>QLOH01000209.1:0-1480093 GCA_026901365.1 Sesbania bispinosa
GATGATGGTGATTGATGTTATTTATAATGATAATGAGATTTGGTGATATTTATGATGATTTTGATGATGATGATTGGTGAATATGTATGATGATACATGATGATGATGAATGGTGCTAATTTTAATGATTAATGATGATGATGTTGGTGTTGTACCTGAGTCTAACTCGGGGAGGTGAATATGGTACCTGAGTATAACTCGGGGAGGTGAGAATGCGATGATGATTTAATTAACCGAATGATGTAAATGATGTTTGAATATATATGATGTTGTACTTGAGGTACACAAGCCTAGTGAGAGGCGAGTGTAACTCAGGGAGGTGATTGTACTCGAGGTGCACAATGCCTAGTGAGGGGTAGAGTGTACTCGGGGAGGGTGATTGTACTCGAGGTGCACAATGCCCAGTGATGGGTAGAGTGTACTCGGGGAGGTGATTATACTCGAGATGCATAAGCCTAGTGAGAGGCGAGTGTACTCGGGGAGGTGATTGTACTTGAGGTACACAAGCCTAGTGAGAGGCAGGGAGGTGATTGTACTCGAGGTGCACAATGCCCAGTGAGGGGTAGAGTGTACTCGGGGAGGTGATTGTACTTGAGATACACCAGCCCAGTGAGGGGCAGGGTGTAGCTCAGGGAGGTGAATGTTGTACCTGAGTCTAACTCGGGGAGATGATTATAGTACCATGAGTGTAACTCAGGGAGGTGATTATTGATTATGTTATTGATTATGGTACCTGAGTATAACTCAGGGAGGTGAATGATGATATTGATGATAATGATGAGCATGGTGATAATGATGAATATGATGATATTGATGATAATGATGAGTGTAATGATAATGATGAATATGACGATATTGATGATAATGAATGATTTTGATGATTAATGATGATTATGATGATTGTAGTGATATTGATGATGTTGTTGGTGTATATGATGATGGGGACGATGTTTTACATTTGATGATAGAATGAGTTATATATGATGATGTTGTTTACATGAGGGTGAGGATGGGGTAGTCTCCTATGTGTATGTATGAGTAGTATTCTTTTCCTCACGTTACACTGTGGTTATTTACAGGTGATGATGATGACACTACTGGTGTCGAGTTTTGATTAAAGGGAGTGTTGCTCTGGTACATGAAACATCAGGGCATATTATTGGGGGTTCTTTTATTTATGTTACTAGATAGGAAGGATTTTGTAAACACTTTTAAATGTCTTACATGGCAAGTAGGATGTTTTAATTATTGATGATTTGGAGATTCCGCTGCTTGTGTACTTTGAAAACCTTTGAGTTTTATTTTCGTTTTAATTAAGTTGTTTTACAATGAATGAGGTTTTAAATGAAGAGGTATGTGAACCTTTTTACCCGTTGAGGATGTATACTTTTTACAATGTATAAGAGCTGGGTTTAGGGTTTTACAATGAATGAGGTTTTAAATGAAGAGGTATGTGTTAAATGAAGAGGTTTTACAATGTATAAGAGCTGGGGTAGAAGGGTGTCACAATCTTCCTTTGCTCATCCATCTTTGTTAGCAATCAACGAGATTTGTTCAAGTGGTATATGCTTGATTATATTAAAAGTAAGGTATCAAGTTGAATCTTGTGGATGAAAAAAAAAATCTCTGCTGAAAGATTTAACACATGATATAGATATTCCGACTCGAGCGGGATTGTCTCTCGTGGAGAATAACTGTAATTTATAACAACAAAATAAAACAACTAATAATAGGATCAAATTTATTTAATTAGAATCCGTCAAAAAAAATTATTAATTAGAAATGTTGGGCACTTAATTGGAGTAAAACTGTAAAAACTAAAATTACGCAAAGACAAAAAAAAAATATGCAATTATTACCAAGAAAAAGAAAACATCCTGATATTATGAACATACAAACTTTTTGGCCATGAATGGCAGAGAACGCCATCTACTATATATAAAAGTGAAGTGATTTATAAAGGTCCCTTAGGAAACATCATTGAAACCAAAAAGGTAATTATGGTGGTGTGTTTTGTTTCTTGCTACCTTTGTTTTATTGCATCTAGCATCTCCCTTGTTCAACATTCTTTTTGTTTGATGCTTCAAGCATATCAAATAGTCCTGTACTGTACATATGGTTATAATTCATCATATACCCAATTTGCAGCCGTTGGATTAGAAAATTCACCAATCTGCAGCTGGTACATAGGACATTTTAGTCTCAAAGAAGTGCAGGTGGATAAGGATGAGTACAAGCATCTCTGGATATATTTCAAACAAATTTTAGTTGGCAATAAACAATATGTATGTGTAGTTGGCGAAGACAAATAAATATTAATCTATTTGATTTATTCTAAAATTACGTCTAAAATATCTAAAAATGTGCATCAGGGTAACATTATTTTAATAGTATTAATCTGAATTCACGTTTGAAATAGATCATATTTTGGATGCTCTGAATTATGTATATGTACTTTTCTCACTTCTTCTGGAAAGCCAAATATAAGAGGACTTTGTGGCAGTGAGTCTTGATTTCCAAAAATACTGTGATTTCGGAGAAGTTGATTGTCAAATATAGGTTAGTACTCCTCCGTTTGAATGAAATTAATTTTATAACTGATTAATTAACTGTTCATGAGATTAATGCCACGTCTATATACACTTTGACTTGTAATTGTGCACAATGCATCATCTATATATATCAAATTGCAGGATTTTAAGATGCTGCAGCCACTTAAACTTGGTGGTTGTGAGTGAATTGCATCAAATTAGTGAAAGGCAGGCATAAAAGGCAATAATGTAGATAGAGGTAGCTAGTATTTGCAGTTGACTTCGGTTATGAGAGTGTTTATGGTATGAATATTCTTTAATTACCCTTATCCTTTAATTTCTTTACTTTTTTCTACTGTGGGGTGGAATTAATGTGGAATCAGAATCACAGAACAAAGCAGGGTGACCCAGGAGCAGTCATGTCCACTAGTATATCTCATCAATTTCCCATCGATATCATTGCACGTTTCTTATTCATTGCCTAAAAGTTGGAACTTTGTCCCGCAATATCACTCAGGGTAGCCCACCATTTTTGTCACATGCTAGCTATTAGAAATATATATTAATTTGTGATTGTAAAACTGGTCGAATATAAGATCAATTACACAATTCTTCAAATAAGATAACACGGGCGAAGCCAGAAACTAAGGGTAAGGGGCCAACATTAAAGTCTTTTTTAATCAATTAGTTCACATCAAATGTAATTTTTATTATATATAATTAAAAATAGAAATAGAAACTACGATAAACACTCATAATTCATATATATATATCAATATCAATATATTATAAAACACAGTTGCTGACAGGTCCTATTATGTGACGTGTCACCCTCTCGTGATGCCAGTTTCCCTCCGAAACAGTATTATATGAAAGTAAACAATGAATAAAATCCCATTTGGAACGTGTACAATCCCATTTTATTATTATAAAAAATTTTATTTTTTAAATATTTGTATTAATGTTTTAAATAATTAGGATATTGCCTATTTTTATAAATCACTTTATTAAATAAAGATTCACGTTGATTATTAAAAAATAAAAATCTGATCAGTAAATTGAAATGATTTGTTTTTTTTTTAAATATTAATTTTATTTTAATGGTTTATTTAGTTTTCTGATGCCATTAAAATTTCTAATGCAATCAATGTTATACTTTATGAGTTTAAATTTTAAATTTGAATTTTGAAATATTTAGTGGGATTGGAAACTGTAGCCTATAATAATATTAAGAATCCATAATTCACGTTTATTAATGAATGAATAATGATCTGTAAAGATTTAAGAATCAGATTTATAATTTTGGAACGCGTACAATCCCATTTTATTATTATAAAAATTTTATTTTTAATATTTTGTATTAATGTTTTAAATAATCAGGATATTGCCTAAAATATTTTAATAATAAATCACTTTATTAAATAAAGATTCACGTTGATTATTAATAAAAATAAAAATCTGTATAGCAAATTGAAATGGTTTATTTAGTTTAAATATTTAAATATTGATTTATTTTAATGGTTTATTTAGTTTTCTGATGCCATTAAGATTTCTAATGCAATCAATGTTATATTTTATGAGGTTAAATTTTAAATTTGAATTTTGAAATATTTAGTGGGATTGGAAACTGTAGCCTATGATAATATTAAGAATCCCATAATTCACGTTTTATTAATGATTGAAGGATGATCTGTAAAGATTTAAGAATCAGATTTTATAATTTTGGAACGTGTACAATCTCATTTTATTATTATAAAAATTTTATTTTTTAAATATTTTGTATTCATGTTTTAAATAATCATGATATTGCCTAAAATATTTTAATATAAATCACTTTATTAAATAAAGATTCACGTTGATTATTAATAAAAATAAAAATCTGATCGTAAATTGAAATGGTTTATTTAGTTTAAATTTTTAAATATTAATTTATTTAATGGTTATTTAGTTTTCTGATGCCATTAAGATTTCTAATGCAATCAATGTTATACTTTATGTTGTTAAATTTTTTGAATTTTGAAATATTTAGTGGGATTGGAAACTGTAGCCTATAATATAAGAATCCCATAATTCACGTTTTATTAATGCATGAGAATGATCTGTAAAGATTTAAGAATCAGATTTTATAATTTTGGAACGTGTACAATCCCATTTTATTATTATAAAAATTTATTTTTTAAATATTTTGTATTAGTGTTTTAAATAATCAGGATTGCCTAAAATATTTTAATATAATCACTTTATTAATAAAGATTACGTTGATTATTATAAAACATCAAAATCTGTATAGTAAATTGAAACTGGTTTCTTTAGTTTCTATTTAAATATAAGACTAATAGATGGTTAAATATTCACGTTTGTGCTTATGCTTTTTGAGTTATAAGTCTCTGTTTAGTTGGCTTTTTCCGTTATGATTTAATCTGTAATGTGAATGGAGGCTCTGAGCATAAGATATGGAGATTAAGTCAGAGTCATTAGGCTATGGAGGTCTTCATATTTTAAGGATAACAATAATAACAATGATTGAATTGGTTGTTTTGGACGAACAGGTTCAATTCCTCATCTTTGATAACAATTTTTCTTTATTTTTTTGTTATAAATTTTTTTGATAGTTTATTTGCTTCCTTTTGTTTTAGGGAGGTCGTATCCAATGCCACGGTGAAGAGCATTCATGTGTATCTGTTTGAGAATAGTATCAACGAAGGTAATGTGTACATGCTAGAAAACCTCAGCGTTGCACTTAACAGTGGAAAGTACAAACCTACAATGCATGAATTTAGAATGTTCTTCAAGAGAGAGACACGAGTTACTCTGGTAGAAGATTCTTCCATTCCCTCTATGGTTTTTCATTTGTCCCATTCGTTGAAATATTGAATGAAACTAAGGACGACAGACGTTTGGTTGGTAAGTTTTATTTACACTATGTTTAATGATTTTTTTTATTTCATAATGATTTCATAGTTATTAAAATTCTAACACAATTTTTATTTTAAATATCCTACTTTGCAGATGCTAGGTGTTGTTACTGGGAAAGGTAATCTGATTGAGTTCAAGAAAGAGGGAAAGCCATGCAACTATGTTGTCATAGAGTTGGAAAATATTGAGTAATCTTTATCTATTAATACAATGCATTATCTCTTCAAATCACACATTATTAAATGATAAACTTGAAACCTTTTTTTATTATTTTTATTTCAGGGGAGGTCTTAAACTTAGGTGTACTTTATGGGAGGACTATGCTTTTATGTTTTTGAAACATTTGGAAGACCATCCATCTGAGTCCTATGTTGTGTTCTTCAATTTGCAAAAATGAAAAATTTTAAAGGTATTAATACAAACTTATTACCAAAAGGTTATTTTAAACAATATATTTATCATTTTGGAAGACTGAGCATTTCATTATTTGCAACAGGGTCAGTAGGTGTTTCAAACACAACTTACAACTCTAAGTTGTTTATCAATGCCAATAGACTTTGTTTTTGTAGGGTTTTAATGTTTAATTTTTACTTAGTATGAATTGTGACAAATTGAAATTACATCTTAAATCATGCAAGGTTGAAATCTTCTGATTCTCAACAAGGTATTCAGTTTAGTCAGTTAAGTGATCATGCTTCTTTGACCCTTGAGGAAGAATTTCTTGAAAGAGGAGTGTACAAATCAATTGCTGATTTGAAAGAAGTAACACAGGTATATTAAGTATACTTGAATTTTTTCAATTTCAAATTTGCATTTTTATGATTGATTGATTTTTTTTGTGAATTTTGTTTTGCATCAGAATTCTGTTTTTGTAACAATTGGGACTGTTAAGGACATTGAGTCTGAATATAACTGGTGCTATCGTGCCTGTAAGAAATGTTCTCTTGGTTTGAAGTTGGATGGGTCTATGTTCTATTGTAAAAAATGTGTCACTCATTATTCAACTTTTGTGACAAGGTATGTTCTTAATAGTTTCATTTGTTAATATTAAAGTGAAATGATAGGAGTGTACATTACTAAAATAAGACTTTCATTATGTAGATATTCTATTCAGCTTCGTGTAGTGGATGAGACAGATTCTGCATCTTTTATCTTATTTGATAAAGAAGCCTCAAATTTCCTGAAAATTCCTGCATATGAACTTCGCACTTCATATATTGCCAAGGTATTCACTTAAACTCTTGACTAATAAACATTTTAAACAATCACACGTTTGCTCTTCAATCCAATCGTATGCAATTTTTCTATTATAGGGTGGAGATAAGAATAGGCATCCCGAAGAGATTGATTCCTTTAAAGATAAGAAATTCCTTTTTAAAGTGCAAGTTAAGATTCAAGATATGGAGTCAATTGTTCCTTATGTCATTAGTATTTCAAGGCTTTGTTTTGAAGATAACATTATAGCTTCCTTTGAAAAGAAATACCAAATTGAAGAGGTATGTAATTAGCATTCTCAGTACAACATGTTTTCATTGTCTTACATATTATCTATAATATGATGTTGTTTTGTTTATTTGACATAGGTAGCATTAATTCAAGACAACTCTGAACTTTTGAGTCAGTTTACTGAGTCCTCAGATCTGTTGAAGGTATTTTTCTAATCTCATTTGTTATGGAAATTAGGTAGTTTATTATTTAAGTATTTCAGATTGCTTTCTTATTTAAATTTCAATTTTGGTTTCAGGACAATTTATCTGTGTCATGTGATAATGGAGTAGATACTCCAAGTCCCCTTTTACCGACTGGAAAAACGGCATCGAATATGGATTCAAGTGTTATAAAGGTTCTTGATGTGGATCTTGCTGAGTATTGTGGAAATGCAAGTTTTGATACTCCCTCAAAATGCAAGGGTGAGATGCATTCTGAACAGACCATAGTTCGCGTTGCTGTTCATGGTGATGAACAATCTGCTAAGAAGCTGAGGAAAGTTATCAAGGAAGAGAAGAATTAGTCTCATTTCTTTTTTATTGTTAATTATGTTCATCACAGTTTTGTTAAGACTATTGTTACATGTCTTTTTTACGAGTTAGTCCTGGCTTTTTTTTTTGGAAAGAACAGTTGTTAAACATTATTTGTTGGTTTTCAACAATTTGCACTTTATTATTTCCGATTATTCATCGCTTTTTTGTTTCTATTATCCGGTGTTATAATCATCCTGTGAAAATGATTTGGAAAGGCATTGAATAGAAGTGCCATTAATTCCAATTTTTTATTTGATTTTTAACAAAAATTTAAAGCTAAAATAAAATTTTAATACATTTCTTACCTGTTCCAAAAACTTTTTTGTAGGTGCATAAATAATTTAGAGAGTAAGCCTGGGTTTAGTTACTTTAGTAAGTAATTAACCCATGTTCTATTTTTTTATTTAAATATTGATTTATTTTAATGGTTTATTTAGTTTTCTGATGCCATTAAGATTTCTAATGCAATCAATGTTATACTTTATGAGGTTAAATTTTAAATTTGAATTTTGAAATATTTAGTGGGATTGGAAACTGTAGCCTATGATAATATTAAGAATCCCATAATTCACGTTTTATTAATGATTGAAGGATGATCTGTAAAGATTTAAGAATCAGATTTTATAATTTTGGAACGTGTACAATCCCATTTTATTATTATAAAAATTTTATTTTTTAAATATTTTGTATTCATGTTTTAAATAATCATGATATTGCCTAAAATATTTTAATAATAAATCACTTTATTAAATAAAGATTCACGTTGATTATTAATAAAAATAAAAATCTGATCAGTAAATTGAAATGGTTTATTTAGTTTAAATATTTAAATATTAATTTATTTTAATGGTTTATTTAGTTTTCTGATGCCATTAAGATTTCTAATGCAATCAATGTTATACTTTATGTTGTTAAATTTTAAATTTGAATTTTGAAATATTTAGTGGGATTGGAAACTGTAGCCTATAATAATATTAAGAATCCCATAATTCACGTTTTATTAATGCATGAAGAATGATCTGTAAAGATTTAAGAATCAGATTTTATAATTTTGTAACGTGTACAATCCCATTTTATTATTATAAAAATTTTATTTTTTAAATATTTTGTATTAATGTTTTAAATAATCAGGATATTGCCTAAAATATTTTAATAATAAATCACTTTATTAAATAAAGATTCACGTTGATTATTAATAAAAATAAAAATCTGATCAGTAAATTGAAATGGTTTATTTAGTTTAAATATTTAAATATAAGACTAATAGATGGTTAAATTGAAATCGTATTTCATTTAAATATTGATTTATTTTAATGGTTTATTTAGTTTTCTGATGCCATTAAGATTTCTAATGCAATCAATGTTATACTTTATGAGTTTAAATTTTAAATTTGAATTTTGAAATATTTAGTGGGATTGGAAACTGTAGCCTATAATAATATTAAGAATCCATAATTCACGTTTTATTAATGAATGAATAATGATCTGTAAAGATTTAAGAATCAGATTTTATAATTTTGGAACGTGTACAATCCCATTTTATTATTATAAAAATTTTATTTTTTAAATATTTTGTATTAATGTTTTAAATAATCAGGATATTGCCTAAAATATTTTAATAATAAATCACTTTATTAAATAAAGATTCACGTTGATTATTAATAAAAATAAAAATCTGTATAGTAAATTGAAATGGTTTATTTAGTTTAAATATTTAAATATTGATTTATTTTAATGGTTTATTTAGTTTTCTGATGCCATAAGATTTCTAATGCAATCAATGTTATACTTTATGAGGTTAAATTTTAAATTTGAATTTTGAAATATTTAGTGGGATTGGAAACTGTAGCCTATGATAATATTAAGAATCCCATAATTCACGTTTTATTAATGATTGAAGGATGATCTGTAAAGATTTAAGAATCAGATTTTATAATTTTGGAACATGTACAATCCCATTTTATTATTATAAAAATTTTATTTTTTAAATATTTTGTATTCATGTTTTAAATAATCATGATATTGCCTAAAATATTTTAATAATAAATCACTTTATTAAATAAAGATTCACGTTGATTATTAATAAAAATAAAAATCTGATCAGTAAATTGAAATGGTTTATTTAGTTTAAATATTTAAATATTAATTTATTTTAATGGTTTATTTAGTTTTCTGATGCCATTAAGATTTCTAATGCAATCAATGTTATACTTTATGTTGTTAAATTTTAAATTTGAATTTTGAAATATTTAGTGGGATTGGAAACTGTAGCCTATAATAATATTAAGAATCCCATAATTCACGTTTTATTAATGCATGAAGAATGATCTGTAAAGATTTAAGAATCAGATTTTATAATTTTGTAACGTGTACAATCCCATTTTATTATTATAAAAATTTTATTTTTTAAATATTTTGTATTAATGTTTTAAATAATCAGGATATTGCCTAAAATATTTTAATAATAAATCACTTTATTAAATAAAGATTCACGTTGATTATTAATAAAAATAAAAATCTGATCAGTAAATTGAAATGGTTTATTTAGTTTAAATATTTAAATATAAGACTAATAGATGGTTAAATTGAAATCGTATTTCATTTAAATATTGATTTATTTTAATGGTTTATTTAGTTTTCTGATGCCATTAAGATTTCTAATGCAATCAATGTTATACTTTATGAGTTTAAATTTTAAATTTGAATTTTGAAATATTTAGTGGGATTGGAAACTGTAGCCTGTAATAATATTAAGAATCCCATAATTCACGTTTTATTAATGCATGAAGAATGATCTGTAAAGATTTAAGAATCAGATTTTATAATTTTGGAACGTGTACAATCCCATTTTATTATTATAAAAATTTTATTTTTTAAATATTTTGTATTAATGTTTTAAATAATCATGATATTGCCTAAAATATTTTCATAATAAATCACTTTATTAAATAAAGATTCACGTTGATTATTAATAAAAATAAAAATCTGTACAGTAAATTGAAATGGTTTATTTAGTTTAAATATTTAAATATAAGACTAATAGATGGTTAAATTGAAATCGTATTTCATTTAAATTGGAGTAATAAAACATTACACAAGATACAAGTTTCTTTACTTTTCATTGAATTCTTTCTCCCTTCATTAGCCATGGAACAAGATGATGAATATCAGAAGAAGATGGCTCGGTGTACAAGGATGATGATTATGATGAATAAAAGGAAAAGACGAATTCAGCCTCAGGATGGAAATACTGAATCACTAAGCAATAATACCAGTTTAAACAACAATTTTCAGAGCAGGAAACCTTTGGATCCAATAAGTCAAGGTTTGTAGTTGATGTAATTGTTGTTCATGTTAGAATTCATCTTTTGTGAAATTAATTAATGTATTATTTTACTTTTTGTTACAATAGATAATGTTTCAATAACTCCTTTAACAAAAAGAAGAGCAACCACTTCTGGAAAAGAAAACATGATATGCAAAGGTATTGTTTTAATATTATCTTTCAACTTTTTCTGTCATGAATATATCTCATTGACTATAGATTCATTCTTTTTGTATTCATACTTGATTTAATTGTTTTAGAAAACGTTATTGCACGGAGTGAGGAAAATTTTTTGATTCTTAATGGAAGTATCAAAGTCAACCCCATCTTATCTGCCACCGAAGTAGTCAATCCATCAATGACTCAATCTGTAGTAACAAATGGTTTGTGCATTTTCATCTTTCATATTTTAATATTATGTTTCTCAAAATATTCACAATTGAAAGTTGTCCTATTTCAAGATTCTTCCACATAAATGGTTGTGAGTACAACAACTCAGAATACTTCTCAAGTTGCATCAGTGACTATTATAATTAATTTAACCACTTGAAGGTATTGAAAACAAGATTTAGGAATAACTTATTATTTCTGCTGACAGGATCTTCTAAAGAGATGTCTGAAAATTTGAGGATAAGATTTCAGGATAAGCCAATCCAATCATCTCCTTCTCCTGCACATAGTGACATCTTAACTTTAACTCCAAGGTTTTTTATAACAAGTATTTGCCATTAAACATTTTTTAGTCACTTTTTTAATATGACATATTCATCATTTATCTAATTCATGACAGTATTAAAGTAAAAAGAGGGAAGCATGTCATACAAAACTCAAGAATAATCGAGTCTGTGCAATGTCATCCTACTTATTTATTCCAGGATGCTGAACATATTGAGACTAATGAATCTGACAGATATCCTTTTAATGATTATGAAGGTACTTTATCTATAAAATGTTGCTTAACATGCAAGGTTCCCCATTTTGATTATGTATTATGTTATTTAATGTTCTGTAATATCATTTATACAGTGTTAGATCAATTTGATGATTCAATTATAGAAGAAGACCTGGATGGAATGGATATGTTTGATGACTCAACCTTTGCAGGTATATGAAATTGAATTAAGAGGTGTTTTAGTTTGTTTGAATATCTGCTTTAAAATTATTTTACAATCATTGATAATACATATTCCTATATATATTCTTATTTTCAGATTTGTTACAAGCTCATGCAATATTTCAAATGTCCCATCCTGAGGAAGGTTTGATGATGCCTTTTGTTATACAGTTACATATTTTTTATCTAATCTGACACACAAATTTTTGCATGTTTCTGTATTTTTATTTCAGAAGTCTTAGACATTGGAGACATTCATGGTGTGAATTCTGCGCAAGGCTTTAATGTGGTCTGATGAGAGTGTTATCAAAACTAAAGGTTCAAATAGACCTAAATTTTCTCTTGTTGCATGGAAGGAAAAGTCAAGTTGCCATTGCTTGCCAACCACCAATTTTAGCTGATTTACACAATAAAGGAATGAAAGAAGCAAATATTTTCTGAACAACATTCGAGCATTAATGGAATGTTTTCATTCACATCAATGGCTGGAAAAGTAAATCATGAAGTAAATAATGGAACAGCTCCTCCAATTTTCTTACTGGGTGGTCAAAATTATCATACAATTGGAGTCTTATTCCACAGCCTAACCAGAAACCAAAGTTTGCACAATTGTACATATATGATACAGACAATGAAGTTGATAACAAATAAATGTCATACTCTAATGCAATGTCATATACTTTTCCTCATTGTTTAAGTCCAATCTTATTAATATTAATATTTTTGAAAATGATTTGCAGAAAGAATAAGGATTCATCTTCATTAGATATAGAAATAGTGACAGTCCTAAAGGAAATGTGATGCTATGAACTAATGTCCTGGCAAAGTCATTTAGATATGCAAGAGATCGTTTTGTTGAAAGAGATTTTGGTGATATCAAGCTAAAATTGATTAGAAAGAGGAATACGGATGGAAGAACATACAATTTACCTTCTGCTTCAGAAGTAGCTGCAATAATTGTAGGAGACATTGATGAATCTCTTGCACACAGGGACATTATTTTAGAAACCCAATGTAGGAGCCTTCAATTGTGGATACACTACATCCTAACTATTTGGGATTGCAATATCCTTTAATTTTCCCCTTTGGCGAAGATGGATATCGTCCTGATATCCCAACTTCTGAAAATGTTGCAGGCTGTTCCAGTAGGAAAAGAAATAAGGTAAGCATGCGAGAATTTTTCGCATATAGAATTCAGGAAAGAATTGGAGATTCTCCTATTTTGCTCAAATCAAAAGGTTATTTCAACAGTTTTTGGTTGATGCATATACTATGGTTGAAGCTGAAAGATTAAGGTACATTAGATTCAATCAAGCTAAGTTAAGAGTGGATCAGTATAAAGGATTACATGAATGTTTAGTTCGTGGAGAGACTAATGCAGCAGCTACAGGACAAAGAATAATTCTTCCAAGTTCTTTTACTGGTGGTCCTAGATACATGTTTAATAATTGTAAAGATGCTTTTGCCATTTGCAAATATTTTGGATATCCAAGTTTTTTTATTACAATGACCTGCAATCCAGAATGGCCTGAAGTTAAGAGGTATATTCAGAGACATGGAGTAAGTGCTGAAGATAGGCCAGATATTTTGTGCAGAGTCTTCAAGATTAAGTTAGATGAGCTCATTAAAGATTTAAAGAGTGGGTATATCTTTGGCAAAGTATCTGCATGTAAGTTACTAATTTGTTTTTCTTTTCAACTCAACATGAAATATTTAATTAAATTACTGAATTTTTGTTTAAATTTCAGATGTTTGTACTATTGAATTTCAAAAGCGTGGGTTGCCACATGCACACATTTTGTTATTCATGCATCCTGAACATAATCCAAGATCTCCTGAGGATATTGATAGGTTTATATGTGCAGAAATTCCTGACAGTGTTTCGAATCCTAAACTTTTTGGATTAGTTAGTAAATTCATGGTTCATGGACCATGTGGTGTTTATAACAGAAATTCTCCTTGCATGAGAAATGGAAAATGTACTAAGCATTATCCAAAGTGTTTCAGACATCGGACAATAATAGATGATGAAGGTTTTCCAAGGTATAGAAGGATTGATAACGGGAGAGTTATTCAAAAAAGAAGTGTCTCATTGACAACACATTCATTGTTCCTTACAACTCAAATTACTTTGAAGTTTGGCTGTCATATTAATTGTTGAATACACATGTCAAACAAGTTCTATTAAGTACTTATTCAAGTATGTGCACAAGGGCAATGACAGAGTGACAGCTTCATTGTTAATCATGATTATGTGGATGAGATCCAAAGTTATTATGACTGTAGGTATATATCAGCATGTGAAGCTACATGAAGGCTATTTACCTTTGATATTCAGGTCAAATATCCTTCTGTCATCAGGTTACCTTTTCATTTGAATGATCAGCAATCTGTTGTTTTAAGAGTATAATGAAGATTGTTGAGAATGTTTTGGAAAGAGCTGAAATCAAGACCACAATGTTTCAAGGCTGGATGCAGGCTAATAAAGAGTGTATAACGATGCTAGGGGGTTGACCTATACTGAACTTCCAACAAAATTTGTGTGGAATAAAAAGTATTTAAAATGGGTGCCTCGACAACAAGGTTTTGCTATTGGAGAGGATTATTATCTTCGATTGTTGCTAAATATCCAAAGGGATGCATGAGTTTTTAAAGACATAAGTAACTGTAAATGGTTTTATTTACCCAACTTTTAAAGATGCATGTTATGCACTTGGTCTGCTTCAAGATGACAAAGAATTCATTGATGCAATTAAGGAATCATTCACATGGGCTTCTGGTCATTATATCAAAAATTATTTACTATCATGTTAATTTCAAATAACATTTCAAGACCAGAGTATGTATGGAAAGTGTTGGCAAGAACTATCTGATAGGTATTCTTTATAACCAAAGGCAACTGCTACAGATGGAAGGTGAATGTTTACTTTTATTACTAAATAATTTATTTACGATTTTGTAAATCATTCTTACTTTATTACTTTTAATATTTGTAGATTTGCAATTAAGTGAAGAAGGAGACTAAAACATTTGTCTTGGGAGATAGAAGAAATGATGCAGGGGAATGGAAGAAGCTTAAGAGATTATCCTCCAATTCCTTTGCCATCAGCAGATACAGTTCAGAATCTGTCATCAAGATTGGTTGCAGAAGAGTTGAATTTTGATCATGGAGTTCTAACTGATTTTTAGGTAATTCTTTACAGAAACTTACTGATGAACAAAAAACAGCATTTAACAAAATAATGCAAGCTGTTGAAGGTGAACAATGGTGGATTTTTTCCTATATGGTTATGGAGGCACAGAGGAAAAACCTTTGTGTGGAATACACTATCTGCTGCAGTTCGATGTAAGGGTCAAATCTGTTTGAATGTTGCTTCAAGTGTAATTGCTTCACTTTACTTCCAAATGGAAGAACCGCACATTCAAGATTTAAAATTCCATTGAATATTAATGAGGACTCATGCTGCAACATTAAGCAAGGATCTCCCCATGCTAAATTGATTCAAAAAAGCAAAGTTGATTATATGGGATGAAGCTCCCATGGTCAGTAAGTTGTGCTTTGAGGCATTGGATAGATGTTTTAGAGATATCTTGAGGTTTTGTGATAACTATAAACCTGATTTGCCATTTGGGGGAAAAGTAGTTGTTTTGGGTGGAGATTTTAGACAGATATTACCAGTTATTCCAAGAGGATCAAGGCAAGACATAGCTAATTCAGTAATCAATTCTTCATACCTGTGGTCTTTCTGTGAAGTACTAACACTTACAAAAACATGAGACTTAATGATCAAAGCAGTAAATGCACAACTGCTGAGTTGAAAAGCTTTAGTGAATGGTTGTTAAAAGTCGGAGATGGCCTTGCAGGGGACACTACTGATGGTGAAGCTGAAATTCAAATACCTGAACAGATGTTAATTAAGAATTCTGAAAATGGATTGGATGATTTAATTGATTTTGTATATCCTGATATGTTAACAAACATGAACAGTCCAGGATTCTTTAAGGAAAGAAGCATATTGGCTCCAACTTTGGATGTGGTTTCCCAAGTAAACAATCATATCATGGACATAATCACAGGGAGAGGAAAGAACTTATTTGAGTTCAGATTCTGTTTGTAGAGAAGAAGGTAATTCCCAGTGTGAATTAGAAACTTTTTCACCTGAAGTTTTAAATGGTTTGAATTGTTCAGGTCTGCCACCACATAAATTGGTTTTGAAAGTTGGTGTTCCCATCATGTTGTTGAGAAATATAGACCAATCTAATGGGTTGTGCAATGGCACCAGAATGCAGATAAGAAGGTGGGGTAATCATGTTATAGAATGTGAATTCTTACTGGAAATCGAGCTGGTGGAATTGCACTTATTCCCCGGATGAACATGATTCCAAATAATCAAACTCTTCCAGTGAAATTTCAAAGAAGACAGTTTCCTATTGTTGTCTCATTTGCAATGACAATCAATAAATCTCAGGGACAAACATGTCATGTGTTGGATTATTTCTTCCAAGACCAGTATTTACACATGGTCAGTTGTATGTTGCTTGTCAAGAGTGAAATCTATCCATGGATTAAAGATTTTATTGAAAAATCATGATAATGTTTCTGAGAATTGCACAATTAACGTTGTCTATAGAGAAGTATTCCAGAAACTTTCATGAACATGTATTTATTTCAATACATCTGATCATTTCAAAGTATTCTGAGCAGGTATTTATTCAACACTTTTTTCTATATTTCATTCCATTATTAATTTTTTATTTACATTTATACAACATTTTATCTATTTTTAAATTAACCAACTCCCTTTATTTTTTTTGCAGGATTTCTGTCATAAGTCTCCTATTATTGAATTTTGAAGATTAGCTTTATTAAATTGTTTATTTAGAAACATATTATCATTTTTTTAGTATTTTCAGTTATTATAATTGCTCTTTTCAATGATTTCGTGCAACGCACAGGTTCTACACTAGTATATATATATAATGCAAGTAATTTAAAATTTTTATGAATTTTTTTAATTATTATTCTCTTTTATTATTTATTTTATATTATTTAGTTTAATTATTTACTTTTTATTTTAATTTTAATAAAAATATTTTATAACTAAAAAATAATAATACTTCAAAGTTATAAAAAAATATAAATTTTAATTACCCAGCATTATATTTTTACCTAGAAAATAAAATAGATTTTATATGATAAAACTTAAGATAATATGTCCTTTACCATACAAATATAGTTTATATCTCCTTCTACATGGGCTTCCACTATATAAATTTATATAATATTATTTTCATTCTTATTTATCTGTTTCATTACATGAAAACAAACATATTAAAAAATGAAATAATGTGTTGATTTACATTAAAATTATTGTGTTTTTTTCCTAATATATTATAACATCTTTATTTTAATCATTAATTTTCTCCACTTATTATCTCTCTTATTAAGATTAAAAGTGAAAAAATTATAATTAATATTCTTAAATTTTTAAATAGGAAAAATATATAAAAAATAAAAATTTCATCAAATAAAATTGATAAACAAAAGTAAAATAATAATATCAATATATATGTATATATATAGTATATTATAAAATTTAAAAAAAAAATATAGGGGGGCCATGGCCCCCTTCGTCCCAACGTAACCCCGCCCCTGTAAGATAGCTAACTAGTGGAAATAATGTTAGAATTTCTGAAAATTAAGATCATTTAAGTTAGTTAAAAATATATAAGGCTAAACAAGTTTGATTAAAAAATAACAATGATAATTGATCTTACAGAAGCTCTTCCCGAGACCTTAGAGGTGTTGAACGATGGTCGACGACGGAGTGAGCGGTGAATCCACGGTGGTGCAGGGTTGTACCTGTATGGATGTAACCGTTTCCATGAAATACGGGCCGACGCGCTTCCAGGAGAATGTTCTCACGCGCGGATATCAACCTCGGAAATAATGTTTCCGAGATACCATATCGGAGTCATACACTCGGTGAGGGACATATCTTTATCGAGATGATACCTCAGATCTAATTCTCGGAGTTATATCCTTTTACTTGCTCTTTAACTTCGATAGTCCTATATCGGTGGTTACCTGACGTCGGTAGTGTAATTTGGAAAGTCTGATCCTTTGCTTATGTCGGGAATGTAGTCTTGTAATTATTCCAGAACAGTTGCCCCCCAAGTCGATTAATTCTTGAAGAATTTTTCGACTTGAAGTTTTTGATTTCAGTGAAGCTTTACCGACATGATATTTGAATTTTGGACTTTTCGCGTAAAATTTGTGGAGTCCCCGAGGTCGCGTCGCTTGATTTTCCATATTTTAAGTTTATATGAAGAAATTTAAAATAAATGTGCCAGGTGTCACGATCCTACGCATTTGGGCCCATGGGCTTTCTTAGTTGTTGAAATATGGGCTGTTGGTTGAAGTATATAAACTGTCAACACCAAGAACCTTCTCATTTTCCCGTTTTCGTGCGTTTTCATAAAGTTTCTTCGTGAGTCTTCTAAAAGTCTTTCCTTTACTACATTTTCTTCAAGCTTCCATTTGATGTGCTCCCTTTCCTTATCTCTTTGATTTGAACCCAACTTTGCATGAACTTTGGGATTGCGGAACTCTACGAAGAATTCAAAGATCTCTCACGAAGAATCGTTCCAGGTAACCCTCTACCGTTTCTTTTCTTGTAGTTTAGAATATGGTGATGACTAGGGCTAAGTCTAGGGCTCTTAGAATAGAGAGGAAACGTCATTGTATTATTGTATCTGATGAACCTAAGAATCCCAATATCCCTGATCTTGTTCATAAACGGAAACGAATTCCAGGAGTTTCTAACTCCATTATTTCCCGTGAGTCAGTTGAAGGAACTGCTCACATTCTCAAGAGATGGGGTTATCCGGGGTGTTTTTCCACGGAGTCGTCCGTGATTAGCCTTGTTGATCTCGGAATTGATTCATCATCTCGATGCATTAATTTTAACTTAGGACTTTTGGACAGGTCCGAGATGGGAAAGCGGAAGATTTACACCTCTCCTGCCGTGAACTATCCTGTACCGCCAGCTTTGTCGCATATGACATGGGTAGACACGGAAGCAATTGGGACTTCCAGCATATATAGCTCTTTAGAGGCTTTAGAGCTAGGATTCCAAGATGTTGAATGGGTGGAACCGGGAAATGAGAAGAATTGGAGTTTGGTGGTTCCCAGAGAAGATGATCGGATTTACTCTCAAGGCGACTTAGGGGAGAATTTGTTCATCCCGATATATAAGACCGTCTTTGATGACCTTGGTTTTTGGTTACCCTTCCATTGGTTCGAGTTAGAAGTGCTTCATCATTTGGAAGTTGCCCCCTCGCAATTACACCCTAACAGTTGGGCTTTCATTAGAAGCTTTATGATCATGTGCCACGGGTTGAAGCTCAAACTTATTCCAACATCTTTTTTCATTTCTTTCGGCCATTAGTACAAAAGGATGGGCCAAACCGATATTCCTGGTTATCAATTCGCGCCGGTGTTAGGGGTAAGATATTCGAGCTATGCCAGGAATCTTACAAGAATTTTAAGGATAAGTTTGTTTTCTGCAAGCCGATGAATGAAGCTCAATAGAATATCCTCGGAAAGGATGGTCGGGCAATGGTATATCCCTATTGGACTGATAGCCATTTCCAAAAGATATTAAGGGAATATACTGTTGAGTATAAAGAATTGTCTCAAGACGAGAAACGAGTAGTTGATGTCATTAAAAAGTTTGTCAAAGATTTTGGGCACTTGCCGAGTCAAGAAGTAATTGCTGAGGACAGGGAAGCAACCCGGCAATCTTGGGTAATTATCTCGTAACCTTTGTTGTATGGGAGTTCTGGTTCATATTCTAACCTTTGTTTTATTTTACAGAGAAAATGGCAGCCAGACAAAGGGCCTAACTTGCCGAGAAGTTGCTGAAGAAGCAAGCTTTGGAGGCTAAGAAGGAAGAGGAAGCAGTGGCTAACCTTGTTCAGGGTGTTGGTCAGGGGAAGACCAAACGATTGTGGCTAACCCACTCGGGGCCTAAAATTGGCGACACTTCTTTTTTCAAACCTTCAGAAACAACTCCATCGGAGAATCAATCTAAAGGGTCTTCTTCTTCCCGGCTCTCACCAGATGGAAAAGGAAAGGCACACGTAGAAGGATCTTTGGTGGTACTTTTCCGACATCGAACATGACCAAAGAAGAGGTTCGGAGATACTTGGCTATTCAAGCTGAAACTCTTTTTAAGGATAAGTCGGACACAGAGATCTCTGATTTCATGAATCATGCTACCAGCTGGGCGATGAGATTCGCGATGATGTCATAGTATTTTGCTGGGTCAGTTCGTGATCTCAACGCACTACTTCCTTTGAAGGATGAATTGCAAAAGGTTACTGCTAAGTTAGAAGTTGATGAGCTGAAGATGTAGGAAGCAATTTCTAAGGTTCAACTTCTGACTTCGGAAAAAGATAAGTTATATGAAGACAATCTTGCTTTGGCTGAACAGGTCAAGTCTCTTACTACGGCGAAGGATGAAGCCGTGAAGAAAGCTGAATCAGTTTCAACTGAGTTGAAGTCGGTTCAAGAAGAGGTCAAGTCGACATCTGAAGCGGCAAGACTTGCTCAAACTGAAATTGGTTCTCTGAAGGAAAAAGTGAAGGAATTAGAAGATAAGTTGGCCGAGGAAACTGCCTCCAAGGAGCAAGCCGAGAAGTTGTGGATAGATGCATCCGCCTTATACTTCTATGAAGCTATCAAATAAATGAAATTCTTGAATCCCTCAGTCGAATTGAACACTCGAGGTATGTCTACTATATGTATCGTTGAAGATGACAAATGGTACGATGTACTTCCTGATGGTAACGTGGAGGGTGTTCCTGGCGACAAAGAGCCTTCAACCCCGAAACTTCATGGAGATGGGGAAGAGGAAGCTGAGTAGAGAAGGACCAGAATATCGGTTGTACCTTGTACTTTATCGTTTTGATGACATTTTGTCTAACTTTGTTTGACTTTGAAAGTTATTTATGAAAATTTTATAGTTTATCCGCCTTCATATGGATTGAAATAATTGAAAAGCATGTCTTCGACGTATTAAAATTATCCACGTGTCGAGGGACTAAGTCTGAGATGCTCGAGGAGCGTATCCTCCACGCATTAATCCACGTGAAGAGGGACTAAGCCCGAGATGCTCGAGGAGCGTATCCTCGACGCATTAAAAATAATCCCACAAGTCGAGAGGCTAAGCCCGAGATGCTCGAGGAGCGTATCCTCGACGCATTAAAGATAATCCGACGAAGCTGAAAAGAAATTGGAGGTTGTGGTCGGCTAAACATCTAATTCATTTATTTGAGGTCAATTAGTTACATCAAAGCAGTATTTTCATAATGATCAACTAAAATATCTGTGAAGTTTATCCGCGTTCCAGGTTCGAGGTATTGCTATACCGGACAATGCTTCTAATTGATATGCACCCGTTCCAGTCTTGGAGGTAACCCGATATGGACCTTCCCAGTTTTCTGCCAATTTTCCTTGGGCTGCGTTTTTATTGCCGACATCGGCTCTTCTTAAGACCAAATCTCTGACTTCGAAAGATCGAGGAACAACAACTTTTCCTCGGTGTCTTAACCGCAGATATTGTCATAATGATCAACTAAAATATCTGTGGAGTTTATCCGCGTTCCAGGTTCGAGGTATTGCTATACTGAAAAATGCTTCTAATTGATATGCACCCGTTCCAGTCTTGGAGGTAACCCGATATGGACCTTCCCAGTTTTCTGCCATGTTTCCTTGGGCTGCGTTTTTATTGCCGACATCGGCTCTTCTTAAGACCAAATCTTCGACTTCGAAAGATCGAGGAACAACAATTTTTCCTCGGCGTCTTGTCGGTTGTAACTTAACCGCTGCTTCTCGAATTGATGTCTTTTCTCGGACTTCTTCTATCAAGTCTAACTCCTCTCGCATATTCTGTCTTCATTAAATTCTGGGTCATAAGCACGGAGCCGAAAACTTGGTTCTCCGACTTCTACTGGAATTACGACGTCCACCCCATACGCTAATCGGAAAGGCGTTTCTCTGGTGGTTGAATGGGGTGTTGTATGATAAGCCCAGAGCACATTGGGTAGTTGTTCGACCCAGAGTCCTTTCACGGATTCAAGTCGCTTCTTTAACCCCTTGAGTATCACTATATTGGCTGCTTCCGCCTGTCCATTAGTTTGTGGGTGCTCTACCGATGAGAATCTGTGATTTATATGAAAATCCGACATCATCTCTCGAAATCCTTTATCACAGAATTGAGTCCGGTTATCAGATACCATAGTATTGGGAATTCCAAATCTGCAGATGATGAATCGATAAACGAACTTTGAAAGATTCTTTGCTGTGATTTTGGCTAGTGGTTGTGCTTCAATACACTTTGTAAAATAATCAACCGCAACTGCCAAATATTTAAGTTGCTCTGGGGCAACTGGAAATGGGCCGAGAATATCGATTCCCCACCAAGAGAAAGGCCAAGGAGCAGAAATTGACCACAAAGGTTCAGCAGGGGCCTTGTGGATGTCGGCGTGTCTTTGGCATGACGAACATTTCTTTACATACTTCATACAATCGGCTTCCACCGTCGGCCAATAGTACCCAGCCCTCAGGATTTTTCTAGACAGAGAATGTCCTCCGAGATGATGCCCACAAACACCCTCATGCACTTCGGCCATTACATATTCGACCAAATTACCCAAGATGCACTTCATTAGAGGTTGTGCCAAACCCTTCCTGTAAAGGATTCCGTCAACGAAGTAATATCTAGCAGCTTGTCTCTGGATTCGTCTTGCGTCTTCGACTTTGTTGGGTAAGAGATCATCTTGTAAATACTTCTGGATGTCTGCGTACCAGCATCCTTCATCTTCAATCTCCACCACAACAGTGGGTGTTGAGATAATTTCTTGGATCACGGACTTATTGTTTTCGAAACTTCTCGTGCTTGCAAGTTTGGAAAGTACATCGGCTCTCGAGTTTCTTTCTCTAGGAATGTGGTTAATCTTGAACTCAACAAAGTTGTTGCGTAAATCTTTGACTACCTGCAAATATTTCTCAAGCAGAGGGTCTTTGACTTGGTAATCCCCATTGACTTGGGATACAACCAGTTGGGAATCACTGTGGAGACGGATACGTCTTGCTCCAACCTCGGATGCCATCCGCAATCCTGCTATCACAGCTTCATATTCGGCTTGATTATTTGAATTCGGAAATGAGAGACTGAGAGAATGCTCTAGGATCACCCCTTGTGCATTTTCTAAGAGTATGTCGGCTCCGCTTCCTTTAGCATTTGAAGATCCATCCACATGTATTTCCCACCATCATCAGAAACAGATTGTGTCGGGGTCAATTCCTGAATGAAGTCTGATAAGGCTTGTGCTTTAATTGCTTGCCGAGGTTCATATGATATTCCGAATTCAGATAACTCTACGGCCCAAGATACCATCCTTCCGGCTAGGTCAGGTCGGTGCAGGACTTGCCTAATGGGTTGGTTAGTTCTTACCACAACTTGGTGTGCCTGAAAATATTGTCGAAGTCGGCGAGCTGTCGTGATCAACGTCAGTGCGATTTTTTCTACTTTGGGATATCTAAGTTCGGGTCCTTGCAACGTTTTGCTAACAAAGAAAATTGGGAGTTGGGAACTTTTGACTTCATGGATTAACACTGCAGCAATAACTTCATCTACAACTGACAGATATAAGTATAAGATTTCACTTGGGGCCGACTTTGACAGTACGGGAGGTGAAGTCAGTATCATCTTCATTTGCTGAAAAGCTTCTTCACACTCCTGGTCCCAGATAAAAGACTTTCCTTTCTTTAGAAGGCGAAAGAAGGGAAGTGCCTGAGATGTCGATCTCGAGATAAACCTTGTTAAGGCTACAAGCCTTCCTGTTAACTGTTGGACCTCTTTTACTGATGTCGGGCTCTTCATCTCAAGTACTGCTCGGCACTTGTCAGGATTGGCTTCTACCCCTCGTTCAGTGAGCATGAATCCGGGAAACTTTCCCGCTCGGACGCCGAAGGTACACTTTTTCGGATTCAGACGCATATTATAACGGCGGAGTTGTCCAAAAACTCCTCCGAGATCTCGAACGTGATTCTCATCCGATGTGTTTTTTGCGATCATATCGTCGACATATACTTCGACTACTCTGTCGATTTGATCTCGGAACACTGTGTTCATCATCCTTTAATACATTGCTCCGGCGTTTTTCAACCCGAATGGCATCATCCGATAATAATAATTCGCTCCTTCCGTCATGAATGTTGTTTTCTCCTGATCAGGGGGTACATCGGAATTTGATTATATCCGGAATATGCATCCATAAATGATAAGAGTTGATAACCAGATGATTTATCGATCAGGCGATCGATGTTAGGCAAAGGGTAAGAATCTTTAGGACATGCTTTATTCAGATTAGTGTAATCTACACACATTCGCCACTTTCCATTCGGTTTTTTAACTAAAACTACATTAGACAGCCAAGTTGTGTATTTAACTTCACGTGTGAACTCGGCATCTAAAAGTTCCGACACTTGTTGCTTTGCTGCCTCTGCTCTGTCTGCCAACATTCTTCGTCGTCTTTGTTCTACTGGCTTGGCCTTTGGGTCTATTGATAGGCGATGGCAAATGACATAGGGATCTAGGCCTGGCATATCAGCCGCAGTCCAAGCAAACAGATCTGCATTCAGGTGAATGAGTGCGCATAACTCCTCCTCGACCTCTGGGGTTAGGTCACAACCGACCTGTACTACTTGCTCTGGGGTTGTGCCGATCTGGAGTGATTTGAGTTCCCCATACGGGATAGGTCTGGTCTCGGTGAAGTCTTCTCTTACGTCCAAATCCGTTAACAAAACCTCGACAGACGATGGATATTTTCGACCTTATCTTCTTGTGTGATAGGTTTGTCTGGCTTCGAAATCTTCAAAGATTCTTTATAGCAAGATCGTGCCATGACTTGATCTCCATGGATGCTAATTACTTCACCTTCGTCACTCCAGAACTTCATCATTAAATGATTAGTTGAAATAATAGCTCCAATGGCGTTCAGCGTGGGCCTCCCGAGGATTGCATTGTAAGTAGTAGGACAATCAACTACTAAGAAACGGACCTTGACCGTTTTGGATAATGGTAGTTGTCCAAAGTTACTAACAGCTCCACATAGCCAACAGGTTGAATCTTATCCCCGGTGAAGCCAATCAGGTCTGCCACTTTATATGGCCAAAGATCTGATTGAGGAATGCGGAGGAGATGAAATGTCTTCATGAACAATACGTCTACCGAACTTCCTTGATCAATGAATACCCTTCTAACTTCATGATTAGCCATTATCACTTTAATAAGCATAGGGTCATCATGTCCCGGAATCACACTACCATAGTCGTCATCAGAGAAGGTTAGAGGGGTAATTTCCTCCTTGGTCCGCCATGTGAAGGTCGAGATGAAGTTGAAGCTGAAGCCGACATCACTTCTTTAAGGTGCCTCTTCCTTGAATTGTTGGATTCTCCTCCTCCAGGAAATCCGCCGGCAATGACATATATAACTGGGTGTTTGGAAGAAGATAGTCCTTCTTGTGGTGGTGTCCTTTGTCGGGATTGCTCCCTGTGTTCCCTGTGTGAACTACTCGGTGGAGAACGATCTCAGGACGGTTTCTGAGAACAGGACCTGTCTGGCCGAGGTGACCTGGTCCGAGATCTGTGGTGCTCTTGCTTACTTGACTCATGTCGGCGGTCTTCACTCCTATAGTCGTCTCTCTGACCATCGAAACATGCGTGACGAGATGGTCCTCCGGAATCCTTCTTGAATCTGTTCAGTTTTCCACGTCGGATGAGTTCCTCAATGGCATCCTTCAAATGGAGGCATTGATCGGTATCATTCCCCTGTGATTTATGAAATCTACAATACTTTGATTTATCAGTCTCTGGTCCGGCTTTCTGAGGGCGAGGTCTTCGCATCCCTGCCTCGTACATCTCTACATTGAGGATCTCGTTCAGAATTTTCCCTCTAGGCTGATTCAGAGGAGTATAGGAGGTGTATCGACCGAGTGGTTCCCTGTCGCCCTTATTATCTTGTTTGGTTCCTTTACTTTTCTGCCCCTGGTTTTTCTGTGGCTGGTTCGGATTAACATCTTTCACTTTGAGAGCCAACTCTTCATCCTCAAGGCTGATGTATTCTTCAGCGCGGCTTAACAGCTCCTCCATGCTACTAGATTTCCTTTTGGATAAGTCGATCCAAAATGGGGAATGGGGAATAAGGCCATCCTTGGCTAACATCAATTGCACTCCAGGTTGAAGTCCTTGCACTAGAAGCGCCTCCTTGGTGAATTTGCTGATGTAATCTCGGAGAGATTCAGTCGGTCTTTGTCTAATATGTTTCAACGAAGCTTCCGTCTTTGGTTGGACCTTACTAGTTGTGAAACTGGTGATAAATTTGGCTCTCAAGTCAGCCCACGTATTTATAGATCTCGGAGGAAGAGTCTGGAACCATCGTAAGACGGTTTTCTTCAAAGATAATGGAAATACTCGGCACATGATTGGTCCAGAGGCGTTCCTTATCGACATGGAAGATTCGTAAACGTCTAAGTGTTCCAAAGGATCTCCAGTTCCGTCATAAAGCTCTGGAACTGGAATTTTCTCAAACCGCTTGTTAATTGGAAAGAGCATAATGCATTCTGAAAATGGAAGAACGACCTCTATAACCTCATCATCCATCGTATGCCTGGATTCATTATTGGTCGGGATCGTCTTCTGCGGAGGAGGTGAATTTGAATGCACTGACTGCGTCGGAACCGGAGACGGACCACGGTCTTGTTGTTGTGAAGCTTGACGCTCTGAGGCGGCTTTCTCGTTCGCGATTCTCTCATTCGCTGCTCTCTCATTGGTGATACGGTGATAAGCGTTCTCCATGTGACGCTCGGTTTCTACGGTTTCAAGGCGACGAGCATATTGCTCTAAGAGTTCGCCCTGACGACGAATGAAGTCCAACAGTTCTCCTCGGAATGGTTGATTGCATGGAGAAGTAGGTGAGCCATGATTTCCTTGGTTTAGCTGAACGTTCCTTGCGTGCGATGATTCAGCTTGTGGCGGTGGCATTCCAGCTAAAGCTGATACCATTCCAGTCGCGGTAGAGAACATTGCCGGCATTGTAGTTGAAGTTACGAGAGGTCTTGTTCCTGTTGCGGAGGAGAACAAAGTTGGCGTTGTAGTGGAGGTTACAAGAGGAACAGTTCCCTCTCCTCCAGCATGAGATTGAGTACTCCTGGTGGCCACCATTGTTAAATGAACAGAGGTTGCGTGGAAGAGCTTGGAGGATCCAACTAATTTAAGGAAGGTGAACACAAACTAAGAACGAAAGTCTCGTTCCCACAGACGGCGCCAATGATCTTACAAAAGCTCTTCCCGAGACCTTAGAGGTGTTGAACGGTGGTCGACGACGGAGTGAGCGGCGAATCCACGGCGGTGCAGGGTATACCTGCAGGGACTCCGATGCTTAACATAAGTAATGTTCTGAGAGAATAGTGTGTGTGAAATATGAGAGAAAGCGTACCTGAAACGTCTGGGGTTTGCGTTATTTATAAGAGATTTTAGGCGGGAAATTCAGTTATGGATGTAACCATTTCCGTGAAATACGGGCCGACGCGCTTCCAGGAGAATGTTCTCACGCGCGGATATCAACCTCGGAAATAATGTTTCCGAGATACCATATCGGAGTCATACACTCGGTTAGGGACATATCTTTATCGAGATGATACCTCAGATCTAATTCTCGGAGTTATATCCTTTTGCTTGCTCTTTAACTTCGATAGTCCTATTTCGGTGGTTACCTGACGTCGGTCATGTAATTCGGAAAGTCTGATTCTTTGCGTATGTCGGGAATGTAGTCTTGTAATTATTCCAGAACATTAATGTACCTATTTATTTCTTGAAACACAATCGTTCATAGTTTCATGACCATAGTGCTAAATCAACGGATCATTTTTCAATCTGAATCTGATTTGGGACTCATGACCGAACCGATAAAAAACATAAAGCTGGGTTTTATGAAACTGAACCGGTTATGCACCAATCACAATGGGTGAGAATTATGATGATGAATAAACATAATACAATGGTTGGATTAATAAAAATCACATTTGATCTAGAGTTATTAGCGGTGTAAGACTTGGTGTAACTTACACTGGTGTAAGTTGAACCCTCCTCATATATATATATATATATATCAGCTGAACTAATGACTCACATTTAACCACTAGGGTTGGCATAGTGGTTGGGGTTTTGGTATTTTAACATGAGATTCTAGGTTCAAACCTCATTGCTTTTCTTGTACACCGAAAAAAATGACTCACATTTGGTTTATAACATTGCAACTTGTAAGGGATGTAGCAGGGCCGACTTAAGGCCCAAGCAAGTAAAGCCCTTGCTTTAGGCCCCCCAAAAAATATTTTTTTAGTACTAATATACCTCTATTAAATTAATTGTAAAATTATGTTTGAGAATAAAATTTAATTAAAATATTGTGAGTGATAATTTTTATTGGTACTAAAAAGATATTTAATGAGCTAACAACTTTTTTCAATAAATCATAATTTTATTTAGGAAAAAGAGATTGGTTAGTTAATACTAATAGCTAAAGAAGCCCCAAAGCTTTTTTTTAATCTCTAGTTCTCTTACTAATCAATTCTGATTTTATCTTCTTCTTTTTTTCTCTCTCCGTGACTTCTCATTTACTGATTCTACTCATTGGCTCCTTGCTTTCTTCTTGAACATTGCTTCAGTAGTTCAGTTTGACACATTAGTCAATACCCATTAGTTTATTCTCATCTCTTATGTGTTGTGCATTTGTTGGATCTTAATGGATTGGATTTATTTTCAGAATTAAATATCTTAAAGAAAATTATAGGATTAGAAAATGATAAACCAATTGACATTCTTAATTATATAAAAAGAATATATTCTTTTCCAAATGCATATATAGCTTATAGAATAATGTTAACAATTCCAATATAAGTTGGTTCAGCCGAAGGGAGTTTTTCAAAGCTAAAGATAATAAAAACTTATTTAAGATCAACAATGTCTCAACAAAGATTAAACAGATTGGCCTTATTATCTATTGAAAATGAAATGTTAAATGAAATTAATTACGACAATTTAATATATAATTTTACATAACAAAAAACTCGAAAAATAAATTTTCAATAAAATTATGATACATTTTAACATAAATTGTTTTATTAGTAAATAAAAAGGCCTCATTCTTAAGTTTACTTTAGGGCTCCCAAACCCTTGAGCCGCCCCTGGGATGTAGTGTCTGTTTGGTTTACAGTTGAGTAAAATCGATTCTAGAAATCAATGATTGAGATGAGTGATACATGTTTTACGAAACACATTGGACGAAAGTGATTTAAAATTAATTTTATGGTTTCGTATGATAACAACGCGGAACCGGGCTAGTAATGTTTTCATTTGGCTTTTATATTTTGAATTTAATTAGTATACACTGTCAGTGTAACAAAATTTTACATAAACATCCAATGGTGTGTCGCCACATCATTTAATGAATATGACACTTATTAAATTCAATAATTAATGTGGCAACACAATATTGGACGTCTGTGTAAAATTTCATTACACTGACAGTGTACATATATTAAACTCTTATATTTTTTTGTTTTATATATAAATAGAGATTATTTATGGTAGATATTATTGTTTGGAGTTGATTTTTAATTACAGTCAACGAATTATTCACTTTAAAACTTGTTTTCACTTTTGAAAAATGATAAATTAGAACGCAAAAATCAATATGTACCTTTTGTATGTAAGATGTAACAAAAAAAAATCAATTACATCATTACTAACAGAAAACCAAACAGAGACTTAAACGTTGGAATTGGACTAGTTGTAAAATGTTTTTGGATAATTTGCATGATTTATGCTTAAAAAAATAGTAGAAACTGTTTTTTATTTAAAAATAATAATTAAGCTGATGCTTAAGAAATATCAAAAAAGAATAATAACAACCAGATTAGGGTGATTTTGACATAAATAAAAATAACGAATATTGTTTCACACATAAAAAGGAAATAATAGAAATGACGTAACGCCTTTGTTTGCTTTCCGAAAGTCCAAAATTTGCTGAATTTTGATACAAAAGTTGTGCTTCAAAATGCAAATGCGCTCTCCTTTTCTTTTCTTCAAAATGGAAATCTTACAGAATGTCCCCTATATATATATGTCATCCGTTCGTCATCAAACAGTGCCAGTTTCAAGGGTTTTGATGGGTGAAGTGTGAACCCAACAATTTTGGTGTGAAAGAGCAAGCACAGCATCAATTTCTGACCGATTAAAAAATAGAAAATAAAAAGAGAAATTACATGAACCTCTCTTGCGCCTTGAAGTTTATGTGATAACTACACCTGACACATCCTTTGCCTGTGTCTTATAATTAAGAACCTTCCTTGCACATACTAAAATACTAGCAATGTTTATGTTATTGGATTGAGTACAACCACCAAACACAACGAGCTATAGGTTCATGCAGTACTTAAAATCACTTAAATCTTTAAACTCGCTTCTTTGGCTTGCAATTTGTGGGTGGGATCGAGGAGCTAGGTTCTAAATGATTGCTTACAGAACAGTAAGGAATTAATTAAGTACAATCAACACATCATCAAACTCAATAGAGACTGGTATAATTTTTTTAAAAAAATATATAAAAGGGTATGTTTTTTGGTTTTCACGTATCCCCTATTACCAGTGGTAATCCTATTCGGACCCCTCGCTAATAATGAATTTTGTGGGGATTGAATTCGAGAACTCTTCCCACACACAACTCTTTGGTTATAAAAGGGTATGTTTCATATATATATATATATATATATATATATATATATATATATATATATAATTACCACAAATTAAATTCATCATCAAACTAGTATAATTTTCCTTTAAAAAAAGTCTCCGTTTGCCTCCTTGTTAAAGTATAATCTGTTTTAAGAAAATGACATAACCATCTTAAGTTGCAATAAAAGATGGATTCGATCGCACATATACCCTCATCCACATAATATAGTCAACGCTTGTGAACATATAAAAATTAGTGCTTACAAACTACTAGCTTATAGCATAATTGGGTATATGTGGTTGTCCTCTTGAAGATTAAAAATATATAGTTAGATTAAAAAGAAGAAAATTTGCGACAAATAATTTAATTGATTTTAAATTTAATAATGTAAAATTAATGCGTCTAAATGTCTAATTTAGCTAAGTGATATTAAAGTTAATGTGTAAATATATATGTGTGGTTATGGTTAAGATCAATTAGAAAATTAATGGTTATAAAACGCCCTATAAAAATGATCTGAGGGTGCTCCCTTAAGACCATATATAAAGAGTGAGGATTCAGATTCAACTCTCCCTTAAGACCACATAGAAAGTGAGGATTCAAATTCAACTCCCTCTCCCTCTACTCATGTTCCAATTAGAAATAATAGCTTTGACTATCTGTACCATAAACCAAAAATAGAAAGTCAATGGAAGTGAATTATTACAAATCAAGACTTTAAATAGTAAACTAGACTAGGCCAATTTATTTTTTGGTCAAAGTAAACTACATCAATCAAAATTATAAATTGCGCTAACTAATTAGATTTTGCATTGATGAATCTGGCCGTATAGTTGAACTTGAGGGCATGCAATGGGTGTATACATTGAACAGGCAGAGTTTGGAAGAAGAAAAAAAATGCTCCGTATCTTATTATTTACTATTCCGGTCCTAAAATAAGTAAAAATTAATTAATTCACGTTCATTAAAAATATTAGTTGAAATTATTAAATTTTTTCAAACTTATATATGAAAGTGAAATGCTTAATTGCATTTCCTAAAACTACCATTTCTAATATTTATTACAAAGTTGATCAATGAAATGAAATTTAAATTAAATAAAAGTATTGTGGGGATGCTGATATTCAATAGGGTGAAAATAGATAGATTTTACTTATATTTAAAACAAACAAATTGAATTTTGAGTTGTTTATATTTAAGAACGGAGGGAGTACTTTTTTACAACTAAAAAAATTATAATATATATAAATACCAAGCTCAAGCTATAAGTTATGTTCATGGCCATTTCCTTTCTTATTAGAGAGCTTTTATGCTTATAATATAGGCTTAATTACATTTTTAATCCATTTAGTTTGGACAATGGGCAATTTTGGTCCCTCAAGTTTTTTTTAGCTAATTCCCTCTACTTTTAAAATTAAGCAAATTTAGTCCCTCAATCTATCATTTATCTAAAACCCTCAAATTCTAATTTTCAAACCAAACATTTGGGGTTTATGAAATAAAAATGTGATAAATGTTGAAGGATTTTGTAAGTTGTGGAATTAGGGTTTAAAGTGAGCAAAAAAATTGAGATTTTTTAATTTTAGGTGAAATTTGATATTTTGATCGATTAGATTTGAGTTTAAGAAGATTTAAAATGATTATAGAAGACAATTAATGGAGGGATCGAATTTGCTTAATTTTATAAGTAGAGGGACTTAATTTTCTTGAATAAAACTTAAGGGGCCAATATTGTTCATTATTGAAATTATAGGGATCAAAAGTGCAATTAAACCTATAATATATTAACCCAAAGCCAGTGGAATAGAATTGTTGAACTAGTTTCTTTGGGACCTTTTTCTTTTCTTCCACTATTTTTGAGTTTTAGTCTTTGCTTTGAAATTTTTTCTGAATCATGTTTATATAAAGCCTTATGCTTTGGGTTTTACAATCCGAAATGTTTTCTTTCTCTTTCACAGATTGTGTGTATTTCGTTAAAAAAAAGTTTGTTGATTTGTTGTATAATCACAAGGATGGGCAAAATGAGTGAACTCACCATAGAGTGTGGTTTATCCCCTATAAAAAAAGAATATGATTCTTATCTTCCACTTTTATCGCAAAAACCCGCCATATATAGATCCTCACCATCTCAAGTTTCATAACACTCACATTTGTTCTTCACCATACCTTAGTTAATATATTTAAGAATAATTAAAAAAACTAGACAAACAAGCTCAAAACTTAATTAATAGATCCTAAGTGTTATTTTCTTTAAATTGAATTAAGTGGATTAATTTGGGCTTCATTCCTTTCATATCTTGACTTGACTTAATCAAACTTGCCACTGATTAATTTAATGCTTCCTTAACCCTCTTGGTTCTAACTCTTGTTATTGGCACACCAGATCTCTTGGAGTTTAATTTATTTGTAGTCTGATTTGTAGCTGATGTAGTTAGTTGGATTTATTTCTTCTATTAGGAGGTTAGAAGTTAGTTAGTTTTTAGTTTCTCTTTTTCCCTCCAGAATGTGATTGTATATATGTTGAATTTCTCAAACCTTTCAGTTTATGAATGAGAATATTCACACATTTTGCATAGTGTTCTCGGTGCTCTCTCTCTTTTTCTCATTCTCAATGAAGTTTTGCATGGTATCATAGCTCCTTCAATAGGAGCTCTGCCACTACTTCTGCTATAATCTTGTTTCATGAATCTAAAGAATTTGCTCTCTCGTCTCTTTTCTTGTTCTTGCATCTTCATTCCGGGTTTTCTTTCCTATTTTTGATTTCTCTAAAAATGTTGAATGTGAATCTCGATCCCTTGAATCCCTATTATCTGCATCCAATGAAAATCCAGCTTCTGCATTGGTTTCAATTGTTCTAATTGGAGAGAAATATCATTCCTGGTCGTGAGCTATGAGGATGGCTCTGGATTCGGAAAACAAACTTCAATTTGTGGATGGAAGCATTTCAAGACCAGATGAAACAAATCCTTTGAGTGTAGCTTGGAAAAGGTGTAACACTATGATCATATCTTGGCTCATACATTCTGTGAATACTGAAGTACCTCAAAGAATTTTATGGATGGACTCAGCTATAGAGATTTGGATCAATGTGTAGGCTAGATATTATCAAGGTGATGTTTTCAAAATTTCTGAACTGTAGGAAGAAATTTAGTCCTTCAAATAGGGAGATTTAACAGTTACTTCTTATCATACTCAGTTGAAGATCATGTGGCAAGAACTTGAAAACTTTAGACCTATTCCTAAATGTACTTGTGATGTTGAATGTCATTGTAATTTGATTCCAGCTATTAAAGCCTATCATGATAATGACTATATCATAAGATTCTTGAGAGGCTTAAATGATTATTACTTAGCGGTTAGGTCACAGATAATGTTGATGGGACCACTATCAGGCATAGCTAAGGTGTTTTCCTTGCTTATGCAGCAAGGGAGACAGATTCGCACACAGTGAATTTAGAATAAGCCAACGTGCTTGTAACAGGACTGGACACACAAATGATCAATGTTATAGGAAGCATGGATTTCCACCTCATTTCAAGAAAGGACTACAGATAAACATGTGTTCAAATGAGGAAAATCAAGATTATATATGATGATGATGATGGTGATGATGATGATGGTGATGATCAGATGAGTGATACTTTTCACAAACAAAAGGACAGAAATGATGGTGCAGATAGTAACTTGTGTTTCACACCTAAAAAGCATAAAGCAATTCTTGCAATAATTTAACCAAGTCATTACTCAAATCAGATCTCAACAATTCCTAAGCAGCCTATTCCAAGTAAGATTCAAGGTATGGATGTCTCTAAGGATTCTTCTTAGATTATAGATATTGGTGCCACTGGTCATGTATGCATCTCTTCAGATTTATTTCATTCTTTCAGAAGAATTAAACCAATTACCATTAATCTGCCACATGGAAACAAAGGGGTTACTTCTCTTAGTGGATCAGTATTTTTCTCAAATGAGTTGTTTTTGACTGATGTGCTCTACATTCCATCATTCCGTTTAACTTGATTTCTATTTTAAGGATAACAACTGGATGAGATTGTAAATTTGAATTTACTAACCTCGAATGTGTCATTCAGGACCACAAGAGCTTGAGGATGATTGGTGTAGTTGATCTTCAAGATAGATTGTGTGTTTTGAATCAGCCTAGGAAGCTAATTCAATTTTTGTTTTTCATTCAAGATTTAAATCTTATGTGAATTTTTTTTACAGATATGACAATAATATATGGCGTATGAGACTTTGACAGTTATCTGATCTCATGCTAAACTTGCAGCTTTTCAATCTCAATTTCCTTTTATTAAATGTACTAGAACTTTGTATTCTTGTGAAACATGCCAGATGGCAAAGCAAAAGAAGCTTCCTTTCTGTTTGAGTACTACGAGTTCCCTTAATTGCTTTGATGTGATACATGCTGACATATGGGGTCTTCGCGACATTACTGATATCGTACACATACAGCACATACAAAGCTTAGGTAACCAACGTTTACTTAAGTGGGACTTTCCAAATATACAATTATACAACATTCACCATTAACTGGCTACAATACCACAGGAACAACTAACTCATTTATTATCCTCCTCCTTATACAAAAGAGTCTAGTTATTCTAATTTATATAACTTTTAAGGGAAATTATCCATCCCTAGGCCCAAGTCTATCTTTCCATGCTCCAGCTGGACATCCTGCATATCCAAAATGTTCCACAAAACGTGTGGTGAGACTTGCGTCCCGGTGAGTGTGATAAAACATGCAATGTAGGGTAGCATACAAATGAGATGCAACAGTCAACATAATCAGCAGTCCCAAAACATGTACAATTACTATGAAATTATGCAAACATGATTGTGATGTGTTTTTACCCAACACCCGAGGTCTTTTATCTATCTGTGACTGTGGTTGAGCGCTCGGTCATGTGACTAAGGACCGTAGTCCAGGGCAACCTATGATTAAGTCTTATTACCGGTAAATAAATAATGCATGTTGTCATTTTTAGCTTGAGGACCGCCATCTCTCTCTTAGCCGAGAGAGTTCGATGTGGTTACCCCGTTCTTCTTATAAATTAATGGCTTAAATATGTTTTTAGTCTCTGAAAATATACCCTTCTATGGTTTTAGTCCCTGGAATTTTTTTTAGCAAATTAGTCCCTGGAAAAATTGTTTGTTATCATTTTAGTCCTTGCTGTTAAATGTCTTTGTTAGGTGATGATTTGGCACCCAGAAACAACATGATAGAGACTCACACGTGGCATGTTAGAAACACATGTGCTCCTCACGTGACTCAGAAAGCCCTTATTATCATCCTCTTCTCCCTAATGTAAGGCACCCATCATCAGTAATGGTTTAGACTTAGGGCACGCCTCCACCCATTATGCGATTTGTAGCGGACAACAAACAGAGGAAGGGATTGTTGTGGGATTGCTTTCGAAAACGGGGGAAGATCCATTGAAGAGTTTGAAGCCACGAATGGGAATGAGGTCCAGGCAAAAATCATATTCTTCCCATTCTGTTTCAGAAAGGAGGTTGTATGGATGTGGAGATGAAATTGTCACTTTGACTTCTAGAAGTGTAAAGAATCCTGGAAGGAAATTCTTCAGGTGCCCTAATTGGAAGGTATCCCTGATAAAAATTTCTGTACATGCTTTTGGATTTTGTTTCCATTGTTAAAGTTTAACATTTTCGCAGAACAAAGGTAGTTTCAATTTCTTCTAATAGCTTAAAGTTTAACATTCTCGTGTTTCTGACATGCCACGTGTGAGTTCTGTCACTGTTTCTGGGTGCCAAATCATCACTTAACAGAGACATTTAATAGCAAGGACTAAAATGATATTGGACAATTTTTCCAGGGACTAATATGCTAAAAAAATTTCCAGGGATTAAAACTATATGGGGGTATATTTCCAGGGACTAAAAACATATTTAAGCCTAAATTAATGCCCAAAGGCCTTTAATGGTCCGAAGACCCTGTGATGGCCCAAAGACCCTGTGATTGTCCGAAGACCCTGTGTCATTTCCTTGCTTAGCCATAGGCCCATGAATACTTGTAAGTACATACTTGTCTATGAGCATGAATCACATGATATGCACACATAGCTATTCCTTAGAGACTTGCAATTCAAACACCTAAACTTAACCTAGGGTTTCAAGACATCAATACATAAACAATCACAATCAAGGTAAAGAAGTAAGGGGGAGAAGAATAGGGGACATGCAATAGGGCAAACAAGATGAAAGTGAGTGGGTGACCACACTCATCACAAGAGTAGGAGGAATATGAGAATTGAGAGGTGGGGGATGATGATCCAAGGCTCCTCTAGAGATTTGAGGCTTCAATCCAAGCTCCTTGTTCTTCATTTATTCTCTCTCTATAAATCTCTCTCTCAAACTAAGGGGAGAGAAAACAATCCCCAAAACCCTAATTGAACGCGCATAAAAAGCCTTCCTGCACATTCTCGCTCAAGCGAGGATTTGCTCGCTTGAGCGAGCGAATTGATGTGTCGCAGGAATTGCGCTCTCGCTCAAGCGAGAGCCTTCTCGCTTGAGCGCAATTGCGCAAGAAAGAGACTCATTCTCTCCGACTTTGTAACGCTCAAGCGAGAGCCTTCTCGCTTGAGTGAGAGCAAGTCAAGGAGTAATCCCTGATTTTGGATGGAATTGCGCTTGAGCGAGCCTAATTGCACTTGAGCGCAATTCCATCACAGAAAGGTTCCCAAAATAGCCATTTCCCTCGCTCAAGCGAGACCTTCTCGCTTGAGTGAGGATGACAGAACACAAATTCCCCCTTTTTATGGATATGCTCGCTCAAGCGAGACCTTCTCGCTTGAGCGAGAATATCAGAATCCTAAATTCTCATTTTTCTCTTATAAAACCTCTTTTTCTAGTTCCTCTTTATAGAGATACTTTTCCAATCATGGTTCCTTTAATATAACCCTCTTCCTCTCAATTCTGTCAAATTTTTAACTTAATTCCTTCAATTACAATTTAATTCCCTCATTCAAAACCTCTACTTCCCTCCTCATTTCTATATCTTGCTAGTTTCTTCACCCCAGGGTGTGATCCCTCCTAAGTTCCACCTACAGTTGTGTTGGGTTTAATACCTGGTTTTTCTTCTAAATTCCCCTTAGAACGCATAAACTCTCAATGAATTCCCTATCTCTTCTCTTAATCTACCCTCAAACTTCTAAATTCTCCTGCTACATCTAACTTCCTTCCCTTGGTGGGATTCACCACCTAAGGCTTCTACTATGTTTCCTAGGTCCTAATCTTAGGATGTTACAATAGGTTCCTAATCTCATTCAATATTTTGCTGAGCCGTTGGCTACTCAATTTGGTGTTCAAGTTAAATGCATTAGGTCGGATAATAAACCTGAATTTCTACTCAACATTTTTTATGAATCCAAGGGTATTGATCATTAGAGAAACTTTGTGTAGACACCACGACAAAATGATGTAGTAGAGAGAAAGCACCAACACATCCTAGCAGTAACCTAACCACTCATGTTTCAGTCCAAAATGCCTAAACATTTTTGGACTTGTGGAGTGAGTCATACCATATATCTTATTAACAAACAACCTACTAATTTTTTTTTTATTTGTCACCTTACCAGGTTCTCTATGGAGCTCTAGCTGACATCTCAGACCTCAAGGTATTTAGCTACCTATGTTATGTATCCACCTCAGTTGCAAGGAGAAAGAAGTTGGATGCAAGGTCTAGAGATTGTGTTTATCTTGGGTATAAGGCTCACACCAAAGGCTCAGTTCTCTATCGTCTCAAAAGTAGAGAAGTCTTTGTTTCTATAAATACAACCTTTTATGAACACATGTTTCCTTTTTCTTCATCCTATTTACCCTATCATTTCACCATTACAAGCTTATACCTTTCTTGACTATACCCCTACACAATCTCATCAAACCTAATACAACTATCAATAACCCTTCCACTTTACATCCTCAACTTGTACCGCTTAAACCTGTTAGACAATCTACCAGAACTAGAACACCACCTAATTACCTTCAAGATTATCATTATTCCTTGCTAACCTCTTCCACACCTTCTTCATGTCCTTCTACATCTCCATATCCATTACAATCTGTCTTTTCTTATCACAGATTGTCACCTACATACAAACGTTATTCTTTAGCTAATTCCTTACACCTTAAACCTTCTTCATATCCAGAATATTTTTATGCTAATTGAAGAGAGGACATTTAGTCAGAGCTGGATGTTTTAGCTAAAAATCACACATGGGAGCTTGTTTTTTACCCCCTTGGAAAAATGTGATTGGTTGTAAGTGGGTATTTAAAATTAAGTACCATGTTGATTGTTCCATTGAGAGGTACAAGGCTAAATTAGTAGCCAAGAGATATACACAAACTGCTGGAACTAATTATCTAGAAACATTTAGCCTAGTTGTGAAACATGCTACCATTAGGACACTATTGAGCCTTGCTGCTACAAACCATTGGTGTCTTCATCAAATGGATGTCAATACAAATTTTCTACATGGTGATTTGGAGAAGGAAGTCTATATGACTCCACCAACAGTTCTTACTCTCCCTAACTCTAACCTTGTTTTCAAACTAACCAAATCCTTATATGGATTAATGTAGGCAAGTAAACAATGGAATGTAAAGCTCACTGCCACATTATTGGCTTCTGTACAATCAAAGACCGATTACTCTTTATTCACAAAGAGTCACTCTTCCTTTTTTTATTACAATTCTAGTGTCTGTAGATGATCTAGTAATTGTAGGGAATGATTTTTCTGAAATCACCAATATTAAACAAGTTCTGGACCAGAAATTCAGCATTGAGGACCTTGGACAGTTGACATTTTTTCTTGGTCTTGAAATTTTCAGATCCAAAGAGGGAATTGTTCTCCAACATATGCTTTAGATCTTCTCCCCGATTCTGGCTTACTTTCTTCTAATTGTTGTTGTACTTCAAGGGATTCTTCCCTCAAGTTACAAAAAGGGGTTGGTACTCCATTATTAGATATTTTATCTTATAAAAATCTAATTTGTAGACTCTTGTACCTTAGCAATTCTAGACTTGACATTTCTTTTGCAGTGAACCAACCCAGTCAATTCTTAGATTGTTCTACTGACATTGATCATCAAGTAGCCCTCAGAGTGCTTAAGTACATTAAATCCTCTCTAGCTAAAGGATTGTTCTTTCCTGTTAAGTCCAACTTGAAACTCACAGGCTTAGTTATTCGGATTAGGGTTCTTGCCTTGATACTCGAAGATCCATCAATGGCTATTGTTTCTTTTTGGGAGATGCCTTTATTTCTTGGAAGAGGAAGAAACAACAAGTTGTGTCCAAATCATCTTTTAAAGTTGAATATAGAGCATTGGCTCATGCAACTTATGAGGCTCAATGGCTCGTCTACTTACTGCGGGATTTTCATCTCATTCCTACGGAGCTAATTGTGCTTAATTGTGACAATAGATCAACAATTCATATAGCTTCCAATCTTGTTTTTCATGGAAGGACCAAACACATTGAAGGTCCAACACCGCATAAACACTCATTTTCTATATTTTCATAACTCAATTACTCAATCCTATTTCCTTGCACCTATGGCTTTGCTTTCCTCTATTATTCATACTCACAACCTTACAATCTCTTGCATCGTGTCATTATTCAACCTAAACATATGCCACCTAAAAGCACACACCATGTCGTAACTATAACCATCACATCTTTGTCCCATTAGGAGCTTCCTTCTTTTTCTCAATCACATGAACCTCATCGTCATGACTCCGTCACAAATCAACTCCATGGTTGGGAAAACTTGTTTCTTCTTCTCTATCAAAACCCTATGCCCTTGTTTTCCTACCCTAAACTATTGGTAACGTTTTCTTCTCAAAAGAGATCACACGACCAAACCTAAAGGGGAACCATAGTCAGGAAGGAAGGAAACAAAGAAAATGATGATTTGCAAGGATCTTGTAAAACTTCATTGAGAATGAGAAAGAAAGAGAGCATCGAGAACACAATATGAAAAATTGGTGAATTCTCATTCATAAACTTAAAGGTTTGAGAATTTCAACATATATACAATCACATTCTAGAGGGAAAAACAAAAACTGAGAAAACTAACAAACTTCTAACCTCCTAATAGAAAAAAGAAAGCCAACTAACTACAAATTAATTAAACTCCAAGACCCCCTCTCAAGCTGGAATGTGGATATCACATATTCCAAGCTTGGAAACAAAGTGAGTGAAAGAACTAGGAGATAAAGCTTTATCTGCTTACCAAAAAAAAAATCTTTAGCTAAAGGGGAAAATTCTTTTGATTTCTCAGCTAAACCCTATGCCTTTGCTAGTCACTCCCATCTTTTTTTTCTCCATCTTCTACCCGTCCTAATTGGGACAAATTGGGGTTTGTTCTTCTTCATCTCCTTTATTATTTATGTTTGTTTTGTTTTTGTTTTTATTATTTCTGTTGTTGTTATTTTTGTGTTTTTAAAAAAATAGGTTTACTTAAATTAAGAAGTTATTAAATTATTAATCTTAATGAAATATAGTAACTAGAAATCTAAATGTAAGTTTGAAATCTTACATTAATTAAAAATGAACTAAATGAAGATAATATAAGAGATCGATCAAACCCATATTTCTAAATTAAACTAAAATATCTTATCCTCTCACTCATTGTCTTGCCAATTAAAATTTACCAACTCAATTAAAGAAGATGCATAATTTTTTAAATGTTAATTCTTTGTTTCATGGTTACAAAATGAATCTCTTTATAGTCATTGGCTACCACTCACTATTTCCATGACTAGAGATTTATCTTCACTACTTCCTAACCAAACAACACATGCCTGACATGTAAGAACATGGAGACCCAACCTCAAAATTGGCCATGTTGTTGTCCTTCTAAAAATCCATCTTTTCTTGCTCTTTGTTGTTTCCATTACCATTAAAAGATTTTTTCCGCCTTATAGATACACCTTGTCTAAAGATATCCTTTATGGGCACCTTATTATGTTACTTCCTTATATTTCCCATTCATGGTTCTACTTTCACTGTGTTAGTCTCTTTAGTAACGACTCGACTAATTTTAAGCTTTTTGTTTTTGTTTTCACTTTGGAACTTAATATTGACTGTTTCTACATCTTGAAAGCCACTTTAAAGAGAAGAGTTATTGTACAACATTGGGCGATTTGCAAGGGTTGTTGGCTGAGGATTGGAATTTTAAAGTTTGAGTTTTGATTGATTGAGAGCATGTTTGGTTTAACGTTGAAATGTGATAAACTCACGTTTCCAACACTAAAAATAGTAGCGTTGGGGAATTCAAATTTGAGTCTCGACAGTTTCAATGTTAAACCAAACACACATTGATTCCTTATTTAAAAATGGGGATAAAGCAAGAGAACAAATAGTCAATGATATTAAAAATGAGGTGTTTTCTCAATTGATTTGGCAAATTTTAATTGACATGGGAGAAGAAATGGGGATAGAAGATTTTAATCCATTTCTAATGCTTTAAGATTTTGGATGAAGGTATGATGTCAAGTTTACTCTTTGACCTATTAGCACAAATTTTCTTACTTTCATGTTCCTTTTGACCTTAACAAGTGGTATTAGAACCAATGAACAAATGGTGTTAAAGGTGGTGGCTATTCTAGGTTTTGTTCTCAATCTTTAATTTGTTGTGGAATATTTGCTCTTTATTTTATTGATCCATTAGTACTTAAAGAGACTTTTACCAAAAGTTTGAAACCCAAATATATGAGTTTAAAGTTCCACAATGATCAAGAATGAGTAAACTAAAGATTATATATATAAGAGAACAAACCCATATATATCTATATCTATATATATATATATATAGTCTTCAAATTTAGGTAAAGATATGATATCATATCAAGTCTATTGATGTAAATTCCCTTATAAAGACTCCCTTGCTACGATTTCAACGCCAGGCTATGCAATTTTAAGTAAATGAAATAAATAGAGCTTTGAGGGGAGGTCAGAGGTTAGAATTATGAATTCTTTTTCTTTTAATGTAATAAATAATATGTCTTTAATAATATAACATTTTTAATTAGATTGTCACTACATGTTAATAACCATTACTTCATTTAAGAAGTTTGTATTTGATCGAGGAAGTATAGTGCCCTTATGAAATTGGTTAAAAAATAAATAAATAATTATTATTAAATTATGTAGCATTTAATGTAATTAATACTGTGATTTCTAATATTTTTATATATATATTAATTCCTTAACAAGCACAATAACACTCGTTAGCTGGACCTTTTAAAAATTTCAAATATTAAGATATCTCAAGTTAATTCGGAAATACTTCAAACAACTTAAGTGTTACTTAATACTTAAGGAAAGTTAGAGATTTTGTAGACACTAAAAATAATATTTTTAACAAAGAAATCTGCTCATGATTTTTCTAAAGAACACTTCTTTTTTGAAAGGTACTTTTGAACAAAATTTATCAAAATTCAATTTTTTTAGTGATCACTATTAATAAAAACATAGACTTCCGGAATCGCCAACCAAAATGAAGCAATTAATGAGATAATGGGGTTAAAAAAATACTGCCACTATATCTTGGAATGGCAATTTTCCTTTTCTTTAATGAGTGTTTGCATAAAGAACGACAAACTTCTTTCATGACTTTGCAATTTTGTTGACTAGAAACGACATCTATTTGTGCTTTGCTCACATGCATGAACAACTCATAGTACTTTTGATGCATTTAGCTCACTCTCCACTTTTGCAACATTTCATTCGATAACTTTCTCTTGATTATTAACAAGGTGTCATGTTATGCAAAACGTGCTTATCCACATCTTTCCAAGGACCAAGTTATCAAAGATTCAAAGTAGATTAACTGGTCAGGCACTTAGTTAAGAAATCCAAAAGTAAAAAAGTTTTTTATATATAAAAATACAATATTTAATGCTATTAAATATTGTGATTAATTAAATATCCTTGAGATAAAAGTAACACCCATTTTAGATTTTTTTTTTGTTTTAAAATGTGATTTCCAGTAAACTTAAGTGTGGTAGAGTTACTTTTAGTAAAATTAAATTTGAGAGAATAAATTTGTGTTTGAGAATGATATTGTAATTCATATTTTATTTTACTTTTTTTTGTCAAAATATTTTATTTTACTTTAAAATAATATTTTAATTTGTTTGAATGATAAGATAAAATTATTTTGATTTGATGTGTTAATATAATTATATTTTATGGGTTCCACACCAAAATGTAATTCTTTTACATGAAAAAGTAAGAAATTTTTACTTTTCTCAAATGTAAATTTGGTCATTTGAAAATCTCAAAGTCTCTTTAGTTTTAATTACTACCTCAATTCCTATTTAACTGTTCATTTTCAAAGAAAAAAATTGTTTCTATTTAACTGTTTACTTACAAATCCAATACACTAATAATTACACTTTTTTCTATTTTTCCCTTATGTTAATAAATGACACACTATTGAAAACTAATCAATAGTACTAAGAGAGAGAAAAAGGGTAAAATAGAAAATTTAAAATTATTTATTTTCATGAAAACAAGAGTAATGATTGTCATTATTAATATGTGTGTTTTTAGTCAAAATGGACAGTTAAATAGGAAGAAAGGTAGTATAAACAATTTCAACTTGTTTTTTTTCATTTCATTTCATATTTCATAATTAATTTTGTACAGAAAATACAGAAACCAATATAAAATTACTTTTACCGTTTCCTTTATAAAACTTTAAAAACTAAAAAAAAATTATGTTTTTATAATCAAATTTAAAAATATTTTAATAATTAAAATTAAAAAACAGAAAATAAAAACATTATATTTTCTGAAAGTAAACGCCCCCTCTCACTAGGAAAAACTATCCAAACATAATCACTATTTATTAACTTCACTTTAGATCTCAAGTATCAACATATTTTAATTATAATAAAAACCATAAAACAAACAAGCATGAATTGTTAATTAAAATAAAGTTGGCATTAAGTTATCCAGTTGATTAGGGGTGTTCAAGACCCAATCTTTCACTTTGACCCGTCCCAGCCCGTCCTTCTCGGACTAGATCTGTTTTTGTCCTATAAGAAAGAATAGAGCCAAATCGGGTTTTATTTGTTAACCCAACATCAGGTTAAGGACGGATTTGGGTTAACCTTCGGGTTGCCCGACTCGTCCTTTATATATAAATATAATATTCATTACTTATAATTTTCTATTATGTAAAGTCCTAACCTTTTTTTTTCTTTTAAATAGGATTTTTTAGTATAAGTTTCATTTATCTACCCTTTAAAAATACATTCTATGTGTAAAGTTATATAGTGATATAATGTCATTCTTATTTTAGTTTTGTCCCAAACTTTTAAAAAAGTAAAAAAATATTACATACAGTAAGAGGAATTCGATTGTATGCAATATATTTACTAATGGTATGAACTATTTTCTTTTGAACATTGTTATATGATCATTTCATGATTATATATATTTAGCTTATATATCGAGTCAACCCGGTCTTACTTGGACCCATACATTATCAGGTCTATGGACGAGTTCGAATCCATATAATTGGCCCAATAAAATATTAGGGTCGGGTTAGGGACAAAGCAAAATTAACTCATTCCAACCCGGCTCATGAACACCCATACAGTTGATCATAAAAAAACAAAATATTAGGGCATGTTTGGTTTACATTTTCATTTCCTGTTTCCATTTTCTGTTTTCATTATATTTCCTATTTTCTGAAATTTTACAAAGGAAAACTAGAAATGCTGGAAACAGTAAATTTTTGTTTCCAGCATTTCCTATTTTTCTTTTGTAAAATTTTAGAAAACAGGAAACAGAAAATGGAAACAAGAAATGAAAATACAAACCAAACAGAACTTAATTGTCTTATATTATATAGATTGTGATAACATTTTAAACCAATATTTATCAGCTATGTTTTCTAAATACACTCATAAGACTATTATGCTAGTTTCACCACCGACTTTGAATCCATTCTAATTACCTAACTTAAGATGAGGTAGGTAAGAATGGAAATATTCATTCCCTTCAACCAAACATCTCTTAGCATCAAATTTTCAACAATGTTCTCCTGCACGTTTTAAACAAAATGCCAATTTCGCCAAACAGATCTCTGAGCCCAATATTGGCATATCTTTGTCTGAGCTTTTTGCTTTTATTTCTAATTTTATATTATATAGTTCATGGTCTTGCCAATATGTGATTACCAATTGTACAAAGCAATCCTGCAACAGTTGTATTTGTTATATGTTTTCGGATAGACATATTATAATCAAATTAGATTAAAACACAACAATATAATAATAACCATCATGAACATAAAATATATATAGTACAATACTCGCATAATGCTTGTATATAATAATATATAAGCAGTTAAATAGGAGTGCTTATCCTGTTGAGTAAGCGTGCATATCCCCTTTTGAATATTTATGATTTATGATTCGCCGAGTCCTCATGTTTGCAAATGGCTGCACTCCTTCACCAGGAGCTTTACTGCTTTAGAATCTTCTCCTTAGAAAAAAGTGATTCTCTTAACCAGTAATGTGATCTTTTTAGTAAGGTTTCTTTAAGCAATGGCCAAATGGTTTTAATTTTATTCATTAAAATAATTAGGGTGCTTTTACTACAATTGAAGTATACATTCTTTATTCAAGTTCTCATGTACGGTCTACCGCAAACAAACAACCGAAGTCTAGATGACAGGGTCATTTTGTATGCGACTATGATGGCTATTGGAAAACACTACAACTTTGTGTCCTTACATAAAAAAAATATCTACTTTTATTTCATTTATATATTATAGATCTGTGTGCTATTTTTCTTTTTAAAAATACTAATTTAGATTGTTTAAAGAAATATTATTTGGCACCATATTTTCTGACTGAAAATTAATTATTATAAGTACTTAGTAATCAATCATACGTGATTGAAACAAAAAAAAGTTATATATTTTGTGTTTTCTGTTTCATTCTTTTCTCTCTCCTTTCTCTCCTCTGTTTCTCACCCCCCTCTCCCCTCTCGGCCTGGATCCTCTGCAGTACTGCAGAGTCTGCAGTCCAGATCCGAGGGCCACAAATTAAAGTGTTAGTTTTTAAAAAAAATTTATTTGATGTATTTTAAAATGAACGGCCGAGATGCAGTCCAGTTTTTTACTGGACTGCAGAGGACCTGAGTCCCTCCCCTCTCCATTTTCTTCTCATCTCTCTCCTCTGTTTCTCTCTCCTAGTTATCTCTCTTCTCTCTACTCTCTTTCTCTCTCATCTCTCCTATGTTTCTCTCTTGTTTCTCTCTCTCCTCTCTCCTTTATTTCTCTTGCTTCTCTCTCCTCTCTCCTCTATTTCTCTCTTGTTTCTCTCTCCTCTCTCCTCTGTTTATCTCTCATCTCTCCTCTGTTTATCTCTCCTCTCTCCTGTTTCTCTCTCCTCTCTCTTTTGTTTCTCTCCTTTCTCTCACGTTTCTCTTTCCTCTGTTTCTCTTCTCTCTCCTCTCTCTATTTCTCTCTCGTCTCTCCTCCGTTTCTCTCTCCTTTCTCCTATCTCTCCTCTATTTCTCTCTCCTCTATAGATAAAAAGTAGAGAAACAGAGAGAGGGGAGAGAGAAATATGAGATAAACATATGAGAGAGAAATATGAGATAAACAGAGGAGAGAGAAATAGGAGAGAAACAGAGGAGAGAGGAGAGAGAGACGGTGGAGAGAGAGAAAAGAGAAACAAAGGAGAGATGAGAGAGAAAGGAAGGAGAGAGAGGGGAGAGAGAATTATTCCTGTAATCATAAAACTGGAAACCATAAAACTGATCACTGAAAACTGGTTTTTAGTTTTAAAATTTTCGAAACTGAAAACTGGTTTTGGTTTTTAAAATTTTCAAAACTGGAAACTGAAAACCACCCCAAACGGACCCTTAGTGTTTTAAAAACTACATTCGTGGTTAAACTCATAAAGACATCGATTCACAAATTATTGGTCAAATCAGGATTAAATTGGTGATAATTAAATATATAATTTTTAATGTGAGATAATATATTAAATAATAAATTAACATAAAATATTAAAAACATGAAAAATTATATTAAGGCATTAATTGATTTTTGAAAATTGAAATTTTATTGATATAATGTTTTAGTTATAGCTGACAAAATGGGTAGCCCAACTAGACCGGCCCGCAAAAACGGGTTCATGTATTTATTTTAGAAGTATGAATAATTATCAGATTTTTTAACCCAATCCGATAAAATTCACTATCGCATCGAACTGGACTGGGTTGGGTAGCCCAAATGCATGCTCTAGTTTTAGTTAGTCTAATTTAACTTAGTCCACTTTAAAATAATAGTTAGTGACAAAATAAAATAAAATAATAATTATAAATATATATATATATATTAAATTTGAATATTGATCATTGAACATCAAATAATCTTATACGGGTTTTTCTTCTCGCGAAGTTATATTTCTTTTTGGTAAATATTGGGCCACTAAGGCCAGAGACAAAAAAAACCTACAGACTAAAATTGTCAAAACAGTAGTGCACAATAGCACAGGGGGAATAGACTCAAATATTTGGAAATTCCCATCTATCTCAAATCCTAGCTTAGCAATTTTGTCAGCCAAACCATTTCCCTCACATAGAACATTCCTCCAGAGCAGTTCATCAATCTGATTAGCCAAATCCCTAATGACATCAACCAGAAATCGCGCCAGATGCGAGGGATGACACCCTTCCATCAGAAATTTGATCGCCAGAGTGGAATCAACTTCAACGATGGCTTTCTTCCATCCTCTCTGCATAATATCTTTTTCAGAAAGTTAAAAGTCTTACATTATGACATATATTCTGAATTTTTATATTAAATTAAATAAAATTTAATATTTATTTTTTCCATAAATAATTATTTAATTAAAAACCAATAAATTTCTTAACTTTTTAAAATCAATCTTCATTTTTTTTCAATAAATAATAAATATTACTAGTTAGCCGTCTAAGCAATGGATACTTTTTAAAATTCATTTTATTTAAATTATTATTTAGTAACTAAATTTTGTTCTGTATGTATAAATTATATTTAAGTATAACATACACATACATAAGTTATAAATTTAAAATTTGGTTTGTTGATTTTTAAAAAATGTATAATAAAATTAAATATTATACAATAACAACAAATATAAAAGTAACTCTAGAAAAGTTACTCCACTTAATCACTTCTAATAAAATATGAACTTCACAAATCTAACCGTTGAATAATGTGATATTAATATGATGATTATTCATACCAAATTTCAGATAAATTGGACATTTGTAGGTATGTAATTTTATAGTCAACATTTACTTATATTTTGAAAAATATATTATATGTTAAATTCAAATTATCAAATTATTTTAAATAAACTCTGTAAACTTATCTACTTAATGAAAACTTTCAATTCAACGGTTGGATTAATGAAAATCAACATTCATAAAGACTTATTAAGCGGAGTAACTGTAACATCCCCTTAAGCCGGGATGTTAACATACTAAGCTTCTCCACCCCCCCTAAGGTGGATATCCCCCACTAAAGGGGACCTCCGTGGGTTTGAACTCATGACCAAGGGGACTTATAGTCATAGATTCCTTAAATCAGTGAATCCTCCACGAGAGACAATCTTATTCGAGCTGGGAATATCCACATTCTGGTGGGCACAATTCTATTTGAATATTAATTTTCATAGTACTCAGTTAATGAAAGTTAAAATTTTGAGTGTGTTTAACATGTCATTTCTAGTTGGTTGGGAGTTGAAATTAATAACTAAAAAATTTATTTTATATTACAATATGTACCCATTGTACATATTATTATTAATATTAAGATTGAGATTTAAAAAATTTGTGTTATCAATGTAAAAATTACATTGTTAGTCAATGACATGCGATATATTATTTATTGAGGTTCATAATATATGAGATGTCATATTTATTAAATAATGATCTTATCTATTATTTTATAAATATTAATTAATTTTATCAAATATTTTTAATTTAATTAGCTAATTAATTGCCAACTTTTATCTCTTAGTTGATTCTTCAGCTTTTAATTAATTTATCTACTAGTTTTACTAGACAATTTTTGTGATCAAAATATTGAGAAGTTAGGTTAAATAATATTTCTATTCTTCACCCAAATTTTAATAAAGACACTTTTTCGCGTCTCAATTAAACATAGTGATGAAGTTTTGTTGGTTTCATGATTTATAAAACTTGAAGGGACAAATTGGATTCATGATTTATATTTATAGTTTTTAAACTCTGGATTTATATATTTTTAATATAGACTCATGCTTCTCAAATTGTTTCAAACACCAGAAGACAAAAGACTTTTTTTTTATTTTTTTTAAATAATTATTTTATATAACTATTGCATTTTTCATCCCCTTAGTTTTCCATTTATTTGATTTTTGCAATTTTTAAAAACTGGACCGGTAATTGAACCGGTGAAGCCACCAGTTCACGGTTCAATGGTTCAACTGTGGTTTAACCGGTTTTAATTAAATATATTTTTTAATATTATATAATATTTTAATTAATAAAATAAAATAAACTTATAAGAAATTAAAATATATAAAGTTGTAAATAAGTATAAATAGCCTTATTATAAGGTTTATAAGACAAAAAAATTAATAATAATTAATAAAATAATAGATATCTATGTGTAATTCTTAAATATATGTCTTTATTTATTTTAAAAATATTTTAGATTAAAATAAAAATTTAAAAAATAAAAAATTTGAATTTTTGAAAGGTATCGATTCAACCGGTTCTCTGACACCGGTTTTCACCGGTTTTTGACTAGTTCGACCGGTTCTTGACCGATTCTGTGATCCTCTGATTTTTGGGTTGAACGGACCGATCACTAGGTCAGTTCTCAGTCGAACCGGCCGGTCCGGTCCGATTTTCACATCATTGGATTTTTGGTTCTCTTATTATACTTTTTAATTTTTCTCACAAAAATATATAATTAATTTCTTTTGTTAAATCAATTTTCTATATTATAATATCGAGATCTTATCTTGTAAAGTGAGACACTCATTCACCTTACTTTTCTTCTCAATGATTTTTTACATTCACTATCTTTCTCTCATTAGATGGTGCATTTCACTCACACTTGTGAGAGTGGAATTCTCCCTCTCAATCGTACGCTAATACTGATTTTCTCTCTCTTTCTATTTGAATTTTTAAATGCTAATAAATGTTAATGTTAAATTTTAAAATTTATTAAGATTCAAAATCTTATACTATTATTTTCTATTTCAATACTTTTTTAAATATATAAATCTTTATTATCATTTTTATGATCGGTTTTATTTTTTATAATATTTTATTATCAAATAATAATGTAAATTAGATTTAATAATAAAATATAATATATTATCAGATTTTAAAATTGATAAATTATATAAAATTAATTTTTTTATTTTTATTTTAAAAAATATCAATTTATTATAAATTTAATTTTATATAAGTCTCCATTTTGGGCCACCGGGGATAGTATCTACATGTGTGTATGACAAGACAAATATGCTAGCTTTTAAGCTCATCATTTTACTAGATTTTAGGTGTTTAATGAATGAACTTATTTTACTAGCTTATTATGGGGGACGAATTCACTGACTTCAACATGTCAAAGTCACGTTTATCCCTTTTATAGCCATAGGTAGGGGTGTAATCGGGTCGGGTTTGGGTATTTAGAGTCTGAACCAATCAAAGCGACTTGGTTTGGATTGGGTCGGGTTCACCTTTTTCCATTGTTCAACCTGAACTGAATCAACCCGATCTTTAATGGGTTGGATCGGATCGGGTAATCGAGTCAGTAATAAATGCATCTTTTATTTAAAAAATTAATTAGAAAAAATTGGAAAAAATATGATAAATTTGAAAAAAAAAATTATGGTATCTCTAAGATCTCAACCTTGTTCATTGTGTTTCCTTTTCCATTCCTTCTCTGTAAAAATCACATCTTCATCCCACCATTGTCTTTTCCACTTCCTCCACTGTAAAAATCATATCTCCATCTCTAGCTCCATTAGCCATTGCTTCACTGCTCTATCTTGCATTCTGTCTTTAAAAATGTGCGATTTGTCTCTGCGTTTGTCCGCGTATCGGTCTCCTTCACCATCGTCTCAGATCTAAACATGCAATTTGTCTGCGTGTCGATACCCAAAGGCCGTAACAACTAAAAAAAATTGAAAAAAAAATACTCTATGAAAAATTTAAATAATTAGGATAAAAAATATCATTAGGCTATGTTAATTTGAAAAAAATAATTAAAAAATAATGTAATTAAAATTGATAAATCATTTAAAAAAAATCTAAAGTTACAATTACCAAAAAATATAATTTTTCTATTAAAAATATAATTTATATAAAAAATATCATATAAATATGTCTTTTTATTTCATTTTACATTTATATAACAACTAACTTTACCAAATACTTCTGATTCAATAAGTTAATATATTAGCTCTTAGTAAAAAATTAACTTTTCAACTATCAGTTAACTTATAAGTTATTTTTACCAAATATAACACGATTAAGAGGCCTTGAATTTGAGATAACATTTATTTACTCAAACCTAATCTTAATTACTCTCATTTATTATTGGATTCTTTAACCTCACAATAATGAGATAAAGTTATAAATAATTAATCTAATATAAAATTAAACTAAACCCGAAGAGCTGTGGCTCAGTTGGCAACGCAGACTGAGATTGTGGGAAGAGCTCTCGGGTTCAATCTCCACTAAACACATTCTTCGGGAGGGGTGAGGAGTCTTAACTGTGACTAACCCCCGAACAGATAGGATTGTCACTGTAATAGGGGATACCTATGGTTTAAAAAAAAAAAACTAAACCCTGTGACTAGTAAAACTCGCACCAATTATCTTATATATAAATTAACACTTCTATTTTCTAAGTATACATATGACTTAGATTAAACAAAAATGTCAAATATGCTGTCATATAAGATAATGCAATGTCATAATCTTTTATTAAATTTTGGATATAACTCTAACATAAGAACCTAATAATCACCGTAAAAAGTTTTGTAATGTTATTTAATGATTTTTTATTTAATAAAATATGACACGTCATATGTTATTAAATATGTAAATATATTATTAAATAATATAATATACATATTAATAATACATATACTTATCTTTATCTTTATATATATAAATAGAGATGAGTCTGAAATTTATTTTGCCGCCAAAAAAGAGGGTAATTTTGGCAAAAAAAAAGCAAAATTCGTTTTCAAATTTCAAATCAGAAATCTTGAAGTTTTAATTATATTTAAATTTAAATATGCATCATATTTAAATATGCATCAAATTTAAAGAGACAGTATTTTGATTTTATTTGAATCTTTATCTTTATATATATAAATAGAGATGAGTCTGAAATTTATTTTGCCCCCAAAAAAGAGGGCAATTTTGGCAAAAAAAAAGCAAAATATTTAAATTTAAATATGCATCATATTTAAATATGCATCAGATTTAGAAAGACAGTATTTTGATTTTATTTGAATATAGATCGATATGTTTTATAAATCTGATTTGATTCTAAAGCTTATTTGATTTGAATATAGTTGTATTTTCTAAATTTGATTCTAATTTTGTATTAAAATAAATTAAAATCATGGATAAAAGCAATAATTTGATTTCACTTTATGTGTATAGACCTGTTCTGATTCTAAATCCGATTTAATGTGAATATAAATACATAGGTTTTCTAAATTTGGTTTGATTTGAATATAGATGAGTATTCTAAGTTTGATTCTAAATATGATTTGATTCTAAATTTGTATTATAATAAATTATAATCAATGATTCGATCTGAAAATTTATAGATTTGCTTTTAATTTGTTTGTATAAATCCGTTCTCATTCTAAATTTGATTTTATTTGAATATAGATAGGTAGTTTTTCTACATCTGATTTGATTTTAAAGCTGATTTGATTTGAAGTTAGATAGGTGTTCAAATAAAGATTATAAATTCGATTTGATTTTAATTTTTATTATAATAAATTAATATATGCAAAGTTGTGTTTTTGTCAATAGGTTAGAGAGACGTGATTTAGATTTAGAGAGACAGTATTTTGATTTTATTTGAATATAGATCGATATGTTTTATAAATCTGATTTGATTCTAAAGCTTATTTGATTTGAATATAGTTGTATTTTCTAAATTTGATTCTAATTTTGTATTAAAATAAATTAAAATCATGGATAAAAGCAATAATTTGATTTCACTTTATGTGTATAGACCTGTTCTGATTCTAAATCTGATTTAATGTGAATATAAATACATAGGTTTTCTAAATTTGGTTTGATTTGAATATAGATGAGTATTCTAAGTTTGATTCTAAATATGATTTGATTCTAAATTTGTATTATAATAAATTATAATCAATGATTTGATCTGAAAATTTATAGATTTGCTTTTAATTTATTTGTATAAATTCGTTGTCATTCTAAATTTGATTTTATTTGAATATAGATAGGTAGTTTTTCTACATCTGATTTGATTTTAAAGCTGATTTGATTTGAAGTTAGATAGGTGTTCAAATAAAGATTATAAATTCGATTTGATTTAAATTTTTATTATAATAAATTATTATATGCAAAGTTGTGTTTTTATCAATAGGTTAGAGAGACGTGATTTAGATTTAGAGAGACAGTATTTTGATTTTATTTGAATATAGATCGATATGTTTTATAAATCTGATTTGATTCTAAAGCTTATTTGATTTGAATATAGTTGTATTTTCTAAATTTGATTCTAATTTTGTATTAAAATAAATTAAAATCATGGATAAAAGCAATAATTTGATTTCAGTATAGATAGATAAATACATAGGTTTTCTAAATTTGGTTTGATTTGAATATAGATGAGTATTCTAAGTTTGATTCTAAATATGATTTGATTCTAAATTTGTATTATAGTAAATTATAATCAATGATTTGATCTGAATTTTCTGATAGTGGTCTCCTTACCATGTATATATATGCAATGTTGAGTTCACTTTGTCTGATTTTCTATAGGCTATTTGGAATATATCTAAACATACAAGTATGTTTTTTGATTATGCAACATTCCTTTGAGAAAATTCACTTCTTCTTCTTTGTTATCAGTACTCTTTTCTTCTATTAAATTCATCTAATCTCATGTTTTCTTTACTTTTTTTTGTTAGGTTTTATGACCTGATTTTGTATTAAATTCTCTAACTTATCTGTTTAAGGATGAATTGATGGATTTGATTCTTTTTGTATGATAAATTCTGTTTTTTTTCCAAAAAATCTGTTTCGTTTTGATAAATTCACTTGATAACATAATCCTATTTCAAAAAAATATGTGAAAAAACTATTTGTCCTTCTTCTCTATTATTAGTCCTATTTTTTGTTTTCATACTTATCTTTTTAAATGTTTTCTTAACTTATCGTTGAAATGAAAAATTCACATCATTTTATGTTGAGTTATCAATTATGAAATGTTTTTTTAGGATGAATTGTTGCTAATGACTTTTTGATTACTGATAGCATGATGCTAATATTTTAGATTTTTTTAAGCATTAAATATTAATTCACTCGTGATAAATTCCCTTTATAACATGCTTGAAATTAACATGTGATTGTCATATATTTCCATGTCACAACTACCTAATAGGAAGGCGAATAGATTTTCCTTGATCAATAAAATTAAAGCTGGGAGAGTTGACTGGAAAATTAAAGTAAGAGTGATCAGTTTGTGGACACCATATGATTTTAAGAATCCTGGAGTCATTTCAAGTATGGAAATGATTCTTGCAGATGAAAAGGTTAAATTTTATTCTGAAATAATCATTTCTTAACACTTTTTTAAAGAGGTTTAGTAATTGTAATATATCAACAGCCAAAATTATAGACTCTTATTTAGAGACAATTTATGATTTTTCTTTCATTTCAGGGTCACAGAATTCATGCTACTGTAAAACGTGCATGTTTGGACCCACACCTAAACATGATTCAAGAAGGATTTACCTATGAGATGCGCAATTTGGCAGTTGGTCAGCCTGAGCTCAATTTGAAGACAATTAAACACAAATTCAAGCTCAATTTTATTCAATCAACAAGAGTTATCCCTACAAATGATCACCATATTCCTGTTAACAATTTCCAATTCCTTTTATTTGATCAAATTATTCAAGGTCAAGATGATGGCTGCTTATTTGGTAAGTATCTTCATATTTTTGGCATAAAATGGAAATTTTTTTATGTGCCAATTACTGATTTTTTACTGTTTTAATAGATGTTATTGGTCATGTTGTTGAGAAAGATGACATTAAGGAAAAGGACAAAGAAGGGAAAAAAAGTAAATTGATTGATGTTGTCCTTGAGGATTTGGAGTAAGTACATTATAATAGAGGTTTATAATCTTATTCTTGCATGGGGTGTTTAAAATTAAATGTACCACTTTTCTTTCCCTCATTGTTCTTAATTAAATCACCCACTAACTTTAGCACATTTGTAATTTCAGCAAGAATCGTCTCATCTGCACTCTGTGGGGTAATTTTGCGGATCAAATAATGTTCAACTATCTGAATACAACAACAGATAACAATGATAGTATTGTTGTCATTTTGCAGCTTGGAAAAAGGAAGATATTTAATGGTAAATTTTTCTAAAATAGTTTATTATTGTATTCAATGTTTTATTTACTTAATGAGTTATTTGTATCTGATGCGTACATTTGTTTATCTTAGGTCAAGTTGGGATTTCAAATGCTTACAATGGTACTAAATTGCTAATCAACCCGGATGTAGCTGAAGTAACTAATTACAAGGAAAAGTAAGCGCATGCCTGTTTAACTAAACTCAGTTTCCTTTTGTTATTAATTGATATTCATTTTTTTTATCTTGCTTTTCATTATTATGCTCCAATATAGACTTAAAAGTGGGGACTTATCTTTGACTCAAGTAGTAAGCCAAATGTCTTCACAGCAGTCTCTTTCATTTTCTGATGATTTGCTTGCGTTAAGAAGAATGACTATTTCAGACTTAATAGAAAGCATCCAGGTTAGGGAATGTTTATTTTATAAGTAGTTTTGTACAATTATTTAGATTACTATTTTAGTCCATCATTAGGAACTAATTTTGTTCTCTCTTCATTTTTAATAGACAGCCAATGGATCATTGTTGGCAACCATTATAGAAATAGATCTTGATAAAGATTGGTGGTTTCAATCATGTTCTAAATGTTACAAACATGTTGTCGAGATGAGGACAAAGCATTATTGTGAAAAATGCAAGATAACTGTTGCTGTCCCAAGGTAAAACTAGGATTTTAGTTTATGTTCTTATTCAAAGATGAAACTGATTTTAGTTGCTGTCCCATATAATATGCGTTTTTAAATTGCTAATTCGATCAGGTTTAAAGTGAATGCAACTGTGATTGATCAAACTGGGTCAACATGTTTGATCATGTTTGATGGTGTCCTTTCTAAGTTTTTGGGTAAAACTGCTTCTGAGTTACTTAGGGAAAATGATAAGGTGGAATTTACTTACCATAATTCATTAAAACAATCATGTATGGTTTTGAAAATTAGTTTTCAGTTCAAAATTAATCTTTTGTTTTTCAAATTATAGGCAAAAGACCAAGCATATTGTCCCCCTGAGATTGATGCATTGGTGGATAAAGAGTTTTTGTTCAAAGTGGAAGTCTCTGATGCAAACATTGTTTACAATTTCAAAACATACAAAGTCAGGTTCATGACAAAGAACTGATTGATCAGTTTAAGATTATGCACTCAATTAAGGTTTTTGTGAAACATCTATTCTTTTAAAAAATATAATAATGGTTTATTAGGATTTTATTCACTAAATAACATTGATCATATTTCTTTTCTACTGTTTGCTTAGGATTTGTATGAAGATAATGAGTACAATGAACAACAACCAAATTTGACAATACAAGTAGATGATAACATGAAGGTGAATATGAATAGATAATATAATTCTTTTTAGTACCTACTTTTGAATCATTATTTTTGCATCGATTCATTTTAATTTTGGTTTTTATTTGTATATAGGATAAATCTGAGCAGGAATTGTCGGCTTCTAAAATTGAGTTGTCTCGACACATTGAAGTAAGTCATTTTATATAAGTGTTAGATATAGATGCTATTACCAATTTGAATACTGTTTTCTTTTTTGTGGGAACTATTCAACTTAGATGTATGATTATGTTATGAATTTGCATTAAGTTTTTATTGTTTTTAATTTTAATGTTTGATATTAGAATGTGTGATTGTAAAATTTGGTTGATTCATTATTACTTATTGTAGCTTCCATTAATTTGAAAGGGATGTTAATACTTTTAGAGTAAACTAGCAATTAGGTCCCTGACTTTGTGAGCGTCGTGCAATTAGGTCCCTGACTTTAGGAAATTGGTCCCGTGGTCCCTGACTTTAACCTCTGTCATGCAGTTTAGTCCAAACGTTAAACTTCTGCTAATTCCTGCTGTTAAACTGCTGACTAAGGATCTAAGTGCATGATTTTATATAAAGTTAAGGACCTTTATGCATGATTTTATATAAACTTCTGTTTTTGGTTTTTAACTTCATAATCCGTTTTTGGTTTTTAATTTTACCTATTCTTTTTTTGTTAGGGATGCCCTGCATGCATGCCATTGCAGCATTGGCACACAGGGGGGAAAATTAGAGGATTACTGCGATGGATGGTTGACAATGGCATCCATTAATGCTACCTATGCTCACCATGTTAACCCTTTGCAAGGGGAACAATTTTGGCAGAAGACAGATCAGCTACCACCACTGCCACCACCAATGAAGAGGGCTCCAGGCAGACCCAAAAAATAGAGAAGAAAGGATGGAAACCTATGAGTTTCCAAATTCTACATGTGCAAGTGTGAGTGCCCAAATTAACAAAAACTTTAGTTGGATAACATTGCACTTCATATTGAAGATGGTCACCATCACCTATGTATGTAATATTAACAATTTAAGTTATGAACAAGAATATAAAATTAAAGATTTGAACAGCAATATATTGGCATATACTATTACCTGCCCAAATGGGACCTCATCTATTGCTTTCCTTTTTCTGCCTTTCCAGCCCAATGGCATGCATGTAGGGCATCCCTAACAAAAAAAGAATAGGTAAAATTAAAAACCAAAAATAGATTATGAAGTTAAAAACCAAAAACAGAAGTTTATATAAAATCATGCATAAAGGTCCTTAACTTTATATAAAATCATGCACTTAGGTCCTTAGTCAGCAGTTTAACAACAAGAATTGACAAAAGTTTAACGTTTGGACTAAACTGCATGACGGAGGTTAAAGTCAGGGACCACGGGACCAATTTCCTAAAGTCAGGGACCTAATTGCACGACGCTCACAAAGTCAGGGACCTAATTGCTAGTTTACTCTACTTTTATTGAGGACTTTAATACTTTTATTGGGGAAGTAACGGATTTCTTTTAGTTTGAATAATAATTATGATCATTAAAATAGTTGAGATTATTTCTTGGTCATGTTGATATAAGAATTTTTATCAGACGATGATGGCGAGACTCCATCGAGCAAACCAAGTGGGAAGAGATTTATTGATAATGCTGAAATTTCACTAGCCATCGATGATGGAGGCACACAGAATTCCAGTACAAAATTCCCCAAAAAAGTGAAGATCAAGATAGAGCCCAAGGACTAATAGCCCAAGGACTAAAATGGAGCTGCTGTTTTTTTTTTTAAATAATACTGCGCATAATTACACTCTGAATTTGGGCAGGATTGGTGAATTTTACTTGGTCATTCGTTTTTTGAACCATTTTACGCCAGTATTTATGAACTTGAATTCTGTGTTTAGTTATGCTTATCGTTATCGTTATTATAATAATTATATTATTTTGTCATGAATGGAAACGGCTGAGTTTCCATATTCAATTATACCGCACTCGGGCAGTGGTCAGTAATGGGGTTTGAGTCATTGGAATGCAGAAACATCCTTGAGAAGATGGAAAATTGCATTAATAAACAATAAAATGAGGTTCATTCACCTAATAATTAAAACTTTATGTTTTCCTTTTAGATTCCAAAAAAAAATCATTTAATAATTCAATTAATTTTTAACAATTAATGAAATCATTGGGCTATTAGTTGGGTTGCATCCTGATTCATCTTTTTTGGCCTCATTGAATTACTATAACATTTAGTTATTTAATTAATATGACACTTACATCAAACAAATACATAGGTTTTCTAAATTTTGTTTGATTTGAATATAGATGAGTATTCTAAGTTTGATTCTAAATATGATTTGATTCTAAATTTGTATTATAATAAATTATAATCAATGATTTGATCTGAATTTTCTGATAGTGGATCATTATTTCAGATTTTAATTTATGTACCTGCTTAATGTTTTGATTATAATCAATAGGTTAGAGAGACATGATTTAGATTTAGAGAGACAGTATGTTGATTTTATTTGAATATAGATCGATATGTTTTATAAATCTGATTTGATTCTAAGGCTTATTTGATTTGAATATAGTTGTATTTTCTAAATTTGATTCTAATTTTGTATTAAAATAAATTAAAATCATGGATAAAAACAATAATTTGATTTGAGTATAGATAAATTGATTTCACTTTATGTGTATAGACCTGCTCTGATTCTAAATCTGATTTAATGTGAATATAAATACATAGGTTTTCTAAATTTGGTTTGATTTGAATATAGATGAGTATTCTAAGTTTGATTCTAAATATGATTTGATTCTAAATTTGTATTTTAATAAATTATAATCAATGATTTGATCTGAAAATTTATAGGTTTGCTTTTAATTTGTTTGTATAAATACGTTCTCATTCTAAATTTGATTTTATTTGAATATAGATAGGTAGTTTTTCTACATCTGATTTGATTTTAAAGCTGATTTGATTTGAATTTAGATAGGTGTTCAAATAAAGATTATAAATTCGATTTGATTTAAATTTTGATTATAATAAATTAACATATGCAAAGTTGTGTTTTTGTCAATAGGTTAGAGAGACGTGATTTAGATTTAGAGAGACAGTATTTTGATTTTATTTGAATATAGATCGATATGTTTAATAAATCTGATTTGATTCTAAAGCTTATTTGATTTGAATATAGTTGTATTTTCTAAATTTGATTCTAATTTTGTATTAAAATAAATTAAAATCATGGATAAAAGCAATAATTTGATTTGAGTATAGATAAATTGATTTCACTTTATGTGTATAGACCTATTCTGATTCTAAATCTGATTTAATGTGAATATAAATACATAGGTTTTCAAATTTTGTTTGATTTGAATATAGATGAGTATTCTAAGTTTGATTCTAAATATGATTTGATTCTAAATTTGTATTATAATAAATTATAATCAATGATTTGATCTGAATTTTCTGATAGTGGATCATTATTTCAGATTTTAATTTATGTACATGCTTAATGCTTTGATTATAATCAATAGGTTAGAGAGACATGATTTAGATTTAGAGAGACAGTATGTTGATTTTATTTGAATATAGATCGATATGTTTTATAAATCTGATTTGATTCTAAAGCTTATTTGATTTGAATATAGTTGTATTTTCTAAATTTGATTCTAATTTTGTATTAAAATAAATTAAAATCATGGATAAAAGCAATAAGTTGATTTGAGTATAGATAAATTGATTTCACTTAATGTGTATAGACCTGTTCTGATTCTAAATCTGATTTAATGTGAATATAAATGCATAGGTTTTCTAAATTTGGTTTGATTTGAATAAAGATGAGTATTCTAAGTTTGATTCTAAATATGATTTGATTCTAAATTTGTATTATAATAAATTATAATCAATGATTTGATCTGAAAATTTATAGGTTTGCTTTTAATTTGTTTGTATAAATCCGTTCTCATTCTAAATTTGATTTTATTTGAATATAGATAGGCAGTTTTTCTACATCTGATTTGATTTTAAAGCTGATTTGATTTGAATTTAGATAGGTGTTCAAATAAAGATTGTAAATTCGATTTGATTTAAATTTTGATTATAATAAATTAATATATGCAAAGTTGTGTTTTTGTCAATAGGTTAGAGAGACGTGATTTAGATTTAGAGAGACAGTATTTTGATTTTATTTGAATATAGATCGATATGTTTTATAAATATGATTTGATTCTAAAGCTTATTTAATTTGAATATATTTGTATTTTCTAAATTTGATTCTAAATTTGAATATAGTTGTATCTCCTTACCATGTATATATATATGCAATGTTGAGTTCACTTTGTCAGATTTTCCATAGGCTATTTGGAATATATCTAAACATACAAGTATGTTTTTTGATTATGCAACATTCCTTTGAGAAAATTTTCTTCTTCTTCTTTGTTATCAGTACTCTTTTCTTCTATTAAATTCATCTAATGTCATGCTTTCTTTACTTTTTTTTGTTAGGTTTTATGACCTGATTTTTGTATTAAATTCTCTAACCTTTTATCTGTTTAAGGATGAATTGATGGATTTGATTCTTTTTGTATGATAAATTCTGTTTTTTCTTTACAAAAATCTGTTTCGTTTTGATAAATTCACATGATAACATAATCCTATTTCAAAAAAATATGTGAAAAAACTATTTGTCCTTTTTCTCTATTATTAGTCCTATTTTCTGTTTTCATAGTTATCTTTTTAAATGTTTTCTTAACTTATTGTTGAAATGAAAAATTCACATCATTTTATGTTGAGTTATCAATTATGAAAAATTCATATCATATTTATTTATTTATTTATTTATTTATTTGATTATTGTGTTTGAATAAACAAACAGGGGAGCGTTATGTTAAATTAGCCTCTACCTATGTTGAATTGAGATATTTGGAAAATACCATCTGTGATTGAATTCGTTTGTCTTTGACATAATATTAGAAGTACAAACATCAGAGTCATGTAAAAAAAGGGCTAAATTTTGTTTATGCATCATATTTAAATATCGCTGATAAAAAATCTGATAAAAATTTGTTTTATAGTGTGTGTAAAATTTAAATTCTGTTTTATAGCGTATGTAACATATTTAAAACCTGCCCCTTATTTTCTCTAATATGCATCATATTTAAATGTCTCTTTTTACTTATTCAGTGAATAAAATAAAAAAAGTGAACAATAATGAAAATATTATTCACTATTTAAAAATTATATTATTATATTATTTTGTAAAAGGAATATGTTTGACGATATCTATATAATATCATCATGGATAAATGTTCTTTTACATTTCTTTTATAAACATTGTTTTTTTATTGTAAAATTTTATCATATTGTAAGATTCATTTTTTGATTCTGTATTAACTATAATTTTTAAGTTTTTGTTTAATTTTTTTTCTGAATGCTAAATTTGATTTTTGTTGTCTATTAGAGAAGTATAAAATTCAAAATGTCTCGAATTGATGAAAATAAAAGAAAACGAAATGAGGTTGGATTGACTACTCAGACTAAAAGGGTTCTGAATGATAATGACAACATAAATTTTGAGGATGGAAGCTCAAATGAAGTTAATAGTAGATATGTTGTCGACCAATGTCCATCATTACAAATGGTATGTCATATCGAACCGTGCACCGTAATTATGTGATCTTAATTAATTATGTGATCTTAATTAATTTATGAATTTAATTGCAAACATGAAATCCCATACATTTTTTATGCAGAAAATTGTGTTCCTCCTGTTTTGACTTCTAATAGTACGAGAATCAATGACTTTTGTACCCCACCTTCACGCAATATGAGAAGAACTCAGACCACTCCATTGTCTGATGTTTCAAATGGTAAAAATTTATGATATTTCAATTAACTAATGAAATTTTTTTATTACCATATATTTAATATTTAATATCACTCATACTTATTCTAACTTATTTTTTCTGTTTTAAATTATAGTTAATGGAATGTCTGTGCAGAGAAGCCGCATAGAAACGTTTGGCCAACTATCAACTGGCTCATCATCCCATAAGTCAAGAAGTATTGGTCATGACAATGGTTTTCGTGCAGGAAAATTTGTGCTAAAATCAAGGCTTACACCACAGCTGACTATGCTTGAAAACATTACTCAACAATCCACAGTCTCAAAACATGTTGATGTCATTATATTATCAGGTATTTTAAATTTATTTTAATGTTTAAATATTTTCCAAACTATGAAGTTGCATTCCTTTCTTATTATAAAATATATTTTATTTTTTTATTATGTTTTAAATATGAATTGATTTTTATTTTAATCTCTTTTTTTCAATAGATGATGATGAACCATCAAATACTCAAAATGTTATCGCATCAGATGAAAATTATGAGCCAAATGGAAATCCTTTTACAGTTGATCTTGGTGAGATATTTTGATGAAGAGTTATTTAAATTTTAATGTTTTATTAGATTATTATTATAAGATAATAATTAAGGTGGCTAAACGTAATAATCATATCTTATTATTTAGTGAATTATTATAGTTTTATGCATATTATGGTGGAAAAATTTTAAGTAAATATATAAGAAATATGTTGGCTACTATTAATCATATAATTTCGCATATATTAAATTCCTTTATTAGGTGATGAAGACACTGATGTGCATAATGATGAAAAGGTTGATAGCGAAGTAGAATTTGAACCAGATGTTGAATCTCCTACAAGTTTATTTATTATGCAAATTTTTATTTCATGATTTAGTCTTTCGTTATAATAATATAAATATTACAATTTTCTGTAGATTATTTTGACGTAGGGGATCCAACATGTGAGTGCTCATTTTGTGGAGCTTTACTATGGTATTCTGAGCGTGTGCAAAAGTCATACAGAGCATCGAATCCTAAATTTTCACTGTGCTGCTTGCAAGGGAAGATAAAGTTGCCATACTTGATGGAGCCTCCTCAAATCTTGAATGATTTGTTTAATAAGAAGGATAAAAGAAGCAAATTTTTTTTGCAAAATATTCGCTTATTCAACATGATGTTTTCATTTACCTCTATGGGCGGAAAAATAGAAGAGTCAGTGAATGATGGCAATGCTCCTCCAATTTTTGTTATGGGAGGAGGAAATTATCACAGAATTGGGAGTTTACTTCCATCAATTGGTTCACAACCCAAGTTTGCCCAGCTATACATTTATGATACTGAGCATGAGTTGACAAATAGAATGAATGTTGTCGGGTGAGACTAAATTTTCCCATTAAGTAATTTATATAATTTTCATGTATTTATTTCATATATAAACAAAAATGTAATCCTTTTTAGTTATTCAAATATGCAAAATGGAAGATGATGATGCAGAAATACACTCTTCAATTGTTAAAGACATTAAGAACATGCTGGACAATTATAATCCGTATGCAAAAACATATAGAATGATTAGAGACAGATTTCAGCAAGACAATACAGCAGATGTGAGGTTGAGGCTTATAGGAAAAAGGGGAGGGGATGGAAGAAGATATAACTTACCAACAACATCTGAAGTAGCTGCATTAATTGTAGGAGATTTTGATGTTGGTAATGCAGAGAGAGATGTTATTGTTCAAACACAAGGAGGCTTTTTGCAACGTATCTCTATCATAAGTTGTGCATACTTGCCGTTGCAATATCCTCTTCTATTTCCTCGAGGAGAAGACGGATATAGAAATGATGTGCCATACAATGAGTATTCAGAGGAATCATCGAGAAAGAGGAAAAAAGTCACAATGAGAGAGTTTTTTGCATTCAGACTTCAACAAAGATGCATAGAGCAATCTCCGTTGTTGAAGTCTAAACGAATTTTCCAACAATTTTTGGTGGATGCTTATAGCATGATAGAATCATCCCGTCTTACTTACATAAGAACACATCAAAAAGAATTGAGGGCGGAAATGTACAAAGGTCTTTCTGAAGCAATTTTGAGAGGAGAAACAAATCCATCCACATCAGGAAAGCGCATTGTATTGCCTTTATCTTTTACTGGGGGTGCAAGATATATGATTCAAAATTATCAAGATTCCATGGGTATATGTAGATGGGCTGGGTATCCGGATTTATTCATAACTTTCACATGTAATCATAAATGGCCTGAAATAACGAGATTGATGACAAGCCAAGGACTAAGATCAGAGGATAGACCAGATATTATTTGCCGAGTGTTCAAGATGAAACTAACCCAATTTATGAAGGATATTAAGGAGGGATCAATTTTTAGAAAAGTCAAAGCAGGTAAATGACTCTATTATTAGCTTTTCTTCCATGTTTATTTATATAAATTGAAATGCCATATATGATTGATAATTATCCTAATCATGACTTAACAAGGTACTTATTTATGTTGTAGTCATATATATCATTGAATTTCAGAAGCGTGGATTACCTCATGCATATATTCTGATATTTTTGCATCCTGAGCATAGATATCCAACTCCAAATGATATTGATAGAATAATTTCAGCTGAAATTCCTGATGAAAATGCTGAACCGGAATTGTTCAAAATTGTAAAATCTTTAATGATTCATGGTCCATGTGGTCCTCAAAATAGAAGATCTCCATGTATGCAAAATGGGAAGTGCATGAAATACTTTCCTAAGAAATTTGTCGAAAAGACATCTATCGATCAGGATGGTTATCCCGTCTATAGAAGAAGAGATAATGGAAAGGTAGTTAGAAAAGGAGAATTCTTCATTGATAATAGATTTGTAGTGCCATATAACAAGCATCTTCTCCTTAGATTTAATGCCCATATAAATGTTGAATGGTGCAATCAAAGCAGGTCAATAAAGTATTTGTTCAAGTATGTGAACAAAGGTCATGACCGTGTGACAGCAACATTTTATGATGCTGGAAAAGATAACCAAGAAGTGGACGAAATCAAGTTATACTATGATTGCAGATATTTGTCTTCCTGTGAAGCAACTTGGAGAATATTTGCATTTGACATTCACTACAGGCAGCCTTCAGTGGAAAGACTATCATTTCACTTGCCAAATGAGCATGTTGTTGTATTCCATGATAGTACCTGCATTGATTCACTTTTTGAAAAACCCCGTGTTCATGAATCACAATTTTTGTCATGGATGGAAGCCAATAGCATATATCCTAAAGCAAAAAATCTTACTTATGCTGAATTTCCCACAAAATTTGTTTGGAATGCGCAAGACCGATATTGGACTCCAAGAAAATCAGGTTTCTCTATTGGAAGGTTGTATTTTGTTCCACCAGGAAGTGGAGAACTTTACTACCTCAAAATATTGTTGACTACAGCTAGAGGACCATCATCATATTTGCAGATAAGGACTGTAAATAATGTGACATATCCTACCTTCAAAGATGCTTGCTATGCTATGGGTCTTTTAGATGATTACAAGGAGTACGTTGATGCAATTAAAGAAGCAAGTCATTGGGGCTCAACAACATACTTGAGAAGGCTATTCACAACATTGTTGTTATCAAATCAGCTTTCAACTCCTGAATTTGTTTGGAACAGGACTTGAGAATATCTGAGTGATGACATTCTTCATAGACAAAGATCACTTTTGCAGCGAAATGGTATGTTAACTTCAACTAACTTATTATCTTATGTCGGAAATATTTTTCATATATTTTTAATCTATGGTTATATCTGGTATTGTTTTATATATCACAGATTTAATCCTTACTGAGGATGAGCTCAAAAATTTGACCCTTGCAGAATTAGACAAATTGTTGCAGAGTAATGGTAAGAGACTATCTAATTTTGCAACAATGCCACAACCAGATTTCATATCTCTTAATCAATCAATGAATAGGTTGATTTTTGATGAGCTAAACTACGATAGACAAGCATTGGCTAATGAGCATGACCAGTTATTGTCTAAAATGACTTCTGAGCAACGGGAAATTTATAATAAAATCATGACATCTGTGTATGACAACAAAGGAGGATGTTATTTTCTATATGGATATGGAGGGACTGGGAAAACTTACATTTGGAGAACCATTTCAGCTGCTATTAGATGCAAGGGAGAAATTGTGCTTAATGTGGCATCAAGCGGAATAGCTGCTTTACTAATCCCAGGTGGTAGGACAGCTCATTCAAGGTTTTCTATTCCGATTAATGTGGATGAGCACTCTATTTGCAATATTAAGCAAAGAAGTGATTTGGCAGAGCTGATTGTCAAAGCAAAATTAATTATTTAGGATGAAGCACCAATGACACACAAGCATTGTTTAGAAGCGATAGACAGAACATTTCGTGACATAATGCGTTTTTCCAATGAAAATAGCTTAAATAGGCCTTTCGGTGGTAAAGTGATTGTATTTGGTGGAGATTTAAGACAAATACTTCCTGTAATACCGAAAGGATCAAGACAGGATGTTGTTCATGCCAGCATTAATGCATCATACCTTTGGAAGCATTGTCAAGTCTTGACATTAACAAAAAATATGAGGCTTCAAACTGGCTGCTCTGATCTGGATGTTGAAGAAATAAAGTTATTCTCAGAATGGGTGCTTAGCATTGGAGATGGAACCATTGGGAAACCAAATGATGGAGAGGTCAATATTGAAATTCCCAATGATTTGCTTATATCAAATACTGTTGATCCTATTGCTTCAATTGTGGAAAATACTTATCCATCATTATTACAAAACATGCATGATCCATTATTCTTTCAACATCGAGCTATTTTAGCTCCAACAAATGACATAGTTTTCAACTTGAATGAATATATGTTGTCATTGCTTCCTGGAGAAGAAAGAACATATCTCAGTTTTGACAGTCTGTGTACAGAAAGTGTTGATTTCAATTCTGCAGATGATATTCACACTCCAGAATTTTTTAATACAATTAATTCATCTGGTCTTCCAAATCATGTCTTAAAGTTGAAAATTGGTGCGCCAGTAATGTTGTTGAGAAACATTGATCAGTGTTCAGGTCTCTGCAACGGTACAAGGCTCATTATTACTCAGTTAGGAGCTTATGTATTAGAAGCAAAAGTCATCTCTGGAGTAAATGTGGGGCACAAGGTATTCATTCCTAGACTGTCATTGACTCCTTCAGATAATAGAATTCATTTTAAGTTCCAGAGAAGGCAGTTCCCTATCGTTGTGTCGTTTGCAATGACTATCAATAAAAGTCAAGGTCAATCTTTGAAGCATGTTGGAATTTACTTGCCAAGGTCTGTTTTCTCCCATGGCCAATTATATGTTACAGTTTCCAGAGTCACCAACAGAGGAGGATTAAAATTACTCATAACTAATGATGAAGGACATGTTTCAGATTCAACTTAAAATGTTGTATACAAAGAAGTCTTCCAAAATTTACAATAGGTTTGAGCTTAAATCTTTTCAATAAAAATCATTATTATTATCATTGTTGTTGTTATAATTATTATTATAATCATTAATTATTATTTTTAAATTATTAATATTATTCTTATTATGATATGATATGATTATGATTATGATTACTTTTTTTATTGTTCAAATATTTTTATTTCAAATTGTCTTCGATTTATGACTATCATATACTAATTACCTTTATAACTTTTCAACCTATTTTTTGCAGGGCATCCACGAAACTTCTTTCAATGTCTACTTACTATTTTTTATGTAGTGGGAAACTACATATTTTTGGACCAATATTGTTTTATATGACAAATGTTATGAAAAACTGTTTACTGAAATTTTAGTTAATAAGTCTTTTCAATCAAGTTTACTATTAATATTAATTGTTATTATTAATTGATCATGTATTCTTAGATAAATCTAACACTCCACTCTCAATCGTTTCCGTCATAGATGCACGAGGTTCCCCACTAGTTGATTCTTAAAAAATTAAAGGAATAAAATTGCTCAATTATAATCAGGAAAATTAAAATTACATAAAGGCCTGACAAAAAGGATTAAATATATATAATGCATAGAAGGAGTAAAATTGTGGAAATCATGACCTACACAAACACAAGTACACAACACAATACACATGCTATATTTTTGGGCGGCAGGTGATACAGGCATTCCATTACTAAAAAGATTGAAACGGGTGGTGGAACCAGGGACCCACTCTGTCCTTGCATGAATCTATCCCTTTATGTGATATTTATTATTTATCATTGGTAATTTATTTTTGTTACAAAAGAAAAAGTACATCAATTAGTATTATTTTTAACATTTTTTTAATAAACATTCCTTTTCTTCTTAGTGTTTTTTTAAGAGCACACATGTATCATCCACATGAGATAAATTGCATATAAAAGACTTGAACTCGAGATCATTAGTTAAGTCGAAACAACCCCTTACCACCTTTTCCATATTCTCGGTGGTAATTATATCAATGTTTTCATTTAATAAAATTTACATTAATTTAGGTCACTTTATTTGAACTATCAAAATTCATTATTAATAAAGCCTTTAATAGAAGTATAATAGATATACATTATCAGTTTTACACTGTCATTTAATCATATAGTGTCATTAATCATATCATTTAATGAATATGACAAAAAAATTTACACTATTATTATCATATCATTTAATGAATATAATATCTTATATGTGTTATTAAAAAAAATTAAATAATATGATAACATATCACTAAATGACAATATAATTTTTTTTACATAGACAATATATACTCATTTGATATCACTCACTTCTATTAAATTAGAATTCACACTTTTAGGAATTATCAAATTAATTAGTTTCACACACACGCGTATATAATGGTGGTAATGAGATTTAAATATATTATCTTTTACAAACTATCTAATCTAAATATATAACCACTAAACCAATTCTAATATTCTTTGTATTACTTAGTTTATTCTTATTTAAAAATAACATATTTTGTTTGTAGCATTTTTTTTTGTGTACGAGAAATACAATGATATTTAAACCTAAGATCTCATGGTAAACTACTCTAATCATCCACCACTATATTTGATTATTTTAAAGTGATGAGTGTACTTTAAGGAGATTAGGTTCCTCTAAAGTGAGGTTGTATGTAAAGTGAGCAAGTGAGGGATTATCTACCATTCATTTAATTTAAAATGCATCATAATCTCAATCCATAAAAATCCAATGGTAAATAACCCCTTACTTGCTCACTTTACACACAACCTCACTTTAGAAAAGCTTTTTCTGTACTTTAAATAATAAAACATTAAGTTAATTTTATTACTTAAAGAATTAATAATTAAAATAGTGATAAAGTATATGTATATATGTATAATAAATTATGAAGCTAATAAAATTTACCCCATTAATTTTCAATTAAATACTAAACTTTATAATTTATAATTTAAAAACTATTTCTCATTTTAAATGAGTCAAATTCTCATGCTTAACTTTTCTTTTCTTAAATTAAAAATTTAAAAGCTTCTAAACCAATTAAGTATTTTTTTATAAATTTAAATATTTTCTCCTACTTTTAAAATTTGATCTCAATTAACTAAATGTATTTATTTTGAATTTTTAAATATTTAAAAAAACATTTTCATATTTTTTTACGTAACTATATAATGTCCATATTCCGTATAAAATAATTATTAGTTAAAAGATAAATTAATATTACTTTTAAAATCAAGGAAAAAATCATAATATTTTTATTATTAAGAAATTAGATTATTGTATTTTCAAGTATTAAAATTAAGTACTTTTATTTTCTAATAAAATATGCACACACACATATATGAGTCAGGATCTGTTGACACCAGATGTCAAACTTCAAGACTTACACCAATTCATAACTTTTTGTAAAAGGTGAAATTGACCAATCCAACCGTTGAATCATATTATATTACCTTCATGATCACGTATATCAAATTTTAGAAAATTTGTACATTCGTAGGTATGTTATCTAATAGTGGATTTTTACTTATATTTTAAAAACATATTATACGTTAAAATAAATTAGTTTGATGAAGTATCAATTAGTTTTCGTTTTTTATGAAATTTTATAAGCTTGATATACTTTATAAGAACTTTCAATTCAACGGTTGGATTAGTCAATTTCACATTCTACGAAAAGTTATGAATTGATGTAAGTCTTGACATTTGACACTTGGTGTCAACGGATCCTAACTATATATATATATATATGAGGAAGAAGAATCTGTTTTATACAATGTTTTTAAAACCGGACCGGTCATTGAACCGGCCTGGCCACCGGTTCAAGGTTCAATGGTCGGACCGTGGTCGAACCGTGGTCGGACCGGTAGTAAACAAAATAATATTTTTTTATATTTCTACCTAGTAAATTAAAATTTAAATAGCAAAAAATTGATATTCATGACTTCAAAACAAAGACATCACTCACACTACAACATATATCACATGTACTCCTAAAAAAATAGCAAATGGACAGTGCAGACACAGTTTAAGCAACATAACATCCATAAAAAATTAGCAAGATATCACAAATAGTCAAATACATAATACTTCTAAAAATTCCAGTGAATTCACATAACATAAGGTCATAAAGAATTGATCAGAGTGGTGAAAGAAAAAACCTGTGTAGGTTGAGCATCATCTCCAGTCTCCACTGGCCATTTGGAGAAGTGAGATGCAGATCTTGTGCGTGCAGAGACAACAACGAACAGGGGAGCAGCTGGCCAGGAAGACGCGGGTTGAGCAACAGCAAGAAGAGTGGACGGAGGTCGAGCACCAGGTTGCAGCGATGGGCAAAGAGCATGCCGTAGCGGAGGACGGAGCAACAAGTCGCATCGTTGGGCAGAGCAGCAGGTCGCAACAGAGGACAGAGCAGCAGGCCGCAGCGGAGGACGGAGCAGCAAGCCGCAGCGGTGGGTGGAGGAGTAGGTCGGAGCAGTGGGCGGTGGCGGTGCAGCAGGAAAAGGGTTTCTTCTTCAGATCAGAAACACACATGGCCGACAGAAAAAAAGAAGATTGGATTTCTTCACTTTCGTTTCTTGCTTTTCAATTTGGCAATTTCTGAATTTAGGGCAGCAAAGGATTGGGTTATTTTAAAAAAAAATTAAAATCAAAACGACGTAGTTTTAGGCAAAATTCTCTGAACCGGTGAAAACCGTTAAACCACCGGTTCTGCACCGGTTCACCGGTTCCTGGCCGGTTTTCCCGGTTCCTGGTCGGTTCTGTGTCCATCCAGTTCTCTGGTCCAATCAAACCGCCCCTACCACCGGTTACCGGTCCGACCGGTCGAACCGGCCAGTCCGGTCCGGTTCTTACAACCATGGTTTTATATGTGCGGCGGGAATCTTATTCTTATTATTCTCTGCATGTATAATTAAAATTGAGAAATAAATATAACCTGTTTTTAAACCAAATTTCTTTAAACTAGTTTTGGTGAGGAACATTCCGTTATGGATCGATATTCTTATGCTCATTTTATTTATTTTGGATGGAGAATGAAGGGAATCTCCCATGTTTTTGGTTTATCTCATTTCCTTTTTGAGTGTTCATTCTTCTTGAATAATGATATATACAAATTGTATATACCATTTCATATATATATATATATTTGCAAAGTTTTTATTATTTGATTATTATAAAACTTATACTTTATTCCCTATACACATTAAATTCAATTGTGTTAACTATAAAAATATGAAATGAAGTGTTATGTAATAATCAATTTCATTAATCTTTAATATTTTGATTAATTGAATGAGAATATCATTTTTCCCCACTCTCACAATTAGGGGTGTAATCGGGTCGGGTTTGGGGTGTTTTGAAATCCAAACCGATAAAATTCCTACAGGATGGGTTGGATCGGGTTAAGCTATTTTGGGTGGGCAACACGAACCGAACCAACCCGAAAATCAATGAGTTGGATCGGGTCGGGTCTTCGGATTGTTTACTAACACTATTAAAACATAAAAAATGAAAAAAAAACAGAACACTCTAGAGGCCATTCCAAAGTTTTTTTCCTTTTCTCTGTTGTCTCCACAGTTCCACTTCACAAACAATTAGCCCTTGTGCGGTGCCCTTTCCAAATCAATTCCATCCTCTCCATCTGGCTCCTTAGATTGAGGTGGGAGTCTTGCACTTGAGAAACAATGATGGTTCCTGCGTTCCTGGGCAACGGCGCAACAGAGCCTGGGATTAGATCTGCAACATGGTGGCTGCTTGCATGCTTCATCGCGCAAGGAGGAACACGACGATATGCAGTACCATAGTGAAGAACATTGGTGGCTCTGCAGATCCGTGATTTATCAGTTACAGGGCTTGCAGATCTTTGATTTAGCTGTTGCAACACCTGGGTTAGATATGCAACAATGGTGGCTGCTCCATTGGTGATGAGGAACACAACGACGATGCGACAAAGACACGATCAGACTAGGGGTTACTGCAAGTGGTGATGTTGCTCCGGTGAAGAACAATGACAGAAAAGGGGAGAAGGTCTCCAGGCGGCGGCACTAGTGAAATTGGCTTTATGGCAAAAAATGGGAGCAAACCTAGCTAAGTCTGAGAAACAAACTTCACATGCCCCTTCGGGTCGGTTTCAACGGGTTCAAAAACTTGTGACCCGAGACCCGAATCGAATACGATCGGGTTTGTTGAAAATTTCCTGATCCGACCCATTAACCCAAACAAAAACAGTTTTTTTTGGGTTTGGACCGGGTCGGGTTAGCCGGGTTCGCGGGTCAAACTTGACCCGCTTACACCCCTACTCACAATAGTAAGTCTTGTTTGAACCAGAAATATCAAAGTTACGGTGATCGATTAGCCCCTTTTGGAGGATATTTTTTCAATCCACATTACTCAAACCTAAAATCTTACTTAAGGAGCTCATTGATTATAATTTATTTAAACCTTCCATCATCCACTCAATAGCTTAATATAATTTTGGTTTTTTTATTCCATTTTACAACAAAAAAAAACTTTTTGGTTTTAGGCTATAAGTAAAGAAAAGTTACTTATACAAAATTTAATTTGTAATTTATTAAACCACATATCTAACGAGCAAAGCATTAAATCAGTTCAAAACTTTGTTAAACTTGTTGAAGTTTTACATAAAAAATTGGTTAAGTGAGGAGCCTTTCATAGAAATTAAGTTGAGAAAAATCGTAGGTATGTTATTTAATAGTGGACTTTTATTTATATTTTAAAAACATATTATACGTTAAAATAAATTAGTTTGATGAAGTATCAATTAGTTTTCATTTTTTATGAAATTTTATAAGATTGATATACTTTATAAGAACTTTCAATTCAATGGTTGGACTACAAAAAGTTATGAATTGGTGTAAGTCTTGACGTTTGACACCTGATGTTAACGGACCCCGACTCTCTATATATATTAATATATATATATAGAGAGAAATGCTATATCCTCCTAATACTATATATAGTAAGTATTAAACAAAAAGCAAATATATTTCATATTTAAAAAAAAGAGAAAGCATTTAATACTTACTATATATAGTATTAGGAGGATTTGTAGGAGGATCAAGCAGGAGGAAATAGAATTTTTCACACACACATATATATATATGAGGAGGAAGAATCTGTTTTATATGTGCGGCAGGAATCTTATTCTTATTATTCTCTGCATGTATAAATAAAATTGAGAAATAAATATAACCTGTTTTTAAACCAATTTTCTTCACTAAAGAGTTGTGGCTCAGTTTGCAACGCAGACTAAGATTATGGGAAGAGCTCCCGAGTTCGACCCCACTAAACACATTCGTCAGGAGGGGTGAAGAGCTTTAACTGTGACTAGGCCCCGAATAAGATTGCCCCTGGTAATAGGGGATACCTATGGTTTATACAAAAAAAACCAATTTTCTTCAAACTAGTTTTGGTGAGGAACATTCCGTTATGGATCGATATTCTTATGCTCATTTTATTTATTTTGGATGGAGAATGAAGGGAATCTCCCATGTTTTTGGTTTATCTCATTTCCTTTTTGAGTGTTCATTCTTCTTGAATAATGATATATACAAATTGTATATATACCATTTCATATATATATATATATATATATATATTTGCAAAGTTTTTATTATTTGATTATTATAAAACTTATACTTTATTCCCTATACACATTAAATTCAATTGTGTTAACTATAAAAATATGAAATGAAGTGTTATGTAATAATCAATTTCATTAATCTTTAATATTTTGATTAATTGAATGAGAATATCATTTTTCCCCACTCTCACAATAGTAAGTCTTGTTCGAACCAGAAATATCAAAGTTATGGTGATCGATTAACCCCTTTTGGAGGATATTTTTTCAATCCACGTTACTCAAACCTAAAATCTTACTTGAGGAGCTCATTGATTATAATTTATTTAAATCTTCCATCATTCACTCAATAGCTTAATATAATTTTGGTGTTTTTATTCCATTTTACAACAAAAAAAAACTATTTGGTTTTAGGCTATAAGTAAAGAAAAGTTACTTATACAAAATTTAATTTGTAATTTATTAAACCACATAACTAACGAGCAAAGCATTAAATCAGTTCAAAACTTTGTTAAACTTGTTGAAGTTTTACATAAAAAATTGGTTAAGTGAGGAGCCTTGCATAGAAATTAAGTTGAGAAAAATCAGTTAAAAATTAAATAATGAAAACATCAAAAGGGGACTTCCCCCCCTATTTGAAACGATCATATTCTTCATAAACATTCTGCGTGCGTTCCCCGCTTGACCAGGGTTTTAGATCAGGTCAGAATTTACATTGAATCGTCTACTCCTTTTTGGAGGAAAAAATATTCCATATGGTCACTAAAAAGAGAAAACCAAACCTTTACTTATTATTAAATTTAAACATATAAGTCCAAATTCACGTATACCGGCCAAAATTTAGAAGTTGAAATCCGGAGAGTCATGGGCCATATATATAATATGTGTGTGTGATTAGGAAATTCAGGATCAAGATCTCCTAAAATATATGATGCATTTTTAAAAATAAGAGTAAAATTCATTTTGGTATTTGAACAATATACTATTTATCAATTTAATTCCTAAAACTTGATATTCTTAATTATTTATTCTTTGATCCATTTAAGTTTTATGTTATTAGTTTTAAAGTCATTATTTTATGTTATTCTTTGATCCATTTAAGTTTTAATTTTATCTAACATTAAAATATGGCATAAGTTATTTATATAAATTAAAATAATAATATTATGTTAATATTAGCATTACTTTAAAAAATGAATGCATTACTTAGAGCCGATGTTGTATAATATTTTATTTAAAAATATTTACATAACTTTTTCTTATGAATTTTGGTCAAATGAAATCACTATAACTTAACTGACTCAATTACATGTGTTATATTATCTTTGAATTTCATAAATTAATTTACAAAGTTAATATTATTAAACTCAAACAAATAGAAGATGAAAAGTTAAGTATTTAAAATTTCAAACTTTACAGTCTAATACATTAATACATTTTATTTGAAAAGGAACTAAATTGATAACAAATATTTTTCCAAATTACCAAAATAAATTTTTATTCAAAAGAATAATAGAGTCTATCACTTATAAATTTAATTTTAAAAAGTTATTAGTTTAAAATTTAATAAAATACTATCAAAATTAATAGTTGTCTCATACATTGTATAAATACTTTTAATTTAAATAAATTTAAAAAATTGCAAATATTTAAATTTTAATGAAATTTAAATAGAATAAACGATTATCAATAGAAAATATGTATACTTAATTTTAAATAATTTAGAATAATGCTAATTTAATTACTCCAAAATTTTTATTTTAATTTTCATTATTAATTTTTTTCTATATAAGATGATTTGTTTTACTTACTTTACTTGTAATAAGTATTAATAAGTAATTACATTTTTGAGAATCCAATATTTTGCTACCTGGTGGCGGGTGCAAGTATCGTGATAATGATGTTTTACGGCAGAAGCAGACAATCCTAATCCAACGCACACAACTCACCCCCACAAGTGCAGCGTGATTCCAACGCGTGGAATGATCACGTTTCTATTCAATCCCCCGTAGTACTACTACCTTCAGTTCTCTACAGCTCAGCATCACACAATCCCTTCCTCCCTCTCTATATATACCCCTCTTGCGGTCCATCCTCATTTCATTCATTCATCACTCTCTCTCAGAAGTGTTCCGTTGCCTTCGCCTTCGTCTCTCTTTCTTTCTCCGCCAAGCATTTCCCCTTTTCTCGTCTCGCTCTTCTTCCATAACAAACACCGATTCCCAGTCCTTCTTACTGTTTCTCTCTTTCCTTTTCTTTTTCCGTCTGTTTTCTTTTCCTCTTAATTGTTCCTTCTTTGTTTCCTTTCTGGAAAATTTCGTGAAGAAGTTCTTCGCTAGGGTTAGGTTTTGGTGTGTGTGTGAGGGAGTATGAGGTTGAGGGAGGACGTACCTTGTAGGAACGGTGACGGTGTTGAGGAAGAGGAAATAGTGGAGGAGGTAGCTATGGCTCAAAATCAATGGTGTCCGCTTGTGAATGCTGGATTTTCTTCGCCAAATAGAGTGGTTGTGGTTGGATATGCTCTCACTTCTAAAAAGATTAAGAGCTTTTTGCAGCCAAAGCTTGAAGGTTTAGCTAGGTAAACCGAAAATTCTCCTATGAATATCGCAATCGAACATTCATTTTTTCTGGTTGCGGTTTTTTATAGAAAAAAAATTAAAAAAGGAAAAGAAAAAAAAAGTTACCTGAAATTGTTTTTACTTCTTTGAAAAAGTAGCTTTCAATTCACACACGACGTTGGACAAGAGAACAATAATATTTAGCTCTTTTTTACTAACAAGGTTCTTCTCAACATACATCGCTTTCATTTGGTTGGCGAGAAAGTGAAATGAAAATATGCGATCTTCGGAGTATCTCTAATAATGGGAAGATATTTACCAATTTTTTGTTGTTTTTATGAAAAACAATATTCACCATTTCTGGTTCCTTAATTAGTCATGAAATTGTAGATTTGTCTAAAAGCAGTACAAATTCTAAGTACAGGGACTGTACCTGCTTTGTTTTCTACACTAATCGTCCCTGAGATAATGGTTTAGTAATGTTTCCTCTGTAGTTTGTTCCATGCTTTTGTACTCGCTTGGTGACTGATTGCAGTGCCTGCAAATTTTCGTGCAGGAACAAGGGGATACTATTTGTAGCTATTGACCAGAATAGGCCTCTTTCAGATCAAGGTCCTTTTGATATCGTGTTGCATAAGGTTGTAATTTTTTCTTACCCTGAATTCCCTTATTCTCTCTCCATCTCTTAAAAAAAATGATTGTATATTGTTTCTGACCTGCTGTTCACACAGAAAAAATGTTCAATATTGTGCTCACTGTTCACAGTTCCATGTCACTTGTTCTAATGATTATGTGTTCCTGTTGAACTGCGAGTGATTCTTCCATTTTGTTTCTTGTAAAATGCAGTTATCAGGGAAAGAGTGGCGCCAGGTTCTTGAGGTTGGTCCTAATTTTTTTTTCAGCATGTGTTTTTATTGTGTTGATTAACCAAAATAACTATCTTTGCTGCTGGTATTGTTTCCTTATGCATTTGATGCTAATTGGGAAGGGATAAAAACACTGGAAAGGCTGGTCAACGACTAGCTTTTTTAACTTCCTGTCTGACATAATTTGCAGAGTGATTGTTCCTATCTCTCACTATGAATCATGAACCAGTTAGTTGAGGTCGAGGCCTCAAGGTTCCCGCAAGTGAGGATGTTACTACTTTCATGGCCATCTAGCTGATTTTGTCAGGTTTTATATGGCAAATCTTTCCAAAAGAATTTTTTCTTTTAAATTCTTTTAGGTAGGTTCATTCCTTCTGGGTGCAATGATACCCTTTTGGCCATCTAAGAGAGATGCCTTATCTATGCTACAGTTTTTGCCATACTTCTAGACTGGATTTAAGTGTTACATTGTGTGAACTGTGAATATCTATAGGCTGTAGTACTTTGCGAGTTACTTACCTAACTTTTCTGATCAGTTGACATAAGTTGTGGTGACTATTACTATTACATGCCTTTCATTAACCAATGATTGTTGTGTGGTCGATGGTCAATAGTACTCCCCATTTTGTACTGTAGTTACCTGCATGTGTGACAATAAAACCTTTACCATCTATCTATAAGAATTTATGGCAACTAGCAAGCCCTGAATTTAGTTGGACGATATTGTTTGAATGAGCCATATTTAGATTAAGCAATGTAGAAACATGCAATCTTTCATAAAAATTACCTAAGCTGTAATAATAGCTGCTTTACATGTTACACTTTCTTTTTTGATATAGGTGTAAATCTGAATCTGTGTTGTTGCGAAGTAAATGCTTCTGCATTGGTATCTTTGTATTTTTTACATTCAAATTTTGGATTATATCTGCAATAAAAAGAAAATCCTCTATAATCAGCAGACTCATGCAAGATTTTGTGCTATGTTTTCAATTTTAGTGATTTCTTGCAACTATATCTTTCATCTTCTCACTTTAGCTTGATTTTGTGGATAGTACACATTTATTTTTGTGCAAAACTGCAAATATAATCAGCGCTGAAATGGGTGAAATGCCAAATAAAAGAGGCTGTTCCTCCGTTGCCTTGTTCCCAGAATTTATTTTATGTGTTAGGCATTCCTAATATATTCATACTTGCTGCGTGCTTCATGTCCTCCATATTAACCTTTTTGAATGGCTTGGACTATTAGAGGTAGGATGAAAAATGATTATTTTCACTTCAAAACAGAAGCAGCAGTATTTGGTAGAGATAATATGAAGTGAATTGTTTGTGATGGTTGGGACATGTGCAAAGTGTAAATGCCAATCCCTAATTTTGAAAGAGGAAGATCTCAAGATATGAAAGAGAACACTTAATAGATTGGTAGTGTTAATAAGGAAAGTATGGGTGTAAGTTCTTTTTACAGTAGCCTGAAATAGGAAGGCTTGCCAAAATTAAGATGCATTAAAATAGGATTAATGCACAGTCCAAGAATTCATGATTTATTTATTCGTGTACATAACTCTTTTTAGTTCAGTTGGATCACTTCTAGTTCTTCTGCTAACCTCAAGTAGTACTCAAACGTGCTCTGCCATAAGCCTATAATTATTTTTCTCCTTTAATTTTTTATGCAAAGTATCAGTCTTCTTCTATACAGGATTATTCCTCTTATCCTATTTTGTGGATATTCCAATTGAGCTGGGCCCACTTCTCTGATATCGTGATCAAATTAAAAAAAATGATATAAATATATTTTGTTATGCTTTTTAAGTAATAAGTATTTTGTTGAACTCACCATTGCATGGTCAGTTGAACATTAATTAGGGTTGAGCCTCCATGTTTGTATGAACGAGAGATGAATCAAGACACATTCTATGCTCTATGACTTGGAGTTTTGGACATTGCATTCCGGTGTTCATTGCATTGTATTCTTAAGGGAACATAAATTTTGCATGTTTCTTGTGATAGTTATATTGTTGTCTTTGCACTTGTTTGACTGTTTATCACAGCCTATTCTATGTAGTTATTTTTGTAATATTTAGAGAGCCAGTGACCTCTCTTCCTAGTTCTTAACTACTTCCTTCTGGCTATATTTTAGGATTATAGGCAATCACACCCAGAAGTTACTGTTCTAGATCCTCCGGATGCCATACAACATTTACGCAATCGCCAGTACATGCTTCAGGCTGTTGCTGATATGAACCTTTCTGATTCCTATGGTATTTTTTCACCTTATTTAAGTGAAGTTGTATGTTCAGTCATATTGAGTCGATGGCTAATGCTTTTCCCCAAATTAAATATCCAAACAGGCAAAGTTGGTGTTCCTCGGCAATTAGTTATCAAGAGAGATGCATCAGCCATCCCAGAGTTGGTCAGCAGAGCTGGCTTGACATTACCCCTTGGTATGTATATGTTGGTTTTTCAACTACTTTTAGATGCTGCAGTTATGCGATTTCTCAGAGCATGGATGCTTGGACATTTATTGTTACGAGGGTTGTGTTTTTGAGGCAAAGTCATTAGAACTTATGAAAATAGGCATGGTAATCCTATCTTTTTTGTGTTAGATCAGATTACTTATTACTTAATTTTGTAATGCTTATTTCAACTTTCTTTGTTGTGTGTAACTGCAAAATCAATTTAGTTGCAAAGCCACTGGTTGCTGATGGAAGTGCAAAGTCACATGAATTGTCCCTTGCTTATGAGCAGTACTCCCTTCAGAAACTTGAACCTCCTCTTGTTCTTCAGGAGTTTGTCAACCATGGTAAGCTGTTGTGATTTATTTATCAATTTTTTACTTGAATGGCTAGAAGCACATCATAATGAGTGATTAACATGCTGTTTTCTTTTCACTGCAGGAGGTGTTCTCTTCAAGGTTTATATAGTTGGTGATGCTATAAAGGTAGTCAGACGGTTTTCATTGCCTGATGTTAGCAAGTGGGAGCTCTCCAATGATGCTGGCTTATATAATTTTCCAAGGGTTTCTTGTGCTGCAGCTTCTGCAGATGATGCAGATCTGGACCCCACAGTTGCTGGTAAGTTATCATGCCTTAATTGTCATCTGGATCTACAGACTTCACTTTTTCAAATTTAAACAGGCTTCACATTCTCCCCCCTATGGCCCTAAAAAGGAAAGGGAAAAAGAACCCTACCAAGGAAACTAGGTCTTCCCTGTCCCAGCCATTCTCAAGCATTAGAGAAATTAGTTCTTGATTGGTTCTCCTGGTTTGATATATTCCCCACTCATTTGAAAACATTTGTCATTTATGTGATAATTCTCATCAGAATTGATCCAATCTAATATAAGGGTTGATAGGACTTGACAATTGGAAATCTAAATACAACTGGCTGGTTAGATTATTAATGCATTCACTTTTAGATGGATATAGAAAGGGATTGCACATAAGGCAGTAGGTATCCTGAGTAACAAATGTATGCCGCTGCAGTCTTTGAAGTCTTCACACGACTTCACATCATTTGGTAGTCTCTTCTGATTTTCTGTCATTTATCTTTCTGCAGAGCTTCCTCCAAGACCTTTGCTTGAGAAACTGGCCAAGGAACTTAGATGGCGATTGGTAACTTTCTCATCCTTTTGGTTGACGGCTTCATGATATTGATGAAAGAAGTATAAGTATTATAATTATGCTTTTTGTCATTATTCTTATTCTAGGGTCTTCGTCTATTCAACTTGGACATAAGAAGTATAAGTATTATAATTATGCTTTATGTCATTATTCTTATTCTAGGGTCTTCGTCTATTCAACTTGGACATTATCCGTGAGTATGGGACAAGGGATCACTTTTACGTCATTGACATTAACTACTTCCCAGGTAAGTGGAGATCTTTCTTCATATAAAATGTCGTGCAGTTTACTTGCTTCTTTTGATTTTCCATTTTTAGTTAATTTGTAATCATCACCTCCATTTTGTGAGAATATTTATGGGATTCTGAAGAGTTGCCTTTAAAATTTTCTATTGGTTTTAAAATTGTTGCAGGATACGGCAAAATGCCAGAATATGAACACATATTTACAGACTTCCTGTTGAGCCTGGGGCAGGGGAACTACAAGAAAAGATCTGGCTAAAGTAACTCTTCCAGCCGTTGAGATTTAAGTCCTGTCATAATGTAAGCACGTTTGCCTCTCATTTGGTTTAAAGCTCCAAATTATGGCAGCAGGCAGTACCTAAAGCATCAGTGTTATTAACAATTTTTTCATTTTTGTACTATGTGATGGAAGTGCCAGGAAAATCTTCAAGGCACGTGTATTGCGAACTTCGGCCAGTACAGAACAGCTGCATCTTACGTTGTGCTGGAAACTAACTCTTAAAAGTAACGTATGTTGTTGCATTAACCAATATATCAGTATAGGAGGGTCCTGGGCTAAACCTGAGGTACCCGCCGGTAACTTGATGACCGGAAGGGGCAGTACTTGCAAGGCTGTAATTTGAAGGATCTGTCTATTCACCTGGCGGGTGTTGACAATGAATGTTGATAATATGATCTTCATGTTTCACAAGTTGACGGATTTCGAATGTACTGACCGTTCTTTGCTGTATATAGGTATAAATTCTTGACTGTAGGAATCTAATGCAAATTTTCATCTTTTGGTCATGAAATCTAATCCATGTTCTATATTTGGTTGTAATTATCTCAGTATCAGTAGAATGCCGAACCCTTGTTTAATTCATTGCACTTGCGTGTAAACTGAATGACCTATACAACAATTTTTTTAGCCTCCTGTTCCAAAGTGTGGAATTAATTGTCCACAAAGAATGGTCAGAAACGAGGTAAAAATCATACCTACTAAACAATGAGAAAGAGGTTACGCGAATGAATCTGTGGGCATCTTATTTTTAACAGGAATGCTATTTCATACTAAACAATCCTCACGGAATCATAACAAATCACATGTTCCAGCTATTTTACTTTTTTAAAAATAAATGAAAAGTAAAACAAAATAAATCACTAACATCATCCAACAGTGGATATTTGTTCGTTAAGTTTCATATAAAAAACTTTCGTGTGATTAATCGATTTCCTACTTTATGTGTTGAAAAAATACTAAATCTCATGAAATGTAAGGATACAAATACACACATGGCATGGCATTATGATTTTTTTGTTACTGTATTTTCACAAACCAGTCACCCATTTTCGTCAAACAATGATTTTAATTAGTTAATCTATCTTTCGTTTTCTTTCTTGTACACTCGTAACAAATAGCAGAGCTCTATTGTGTTTTTTTAGTAGAGCTCTATTGTGTTTCACGGGGAAATAAAGTCTTTAAGACATGTTTGGTTTAGCGTTGAAACATGGTAAACTTGCGTTTTCAGCGCTAAAAGTAGTTACGTTAAGAAATCCAAACTTGAGTTTGATCCATTTCAGCGTCAAACCAAACACACAGTCATTTCTGTAATGCCAAAATCATTTCTTACCAATAAACTTCGGTCGATGCTACGGTGGGTCACAAAAATTGTGACTCACGAGTGATACATATCTTTTGGACCGTTAGATCTCCTTTTTTTATTAGTGAACGGTTACCTGCTGGGCTTTTTAAGTGAAAGCTTTTAGAATTTCATTGTAGTTCTTTTTTCAATAAAGCTGTATATTTATTATATTTAAGTTTTAGTCCTTTTTAGAATTTTCATTTACAAAACTCTTAGCTTCTGCATTACTAGAACTTGCTGAATATCTTTCCATCCCTGTATTAAGAAACGACTCAGACATTGGAAGTTTCCACTATATGGGTTTTACGAAATCTGGGGAATCACAACTACCCCACTAACAACAACAATCCACTTACAAGTTTCTTACTGATTTGAAAAAAAAATTCTACATATCACAACTAACATTTTCTACAGATCTAAAATTTGAACAAATAATCCATAACACAATACTCAAAGCTACAGATAACCCATCGAAAAAAATCAAAATACAAACAGTAGGAACCATATTAACTTACAATTTCAAAGTTGCTTCAAATTACCTGTGAGAACGTTGAACGACAGAGGCACAATCTTCCTTCTAGATTGTCAGATCTAAAAATATTTCATAGCAAAACCTTCACAATAAAAAATCGGGCCATGTTCTCTTTTCTTCTCTTTCTTGAAAAAATCGTTTCAAGGGTTAACGTTCTCCTTTCTTCAAATGAAAAAGTCGTTTCAAGAAAATGCTTCAACAACAGTTCAAGAAAAAGCGACCACCGCCACGTTCAAGAGAGATGAAGCAAGGGGGCCACGTTCAAGAAGGAAAACCGTTTCAATCGGGCACGTTTTCCTTTCTTCAAACGAAAAATCGTCTCCTTCACTCCATTACTTGTACCTTGTAGGCGGAAAAAAATGGTTAACGATTTTCACAGTAGTTGTTCAACGGGGAGAAAGGGTTTTCCGGCAATGGGGTTGAACTCGGAAATGGGGGCAAAGCAGTGTTATAAAACTCGGACCGGTCATCGACTCGGCTGAGGTACTGGGTCAATGGGTCACTGGTCGAACTGGTGAGTCAATGGTTGAACCGGTTTAAACCGGTGTATATCATAATATGGGAATTTTATATTTAGATTTATGAAATTTATAAAAAAATTACTATATTTTATATTATTAAACTAGTGTAAAAAACTAATTTATGATTTATCTTTAATCATATTTAAATAGGTGTTAATTAAATGCAATTACAATAATAACATAATATGATATATAATAATAATAATAATAATTGTAATAAAAGGGGTTTTTATTTCTTCCTTACGAAGTATATATGTAAAAAAAACGGACTATATATAATAAGAAACGCTTGCAGCTCAGTGGCACGTGTTGATTTTCAAGTGCAGGAACGTGAGTTCGAATCTCGCTTCTGCCTCCTCCCACAATGAATTTTTTTAATGAAGAGCAACCGCATTTTTCACAACCGGTCTAACCGTTCCAGACCGGTTCTCATCGGATTGTGCGGTTTCTGGCCGGTTCATCTGTTTGAAGACCGGTTCAGTAGCATACCCGGTTGAAAATCTTGACCGGACCGGCCAGGGGTCCGGTTTCCGGTCCAACCGGTCGGACCGGACGGTCCGGTCCGATTCTTATAACACTGGGGCAAAGGAAGCAAGGGGTTTGGTCCTTGTTGAACAGAACAAAACAGAACCATGTGTTCTATTATGTGTTTGGTGCTTGTTGAATAGAACAAAACACCATGTTTAATTACATCTATATCCCTATCTTATTCAATGCAAAAAAGAAAAGTTATTAATGATTTATTATTATTATTATTATTATTATTATTATTATTATATAATAAACCGACTGAAAACTACAACTGTAAAAATATTGTACCACCAGTGATGCACATTATTTGTGACTCACCGTAGCATCCACCATAAAAGTCTACGGTGGACCCAAACTCAAAGGGTCCACCCTATAATTACCCATGTTGTATATTACGAAACTTGACAGTTGTTTCTTCAAATCAAGTCTTAGTGCAAGGCAAAGCAACCCCCAAAGCTTCCCACCTCAAGATGTTAGACAAAGGTAGGTGCTTCCTTTCTTCGTTTTTTTTTGTCAAAAGGTGCTTCCTTCCTTTTTTTTTGTCAAAGTGCTTCCTTTCTGTCTATTCTTTGACTGTAGTTGGGCTGAGAGTTGCTTTTAATGCCCTCTTTTTGCTATTTGCACCCCCAATAGTGTTTGTAACTTTTAAATATACATCTGGAAGCCATTTTTTCCGGAATATACTTACGGAAGCTATTTTTATCGTTGGTTTTCGGAAATTTCCAGAAATTAATTTTCGGAAGTATTTTCTAAAGAGAAAAAAGTTTAATAGAGTTATGGGGGGTGTTGGGAGGTGGAGATGGAGGTTATGGTGGTGGTGGTGGTGAAGGTGAGATAGGGAGGGGCAGGGTGGGAATTTCAAAAGTTACAAACATTATGGGGGTGCGAATAACAAAAATGGGGGTGTTAAAAGCAACTCCCTGTTGGGCCGTGTGTTTTGGGGGTCTTGCCCCTAGCTTTCAATGCAGCGATCTTTTTACAAAAAAAAAAGCAGGTGCTTAAAACACGGGGACATATTCGACCAAAAAAAACATGGGACATCATAAATGAAAAATAATCACTGTGAGAGATAATCCCTTCGGTAGCGTTTGGTAGTGGAACAGGATAGAACAGAACAGAACATAACAGTATGGAACAAAACAATGATGTATTTATAACCGTGTTTGGTAACAACGGAACAGAACGGAACCATGTGTTCTATTCTGTGTTTGGTGCTTGTTGAACAGAACAAAACACCGTGTTTAATTACATCTATATCCCTATCTTATTTAATGCATGATTGAGTATAAAAAACTAAACTGAACAGAATAGAACATTTTTTCACATTTGTTATTTCATGACTATTATTATATAATATTCTTAAAAGTTATTAATACATTATTGTTTGTATTTTATAAAATATTTTATAATTATTTTCTAAATACGTAAATATGAAATATTTGATAAAATATAATTTATAAAATATAATTAACTTAAATATATTGTTATTACTATATAAAAAACACGAAAATGTTCCATTCAAGGCCTGTAAAACCAAAATAAAATTAGGCAACAAATCCAATAGTCACACAAACCAAATTTACTAAAACAAACACTAAATTACTTGTTGATATATATATAAATATATATATATATATATATTAAAGTTGATTTGAATGGTCCAGCATCCTCTTTATTTGAATGAGAAAAGAACAGTAATTCAAATTATTAGTAATTCAAATTATGTAAATAACAAAGCACAATAATTCAAATGATGCAAATAGCAAAGCAAAAGAGAAAAAGAAAGCATGTTTTGTCCTTGTATGCAGCGGGAGTACCGAACAGTGCAAGGAGAGTGAAAAAGGAGTGCAAGGCAAAAAAGGATTGCGGCAAGGGTTTTGTTTTTTAGTTGGATGTGCAATGAAAGTGTTATAAAGATAAGGAGTGGTAATTTTGTCATTAAAAATGTTTAATAAAATGTCATGTTCCGTTACAGTTGGTTTCACCCATTTTTAGGGAACAAAAGTGTCATACCCGCACTATGATGTCCAATCCGCCCCATACTCGCACTTATATATATATATTAAATTATTTAATAAATAATACCATATATAATTATATATATAATAATTTTATTAAAATATGTAATATATTTATACATATATTTAAAATTGATATATATATATAATATTAAAGATTAAAAATATATTTTTAAAACTACTTATTTGTGTTTTTTACTTTATAATATATGATTAATTAGTGTTCATAATAATTTTTTGCAAATCACAGAGAATGCTAACACATGATATCCAAGTTTATAAAATAATGTAATGTGAAAGTATATTGTAATATTTAATAAAAATTTCGAAAATTAATCATGTGATGTATTTTAGAATATTAACGTATTGTATTTTGATTTAATTAAATTGTTAAGTTATTGATATTTATTAAATATGTTTAGATGATTTTGAAGTAATTATTCAATTGAATTATAATTTTTTTAATTAATATTTTTTTAATGAGTTATTAATTTTTCACTTAAATAAATTGCGGGTAACAGACGCGGGTATGGGCATATAGGTGCCTAGAAGGCATGGAAACGGGCAATAAAGTTACTGCCAATGCGGGTATGGGCGCGGGTACGGTTTTTTTTTAATGCGTGGGTATGAGGATGGGCACTATGGTACCTTGCCCATAGGGTACCGATTGCCATCCCTAGCGCTATTCCTGTTCCTAATTGAAAAAAGAGTAAACTGTCACTTTCATCCCTGACTTTGTACGCGTCTTTCACTTTAGTCCCTGAGATTTTGAAAACCCTCTCGTAGTCCCTGACTTTGACGTCCATCTTTCACTTAGGTCCCAAACCCAAACGTCCGTTAATTCCTTGATGAGTAGGGACCAAAGTGAACGATTTTTGACACTAAGTAGGGAACAAAGTGAATGATTTTTGACAACTTCCCCAAAACAATCCCAGTTTCTTCCCCATGTGAACTAGTGCTTTGAACTACTGAATTCACATATGGAAGCCATGATATTACCCCGGTTTTTTATCTTGATAACCGTCTCTAACTCCAGCTCTGTATATTGCACTAATGGAAGTAGCCAAACCAATTTGAAATTCCACGCTTTTAGCCAAACCAACTTGCACTGGCTATTGGTGCACTTTGTGTGATGAGAAGAAGTTTTCCATTATTGTGCACCCATTTTTAATCTCTATAGATTCTGACTAATTGTCATGTGTGTTACATTTTGGCATCGCAACTTATAAGCCACTATTGAGATAATGGAACATGTAATTCTGAGTATTAGCCATGTTTTATATTAACAGTTTTGCAATATGAATGATCCTGGAAGTAATCCAGTTCAGAATATCATATATCCTTCAATCCAATACCTGTTGCAGTAACCAATATCTATGATTTCACTTATAGCGATGCTTAAATAAAAGTCATTAAATTAGAAAATCTACTCTCGAATAATCTGGTTAGTAATGTATCTTGTGTAATTGGCATAATAGCATTTGATTCTTACAATCTCAGGATTTGCTATCATCGGGTTTTGCCTCCATCTGTTCACACTGTTAAATCTGCTACTTCAAAGTTTCTTTTGGAGTGGTTGCTTCAACATGAACATGAACACCGCCAATGGTCTACTGCAATATCTCTTGGGTTAATCTCAAGTTGCCTTCATGTAACCGACCACAAACAGAGACATCAAAACATCACAGGACTTCTTGAGGTATTCTTGTTTTCTTTCTTCTTGTTGTCTTGTTTTTTTAAAGATCTAGACTCTAGATTATTTTCTTTATATTCTTTGTTTCTCTTATAAAAAAACTGTTTTGGAAAACAAGTTTGAACAAAAAATTTCAAAGTTGAAAGAAAGTATAGCATTGTTTATTAATTTCTCATAACATTTTAGATGAAATACAAGTGTTTCTGAAACAGTTTGTAACCCTACCTTCTCCCCCTTTCCTTAGCTTTTATGATTCAAGTCAATACTATTTGGAGAAAGAAGTTCAGAGCTCTATGAGGTTATATTAATGCTATAGCATACTTAGGTTCCTCCTACTTTTGTAGTAGGATTGTTGAAAAGGAAAATGAAGAGGGTCATTATATACAATACGCATATGCACCACACAGAAGCTAAAAGCATGAAATTTCAAATTGGTTTGGCTACTTCCATTAGTGCAATATACAGAGTTGGAGAGTTAGAGATTGTTATCAAGATACAAAAACTGGGTAATATCATGGCTTCCATATGTGAATTCATTAGTTCAAAGCACCAGTTCACATGGGGAAGAAATTGGGATTGTTTTGGGGAAGGTTTCAAAAATCGTTCACTTTGGTCCCTACTCAATGTAAAAAATCGTTCACTTTGATCCCTACTCATCAAGGAACTAACGGACGTTTGGGTTTGGGACCTAAGTGAAAGACGGACGTCAAAGTTAGGGACTACGAGAGGGTTTTCAAAATCTCAGGGACTAAAGTGAAAGACGCGTACAAAGTCAGGGACGAAAGTGATAGTTTACTCTTGAAAAAATGATTAAAAAATGTCCTTTAAATTCATTATAAGTGTTAACAATATAGCTTCTATTATTGACAGGTCGCAGGTTCAAACCCTCATTCGTCCCCTTGGGGTAAGGTAAAATGTAAGTACCTCTGTAAGTACTCAAAGTGTCCGGAGACTTTCCCTGCCTTGGACTAGGGCACCATCCCCTCACCCTAAATTTAAATTCATAAAAAAAAATAGCTTCTATTATTAATTAAAACTGATACGGGCCCTACCAATTGGTGTATGTTTTACTTTCAATGAGATGGGGCTCACTCCTTATTTAGTAAAATATATGTAATTTTAATCAAATATAGAAAATATAGCATTATATCACATGGAAACACAAATTCAATTTCATCCCACCGTTAAAACATGATAAATTTCAAAAAGAAACATGACTAAGTCCTACTTTAGTCTGAAAGATTTGGAACCGATCATATTGATCCTAAAAACTAAAAATTACACTTTTCATCCATGAAAATTGAAAAGTTATTTAATTTAATCATTGAAAAATAAAAAAAATTATTCAATTTAGTCATTGAAAGAGTTTTATAAACGTCAATTTAGTCTATAAAAAAGGTTAAATTGAATGATTTTTTTATCTTTCAACAATAAAAATGTAATTTCCATCTCTCTGGGATTAATATGACCGGCGTCAAATTTTCTCAGGTACCAAAATAAGAGGGTTTGAAAAATATTAACCATTTTCATCTCTCGTTAATTAATATGACCGACCTCAAATATTTTAGGGAGGAAAATGTGAAGTTTTGAAAATTATTAACCACACACTCTTAGATTCAATTTTCCCACCATAGTGACAGATTGTAATCAATAAAAGAACAACATATAAAATTAATATTAACTGATAAATAATCAATATTTTATATTTCTCAATAATATCTATTTCATTGTTAAAATTTTCTTTTTGTATTTATATAAAAATTCAAAAATAAAAATAAAATTACAAAATAATACTAAAAGTCATGCACTGAACTGTTTAAAAAATATTCAAAATGGCCTTGTTTAACTGTTGATAAAATTTATTTATTTAATAAACAAACAAGTTGAAGTCAAAATTATGATTAGTTATTTAGATATGTTTAGTTTAAATTTTAGAAAATTAAATTTAAAATAATTAACTTATGTTTATAAAAAATATTTTAAAAGTTAATTTTATTTTAATGATAAAGTAAAAATTATATTTAAAGTATAAATAGAAGTATGTTTTTAAAAAATTTTGCGCAAGTCTCATCAAAAATCAATTCCAGCCATCTTAATAGCTAAAAATTTCCATTTATCACTTTAAATTTAATTTTAAAAAATCACAATAAAAAAAAGTTAAGAAGAAACTACGTAAGTCAATGACTCACAAATAATTTATAAATATTTATACTATTTAAAGAGTTATAATTTTATTTACTACTTTACTTAAAAATTTCTAATTTCCTTTACTATCCTATATTTATTATAACCTAATTTATAATTTTAATAACAAAATGTTAAATGAGCAAGGCGAGAATTAAGGGGTGTTTCTTTTTGCTTTGTAAAATTTTAGAAAATAATGTAGAATTTCATAAAATAGGAATAAGAATGAAAATAAAAGGAAATGAAAATTTAAACGAAACATCCTTATGCATTTCCTGTTTTCACTCTATTTCCTGTTTTTTAAAATTTTATAAAGGAAAATCTTATTTTCAGCATTCCCAGTTTTTCCGTCGGGAAATGAAAACAGAAAATGTTTTCGCAAACATGCTCTTAATTTAAAAAAAAAAAAAAAACTATCCCTGTCTTAATTATAAGCATAGCCTAGCTAAGAATTATAGAGCAAATACAAGGTAGTGACTAGTGAGGGAGTGTTTATATTGAGCGGAAAAGCACAATTGAATCAGAATTGAAATCAAAGGGAAAGAGAGGCAAAGAGTAGCATCATTCATCATTCAAGAAAAACATTGAAACAGAAAAAAGACGACATAACAAGAGTACCGCGTGGCTAGGGAGAGGGAGTGGGAGGAGGAGGAGCATCAGCAGCAGGAATGACGACAGTCCAATCAGGTGGTAGTGGAGGCAACGGAGGGTACACTGTGGGCTTCCGATTTATGTCCCATGGTTGCGACTTCCGTGGCCTCGTTTTCATGTGATGCGACGTCGCTTTCTTCTGTGGCCTCGACGAACACTCTATCATCAATCCTCCACCACCACTTCTCCTTTCAATTGGAATCGGAACTGAACATGGCGCCATCACCACTCTCGACCCAAATATGCTTGACACCGACATCCTTCTCTTCTCTCTCTCACTCTCTTCCGCAGCGCTTCTTATCTCCCACTCTCGTTTCTCATCCCTTTATCGTTTATCTGAATGGATGTTTTTCCGAAATTCCTATGTTACCCTTCTGTTTGTGGGTTTGTAGATACAAGGCCCGCCAAAAAGCCCATTAGGAGGATTAAGTGCCCAATTGTGTTGGAGGCTTGGAGCCCAGATCTTCTGGTCTTTCTTGCCCACCAGTCTTTTTTAGCCCTGGCGCACATTTGAAAGAACAACTGTCTTCTCGGATGCTCTTACTGGGCCAAGAGCCTTTTCTCTCTCCCTGTTTTGGGCCAATGATAAATTAGAATCAAACAAATTAAAAAACTATGCATAATTTATTTTTCAACGATAAAAACACTTATATAATAAATAATCTAGTTGTACTGTTGTAGATAACAACCGTAGATTTAAATCTAAATTATACAACTAGCAAACACGTGGATCAGCTAATAAGGAATTGTTCTAGCAGGGTTGGTTCAACTTAACAGTGGTCTCGAGTTTGAGTCCTGAGTATGTAGCTGTGTTAAATACTCGAGAAAATAGTTTACCTATGTAGAGGTTCTACTTGGCTCGAACAATGTCTTCTCTCATGAAAGATAGATGTGCTCTTGCACCAAAATCTAAATTATACAAATTATTTATGGTCAATTTGTGAATTTTCTGGGTCAGGTGTAAATGACTTGTTTTTTTACAAGATTGAGAAGATGAATTAATTAATAAAATTATATACAATGATGCACAGAGCATCAAACTCCTACTATAAAAATAAAAATACTTATATTGTTATGAGCTTATTCTTAGTCCCACAGTAAGAAATCTAACCGTTGTATCAAGGATTTCCTTTGAATTATTTCATTTACTATGAAAAATTATAGCCAGACTGCCAAACATAACTTACAAGGAAAAATTACTTATTAAATAAAGGGGTTTTTAGAAGTAATGATATTTTCTTTTACTTTTTAAGTTAGTTATATGAGAAACAAAGTGAGAAAAAAGAAACCTCAGTACCTCACAAACAATTGAAATAACTCATCACTCATGAGTGTTATATAAGACCAGAAAACACTCATAACTGTTATTTATTTGACAAATTTAAATGGGAAAAATTATGTTTTTCGTCCATGTAGTTTCGGTCAACTTAGATTTTTGCCCATGTACTTTCTAAATCCCTAAACATTAGTCCCTGCCGTTAGTATAAACTGTTAACTGGATGATGTAACAGACAGAAATGGGCCCACAGAAGGGACTGAGGTGTAACTTCTGTCTATCACGTCATCCAGTTAACAGTCCACACTAACGACATAGACTAATGTTTAGGGGTTTAGAAAGTACATGGACAAAATACCAATGATTTAAAGTATAGAGACGAAGACCCAAATTGACCGAAACTACCGGGACGAAAAACATGTTTTTCCCAAATTAATGACTCTCGCTATTCTAAGTCAAGAGAATGTCTTAAAGGTAATTTGCGGATTTTGGCGCCCTCTGCCCGTGAAGGAGAGGATTTTAGGAGCAAGTTTTATATTTTTATATTACTTTTATCTCCCTCCTATTTTGCACTTCCAACATAAAACATCTTTTATTTTTAAAATCTACACAAAACATCTTCTATTTTATAATAAATAACACTCAAATCCATTTTTGTATGATACATTTAACGGAACAGTTAGTCAACAACCAATAGTGATCTACCCATTAGGGTCAGCCTAGTGGTGGAGGTTTGGGTAGTTTAGAATCAGGTCTTAGGTTCAAACCTCATAGCATTCCATATAAACAAAAAAAAATCAATTATTATCTTTTGTATTAGATAACAGTGTTAAAACTATGAAATAATAGTAAACATTTTTTAAATGAAATTATATTTATTAATATAAATATAAAATTATATAAAAAGAAGGATATGAGACATGAAAAGTTTAATATATTTATAGAAATATTAGAATAATATTAGATAATAAAACCATAAAAAATATATTAATATAAGTAATTTCATATATATGTGTGTATACAAGTATAAATATATGATTATTTTATAAGTAATAATATATGTAGATATAAGTTCAGTTTGGATAAGATCGATTTTCAATCTAGAATCTGAAAACAAATCCAATAAAAAAAATTCGGCTTTCGATTTGATTCGGTTTTCAATTTTTCGATTCGGTTCATGCAGTTTGCATTAGATTTGATTGGATATGAACATCCCTATTATTAACTATAGTTTTTCCTTATTACATAATATCCCTCTATTTTTCAAACTTTACATAAAAGCCCTTATATTCTATAAATGCATTATAACTAAATTTTTATTACAATGAAATTTTAAAATTATTAAATATTGATATAATTTTTTCAAATATATTATTTAAAAATAAAAAAATGTAGTTTCATGTTTACAAAAATAAAGGAAATTGTTCTCAAAAAGTCCTGACGGCTGAGTACTCACCCCATGGAGGTCAAACCTAGCCGTCGATATGAAAGTATCAGATACCTTCACCTAGGACCATGTTTTGGTTTTATAGGCTGAGCACGTGCCTTCTAGTCTTGAAGCCCATAGATGGACGATTGGACCGAGCAAGTGACATTGATCCATTACAATTCTACAAAATGGGTTTTTTGTGTACCGGCCTATCGGTGGGTTGGTACAGAACACAACCCCCCCGAGCTCAAGGCTTGCGAAGCCAGGGTGCTGAGCTCGTAAATGTCAGTCTTGTGCCGCCAGGGTGCCGAGCTCGTAGGTCTGTACTCGGTACAAAAACAGCCCCACGAGCTCAAGGAAAGCGAAGTCAGGGTGTCGAGCTCGTAAACGTTAGTCTTGTGCTACATCAAGTTAATGCATCTGTGCGGGAACTGTAGGAAAGAGTATTATCATCTGAGTACGTGCTCGGGAAAGTGTTATCATGTGAGTACTGTGCTGGGGAAAGTATTATCATCCGAGTTCGTGCTCGGAAAAATGTTATCATCCGAGTTTTGTGCTCGGGAAAGTGTTATCATCCGAGTACATGCTCGAGAAATTGTTATCATCAGAGTACTGTGCTCAGGAAAGTATTATCATCAGAGTTCGTACTCGAGAAAGTGTTATCATCCGAGTATTGTGCTCGGGAAAGTATTATCATCCGAGTTCGTTCTTGGGAAAGTATTATCATCCAAGTATGTGCTCGAGAAAGTGTTATCATTCGAGTATTGTGCTCGGAAAAGTATTATCATCCAAGTATATGTTCGAGAAAGTGTTATCATCCGAGTACTATGCTAGGGAAAGTATTGTCATCCGAGTTCGTGCTTTGGAAAGTATTATCATCTGAGTACTGTGTTCGGTTCGTGCTTGGGAAAGTATTATCATCCGAGTAATGTGCTCGGGAAAGCGTTATCATCCAAGTACTGTGTTCGGGAAAATATTATCATCCGAGTTTGTGCTCGGGAAAGTATTTTCGTCCGAGTACTGTGCTTCGGAAACTACTATCATCCGAATATTGTGCTCGGGAAAGTGTTATCATCCGTGTACGACGCTCGAGAATAGTCTTCTGAGTTCAACACTCGGGAATCTTCCAAGTACTTGCACAGTAATTGCTTGGGAATTCACATTCGAGTTCCTGCTTAGGAATCTTCCGAGTTCTTGCTCGGTAATTTTGACATCCGATTTGTTGCTTGGGAATTATCATCTGAATGATTGCTCGAGAAATATCATCTGAGTTCTTTTCCGGGAAATTTGTTTTCTGAGTTCTTGTTCGGGAATTGTAGTTTTTGACCGAGTTTATACTCGGATTTGTAGTAGCACAGAAGCCCAAGGAGACGTTACTTGGATTGTAGCTTCCATTCGAGTTTATACTCGAAATTCATTTTATTCTCCACCGATTTGATCGGCGGCTTCACTTTCTTTCATATTTCATTTTTCCATAGAAACTTGACGAAAGACAAGATTTTATACTCAAACCTCCACCATGTCAACTTGTAGTGAGATGGGGAAGTCCCTTGAAAGAAGACCTTCACTTTTGCAGGGCCGATTTTGGTGTCTACCCGAGCAGACCATGTAGTCAGTGTTTTTCCAAAAGACTTCATCCAATCCATGTTTTCATAACTTGACCCCTCATTTCAATATAATCCCATGGATGAGTGGGTCCTCTATGGTAACACCATGCCATGTGTTAAATATAAGCATATCATCCCCTTTCCACATTTTACTTCCTTCTATTTAATCATGCTTCAAGATCCTCCCTATATCGTTGCAGACCACATTAACTAAATACACGTTCTTATCTAGCATGACTGCGACTTTATATTCCTACGTGTGGTGGCCTTGGCGAAGGCGTTGGGCTTTCCCCTTTCTCGGAAACATTCTCCTCACGATCATGTTGCTTGATTTTCTCCCCGTAATATTTAGAATGATTGGTTGTTCTAGCGTCATTTCTGGCCACCACTACCGGTTTCTTGGAAATGGACCCAAAGTGTCTCGAATTTCTCCCCTTACATTAGCACCAATTGCATAGTTCTATCTTAGGCAATTCCCCATAGAAGTTACTACAATATTTTCCGTCTTGGACAACAAGGTTAAGCTAGGCAAGAAGGGTAGGTTCATTTGGCTCGGGCGAGTCGACTCAAAGCATGGAGACGAATGGGGCAACGACTTGACGGAGCCGCTGGTGACAATTGTAAAAGGTTTTGGTGAGACGACGAATTTCACACGCGGCTTGAACCTTCAAGTCTGGATTGTCTATCTAAAGTAGCTTTGAATCGTGGCTCACCTTACGACCATCGACGATGCCTCTATTCCAATGCCATCACACGATGGAGGAGGAATACTTTCCAATTCCATTCCACAACATTCCATACGAGGTTTTTAGGCTCCTATGAATGATGAACCTTGTGGTTGGTGGGAGCAGTTTTACCGCCGCCCCACGGTGGACGCCAATATGTTCTAAAAAAGTCCTGATGACCGAGTACTCACCTCATAAAGGTCAGACCCAGCCGTCAGTATGAGAGTATCATATACCTTGACCTAGGATCATGTTTTGGCTTTATAGGCTGAGCACGGACCTTTTAGTCTTGAAGCCCATAAATGGTCTGTTAGAATGTCTTAGAACCTTCTCTTTTCTGTTAGCAGTTAGGTAATTCTGTTAGGGTGGTTAAGTTAGTTAGCCACTAGCTTGTCTTAGTCCCTTTATCTATATAAAGGGTTCCTAGGCTCTCTGTACAAGGACTGACTTTTTTCAGATTGAATATACCTATGATCTGCTCCTCCCGTGGATGTAGCCCATTGCACTTAGGGTGAACCACGTAAATTTGTGTGTGATCTCTCTTTCTCTCCCTCTTGCTCTCTCAATCATTCTATCTTCTGGGTTGTTCTTTTACTATTTTCTTGCCGTTGTTTCTTAACATGGACAATTGAGCCAAGTAAGTGGCATTGATCCATGACAATTCTACCAAACGACCTATTTTTGTACCGGCCTATCGGTAGGTCGGTACTCGGTACAAAATATGAATTATTTCAAAGTCAAAATGTAGGAGTGCTTCATGAATCATAAAAAATTAATAAACGTAAGAGTTTTCACGCGAGCAAACGATGGATAGCTATATCGTTGAACAACGAACAATGAGGGAATAATGTTGAACAAGGGAGAAAGGATTTGAGCGATGAATAGTGTGAGATTAATGTGGTGCCTCTATTTTGAACAGCAAAGAGAATAAGGGTTTTCACGCCTCAGTTTTGAACTAAAAAGAGGAAGGGTTTGGAATTCCGAATGAGAAATTATATTTACAACCATTGATCCGTTTGGTTTACAATTGAGTAGAATTGATTCTAGAAATGAATGGTTGAGATGGATGATGCGCACTTTACGAAGCACGTTGGACGGAAGTGATTTAAAATCAATTCTGCATAATTAATTTTAGGTGGGTCAAAATCTAAACCAAACGGACACATAAGAGATATAGAAATAGAAGAGAAAGAAATGTGAGATGTGATGAATGATATGATGGAGAGAGATAAAGAAAAAAAATATGTTGTTGAATAATGAGTCTCATTCTAAATATTCAATCATAAAGGATAATTTAGGATTTTTAAAGAAAATAAATTTTACAAATAATAAAAAATATCTAATAAAATATTCCTAATAAAGTTGGGTATAGGTTTCAAAAGGATTTGAACCCTTTCGTGTTTCTCTAGCAAACAATAACAACGGAATCACCAAATAATTAAAATTCGTATCCAATCCGTAGTTATTTTTAGCTATATGCAATTGCAAAGGCAAGACAACTGTAGAGAATTTTTACACTATTTAAAAATAAATAGAATTTTGTGTATGTTATAAAAATAAATAGATTAAAGTAATTTACTCAATTTTTTATTTATACACGCTAAAATTTACTAGAAGACGATGTAGCGTCAAATCACCCTCCCCGGATTAATTTGTGTTTAAATAGTTAAACAATTACTATTAATCTCCCATCCTCCCTTGCCCGTTAATTCATTAGCTCAGCTGTTATCAACGATATTTAAAATTAAAAGTGACATCCACTCATTCAGAATCGGACTTATGAAATTTTATTCTTTCAGCAAACCAATTGCCATGCTCTATGCTCTGTTTTGCTGTTTGGCCTCTTGGAAAATAAAATAACATATTAAATTATTAGACCGCAGGTTATTAATTTATTTGACATAAATAACAGTTAATATTTTGAAAATCATTGTCTTTTCCTACACCGACGAGTTTTTACTGACCGTAAGATGCGCGCCATTTCTTTTTGTCACGTCATTTTACCTTTATTTGTCGTAAGACAACTGTAAAAGTTTGAGTCAATTCATGTTCACCGTATTAGAAGGTACACAGGATAAAGTGTTTTTTAATATAATAATAGGCAAAATCATAAATTAGAAAATAGATAGAAAACTAGAAAAGTATCCATAGTTCCATACTCCATCCAATCACATTAGGTAGCACTGGTATTTGCGAACGTATAGTCATAGAGGTGAATATTCTTCAATTATACAATCCATGTTAGAAAATATTCGTTTGAAACAGCATTTTGTTAGACAAATTGCGTTGCACTTTAACGAATAAATTATCAAATTTTCATCGAATAAAAAAAATTTAAACAAATAGTCATTAGTATAATTTATACACTTATTTTTAATGATTTTTTCTTTATTTTTTTAATTTTAAGAATATAATATGAATTAAAAAATTTCACTACTTTATAAATTTTAAAATCTAAAAACTCAAAAAAATAAACTTCATATAAAACTAGTTGATTTCTTACTAGAAATGTTCAGCTGAGAATTTATCAAAAAAAAGAAATGTTCAGCTGATAATTTGTTCTGAAATTTTATATTTACCTAATTATCTAAAAAAATTATATTTTTCAATAATTTTTTAATTCATATTAATATTAAAATAATGAATACTATAAAATATAAAATTTGTTTATATTTTCGGACGGTAATTACTAATTGGTAAATTAGAATATGGAGTAAAATATCGGCATCCCTCACCAATCCCTATACCTTTGACAAATAGTACTCCCTCCGGTCCTATTTATAAGAACTTTTTTAGGGTGGGTCTTGGTCCTTTTTATAAGAACCTTTTTAGATTGTCCCATGCATTAATTATATTTTGACAAAAATACCCCATTAGTGGAGGTAGGTGCGTAATTAATTAGTAGAGAGAGTATGACACAACTGAGTAGTTAAGTGGAAAGAGAAAGATAATGGGTCTTAATAAATTCAAGGGTAGTTTAGCAAATATCATACACATTCTTGAAAAATTTATTGCAATCAACTAAATTAACCAACTTCCTTAATCCGTGTGATATAGTTAAAAGGTTCTTATAAATAGGACCGGAGGGAGTATATGTTATTAAACGTTGTGAATTGGTTGAGTGGTTCTCATAATGAAGAGCAACTCCACGTGTGGCGTGGCAGATGCGCCTCATGCTGCCTTACCCCTACCCTCTAGTGTAGGCCCTAGGCACCAGGACTGGATAACAGAAAGTGAAGGGGCAATTGCGAGAATTTATTAGATTAATTCAATTTGACAAAAAAAATAAAAATTTGAAAAAAAAACAGTAATAGTATTAATAAATCCAATGGGCTGCGTCCTTAGACTGGTAGTATAGCAGAAGGCTATGCTATGCTGATATCAGAAAGTGTGGAGCCCAGTAAAGTGCAGAGCAGGAGAGAGGGACCTCACTTCACAATAGCAATAGATACCGCCAACTCGGGTTCCCCAGCCACTAGAGTAGCGACACCCTGTACCCAGCTGTATTCCACCCTCACCCCCTTACCCTCTTTCTTTTCTTTTCCCTTTATGTTACTTACCTCTTCACCCTCACCTCAACTAATACAATTCTTCTCCATCCACATCCACAACACAACACAAAAAACAAACGCTTCCTCCTTTTCCGTTACCCAAAACACACCAACTCCCCCATGAATCCTCCTCCGTTCAACTACACTCACGCTACTCTTCCTCCTTCATCCCCCATCATGTTGCTTCCGCATTTGCATTTCCTCTATTACTAGCATTCCTTTGTTTTCATTCTCTCATAAACGTTAACCACTTCACGCGCCATGGATCCTTGTCCTTTCGTGCGCCTCACCGTGGGTAACCTCGCCCTCAAGATTCCCGTTGCTTCCAAGCCTGCTCGCTCCGTCGTCCATCCTTCTTCCTCTCCATGCTTCTGCAAGATCAAGCTCAAGAACTTCCCTCTGCAAAACGCCGTCGTTCCCTTCATCCCTCCCGACAGCAACTTCCCTGACTCACAAGTTCAGCCCATCGCCGCTACCTTCCACCTCAGCAAGTCCGATCTCGATAGGCTCGCCGGAAAATCCATTTTCGCCAAGAAGCTTTGCCTGAAAATCTCGATCTACACCGGCCGGAGAGGCACCACTTGCGGCGTCAATTCCGGGAGGCTGCTGGGGAAAGTGTCTGTACCTTTGGATCTGGCGGGAACGATAGCCAAGGCTACGGTTTTCCACAATGGCTGGATTACGGTGGGAAAGGAAGCTAAAGGCTCTTCTGCACAGTTCCATCTGAATGTGAAGGCCGAACCTGACCCTAGATTCGTGTTCCAGTTCGACGGCGAACCTGAGTGTAGCCCCCAAGTTTTCCAGATCCAAGGCAACATTTCCCAACCCGTCTTCACCTGCAAGTTCAGTTTCAGAAACACCGGTGACCGGAATCAGCGTTCCAGGTTAGAACTTACAAGTTAACTCTCTTCATTTTTCATATCACTTATTTATACTTGGACTAGATTAGATTCAAAAAATTGGTAGGGTTCACTGAGTTGCTAGTATGTGTTCGCATTTTACTCCTTCGGGATAAGGAAATGGAAGGCTTCAAAATTACAGTGTGTGTTGGATGGTTGGTTTTAGAAGTGGTTTAGGAGTCAATTTTAGGGATACGAATTTCCAAGTCTGTAACTGCTTCTGTTACATGTTGTTGAGAGTCTGTTCTGTGGTTGCTAACGCGGCGGTTATTCCGTTTCGTACAGATCGTTACAGTCAGAGGCAGGTAGTTCTAGAAGCTGGTTAAGCTCTTTCGGAAGCGAGCGTGAGCGTCCTGGGAAGGAACGCAAGGGATGGTCCATAACGGTTCATGATCTTTCTGGCTCACCGGTTGCAGCCGCTTCCATGGTCACGCCTTTCGTCGCTTCGCCCGGTTCGGACCGGGTTAGTTGCTCCAACCCTGGTTCTTGGCTCATTCTTCGCCCGGGGGACGGCACCTGGAAGCCATGGGGGAGGCTCGAAGCATGGCGCGAGCGCGGCGGTTCCGATGGCCTCGGCTACCGTTTCGAGCTCATACCAGACACTAACGGCGGCATGAGTGCTGCCGGCATAGTCCTTGCGGAGTCCACGCTGAGCACTAACAAAGGAGGAAAGTTCGTGATCGATTTGAGCAGCCGCTGCGGCAACGGCGGTGTTGGATCTAACGGCCGTGCCACGCCGGGGAGTGCGACGTCTCCGGTGTGCAGCCCGAAGGGCAGCGGTGATTATGGTTACGGTCTTTGGCCTTATTGTGTGTACAGAGGGTTTGTGATGTCGGCGAGTGTGGAAGGTGAGGGAAGGTGCAGCAAGCCTACGGTGGAGGTGAGCGTGCCGCACGTGAATTGCACGGAGGATGCGGCGGCGTTTGTGGCGTTAGCCGCTGCCGTTGATCTTAGCGTGGATGCTTGTAGGCTCTTCTCTCAACGGTTGAGGAAGGAGCTCTGCCAGCAGTTGGAGTTACTTGGCTGATCTCTGTCGTTTCGTGCGCTGCCCCTGTCGTTTATTTTTTTATTAAATTTTTTAATGGGGTTGTTCATTTTGAGTGAGGCATTTTACTACTAACAAACAATTTACAGGCTGTACAGGAATGGGGGTATTAGAGAGTGGGCGTTTTGTATTCACGTGTGGCTTTTCATTGATTTTCTCTCCTTTTTTTGTCAATTATGGGAAATCAAGAAAAAGCTTTTTTTATTTTTATTAATTTTTTGCAGAACTGTTGCACTGACCCATCGCTCATGTGTTTGTGCTTTTTCCTTTTTGGGTTTTGGTGTATCTTTACTCTTTAGAGCCATTTTAAGCTGTAAGTAGCGGTAATATGTGAATATATCGGTTTTTCAATAGAGATACCAGGCAACCTATTATTGTTGATTTGTTGTTTAAGTTGATGTTGCTTTTTTTCGAATATTTTTTGGAACTAAGTTTTTTAGTTGTCTCACAAAATGTGTTATGATGGTTAGAACGAATACGTGATAAGGTCTAATAAAAAAAAAGTGATAAGGTTAAAACAAAAACGGGTGAATGACCAAATGTATTTTTTTTTTAAAAAAAATACTACATAGACCTCCTTTTATTATGGTCATTGTAAAATGTTTTTGTTAACCAACTCCTTTACCCTTCTAATATGATACTCCCTCCTGTCTCAAATATAAGTAAAAAAAAAACTTTAAGAAATGTTAGTTAATTTCATTAAATTTTCTTGATGTCATCTAAAAATGAATTGTATTCTTTAAATTGCCCTTCATAGGAGACTCCAATTTTATTGAAACTTGCTTCAAGTGGAAACACTATCTCTACATGGTTCATTAAATAGGATCATGGGATAGAACAATTTAAATTTAAGTAAAGGATATTTTAGTCCAAGGTCATTAAATAAGGCAAAGTTAGTTGAAATTTGCTTATATTTTAGACCAACACAAGTGGATTTTTTTTGCTTATATTTGAGACCAGAGGGAGTAATATGATATAACTTTTTGTCCTTTAAATTTGTCAACTAAATCGTGTAAATATAAAAGTTTATGTGCAGTTCATCGAAAATCAAAACTTCCAATTATGAAAAACAATTAGACGGGATAATTTTATGTTTTAAATTTAACCTAACATAATTTCTTTTACTTAAATGTTTATCCGAATCAATTGTCTATGGCATATGAATTTAGAATAGGTGTTTTGTTCTAATGTATTTTTTTAAAAAAAAATCCTGGTAATCAATTTTAGTTTACAAGTATTAATTTTGTAAAATGTTTTTGTCAACCTGCTAGTATAATAAATTAATGAAAAAAAATTATATATATCGTTATCAAAAAGGTGGCCCAGGAATTAAACCTGCTAACCAATATTAGTTTGGGGTTAGTGATAAAAATTGAATAGAGTGATGGAGGAATAAGTAAGGATTGTGGCAGACGTGGGAGATTAGTTTTGAACTTTTTGATTTTTGAAGGGGTACGTGCGTGCACGATATGTTTGAAGGTGAAATGTGGATGATAGCTGTAACGCAGTAGATTGATGAGTTCCGGCGTGGTTTAAGGGAGGTAATAATATAGAAATGAGAAATTAGGCACATAATCATATGAGTTCCTGTGGCACGAGTCATGGGTTTTGGCAGGGCTTGTGCTATTAATAATTGGTAGGGAACCGTAAAGCGTAGCTTCTGCCTTGACTTGGCAACAAAGCACGTACGCATTACGCATATATTATATGTATAGATTTGAAAATCGGATTCTTTTGTTGCACGAGCGCCAGCGAATAAATTTAAACATTACTGTATCATTACAAGTCATCAAGAATTAAAATAAATTATCGGAGTCAGAGATGATTGGGCAGCGTAGAGAGAGTATTGAGGTTGGTGGTGGCATACTCATACTGACGTGTGTGTATGTGGATGGGGTGGTCCAACGCCATTTTCTAATCTCTTTGGGCACCAAACTTTGCCCACGGGACCAGTGTCTCATCCTATATCAATCTTCAGTAGATAAATAAAATTAAATTAAAAGCTAAAAAAGGGAACTTAATATGGAAATTTCATTTTTTTGAATAAAAATGGGCATTAATTCTTTATTAATGGAGTCAGGGTAGGTTAGGGTGGGGGAGCACTGGGTAGGGTTTGTGTACTGCTGACAGTGTCTGAATAATGAAGTTCCACAAACATTCAATTGTTTTTTCCCTACAGCTCAGCTTAGGTCGGGAGAGAGAGTGTGGCTGTCTGGCTGAGTTGGGGTTTCTCTGGTTTTAATATTGTGTTTGATTTAGCTTAAATTAAGTTTCAAACGTGAATAGTGTATTTTGATTCATTTTTAAAACGTGATTTTACGATAATTCAAACACATAATTAAGTGTTTGTTTGGTCAACATTTGATAATAAAAATGTAATATTTGCGAACCATGTTAGACTACAGTGATTTAGCCTTAGTTTATTTATCATTATAATATTACAAAATTATGATTTTACAAAATTGATTTTTCCGTGAATATGTTTCATAAAACATGTAACCATTGATTTCTCTACTCATCTATAAACGAGATGGACACTTAAAATCAATTCTAGTGCAAGGAATTCATCCTCACTGTTTCCAACCACAAATCAAAGGACACTTAAGAGCTAAGTCTGAGTGAATCACGTTGGCAGCTGTAGAGTGTGGCTTGGTCCCCGCTATGTAACAGCCTTTATTGGAAAGAAAGTGATGAGGCATGAGGAGTAATTGTAAAAACAACTTCACTGAGCAAACAGAACACAACGTGATCTAAAGTTCTCACGTTTGTCTCGCGAGTCAGTGAGTCACGGCCCACGGAGAGAGCAATACCATATCAATGAACGCTCATCTGTTGACCCTTGACTGGGTCACCTTTGCTTTGCCTTTGCCCCTGCCAGGTTACCAATATTTAATATTTATACTCTTTTTAGCCATTACATGAGTTGGAAATTATTCCAATACACTTTAATTATTAATTATAACAGGTTACCAGCAGCAATTTGACAGATCATATCAAACATATTTAATGCATACTTTTTTCTATTTTTTTCATGCTTATCACTATATTACAAAATATTTTTTGAACAAGAAGAAAATTATAGAAAAGCCTATTTAAAAATTTAGACTTTTTTCTTTTCTTTATAATGTTTTTATTGCACACTGAAACGAGCAATTCTTACATTGATAAAATGTAGTATATACATGAAAAAGGCTTCGACGGTCTTCCTCGGCTCCATCGCCCACCTATATAAATTGCCAAATAATCCGCCTCGTCAGTGTCTATTTTTATATAATTGTATCATAAAATTCCACAAAATCAGCCGTGTGCTGGGTTACTTTACCATTATACCAACTTATTCATGCTGTAAAAAAAAATACTAGTAATATTCAGTGAATGCAAGAAAGGCAATGCTCGCACGACGCGCAAGGCCATCGATTGATGCTACCTGGTTGATCCTGCCAGTAATCATATGCTTGTCTCAAAGATTAAGCCATGCAGGTGTAAGTATGAACTAATTTAGACTGTGAAACTGCGAATGGCTCATTAAATCAGTTATAGTTTGTTTGATGGTATCTACTACTACTCGGATAACCATAGTAATTCTAGAGCTATGTTAAACTAATGACTTTAATAATTACACAAAAAAACACTTACATAGTTATTTATATTTACCTCAGTCTAAGGAGATTAGTAGGAGATTTTATCTGCGACATGTTAGATGTGAGACATTATCTTATTCCACTTGACTAACCCTTTGGAATTGGTACCACATCATTAAATGTCAATATAAAACTTTTTTATACTGTATATAATAATTAAACTCTAAACTAATTCCCGTTCGCAAATGACGTCTCACCTCAAATATGGCTATTACAAGAATCAATTAAAATTTTTACTATGATCGATATGTATCTATCACGAGAGACAATCTTGTTTGAGTCAGGAACATCCACATCATGGTTGAGCTAGCTCTCCTAACAGGGTTTCCATACACAAGACTCGAATCCAATACATTATTTAATAATAATCAAGCATGTGCCACTTGAACCAACCCTTATTGGTTAGAATTAATAAACTTTGAAAGATAGAAATGTACACTTACATGAAGAGGTGTTTGCGATTCGGTTTAGATCAATTTTAAGATAAAAAAAAACATTTGATCCAACTATTGCGATTTTATCATTCTATCATGCAATCAATATTTTTTTAATTCAAATTTAATATAAATTGGATTGAAACAGTTTACGATTTTTTAAATAGACAATAAATATTAGATAAAAGTGATAAAATTGTACAATAATAGTAAATATTTCTATTGGAATTTGTATTTATCAATATAAATATAAAATTATATAAAAATGAGAACATGAGACATGAAAATCAATTTAGACGGTTAGAACAAATTTAAAATTGATATATTTGTAGAGATATAAAAATGATATTAAATAATAAAATCATTAAAAATTATATAAATATCAATATGTGATTATTTTATAAATAAAAATTATATGGGTATATAAGTTTGGTTTGCATTATATTAGATTGGTTTTTAACAAAAGATTTGAAAACCAATTCATTTCAATAAAAAAATTATTTTTTGCGATTTTCGGTTTGATTCGATTTTCAGTTTTATGGATTAATTTTAGTAGTTTACATTGGATTGGATTAGATTAGATATGGACACCCCTACTATAATATGCTGAGAAGGAGTTATCTATAAAACGTATAAATAAAATATCTTTCAGTTTTAATTAGTTAAAGTTTTTTATTTTCTAAGTAAAGTTTATCTATAAAATGTATAAATTAAATATTTATTTTCTAGGTTTTAATGAGTTAAAATTATGATATATCTCTTGTGTATAATGGTAATTGGGTTTGAATCAATGATATCATATAAACTATTGAGCCCCGTCACTACTACCTCATTCTAATGACTTAAATCATGATATATTTAGGTCCCGTTTGAAAATACAGCCTATTTAAATGCTTATAACATAAGCTCTTAACAAAATTGATAAAAATTGAAAAGGGTGCAGTATACTTAAATTGTCCATAAGCTCTTCTATAAGTTATTCTCAGGAGCTTATTGAAATAATCTGAAAACAGCTTATGAACATGTCATAAGCTCCTTTCAGAAGTTTACCCAAACAGTTACATAAGTGCTTATGTCATAAGATAAGCTCAAATAAGCTCTTCCAAACAGCACCTTAGTTCTAAATGAAAAATGTGGGTGACGGAAATACTTTACCCCTTTAAATGGGTCTGTGCGACTCAACTAAAATTATTCTGAGTTCAATGTAACTTGTAGACATTGAGAGTTCAAGGAAAAAAAAAATTGTTTTGTTTGTTGTGATTGAAAAGTGGGTTTGCTCTTGATTAAACCATGATCACATGCTTGCTTAGCAAGTGATCATTTTGTTGTCATTATTTCGTCCCTTTTTCAATTTTTTTTTCTATTTGATCATTTTGTTTGTACAATTCTTTCTTTTTCTAGATTTGAGCAACTGATCTTTTATGTTTAATTATTTCCTTTTATTAGGTTGTCTTTCAACGGAGTTCATTATTTTCAGGTTGATTGAACGTGAATAACTCAACTTCTTATAAGAATAAGACATCTATTATATAATGGCTTGCATTATAATTTATAATGTATTTTTTTAATAAATGATTAGTATATTAGTTGTATTGTATTGATTTGACTTGTTTATAATTACAGCAAGCAATTTGAGCTATCCTGTCGGGCTAAAAATACCGAAAAGTTATTTAGATTTCGAAAAATAAAAGCTAAAGTCCCATATTTTTTCAGACTTTTGTGGGTAACCTAATATTATTTTATAGATGACCTACTCTTTCTTGTATTTAGTGGGCCTTATCAAACCGCGAGTTAAAAAGACGAAGAGTTATTCAGAATTATACATTGCCAACCAATGATATAGACAAAATTAGTTCCCACATAGAAACCTTGCCATGACTGAAGTCTGAACATCCATCGTAACCCCTTGAACCAAGAGAATTTGAGGATAAAGTCTAAACATTAGATTCAATTTTAGCTGGAAATGAGGGTGAGGATAGTTCTCCTTAGCCATCATGCAATGCATTTATCCACTCTCGCACCTGCAAATGCTTGAAAGCATACTAACATCTTCTGCACCAACGTTCGAATTGGAGGTATCTCTTGCAAGTTGGCCATTGATAATGATAACACTATGACACTTTCTTTGGTAGTGTGGAAAAAAAATAGGGTTGAGAGAAATAGGAAAGAGAGAAATGGGTAAAGAGATACAGATGAGAAATAGGTGAGAAATAGAGTTGTTTGGTAGGAAAGAAATAGAGATGAAATAAAGGGGAGATAAATAGTATTTTTGTTTGGTAGGAGAGAAATGTAAAGGAGAGAAATTGAATTATAATATATAAAGACCAAAATACCCCTAAATATATTTTTGAGTTAAATGTATAAAAATTTAAAATATTAAATTTTATAAATAATATATATAGAACTAATCTATGTAAAATATTAAAAATATATATTAAAAACTATTTATTTTTATAAATTAATACATGTATTAAAATTAAATATATACAATACATATATGAAAGTTAATAGTATGTTAAAATATTCTAAAAAAAATTTAAAAATTGAGAATAATATTGTAGCACTATTTTAGAAAATAAACGTTAATATAGTGTGTTAAAATATTCTAATAAAATAAATTTAATTTGTATTTTCATATATGTAATTGAAAAATATAATTATATTGAGAAAAGAAAATTCATAGAAAAAGTGCAGCTTGAATGGGAGCGCAACTAGATGTTGCAATGGTGGGTAATGGGTAAGGAAGAGAAGGGCACACATGTCCGATTTTATCTACAGTAATCTCTCTCATACCAACGATGATTTCTTTGTTGTTTCTCTTCATTTTTGTGGAGAAAATCTGTAACCATGGGACCCACTCTGTGTATTTCTCTCTTCCCTCATTTCTGTTCAATCAAACACATAAATAAACTTCTCTCCACTCTATTTCTCCTCCCTCTCCCCCAATTTCTTGGATACCAAACACAGTGTGAATGCCATCTCCACCAATTCTCTACCAAATGCCTTTCTAAAACGAGGCCAAAACCAGAGTGTCATATCCACCCTTTCAAGGTGGCATGGGATGATAAGATGTTCTTAGATGTTAAGGAAAGATGTAAAGTCCCACTCATAATAGGTAATTACAATAACGGTATTTGTTGTGATGTATTGCTTATGGACGTTGCACATATTTTGTTAACACGCCTATGGGGTTATCATCATGTCATTCTTAACTATGGCCCAGAAAACACATAATCTTTTCGCCTTTAGGGCAAAAATATCACCTTGTGTCCAACCTAACCTAAACCTCCTAGTATCCAACCCACACCGAAGACACAACGACAACATGGTGAATCAAAAAAGAATTATCACGTGTTAACCCATGCGAGGTTTGAGAGAAAAGTTATAAAGTTTGATCTAATTTTAGTTGTCATTTCTAAGATTTTAATGGAATTTCCCAACACCACTACACATAAGTCATATGAGGAGTCAAATCATTTTATTGAGGATTTTAAGGACATTTTGCTTGACAAGCTTCCTAAAGAATTACTACCTATGAGGGTTATGACATATATATTTCTCCCATTCTTAGGTACGCATGTAATGGTTAACTGTAGCATAGATAATTTGGTTAGGTGCCTTGCTCTAGAAAGACCAAGAAATTAGGATTTGGTTTTGCCTACTACTGAATTTTCTTATATTAGTTCTGTTAATAAGTCAACTAGTAAGAGTCACTTTGAGATTGTCCATGGTCCACCTCCTCAATCCCCCATTGCGTTTGTACTTCCATCTCTCTTTTTCACACTTTTGACTACACTGAGTCTTTTGCTATACATATTTATGATTTGCATACCAATATCAGGCATAAGCTAGCTTTGAGCAATGATAATTATTAAACTTACAACAAATGTACATTATAAGGCTAAAAAATTTAATGTGGGTGACTATGTTATGGCACGACTTCTTCATGAGCATTACCTAAATAATCCCTTTCATAATTTACATGGTAGAGATGTTGATCCATTTTTTTCTTAGACAAATTTGGACCTAATGCTTATTTACTCGATATTCCTCAATTTACATATGAATTAGTGTTATTTTAAATGTGGAGGATCTAACCTTTATGAAGCCACTTTTTAGCTCCTTTGTTGTCTCTAGATGTTTCTACGAGTTCCGGGTCCTCTTAAGCTCCCTAGGTACTTACTGCTCATTCAGAAGCTGAAGCGATCGAGACTATTTTGGAAGATGATTATGTTGCTTTTTCCATTGCTTCTTCGGACAATACCTCAACAAATGGAAGCATCACCATAATTCGAATGCTACATGGATCACAAAGGATGGTTTTCTCTAGCTGGATCCCGTCCTTTTGGATTAGTATCTCCCTTTTTAACTCTCTAGAGGAGAGTTCTACTCGCCCGAGGCGAATGATGTTCATTATATATGGTTTTGATGAGGTTTATTATTGAAACTATTATCAGTCCATTGATAATTAGAGTTTTGATTTGGGATTATTTTACTTTTAAAGATTTTATTTTATTAGGGTTTTTTTAATTTTAGTCAAATTCTATTATGTGTTTATTGTTGGGATTTATTATTTTTGGCCCATTTTGATTAGGATTTTTTTGGCCTATAAATAGGCTTCCTTCATAAACACTTGATACTTACACAGTATTGCTAGTTATATATACATCTAATCAGTATAGTATTACTAACAATCTCATTCTCATACATTATAAGAAAATTTTAAATTTAAATATATTTTCCGAAAAAACATTGAAGACATAAAATATGTAATGTTATAATTAATACATACATACATAAATCAAGACAAATTATCATTTATTTTTATTGTTTTGATATAGTCGGTCAAAGTTTAAAATTCATGAATTGTAAATTTATAATTATAAAAAATTTTGTTAATTCACAATGTAAAAAAAATGTGGTTGATTAAATTTAAGTGATGGTATTTAAAAGAAATAAAAATATATAAATGTAATAATAGAATGGTGAGATTTTTTATGTGAAACAAAATATGGCACAAAAGAATTAAAGTAAATTAGGAGGAATTTGCATATTTAGAAATTATGACTGAAATATAATATTAGGTTTTGATTATTTATAAGTGGGTGAAATCCTACTAAATAAACTAATTATTAATTTATTGTTGTGAATATACACCAAGATATCAATATAATCTTTTGGATATTAGGCACAACTCATTACTCAGATAAAGTGTGTGTTTGGTTTGACGTTAAAATGAGCTAAACTCAAGTTTGAATTTCCCAACACAACTATTTCTAGCATTGAAAATGTAATTTTATCACGTTTAAATGCTAAACCAAACAGCTAAAAGTCGGCCACACAAGCCATTCGTACATATACATGGTGTACCCAGGATAAGAACAACATGCATGGCATTTCTTTCTCCATAATATCTCCATTTTTCTTTCATATTGACTTGAGTGTTAAAGTATTTTTTTATAGGTACCCTTATTCATTTCAAAAGAAAGGCTTAATGGTAGTTTAAATCGAACAGGTAATTTTGATGAGGATCTAATTCATCACCTTTAGACATTAGACAAGAAATTGGGGCTATAACATTTAATTTAAAAATAGTTAATCCTTATTTTTATTTTAATTTACGTGTGAGTGGGGTTCGAACCTGCGACCTGTCAGATACGAAACTCTGTCTTGCTCCACTCGACCAACCCCTTGGGGTTACTCAATTTAGTTGCTTAATAATAAGTCTAATACAATTTTGATTTCATAAAAGTAGATACTAAATCATTCACATATAAACTAAATTTAAAAAGTTAGAATAACTCTGTCTTTTTTAAAAATAATCTCTTTCTTAATATTATCTCATATCTGTTTAAAGTTAAACGGGCTGCCATTTTCATGCAAGCCCAACCGAAACGCAAATGGGAGAGACAAAAAAAGTAAAAACACTGGAATGGTTTGCCAAATACAGTTTGAAACGACACCGTTTTTAGAAGCCTGGTGGTGCTTGGCTAAGGTAATACAGAAGAAGGCGAAGCGAGACGGAGAGAGAGAAGAAGGAAAATGAAGGCGTTGGGATGGTGGCTAATAGTGGTTGGCACGCTTCGATTGGCCTCCGTGTGGTTCGGTTTCTTCGACATTTGGGCTCTTCGACTCGCCGTCTTCTCCAAAACTACCAGTAACTTCTCTCTCTCTCTTCTTTACTACTTTCCACATTTTACTCCAACAACAATGAAGTGTTCTTTCAATGGATTCGTTAGATTTGAATGGATTTTCACATATTTCAAGGGTAGATATTGTCGCTAGTATTGGTACTGGACACGGTTGCTTGCTTGCTGTTTAAGCGGCAGCAATAAGGCTTGTGTCATTGGATGGATTCCAGAGATAGAGTTATTATTATGATTCAGAATCAGAACAATTGAATCATTAGATCCAATGTATGAGAATGAGATCTTCTAGTCTAGATCCCAATGCACCACAAATTAATATTTGTATCTGTTATGATATGTTGTAATTTAGGCATGATGTTCATTGCTCCAAACAGGGAGGGATTGCTTAGGGTAACGTCATTTTTTATGTTATATTGGTCAAAGAGAATTGGTAGGCATTGAACCTTAGAATTGTAGTCTTCTAGATGCCAATCTACACTTCTGAGAAAGAAATAGGGTTTTGCTAATTGGTTAAACAAATAGCAACTTGCTCTTTTTTAGGGAAGGGGTGTCAATGGGAAAGCTTAAGGTGGGTTTGACTTGTCTTATGATAATGTATGCAAGTTGGATTTTGGTTGCGCAGATAAGGAAATTTTGCTTGTTAGGAAAATAAAAACAGTGAACCTGCTCCTTATTTGACTGCACAAGTCTTCTATTGTCTCTCAACGTGAAGAATGGTTTTAGTGCTTAGGAGATGTAGGAAGCAAGTTATTGGTGATTTGACTGTTTTTGAATTCTGAGGTATTGGGCTCCAGGTTTAACCTGAATCAGCTTTGAACATCACAAACATTGAAAATTATGCAATTTTGCAATTTGTTAATATGCTCTTATTGAGGCCATGTGATGTCCTTTCTTAGATTGTCTTGAAATTTATCCCAATGTATATGGTGAAAGTAATTGGAAATTTGTATTTGGAATCCTTTTTTTATCTATGGTAACCCTCTTGCAGGAAGCAGACCTGTATAGAAAAAAAAAAATGCAAGGACCGAATTAATTAAAACAAAATAAGCTCTCATATTCTATAGTTTGGCTGGTATTAGGCATTGATATCACCTAAGATCATAATCCTGTGATGACATAAAGTTTTTGACTTTAAAATCCAACAATATTCATCACTATGCATTAGCAAAGTTGTTCTTTTCCTGCACTTTTTAAAAGCTTTATTTAGTTATAATTTCTAACATTGTCCTAATATGAATTGCAGAATTATGAGAACTGATAAGAGTTTGTTAATTGTTACAGTGACTGAAGTTCATGGACGCACATTTGGAACTTGGACACTGTTGACCTGCACCCTTTGCTATGTCTGTGCATTCAACCTTGAAAATAAGCCTCTTTACCTGACTACTTTATTGTCGTTCATCTATGCATTGGGTCATTTCTTGACTGAGTACCTAATTTATCACACAATGGAGATTTCGAATCTGACTACAGTCGGCATATTTGCAGGTATTATAAATTTTATTCTCGTGTCCCACCAAATTGTCATGCATTACATTATTTTCTTTAATTTTAAAACCAAACTCTTTCTTTATCTTTCTCCGCCAATTATTTTTCTTTATACTGTGGGTTATCTGTTTAATCTTGTGTGCCAAGTTTAATTGTAGGCCACATTCTTGATGCCTTTTGGAAACTTGGACCGTGCTCAACCATTTTGTCTTTTTTTTTAAAAAAGACCATTTTGTCTTCTTGGTGTATGAATTATTTGCTATTTTCTTTTGCTCCCCCCCAAGTAAATAACTAAAAAGAGTCAATCTAGTTGTGGAAGTTTGCATAGTTTGAATGGCATTCTAGGTTCAAATATCAGTATTTCCATTGTACCCAAAAAATTTAAAAGAAAAAAGAATCCTGTACCCAAATACCTATACCTTCAGGCCCATTATTGTTCTGGACTGACCTCAGCCTGGCTTATTATTTGCCTTCTTATTTTAGCATTATTTACTCATGAATGAAACATGTTTTAACATCTGTCTTCAATGATAGGAACATCGATAGTATGGATGTTATTGCAATGGAATGCGCACCTGAAAGTCCACTCAAAGCACTCTAATAAAAAGAATTAGCAAGCCAAAGAAGATGGGACCAAGCTGTGATAATGTGATTGGTTGGATATTGGAATCTTAGAAACAAAGAGATGCGGCTTTAAATATCTCATCCGTCTACTTGATTTTATTTAAAAGTCATTTCAAGTTGTTACAGTTAACTTCTGCTAGCTTCCCCTTGCTGGTTTACAAAATTGATGGCATTCTTGAACTTGTGTTGCCTTATGGATTTCATGCTTTACGATGCTTATCAAAATGCAAGTCATTATTGTCTTTTTGACGGAAACGGAGTGTTTGGCGCTAATTGATTTTGAAGAGATGAGATACAGTGTTGAGAATTGGACGGTGGATTCTAGTCCATGTTATGAGCTTCTTATATTGCACATGTTTGGGATTGCACTTTGTAATTAGGAGCATGGTAATTTGCCAAACAGAGCTTTGAAACTTTAAGAACTTTATTTCTAGAATTTTAGAAGGTAGTTTGTTTTTACTTAAACTGCGATTGTTTAGGGCCAACTTTTCTTGTATCTGCTATTATTATGGGCAATCCTGTTCGGGTTTAGTCACAATTAAAACTCTTCACCCCAATCTAAGAGTCTGTCTAGTGGGGATCCAACCTGAGAATTCTTCACGAAATCTCGGTTTGTATTGTCAACTGAGCCATAATTATTTGGTTTTTAGGGCCAATTTGCTTACAGTTTTTCGAAACTTCTTTTTTAATTAAGAAACAAAAAAACTTGTTTTACTAAGGCCATCTTTATTCCATCACTCCATTTTTTCACTATTCACAGATCTTAAATGTGTTTTACCAGTATCTTATTAAGTACCTCTCTTCACTAACCCAGTATCTTGCTTTTTTACCATCCTCAAATCTTAAATGGGTCCAACCAATACACATCACCTATTTTTTACTTACAAATATTTTAATTAATAAAAAATAAAATAACATTAATAAATAATAAAAATGAAAATTTATTTTTTTTTAAAATGTTTTTCTGGTGGTTTTACACCATTGTTGTTACGGATTGACATTATATTGCTATTGTTGTCGCTTAGTACTTTTCACTAATGACGTCACTTGAGACACTTCACCACTACCACCATCCACCACCACCCGACGTCATCAACCATTGTTGTCGCTTGACACACTTTGCTGCCACCATCGTAATCACCTAATATCCTCTATAATTGTTGTCGATGTTAACACCGTCCACCACCGCTATCATTGACCAACACCTTCCATCATCGGTGTAACCGCTCAACAAACTCTACTAATGACACCGTTACTCAACACCTTTCATTGTCACTGTCGTCTTTACTTGGTACCATTCACAATGGTCTTTTAAATACCATCGTTGCTCGACACCATCCACCAACAACATACTACTTGACACCTTTCACCACCATTGTTGCAATCGGGTACCCTCCGCAATTGATGTTGTCTAGCACCCTCCACCAATGATGTCACTACTCGATATTCTCCACCACAAATCATGATCTTGTACAATATTAGAGAGATTTGTTAGGAGAGAGATAAAGATAAAATGCCTACAATGCCCACAAATTTAATATGAGAAATAAAAATATTGTTTTTATCTCCTACTAGATATCTCCAATATTGGAGTGGATTTTGATTCCTCCAAGACTGTCTCACATCCCTCATTGCCATCGTTGTTGCCCACCACCCTTTATCATTATCGTCATTAGACACAATTTGATTTTAAAACATACTATTAAAACAAAAATACCAACCATAATTTTTACTTTCTTTTTTTGTTTTCCCATCTCAAAAACTATTTTTAAATTAATATTATCAAACAACTTTTTAGTAAAATGGTACGATGTAGAGAGAGTTATAAATCAATAACAAAAAGAGAGCATAAAAACAAAAGATTCTTTTCTAGATGTGAATTGTTTTTTGTTCCATTGAGTGTTTTTACAAACAAAGCATACCTTCGCGTCCCCAGCTCTTATTGGCTTACCATAAGAGAAAACATGGTGTTGGTTTGTGTAGTAAGTACAATGATTATTGAAACAAGAATTATGTAATGTGAGAAACATCAAGGTGATTACTACGATTCCCTTTAGTGAGGAAGGGCATGTATGCCCTATCTTATATGACAACTCATGGAACTTATTAGTGGAAGAACTACTCTCTTTTCGTCACCCTTCTCACTTACTGTATTTTCACTCGGACCGCTACCTCTTTATTTGTTCTTATTTTTTCATCTCACTTTAAATGTTAAAAATCTCTTTCACCCTTCATTTTAACCATCCTAAATCAAATCGGTAACTCAATCAAACCTTTATGATTTTCAAATCTCTAACCCAGAATAGTCATTCATCTTCTTCTTATTTCTCTTAACCATGGATTTATTCTTCTCTATGCTATGTTATTATTTAACTACCGAATGGATCTTCCTCTTCAAGCCCGGATCGTTGCTGCTGTAACTAAAGCTATTCCAAACAACATCAACATTGTTCTGTGAATACTACTCAAACTCTCTACTCTTGATTTATTCCGTTCTTGGTTTGTATTGTCTTGATCATAATATACAGTAGCGTTCTCCTTTACAACTTTAGGAGCCTTTGCAAGAGTTGGAGCCAAAGCTAGAGCCTTGGTTACAAAAAAGTCAAGAGGGTGAAGCACCTTGTCCAAATGATAAGTGGCAAGCTTGTTATCCGAGTACACAACCCCAACAATTGAGGCATTGACCACCCAATTGAGATGTTAATTAACATTATTACCTAATGCATTTTCACATTCACTAGAAGCCTTGTGGTGTCTTTACCAACCATTGTTAGCATAAGGTTATTGAGAGAATCAAAGTTTAAGATGAAGACATACTCAAGGAGGAGGAAAGACTTGAAAAAGTTAATGGGGCTAGGGTTCTAGTGAAATACAATAGGGGGAGTGATGAAAATAAAGTAGTTCTTCCACTAATAAATTCCCTGATTGGTCAAATAAGATAGGGCGTACATGTATTTCCTCACTAAAGGGCACCGTAATAATCACCAAACATCAATATGTATCGATTTCGAGTAAACCCTAAAAATGATCCCTAAAAGATGTGGGGTCGGTGAAAATGGTCCTTAAAAGAAACAAAATTGCACAAAGTCTACAAATACTTACGTTGGTCAAAATGGTCCTTATGTTAACCTTCATTTGTTAGAGTTAATAGAAGCACACACGTGACACATTAAGTGACATGTCAACTCTACAGTGACATTTTTAAGTTTTCTTAGTCAGCATTAGGGACCAAAATGAAAACTAAAAATTGATATTAACTGGTATGGACCAAATTGAAGGGAAGAAAAATCCTTAATGACTTCTTCTTCCCAAGCGTTTCATTTCTCCATTATCTTCTTTCCTAGCATATTATTTAAAAACCCTAAAAACCAATAGTTCTAGGGGAGAAGTTACGATGGGAAGTAGAATTCAAACTCCTTAATCTCCACTGCAGATAAGAACCAATAATGGCAGTTGGAGTACCTTGTTGTGAGTATTATCTAGGGGCAAATGTACCCGTCGATTAAAGTAAAATGGAGTATTTAAAACCCCAAGTATCATCCCACAGAGATTACTTAAGAGTATTAAATTAAATCTTTAATAATGAGATAAGAGAGAAAGATTATGATTTGATTTGTTGGTTGAAATTAATAATAATTAAACGAGGAAAGAATGAGAGAAAGTTAAACAAGGAAGTAATAAATATAATTCAGATTCAGTTATGAAAGGGCCTAGGGCCTGGTTTCACTTAAGTGCTTACTAGATTTTCCTCCAATTTCCCTTATAAATTATGTCAACCTAATTGTCAATCACTTATTCTAATACTATCAATACCCAATGGTCATGCAATATTGATAATCTTCTTCTTAAAACACTATCCCCAATGATCATGCAAGATAATGGATTAAGAAAAGCATAAAGAACCAATAAATTTGTTAATCTAATAATTGATTGGAAACCTAGGATTAAGATTGATTCTACAAAAACCTAAATCCAATTTACCTTATAGATTCGTTAATTGAGAACGGTTTAATCGCCTATTACCCAACCAACTAAGATTTACCAAGGGTGATCAAATCTTAATATAGTAAAACAATAAGGCAAACTCAATTATAAAGAGAAAACAATAATTTATAAAAGGAAGAGGGGTTCAAATCAAGTTCACAACTTAAGATTCACTATTGTCCAAATCCTTTTGCTACTTAATAAATTCTTCTAGAAATGCATTGTACAAAACATGTGTGCAACACCAGACATCACATCCCCTTATCATTAGTTGATGTCCCTTGGTTCTTTCTTGTTGCATTACACATGTACACCACGTAAGCATCCTTATCCAATCCTCTCAATCTAACATCTAAGTCTCTCCCAAGGTTTAACTAGTAAATCTTCTCAAAGCTCCGATAAAAATTCTCCTTACACAGAGTATCTATAGTGAATTTATTCATTGTGTCCAAATCCAACTGTTCCCACACACAAATTTCTCCCCTAACATGTTGTGACACCCGAAACGTTTCCCTTAAAAATAACATCTACTGACAAAAACAAGAATAACATGTTGAGTCTCAAAAATTGATTAAGAATTTAAACAAAAATTGAGTCTCACTCTCTTAAAGTTTTAATGAGTAACAAATATTAAGTAAAAAGAGTATCTACATGATATTATACCTTCATGTTATGTGTATTGATTTCAGATCATATAAGATAATTCTGAAAGAAAGCAAGAAGTTCATCTGAAGACTTGAGATCGTCTGAAGAGTCTACAACATCTGAAGACTTAAAAAGCCCATCTGAAGAATACTATCCGTCTGAAGAATTAAAAGTTTCAGAAGCTCTCTGTGACTAAAAGCTTTGATGAGAACGTCGTGCACTCTTTCCAAAGGTCTAACTTCCTTCAGCATATAAGTCATAATTGTTTTCCTTCCTCGTTCAAATGTTTTGCACAAATAAGGAAAGTCTGCAAATGCTGCTCTGAAGCTGTCAAAAGTACCTGTGCGCAGACCTGTTACCTAAGGCTCATCAGAACATTTCTGCAGCTTATGCCTAAATGTCTCTTACACATTAAATGCTATTTGACAACAGTCAACTTCTCTTTGAAGACTATAAATACTCATGCACTTAAGAGAAGAATGTGGTGTGACAAGCTTATAAGAACAACGCAAAAAAACGCTGATGAAATACACTCTGATTTTTTTTCTCTTGTACAATCAAATTTTCTTATCTTGAGTTAAATCTCAGTTACTTGTACATCGTATTCGTTCAAGCTCTGAATTGTCTTATTGCTTGAACATTTATGTTTATCTTAAACAGTTTGGGTTCACAAGCTTGGAGAGGCTTACTGTATAAAAAGAATATTTGGGTTACACTTGGATAAGTGTCTGAGAACCTGAAGAGGCTTGGTGGAAGAAAGAATAGTTGGTGTAGAGCCTGAAGAGGCTTGACAGAAAAGAATACTTGTAATCTTGCAAGATTAGTGGAAATCCAGGTGTTGTTTCTGACTTGGGACTGGACGTAGCTCACGGTGGTTGTGAGTGAACCAGGATAAATTCTGGCCGAATCTTCTCTATCCCTTAACTAATTCATTTCAGTTTTAATCTAACAAAGGGGATTGAAAAGTATTTAAGTGAAAACTATTCTTCTGAATCAAACTCCTTTTCAAACTAATATTTGAGTTTGAACTAAGTTCAGAAGGTGATCAGAATTTCAGTCTGATACCCATCATCTAAAAGCTTTTCAGAAGCTATTTTAAGAAGATCTTTTGTAACAGAAAAAGTTTCCATTGAAACACTATTCAACCCCCCTTCTAGTGTTTCCCTGTATTTTCCAACATAACAAGAAGCAAGAAATTTCAATTAAAACACAACAACCACCAAGCCTATCACAAAACTTTATTAACACAATAAAGAACCATTACAAGAAAAAGAAGGGCAAATGCAAAACTTGTACCTTCAACGATGCTACATTTGATGCATGGACTATTTTGAACAATTTTAATCTTTTTTCTTTACCACATTAGAGCTTAAATGACATTTAACGTGTCATGTGTGCACTTCTATTAACTCTAACAGATGGAAGTTAAGAGAATGACAATTTGACCAACGAGAGTATTTGTCAGGTATGCCTATGCAATTTCTTTCTTTCGGTGACCATTTTGACTAATCTTATATCTTTTAGGGCCCGTTTGGTGCACAGGATAAGAGACAGGATATGATGATTTTATCCTATCCCGTCACTTATCATGCGTTTGTTGCACCAATATGATATGATAACTTTATCCTATTGCTTATTCTATCATATCCTTATAGTGTAATTCTTATCCTGAGGGGGAGCTGGGTTAGGGAGTGATAGAATAGGATAGGATAAGATAAAAAAATTTCTTCCTCATTTATCCTCTCTTTCTCTCTCTCTCCCTCTCTCCTCTCTCTCTCCTCCTTCTCTCTCCCCCTCTTTCTCTCCTCCTCTCCCCCCCTCTTTCTCTCTCTCCCTCTCTCACCCATCTCTCCCATCTCTCCTCTCTCCCTCCCCTCATTTAACCTCTCTTTCTCTCTCCTCTCTCCTCTCTCCCCCTTTCTCTCTCCTATCTCTCCCTTCTCTCCTCTCTCTCTTTCTCTCGTCCTTTTCTCTCCTCTCTCCCTCTCTTTCTCTCTCCTATCTCTTTCCTTCTCTTCCCTCTATCTCCTCTCTCTCCCCTCCCTCTCTCTCCTCCCTCTCTCTTCCCTATCTCCTCTCTCTCTGATAAGTGCCTAATTTAAGAGAAATATTGTAGTATATGTGGGCACTTATCTACATAAATTTTCTAATTTTGATAGTCAACTCACCCAATCTAAGGATATTTTGAATTTAGATGTTGATTCCGAGATGTTATGAGAAGGAAGCCATTGGATCCCAGTTTTATATAAATTTCAGGAATTGAAAGACAAGAGAAGAAAAAGGAAAGAAAAAGAACATGCAAACTGGAGCATAAAAGGGAAAATGAAGAAAAGTTGACTTTCTCGCTCGAGCTGAGCTTAAGCTCAAGCTGAGCGAGGAAAGGAATTTTGTGCTTGTTTATGCTATTTTCGCTCAGGCTGCGCCCAAGCTGAGAATGAGCGAGAATACGTTTCTTCAAAGTGAAGTATTCTCTCGCTCAGGCTACGCTCAAGCTAAGCCTGAGCGGAATTTCATTAATTAAAGAAAAGAACAGATACATAGGAGGAGTTATCGTCAGTTCGCAATTTCTAAAAATAGAACGGAGACTCGGAGGAAGAACGAGAGCTGCGGAATCAGATTTCTTCATCTTCTTCTTCATCTTTATGGATTGTAAAGTCACCATGAGTGGCTAATCTCCTCTTTTGGGATTGAATGTAAATCAACTCGAACTCGGATATATTCTGGTTATATTTTTATATAGTGATTTCGTTTCTATCGATATTGCTATTTTCGTTCTGTTTATATGTCCTTGATTCTATCTGATCAATAGATTCTAGATTTAGATTTTTGGATCTAACTGGAAAGTATTTCTGAAAATCCGATCTGAACGAAAATCGTCGTTATATTGTTTTACTAGGAATAGATTTCAATATAGCGAATGCTTTTACACTTGATCTTAATGCTGGATGATTTGTTGAGTATATGAGGAATCAATATTCAATAAATCAATCTTATGAATTTTATATGTGAGGAATCAATATAAATGACTATTATGTGTGCATCAATATTGATAGTTATGATTGTTATATATTGATATACAACCAGAATATAGACGAGGGAGATAGATGAAATTCAATCCCAGTTTCTCTCACTGATATTCCAAATCAAATTTCATACTTTGTTTTATTACTTGCTACAATTTTAATTTAAATACTTAAATCAATCATGAATCAAACCACTCTCTTATGTATATATTTACTTTTTGAATTAGTACAACTTTGAACTACCAACTCCTCGTGGGATCGACACTCTGAATTCATTTTCATATTACTACAGTTGACTAATAGGTACACTTGCCTAGGAGATCAACAAGTTTTTGGCGCCGTTGCCGGGGAAGCGGTGTCAGTTCAAAGTTTATCTAGTTCATTAAGTATTGTGAATAATTTTACCTTTTTAGTTAGTTTTTGTTTATACTTTCATCCTTGTGCTAATCCTTGTTTGAGCTGTGTTCATTTATGTTATTGAGAGGTCAGGTGCCTGAAGATCAATTGGAATTTGACCCAGAAATTGAGAAGACGGCTCGGAAAAACAGAGGTAAAAATAGAAAGAAGAGACAAGGACAGGCAACAGGTGAATCTTCCAACACCCTTAGCACACCTAGTCCAATCAATCCAGAAATTGAAAATATGGCTGGAGAAAGAAGAAATCCACCAAGGAGAACTCTGGGAGACTATGTCTTACAACAGGGTCCCAGACATTTTTCAAGCATTGTAGTACCAGCTGCAACAAAAGCAATTGAAATGAAGCCTGCATTCCTGAGCTTAATCAGTGCCCATCAGTTTCATGGAATGGATCATGAGGATCCATATACTCACCTTTCTACTTTTTATGAATTAATTGCAACAATGGGTTTTGAGGAAGAGGACTTAGAAAGTGTATACTTACGTTTGTTCCCTTTCTCATTGGCAGGAAAAGCAAAGGAATGGCTTAAATCTCATCTTAATCAGAGTTTGACTAGCTGGAGTGTAGTAGAGGCAAAATTTCTGAATAGATTTTTTCCGCCCTCTAGATACATCAAGGCTAAGGCAGACATTTCACAACCATGGATTTGAAGACATAACTCAGCTGAATACATTTTGCAATGGTCTTTTGCCTGATACAAAAATGATTTTGGATGCAACAGCTGGAGGAACTATGTTATCAGTAGATGCAGAACAGGAAACAAGAATTATTGAAGGTTTAGCATCTGCTGATCAACAGGCTCAACGTGAAAGGGGTGCAATGCAAAGAAGAGGAGTGCTTGATCTGAGTACTACTGATGCTATTCTGGCTCAAAATAAAATATTAACTCAGCAGATTGAGGCACTGACTAAGCAAATGTCTAAGCTTCCTCAACAATTACATTCAGTGCATTCTGGTCCTGGTCCGGTACAACAACCTTTGGTTTGTGATTTCTGTGGAGGTGACCACCCAAACGGTCACTGTTCTTATCAAGACAACCAGCAGGAAGAACAAATTAATTATATGGCTAATCAGGGGAGACCAGGTAATTTCTCTACCAATCCTAATAATTATGCTAATAATTTTTCGCAGGGGATGGAGAAACAATCAGAATCAGAACTTTGGATGGAGACAGGAAGCTGGACCTTCTAATAGACAAGCCCCTTACCAACAACAACAACAACACTATCCTTCTGTGCATGAAAGAACATCAAAATTGGAGGATACATTGGAGAAATTCATGCAGACTTCTATGTCAAATCAGAAAAATACCGAATTTGCAATCAGAAATCTTGAGACACAGGTTGGACAGTTGGCAAAGCAGTTATCAGATCAACAATCAGGACACTTCTCAACCAACACACAAACCAATCCAAAGGAGCATTGCAAATCTATCACTACAAGGAGTGGAAAAGTTGTAGGTAGAGGGATTGGTGACAACCTATTAGTAGAGGAGGAAGTTTTGGAGGAAAAAGAGAATGAAGTAGAGAAAAATGAGTGTGAGGGAGAGGAAGAACAAAATAAAAGTGAGGCTGTAAATAGAGAGTTGAAAAAAGGAAAAGAAAAATAGGAAGAAAATAAAAGTGAAGAGAGAAAGAGGGAGAAGGTTGAGAAACAGGTTCCACAATTGAAGAATCTACCTTACCCTCAGAATCCATCAAAAAGAGACAAGGAAAGGCAGTTTGCAAGATTCATGGATATATTTAAAAGACTGCAAATTAATATTCCTTTTGTAGAAGCAATGGAGCAGATGCCAACATATGCAAAGTTCATGAAAGAGCTTCTAACAAAGAAAAGGAGATTTTCTGAAGAGACAGTGGAGCTGGAGGCAGGGTGCAGTGCTATAATTCAGAAATCTTTGCCTCAGAAATCCAAAGACCCTGGAAGCTTCACTATTCCTGTAACCATTGGAACACTGCCAGTAGGTAAGGCATTGCTTGACTTGGGAGCCAGTATTAATTTGATGCCTTTATCTATGTTGAAGAGAATAGGAGATCTGGAGGTGAGACCTACAAGGATGACATTACAGTTAGCTGACAGATCCATGAAATACCCCTATGGTGTTGCTGAAGATGTACTGGTTAAAGTTGACAAATTTGTATTCCCAGTTGACTTTGTGGTAATGGATATAGAGGAAGATGTTGAGGTTCCTCTGATACTGGGAAGACCTTTCATGAAGACAGCTAAAGTACTAATTGATGTTGATGATGGAAAATTGAAGGTTAGGGTACAAGATGATGAAGTCAACTTTAATGTATTTGAAGCTATGCAACATCCAAAGGATAAACAACAATGTTTCAGAATGGATATCTTAGATGAGGTTTTTCTAGCATCAAGAAAGCAATTGTCAAAAGCAAGCCCATTAGAAAAAGCATTGATTGGTGTTTGTAATGAAATTGAAGAAGATGATGAGAAAGAAGTTGATGAGTACTTAAGACAGTTGGATTCATCAAAGGAGATTACATCAAAAGAATCAAAGCCAGAAAAATTGCAACAGGAAACTAAATCTGAAAGTCAGAAGCTGTAGTTAAAGGTATTGCCCCCTCATTTAAAATATGTTTTTTTTGCAGATGGAGGCAATAAACCAGTGGTGATAAGTAATGCTTTGACTGCTTCTGAAGAAAAGAAATTAATCCAAGTGCTTAAGGCTAATGAAGGAGCAATAGGTTGGACTTTGTCAGATCTCAAAGGAATTAGTCCATCCTATTGCATGCATAAAATTCATATGGACCAGGATTATAAGCCTGTAGCACAACCTCAAAGGCGATTAAATCCAACAATGAAGGAGGTAGTGAAGAAAGAGGTAATGAAGTTGCTTGATGCAGGTATGATTTATCCAATCTCTGACAGTGCCTGGGTCAGCCCGGTCCAGGTAGTTCCGAAAAAGGGAGGTATGACTGTTATTCATAATGATAAAAATGAATTAATCCCTACTAGGACAGTCACAGGTTGGAGGATGTGTATAGATTATAGAAAATTAAATCAAGCAACTAGAAAAGATCATTTTCCTCTTCCTTTTATGGATCAAATGTTAGAAAGGTTAGCTGGACAATCTTATTATTGTTTTCTGGATGGTTACTCAGGTTATAATCAGATAACTGTAGATCCAGAAGATCAAGAAAAAACTGCTTTTACTTGTCCATTTGGTGTGTTTGCTTACAGGAAAATGCCTTTCGGATTGTGTAACGCACCAGCAACCTTCCACAGATGCATGCTTGCAATTTTTTCTGATCTTGTCGAAAAATGCATTGAAGTTTTCATGGATGATTTCTCTGTATTTGGTGAATCCTTTGATCATTGCCTGGAGAATTTGAATACTGTACCGAAGCGGTGTGTTGATACCAATCTGGTCCTGAATTGGGAAAAATGCCAATTCATGGTCACTGAAGGAGTGGTGTTGGGACATAAAATATCCGTCAAGGGTATTGAAGTTGACAAAGCAAAAGTGGAGGTCATAGAAAAGCTCCCACCACCAACAAATGTCAAGGGAATCAGAAGTTTTCTAGGTCATGCTGGGTTTTACAGAAGATTCATCAAAGACTTCTCAAAAATTGCCAAGCCACTCAGCAATCTGCTTAATAAGGATACACCTTTTAAATTTGATGTTGAATGCTTGCATGCTTTTGACTTGTTAAAACAAAAATTGATTTCAGCTTCTGTGATAATTGCTCCTGATTGGAATTTAAATTTTGAATTGATGTGTGATGCGAGTGATTATGCTATAGGAGCAGTGTTAGGTCAAAGAAAGAATAAAGTTTTTCATGTTATACATTATGCTAGCAAAGTCCTTAGTGAAACACAAATCAATTATGCAACAACTGAAAAGGAATTGTTAGCTATTGTGTATGCCTTAGAAAAATTTAGATCTTACTTGATTGGTTCTTCTGTTACTGTATATACTGATCATGCTGCAGTTAAATACTTGTTAACTAAATCAGATTCCAAACCAAGACTGATCAGATGGATTTTATTGTTACAGGAATTTGATTTGACAATCAAAGACAAGAAAGGAAGTGAAAATTATGTAGTTGATCATTTGTCCAGGCTTGTGAATACAGAAGTAACCAATAATCAGACAGATGTGCAGGAAGAATTTCCTGATGAAAAATTGATGCTTATACAAGAAAGGCCATGGTTTGCTGACATGGCAAATTTCAAAGCTGCTGGTGTCATACCTGAAGACTGGAGTTGGCACCAAAGAAAAAAATTTCTGAGAGAGGCACATCAGTATGTGTGGGATGATCCTTACCTGTTCAAAATTGGATCAGATCAATTACTTAGAAGGTGTGTATCAAATGAGGAATCAAGAAGTATCTTGTGGCATTGCCATAGTTCTCCTTATGGGGGTCACTTTAATGGAGAGAGGACAGCTGCAAAAGTCCTCCAATCTGGTTTCTATTGGCCCTCTCTGTTCAAGGATGCACACAATTTTGTTCAACAGTGCAATAATTGTCAAAGAACAGGTGGAATCTCACGAAGACATGAAATGCCTCTTAATACAATTCTGGAGTTTTCGACTGCTGGGGCATTGACTTTGTTGGACCACTGCCATCCTCATTTTCCAATAAATACATTCTGGTAGCAGTGGATTATGTGTCAAAATGGGTAGAGGCAATAGCATCTCCTAAAGCTGATGCTAAGACTGTGATCAAATTTCTCAAGAAGAATATTTTCTGCAGGTTTGGTACTCCAAGGGTGCTAATCAGTGATGGAGGCTCACATTTTTGCAATGTTCAACTTTAGAAATGTTTGGAACATTATGGAGTTAGGCACAAAATTGCATCACCTTATCATCCACAGACTAATGGTCAAGCAGAGGTCTCAAATAGGGAAATCAAGAGGATTTTGGAGAAAATTGTGGCATCTTCAAGGAAAGATTGGTCAATGAAGTTGGATGATGCACTTTGGGCTTACAGGACTGCATACAAGGCTCCAACTGGTTTAACACCATTTCAGTTGGTGTATGGTAAATCCTGTCATCTACCTGTAGAATTGGAGCACAAAGCATACTGGGCCTTAAAATTTCTCAATTTTAATCCACAAGCAGCAGGAGAGAAAAGAAAACTTCAATTACAAGAAATAGAAGAATTAAGGCTCAATGCATATGAGTCATCTAAGCTGTACAAAGAGAAAATGAAAAAGTATCATGATAAGAAGATTTTGAAGAGAGAGTTCCATCCAGGGCAATCAGTTCTCTTGTTCAATTCCAGGTTGAGGCTATTCCCTGGAAAACTCAGATCAAAGTGGTCAGGACCTTTCAGAGTTAAGGAAGTCAGATCATATGGGGCAATTGAATTGGAGGATCCTGAATCAAAAAGAAGTTGGGTGGTAAATGGGCAGAGGTTGAAGCCATACCTTGGTGGTGAGGTTGACAGACTTGCCACAGTGATCTTTTTGAAGGACTCATAGTGAAACAGGCGTCAAACTAAGTGACGTTAAACAAGCGCTTCCTGGGAGGCAACCCAGTGGTTAAATCTATTTTGCATTTTAGATTCCAGTTTTGTGTATATTTGTGTTTCTGTATATAATTGTGTGTTTGTGTGATACTTAATGCATTGACCATCTCTTAAAAGCTAAATATGCATAAGTATGCATTTTGAGACATATTTGATGTATTATGCATGAGAGCAAGTTTGAAATGCAAATTGAGGTGGTTGAGTGCTTTTGAAATCATGTTTTTGGTCATTTTGAAAAAATTTGAGTTTTAGACCTCAATTTTAGTATAAATCATGTGAAACTTAGATCATCCATAGGGATTGTTGATTAGAGCAAATAGGAAGTGATTTGGGTCAATTTGAATAAGATTAGACAAAGAAAAGAGTGATGGAAGTTGGTAGAATAAGAGTCAAAACAAGAAAAATGGTAAAAATTTTGTCAACAAAATTTCGCTCAAGTTGCGCTTGAGCTGAGCTTGAGCGAAAAGATCAGAAAACTTACATGAAAATACTGATAATTTCGCTCAACCTGCGCTTGAGCTGAATTTCCACTAATTGCTCTCTGTTTTTTTCTCTCTTGACCCACGCTTCAGCTGCGCTCAAGCTGAATTTCAAAAATTGGTTTCTGTTTTTTTCGCTCAAGCCACGCTCAAGCTCCGCTTGAGCGAGAATTCGTAAATTAAGTCTTTTAAAAAGACAGAAATAGAGAGTTGAGCTTTTAAAACTCACTCTCCCTTCTTCAACTCACAGCGAGCGTGGAAGCCCTTCTGTGTCCCTAACTCATTTCACCAAAATTTCTTTCAAAAAAATCACTCCCAATCTTCTCCAATCTCTTCTACAAGGTGTCTAAGGTAAGAAATTCCTCACTTCATATCATTTCTTCCGTTCCATCTCTCTCATTTTTGAACCTTAGGTTACCAAATTTGTGCATTCTCATAATAAACTAATTAGAATGATTCTTATACACATGGATGGTTGATGTATGTTGTTTGAAGTTAAAATGTGAGAGATTCATGTTCCAATTGCTTTTTGAAGAGACAAGTGAGATTATGCATGTTAGATGTTTGATAAAATGTCACCATAAGTGTGGAAGCTTGGTTAACACTTGCTTGAAAATGGAATCTCAACACACATTTCATATACATGATTGAATTCCTTGTGCTTAAATGTTGGCAACCCCGTGCTTTATTTATGCCTTTAAATGTCTATCTTGGTTCCGTTGCCTTTAAATGCTTCACTACTATGTGTCATTCTTTGCTAAGCTAATGTCTTGATATTCATGCTAAAGGTGTTGAATTATGGGAAATATGCACAGCAAATCCAGAAATGATAGCTTGTGGACTTGTGCGAATTGTGTGAACTTCCAATTAAAACTGAATTACTTTGCATCAAATGTTATAATTGCTTAACTTAGATTTTTCTTGGATTTTAGGATGGTTCGCACTAAAATGACTGCTGGCCTTAATCCAACAAAGCTAAACAAAGGCAAGAGAGCCAGAACACATGATTCCCCACCTGAACCACCTCTTAACTCATCAAAATTCAGAGATGCCAAGGCAAAGGCAAAATATGAATTCATCAAAAGCAGTAAATTCATTGAGGAGAGGAAAGTGGACTTGCAGCCAGGACAATTTGAGGAATTCAACTCTGAAATTACAAGAAGACAGTGGAGAAGACTGGCTGAACCTGATCCATTGTATGATCCCGAAATAGTGAGAGAATTCTATGCCAATGCCACTACTGTGGAGTCCGGGCCACCTGACAAAAGGTCTTTAGTGAGGGGTAGGTGGGTTGCCTATGATAGACACACCATTAATGAATTCTTGAGCAATCCATTTGAACTAACTGAAGACCACAGATGTAGATATAATCAAATGAGGAAGACAAGATCTTTCAATGATGACAGGACTGCTCAAAGACTATGTCTCCAGGGACGCACCTATGAAACTAATGATTATGGTGAAGCAATGAGGATCAAGAGAAAGGATATGCGGACTCTATGTCAGATTTGGATGGTTTTCCTATTGGCTAATGTCAAGCCAACAAATCATGTATCTGACATCACAATGGAGACTGCTCATCTTATTTACTGCATCATCAACACCATAGACATTGATGTGGCTACTATTATATCTGAGAGAATACATTTATTTGTTTATGCTTCAGCTGAGAAGCATAGTGACAAATCAAAAGTCAACCTGGGATTTCCTTCCTTAATCACCGCCCTATGAAAATACCAAGGAGTAGCAGTTAATCCCACTGCTCAAATTAGACAGCCCATCAACAGAAGGTATATTGAGCATTATTGTATTCCACCTGAGGAGCGGGATCAACCACAACAAGAGCAACAACCACAATCACCTGCCCAAGGAGAACAAGCCCAACAACAGCCACATGGAATGCAAACTCTAATTTTGGAAGAACTTAGAAGAATGAATTCTTCTATGTCCAACATGCAGCTGACTATAGAACATCTTTCTTCCAATATGGATCATTTGCAGATGCAGCAAAGCTCCAACCACCGAGGTATAATGCACATCCATCAGGGGCTTTATGGTGGAGTACCTAATGGTCAATATAACCCTTGGATGTCCCCTGAGCAATTCACTACTTATATATCATGGCCTGGGGACAGGCCCAATCTTCCGGGGGGAAGTGGAGCAGCAAATGCTGATGTTGGAATTGCTAATTTTGCTGGAGCTGATGATGCTACTATGGGAGATGAGAATGATGAAGATTTTGAGCAGGACATTGATAGATTCATATGAAGGGAGTGACAGTATCTCATTTTGGACAAAAACTGGTTTTATTATTATTTTTTTTCTTTCTGTTTACTCTTATAGTAACTTTGTTCTTGTAAATAGTATATAGATATGTCAAACTTTTTGGGAACTAAAAGAAAAAATTTTCTTGAAAAAAAAATGGTTGAAAAGAAATCAAATTTCAGTAAGTGTTCTAAGTCTAGAACAACTGAATGAATTGAACCAAAAAAAAATGTGGTTGAATTCATAATCAAATAGGATTAGGATATTAGTGCATGATAATTAATCGAGACAATCAATTGCAACAATAGGTGATATAATCAAGGAAATAAGCCAGAAAGCCAGTGAGTGTGTGAACCTAAAACAGATTGAGAGTTTTCACTGTTATTGTTAGTTGATATTGCTTGAATTTTTGTTTCAATTATTGCACATAAGAAGCATGGAAATGATTAAGGCATATTTTTTTTTGTTGAATTTAAATAACTCATTGCCAAACAGCCAACCTGTAAATAATTATCCTTTGTTGATAACCCATTAGAGTCTGATTGTTTTTGAAAATTATGCACCTTAACCTTAACTTTAATTCTTATCCTTTCCCTTTGCACACTTAGGGACAGAGAGCATAGGTGCATTTTATTCAATTTTAATGGGAATTGGTTGGTGGAATTGTACCTGGAAAAGAAAATGGCTGAGTAATATAATTCACTCCTTAGCATTGTTTAGAATATAAAAAAACAGAGTAGTAGTAGAAGAAGAGACAATAGAAATAAAAAGGAGTGAATTACAAAAAAAAAAAAAGAAAGAAACATGTTGTAGTGAGGTATTGAAAGCCAACATGAGGTGATCAATTGAGAGTAGAAGTGAAAATAGATTTAAAATGTAGCCATGCTCTCTTTTCCAAAGTTGTGTTTTTGTTATCCTGAAAAACCATAATTTTTGGAAGCCTAGCCTCATTACAACCATTGAAAGACCTTAAGATCCATGTTGATTGTGTGTTTGTGATTGGATTGAAAATGACTGGCAATTTTGATTTGTTCAATTTCAGTGAAAAATGAGAGAAACACTTACCAGTGAGACATAAGAGAGAATTTCCTTGATTAGAATCAGTTTATTGTTACAATTGCTTCTCTTGAAGATTGATTGCACTTCTATCCTGCTTGTATTTGATATTGGAGTCACCATTTATTTCTGATTTTGAATCTGCAGTTTAGAACATGAAAGTTGTCCAGAAAGGAACCTTGAAAATGATTTCTAAATAACCAGTTTCAGAAGTGGATTATAGAAATTTTGAATTAAATCTTTTTACTTTGCTTGAGGACAAGCAAGATTCTAGGTTGGGGGAGTTGATAAGTGCCTGATTTAAGAGAAATATTGTAGTATATGTGGGCACTTATCTACATAAATTTTCTAATTTTGATAGTCAACTCACCCAATCTAAGGATATTTTGAATTTAGATGTTGATTCCGAGATGTTATGAGAAGGAAGCCATTTGATCCCAGTTTTATATAAATTTCAGGAATTGAAAGACAAGAGAAGAAAAAGGAAAGAAAAAGAACATGCAAACTGGAGCATAAAAGGGAAAATGAAGAAAAGTTGACTTTCTCGCTCGAGCTGAGCTTAAGCTCAAGCTGAGCGAGGAAAGGAATTTTGTGCTTGTTTATGCTATTTTCGCTCAGGCTGCGCCCAAGCTGAGAATGAGCGAGAATATGTTTCTTCAAAGTGAAGTATTCTCTCGCTCAGGCTACGCTCAAGCTAAGCCTGAGCGGAATTTCATTAATTAAAGAAAAGAACAGATACATAGGAGGAGTTATCGTCAGTTCGCAATTTCTAAAAATAGAACGGAGACTCGGAGGAAGAACGGGAGCTGCGGAATCAGATTTCTTCATCTTCTTCTTCATCTTTATGGATTGTAAAGTCACCATGAGTGGCTAATCTCCTCTTTTGGGATTGAATGTAAATCAACTCGAACTCGGATATATTCTGGTTATATTTTATATAGTGATTTCGTTTCTATCGATATTGCTATTTTCGTTCTGTTTATATGTCCTTGATTCTATCTGATCAATAGATTCTAGATTTAGATTTTTGGATCTAACTGGAAAGTATTTCTGAAAATCCGATCTGAACGAAAATCGTCGTTATATTGTTTTACTAGGAATAGATTTCAATATAGCGAATGCTTTTACACTTGATCTTAATGCTGGATGATTTGTTGAGTATATGAGGAATCAATATTCAATAAATCAATCTTATGAATTTTATAGTGAGGAATCAATATAAATGACTATTATGTGTGCATCAATATTGATAGTTATGATTGTTATATATTGATATACAACCAGAATATAGACGAGGGAGATAGATGAAATTCAATCCCAGTTTCTCTCACTGATATTCCAAATCAAATTTCATACTTTGTTTTATTACTTGCTACAATTTTAATTTAAATACTTAAATCAATCATGAATCAAACCACTCTCTTTTGTATATATTTACTTTTTGAATTAGTACAACTTTGAACTACCAACTCCTCGTGGGATCGACACTCTGAATTCATTTTCATATTACTACAGTTGACTAATAGGTACACTTGCCTAGGAGATCAACACTCTCCTCTCTCTCTCATCTCTCTTTCCTCTTTCTCCCCCTCTCTCCTCCCTCCCTCTCTCTCTCCTTTCTCTCTCTTTCCCCCCCTCTCTCCTCCCTCTCTTTCTATAATAACGACTTTTTTGTGGTAATTTTGATATTAATTTTAATATTTTTAACAATTTTATTTTTTGTAAAATAAGTTTAAATATTTTTTAATAAAAAATAATTTTTTATTTATGTGTGCTTGCTAAGAAGCAAAAAAATAATTTAAATTTGTAATAAGGGTAATTTTCTCATTTTAATATTCTTTATATCCTATCCTACCATAATCTGTCCATCTCAAACGTATGATAGGATAAAATAATCATATTTGTCTTCTTATCCTGGTGCACATCAAACATAGGATAAGATAAGAGCTTATCCTGCTTTTATCCTATCATGTCACTATCCAACTCTCCTATCATATCCTATCCTATCATATCCTATCATGTGCACCAAACGGGCCCTTAAAGACTACTTTAAGAGTTTACTCAATTGATTGCAATGAATGGAATTTGAATCTAATTAACATGTGTTTAAATCGGTCACTAAAAGAATATTAATAATAACATTTTAAAATTTAACTCCTCAATTGAAAGACATTTTAGTAGGAAAATTTCGTTATATTATATTTTCAGTATGTTTTTTATTATTAAGTAAATTTTCACGTGTTATGATTTCAGTGAAAGGATATGGTAGGCTTAGATTTTCCACAGCCGTGTGACTTTTCTTTAGAGAAGGAATTTCACCAATCAAGTAACTTTTTAGACTAATATAGCATGTTTGTTTTTTTATTCGAAAAATATCATAATCATATTTGGGTAAAACCTATAAAGAGTAATTTTTGCCCAAACATAGTTTTGAATCCTTCCCAATTAAAAAACAAAACATGATATGACATTTTCTGCCATATCCACATAAAAATTCAATTGGGGCTGTTGTGAGACCAGAACTCTTGTACCCATTGCCAATTTTGTCTCTATGTATCACGAGAGCATTCGAATCTGAATGAAGTCAACCACCTAATACTACAAACAAAAACACCAATCCAGCCTGGCTTAGTAAGATGCCGACACTTCATTTTCAAAACGAGCTCAAATTAATATGAAAAATCATATGTTGCAACAACTTTTTATTATTCACATATTATAATTTATAAGAATTCCTCGATACTTTAATCCTTCATTTTCAAAAGGAACTCAACAAGGTCAAATTAATATGATAAACTATATATGTTGCAAAAACTATTCACATATTAAAAAATCTTCTCGATGCTTCAATCCTATTTGGCACGGCATCCCAGCATAAGTTTTATATGTAAGTGCTTAAATTCCTCAGCTAAAAGAAACTTCAAAAAAGTTTTGAACCAATAGTGTGTACATGGCATGGATGATTTTGAAACCATATTACTGTCTCAACACAAGGCATTTCAATGTCTAGTAATCTCCCTCCTAACCACTTTTAAAAATTTCTTAAATTAATATTTTATATTTTTTCACATATTCTTATATTATTATATTATTTTTCTTATTTTAAGCAATTCAATTACTTTTATCTCTATTTTAACAATTCTAATTTTTTTTTAAATGAACCCCACAACATATCTATCAACCAATCACATGTTCTTTTTAAAAAAAGTTAAGAAGCATCATTGCTAAATAACATCCAAATACAAAACGTGCTCCCTCGCTTATATGAGTTAAGCACTCGTTTCGCAGATGCTAATGCTCTTATAACATCTTACTCCAAAGTCCAAAGTAGTGAATTGGTTGGCTGCAACTATTCACCTAGCACTTTCTTTGCATTCCATGTTTGTTGTGTATCCGAAATAATATGCGTATTAATACAAATAGGACTTTATTAATAGTGTGTTTAATTTACATAAAATCACATTATATATGTGGATTTTGTTTTCATTAATATTGGATTACATCCACGTTTATAAAATTATTTTGATGATATGCTATAAGTATAACTTCTTCCTCTATTATTGATAGTTCAATACCAAGCTTTTTCCAAATTCTGCTTTTATGTAAATTCAACTATCACTTCTAATTTTCACTCTCAGACATTTGTGTCATTTAAAGAACAAAAGCTTCTAACAACATCTATGTTAAATTGTGGCCTATGTGGGCTGTTCAATCAAATCCCGTATTTAAGCAACGAATCAGAATTTGATCCAACACATGAATCAGCAAATCAAGCATGTCATCTATTCCTTTTGTAAGCAAGACATTTGGAAAGGAGCCATGTTCAATTGTCACATTGTCTACCACTTTAGGACTTGAATTGAATCAGTGCTGTGGAGTGTGGACTTGAATTTTCTACCTCTTCCTCTTTTGTTTTTCTCAAACCTCCAAATTCAAATTCAGAACTTCAACTTTTGGTCTCTTTGTAATGCTTCTCACCTGTTTCTTGAGTGTCTTTTTCATCTTCATTGTGGCCTTGATCCTCTAATAAGCTCATAGCCTCTTCCATTTCTTCATTTTCTTCCTCTTTCTCCTTGTCTTCTTCATCAATCAGGTCTTCTACTTCCTCAGGTTCTTCATCTTCCACTCTGTTTCGATCATGTCCAACAATATCATCATCATCATCCCCGCCACTGCTTTGTCCCATTACCCTTTCAAGTTCACTTTCTTCCATCAATTCATATGGTTTATTTTTCCATGGCTGGAACCCTTTTCTTCCAAGCTTCTTGGTTTCATGACCAGGCTTCAATTTTTCAAATATTTTTGCAGAGCTTTCCTCATTTGGCTTCTTATCATGTGAGTGTTTGAGTTGGTAAAGCAACCAAATGCCAACAGCAATTAAAGTTATTATTTTAATACCTTGTTTTATCTTGAAGCCTTTTGTCTTCTTATTTCTACTCAACATGCTTTACACATAAATTTCTCTACCAAGTATCAGCCACGGACGTTAGCAACAGCATCTGTGTAAAGAAGCGTCACATGCATGTGACTAAATTGCATTATGCATATATATCATAAACAAAAGCCAAATAATCATAACGTTGGGGTTAGTCTTCTACAAAGTAAAGAAGTCTTAATCCTAGCATAACAAAGAAAATAATATTTTGTCGTATAGAGGATGAGAAAGCCCAGAGGAGGAAAAAAACGATTGTTGGGAGCTTAAACCATTGCAGAACTCCAACATAGGACCAATGAGCAGACAACACAAATTAGTTAGACACCACATCCAATCCAAAACCTTAAAACATTAGATTTATGGGTCTTGTCACTTATATATTGTTCTCCTAACTCATTTTTATCAATGTAAAACTAATACTTGATATTCTAACATATGGAAACGCAATTCATCAAAAATGATTTTGGGGTAAATCAAAGTCTGTGTTTAATTTGGCTTTTGAATTTGTCAAACTCAAGCCTTTAAGACAATTATTTCTAAATTTAAAAACGTGAGTTTGTCACGTTTGAATTCTTTAATACTTCCTTTGTTTTAGGTCCTTCTTACTTGGAACATATGGTCTTTAGTCATGTTGGTCCTCAGAATAGTCAAAGTCAACGAATTAGAAACAGAGTATTCAACCAGGTAATGGCATTTTTCTAAAGCTTTTGCAGGTTAAAAACCGAGAAAGAAGTAAACGATTCACTTTCACTCTTTCATCAAAGGCAACACAGACTTTGATTTCTTTAACTAGTTCATTTTGTATTGTCCTAGTAAAAGGGGCAAATGCACTTACATCACTAGTTTCATTTTGTATTGTTCTAGTAAAGAATGTGTGCAAAATCGGATCCATTGATTGAGGCCATAAACCATGTGCTGAATCAAATGCCAAAAGAAAGTTTCCCAATTCAATCTATTGACATTTAAACAAAGAGAAAGCAAAAAAAAAATGGGGAAAAAATCCCTGTGAAGTGAGCTCCATAGGTGGTCCAAGTCCAAGTTTATGGGGAAAAAAGAGACAGGAGGAAACAAAACTCAAAAGTCTTATATGAGAAAATAAATTAAAAATAAATAAAGCTAATGAGCAAGAATCAATAAACATGGGTCTAAGGAAAAGTGATGAGCGTGGATTGCAACTTACAAAGTTTGTACGTAACAAGAGGAGAGATTAGACTTTAGAGGATGGAGAATAATATCCTTTTCCTATCCGAGAAGCTAAGGTAAGGAAGGCAGTGCTATTATGTTTTCTCTTGTAGGTGATGATGTTTTTTGTTTAGTGGAGGAAAAGGAAAGTCCACAATCATAGAGAGAGACTCGTGAATGAATGATATGAACGTCACGGGCCAGCCATCATGTACGTCCCTGTTTTTAGCTCCTAGCATTCTTGGACGTGGCACCACGACGTCGTTTCTGTAGGACAATGTATTTATCACATAGGAGTACATTCAATCCAATGTGGGTAAATTAAAGGCGGTGTCTAGCGTGAACCGCTGCTGCCTGGGCGGAACACCGGTGACACAGCGCTTCATAGTCATTGGATTCAGCACTTTAATAATCAATGGATGATATCCAGGGTCATGCTAGGTTGTTTCATAGTATGAGTGTAACACCAGTGTTTCACCCTTTTATCCTACTATTACACTGCTGGTCTTAGTAAACAAAGTTTATAAAATTGCACAGAGGGCTTGAGTGAAAAATAAAAAGAATGTCATATTACAAGAATGTCACAATATGAAAGAAAACTGAAATAATGACCTACAAAATACTAATTCATAGGTGTGGAACTGTGGTTCCCCTTTATTTTTTATAATATGTATAAATCACGCCTTTCACTGCAAGTGTATAGGGATTTATTTCATTATGTCATTAATTGGTAGGTGTGCTTCTTGCAATATTGCATGTGCGTGACTTATTTCATTATTGAGGAAATTTAGGGTTAATTCCTAAATTTTGAGTTTAAGGTAGGCTTTTATTATAAATAATAAAAAAATAATATATAAAAAAATTGATAGTGTATCTTTATCTTTATTATACATAAAAGTAAGATGGTAAAAGTAATTTATGAAATCTAAAGTAATGACATAATAGTAAATTTCGTTCAACAAAACCTCTAAAAATAGAAAATACTTTACATTATAAATGATTAATATTATGAATAACCATTAATTAATTATAGTAATTATATTAATCTGATTATTACTATAATAATAAATACAGATAATAATAATAATAATAATAATAATAATAATAATAATAATAATAGTAATAATAATAATAATAATAATAATTTAGAAAATATCTGATAATTTTGAAAAATAAAAATAAAAAATAACATAATTAAATTTTTAAAACATAATAAAATAATTTTTATAAAAAAAACTTAATTTAAAAAAATATAATATGAAAGGGAACAAGACAGGATATAGTTCGTGCTACCATCAACTCTTCATATCTTTGGAATTATTGCAAGGTGTTAACTAGGGGTGGCAAAGTGGGCCAGCCCGCCCCACCCTGACCCGCCCCGCCGTTGGCGCGCCCAAAAACGGGGCGGGGCGGGTTGGCCCGCCATGAAAAACGGGACAGGATGTACAACCCACCCCGTTTTTTGGCGGGCCAGCCCGCCTGGCCCACCCAAAAAAAATTATAAAAAAATAAAATAAATTAAAAATAATCTAATACATAATAAAATTTTAAAAAAATATTTATACGTTTTTGTCTTTACATAACATTTTTCCTTAATATTTATAAAATTATTATAATTAAATACTAAATATAAATAAAAAAGAGTTAAAAATTAATAAATTTGGCTGGCTAACCCTAGGGGTCAACCCGATGGACCCGCCCGCCCCGACCCACCTATTGGCCCGCCGGGTTGGCATGTTGGGCTGGGCGGGCTGAGTGGGTTGGCGGGCAGGAGGGACCTAACCCACACCGCCATTTTTGGCAGGTTAGACGGGCTTGCCCGCCGGTCCCAACTTACTTTGCCATCCCTAGTTAACATTGACAAAAAATGTGATTGCAATATGCTGATTCAAATTTTCATCCAGAAGAATTGAAGAGATTTTCTGACTAGGTGTTGGGCACATGTGTTTTAGATGTTAGAAAAAATGTTTTCGTTTCTAGAATCTCATTAATTCCATCAGATAAAAGGATCCCTTTTAAATTTCAACGAAGACTTTGCAATGATAATAAACAAAAGCCATGGACAATCTCTTAAACATGTTGGAATTTGCCTTCCAAGACCCTTTTTTTTTCTTACGACCAATTGTATGTTGCACTCTCAAGAATAAAATCAAGTAATGAACTTAAAATTCTTATATGTGATGAAAAGGGGAATTCAATGAACACTTTATCAAATGTGATTTTCAAAGAAGTCTTACAAAATTTAATTTACATAAATAACAATTTCTTTTCTTCTTTTCACATACATATACTTTATATTGACTTTTACCTTATTTTAACTTTAACCTATCTCTTTTACAGGGATTACATCCACCTTCCTATCTCCAATGAACAAAGTTTATCTTCATAAGTTAGATATTTCATCCAATATATATATATGTGTGTGTGTGTGTTTGTTTTTTTTAATCCTTTTTACATTAGCTCTTTTTTTAAAGTTCTCCAATATATATATTCTTTTCAAGAGCTAATGTATGAGAATAAATTATACATAAAGTGAGAAGTGTATGAATAACAAAGACATAAAGAAAAAAATGAAGAGAGAATGTGATAAAGAATTTAATTTTAAAATATATATAGTTGTTTCAATGAAAATATAAAAAAAATGAATTTTAAAATTTAATTTTTTATTATAAAATAATGTTATCGATGACTTATGTCATGTATTTTTTTTACATAATATTTTTATTTTACTTTCTCTTTATATTACCCGTGCAACAAAAGCCATTAGATTTATTTATGTTAATTTATATTGATAATAATATTTGTGTTAATAATTATAAACCGTATAAAAATATTCTATTTATTTTATTTTATTTTTCTTTATTTCATAAAATTTTGTAATACACATTTTCAATGTTGAGGCACACCATCAGAAAATCAATACAGAAAGAAAAATTCTTGGACGAAGAACGTTGAATTGGCAACAACCAATATGCTATTATTTCCTCAGCATGTGTTTACAAGAACGAGGACCAACAGTAAAATAAGAAAAATAATCATTCAACAACCTAAAACACACGGATGGACCATTCTATAAAATTTTATAAGTTCCACACAACTGCTTATAAGTACTGAATATCAGGTTTTGTCTAGGGTGTTTCATTTCATAGATGAAACAGCGATATTTCATCCCTTTTAACCATTGATTTAAGAATTTTTTAATTAAGGGTCCAGATTTTTTACTTGCAACCTGTTGTTTACAACTTACGGATATTGGTGGTTGGTCCTCTACCCTTTTTAAATAAAATGTTTAATCTATATATTAACAGATCAATTAGTTCACCGTTTTTAAATTCAATTCCAAAAGATGTGAAAGACCAGCATAGAGGTGCCATTACCCAGAAACAAGGTTAAAGAGAAGGTTTTGTTACAAAAGAAAGTCAATGATGAAGAACCATTTAGTGCTGCAAAAAATGGTAGATTACAAATGTTGTGGAAGTTACCTGGTGGTTTTCCACTAATGACAGTAGTGAGATGTGCTATGACAATTTTACCTTTGACTTTGCTCTGGAAAGCGAATGAAGCCATGCTTGCAGCCATTATTTGTTGAAGTGAGCAGGTAGTGATGGTTTGTTGAAAGGGAAGCGAAGAAATGCGATGGTGAAGGACTGAAGGTTTAGGTCCAAAATTTCATAAGGGCGTCGAGCAGTAAGAGTTGGTAAACTTTCCTTAATTTATTAATTATAAATATAATTTAAATTTTTTTATTAACTTCTTGTATTTGAACGTTTCAATTACGGTGAACAAAGACATGGTTAATTAGTCTTAATTAAATTGAATTTTAGAAATAATTTAATGTAATATTAATGATGGACGTTAACGGAAAACTAATATTAAATGTTGTAAATAAATTAGTGCACGTGATTGACTTAAGTGTATTAATTAAAATGATTAATTATATTCAATATGAAATATAGCTACGTGAATGGGGCATCCTGATTAACTTTCTCATGTTGCAATAATTTTTTAAATGCTAATTATATTCAATTTGTAATAGCTAATTAATTGGAATAGCTCCAGAAAAATATAATTGTTATAGTCCATTGTCCCTATTGGCAAATACTGAAATATGGAATAAAAAAGAATTAACAGGTCATTTTACCTGCAGTAACAAGTCATTTTTCTAAAAAAAATGAAACACCGGTGTTACACCTATTGAGTGAAACACCCTAGAACGACCCCAATAATATATTATAGATCAAAGCAACAAATCGAGCATGCATACTCATTACTCAATAGGTTCTTTTCGGATCACTGCCCCAAGCATGCATACTCAACATTTCTTCTCCGGCTTGGAAGGTGGCATTTCCAAACGCCACTGTTTACCACCTCAATAGGTTCTTTTCAGATCACTGCCCCATTGTTCTTGATACCCATATCTCTCAAGGTGGAGAGTATGGACCGTCCCGTATTGTCCGTTTCGAACAATTATGGGTTGAGGATGCTGAATGTGAGAGAGTTGTGGCCCATGGCTGGACGTGTGGGTCTTTCCAAGTTGCTTCAGAACTTCACGAATGTTTGCACACATTGGATGCTTGGGGGTCCCGTAAATTCGGTAACATAACAAGGAAAATCAAAAGATGCCAGAAGAAGTTGGAGGAGCTGGAAAAAAATAGTCACATGCCTGGTAAGCTTCAAGAGATAATAAAAGAGGAATCAAAATTAGATGTGCTCCTCGAACAAGAGGAAATTTAGTGGAGCCAGAGGTCCAGAGCAATGTGGTTAAAGGAAGGGGACAGGAATACAAGAGTTTTTTTACTTGAAAGCCTTTCAATGGAAGGAGCAAAATTGGGTTACTTCTATCAAGGATGATAATGGAGTTGAGCACCATGAGGAGGAGTCCATTGCAAGGGTGATGCATAATTTCTTTATTAATATTTTCTTATCATCTTTCCCACAAAACATCGAAGAAGTCACTAGTGTTGTCCAAGGTCGTATTTCATCGGAGATGTTGGCTATTTTAAGTAGAGAGTTTACTGCAGAGGAAGTACAATTTGCTCTAAAGAACATGAAGCCGTTTGCTGCTCCCGGTCCAGATGGCTTACCCGCCTTCTTCTTTCAGCGATACTAGAAAATTGTGGGTAATGATATCATTTTCTTTGTTCTTAACATCCTCAATCATGGTGGTGATCCTAGCTTGATTAATAATTCTTTCATCTGCATGATTCCAAAGATTAAGAAGCCTCGTCATACTAAGGATTTTCGACCTATTGCTTTGTGCAATGTAATCATGAAACTGGTTACTAAAACAATAACAAATAGGTTGAAAATAATTCTTCCAAATATTGTGAGTGCCAATCAAAGTGCTTTTGTATCTGGCAGGCTTATAACAGATAATGCATTACTTGCTTATGAATCTTTTCATTACATGAGGAAAAAATATTCAGGGAGAACTGGTTATGTTGGGCTTAAACTGGATATGGCCAAAGCCTATGATAGGGTGGGATGGAGTTTTTTGCAGAAGGTGTTGTCTTTTATGGGGTTCCCTACTCATTGGATTGATCTCATTATGCGATGTGTTACCACTGTATCTTTTTCTGTTTTACTCAATGGTAGCCCTTGTGAGACTTTTGCTCCTTTTAGAGGTTTGAGACAAGGGGGTCCATTCCCCATACCTTTTCATTTTGTGTGTTGAGGTCTTTTCAGGTTTATTTCTAAAAGCTCAAGAGGAAAAGGCGCTTTATGGTATTAAAATTGCTAAGCATGCCCCGGAAATTACACATCTATTTTTTGCAGATGACAGCCTCATTTTTTTCCGAAGTAGCGATTCAGAGATTGATCTTGTTCTGCGCATTTTGAGACAATACCAACAAGCCTCTGGCCAATTAATCAATCTTGACAAATCCGAACTATCTTTCGGCTGAAATGTGCGTGAAGAGAGGAAAGTCTTGATCAAAAGATGGATGTCTATTAAGGCGGTTGATAGTCACACTAAGTACTTGGGATTGTCTACTTTTGTGGGTAGGTCCAAACAACAAGTATTTGATTTTGTTCAAGATAGAGTTTGGAAGAAGCTTAAAGGATGGAAGGAAAAATATCTCTCAAGTGCTACCCGGGAGGTCCTTGTGAAGGATGTTGTACAAGCAATTCCATGTTATATTATGGGATGCTTCTTGCTGCCAAATAATGTTTGTGATAAAATTGAAGGGATGATTGGAAGATTTTGGCGGGGTAGTATAAATGGGGGAGAGGAAGACTCATTGGGTGAAATGGGACCATTTATGTTACTCCAAAAAATCAGGAGGGATGGGATTTAGAGATTTCCAAGCATTTAATCTAGCCTTACTTGCTAAGCAAGGCTGGAGAATTCCGAATCAACCTAATACATTAATTTCAAAAGCTTTACAAGCTCGGTATTTCCCAAGGAATAAATTTCTTCATGCCACTGTTGGTTTTAGGCCGAGTTATACTTGGAGGAGTATACACCAAGCTGCATGGATTTTGGAAAAGGGTGGTTTTTGGAGGATTGGAAATGGAAGTATGATGGATGTCTGGCGAGATGGGTGGCTGCCTAACAAAACTGATCACAAGATTTGGTCCCCACGTAGTCCTACCAATGAAATTCTGAATGTGGTTGATCTACTGCAAAATGACCCAGTTGAATGGAATTCCCAGCTAATTAGAAGTTGTTTCATCTCATTTGAGGCAAATCAAATCATCAGAATCCCATTACCCTACACATCACAGACAGATAAATTTTGTTGGGGCTACACAAAAAATGGTATTTATATTGTTCGTTCCGGGTATTATTTTGCTTTGAATCACTTCCGGGCTGGGGAGAATGGTACTAGTAAGCAATCAAGTCTTCCTAGTTATAATTGGAGCAGAATTTGGAAACCCCCTTCTCAACCAAAACACAATCATTTCTTATGGAGACTGCTGCATAATTCTCTACCTGTCAAACAGAATTTAATTTAAAGGGGAATACAGTGCGATCCTTATTGTATTTGGTGCAATGAAGAGTTTGAATCGGTTAGCCACCTTTTCCGTGACTGTCATTGGTTCCAGGAAGTATGGCAAAAGGCATCAATGGGGAGCAACTCTATTCTGAATTCGAATATCCCTTATACTCAGTGGGTTGCTGATTTAATTGACAAAGAACAGGAAGACCTCATATGCCTTTATACAGTTGTTTGCTATAATGTGCGGTATGCAAGAAACAGGAAAATCTTTGAAGCTAAGGAGACAGTGGTGGATAGATTAATTGTGCAAGCTAGAGAACTGGTTGACCGGAACCTAGCCAGCCATAACAACTGCAGGCTCACAGCTCCAAATCAGCGTCAATCAGATGTTAAATGGTCCTCCCCACCTTCAGGCAGATTTAAAATTAATATTGATGCAGCGTCCGGGTCAGATGGTTGTTGGGGAATTGGCTTAGTAGTCCGAGACAGTGAAGGTTATGTCTTGGTTGCAGCCACAAGACATATCGAGACCCTGAATGATGCCACGCTTGCTGAAGAGGTTGGTATTAAGATTTCACTTCAACTAGCTTTGGACCTCTCTTTGCAAGATATCATAGTAGAGTCAGATTGCAAGAGTTTAATTGACCATCTTTCCTCCACATCTAATTCTACATCTTATACTGATATGGTGCTATCAGATTGCAAAATGCTCAGTGCTCAACTCATGAGATGTAATTTTAATTATGTTAGTAGAGCTGGGAATTTTTCAGCCCATTGGTTAGCCAAGTTTGCTTGCTCTAATCCGGAACATACCTGGATTGAGGAAACTCCAAGTTGTATTTCGTTTGTTATTGCTCAAGACCTTTGTCCTAGTATTATCAAATAAAATTATCTTTTCCGTAAAAAAAAGAAAGCATGCATACTCGATCAATGTAAACAATTTAGCAATCTTAATAATAATAATAAATAAAATCAAAGTTTCCTATTACAAAAATTATGAAACAACCAAGACTTTTTATTAATTCCTTCTAGATCAGCACATGTCCAACATTAACACCTAGCAAACAATTCACAACATCAACCGCAATCAATCTGAGTAAAACAATGTTGCACAATGCTCCACTATTTTTATTTAATATATATGGATAGCCCGAAGCCTATTTGAGCAACTGGCCTGAACTCGTATTTATTGTGGACTTATTTGTTTCGAGATAAAAAAATCCGGTAAAAATTCAGAATTCAAATTTCAGTGTCCAAACCTTGTAAAAATGCGGGTTCAGGCGGGCCGACCAGGTCAAGTTAACTCATTTTACTAGGTCTACTCTTAATAACGCAAAGACTTGCTCATTATCTCTTCTATTTTTTTTTCTTGCACACATTTTCATTCGCACACACTTAGTGTTATGCTTTGCTTTTCCTGAATTTTTTGTGAGCTTTTGTTACACTTTTTTTTTATTTTCTTCTCTAATATTATGCATCATTTTTTATTATTTGTATAGAGAGAACAATTTTTATAGCATAAAAAATGAAAAAAAAAAAAACCATTCAATACTTGTAAAATATAAAAAGTCTAGAGAACAATTATGATATATATTATTTTTTCAGTAATAACATAGTAGTACATTTTTAATGCTATAAATTTATGTGTGTTGCGTAAGAGAAATAAATTAAGTACAAAAGTAGGATAAGGTGAAAAAAATAATAATAATTACATTAGTGAATTTAAACTTGAGAGCACAGTTTGACTGTTTTTTTGGATCTTATCATCGTAATAGAGGCAGAGATAGATACCTTTTTTATACCCGCCAAAATGATAGAAATTTAAAGAAGCAACAAGGTGGAAGTTAGAGAGGACACAACCTGCCCCACCCTGTCTGGTTCGTGTATTTATACCCTTGCTAGTATTTTCAATGTGTCTTCTATTCTATGCAATTTTTTTACTTTATTTACATTACTAAATTAAATTTGTTTCTCTATTTGACTGTAAGTACTGAAATATCAAATATGTACTCATGATTTTAAAACATGAAGGGGCCGGTCAATAATGTTTATATTATAATTATTACCATTAGTAAACAAAATGCTCTCTTTCTTTGTGAATTGTCTGTATATGTTTGTAAGAAATTTACATCTTTAAATTAGGGAATATATTTTATCAGATAAAATATACAATTATAATTATTGATTAAAAATCAATAAATATCAAATAGTTGTGGCTCATATGACAACGTGAATTGAAATTATGGGAAAAGCTCCTAGGTTCGATCCACACTAAACACATTCTTCAAGATGGTGACGAGTCTTAACTGTGACTAAACTCATAATAGGATTGCCCCGGATACCTATTACACCAAAAGAAAATAATAAATAAAATATTTGTAATTTAATTTTTTTTAAAATAGATTCTTTAATTTATTATAATTATTCTTTAACCTTAAAAAAAATAAATCTGTACTTTTTTAAGAAATATGTTTCTCATAGGACCTCCTTTTATATTGGGGGCCTTGTTTGGTGATATGGAAATGGGAAGGTGGAGAAATGAGATGGATGGAAATGGAGGGAAATAAAGCTATTTACCCTGTTTGTTTGGTGGCACAGTGGAAATGTGGAAAAATGCACTTTAATGGTGGGTCTCACCAGAGTTTTATTTCTCTCCTCAATTGCCAAAAAAGCAGAGAAATGGAGTGCTGTGATGCAATAATCGATTATTATGTATCAATAATCGATTATTGTGTGTGGTGTGACCAAAATAATCGATTATTTTGTATATATAATTGATTATTTTGGTCCCACGAGCAGGGAGAATCGATTTCTGGCCCCCAATAATCGATTATTTTGGTCCTGGAATACAAAATAAAATTCACATTTCTCTTCTATTTCTCACCTATTTTACTCACACCAAACAACCTACTTTCAAAATTCTCTTTTATTTCTCACTCATTTTACTCACACCAACAATCGGCCCTTTATTTCACCTCTATTTCTTTTTCTTCCCACTTCTCTTCTACTCATTTCTCTTCTCACCATTTCTACGTTATAACAAAACAAAGTTAATAATTTGACTAACTAATTAGTAGTTGAAGGTAGAAAATCCCGTGGATATAGTTTGATCTTTGAATTTATCGATGAATGATGACATGCTTGCATAATAGAATACGGGCCAGCAGCATAAAGATGGTGATGACGATTATTTGTGGCCATGCCAGTGTCCCTTATAATTGGTACAGTGTAAGCAGCAAATTAAGAGTCACATTAAATACCTAACAGTACTACTGAACCCAAAGAGAAAAACAAAACAAAAAAAGTGAATGTTATGCAACTTACTTACCCATCAGAATCAGAATCACCGATTCCTTTCATTTCCCTCTCTCCCTCCCTCACTGTTAACCAAAAACAACTGCTTCAACCAACTAACTAAATCCCACTTTTCATAATTAACAGCTAATTAATGCACACTATCAGAGTTTTCTTTCATCACTGAAACATTTGTGTCAGCTAACAAACCAAACTAACTCAAACTGAAAGGCAAAAAATTGGGAATTCCATCGATCGAGTGCACACAACACAACGTATGCTGTCGTCGATTGTTTATCCCTTCGAGGTCGGTTGCTTTACCCTTTAGCTCATCTCATCATCCTTTCTGAATTCTGATGCAAAAATCTTAATCTTGTAGGACACGAAACAAAGAAAGAAAGAAAGAAAAACAGGACTCTCTCTCTGACACCTTACTTACTTCTCTTCCTTTCTTCAATCTCCTTTTTGCAATGGATCCCATGATACCCTCCAACATTTTCAGTTAACATCCCTTTGTCTTCCTTTTTCTTCTTTCATAAAAGGAAAATATTTGCACCAAGGAGAAACAACATAGTCTATATATATGCTAAGAAATTAAACTCCTTATGGTGAAATTGCAGTACATAATGAAAAAAGAGAATAAACATGAAGGAAAAATAGATATATATTCATTCAAAATGCTTCTATTCTATTCTGATATACAAAACAAGTCATTTGAGCAGAAAGAAGCCATAAATATACACTGTACTTGCCAAATATACAAAAGATGGAGAGGTAACATATAGTTAGTTAATTGAAAATTGAAATTGAAACCATACACATTTTTTTTATCATTCCCAAATAAATATGGGTATTTCCCTCTTTCAGTCAAGAATACTCATTCATGGGTTGAAAAAGTAGTCCCCACATTTGCACTTCCAACTTATGGGCTTGTAATTGGAAAGGCCATCCCCTCTGGAGTAAGAAGCAATTGCTGCTGTTCTTGTTGCTTCAGAATAATGGCTTCTATGACTTTGAACTTGAGGTGCAACTGGCACCTGAACTGCTTCACAATGCCCACAATTTCTGCATCTTCTTTCACACTTTGGAGGCCTTGACCCAAGCAGAGATTTTGACACCATGATTGATTCCCTCTCTTTCATTCCCTTCTGCACATATATACACACATAGTTAGTATACTATCCCACCATGTTAAACAATAATTCCCATAGTGGGGCATAGAAGAATTCACTATATGGTTTTGATTATCTACCTGGGCAACTTCATTGAAATTGGAAATTGCTCTTCCTGCATGCATATACACATAAAAATAAGTAAAGTTGGATTCTTTTCTTTTTGAAAAAGAAGAAAGAAAATAGTTAGAGTGAAACCAGCTAAGCTAACCTTCAGCCATGAAAACAATGTGTGTGAAGAGAGAAGTTGAAGCAAAGAGAATTATAAGCCATATGAAAGTTTGTCTATATTTGTGACAGCAGAGACACATTTGAGTTCTGCCCATCTTCTAAGGGGAAAGAAAGAAAGAGACTGCAGAAGAAGGGGAGCATGCAGTTAATTGTTTTGAGCTAAATACTAAAACCTTGATACAAGATAGTAATAAATTGTGGTAGAAAAGAAAACAACAGTGTATCTACGTGTGTGCCCTGTGGGGTTGGATGGGAGAGAGAAAGTGGTGGGTATGTATGTAGCAGTAGAGAAGGCAGAGATTCTGAAAAAGGTGTCCCAAAATGGGTCAGATATTGAATGCCACCCCTATAATACAAAGGCAATCACCCCTATTATTTCCCCATCAATTGATAAACAAGGACTGCAAAAGGGTTGTATTTCAATTAATATTAGACATTGAGAGAAAGAAAGTGTATAACCAAGCACCTCACTCTCACTATATAGAATCATAGATAGATAGACAGATACCTCGTTTACAGAGCCTCAAAAACTGCAAGTTGCATCATATGGGGACAAATCTTGAACTGAGATGATCATAAAGTAATGGCCGAGGCCAGCACACAGCAAAGTTACAATATGAAAATACAAGAGAAAAACCAAACAAAAACAACCTTATGAGCACTTCATTGGTTTTTTTTTCATACTCTCATTTTTAATTTCCATGGTTGGCACTATTTGAACACGCCAAACATGTCTTATATTTCCCAAGGAAGTCACGGGGGTTAGTTAAGAAGGATTGAAGGAATCTCCTATATATATAAAATTAAATTAAAATAGTAGTACTAGTAGTAACAAGTATTATTGGTATTTGCGATATTGATGTTAACCGGCACAAATTCAGGCACGCTAATATATAGTTCACTATTTCACACGCGTCAGTTATGTAGGAGGTTGTTGGAATGGAGAATATATATTATATATACCAGTAGCAATCAGTAGATTTGTTACTGGGAGAGTGTATAGGAAACATTCATGAATGAATGTATGTATCTCCTTATTCCACTTGGGTGCATGTTCATCATCATTAACTCCCTCTTACGCAAAGATGTTGGAATGGTGGGTCAGTTTGGGCTATATAGCTTAATGAAGAGCTTCTGTTGTCTGAATTCCACAGTTGCTTACTGTTATTACATCATGTGTCACTGCTATTTCTAGTATAACACGGAAATAAAAGGGAGCTGAGATTTTAAATGTATCCCATAGCATAGCTATCATGCTCTCTCACTCTTTATTTTCTTCTCAATATAAACTTTTTGCTGATCTTAATACGTAAACTAAGGAAAGATGTCATAAATATTTACAGTGTCACAATTCATTAATGGAGTATAAAATTTTATTGATGTATATATGATGATATTTAATATTAATTATGTAAAGTTTCTACGATTTTTTAGTTATCCTTTATATTAATTGGATTTTGATAAGGTCAATGCGGGAATGTTTTTTTAGAACCACATGTATCTGAGACAATCCCGCTCAAGAAATAATATCCACATCCTGACGAGACTAATAGCTCATTGGGTTCTTCGTTTGAACAATGTGAAAGCATGATTTCATGGAATTGATTTTAAATTACCCACGCCCAACGTGATTTGTAATATGTGTATCACTCATCTCAACCATTGATTTTCTAAAATCAATTCTATTCATTATAAACCAAACAGACACTAACTCTTTTAGTGGATATTTTTTTTATTCACAAAACTCAAATTCGAGATATTGTTTAAGGAGAATAAATATATACCACTTAAACTAACCCCGTTGGTAAGTGCAATAACGATTGGTATTTTTTTTTTTTTCATTAACATTTTTTTTCAAATTTCTTTAGTAAGATTGCAAAAGTAGAAATAACTAATTAAAAAATTTAATTATACACCCCCCTATAAAATATAATATAGGTACAAGAACATTACCTCGTTATACAATTACACGCCCTATTCTATCCCTTAGTCTATTTGTATTGCCCTTCTTTTGTCTGTATTTTTTCCAACTACAACTTGCAAAAATGTCTTAGGTGGGTTGGAATGTCCACAAACACCCTCTTTCTCCTTCCCCTGGTGTGAAAAAAATGGCATTACCCTGTCTTTTGAGAATGAGGGAAAATTCTATAACTGAAAATTGTCAACCATGTGTTCTATCACGTCTGCTCCGGAGGAATTGATACAGTAAGTATTCACCTGAATTAATACAAGTGAACAGAATATATTGTTAAGACTTAAGACAAATAAAGCTATCACTATAGTATAGATTTTCAATTTGTGACATTAAAGATGCCATCATTGTCGTGCCAGTGTTAAAGAGGAGAAAGGGATTGTATTTCCACATGATATGTTTCAAAGAAGCAGCAGAAACTTGCCTGAATGGTAGTATGTGCGAGACATGTTTGCCTAACACCCCTGAAGCTGACATCAATGCGATCCCAGCTCATTGTTGTTAAGCTTCTGATCATTTCCTCTGCAAGTTTTTGTCAATTTGTTAAATGATATATTCTTAGTAATGATCCAAAATATACATAATCAATTAGCTTCATCTTTAATCTGAATCAGAAACTATACATATAACGTGCAGGCTTGGTTCTCAAGGTTCTTAATCATTAGAGGATACTCTAAATGGATATAAGGACTTATACATCTTATCCAAATGAAGAAACGAGGGTCCAATATTACCATACCTTCATGGATGCCACCTTTTACCTTAGCATGTACACAAAATTACCCTCATGTATATAAGTCTATTTTGTTTGAATATATTTCATCTTTTTGAGATATCTTAGATTCTGGAATCTGGACTTATGTACTATAATTTGGTGTTAACTCTAGGCAATATGGGACTCTAGCACACCCTCTCACCCTCCGGACTCTAAGATCATCCTAGATTTTGGACTTTGAACTAACTCAACCCCAAAAAAGCTTATAGAGTGAGGATTGTCATATACTTTATATACTATAATTTGGCCTTATTTCTAGGTAACGTGAGACACTAACAAGATAACAAACTCAACAAAGTGCATCATGGTAAATATCATATCAAGAACTGAAGCACTTGTTTCTCATATCTAACAACCCTTCCAGAAAGAAAGACAATTGAAGTGTCAGGATGTTGTTCCATCAAACTACCTACTATAATACAAATAATTAACTTAAATAATCTTCAAATGACATCAACTTTGAATTGGGGTTTCTTATCAAAGCATGTTTAATAGACAGAGTTTAATTAGTATGCACTGACAGTGTAAAAGAGTTTTACACTGGCGTTTAATCATGATTCTTCATTTATATGACTTTTAAAATATTAATTAGTAAAGTCAACAAACTCACCATAAATCAAGGGTTGTGATTAACCGTCAGTATAAAATTTTTTACGTGCACAATCCTTTTTCTCTAACAGGTATCAGCAGATACAAGATAAAGTTCATCAGTTCTAAAAGGTGAAATACCTTCCAAGTCAAGTTTACTGGATCCACTACTCAGTTTGGACTCAGTAGGAACTTCCTCAGGAACAGAAATGTAGTTCGCTGTCTCTATATTTACAATATGCGGGTATTCCTCATGTCTTGAAAGATGCCGGCGCTGAACAAAACACTTGTTAGATACAATTTACCTAAATTATGTATATTGTACTGAAGAAACCTTGATAATTTAATTATACCTTTGGAAGCTCGTTTCTATGCCTTATAGATGATGTACTCCATCCAACAAGTTCTATTAATTTAAGAGTCAAGTTGTTCATGTAATGTAAGCATTTCAGACAAAACAATGACATTAAATTGTGACAACAATACACAATGCTTAATTCTGCTGAACTAAAATTAGAGGTGTAAAGGATACTGTCATGACGAACATTTGAATAAGCAACACGGCGTTTGAAGGACCGCAAAGCAGAACTGTAGAGAAAGAGGTGTAATCTGTTATTGTTCATGACTTAGAAAAGTCATTAATAAGTCACAAAAGTCAAAGTAACAAAACTATGAATCTTACATGAATTTAATATCTTCAGAGTCACGAACCATTTGGAGAAGAAGAGGAGGTTTTCCATTGTTACCATCAGTTAAAAATAGATGTTTTCCTGTTTTACCAATAAACCATGAAATACCAGATACTGCTTTCTCCAGAAAGTGAAATCCACAAAACAAAGGAACCTGCAATATGCAAAATTCCAAAACCATGTCATGAAGCCATTATCAATAGTAAGGGCATGTTACCATCATTTGTATATTTAACACTATCATGTTGCAGTGTAATCACGCATAGTAAGAGCATGTTTGGTTTACATTTTCATTTTCTATTTTCATTATGTTTTCCTGTTTCTAGCATTTCTAGTTTTTCATTTAGAAAATTTTAGAAAACAGGAAATAGAATGAAAACGTGAACTGAAAACACGAAATGAAAATCTTAAAGCACTCAAATTACATAATTTGCAGAAGACAACAACTCATTAAGTCCAGAAGAAATTAATATAAAACAGAATATGTTATTAAAGCTCCTAAAGAATCATCACCTGGTTATGCCCTCTAGAACCAAGGTGTGGTGTTGCAGAGGTGATAAAATTTATGGGCTCCAGTCCTGCAATTTTTCCTTCATATTTTCTATCATGAGATTGTTGATCTGAAGTCTGACTCTCACAATGTCCATTCCCCTGAGAGAGTTCCCTAGAAATGTCTCTCCCATAAAGCTTGGCTATTGCATACCTTGCTATCAAGCCACCTAAAGAATGACCTACAAATGAAATTTTCTGAACACTTGGGTGACGTTTTATAACTGATATAACCTGTGAAAAGAAAAGGAAAAAAAATCTTTTATCTTTTCTGGATTCAATGCAACAAAATTGAACATCTTAAGAGTGAATCAACAGTTGAATTATATCAATGTCATAAACATACCTCCTCTGCTAATCTATCTCCCATTACATCAACTCCGTCAAATGTCAACATGGAAGAATTACGTTCACTGCCTGCATTGCACAATGGTGATGCGTTCCATTAAATGATGGAGGCCAATTTTGCTGTGAAAGAATGCAATAGAGAAGAAAATAAAGATACTTTACTTTATATATAGCTAGCTCATTTAAATTTCTTCTACATACAATATCATCTAGTAGGGATAGCAATTTCCCCCTGTCATTTGGGATAAAAAATGACACCAGAATAGAAGGCACCAGAGAAAATGAGGTAAAAAAGCCTAACACATGTAATTCTATAATGTCACCTTGTTAAAAACCAACATTATGCATAGTCATAGTCAAGTTACACATTGTAATTACTTGAGAAACTGAGATTCCTTGTACTGATTTAATGGTACCAAACATTTAATGACAATTCTTAAATAGTTACAAAACACAAATGACAAAAAAGGAAGCTACCAGGTACTTACAATGTACAATAGCATCCTGTGGATACCTTGCCAGAAACTGCTTTGCAGCAAATTTCCAATCCCGAGCTCTGCAATTAAGAGGTATAGCTCCATTAAGCATAATCACTATGAGATTTTGAATCGAGCCTAACTCAACCCCAAAAGTTAGCTTGTTATCATTGGTTAATGTGAGACTTTCCAACAATCACATAAGCAAAACAAGTGTTATAGTTTTGGATCATATGATTAAAGCCTCAAAAACATTGATTTATCACCGGTTAAAGAATAACTAAGGAAATAAAGTGGGAAAGATTAAGAGTTGAGAGAAATGAGCTAAAGAAAGAAAGCTACCTGCCTATGAGACCATTAACCATTATGATCAAGTGGGTGGGAGTGGGACGCTGACCAGATGCATCAACAACTTCCATATCAAAACTCTTTCCGTCGGCATCATATTCAATTCTGAAACAACCAAACTTGAACCTGTGGTTCTTCTTCTTGCTGTTCCTTTTTTCTTCATTGTTGACCTCTATGATCTTGGTCCCTCCATCTTGAACCTGTGGTTCTAGTTCTGATTCCACGGAAGCCATGAATGAGGTGTTGGATGAATGAGTTGTTTGTTTTGTTGGTTTGACTTAGTTGAGGGGAGAGGAAGCTAGCGGTTTAAGTAGTTAGTTATAATTATATATGCATAGTTCTAGAAGTAGAAATCATGTGCTTCAAGTTGAACCTCAATCTCCATCCCGAAGCTGCCTTTTGATGACTTTCACCTTCAACTTCTTGACTCTGACCCTTCCATCCAAACACTGCCCATTCTCTTCTGTTTCCTTCTTTAGTTTTGTACTGCATTTATTTATTTATTTGTCATTTTATACTATATTGTATTGTTTATTTATTATTTATTTACTCATGATCATGGTCATGGATTTGGAACTTGATCCTCATGTAACATTCTGAGCAAGATCCATTGAGCCTTTTCTACTGTTCGATCTGACCAATATCTTTGGTGGATTCTGCGGTGGTATCCTGATCTGAACCACTTGAAGTCAGACACGTGGCTTATTTGTAGCAGGTTTTATTGGTCAACAATAGTTAATTACCATGATTTGAAATTAAGTTTACACCAAAAACATCTGTAAATTTCTTCTACCTGCGCCTCGTTCTAGAAACCTGAAAGAATAGAATTTGCTTTTAATTTCTTCCGCTCTTTCCCTTCTTCTTCTTCCATCTCTGGAAGACAATAATATGAATGATATAAATCGTAAGAGGTTGAAATTGTTTTTATTTAAACAAATACTTTTCTGGCTAATTATCAATGACTGGCTGCTTTACGCTGTCAACAAATTGGATGCCACTTAAGGATTAATTAACAATTAACAATAGGGAACATCTAAACTAAAAACATAAATATGCTAATGCTGCTGGGTAAAATAATGTTTCTTACACTAAAACTTTCAACTGATTAATAAGAATTCTTTAGCACTTGAACCAAGAGGCTGATATGAGTTTAAACGATATTGATATAGATTCTCACTCAGAAAAAAAAATAAATAAATAAACGTAAGTACATTTGCAAGTGTTTTTAAATTTGAAAACTTTTTCTATTTTGAACTAAGGCACCTGAATATAATTATTAAAAAAACAATTCAAGAAAAACTAAATATAAAAATTGTTTAAATATAATGCACTATATTTAGTAACCTAGAGTGATATATGTCTTTAATACTTTATTCACTGAAATCAGTTGCATTTCTTTGTCTTTTTTTCCTTTAGGTGGAAATGATCCTCCACTCCGTGGCTTTAACCTGACGTATATATTGTACTCGTGGGCTCGTGGCTGATGTTCATTGTTCACAATGGATGATGTTAGAGAAAATAATGTAAATATAATATAGGAGTAAATCCTCAATATGGATATATCACATCATATTAATTAGTGAAAGGTTTAAAATATCACTATATTATTTTTAAAAAAAAAATTGTTACATTTCTTGTTTTAATATTAAGTGACACCATTTTCTTCTTTACAAAGAACTAAATAAAAAATAAATTTGGTCATGAAGAAACATTTGATAACATATTTTTAAATAAAAATTAGGGACTCTCCAGGGCTTCATTTGGGGCCTTTTGTGATGGTTGAAAATCTAATCTATCACCAAAAAAGGGGAGTTACTTTTAACACCCTCTTTTTACTATTCATAACCCCATATTATATGTAACTTTCAAAATTCTCATTAATAGAATTGACAAGACTTCAAATAAAAATCTAAAGGAAACTTGGAAATAAAATTACTAGAAGTAGGAAACTTAGTAAGTAAATAGTCTAATACCAAGATTATTGTTGTGTATGGTGGAGGTGAAGTGGGGGAAGGAGGAGGGAAGTGGGAAGAAAGGGAGAAAGTTCTCCTGTTTGGTGGAGGAGGGAAGTGGGAAGAAATGGAGGAAAGTTCTCCTGTTTAGTGGAGGAGGGAGGAGGGAAGTGGGGAAAAATGATGTGTTTGGTGAGGAGGGAAATGAGGGGAGATGATTACATTGTTTATTTCTCTGCAATGTTGTAGTGAAATGGAGAGAAATAAGAAGTGGATAGGTGATAATTGATTTTTATGTATACATAATTGATTATCATGTTACCCAATGTCATAAATAATCGATTTTCATGTACACATAATCGATTTTTATGTTACTCACTATTGTAAAAAATTGATTTTTAATGTCCCATAATCGATTCTTTAAAAAAATCGATTTTTTTTAATAATCGATTTTTCATATTTTTTTCTCTCATACCAAACAACTTATTTCTCTCACACCCAACAACTTATTTCTCTTCATTTCTCTCTTTCCTATTTAACTCTCCCTCTCACTTCTCTTCTCATCACTTCTCTTCTCTCTATTTCCCTATTTTCACCAAACATAGGCCTAGGTAGGGGTGTTCGCGGTTCGGTTTGGATCGGTTTTGAGGCAAAAAACCATCCGATCCGATCATTGCGGTTTTATCATTTCATCATCATATCAGTTTTGATATTTTTTCAAATCCGATCCAATCTGGTCCAATTTAAATTGGATTGGATTGGATCGGATCGGTTTTCGATTTTTTAAAGCGACAATAAATATTTGATAAAATTGATAAAATAATAACGTAATACTAAACATTTTCTTATTGGAACTTATATTTATTAAAATTAATATAAAATTATATAAAAAGAATGACATGAAACATGAAAAATAATTTAAAACTAATTTTATCTAGCTTTTTTTTCATTTTTATTCCTCATATTTTAATACACTTTCCCATAGGTTTTCTTTCTAGGCCTTTTTAGGTAATTTTACATTTACTACCCAGCTTATCAGCTACTTTTACCAAATATTTTTAATTCAATAAGTTAACTTATAAACTAGGGGCTTATCAACTAGTTTTACCAAAAAACACTATATATAAGATAAACAGACCAATTGAGCCCATCAGGGCCGACCCAACATATTTATGTAGGCCTGAAGCAAATTATGAAATGAGGCCTATTCAAAAGAGATAAGAGGACTCACATAACATATCTATTTTTAAGAAAATGGAAAAAAATTAACAAATGAAAGTTATATTAAATTGAGAAAACTTTTTTTAACAAGGAAAAAATATTTTTAATTAGTATCTCTCAACTGACAGATAATAATATTTTTTTTATATTTGATATAAAATTTTTATTAATTATTGTTAGAACCACAGGAAACACTAGAAGGGGGGGTTGAATAGCGTTTTAAAACTTTATTGAATAATTTTAGAAATCTTTGATTTAATATATCATTTAAAAAGAACAACGTTCAAAGACCAATCTTAAGATCAGAGTTTAATTGAAATATGCGGAAAATAAGAATGATGAGATTGGTAATCTTTCAAAAAGGTCTTAAGATTGTTTTAAATGAAAGTTTCTCAAAGTATCTTCTGAAGATTATTACAAGGAGTATCTTTTAGAATGGTTTCTAAAATACTTCAGCAGATTGAAGATCGTCTGAAGTTTGATTCTGGTTCTGAACTGAGTTCTTTATAGACTCACTTCAGACACCTATTTCAGAACTTCTTCAAGATACATTCTTTATAATATCTCAAACGATATGAAAGAGATTTGAGTTTTAATTATCTTTGAAAACTTGTTTGATTGAAATTGTTATGTTATGGTGATTATGAAAATATTTTTCAATCCCCAAAGTAAATGCAGAACTGAAAATAAAAGAGATTAAGGGAAAGGAAACTTAGGCACGAAATTTATCCTGGTTCACCCACATCACCGTGAGTTACATCCAGTCCCAGTGGCAAACCACCACTGGATTTTCACTATCTGAAACCACAGATACAAGTATTCTTCACAGCCTCTTCAGGCCAACCGAGTATTCCTCATGGCCTCTCCAGACCGACCAAGTATTCTTCACGGCCTCTCCAGACCGACCGAGTATTCTTAGGCACACATGGTCTATCGAGTTCCTCACGGCCTCTCCAGACCAACCGAGTATTTCGTTGTTTTCAACTACCTCTCCAGGAAACCTATGCAGTAGTCTTTTCTACCGAGCCTCTCCAAGCTCTAGACCAAGTGTACTTTGTTTCACCAAGCCTCTCCAGGCTCTCAGACACTTATTCAAGTGTAGAGTATTACTACTCAATCTAAGTTAGATGTTCGCTAGAACCTCGCAACTCAGATTCTTCTTGTACATAGAGATTACTGAGTACATACTCAGGATACAGTCATTACAAACTAAATACAAGGATAGACAGTGATACAAGTGTTTGAATTAAATACAATCCCTGTCTTTTCTATGAGGAATACATCCTCTGAGAGTAGGCTAACTAAGATATGAAATTAAGCTCCAGCCTTATCCTCCAACCATTGGTTTCCATGGGTTACATTTTCACCCGTATCATTGGAATACCAAGGTATCTTCAAAGCTTCAAACCGTACCCAGTTTGATAGTCATTTGCTCAGCATGGTTGTCTTCAGACCAACAACCAACTTAATTGATCAAACAGATCAACTGAACAACATGACTAACTGACCAGCTAGTCAGTAGCCTGATTGATTCGAGAACCAACTCTCTGATCAAACTTTGTTGACATATTGATGATCCACTTTAGCTCAAGTCAACTCTTGTTAACCATTTGGCACTCAGCCTAGTTAACTCTGTTTGATCAACTGACTTACTAACCAGCAGGTTAGCAGCAACTTGATTGATCCTTTCGATCAACATCTTCAAATTCAATCTTGAGGCTATTTATATGTTCTTCTTGAATATAGCCGTTGAAGATGATTCATAATACCGTTGAGCTGATGATGATGTGGCTCATATAGCCGTTGTGTAATAACTTCTCAAACGGTTGCTTCTCCTTAAGCGAATAGGTGTACAGACGATCCCGTTCTGACACTTGTTATGTGCTTCTTTGTGAGAGATGTTTCTTGATATTAATATGCGTATACTCTCTCTTGAATTTCTTCTGCTTTCTCCAGCTTTCTTTTGGATTGTATAAATGAGGAAATATCCGTTGAAATACTACCGTTTAGAGATAGCATTGAATCCTCTGTAATCCATTGTGATACACGCTTCTGAGGGCTCTGACATGTCTGACATAGTACAACGTAGGTGCTGCTATAAAGCTGCCACCGTTGTTGCTGCGAATGCTGCGTTGCAGAGATTTCCTCAGTGGTGTATGAAATTCAAAAGCACCAAGAAAGGTCTCTGTGTTCATTTCCATAAATATGCTTGAGAAGGAAACATGTAGCAGAGAATGACTTTTCTCAGCAATCTTCAGAGAGCAAAAGTCTTCATACTCTTCAGCAGGTAGTGCTACGTCGGAATTCAGAAGGCTTCAATGCTTCAGACGGATTGACACTTCAGACAGATTGAAACTTCAGACAGCTTCACCACTTCAGACGGGTTGATGCTTCAGACAGCTTCAATACTTCAGACGGGTTGCGTCCTTCAGACAACTTCAATCCTTCAGATGAGTTGAAACTTCAGAAAGCTTCTTCCTTCTGATAAGAGGATTGTAACTTCATTCTTCTTTGTATCTTCTTCTTCTTCTTCTGAGATAAAGATGTTGAATTGTATGTATTTTATTCAACCATCTTTCTTGCTTGCTTTTGTTTAGTCTTTTAACCCATTCTGGACAGCAGGAGGTGTAGATGCAGTAGGTCTGCGCGTACAGATCCTTTTGATGCAGGTGCAGCAGGCGTTGCAGAAAGTCTTTGCAGTATTTCCTTATTTGTGCAAGACTTTGATCGAGGTAGAAAAGCATGTCTAGCTTTATCTACCGAGATGAGTGTACTCCATTTGATGGAGTGTGCTTTACGCTTTGCAACGTCTCTAAGAGATCACTTCTTGATTCTGACATCTTCATCTTTCAGTCTCAAGACTGCTTTAGATCATCTTCAAATCTTCAAGTCTTCGTAGTCTTCAATTCTTCAGATCTTCAAATAATCTTCGATTCTTCATATAGTCTTCAATTCTTCAGATAGTCTTCGAGTCTTCAACTTGGTTGTAGATTCCTCTTCTTAGGATTCTGCATTTTGTTCTTCTGATCCTGATCTTCTACTCTTCTTCTTCTGATAATTATTCTGACCTGAAACACAATCAACAAACCAATACCTTTCTCAGTAGAATCTGTTTACATAATCTTATATAAACTCATTTGTCCTTAATATAATTTTATTTGTTAATCATTAAAACTTAAAGATGCTAAGTCTTATAATCATGTTTAAATATTTAAACTGATTTATAGACTTCACAATCTCCCCATTTTTAATGATGACAAATAAATTATATATTACTGACAAAATGTGTATAAAAAGAAACGTGAGATAATAAGATAATTAATTTTATTACTCCCCCTATCTATATTACTCCCCCTGAGACAGACATTGATTCTTTTAGATATCTTCTGAAACAATTAAGTCTTTGATTAATCCATTCCAATTGTTAAATCTTTATTAACCAACTGTTATAAGTTTATTGTTAATATTTTAGATAAACGATTGTTAAATTTTTACTTGTTAAGATTTCAGATACCTATTGTTATTAGAACATTAAAATCTTTTCTATGCCAATTGTTGGTTAAGTCTTTTAGATATCTTTTCTATACCAATTGTTAAATTATTATTATTAATATTTTAGATACCGATTGTTATTCTGATTGTTATTATAACTTTTAGTTTGTTATTCTCTGAGCTTCCTTACTTTAATTTTATATTTCTTTCCTATTTATTTCTTCTTCCTATAATCTCCCTATATATTTCCCTTTTGTTACATTCTTTTTAGCATTTTGTTAGTTTATATTTCTCCCCCTTTTGTCATTGATTAAAAAGGTTTGGTGATTACTCCCTCTTTTGTTACTTAACTTTCCAGAGAAAAGAATACTAGAGATAAAAAAAATTAGATTGAGACGAAAGAGAAACCAAACATCTTAGACTGAAAAAGGAAAAACGTCAAGCGTTGGAAACAGAAAGGCAAAGACACACAAGCTGACATGAGATGTTTTTACAGAGGTTGATTAAAGGATCTTTTCTCCACTTGACTTCTTTAAACACCCAGATCACTTGTAAGATTGAACACAGTTCTCCTTATCTTCTGTAACTTATTACGAAGATGAGCGTTCTCCATCCTTAGTCTTTGAACCTTAGGAATGTCATCGGTTTCCTCTGTGTTTCGATGATTTACCTTAAGAAGACCAGGGTGTCTATGATCGTACAGGTGGCTAATGAACACGTTGTTTACCATAAGAATCTTCATGATCATAGTATTGTGAGGTAGGATAGTAGAATCTCCCAGTTTTCTTCTTGCCATATCGAAAAAAATGATCCACGGAAGATTAATCTTCTTCTTTTGCAGAAGATTGATAACACAGAACCTCTCCATCTCAAGGTTATGGTTATCCTTAATACGTGGGATCACACAATATTTTAGAATATTGAAGAGAACTTTGGGAATGACTTTCATTCCTCGCCTATTGAAGATTAGATGGTTAAATTGTTCCTCAAACAGATCTTTCCAAGCTGTTGAGAACAATTCTCCTTCAGCTTTTACTCCTAGAGCTTTCTCAGGGATATTGGTAGTTACAACCACCTTTTGATCAGAGATAGCGTGTTCCAGAATTGGTACACACTTTCTTCATGCCATTTACTATCAATGGCTTCAAAGAAGGGTAACCATCCGGCGGCTTCGAAAAAGGCAGTTACATTATAACCAACCTTAGAGAGATTCTGAAAGTCTATAGTTTGAGTTTGAAAGATAGAAATGGAGGAAGACATTTCGAGAGATGGAAGTGAGAAATCTTTTGGAGGTTTCCTAGAGAGATTTGGAGGTTGAGGTGAAGAGAGCAGATAGAAATGTGAGAATATATACACAAGAGCAATTAATTATGACACTGACAGCGCCTTCTTGGGAAGAGTGCGTTGATTGATAGACAAGTGAAATGCCGCGACCTTTAAAGATATTAGACGTTATAGTTCCAAGAGACCCCCTTTTTAAAGCAACACGTCTTTTCAGAAGACAATGTCATATTTAAGCAAAATGCATTAAATATATGATCATGAAAGTTTAGATTAGGTAATGGAGAGATGTTACCACATAATCCGGTTATTGTTATCTGGATAGAGGAGAGCATTTCTGATATTACTTCTTTCTTTGAAGACTTTTTCTCCATCTGAGGTCACTTGATTTCTGCACGTCCTACTTTTGTCTTTTGTCTTTTCCGCTTCCGAGAATCTTTGAAAAATCATCTTAACCTTTCCTCAAGAAATTGAGACAGACTTTAATGGCTTAAATATCAGTCACCTTAGCATTCTTGACCCACAATTTCAGCAAGTCCATAAGACTTCCTGAACAGGTTCAGAGAATAGGGATGTTACTAAGTCATGATTATCTTCTCAAAATTTGAGTTAGACTTGATGTATAGAGTGTTAATCATCTGAGCATTGTTTAATCCATACTTTCAGAGAGTTCATTTTGAACTGTCTGAATAATTCAACAATGAAGATATTATCATACTACACATCCTTTTAAATGATGTTATCTTCACTTTTTCTTCCGTTGGTTTTCTTGAGGTTATCTTTAAAAACCTGTTTTTCTGAAACATTTACAAACTAAAAATACCTTTCAGTAGCATCTGATGTTTAATTTAATCATTAAACCAATTGTCTTAAATTCCTGATTATATTTTACCAATTTAAGAAATTATTTCAGATTTTAGTTGATTTCATTTAATTTATCTTTTAGTTGAATTTTTTTAAGGGAACAAATGTTAAGTTATAAGATTCATGTACAGTGTAAATAATCACTATTGATAGATTTAAATATGCACAAAAAGGAAGCACATATAAATAACTCAAACACACAGAAAATAATCAAAATATTAAAATTGAAAAGAAAAATGCATAAAACCTAAACAAACCACAAACAAAAAAAAATAGAAAGCAAAATGTAATCAAAACATAAAGACATAAATATAGAGACTTAAGAAACAGAACATAAGAGTATCATTGGTCATCAACAGGGTTTTTCTCATTTGTATTGGCTTTCTCCTTTTGTGTTTTTAGCATCTGCAGTTCTTTTTGATAGAATCTAAGTGTTTCTTCCAGCCATTTGATGCGTTCATTCAACTTCCTTATGTTGCATCTTCTGAAAATTTCTCTCAAATCTCCATGATTACTTAGAGAATTAGAAGACTCCATATGGTTCTGAGTTGATGACGGAGAATTGTGTTCTTATTTTATCTCTGCTGATATCCCCTTAGAATGTTCATATTCCTTTATAGTGAACAAGGGTGATGGCTCCTGGTCAAAGAATCTTTCAATAGGAAATCCTTTATATTGAAGGATTTTCATAATCAGTGTAGTATGGGGAAAGACTTTGACTTCTTCTAATTTTCTTCTCATCATATGATAGAGGATGATTCTTGGAAGATTTAGTCTCTTTCTTTTGAGAAGATGAATCAGCACAAATCTTTCCATGTCTGAGATGACGAATGTATCCTTCCTGCTGGGGAGAATACAACATTTAATAATTGCCAGCAGAATTCTGGGAATTTCCAGTAAGTTTGAGCATACTGGTGTTTCAAGAGTTTTGCGACCAAATAACATTTGATCATGCATCTCTTTCTCTCTATCATTGATTTCTCAATCTGAAGAGAATTGTTCTCCGGTTGATTCAACATCAATAATCTCCTTCAGAACTTTGGAGTCTACCTTGATAGGTATACCCATTACAGAGGTGTTTAGACCGCATGTCTCTTCCATGAACACTTCTGAATTGTTCCAGAATTCCAGAACGCTTTGTTCATGCCAGGGAGAAGATGCCTTTTCAAGATAAGGAATCCAGTCAGCAGCTTCGAAAAACTCAGAGATTTTGAGTTCTCCTTTGTCAAAGTCACTTAGTCTTATTCCTCTTGTGGGAATGATCCTTTCATCATACTTGCATGGACTTTGAACACCTGAGATAATTAATCTTGATGCCATTGAAGTGAATTTCGAGGAATTAGAAGGGAATGTACTATGAGATTCTTCTGGTGATCTTCCAATCCTTAAATAGGCAATCAATCGTCGCTTCAATTTATGAGGAGAGCGGTTACAAGCACTGAGCAGTTATGCAGAGGTGTGCATCGTGCCAGTTATGAGAAACCGGTTGATGATTCAATGATTCACATTGCGCCGTTTCACATTTAATAATTAAACACATACGACTCTTCATTTACTTAAATAAATGTACATATAAATTCATGCAGATAATTCTACTAAACATGTGCGACGGTTCAAATCATTCATACAAGCAAAAATATGCAACAGAACAATTTATATACATATATAACACTTAGCATGCAATCATATATTTTCACACACACATATATAAAAACACATTTAAGAGATAATGATTTCAAACAGACTGATCATACAACACATACTATAAACAATTTCAATAAAACAAATCATGCAACAGATGAGTAACTATATTTAAATTTAAAATTTAAATTTAGATAGGAAAGATGTTACTCGTTTGTGATATAGAAATAGATACACTTTCCTTTTACAGTTACGTCCTGTGCTTTAGCCTTATGAATAGTGAGTTTTGGAAAATGATTTTCCTATTCTCATTATCATTCTTCAGAGTTGCTTCAGCTTGGTGAGATTTCCATCTTCTGAGGATCTACTCCTTCTGCATTTGTTAGATGCTCAACCCGAAGGTGAGCTCTGATACCAATTGTTAGAACCACAGGAAACACTAGAAGGGGGGTTGAATAGTGTTTTAAAACTTTATTGAATAATTTTGGAAATCTTTGATTTAATATATCATTTAAAAAGAACAACGTTCAAAGACCAATCTTAAGATCGGAGTTTAATTGAACTATGCGGAAAATAAGAATGATGAGATTGGTAATCTTTCAAAAAGGTCTTAAGATTGTTTTAAATGAAAGTTTCTCAAAGTATCTTCTGAAGATTATTACAAGGAGTATCTTTTAGAATGGTTTCTAAAATACTTCAGCAGACTGAAGATCGTCTGAAGTTTGATTCTGGTTCTGAACTGAGTTCTTTAGAGACTCACTTCAGACACCTATTTCAGAACTTCTTCAAGATACATTCTTTGTAATATCTCAAACGATATGAAAGAGATTTGAGTTTTAATTATCTTTGAAAACTTGTTTGATTGAAATTGTTATGTTATGGTGATTATGAAAATACTTTTCAATCCCCAAAGTAAATGCAGAACTGAAAATAAAAGAGATTAAGGGAAAGGAAACTTAGGCACAAAATTTATCCTGGTTCACCCACATCACCGTGAGTTACATCCAGTCCCAGTGGCAAACCACCACTGGATTTTCACTATCTGAAACCACAGATACAGGTATTCTTCACAGTCTCTTCAGGCCAACCGAGTATTCTTCACGGCCTCTCCAGACCGACCAAGTATTTCTTTGTTTTCAACTACCTCTCCAGGCAACCTATGCAGTAGTCTTTTCTACTGAGCCTCTCCAAGCTCTAGACCAAGTGTACTTTGTTTCACCAAGCCTCTCCAGGCTCTCAGACACTTATTCAAGTGTAGAGTATTACTACTCAATCTAGGTTAGATGTTCGCTAGAACCTCTCAACTCAGATTCTTCTTGTACATAGAGATTACTGAGTACATACTCAGGATACAGTCATTACAAACTAAATACAAGGATAGACAGTGATACAGGTGTTTGAATTAAATACAATCCCTGTCTTTTCTATGAGGAATACATCCTCTGAGAGTAGGCTAACTAAGATATGAAATTAAGCTCCAGCCTTATCCTCCAACCATTGGTTTCCATGGGTTACATTCTCGCCCGTATCATTGGAATACCAAGGTATCTTCAAAGCTTCAAACTGTACCCAGTTTGATAGTCATTTGCTCAGCATGGTTGTCTTCAGACCAACAACCAACTTAATTGATCAAACAAATCAACTGAACAACATGACTAACTGACCAGCTAGTCAGTATCCTGATTGATTCGAGAACCAACTCTCTGATCAAACTTTGTTGACATATTGATAATCCACTTTAGCTCAAGTCAACTCTTGTTAACCATTTGGCACTCAGCCTAGTTAACTCTGTTTGATCAACTGACTTACTAACCAGCAGGTTAGCAACAACTTGATTGATCCTTTCGATCAACATCTTCAAATTCAATCTTGAGGCTATTTATATGTTCTTCTTGAATATAGTCGTTGAAGATGATTCATTATACCGTTGAGCTGATGATGATGTGGCTCATATAGCCCTTGTGTAATAACTTCTCAAACGGTTGCTTCTCCTTAAGCGAATAGGTGTACAGACGATCCCGTTCTGACACTTGTTATGTGCTTCTTTATGAGAGATGTTTCTTGATATTAATCTGCGTATACTCTCTCTTGGATTTCTTCTGCTTTCTCCAGCTTTCTTCTGCTTTCTTTTGGATTGTATAAATGAGGAAATATCCGTTGAAATACTACCGTTTAGAGATAGCATTGAATCCTCTTTAATCCGTTGTGATACACGCTTCCGAGGGCTCTAACATGTCTGACATAGTACAATGTAGGTGCTGCTATAAAGCTGCCACCGTTGTTGCTGCGAATGCTGCGTTGCAGAGATTTTCCTCAGTGGTGTATGAAATTCAAAAGCACCAGGAAAGGTCTCTGTGTTCATTTCCATAAATATGCTTGAGAAGGAAACGTGTAGCAGAGAATGACTTTTCTCAGCAATCTTCAGAGAGCAAAAGTCTTCATACTCTTCAGTAGGTAATGCTACGTCGGAATTTAGAAGGCTTCAATGCTTCAGACAGATTGAAACTTCAGACAGCTTCACCACTTCAGACGGGTTGATGCTTCAGACAGCTTCAATACTTCAGACGGGTTGCGTCCTTCAGACAACTTCAATCCTTCAGATGAATTGAAAATTCAGAAAGCTTCTTCCTTCTGATAAGAGGATTGTAACTTCATTCTTCTTTATATCTTCTTCTTCTTCTACTGAGATAAAGATGTTGAATTGTATGTATTTTATTCAACCATCTTTCTTGCTTGCTTTTGTTTAGTCTTCTAACCCATTCTGGACAGCAGCAGGTGTAGATGCAGTAGGTCTGCGCGCACAGATCCTTTTGATGCAGGTGCAGCAGGCGTTGCAGAAAGTCTTTGCAGTATTTCCTTATTTGTGCAAGACTTTGATCGAGGTAGAAAATCATGTCTAGCTTTATCTACCGAGATGAGTGTACTCCATTTGATGGAGTGTGCTTTATGCTTTGCAACGTCTCTAAGAGATCATTTCTTGATTCTAACATCTGCATCTTTCAGTCTCAAGACTGCTTTAGATCATCTTCAAATCTTCAAGTCTTCGTAGTCTTCAATTCTTCAGATCTTCAAATAATCTTCGATTCTTCATATAGTCTTCAATTCTTCAGATAGTCTTCGAGTCTTCAACTTGGTTGTAGATTCCTCCTCTTAGGATTCTGCATTTTGTTCTTCTGATTCTGATCTTCTACTCTTCTTCTTCTGATAATTATTCTGACCTGAAACACAATCAACAAACCAATACCTTTCTCAGTAGAATCTGTTTACATAATCTTATATAAACTCATTTGTCCTTAATATAATTTTATTTGTTAATCATTAAAACTTAAGGATGCTAAGTCTTATAATCATGTTTAAATATTTAAACTGATTTAAAACTTAAGGATGCTAAGTCTTATATTATTAATTATAATATATATATATATATGTGAGGAGGGTTCAACTTATACCGGTATAAGTTATACTAAGTATCACACCGCCGATAACTACAAATCAAATGAGTTTTTTAGTAATCCAACCATTGAATTATATTTATTCACCATCATGATTATTTTTGTCATAAAATTTCAAAACTCATAAATTGATAATCAAATGGTTGGTTTTTTTTTCATATATTTCAAATGTACATATAATGTTAATCTTGAGACATCTCAATGACATATCAAATAATTTCAAATTAATGTAAAATTTTATATGTATGATCTATATGGTAGTAACTTTCAATCTAACGGTGGATTAATTAATATAATGATCTATTAAAAAGTTATTGAACGGTGTAATACTTGGTGTAACTTACATGAGTGTAATGTGATCCCTCTTATGTGTGTGTGTGTGTATATATATATATATAGAGATAATTTGAGACCTTATAATGGGGAGGTTTAAAGCCATTGCTTTAGTAGCCTCCCCTGGGTCGGCCATGAAGCCCATAGATTTAGGATGCGGGTCAGACTCATATCTTAAAAATCTATCTTGACTCGGCCTATTTTCATCCATAATTATAATTTAGGAGATTAGTTTTTTAATAATTTAAAATAATTCTATCATATTTATTACTCAATTTGAAAAGTTATTTACTATTTCTTTAAGAAAACCAAAAGCCAGTCTATTCAAAAAGAAATTTAAATCAAATTAATTTGATCATATTTAAATTTAAATAAATTGAATAATAACATTTAAAAATTGGAAAAATTAAGTAAAACATTTCCTTTTCCTTCAAAATCAACTTCATTCTTCAAACAACAATGGCTAAACACATGATTTGAAATCATCACGTGACCATAAACAAAAAAATCAAATAATTTTATTGAGAAAAATATGTTTTTCGTCCTTGTAGTTTCGGTCAACTTAGGTTTTCGTTCCCATACTTTAAATCCTTGGTTTTTTGTTCCTCTACTTTCTAAATCCCTAAACATTAGTCTCTGCCGTTAGTTTGGACCGTTAAACCTGTGACGTGTCAATTACCTAGCATGCCACTAGGGATGGCAATGGGTAGGGTTTGGGTAGGGTACTATAGTACCCGTCCCCATACCCGCATTTTAAAAAAATACCCGGACCCAGACCCATACCCGCGTGGGTAGTGATTCTAGTACCCGTACCCTTACCCGCTGGGTACTCAAGTACCCGTACCCGTACCCATTACCCCGCACTTTCATTAACTATAAGAAAATAAATTGATTAGAAAATAAAAAATAATTAAAAAGTAAATGAAAAATAATTCATAGATCATCCAAGTTTAACCTATAAAACAACTATCATATGTGAAAATAGATGAGAGATTAAAATAATGGGAGGGGAAATGGAAAATAGTTCATGTTTTGCTATTTTTAGTGTGTAGGAAAAAATTATAACATTTAAATTAATTAAATTAGTAATATATATTAATGTTTTTTGTGACTATAATATATATTAACATTAATTATTTTTTTAAAAAAATACTAATTAATAATATAAAAATATATATATTAAATTAATTATATGTATATAAATTACATTAATTATATATATTATATAAGTGCGGGTATGGGTAGGGTAGGGTACCATAGTACCCGTACCCGCACCCGTACCCATTAAAAAGTGCGGGTAATTACCCATACCCGCACCCATACCCATTTGATGGGTAATTACCCTACCCATTATGGGTAATTTTTGCGGGTACCCATTAGGTCTGGGTCCAATTGTCATCCCTACATGCCACGTGTTAATTGCCTAACAAACATGCCACGTCACAGGTTTAACGGTCCAAACTAACGGCAGGGACTAATGTTTAGAGATTTAGAAAGTACAGGGACAAAAAAATCAAGGATTTAAAGTATATGGACGAAAACCCAAGTTGACCGAAACTAGAGGGACGAAAAAATATATTTTTCCCTAATTTATTTTATCATTGATCATCCATTTACGAACAGTTTATGACGAGAGATATCAGGCACGGAGTGATTTATGCTACAGAGATCTTAAGTTTGCATGTCATTATCATTGCATAATGGTTAAATTGACACGAACAAGGGTCGTGAAAATACACATTTAAATAATAAACTATTGTTTAAATATTGATATAAGATATCGGAAATTAAAAGTGTGAAAAAAATATCGTTGTTATTATTATTTGACAATATGTTTTTATTCTTTTATCTATTGAAAGTGTTATTATGCTTGCTCGTAATTCTTCGATTCATATAATATTTTTTTTGTAAAATAGGGAATTAAAAGAAAGAAAGAACAGAAACACAAAACTACTTAGCTAAATATTGAATTGTGTTTAAAATATTAAAATCATATAAAATAAAGTTTTTTTAAAAAAAAAACACCCTAAATTAAAAGAATAACCATAATGTCTCATTTTTATGATTTCAATTATTTTTATGCTTAAAATTTAACAAAATTCAAAAATAAAAAAATATAAATTTTATTTATTTACGTGCTTTTAATATTCGAAACACATGTATCCTCCACGGTTCCACGGGTAGGATCTTTATGGATGGTAAAACTCTCTCTCCGAATATTTAACATAACTATTTCTTACCAACTAATTCACATGCTTGGTAATTGAAAGATTGAAATTAGTTATATTAATTATTTAATTTCATATTAATAAAATGACCTATGTAGTAATAATAATAATAATAATAATTATTATTATTTAAGGATTAATTGAGATAAATTGAAATTTTTTAATAACAATTTGAAAAAAGCAAAAGTCGAGGATAGTTATATTCTCTTTCCCTAAAAACATATTTTCATTAAATAATGTACCAGTCTTGATGGCAAATAATGATGGGATGGTGGATATTACTAATCATTTTGATGTTCCGTTAACTATAGAAATCAAATTGGTGATCCTGGAAATTGTGAACTGAGTGAGGTTGTGGATTGGACTGATCCAACTAATTGGACTAATAAACTTGGTGCGCCTAGTGATACAATAATGAATGGATCTTCTAATCATGTACAAATTTTCATGTGTTAGAAAAGGATGAAATTAAAGATAAACCAAACTCCTCCTCAATTTGCAATTACAATGGAGGTCAGCAATTAATGCAGCCTTGTAACTTTGATCCTACATTGCAGAAAATTGGTTCTCTTTTTGTTATTTTTATTTTAATATATGAACATTATCTTATAATATTTTAATTATATTTTAGACCACCTTATTGTATATCAAACTCTATCTAATTAGTTATCAAAGAGTTATGTCTCCGTTGACAACACAAACTAAAATTGTGGGAAGAGCTTCCAGGTTCGAATCCAAACACACCTTTAGAGAGGAGTGAAGAGTCTTCATCGTGACTAAGCCCCTAGCATTATTGCCTGTGATTACGTGACATACATGTGCTTAACAAAAAAACTATCTGATTAGTTTCTACTATATTTTAGTATAATTATTTTTTTGTTTCCATATTTGATTTGGTTATTAGGAGTGTACTATTAATATAAACTAATCCCATGCAACCTTTAAAATATTTTTAAAAATAATTAAATAAATTATAAGTAAATAATAGTAAAATTTGTAATTAATGTAATGAAAATATTAAATATATTAAAAAATATTAGATTTAATATGTATGCTTATAATATTCATTTACTTTATAAATATATTTAAAATTTTATACGTTTGATCTACTTTATAAGAACTTTCAATTCAACTGTTGGATTGGTGAAATTCACAATATATTTGATGCAAGACCTCCACGGGAGGCAATCCTGTCGATTGCCTTGGTTAAGCTGGAACAGCCCCTTACCATCTGATCCACGTGCTCGGTGGTCTATATATATATATAGGGACTTGTTTTCTAAAGACAAATAAACTTATATCACTGATAACTTTTTTATCTATATTTTTTAGTTTAACCACCGGTATCCTCCACGGAGAATAAGCATGTAACACTTGAACCAACCCCCGTTAAGCTTTCACTCAATGTTATTACACATTCAAATATATAAATAAAGAGATTTTTTAGAATATAATTAAACCTAATTTATACAAATGTAATTGAACAACAATATCATACTTGTGATATTCATTGATTTTTTTAAATATAATTACTAATGGTTAAAAATAGTTTAAAGTATTAAGAATTTAAAATTATTCAATAAAAATAGTTTAAAAATGTATAGTTTCTTAATAGGCCGTAAGCATTAAAATATCCTTCAATTACTAATTAGTTTCACAAAGTATTGAGAGTTTAAGAATTTTTAAAATATTTTTTAAAGATGACTAAATAAATTAAAGTAAATATAGTACATGAAAATTCAAGGGTTCACATTTCAGTTTTTACAAATTAATAGATAATAGATGTATGAAAACTAATTGAGCATTTTAAAAAAATAAACTTATAGCTATAGAAAAATTGTATTTACTAACATCTTTGATGTAATATATTAATGCTTTGATACAAATTACAAGTCATTTTATAGATTTTTTCAATAATAATATTGTGTCATGTGAATGATAATCGCGTGAGTGCAATAAAATTTCGATGAAATATCTTTTATTTTATTATTTTAAAATTTTATACAAACAATATATTGAAATACATTAAATCATGAAAAAATGATTGGATTATATGTAAGCCATAGAAAAATAAATTTATAGCTATAAAAAAATTGTATTTACTAATATCTTTGATGTAATATATTAATGATTTGATACAAATCGTAAGTCATTTTATAGATTTTTTCAATAATAATATTGTGTCACATGAATGATAACTGTGTGAGTGCAATGCAATTTCGGTGAAATATCTTTTATTTATTATTTTTAAAATTTTATGCAAACAATATTTTGAAATACATGAAATCATGAAAGAAAGATTGGATTATATGTAAGTCATAGAAAAATAAACTTATAGCTATAGAAAAATTGTATTTACTAACATCTTTGATGTAATATATTAATGCTTTGATACAAATTGTAAGTCATTTTATAGATTTTTTCAATAGTAATCTTGTGTTAGGTGAATGAAAATTGTGTGAGTGTGATGCAATTTCGGTGAAATATCTTTTATTTTAGGCTTATTGCACTTTTGGTTCTCCTACTTTTTTTTCGTGATTTTGGTCCCCTATTATTCCAAATTCGCGATTTTGACCCCTCTAACACATAGATTTTGAAAATAGGGGGACAAAGATTTTGAACTAAATCGCGAATTTGGGAATAATAGGGGGACCAAAAGTGCAATTAAGCTTTTATTTTATTATTTTAAAATTTTATACAAACAATATATTGAAATACATGAAATCATGAAAGAATGATGGGATTATATGAATTATTCTCGTTTTACTTTGTGCTTTTATACATATATATGAAAAAATGCACATTTTACTGAAGTGGTGTTGGAAAAAAATATAATAATAATTATCTAAATTATTTAGAAAAGCAAAAGTTTCAATACTTTTTAATAAATTAAAAATAACTTCTTCAAATAATTTTAATATAAAAATATGTAGTGAAGTTTTTTAATGTTTAAACAAACGTATAATTAAATTACATAATTACAATAAAATGATGAGAGAATGACATGAATGTTAATTGTAACTATCATTTGAGATAAATGTTAATTGTGTGAATAGTTTTGAGAGATGGATTGCAAGCAAAGAATATAAAGGTGATACCTCAGATTTTTCTTGACATGAAAAATATAGAGTTATGTGACATTAAGTGAGGTGAGGTGCCAAGATATCATTACGTGACTCAACTTTAAAGGTTCTTTTCTCTGATCACTCACTCAGCGGCGGACCTGCAGAGCCAGGCTTGGCGGTCACAATGAAAATAATTTCTTGGAACTTTCGTGGGCTTGGGAACCCACAAAAAGTTAGATATTTGAAGAAGCTCATATCGACAAAGTTCCCCGAGGTGTTCTTTTTTATGGAAAATAGGAGAAAAAGACCAAGAGATGATGCAATTGAGAAACATTGGAGGTTTGCAAAATATTTATTCAATAAGCTGTAGAGGAGAGGTTAGACAGTGAGGGGGTGGGCTTGCTCTTTTGTGGAGAGAAATGATATCCGGATTGAAATTATTTCCTCGTCCCTAAATCATATAGACTTCCTGGTATCTTTGGATGGTGGGGCTTCAAAATGGCGGGCAACAGGAGTTTATGGATTCCTAGAGTTGGTAAACAGCACAAAACTTGTGAGCTGATGGCCAACCTATCTCAACCACTTTGTATCCAAATTGGCTTTGCTTTGGTGACTTTAATTTGGTTCTCTCTCCTCAAGAAAAAAAGTGGTGGTAACCCTCCTCATAGTCAACTCCTGTCACTTTAGAAATACTCTCCAAGAATGCACTTTGCAGGACCTGGTTTTGAAGGCCACAACTATACATGGTGCAATCGAGCAGAAGGAAGTGCCTTGATTCAAGCTCGGTTTGATCGTGTGCTTGCCTCATTTGAATGGAGCTTATCTTTCGTAGAGGCAAAAATGTTTCACCTGGTGAGCTCCCAATCTGACCATTTCTCCAATTTTACTTGATTTGTTTTCTAATCGCCCTTGCAGGAGAAAGCTTGATAGAATCATCAGGTTTGAAGCTATGTGGACTAAAGAAGAAGAGCTTCCTGAAAAGGTTATGCAGGCCTAGAATAACCATAGTGAGGACCTCCCATCTAGAATTCATCGCTACTCAAATTCGTTGACAAGTGAGGCGAAGATAAATACGGTGATGTACCAAAACAAATCAAGGAATGCCGAAAGAATTTGCTCAAGCTTTCCCATTAAAGAGATGTCCTAGGCACAACGGAAAAATCCGAGGAGAGGAAATTAAATTAGACAATCTTTTGGAAGCTGAAGAAATTTTCTAGCACCAAAAGCAGCAGGGTGGATTGGATAAGGCATGGAGACAAAAACTCAAAAAATTTTCACAGTAAATCTAGCCAAAGGAAAGATCGTAACTGGTGGATGAGATTCTTGATGATGATGGCCTCAGACATGAAGATGAATCTGACATTGCACGTGTATGATGGCAATATTTTACCAACCTCTTCTCCTCTAGTGATATTGCTCGCATTCAAGAGGGCAACCCATGTAGTGCAAGGCCGAGTGTCAGCTCCCATGTATCAATTGTTAGCATAACCTTACACTGAAGAGGAAGTTTATTCCACCCTTAAACAAATGAAACCTTGGGCAGCTCCAGGCCCTGATGTGTCCTAACTTATTTCTATAAAAAATTTTGGAATGTGGTTGGTCCAGAATGCCTTGAGACTGTTTTGCAAGTTTTTAAATTACAAGGCTGACCCGGGTCCTCTAAACATGACTCACATATGCATGATTCTTAAAGTCAAGAAGCCCAAACACTCTCGGGAGTTCCGCTCCATTCTTTGTGTAATGTGATCCTCAAAATCATCACCTAGACTATTGCAAATCGTTTAAAATTGGTGCCTCCCGGAGATTATTAGCCCTTATCAAAGTGCATTTGTCCCTAACAGGTTGATTAACAAATAATACTCTCATAGTTTTTATACCTTTCACTATATGAGGAAAAAAGAAGTGGAAATAAGGGATACATTGGTCTTAAGCTTAACATGACCGAGGCTTATGATAGAATAGAATGGGCTTTCCTAGAGGCTACTGTTCTATCTATGGCCTTCCCTGGGAATTTTGTGGAGTTAGTCATGAGGTGTGTCTCTTCTGTATCTTTGTAGTACTTCTTAATGGTTTCCCTTGTGAAAATTTCAACCAACAAAGGGTCTAAGACATGGAGATCCCCTTTCTCCCTATCTTTTATTTTGTGTGCTGAAGTATTCTCGGGGTTACTGTTACAAGCTCAACAATCTTCTTCTCTTCATGGTATTAGAATTGCCCGTCAAGCGCCTGAAATTTCTCATATCTTTTTTGCAGATGACAATATCCTATCTTTCGAAGTTATAATCAAGAGGTTGCTGTTATTCTCCATATCTTTGAGTTTATACTAAGTAGCCTCTAACCAACTATTAACCTAGACAAAATTTGAACTGTTCTTTCAGCCGAAATATCCCTTTTGACAGACAAAATTTGCTCCAATGATGGATCCATGTTAAGGCTATGGATAGTCATTCAAATATTAGGGATTACCTACTTGTGTGGGTCACTTAAAAACCTAAATTTTTTATTTTGTTCGGGATAGAGTATGGAAAAAACTTAAGGGTTGGAAAGAGAATTTTTTGTCATCAGCTGGATAGAGAGGGTTCCATCAAGGTCGGTGGCCGCAGTGAATTCAAGCTACATAATGGATGTTTCTGATTACCGACAGGCCTATGGTGATGATATAGAAAAAATGGTCGATAAGTTCCGATGGGGGCAGCAGGAGTGAGAACCGTAAAATTCATTGGATGTCTTGGTCAAAAACTATTAGTATCCAAAAGAAAAGGTGGCATGGGTTTTCGGGCAATTTCACATTTCAACAAAGCTCTTTTGGCAAAGCAAGGCTGGAGATTAATGATGAATAAACACTCATTGTTTTCTCAATGTTTCAATGTAAGGTACTATCCAAGAACAAACTTTCTTCATGCTAAGGTGGGGCATAACCCAAGCTTACAACGCGAGGAGCATCTTCAGGCACCCAATGGGTTCTTCGAAAGAAGAGATTTCTGGTTAGTAGGTGATGGAATATCAATTAACATATGGTTAGATGGTTGGCTCCCACTCTGCAACCAGGTCACCACATCTGGTCACCAAATCATAGACATCTTGAAAGTGATTTAGTGGAAATTCTCATCAACCTGGAGACAAAATGATTGGAATCAGGAGCTCATCCGTTCCAATTTCTTAGATATGAAGCCAAGCAAATTCTCTTAATTCCACTACCACACTTTCATAGAGAAGATAAGCTTTGCTGGAGCTACACAAAAAATGGAATTATTTATTCGTTCAGTTAGGCTACCATTTCATAGTTGAACAAAAGTGAAGCTGAAACCTCTCAAACTAGTGAAGTCTCTGCTGAAGAACAATCTTGCTGGCACAAAACTGTGGAAGATTAACGTTGCACCCAGACAAAAACATCTCTTATGGCGAATCAGGAAAGGTTGCCTCCCAGCTCAGATTCGACTAGTGAAATGAGGAATTCAAATTGATCCCTGCCGTCCAAGATGTTTGATCTAGAACGAGTCAATGAGCATATTTTCTTTGAGTGCAATTGGACCCAAAGGCTGTGGAGAGTATCTCCCCTGGTAAATTTGACATCTGTCTCCGATGCATCTAAATGGATGGGTGGCACACTGAAGGCGCTAGAGGGAGAGGAGGAAACTCTTTTTGCCACTATTCTATATGAGATTTGGTGCAGCCGTAACTTGCTGATCTTTGAAGGAAAAGAGACTCCCTATAGTTGCTCTGTGTTCTCGGCCAATAAGCTAGGTATCTCCGCCTCATCGTGCAACGCGTCAAGGTCGGTGGCAACCTCCTCTTGTTGGGTTTTTCAAGCTCATTACTGATGTTGCATTGATAAATGAAAATGGTTGGGGAGCGACAACAATTGTGCGAGACCATGAAGAATGGTATTAGGGCGCAACAACATGGATTATTCAAGGAGGAGGCTATGAGGCTAACATTGCGGAAGCTTTGGGTCTAAGGAAAGGTCTTCAATTTGCATTAGAAAAAATTTTCCTTAACTTGTTGGCTGAGTAAGATTGCCAAGTTCTCATCCAATCCATTAATGGCCCCTCAGTGGCTTTTCTATTCTGAATTTACTTGCTTATGATGTCTTTGTTTTAAACAAGAATTCCATAGTTTATCATTTATTCATTCAATAAGGAGTTTCAATCAGGCAGCTCAATCTCTGGCCAAGTTTACTTGTAATAATCCAAACTGTGTTTGGCGGGAGGAAACTCCTATATGTATTTATTTTTTAGTGTCTCTGGACTCTCCCCAAAGCCTACTTCTTAATGGAATTCTTGGTATTTTTGTTTAAAAAAAAAGAAGCTACCTCTAGGGAACAAAGATTTAACTTTAATATAATATGCTATTACTATACAAATTTAACCGTATTATAATATAATAATATAACTTTAAATGTCTAACAAGTGAACTTAATATCTACTCGAAAGAAATGATTAAAAATACAGAGATTCTATCGTTTACAGTTGTAACCTTTCATGTCTTTTAAATGTTAGTATTATTTTTTTTAAATATAAATAAGGATATACCTATTTTTAGATTTTCTTTTTACTATTATAACTTTTTTATTCGCAAACTCATTTTAGAAAGAGTTTTGTCTCCTATCCTTCGTACCATTACCATACTCCATAAAAACGCAAAGGGTATTTTCAAGCTCGCATGAGTATGCTTCTTCCCCCACTGTCCTGGCACCTATATGTGTACGCGTGTGCCCTTATCTTTCAACAGCCATCTGCAATAAATATTTGGGTACTTATTAAACAAAATTAATAAATATACTATTATATTATGATTATTTTGTTTTGACAGGTGAATATATAAATATATATAATTAATATAATATACTATAATATAATATATAAATTAATATATATAATATAATATAATATAAATAATAATATAATATAATATAATATAAAGAATATAATATAATATAAATAATATAATATTTCCAAAAAAAAATATAATATAATAGTATTATATAATAAAATATTATACTATTATCTTCTATTGTACAATCAAATTTGAGGTTATTATAAACGATTTTATTTTTATGATTATAAACGAGATTTAAAATCTATGTTAACATATTTGATACTTTTATAACAAAATTAATCTTGTACTAACAATATTGTTAATTTTATAACGTGAATATTTGTCGCTTAATTGTAAGAATAATATTTATTACTTTTATAATGGGGAAAAATTATTTGTATTAGCAAAAACATTTTTATAATATAATATATATAAAAATATCATTAAATAACAATATTTATTATGTTCACATTAAATTTATAAAAAATAATTTTAATTAAAAGATGAATTTAATTAATATAGACCGTCAGCGTAAAGAAATTTTACACCGACATCTAATGATGTGCTGGCACATCATTTAATGAATTTAATAACACATGAGGTGTCACATTCATTAAATAAAGTGACAACACATTATCGGATGTCTGTGTAAATTTTTTACACTGATAATGTATATATATTAAGCTCTTAAGAGATTAACACAATTTGAAGTATTAAAAAGACTTTTAAAAATTAAAATAAAAAATTTAAAAAATCACACCTTAGTTTTTAATTATGAAATTGCTCCATTAACTACTCGTTCCCACGCTGACAACGCCTCCAAATGCATCGTTTCACAAATCAACCATAACGCCAGCAAGTGTCACCGCTGGCGGAACTTCATTCGTGGTCAGGTGACGGAGCCTCATTCCTCGCTTGTCCTGGTGTTCGAGTTCTGACACGCGCCTTGCACTGACCACGGGCAGAGCGTAAGGTCCACGCAAGTTATATAACCTAACCTTCGTGTCCTTACTCACTTCCACATTCCACATGGGTTTCGTTCGTTAATTATTTTCATTAATTAGGGGTGTGTCTCTGACGCTCCTTCAAACCGGCGTGAGGTTCGGTAGTGCAAGAAAAAGATCCCCAACGGTGAAGTCCTCAATAACTCCCAAGACTCGCCCAATCCAAGTGCCGCAAAATCAAGATCACTAGAAGGATCAAAGAAAAGGCCGAAGCTCACGTGAGCCTCACCGTATATAAACATTCCCCCTTTTCCTTTACCACCAGAATTAAATAAAGCTCTCTCTTCAACATCCTGCTTCTTCTCCCTAATTCCATTCGATCTTTCACCCCGCGCGTCTCTGTGAGAGATTTCTAGGGTTTTCACTGAGATTGAAATTCCGTACGCACGCAGAGACTAGGGTTTCTTTTTTTACATGGTGACCGCCACGGTCATTGCATTGGTTTCTGAATCAAATTTCACTTCCGAAATCCGAATCTCAGTTCCTCCAATGTGATGACTCCTCTTGCCGCCGGTGAATGGCTCGATTTCGTTTCCGGCGCCTCCGTTTCTTCGCCATCTTCGCACTCGCTGTCGTCGTCTTCGCGAGGCAGTGTGTGTGTGACGAATCGACGAGAAATGAGTTGGAGCGCGATTTTTCGATAACTGATTTGGATTGGAACCTTTTTCACCAGGATTACTCGCCGCCGGCTCCTCCTCCTCCTCCTCCGCATCCGCCGTCGGTGTCTTGCGTTGACGATCTCGGCGGGGTTGGGTCTCTGGACACGACGTGCAAGATAGCGGATGATGCGAACCTCACCCGCGACGTGTACATAGCAGGGAAGGGCAATTTAACATCCTACCTGGGGTGAGGTTCCATTGTGAGATTCCCGGGTGCATGATAACCGTTAATGTTACTGGTAATTTTAGTTTAGGTAATAACTCATCGATTGTCACCGGAGCTTTGAATTGGAGGCAGAGAATGCTGGTTTTGGGAATGGTTCGGTGGTGAACACGACGGGTATGGCGGGGCAGCCTCCTCCTCAGACGAGTGGCACTCCGCAAGGGGTTGATGGGGGTGGCGGCGGCCACGGCGGGAGGGGTGCCGGCTGTCTGGCGGATACATCGAAGCTCCCGGAGGATGTTTGGGGAGGGGATGCATATTCAGGGCTTCGCTGCAGAACCCATATAGTTATGGTAGCCGTGGTGCGTCAACAAGCAAGGAGAGTGACTATGGTGGATTGGGTGGGGGGCTTGTGAGGATGGTTATTCATAAAGTTGTTGAGATGAATGCAAGTATTTTGGCTGATGGGGGCGATGGAGGGACCAAGGGTGGAGGTGGCTCCGGAGGTAGCATCTACATCAAGGGTTACAGAATGTAATAGTTTTTATCTATTTTTTTTATCTTATTTGGTTAACACAAGCATAATCTTCCTTAATCAGAACTATTTTAATTGTCATCTTTCTATTCTAATAGCTTGGCTGGACGATATCTTGTCTGCTGTTGTGATTCATCTTGGAATCTTCATTCTTGCTGTGTTCGCTGTCTTTTCCTCTTTCCATTTTTGCCCAAACTCTTTCTATATGTTTCATTCTAATTTTAATCATGATTTAAATCACTATTTCTTTTTGTGAAGATAAGAGTTAAGACACTTACGATCAAGGCGTTTTGTTAACTTTTTGTAAGTCAGCACAGGATGTTGTGTGGTTAAATAAAGGGACATTACTCATAGAAGTTACTATGTTTCTTTTCTTTGAAATCTTGTGTCTGACATTTTTTTTTTTTGCTTGTAAGAATGTTAATTGTTAATGCAGTTTCCATATTGCTCCATTCCATAATGTGGTTGTCTGTATTAACATCAGCAGCTCATCATCATTATCACAATGAATATAGTATATGTTTAAATTCTCAGCTATCACTTACATTTGTGTAAGAATCTTTTACTGAAACCTAAAACCACATCATAGTCAGTTGGGGAATGTATCTACAAGTTTTCATTGGAAGGACTCTTTCTCTATATTTCTATGCCTAGATTATATAGCCAATATGGAATGTTTTAAATTAGCCATGTGCTTGATTGCAATTAAAATGTAATGTACTTTTCATGAATGTAGTTTATATGCCTTTTCATTGATCTGTTCCTTCTTTTAAAGAGCAGGACTGGTAGTGGGATGATAAGTGCTTGCGGAGGTAATGGTTTTGCTGGTGGTGGCGTGTGGTAGAGTTTCAGTTGATGTTTTCAGTAGGCATGATGAGCCCAAAATATATGTGCATGGTGAGGATATTATGTTTTTGCACTAGTTAGCTGTTTTTACTCTATATATATACTTTGCAGAAGGCCTTCCCTCATATACCATGCTCTTAATATATAGGGTGTCATAGTACTTTTTATTCCTCGTGTGTATGTGCTCATCCTTATAGTTGCTAGTTACATGTGCTCAACCTTATAGTTGCTAGTTACATGTGCTCAACCTTATAGTTGCTAATTAAGTGCTGATAATGGAAATGTTTGGAATGATTCTTTAACTTCGCCAGCATCTTAAAATGAAGCTTAGGTTGCTCTCTAGTGTTAACTTGTGTTTGATATAAACAAATAGGACTTGAAAGGATCTCATCTATACTCTATTGGCTTTTCATATCATCTACTATCCTATTTTTTGGACAACTCTGGTGGGAATAGATCATCAATTAATCGAATGGAGTCCATCCCTTTGGTCCATCATTAATGATTTTGACATTCTCCATATTTTATTGTTGTGTTTTGCTATGTTGGGGCCCCAAACTTATCATTATTTATGCTGACTGCACACTTGATTTCTTTATTTCAGGTGGTAGTAGCTATGCGTGTCCTGAAAATGCTGGTGCTGCTGGGACTCTTTATGATGCGGTTCCTCGAAGTCTTATAGTTGACAACTATAACATGACAACTGATACAGAGACACTTCTCTTGGAGTTTCCTAATCAACCTCTTTGGACTAATGTTTATATCGTAATAAGGCTAGGGCTACGGTTCCATTGCTTTGGAGTCGTGTACAGGTTCGTAGAATGCAGATCTATAAATTAATTGTATAATCCCAATGCTGATTTTCTGTTAATCAATCCCTTTCCCTCTCTACCTTGTCTTCTGGCAGCCTTTTTTTCCTCCTCTGATTTTGCTTTTATGTTTTGTCAAGATCTTTTATATCAAATTTGAATTTCATTGGTGAACTTAAAACATGAGTACATGAACATATATGAGTACCTCCATTGAAACATTTGGAGAAGGAAAAAAAGAATTCAGGCAATTAAATGATATGTGATTGAACCAGAAAAGCTTTGAAAAAGAGAATTTAATGTTATTTTACCAAGTTATATCTCTGCTAAATCTTATCATTCTTCTCTCATTCAATGTAATGAATGAGGCATGGATTCAGAATTATATATTGTCATTATTGTGCTCGCCAAACTCCAGTATAGGTTTGGATTTTTAATTAACTGCTGAACCAGAATACGCCCACCCATGGTAGTCAAAATCGCTATTCAACACGTAAAATCGTGATTTTACGATTTAGGGGACCCTGAGCGATGCAAAACGTTACCAGAATCGGAATCTGGTAAAATTGAAGCAAAATCGCTTCCTGGAGCGGTGACGGCGAGTTGCTGCCTTGCTGAGTTTTTGCGCGGCCCATATTCCAACCCAGATTCAAGTGAACCCTAAATCAAAACTCCTATGTTCTGCGAATAGAAACTATTCCCCTTCCTCCTCCTGCTCTGGTCTGCGGCTGCTCTGCTGTTCTGTGAACCCTAAATGTGACACCACCTTCCTCCTCCGCCTGCTCTGTTCTGCGACGTTGCCTTCTTCTCTGTTCTGCGGCTGCGCTCATCTCCTGAGTGCTGTCTTTCTCTGTTACTATCCTCTCTTGTTGTTCCTTGCTGAGTCCTCTTGGCTGGAACAAACATGGCTACTGGTTGTGGCTCTAGTTAATGTGTGTTTTTAGTTGACTTAAATGTTTTAGTGACTGTTAATGTGTGTTTTCAGTGACTTAAATGTTTTATTTTCTTATTTATTTATACTATTTTACATGCAAATATATGAATTTATATGCATATTATATGAATTTTGTGAAATCTTACGATTCGTGTTACGATTCCACGGTTTATAATTTTCACCCCCCTTCCGGATTCAAGGTAAAATCTCGATTTTAACTACCTTGCTTCCACTGATAGAAATAAAAGATTTTCTGATGAAAGGTTTTGTCTCTGTATTTCCTTTTCTTTCTAAGGAATTCTTTCATAAAAGAAATGGTAAACTTCCTCCCTGTCTTCCCTTTATATTTTGTTGCATGTTCTGTTTTATATTGAATCTAGTTTGAAAAAAAAATTGGCATTTGAGGGTCCGTTTTCTTATTCATTATATAGGTACAAGGACAGATAAGTATCTTGCAGGGCGGGGTTTTGAGCTTTGGGCTCCATCACTATGCTACATCAGAGTTTGAGTTATTGCTGAAGAACTCTTGATGAGTGATTCTGTGATGAAGGTAGGTGGAATCTCTGAGGATCTTGTTTTGATACCTTGTTGAGCCCTGGTTCCACTGTCTGTTGCTTCTTTTAATTGTGCTTTTGAAATACTAAACCTAAATGAGTACATCAGATATAGGCTGTGCTATTTTTTATACTAGTAATAGTTATGGTCCAATGCCATCTTTTAATGCCTTATACACTTAATTTGAATGACAAAGGTATATGGAGCTCTACGCATGTCTGTAAAAAATGTTCTTGATGTGGAACTCAAGAATGCTCATAGATGGTGGCGAAGATATAACAGTGGCAACTTCTTTGCTTGAGGCTAGTAATTTGATTGTTCTCAGGGTATTTAACAATTCCTTCGCTGGACTATATTATTGCATATGTTAATGTTATTATCACATTTGACACATCAGGTTTTGTTAACAGGGGTCTTCTGTGATACATTCTAATGCAAACCTTGGAGTTCATGGACAAGGTCTGCTCAATTTATCAGGCCCAGGAGATTGGATTGAAGCACAGCGTTTGGTTTTATCCCTATTTTATAGCATTCATGTGAGACATTGTTTTGTTTTTTACCTCTGCTAATTTTGTCATATAAGCATTTAATTTCCCCATCTGATTCTTCTAGAACAATGAGTTAGGAGATTGCATTTCTTTGTCATTAGACAAACTTTCTTTTTACCATTCTTTTCATATTAATTTGCAATATGTTTCATATTCTTTTTTTTTACTGGTTAGGTGGAGAGGAATTTTCTAAATTTACTAGTTTGTTGCATGCTATGTCTTTTTTTTAAAAAAGTCTGATACACCACTGTATTTTCTAATACAAGTCATTAATGAATACCTTTTGATTATTAGTATAATTAAATGATACAAGAAGTTCTCCTTCTGGTCCAGAACATAGTTCAGTAAAACAAAGCAATTACTACAATAAAGCTCTTCACTTCTCTGATTACCTGTCAGATAAACTGTCAGAAATCTTGAGCCGCTGAACACCAAACAGAAGTCATGGAGACAGACAATCCTGTCACATACAGATCTAAGGTCAACACGACTACTCCAAAAATTTTAACCATTCTGCTCCAACTAAATTTACCAAAGGCCAAAGCAATACATTTAAAGCTTATAATTATAAATTTTTCTCCTCATTTGCCTTCCAAAACCTCTGTAAATAATCTAAAGAAACTGATTTTTAATATGATCAAAGACTGATGAAAGCTGAAACTGTTGGAGAAAAATTATCATACTGATTACTATGAATTTTGGCTCTTTTCTTGGGATTTATTTGGTGCTTATACTCGTCTTTCTTCATGCTCAATGGACTATTTTGGTTCCTTATGTCATTGTTTCTGTGGCTCAGTTGCTCTCTTCTGATTTTCTTGGTCTCCCAGCAACTTTTGGTTTGGTTCTTTTCAATTTTCTCTTAGCCAATGTGATAAGTATATATGCTTGTGTTTGGTTTATAAGCTTTATTTGGTCTTACCTCTAAAATTTGACTTGCTTTTGACTCTTTTTTTTTGTAGATTGGGCCAGGTTCTGTCTTGCGTGGTCCGTTGGAGAATGCAACAACTGATGATGTGTATGTTTGGATGTGGTCAAATCATTGTTTATTAAATTCTAATTCTATGCTTTAGTTTCTAGTTCTGCTAAATATCTTTACTCTTATGATGACAGTACTCCAAAGCTTTACTGTGACAACAAAGATTGCCCCTATGAATTATTTCATCCTCCTGAAGATTGCAATGTGAACTCATCCCTGTCATTCACACTTCAGGTACCTTTTGAAGTTTTGATTGTTATAAATTTGGTTATGCTTATATATCTATTGTTGAAACTTGTAAATTCTGTATGTTGCCTTTCTAGATCTGCCGTGTCGAGGACATCCTTGTTGAAGGCCTTATAAAAGGTTCTGTTGTTCATTTCCATAGGGCAAGGACCATAACTGTTGAATCTTCTGGAACAATATCTGCCTCTGGAATGGGTATGTTTCCTTGCTGCCCAAGAGGTTGTCGTCACTTTTTTACTCAATAACTGTGCAATGTCGCATTCTAATGTGTTAAAAAATAATTTTGCGGCTGGTACTGGTGGTTTGGGCCGTGGAAATATTCTAAGTAATGGTATTGGCAGTGGTGGTGGACATGGTGGTAAAGGTGGGGATGCATGTTATCAAGATAATTGTATTGAGGGTGGCATTTCATATGGGTCTTCAGACCTGCCCTGTGAACTTGGTAGTGGAAGTGGAAATGGCAGCTCCACTGGTACCACAGCTGGGGGTGGTATCATAGGTAAGTTTATGTTTGGGTCAGTTAATGAGTTATTTTTGAATTGGAAGATGTCTGTTACAATAAGTTTCCTTAATTTGCATTCTTGTGTAATATCTGTTGAGCAGTCATGGGATCATCAGAACATCCTTTGTCAAGTGTGTCAATTAAAGGTTCTGTAAATGCTGATGGGGAGAATTTTGAACCTGCAATCAGAACAGAAAAATTTGCAATTTCTGATAATTTAACTGGAGGTCCTGGGGGTGGATCTGGTGGCACTATACTATTGTTTCTCCATACCCTTGCCATTGATGAATCAGCTATTCTTTCTAGTATAGGGGGATATAGCAGTTCTAATGGAAGTGGTGGGAGGTGGTGGGAGAATTCATTTTCATTGGTCTGGCATTCCCACTGGCGATGTTTATCAGCCCATTGCTAGTGTGAAAGGAGACATTCAGACTGGGTATGTCTGCTAGGCTTTTGTTGCATTTTGACTATATTTTAATCTGAATTTGCTAAATGTCTCTGGCTGCTATTGGTCCTGCAAGGAAGCATTTGTTGTTTTGTTGTGTCTTAAAACTCCTGTGTGTGCTGGAAAAAGTCAGCTAAACTGATGAGCTTCTAGTTTTGCTTTTGTTTTCCTTTCGTAAGTCAATGTACCTGGCTACCTGCATTTTTATCCCAAAATTAAATGGCCGCCAGTGATTGATGTTGTATATTTGCTATATTTTAAACTGTTGTAGACTTGTCGTTTTCCTTGGTTTTTTGTTTTGTATCTACCCTTCTCCGTACCTCCAAAAGAATATATTTTCATTCTTTACATTCCTTATCAACACTGGGACAGCTTAGATAGTCATCCTTGCAGAAGAAGAACAATTTTATGAGAAGGTTGTTAGCTAATGCTCTTTTTTTTTGGGGGGGGGATTAGAAGATAGTATGATTAAAGAGATAATGAGGAAAAGAATAGGGCAATCTCAACAGCTGGAAAAAGTTAAAATAAAAAGAGCAAAATTTTTAAAAAAAAAACTAGGAAAGTAGCAAGGCTGATCAAATACCTTTGCATACAAAGGTGGATGCTCCCTTAAAACAACCTCGGGAAGAACTTGCAAGCAAGACACGGATTATAGCTCTATCCCAGACCAAATTAAAGGGCAATATGCCACCATAAAAGATGCGGGCATCCTGCTCCAGCCAGATGCACATAATAATAGCAAGTTAGCAACATTTGGCTTTATGAACCAAACCATAAAAACTGCTCCAGTGTCCAGTGTAGAAGCACTCCCAGTGTCATTACTAATTAAAAATCCTGAAATGTTTAAGGTCTGAGATTCTGCAGCAAATTTTTTCTGGTAATCCTTTTAGGCTATATTTCTTGGAGGTTGGAGTTTGTAATTAGGGGTTGAGTTAGAAGATAACTTGTTCTTTCCATTTTCTTCTCTCTGATGTTATAAACTTTGAACTTTAGCTTGTATGTTTTTATCCAAAATCTTATATCTTGTATATATACTAATTATAACCACCTCCCCCTCATAATCACATGAGCTTCTCATTGGGGTCAGAACAGAACTATGTTCAGCTCCATGGGGCGCTTGCAACCCCAAACATCTGAACTTAAAATTTATTTTTTTTGAAAATAAATTTTATCAAATATTTTTCCTTGAACTTTTCTGTTTTAGCACTCTTAATTTCATTTGACGTTCTGCCCATGCTTTTCAATTCATGTTATATAGTTAATTTCAGTAGATATTTTTTCTATTATTATAGGGGAGGAAAGGGTAAAGGCTGGGTGGTTCTGGAGCAAATGGGACAACAACTGGGAAGGCTTGCCCCAAAGGCTCTACGGCACATTTTGTGAGGTGTATATATATTTTCCATTTCCCCCAATTCTGTTGTAATTCCATATTTATTGCCTATCACTAGTTTTTCTGATCATGAGTTTCATGTTGCTGAATGTTGACTTGTTCTATGTGACTTTGCGGTTTGTCTAAATGTTACTTTGAATGGTTAAATGTGTGGGAGGCCAAGTAGTACATTACTCATCATTACTGTTTAGGTTATGCATTATTTTATTTCAATCTCAATAGAGTGGCTGGTTGATGTGAGCCTTGCATGTTGATCGTATTTCTGACAGTGATTTATGATTTCCGAGGAAAGTTTACTTCAATTTTTTTGCTGCCTATGCTTAAAAGGTATGTTAACATGTCAAGTTACAGCAAACTTGGAAAGCAACTTCTAATGGTTGAACGTGGTGTGGAGGATAATCAAGTGGCATTCATGGCTGTCTTCCTTAGGTTCTATATCTTTTTAACCTCAATGTGGTTTGGCAAGTATCTACCATGTCCATGTTGCTTGCATTTCTGACAGCGATATACAGATAAATCTAAAAGGAAGTCAACCTTCCATTTTGGGGGGGGGGGGGGGGTTATACTGAAGAGTGATGTCCATAGGTCAAGTTGCCATAGATTTAGAAAGACAACTTTTTTCTGTTCTCTCAGAGGCTATAGCAATGCTATCAAAAGCAAAAAATTGGCTTGATGCTTGTGCAGTAAGCTTTGGAAAACATGTTGGGTGCAGACTCCAAAGCATGTCCTAGGCGGAAGGTACTACTGGTAGCATTGCTGGAAACGTGGATCTAATTTCATTTAATACGATTCCAAACATGCTGGGAATCTATCCATCCATTAAAGGCGTTGCAACAGCAAACTAGTGCAGATTTTGAAGCCTTGAAGGATTCTTGGTTTGTGACTAACTGACTATAAACTAAATGTGCTACAAAATACAAATAGCTAATGAAGTATTGGTTTAGTGTGCTGGATTTGATTGCAGATGACTAGAAAACAATGGACTGTAGTTTTTGGGTGGAGAAGACAGGATATGGAGGAATGTGGTAGAAAGAGCCCAAAGATTCTTAGACACTAACACCAAATCCCTAGTCAGCTATCTGTCCTAGCCTACAGCTCTTGTTTCACCTACTTCTGTCTTTTCTAGTTCACTCTTCGCCCACCCTACATGTTTAGTTGAATGACTGATTTTTGTCTTTTGCTTTAGTTTTGTAGCTTCAGTTAGCCTTAGTAGAATCTACTGCTGCTTTTAACTTGAAGTATGGGCTAGAACTGTTTAGAAGATTAAGATGGTTTTTCTCCCTTTGTTGCAATCTCTTAGTTGCAAGCTTTTTGTACATCACATGATGTATGAGACTGTTCTGATATGGCTATGTCAGACTCACATTGGTGAGGCTACCCTGCCGTGGTGATGGTGAGCCATTAGTCTTGCATCCCACCTTCCTCAGTACCTAGGCTGGCCACTGCTTTTGAGACACCACCGGGTTAGAGGAAGCTTACTCAAATTAATTGGAGCTTTGTTTACCCTCTTTGCCTTGTGTTCTCTGACTACTGTCTTGCTTCCATTTTTGGTACTAATTGATGCTTCTACTTCTTAATTTTCTACTGATAGGATTTTATACTTCTTGCTTTACTCAGGAATGTCCAGCAGGCACTTACAAGAATGTTACTGGATCTGATAGATCACTTTGTCACGTCTGTCCTGTTAACGAACTTCCTCATCGTGCTGTTTATATATTTCAGTCCGAGGTAGATTTTACAATTTAATGGAGGTCATTAAGTAAACAGGCATGCAAGATACTTCATTGTAATGTTGTTTAAAGTATTATATTCTAAAAGCTTGCTGTACTGAAAGTCTTGTATATTATATGATCATGGATTTGTATTTCTGTTTATTTATTTTTGCGGGGTGCAAGTGGGTAGGTAATACAATTCCCATCCTAATTATAGTATCTGGTGTATCAATACATAAGTTGTTGTTTTACTCTTGTGTACAGGTGGTATTACTGAAACCCCTTGCCCCTACCAATGCATTTCAGACAGATATCACATGCCAGACTGTTATACAGCTCTTGAAGAATTAATTTACACATTTGGTGGACCTTGGTTATTTGGTCTTTTTCTCACGGGTCTCTTGATCCTGTTAGCACTGGTGCTTAGTGTCGCAAGAATGAAATTTGTTGGAGTTGATGAATTACCAGGCCCAGCACCCACTCAACATGGTTCCCAAATAGATCATTCCTTCCCTTTCCTAGAGTCACTTAATGAGGTTTTTCTCAAATTATTGTTTCCTTATTTTGATATTTGTGAATTAAGATTATCCTGCCCCTTGTGGAGCGTATTTGTTTTTGTGTTTTCTTTAAAAGAAATATTTGTTAATTGCATAATGTGTTGCTGTGCAATGCCTAGGTCTTAGAAACAAACAGAGTGGAGGAGTCCCAGAGTCATGTTCATAGGTTGTACTTTATGGGACCTAATACTTTCAGTGATCCCTGGCATCTGCCACATACACCTTCAGAACAAATACAGGACATTGTGTAAGTAAATCTTCCTTCTGTTCAGTCCTTGTAAATTCCGCGGTTGAAATTTAAGGATTTTAGCCATTTTATTAGGTTAATTTATGCTATTTTGTTATGGTATTGAAATGGAAATCTTCCAACATTTGACATGGCAGTTATGAGAGTGCATTCAATACATTTGTGGATGAGATTAATGCTATAGCTTCTTATCAATGGTGGGAGGGAGCAATATATAGTGTTCTTTCTGTTCTTGCATATCCGCTTGCATGGTCATGGCAACAATGGCGCAGGAGATTGAAGTTGCAACGATTGCGTGAGTTTGTTCGATCAGAGTATGATCATGCATGCCTTCGTTCTTGCCGGTCACGAGCTCTCTATGAAGGGATCAAGGTTTGACTTGTTGACATGTGTGTTGAGCCCTGTGAACATTGAAATGTTTGAAATCAAAGTAGATTCAAGCATTTAATGCTATGCCTGAATGTTAACTGACCTGTAAAATTATACAGGTAAATGCAACTTCTGACTTGATGCTTGCATATGTGGACTTCTTTCTTGGTGGGGATGAAAGAGGACAGACCTTCCTCCTCGATTACATGAAAGGTTCCCAATGACCTTGCTTTTTGGAGGTGATGGAAGCTATATGGCTCCATTCTCCCTTCACAATGATAATATCGTTACCAGCCTCATGAGTCAGGTTTGTTGATTTTTTCTAGGGAACATAACTTATGTGCAGATGCACTTAGATAATGTATGTCTTGTTACGTTTTGTTCCATTCTTAGAGAACTCAATTGACATGCATATTTTTTAATGTTGTCCGCCAGTCAGTTCAACCTACAACATGGTATCGATTGGTTGCTGGGCTGAATGCACAACTGCGGTTAGTTCGCCGTGGACGACTAAGAGTAACATTTCGACCTGTTCTCAGATGGCTTGAGACTCATGCTAATCCTGCATTGAGTGTCCATGGTGTACGTGTTGATCTTGCCTGCTTTCAGGCAACTAGTATTGGCTATTGCCACTATGGGCTTGTGGTTTATGCTATTGAGGAAGAAGGTTGCCCAGCCACTGGAGGAAGTATTGATGGAGCTTTAAGAACTGGGGAAAGATCAAGGTAATCCTTTATATTCTCATGTCATGCTACCATATTCGTGTCACATCTTCATGAGAAACTGTAAACAATGGTGTTGTGATATTGATCTTGAGAAATTTGTATGGTTTTTATGTACCATACTTGATATTTATGTTTTGGTTCATATGTTTTTTGGTTTCCAGGGTTCAGAGTGCCAAGAAGGAACATCCTTTGGGGCTTGCAAGCAGAGCAGCTCACTTGAGCCCTGGTGGAAGAATTGAGGACAATTATATGAGGCGAAAGCTGCACGGAGCTTCTTTAGATGTAAACAACTTGCAAATGCTTGATGAGAAGAGAGATATCTTTTATCTTCTCTCTTTTATGCTACAGAATACAAAACCTGTTGGGCATCAGGTATCTTGTATTGATAATTTTTCCTTACTTATTAGTTATTAGACAGTTGCTGGTTCTTGAGCTTACATCATTTGAGAACTGACTATTTTCCCCTTACCCTTTATGTGGTGGTGACTGCAGGATCTTGTTGGTTTAGTAATCTCAATGTTGCTTCTAGGAGATTTTAGTTTAGTATTACTTACCCTGCTTCAGTTGTATTCAATTTCTTTGGTGGATGTCTTTCTTGTATTGTTTATATTACCTTTTGGACTTCTTCTCCCATTTCCTGTTGGCATTAATGCTCTATTTAGTCACGGACCAAGGCGCTCTGCAGGCCTTGCACGTCTTTATGCTCTATGGAACCTTACGTCCTTTATAAATGTTGTGAGTTTTCTATCAAATTTCAACTGATTAGTGTGATTTTCTTTTCCATTTATAAGGGTGGAATATAGTAATATGGTTTATAATATTTTGGTTTTAATTGGGAACCTTATGTTATCTTTGTCACTAGGTGGTTGCATTTCTTTGCGGATATATTCATTACAACTCTCAATCGTCTTCCAGTGAAAGACACCCCAGCATTCAGCCATGGAATATCATGTAAGGGTATTCCTAAATCCTAACTCAATAAGAGCTGCTTATTTGGGAAAATCTGACAAGTTATTTGTTCTTCAACTGTTTGGGGATGCAGGGATGAAAATGAATGGTGGATTTTCCCAGCTGGACTGGTTTTGTGTAAATTATTCCAGTCTCAACTCATCAATTGGCATGTTGCCAATCTGGAAATTCAAGACCGTTCCTTGTATAGTAACGATTTTGAGCTGTTCTGGCAGTCATGATGGTATGTTCACAACATATATTCAACATTAAATCCCCCCCTCCCACCTCTTGATCCATCACTTGTTTGATTTGAGTTCGGTCATCTAGAATAGGTCAAAGATTGACATAGAGATGATAGGAAAACTTGAGGTGGGAGAAATAGATCTACAGAAATCCAAAGTAGATGTTGTAGAGGCATTCGTTACTGTAACACCTAATGTTTCATAGTTCTTTTAAAAATTAAATCATTTTCACCTTGAATTTCCCTAATGTGAATATCAAGTAACTAAGCACTCTTTAGAATGTGGTAGTTGTTGACTACTTGTAACTCACGCCTTCTTTTGATTTGTTCAATTGGCAAACGTCTTCAAGCTCAATAAAATCAGCAGAGTGAGAATTGGATAAGATTTAACTTGTAGCGTTTTATCCCACCTCCACCCCAAAACCCACTAAAATAAATTAGTTATTTTGGTTAGTGGTTTAAAATTAGTTTTTATTATTATTTGATTGTGAATGTAGGTTTATAATCTGTTTTTATCAATCAGCGTTAAATTCAATTTTTTTGTTTGTAATTTATGTAATAATGCCTCATTGAAATAATCTTGAAATGATTAGGCCTGAGAATTTGAGCTGGCTTGCACGGGGGTGGATCTTTTTTGGGGTGGGGGGAGCGGTGTGGGGTATTTAGTTGTTCATTCCTGCAAGCAGATTTTGGGTAAACTACCAGCCTTGTCTCGGTTAATTTTGTTATTTATTCATGTATTTATTTATTTATTCTCGTAGCTTTCAAGATGGGTTTTGGTTGGGTTAAATTCAGATTGAGGTAGTAGAAGTAAGTTCACGTGTTTTAATTATGAGATGATGGTTGGTTTTAAGATCGTGTTGGATTACGCAATCGGTGTAAAATTGGGTGTTAGATATTTTCGTTGGGTGGGTTTAGGTTCTGAGCAATTGGGTGTTAATTTGGGAAAATGCTCCGCTAAAGGAGGGCTGTTATTCATTGATATTTTAAATTAACGAGTCATAGATAATCTTATTTATTTACTTTAAATATAAGTTCACTTTAGACCAGGCTTATCTATTAATTTGGGTCCAAAAACCCATTACTCTTGAGTAACTGTAATTTCTGGAACAGAAAATGAAGCCCGACGTTAAGCTGCCAAGAGTTATATTCTCGGCTCAACTGACGTGAATTGTAGCTTTGATATGAATTTTACATTCTGATTTCCAATTTTTTTAACGTATGATACCTGGTGATACAACTATGGTTGAGTGGATCTTTTTACCGCAGGTAGAAGCAAGGCAAGCCTTTGCTTTGTATATTCTCGACACAACTATTGATTCATCCATGTTGTAATGTCCAATATCGTTCATGACCTTGACGACTCGGTTTTTAAGTAGCCATTTCAAATTTTGAAATGGTACAAGTTAATGACTAAAATTCAGTCATGTTTTATATTTACATATTTTTTGGTACAGTGGAAAATTAAAACAAAAAATAAAAAACAAGACTACAAAAACACAAACTCAGCTAACAGAGGGAGCAATTCCCGTGGAGGACGCCTCCAAACATGCAACACAGAGGAAAGGCATTTGTAAATAATGTATGTATGGTGTACATTTTTTTTTATCAAAGATATCATGTATTAAAGCCTAGAAGGTAGCCAAACGGCACTTACATATAAGGGATGATAATCCTAAAAGAGCAATTCTGCAATGCTCAAAAGGATAAACACTAAATATCAGGCATGCTCTCAAATATATGAACAAGAACCAACAAAAATAAAAATAAATACATAATCTCCACTGCAGCTAACTTATCAAGATACCAATCTGCTTACTGACAAACAAACGAATATTGGATTTATTTCACCATTTTCCGGTCACTTATTCTTCATCTTTTTTCTTGGACCAAACTGGCTCTGTCGGTACTGCAAGTATGCAATTTGAAGGCCCCATAAACGTTAAAAGCTCCACCAACACATAGCAGTAACAAATAGGGAATTAGACATGAGCCCTTAGTGAAATAGGTAGGAGGTAGTAAAAGAAAACCAATGAAAATAAGAAAAATAAAAAAAAGAAACAAATCGAGGGAAGATGACCGTGAAAGAGAAAGGCAGTGGGTGGTCGGAAAAGGAGAAGTGGTAGAAGGGATGGATGAGGTGATTGGAAAATGGAAGAAGAGGAGGGAAGTGGTTGTGTGAAAGAAAGAAGAGAGAAAAAAAAAAAAACTCTCACCATGGAGAGAGAAAAACCCATCTAGAGTGGGTAGGAGAACCCCACATGGGGGAGGAACCCGCCCCCCAAGGGGTGAGACGGCGGCACAAAAGCTTCTCTATGTTTCTTTTGCTGGCTTAGGGTTAAGAGAATATAGAATCTGAGAGTTCCAGCCAAGGTGCGTATGGTGTACATTTATATTTACAAATTTACAAATATCTGCAAGCATTGCCTTTGCATGTAAGCGCGCATTTTTTGGGCTGTTTATATGTACACGTCCTTTATCAACATTAGAGTTAAGGATAAATTAGAGTTTATTATTGGAATTTAACTTCGTAATAAACTACATACAATTGTAACCCATATTTTAAGAACTATCCATTCTAAGACTCTAAAATTGAAGCCTCTCATAATTATCATAAAATTTTGATATTTTTATGGCGTTAACAATTCATATGGAACTCGTTTGTTTTCAAATAATTATAATTAGTTAATTATTTAAATAAAAAAAATATTTGATTGAAATTACTTATTTTTCTAAATTTTTATAAACAATTCATGATAAAATTATAACAATTATTGTTTTAGTATTAAAAGAGCAAAATTGGCTACTCCGATTGGTTTGGCAAAAAAAATAAAAAACCCGTAAAAAGGTAGGGCTCACGTCTATATTTTAGAAACTTGAATAATCCCTGAGTTTTTTTAGCCCGAATCGATAAAGCCTACTACACGTGAAAAACTCGTAAAAGGTCGGGTAACTTTTAAATCGTTGGTTTGGTCATTCATGTTTTGAAATCACGTAACTTTAATTCATCTCCTTAACACCGCTAACTTTGACGCTGACGTGACAAACGAATTTCAGTGCCAGTTTGTCTAGTCACATTCAATGACCATGACGTGACAATTGAATTATAACTCAGATCATCCAGTCAATTTTGTGGCCTTCCCTGTTCATGATAAATGTGAAGTTAAGTTTAATAAAACCTTAAATAAAATCTGACTTGATGAGTTGAAGTGTAATTCAATTGCGACAACATGGTCATTGTAACTGGCTGGACAAACTGACACAAAAATTTGTTTGTCACGTCAACATCAAAGTTAACAATGTTAAGGGGAGGGACTTAAGTTACATGATTTCAGAACATGAGGGATCCAAACCAACAATTTTAAAGTTTAGGGACTAAAACTAAATTTGAGTCAAACTTCAGAGACTGAAAACATATTTAACCTTAATATAAATTATAAAAATTTCATACTTAAGTAAATAATTGACAAAATAGTTTTATTAAATATATTAAATGAATTTTATATTTTAGTATAAATTAAAAAATATAGTTTAGAAAATTTACACATTTAAAAAGTTATTTAAAATTATTTACGTGTACCGCCAACTTATTGCCAGTAATACATTTTTTTCAAATACAAGCAACTTATTGCCGGTAAGTTCCAGAAACTAATTGCCTCTTTTTACAGACAATAAATTGCCAATATGTGGAAAATGTATTATTGGTAATAAGTTACCGATGTGAAATTTTCAAAATTTTCTTATTACCGACAACAAGTTGTGATGTCCTCCTAATGAATGAAAAAATAAGAGCTAACTGTGGAGGGAAAGACGCTTACCTTTCAACGACAACAACTTGACTGATTAGAGGAGGCGAGCGAGAGACGATCGTGAAACAATAGAAGGAAAGAGAAAAGTGGGATTCTGTAAAAAAAGGGGGGGAGAGAGAAGAGCTTTTTACGGAAGGGAGAGTGGGAGATAAAAGATTTCAAATTAAAGAGGGGGAGAGGCGCAACGCAATCCACTGGAATAGCCAGAGGTTTTTTCTCTATGGAATAACTAGAGGTTTCCATCTCCTCTAGGAAGATTGATCTTGTTATCTAATACTGTCACTGCTGTAACCTTCTTCGTTGTTCTCACCCATCACCTCAACAAATCCATTTCTTGTCTAACCTGTCAAGCACATCTAATCCTTCTTGCTTTACCTCTGTTTGCTTCTGTTGTTTCTTCGTTTTCTTGTCATCCTACTCCTCCACCTGCCACTTCTTCTCATGTATCCCTATTCCATTCCATTCGATTCCCCTCCCTATCCAAATGTTTTTCACCCCTACAACCAACCATACGTCCTCTTACCTAGCCCCCTAACCTGATTCTGATTCCTTTTTAGCTGTTCCCTGGTTCAGTGTTGGCTTCTGGTTCTATAGTCTTCATACCTGCAATATTGTCACCATGAGTAATACTGCATAAAGCATTATACCTACCACAAACATAGAACATGAAGAAAAGGAGGAGATCATTGTGGAGCTGGAAAGTGATGATTTACAGAGTTTGCAATTGGCCAGAAGATCACTAGTTGGTAAAATTATAGCCCCTAAAGCCTTAAATAGAGGTGCTGTAAAGAATATTCTCCTAAAGGCCTGGAAGAACACAAATGAGGTACACATTATAGACATGGGCACTAACATGTTTATGTTTACATTTTCTCACAAAAATGAATCCAAAGAAGTTTTGGATAAAGATCCTTGGTTTGTTATGGGTAACCTCATCAGCCTTCAGTATTGGGTAGCTCAAGTTTCAGCATATGAGATCAACTTTGATAGAATATCCTTTTGGATTCAGCTACATGGTCAACCCTTAGAAATGTTTACTACAACAAATGCAACAAAAATCACAGGAAGGTTGGGAGAAGTTTTGGAAGTTGAGAACCCCTATGTTGGAAATAAACTTATTAGGACCTATGTCAGGGTCAAGGCCCTGATTGATGTCACTAAACCCCTGTGTACAGGGTGCTGGGTACCAAGGAAAGGAATGCCCAGAACCTGGATCCCTCTGTGGTATGAAAGATTACATGGCCTCTGTTTCACCTGTGGGGTAATTGGCCATGAACAGAAAGAATGCAAGAAGGAGAGAGTTATGGAAAGCTTTAACACTAATGTTCCTAAATATGGTCCAAGGCTTGGGGTCCCACCAGCCAAACCCATCACAATAATTTTGAAGGAAAAAGGTCTCTGGATGAATATTCCAACCTTATCCATGGAGCAAGGAGCAAACCAGAAGGAGAAGGAAGATGAACAGCCCAATAGGCACAAAAATGGACCAATAGAGGAAGAAGATGACAATACAATTAACAAGTGCCAGCAAGGAGAAAAGGAGGTTGGCCCAAACTTGGATTCTCACCTACTACCCCTACTCACCAAAACTATATGCAGACAGCAGGAATGTCAGAGGAGACAAGAAAGTAGCAGAGTAGTGGTGACAACCATGCCAGCAGCCCTATTTTCCCTTCAGAAAAGTCTGCGCTCCCATCTGATACCACCACCCGAAATGACAATTTCTTGAAATGCCCCACCCCAAATACAAGCCAAAAAAAAAACACAACCAAAAGTCCATATGTGAGTAATGACCCAAATGAAATAAATGGGCCAAATGAGATTAAAGGGCGAGCCCCCACCTTACTGGATCTAACAGAAGGAAGGATTGGTTTAGGCCCAGCTCTTTTGGAGGACCTCCAGATTCTACCTGAGTTTATTGGGCTCCGAAAGGCCCAAATAATCATAGATTATCACAACCCAAAAAAAGGAAAATATGAGGGAATTAACATGTCACATGACGAGATTCAGAAATGTAAACAAGCCCGCACCCTTCAGGAGGAAAGATTGGGCTACACTGTAGAATTTCCAGACGATGAACCAGAAAGTGATCAGCAGACTCATGGGATCCAAATGGGAGAAAAAACCTTCAGATTGAAGAGGAAAAACAATTAATTTTAGGTTGGAACAGAAGTTTAAATCTGAAAAGAAGCAGGAATGAAGAAACTGTTGGGGAAGATCAGATCATTTTACAAGATTGGCAAAAAAGAAGAAAATTGATTTCCATGGGAGACTGCCAGAGAGGAACCATCTATTATACCAAGAAGCTAGTGGAAAATTCACCCAATTCCCAGGGTAACAAGCAAAGGACTGAGGAGGCTGGCCAAAAGCAGCCCCATCCCCACCATGAGTTGGATATGTTGGAATTGTTGGGGTATGGCGGCTCCCCCGACAATTAGCGAGCTCTCTGAGCTGTGTGCCAAATGAGTCGTCCCTTGTCTTCTTATCAGAAACTCGGGCTACTGAAGACAAGGTAAATAAGATTAAAAGAAAGCTGAAATTTCAGAACTCCTTTTGTGTAGAACCCAAAGGGCTATCTGGAGGGCTGTCCTTATGGTGGAATAATACTCTAGAAATTAAGGTAAAATACTGGTCTCAGAACTATATTCATGTGGATGTTTATTGTAAAAGAAAACAAAAAAAAACTGGGACTGCACTTTTATTTATGGTAATCCTACTTTCCAGCATAGAAGTTTATGGGATAGACTGAGGGCACTCAGAATTTTCTCAACTAGACCTTGGTGTTGTTTAGGGGATTTTAATGAAATTTTATCCCAGTCAGAGAAAGTTGGCCTGTAGCCAGCCCAAAACAATAAAATGAGCCTGTTTCGGGCTTTCCTTAATGATACGGGATTGATGGATCTAGAATTAAAAGGCTGAAAATTTACATGGTACAACAATCCAAGGGATGGTTTTGTTACTAAAGAGAAATTAGACAGAATTCTGATGAACTAAGCTTGGAGAAATGTTTTTGAGCATGCCATGGTTGTTGCTCTCGAAAATTTCATCTGATCACTCTCCCATTATCTTTTGGCCTCGCACAAAGGAATCAAGTGGAAAATCCTTCAAATATGAGGCAATGTGGGAGGAAAACCCTGAAAGTGAAAATGTGATTAGGGACGCTTGGAATCATGAGAATCAAGGAGAGGATTGTTGGGACAGATTGGTAAAGAAAACGAGAAGATGCGCCTCCAATCTAAGAAGCTGGCACAAAAAGACTTTCAAGAGAGCGGATGAGCAAATTTTCAACCTAAAACGGCAATTAGAGATCCTCCAAAACAGCCCCCAAACCTCAACTAGCTGGGACAACATCAAGGAGATTTGAGAAAAAACTGATTCTCTTTGGAAACACGAAGAAGCTTTATGGGCTCAAAGATCTAGGCTTAAGTGGATCCACCATGGGGGTAAAAACACCAAGTTTTCCCATGCTACCACTATTCAGAGAAGAGACAGGAACTGTTTGGTGCGCATTCAAGATAGCAATGGAGATTGGGTCGAAGGTCATAGAGAGCTGTCCACTGCAATTCTGCAGCATTTTTAGAATATATACTCTGTTGAACAGGGGCAACAGCTTCATGAATGTCTTCAGCACACCCGAAGACTAGTTAATGAAGATATGAACAGAGATCTCCTTAGAACAGTAACAGAAAAGGACATTTAGAGTGAAATCTTTGACCTTGGAGCTTTAAAAGCTCCAGGACTTGATGGCTACAATGGCCTATTCTATCAGAAGCACCGGGATACAGTAAAGAAGGAGGTGATAGATGTAATTCTGGATTTTTTTGCTACTGGTAATATATGCAGAAGGGTTAATGAAACTATTGTGACTTTAGTGCCAAAAATCCCCAACCCAGAAAGCCTGAATCAACTAAGACCAATCAGCTGCTGTAATTTCCTATACAAGGTGATCTCCAAAATCATAGTGAAGAGACCGAGACCCTATATCAGTCAACTGATATCCCAACAACAAAGTGCTTTTGTGGGAGGTAGGCAGATCCAAGACAACATCATAGTTTCCCAGGAGGCCTTTCATTGGATGAGGCAGAGAAAAAATTCAAAGGATTGTTGGATGGTTGTTAAGCTTGATTTGTCCAAGGCCTATGACAGATTAAATTAGGACTTTCTTGAAAATATCCTCTTAACCTATGGATTTGATAGAGAATGGGTTCGAAGAGTTATGAAAATGGTTACAACAGTGACATACAGATATAAGATCAACGAATTTGAAACAAAAAGAGTGTTCCCCGGGAGAGGTTTAAGACAGGGGGACCCACTGTCCCCCTACTTATTTATCCTAGCCATAGACAACCTATCAAACTTATTGATTAAGGCAAAGGAGGGGGAAATAGGGGGAATAACCCTTGCTCCCACATCTCCTACACAAACCCATTTGTTTTTTGCAGATGATGTTGTCCTTTTTGGAAAAACTACAGCAGCAGAAGCATACCAATTCTCCAATATACTAAATTTGTTCTCAAGAGCCACAGGACAGAGAATCAACCTTTCAAAGTCAGGGGTTATCTTCTCCACTAGTACTCCCCCCATTGAGGAATCAGATTTCACAAATTCTAGGTGTTTCAGAGTGGGGGAATCCAGGGAAATATTTGGGCTTGCCAGCAGTATGGAGCAAGAGTAAGACCAACAGTTTGAATTGGATTAAGGACAAAATAATCCAAAAGATGGAGGGCTGGAAAGAGAATCTTCTTAATCAAGCGGGGAAAGAAATCCTAATCAAGGTTTTACTTCAGGCAATCCCATCTTATGCTATGAGACTCTACAAGTTCCTAAAAAAATTTTCAACTACCTGTGTTCTCAAATAGCAAGGTTTTGGTGGAAAGGAAATAGTAAGGCTAGGGGGATGCATTGGAAGAGCTGGAATTTCTTAACAAAAAACAAGAGGAATGGAGGAATGGGTTTCAAGGATTTCAGCCTAATGAACTTAGCTATGCTAGAAAAGCAGGCCTGGAGAGCAATACAGCAACCAGAATCCCTTTGGGTTCAAATAATTAGGGGAATCTACTACCCTAGAGGGGACATTCTGCATGCAAAGAAGAGAAGAAATGGCTCGTGGGTGTGGTCTAGTTTGTTGCATGGGGTTCAAGCTATTAAGAAAGCAGGAAGATGGTTAATTAATCGAGGAGACAAGGTTAATATTAAAGAGGATATTTGGCTTCATACAGGGGAAATAATCAACACTAACCACCAGTCCTCGGTACAGAAGGTTAGTCAATTAATTGACCATTCTTCTAAAGCTTGGAACATATTGGAAGTCAGCCGCAACATCCCCCCTCCCCAGATAGATTTAGTTCTACAAACTCCTATACACTGGACAAATGGGGAAGATATTTTTATATGGCCCCACACAAAGTCAGGGGCCTATACTGTAAAATCTGGTTACTTCTGCCTAAAAGTAAAGCAAGATCATATAACCAGCCTCCCATCCTCTTCCAACCAAAATTCAACTGCTATTTGGGAAAAAATTGGAAACTGAGAGTCCCAAAAAAGATAAAGAGTTTTGTGTGGAAAGCGTGCCATGATATCCTACCAGTTAAAGCAAACCTCTTTAAAAGACATTTGAGCCCGGACAACAGATGCCCTTTCTGCAACAGGGAACCAGAAACTACTGACCATATGTTGTTGTTTTGTGATTGGACCAAACCAATTTGGTTTGGTAATCAGTTGCAGATGATTCCAGACCCTACAAATTTTTCTACCCTCCAAAACTGGATCCTAGATGCGTTGAATTCCTACGAGCAGGGGGAGGACAAGGGACAATATGTTGGGGCTTTCCATATTGCAAGAAACTCTGAAGGCATACTGGAATTTGGAAACGCAAAAATCATTAATACTCACTCACCTCTAGTAGTTGAAGCTTTGGCCATTAGGGAAGCTATTATCTCAACAGACAATTTTGGAGTTTGAAGCTTGGTGTTCGAGAATGACTCCCTTGAGCTCATCCAGGCATGCAGAAAAGAGGTAAATAGGGGTGAAATTGTGCACATCCTACAAGATATTTGGTTGGTAAAGGAAAGTTTGGAGTTCTGTGGGTTTACCTGGGTCAGCAGAAATGGAAATCGACTAGTTCACACTATTGCAAAGCTAGTAGCCTCGGCATCTCTCAATCGAGACTGGATCGCAAACCCCCCTGATGATCTGCAAGCCTTCCTCCTCCAAGATGCTTGCTCGGTAAGCTATCACCATCCAAACGATCCCTCTGTTTCCATCTCACCTTAACAATGGGTCTTCTTACCACCACTTGGACATCGCCCAGATGCATTCAGCATCCCCTTCGGGACCTTAGCTTTGTGGCTCAGGGACCGGGTCTTCTTCGAAGCTTGATGATTTTCTACTTCGCGTGTCGTGTCAGAGTTTTTCTTTCTTTCGTTTCAAGGGTAGGCAAACAAGGATCTCTGCTAGGGCTCTTGTTAGATTTTTTTTTCAGTGTTTTTCTCTTTAAGTTAGATACGCCAGAGAGCGAATCTAGGTGCAATGTACTTCCTATCCTTGCTTATTCAACATTATTCTTTGTGTTATGGACCGCAAAACCCAATGTCCTTGTTTTTTCTGCCCTCTTGTTGGGCTTCTTCAATGCAGCGTATGTTTGACCAAAAAAATTAAAGAGGGTATTTTGGTAAAAAAAAAAGTGGGATTAAGACGTGTCCGATTAAAATGGGAGTGGGTAAAAATTTATTCCCAAAATAGTATTGAAAACCAAACTGTGAGCTTGGCTAATTAAGAGTGTGTTTGATAAATCATTTCAGCAGTGTTTAGTAATGTAATTTTTTTGGGTAGCTACTAACTTTTCTTAAAAACCTACTTGAGGTAGTTTTTTTAAAAAAGCTCATACTTTCAGCTACTAGCTGAAAATTAATTACAAGTTTATTTCTCAACCACCCCCATTTATTATTATTTAATAATTAATGATGTCTTTATATGTCATTTTACCATTTTCAGCTAATTTTACCAAACACCTTCAATCAATTCAATTAGTTTTTAAGCTTTCAGCTAGCTTTTCAGCTAGTTTTACCAAACACACTTTAAGTTTTCAGTATGTTCATCTTAAAAATTTGATTTAACATAAAATAAAGTTTAATTTTTTAACCCTAGATTACATATAAGATATTTTGACCACACTTCAATTACTGTTAATGATCGATCCAATTTTTTAAATATTCATGTAAAGATGTGATGAGATTAAAACAATCCATATAGTCAGGATATTACTCAAATAGAACAGATTTACAATTTAGCCACATTTTTGTAAACACATCACGATTTACAAGTGTTAAAGTTTCACGTGGAGCAACTGGCATCTGTCACTGCAATATGATCAAATGTGGAGTAGGTCAATCACCTTTTGCATCCCCTTCATGTGCCGTCAAACTGCTTCTTTCTGCATCATTGGTGGTACATTGATGCAACTGGGGAGAAGCAAAGAGATTCTTTTGAATCTCATCGGAGGACAATGAATTCATAAAATTAGTAGTATTGCCGGAAAATGAACCGCAACCCACTGTTGTGACATGGGTAGAATCAACGTCAGTGCCTCCGCCAGAATTTTGTCCATTTTTACCGCTACCTACAACCCAAGTATTGTTAAGTATCATTGCCCTTTCTTATAGACTTTCCTTTCCAGGATCACTACGTTCAAACCCACTAAAACCTAGTAATTATTATTTATTGAGGATAAATAACCTGGAAGAGTAGGGGCGGCAGCAGGTGTGTTTGAAAACGCAGGTGATGTTCCACTTCCTCTTTTCATCTTTGACTGCAGAACAGAAACAAAAATTAGGATTGACGTTCAGCTGAATCGGTTACTTCAGAACCAAGCATGATCGTTAAAACATAATAAAGGAAGAAGCATCACTAATCCTCAATTCAAGTATACATGCAAACAAAAATTGTAGAAATTTAGTGTCAATTCAGGCGTACCTTTGAAATTTCTTCACAATGCTTTACAACAACTGAGATATTTGCACATCGTCCATGCAATAGCGCATAGGCCCACAAGAGAAGCTTCCTTGGGATGCTCAGATCAAGTGCTTCAATCCCAATCATACTTGGGTTGAATGGTGTCTCTGTTACTAATTGAGATGGAATCAAATAAAACTTGAGGCCAGAGGTAAGCACTACAGAAGAACTCTCCCGGTAAAAATTATAACAGGCTTTGAGCAAAGCGTTTGCAGTTTCCAAATTTTCATCAGAAGCTTTCTTGATTATTATATTCTTTATTTTTGATAAAATGACACTCCATTTTGTTTCAATCTTTTCTAAATGAGTTGGATCTTCAAAAGCTGTACTCCATAATTCATGTGGCTGCAAATCAATACAGAGCAACTGGCTATTATCCATCCCACCATCAGTCAAATTAGGGACCTGAATCCCATTTGAGAATCCACATGATGAAGGGGTGATTTGTGCCAAATTATATATAAGAGATCGGCACCAAGCAACAGAAGCATGCCTGCAAACTTCTGCACAACTGCTATTCGAGAACTTTGGATTCTTAAAACGTTTCCGAATCTTCTCATTTATTGCTTCAAGAGTCTCCAGCTTTCCATTTTTCTCCAATAATACGACGTGTTCATGAAGATATCTGCAAAGAATAGAGGCTCTGAATTAGTTTTTACCATTGACAAAACAGATGGTAAACACATATTTCAATGAGAGGCGCTACAGAAATTTAGATACTCAAAATTTGTTAAAAAAGTGCGTATGTTTGCTTAAATCTTATTACCTATATATGATACTCTCTGATGTATCTGGGCTCGCAATTTCAGGCAAGCTGCATATTTCTGGCCATAAACTACCTTGCTCCATGAACAAAGCAAACATTCTCTCCAGCACATTGTCAGAACTGCTGACAGAACCAGATGCAGTAGTCTGAGAATGGGACATCGTTGAAATCAGTGCCTTTAAATATCTTCCAATGGCCACTGGTACAAGATCTTCAATACATAATGAAAACTGCATTCGTAGTAAAAGAGAAAAGACAAAACAAATCAGGTTTACATGCTATCGGATATGAGGACAAGGTAAACAAAAATGACAAGAAATTATGCAGGTTGTAGTTGAGGGGTGACTAACATACAATCTTACTAGAGTCTACACAATGTTGGATTGTTTTACACTTGTTTTCGGGGCAAGGAGAGAGGTTGTGCTCATGACAGCAGATACCCAAATAAAAAGGAAAAGAAAAAAGGTAGACAAATAGTAAAGTTTCAAAAGCAAATATTTAATGAGATTGATTCCATTAGTGTTGAAGAACCATAAGGAACATTATGACTATCTATATTGGATTGGATTACATAGTTGAATGACTCATTGTTAAGAATATAGATATCTGTTGTATTAATTTCTGTATCCTATATTTTGTATTGTACTTTCTCTATTGTGTATTGCATGCATTGATGTACAGTTAGATCTAACTGTAATTAACAGAATCCGGTTAGTCAGAATTCTGTTAGAATTAGTTTAGGCCTTCTATAAATACTCAAACTGTAAGCAATCCTTCAGTTAGTGAAGAATTACAACAGTTCAAACTCAAACTCTCTCTTCTCTCTTTTTCTCTCTCAAATCCCAAACTATGAACCCTAACATTTCTTAGCACTCAGCAACAAGAACTTCCAAATTTTTCTTTGGAGGCAAAATCGACCTGCTTAAGTTTGATTTCACAATTTTTCATTAGTAAAGTAGTATTAAGCAATGAAGGATTCATAATCAGTCTATTTTTTTAATACAAAAGAATAAAATCATTAAGACCAAGGGAAAAAAATTGCAGTGGAAAGGGAGGACAAGGAATCAGCCTCAGCCGAAGCACAAAACAGAAAACAACAAATAAAAAAATAATCAAAGGACAAGAGTTGGATTAGCATTGGTTTTTTTTTTTTCAAGATAAATCTGACAGTAAATGCTTCATTTTGGGTACAGATTTTGATCTGGTTGTCAAGGGGGGTTCCTTATGCTTGCATAAACTGTAAATTCATATTTCCAAAGGTAAATTAAACCACCAATCTTATTATCTAAAAGGCAATAAGTCAAAATCTTCAAATGAATCACATTCATCAAGTTAAAAAAACAATTATAAAGAAAGCGTACTTCCAGGAGAACAAATGAAGCATAATAAACTAGCAATGATAGTTTACTGAAGTGTAACTTCTAAATCAGGCTCCCTAGGATTTACCCGCTTATCTCCCCGAAGAGAAACATATGCACGTTCAAGAATACACCTATCTCCAGTCTCCTCCAATAGTTTGAGATAAAACAGCACATACTTTCGAATGCAAGTAATGAATTTCCGAGAACTTTCTGGTAAGTTAACCTCAAGGGCTTTTTTGTTCCCAGCAGAACCTGGTGTCTTGCGCCTGATATCATTAAATGCAAAATAGGTCAGTTCTTAGTTGTTGACAATATTACTGGTTCCTTGTTCCTGCATAGCATATATGACAAACCCATCAAATGTTACTGTGGGAAATCAAATAGTATTTTAGGAAAGAATAAATTAGAAAATTTGTATATTTCCTTGTAATCTGTACAGATTTGAATAATTAGGAACAATCCCATAAATCAAGGGATCCTAGAATAGAATAGAGTTATTATATTTCCTAAAATAGCATAGGTCTCCTGTATATATCTTGTATGATCTCTTTGTATTATTACAATGAAATCAGATTTCATTTAATCTAATTTTCCAGATGGTATCAAAGCTTTCGATCTAGGAAGCTCTGTCTGCGCACTGTAAACCCTAAGACGGCAGCCTGCATTGCTGCTGCATTTTTCTTAACCCTAAGACGGCAGCCTGCATTGCTGCTGCATCTTTTCCTATATTCATTGCACTTTTTTTTTTTCCTGCTATCGCAACCTTCTCTGTCGCACAACCTTCTGTTGCTGTTGTTTTCTCTGTGCCTTAATCGCACAGCCTTTCCTTTTATTCTTCACCACTCAGCCATCTTCTTGCTATAATGTCAAGGGAAGAGGAAGTTGTGAACCCAACCCCAGAAACAGGGAATACCCAATCCCAGCAACCTGGAGAACTGCAGAATATTCATTCTGCATATAGACTAAATGGAAGAAATTATTTGAAGTGGGCCCAACTTGTTCGTACAGTGTTGAAGGGAAAGGGGAAGTTGAGTCACCTGACGGAGTCTGGACCTAAACAGGAGGATCCCAAGTTTACTACATGGGATGAGGAAGATTCAATGATCATGGCGTGGCTGTGGAATTCAATGATTCCAGAAATCAGCGACACCTACATGTTCCTTAATTCGGCAAAAGAGATTTGGGATGCTGTAGAGCAAACCTACTCTAAAGCCAAAGATGCTGCTCAAGTATATGAAGTAAAGGTGAAAACTTTGGCAGCAAAACAAGGGAACAAGACTGTTACAGAATATGCCAATCAGCTGAAATCATTATGGATGGAGCTAGACCATTATAGAGTCATAAAAGCCAAATGTACTGAAGATTCAGCACTTCTCAAGGAGTATATCGAACAAGACAGAGTTTATGATTTCCTTGTTGGTTTGAATCTTGAATTTGATCAAGTTAGGATTCAAATATTGGGGAAGCAAAAGGTACCATGCTTCAATGAAGTGGTGGCTATTGTGAGAAGTGAAGAAAGTAGAAGGGGTCTCATGTTAGAGAGTCCAGCAGTAGAGAACTCAGCAATGGTGGCTGACCATAAAGGAGATCAGACTTTGGCCATGGTAGCCAAACAGAAGAAAGGAGGATCAGCAAATGTGGAGAAGAAAAGTGATGGTCTCTGGTGTACCTACTGCAATAAGCCTCGTCATACCCGAGAGAAGTGCTGGAAGTTGTATGGGAAGCCTTTAAATCGAGATCGAGAAGGGGGACACAGAGGAGGCTCCTCAAGGAAAGGAGGACAAGTTTATGTTGCTGCTGGAACAAATGAAGAAAATAAACCAGAAGCTGCTGACCATCTTAACCAAGAGGAGATAGAAAGGGTGAGAACCTTTCTTAGTAAGCTGGAAAAACCTCCAGGTGTGTGTTCTTTGGCATACTCAGGTAAGTTTCCACTTTCTTTTGGATTTAATGTCTCAGATACACCCTTTAACCATTATTGGATATTGGACTCTGGAGCTACAGACCACATGACACCATTAGCCAAACACTTCTCCACATATTCCCCATGTCCCAGCAACAAGAAAATTGCCACAGCAGATGGAACCCTTATAACTGCAGCTGGTCAAGGAAATATCCAAATCAATCCTTTAATAACCTTAAAAGATGTTCTCCATGTCCCAAAGCTGTCCACCAACCTAGTCTCTATACAAAAACTTATAAAGGATGTGTCATGTAAAGTTGTTTTTTACAACGATCATTGTGTATTTCAGGACAAGGATTCGGGGAGGACGATTGGACATGCTAGAGAATGGAATGGCCTTTATTATCTTGAAGATCCAAGTCTGTCCAGCAAGAACAGAATCTCACTCCTTCATATCTGAATCTTTGATGACCAACAGAGAAAAAATCATGCTTTATCATTGTCGGTTGGGACATCCCTCTTTTGGAGTGATCAAAATTATGTTTCCCTCTCTGTTTACCAAGTTAGATGTTGAGAGTCTTCATTGTGAGGTGTGTGAACTTGCTAAGCACAAGCGTGTATCTTTTCCAATAAGTAATAAAATTAGCAATTTCCCCTTTTATCTTGTTCATACTGATGTATGGGGGCCTTCTAATGTTCCAAATGTGTCTGGTGCTCGATGGTTTGTCACCTTTATAGATGATTGTACAAGGGTCACTTGGGTTTTCCTACTTAAACAAAAATCAGAAGTCAGTTCTGTCTTCCTAAACTTCCATTCCTTGATAAAAAATCAGTTTGGTGTTAATATTAAGAGGCTTAGGTCAGATAATGCCAAAGATTACTTCAATCATGTCCTTAATTCTTTTTGTCAAAAAGAAGGTATAATTCATGAGTCTTCTTGTGTCAAAACACCACAGCAGAATGGGGTCGCAGAGAGGAAAAATGGGCATCTATTAAATCAGACTCGGGTATTGTTGTTCCAAAATAGTGTCCCAAAAAATTTCTGGGGGGAAGCTGTTCTTACAGCAACACACCTTATCAATAGACTACCCTCTAGAGTCTTAGGATCAAAAAGCCCTATGGAAGCTTTGTCGTCTTTCTATCCAAACCTGTCCACTACAAATAATCTTAAACCAAGAGTTTTTGGGTGCATCTCATATGTCCATATTCATAGTACAGACAGGGGGAAACTTGATCCTAGAGCCTTAAAGTGTGTCTTTGTTGGTTACTCATCCACTCAGAAAGGGTATAAATGCTACCACCCCCCATCCAAAAAATTCTCTGTGTCTAGGGATGTTACCTTCAATGAACAAGAGGGCTATTTCCATCAACCTTATCTTCAGGGGGAGAGTTTCAGGGAAGATAAGGAAAGTAGTAATTCTGGTTTTCCCATTCTTCCAGACTTGACAAACTTGATATTTGAAAGATCAAATTGAAGCTGTAACAAGTGAAACAAGTCAAGGAAGTGAAGCTGGTCAAGGAATTGGTCAAGAAAAGGAAGCTGGTCAAGAAAGTGAAATTAATTGTGAAGCTGATCAAGGAGATGTTGAAGCTGGAAAATTTGGTAAGAAGCTGGTGTACTCAAGGAAGACTAAGGCCATTCCAGGATCAAGCCATGTTCAAGAATCCAACTCGACTCCACAAAAAGAGGTAACAATTTTTTCTCCAGCTGTGCAGGTTGAAATTGAAACCCAAAATGATCTTGATCTCCCAATTGCCATTAGAAAAGGGACAAGAAAATGCACCAAACAGCCACTCTACCCTCTCTCAAATTACCTGTCCTTTGAAAATTTCTCTCTTACCCATAAAACCTTCCTAGTAAACCTAAACACTACACTTCTACCTAATACCCTATCTGAGGCATTGTCTGACAGAAAATGGAGGCAAGCCATGGATGTAGAGATGGAGGCATTGGAGAAGAACACCACCTGGGAGTTAGTCACCTTACCAATAGGAAAGAGGCCAGTTGGATGTAAGTGGGTCTATACAGTGAAATACAAGGCTGATGGATCAATTGAGAGATATAAGGCAAGACTAGTTGCCAAAGGGTTCACCCAAACCTATGGAGTTGATTATTTGGAGACCTTTGCTCCGGTTGCCAAAATGAACACAGTTAGGGTGATATTGTCTCTTGCTGCCAATTATGGTTGGAACTTGGAACAATTTGATGTTAAGAATTCTTTCCTACATGGAGACCTTGAAGAAGAAATTTATATGGAGATACCTCCAGGATATGGTAGAGATGTTGCTGCCAACACTGTTTGCAAGTTGAAAAAGGCATTATATGGGCTAAAACAGTCCCCCCGTGCATGGTTTGGCAGGTTTACTAAAGTTATGACAAGTCTGGGTTACAAACAAAGCCAAGGGACCATACTTTGTTCTTTAAACATTCCAAGTCAGGGGGAGTAACAATATTATTGGTGTATGTGGATGACATAATATTAACTGGAGATGATAAAGAAGAGCAGCAATTGTTGAGCCAATGCTTGGGCAAGGAATTTGAGATCAAGACCTTGGGAAAACTAAAATATTTTTTGGGAATTGAAGTTGCCCACTCCAAGAAAGGGATATTTATATCCCAACAGAAATATATCACTGATTTGCTCAAGGAAACTGGCAAGGCAGCTTGCAAACCTGCTAGTACCCCATTAGAACCAAACCTAAAGCTTGGAAATGCAGAAGAAGATGTTGCTGTTGAAAAAGAGATGTACCAGCGATTAGTGGGCAGACTTATATATTTGTCTCATACCAGGCCAGATATTGCCTATGCAGTGAGTTTAATTAGCCAATTTATGCATAGCCCAAAGGAGACCCATTTACAAGCTGCCCACAGAATTTTACAGTACCTTAAAGGAACTCCAGGAAGAGGAATTCTATTCAAAAGGAATGGTAATGTGAAGCTTGAAGCCTATACCGATGTTGATTATGCAGGGTCAATTGTGGATAGGAGGTCAACTACAGGATATTGCACCTTTCTTGGAGGAAATCTTGTGACTTGGAGAAGCAAAAAGCAGGGTGTAGTGGCTCGGTCCAGTGCTGAAGCGGAATTCCGAGCCATGGCACAAGGTATATGTGAGTTGCTATGGCTTAAAATCATCTTAGAAGACTTGAGGATAAAATGGGAAGAACCTATGAAACTCTATTGTGATAATAAGTCAGCAATCAGCATAGCCCACAACCCAGTGCAGCATGATAGAACAAAGCATATTGAAGTAGACAGACACTTCATCAAAGAAAAGCTTGATAGTGGCTTGATATGCACTCCATATGTGTCCTCTCAAGACCAAATTGCAGACATTCTTACCAAGGGACTGGGCAGCCACAATTTTGAGAAGATTGTAGCCAAGCTGGGAATGGAAAACACCTATTCACCAGCTTGAGGGGGAGTGTGGGAAATCAAATAGTATTTTAGGAAAGAATAAATTAGAAAATTTGTATATTTCCTTGTAATCTGTACAGATTTGAATAATTAGGAACAATCCCATAAATCAAGGGATCCTAGAATAGAATAGAGTTATTATATTTCCTAAAATAGCATAGGTCTCCTGAATATATCTTGTATGATCTCTTTGTATTATTACAATGAAATCAGATTTCATTTAATCTAATTTTCCAGAGTTACCTTATTGGACCCTCAAGTTACATTAGACAATTTGGGTAAGATTTTTTTTTCATTTGAAAGAAAAAAGGTTCCAAATGATTATATTTTTCAATCTTCAAAGTTTTGTTATAACACTAATTAATATTACCAAAGTATTTGTCATGTGTCCTTGGAAATTGCCCATAGTATGAGCTACCAATTGCATGTGACAAAATTTCATTTCATTCAAGTTCAAACCAACAAATAATTAAAAATGAAAGGACGAGAATAAAATTGTACCTTCCTTTTTTCACCATGCTATCAATTTCCCACATATTTATTGTAAAGGATGAGCGGGAAGATTTGAAGCAGAAAGATAGTTGATCTTTTGCCTTCTCTATATCACCACTTTCACCCCTTTTATATAGCCCTTGAGCCAGCATGTATCTGGCCTTATGGAAATGTTTGAGATCCCCCTCAACACAAGTTTCAAGTGCAGAAAGGCAATCATTGTAAAGCATGGACCACACCGTATCCAATTTGAGCAACCCTTCATGCTTTGTTTCCACAGAATTGGAATGAATACATCCCTCCTTTGTATTTAAAAATGAGCTATCCATACCACCAAGGATACTTGTGACAGCTTCTTTTACAGATTGATTATAGCAGTTTGCTGAAATAACCTGTTGAGGACCAAACAGCAGTCAAGAATACAAATCAAATGCCAGTATATACCCAAGTCAATTAAAAAAATAAATAAATAAATATTGATCCTTAAATCAAATGCAACTGAAAAGGACATAAAAACAAAAGTATGATAGTTAAGGCAATCAGAATAAATGGATATTGGCAAAGACAAACAAATAAAATAATACCAAAAATAGAGTATAGTGATCAGAAAGGGGGAAAAAAACCTTCAAAATTTCCAAATTCTGTTTTCCGCACTTAAATAATAGCTTCAAGCGTGAGGCATGCATCCTATAGACAGGATCAACAGCTGATATGTTCAAAGCAATAGCTTTATTGTAATACGATAAAGCAATTTCATGTGAATATCCAAGCTTTTCACTGAGTTTACCCAAGTAAAATGCATGCAACCAGTCTTGCCTGCACAAAGAATCAAAGAAGTTCCTAAGCATCATAAAAAAGCTAGAGAAATGCAGGAAATAAAACACAAGAAAAGAGGATATACTTAAGTGCGAAGGCTTTCTTAAAATGTTTCATTGAGTTCTCACAAAACATCATCCACGCTGCATCCTTTAAGGGTAAAACAGATCTCTGATCATAAAAAGGGACTACATTTTGAAGGCTGTCGTAATATACCAAGGCCAATAACTCGTGTATCTCACACTGGAAATACAAAAATACATGAAAAAAGTCAAATACATAACCAATACTTTCACAAAACAAAGATAACCTACATCAAAAAAGAGTCTTAAGAGTGTATGTATTCAAGTTAATATTGTAAGCATATAAAGATGCAAATCCACAACATTAGCCTTGAACGTTACAGCATAAATATAATTTTTATTGCACATTTTATTATCCTTAAATATTATCGGACGTTTAATGTAACCAAGGAGCTAGCATAAACAATAAATGCCATCATCTAAAAACTTTAAGTGCAGATAACATTCAGAGGAAACTTTTCAAGGATATAAACACTTTGATTTTCTAGTTAAACTCTAATTTTGATTGAACCTATGTTAACAACCAGAGGACAGTGATTATTCTCATCCAAAAAGGAAACTTTCAGAGTAAATATATAAATAGATTGTAAAACCTGCTGAGCAGATGTCTTTGCCAAAGCTAAACTCATTAGTAGGCACCGTCTACTCCTCCTTCGGCTTGTTTCCACTCTCTCAGATAAAGTAGGAGTCTTCCTCCATCCTACTACATTAATGTGCTTGCTACCATCATTAAGCAACAAATCTACTTCCTGGCTCAGTGGTCAGTGCAATCAAGAAACATATAAAACTGTATTTGGCAACATATTTAGAAATCAAGACGTCATTGTTTGTCAGTAACTTATACAGCATTAAGGGTTTAAAGCCAAATAACAATTTTAAAACTGTATATGGCAACATATTTAGAAATCAAGACGTCATTGTTTGTCTGTAACTTTTACAGCATTAAGGGTTTAATAAGCCAAATAACAATTTTAAAACTGTATATGCCAACATATTTAGGAATCAAGATGTCATTGTTTGTTTGTAACTTTGACAGCATTAAGGGTTTAATAAGTCAAATAATAGTTTTAACTTACCTCATCATAAATATTTCCAAGTCGTTGCCAGCTGTCAAAGCGCAGAGGATTATACATAAGATCATATTTGAAGAGCTTTGCATTTTGTTCAACAAATTCATCCCCTTCCTTGGTCAGCACAAATCCAGGCCATTTATCTGTTGCACTCATTTCCTCGGACAGAGCTAAGAAATAATACAAGTTACAGTAAACCTCCAAATATGGCTCAGACCTGAAAGTATAAAAACAACGAATACCATGAATATAGTGTATTGTAACGATTAAATATGAATAATAAGAGATGGGTTAAGATAAATTAAAAATGAAGCACCTACAGTACTGCACAAATTTATACCTCCTCAATAGTGTTGTGTTATATTGTGCAAGGCCTCCCACATCAGGAAACATGATCTTAGTTATAGTTTCAAGAAATCCATCAGACCCAGCCTCCTCTGAGAGTTTATCTTCACATAGATTCAGATCATCTAGGAACTTATCTATAGGGTTTCCTGCCAAGAGGTCCTCTGGTGGCTGCAAAAAGTGCTTCCGAATAGCTCTTAAAACTCTACGAAGTTTGACCAGTCCAGTCCTCTGGTACATACAATTTTTTAGCGAAATGAAATTTCTGTACAACATTCAGTAGACAAGCTGAGCTATACAAATTAGAGACAGAGAGTACTCACAGAAGATCCCTTTGCATAGGGAAGAACATACTTGAAAACATCGGCACACTGTTCCTTGGTCTGATAATCTCCCCGGCTTGTATTTTTGTGCATCACTGGATCGTCTTCATAAGATGAATCAGATCTTAGGTTTAATCCATATAAACAGAAAAAGCACTGATCTAAGGCACTGTCAATTTTAGACTCAAGTTCCTCCCTTTCATCTTCAGAAAGTTCATTTCCACAATCAAAAAATTGATTGCATGAATTTTCACCCTTAACTAACTGATTATCAGTCCCAGCACCTCCATGATTTCCACACTCTGCTTCCTTACTGTCTTTATCATGAACTTTGCATGATGAAATGCCTTTGGAAATTATTCCTTCAGAAACATCCCTTTTCACAGGATTAACTTCATCAATTTTAGTCCCATCCATCTGGATATCTAATGTATCTGATTTTGAATCTTCAACAGATACATTGACAAGTCTGTTTTTGGACACTTCTTCGCACTGCATTGATTCTTTATTTAGAAGGTTAAAGCTGGATTTAAACTTCATATCCAAGGCCAAGAGATGCTTTATTGCAAATCTAAGAAATGTTCCTTCTTCACCTTTGCCACCTTCACCCACACAGCAAAGCCCATATTCAGCAAGCAAGTCATGCATTGCAACAATTAAATCAACCTGAGTTAAGAATTCAGGAAAGAAATGTAGAGGTTTTCAGTTAAAAAAGGAATCACTAAAACAACCAAATCATTTAAAATCATTCCACAAATGTGATAGCTCACTTGAGTTTTGATAGGTGTGGTTGGGCTAAGATGCTGGAGTTTGCAGAAAACAATGGCTGCATCAACAAAACAGCTGCTTTCCACTTGATCAGAAATTACTTGTGCAGAGGCTTTGTTACAGACAAGAATATTAGCAACATAGCTCATGATTAACAACAGTAGAGATTGCATTTGACAAATGCTGCTTGTTGGAACAGTAAGGCCATCCTGCAAGCATACAGAGACAAATGCTTTCACAACAAAAGATATTCTATAGTAACATATTGAGGAAACAAAAGGTGCTGTAAGTATACCAAGTTACATTACCCCACATTAGCAATGTCACAGATTATGTGATGAGGATCAAGAGGGGACCATACCCGAGATGTGGAAGAAATTGAGCCCAAGTTGATCCACTTGATTCAACTTGAAGAAAATAATACTTAGGATCTATTAGTTAAGCTTTGGGCTTGTTTATTTAGATCTTTTAGGTTTTCTTTATATCCTGGGCCTTGTTGGCTTTTATTAGTTTAGGGATATTTTGGGCCTTATTGGCTTTTAGTCTTATTTAATTGTCTTATTTAGGTATTTATTAGGCTAAACTAGTTATGAGTCTGTTAGGTCTTTTAGTGACCTTTTATAATGTGTGACCTCCTCATAAAAGTTTTAGTTTTGATTTTAAATAGAATTGGGGATTTTCCTCTTTGAGAGAGCTTTTGTGCCTCTTTAGGGTTCTTCGGTGAACTATTGGCTTTGATCTTATCAAAGGCTTCCATACTCTTGTAGCAACCTTCACTAGGCTTATCATTCTCTTGGATATTATGGCGCCTTTCTTCATCTTCTTGCTTTATTCCATCTTTTTATTCTTTTATTTGAGTTTTGTTCTTGGTTCCAAATATAAAGTTGATCATTGTTTTGTGTGTCTCCAAAGTTGATCATTGTTTTGTGCGTCTCCAACCCTAGAAAGATTTGTTTTAGGATTCATGGCAATATGGATCTCATCATGGCTACTTTATTTTTTTACAGAAAAATGAATTTTATGAGAGAAAAGGACAGTAAAACTAGGAAGACTATAGGATATCCTCCAAAACCAAAAAAAAATGGAAAAGAATAACACAAAAAAGAGAAAATTGAGAATGCAGCAGAGCTGCCCAGCCTCTATATATTAGAAATGGAATCTCCCTTGAAACATCTGTGAGCAATACAATAGAGAGAAGACATAAACACAACCTAACCCAAAGCATATCTAATGGCAATCAAAAGACCTTAAAAATCTAAACATTTCACTTCACTCAAATACATAATTAGACAGCAAAAATTGCTTACTGCCGCAATTTTGAAGTGATTATTAATTTCAAAACCTTCAAAATGAACCATAAAGAATCATTGCAAAGTGAAAATGCACACTCAAGATGGACCCAGCATATCAAACAGTATATTTCAAAGGAAAGTATTACTTCTATTGAGTACTGTTGTACAGACAAAGCTCTAGTCCAATAAATAGGTTTCCTTCTCAAATCTCAACTAGACCAGGTTCAAAATAAAATTAAGGGAACCCTAAAGCCCAGCATTGTAAGAAACCAGATTGAAAATAACATTATAGAATCCAATAACTATTGACCCCACACATTATTGAGTGAAAATAAGTTGATAATATGGATAACTAATATCCTGCAGGCTAAGTGAAGTTTAAAAGGCCTTTCCGTTTGATATATAGCAAATGATCCCAGTATATATATCCAGATCAAAGGAATGAAATATCAGACCATTGTCTTTTAATATAGAGATGAAAACAGTAAGGACTAAGGAGGTTAAAAAAAGGATAAGAAGAGAACAAAGCTCTGAATACAAATACAGTACTTTTGGTTCCTTTCTTTTTTCTGGTTTGCTATAAAAAGAAGAATTTCAAAGAAGAAACACCATCTACTCAAGCATGGAAGGAAAAATTAGAACAAAAGCCCAAAACACCATATATACTATACATAGAGCCCATCAATCTCCTTGAATTTCACAAGAGAAATCTGTCAGCCCAAAAAATCAATAATTGAATACCAATAATGTGAGCAGGATGAGTATTTTTGTTTTTACATATAATGAGAGTTTTTTCCCCATATTGATGAGGCATATCAAGTTTATTCAAAAAGGAGTAATTATATCTAGATGTTCAAGGATTAGGGTAAACATATACAGACTAGTAATAGACAATTAGTAGGTATATTTAACTTAACTGATTTATTTAAGTTGTGCTCAGGAAGGAGAAGTAATGTCATATATAGTTCATGAACTTCATGGATGAGCAGGAAAATGATTTTTAAGAAATCCACCTCACTGCTCTGACAGATTAGAATCCAAGACTACTGAGAATGATATTTACTTACAGAATCTCCATGATGATCAATAACTTTCTTCACTTGTGAGATACAGTCAGAGAGTGCCTTCACTTCCTCAGCAACCAAGTGACAACAGTGATTGCTAGAACTTTCATTTGAATCAATATCAAAATTAGAACCAAGTGTTTGATCAGAAAATTTAAAGGGTGTAATACATTTATTCAACCCCATCATAGCCATAAGTATTTTCAGCTTTCTGTAATGACAATTGAAATACATTTCTACATCCATCGGTGTTGTCTTCTGACATGCTTCTATTAGAACATCTAAAGCCCTGAGTTCAGTAGAAGTTATCTTTTCATCTTTTTATCTGCCATGGCTAAAGAAAATGAATCGATGTAGACATCCCGAGTGGAGAACATAAGAGGGGAAAGCAGGGTTATACACTCAAAATACTTTTCTTGTTCCATCATCTTAATGACAGACTTTTCCATCGAGAAATTGACCTTTAATATATTGATTTCATAAAGCACTCTATCAATGTTTAGCTCTTTTACAGCCTTACAATGTGGACGAGGGACTGAACCTGGAGAATGTTCCATATTTTCCCTCTTTCCCAAAAGCAACAAAGCAATACAAAGTTCTTCACAGGCTTTTGCCCTGTTGCCATCAAAATTAGACAATCTCCCACTTAGCCAGAAAAATCGAGCCCAGAATGAACTGTTTTTTACCAGAAGTGAGCTATCTAAATTGGAATTGCTCTCAGTGGAGGTATCTATTGATGTTCCACTAGTCTCTTGTAAACCACCAATCGAAAAACAACCTTCACTCAAGGCATTTGTCAAGGTAAAAGGATAATCTAGAGCTACAGACTCAATGATCTTACCGAGATGATAAGATGTCTCTGACATAAATTCTATTTGTTTAGAACCAGCGGAGGAGCATAACCCAAAGTCATAATACAGCTCAGCAAGAAAAATATTACATTCAGCAGTTCTCTCCTTTCCCCAGTGCCTTGTTAACTTTTCCAACTCCAGAAATTTGACAAAAGCATCCTGATGCGCGAGGCCTTGTTTTGCAACCTCTTCTAAAAGCAGGTGTCCCATATGGTAAACACCATGATTGTTTGAAGTTTCTCTTAAAAATGAGGAAACATTATTATATTCAGAATTTCCTAAATAGGATAGTGTTGTAGTATCACTATCAATAATATCTCGACCACCCAGTCCACCAGCAATAAAAGATTCTAGATATTGAATGACGACCTTGGCACGGTCCTTTCCACAAGAAGAATCTGATTCTTCTTTCCCTGGTTTACGACTCCGGAGCCTTTCAAGCCGAGAACTTCGCCTTTCATGTGGTTGTTCTCCTTGGATATTTACTTCTTTCTCTTTAAAAACACTTGATCGTTCTATATTACCATCACCAAAAGCACTGCTTTCAACATTAGATCCTTTCACTTCCATAGTGTTCATAACAGCATCTGAATTGCAAGGTAAGTTTATGCTTAGCCTAATGTCTGGAGAATAGTGTGATTTTTCAGGATCCATCTCAGAACTTGGCAGATGCAATGGCAATAAGATTTCCAGCAGTGCATCAGCAAGAGCCACCCACGAAACCTCTTTCAGGTGCAGGTCCTTATTTTGTTTCAGCTTTTTGAATGCAACATCCCCATCTAGACTCTCATTAGTAGCTTTTCTCTTGTCAGGAAATTTGAGCCGCACATGTTTAGGTTCCAATTTGTCTATGCCTCTAGGAGCAAATGGCAATGGCTCTGATTCTTCTATGGTATTTCTAACATGCAAAGCACGAGAATGTGATGGCCAGTGCCTCAATATCAACTCAGCAACTGAGAGGCAAGCAACCTCATCACCAATTGCAATAAGAACTTCCAAAAGCTTTTCCATGCAATTCCCTGCAGAAAAAAAAAAAATCAAAGGGGGGAAATAAAAAATGTACAAATACACATACACTATGCGAATGTTTTCATAATTGAAATAATTACTACTGAAAGTGAATAGAATGTATTTTGAAAGTAACTTTCACAGGCAAACTTTATTGTTGGAAATGATTATCTAAAGTGATTTTGAAAGAACTAGTTTTGTTGGATAGGGGTGAACTTTGGCACAACAATGAGATTTCAACCTTCAGTCATGGTGCTCACGGGGTAAAGGCTGCATATGTCTGATCTTCCCTGTACCCCATAATTACGAGAGCCTTGTGCATTGGATTGCATTTTTCCATTTATGCTTTGATTGTGTTAGGTGAAAATTACTTTTGGAAAAATAATTAAAAAAATTAATATTTGATTGCTATGAATGACCACACATTTGTAAAAATATGAGCCCAAAAGGCCAAAATGAAATCTCACCAAATATCCATTCAATCAGAAGCAACAAAATATTACTTCTGGTGGAATGGTGTCACATTGCTCGAGATTTTAACTTCATTTTTGTTGCTAATGATGTAAAGATATGCCAAAAGTGGTCCAAAATGCATTTGTACAGTGCAAAAGTCATTCTTTACTTTTATCCAGGCATGCTCATGCACACAAGAAGAGATTAACAGACAGTTCAAAAGACACCCAATTGGAATACATGAAGGGTAAAGATGACCCAGAAAGGAAAACAAAAAACTGAATTTCACAGACAAGAAATACTAATGAGTCATTTAGTAACCACTAAAAAAATGACATCTTAAAATTATTTGGTGCTTACAGTTATTAGGGCTACACAAGAGGCCTTGCTCAAATGCCCAACGTGAAATACTTAGTAAACCCATTGAACATGACAATGTTCCCAGCTTGTTCCAGACAACAGAATCTTTAGAATCAATCTCCACGGCTTGAAGATAACAGTGCAGAGCATTTTCATAATGTGTAGAACCTTGCTGAAGAAAAACAGTGGCAAGGTTTTTCAATGCCAAAAATCTGTAGAAACCTCTGTAAGTAACACTCATATATATTTAATTAAGTGAATAGCAAATTATCAATACATACTACACAGACGAACTTACATATCCAACTTATATTGAAGTGAATAGCAAGGTTCGTAACAAGTGTTTTATAAGAGTAACCCCCTTACAAAACACTTTTGACAAAAAGCTAATTAATCCTGACCATTAAGCAGACAACAAATGCTGAGAAGACATTGAATTGACTCAGTCTAGAATCTGGAGCATTGCAAGAAAAGCAACAACTTGTGAAGATAGAAGAATGGAAAGGTGCAACATGAATGAAACAAGATATGTGTACCCTACCCCCACCCCCCCACCCTGTGGAAATGGTAGATTTAAAACTAACATTCACCACCTAGGTGCTTTGTGAAGATTAAAATAAGTGACAGAATTATCAGGGCATGAGAACTAATAGAGAAGAACTTCAGGTAAAGGAAATTATTGCAATAAATTTGTGTCCAACATTACTTTAACAGACTACAGACTGAAAGAGGACACTATACTAGAATACAACAGAACAGTGGACAACTTGATGTAAAACATATAGTATATTGCAAATCAAAACCTGAGTTGCAATAGATGACCATCACCGGCACTGCTATCCACCTGACAACAGAAAATACATTACCAATTCAAAATGACAATAAAGATTCCAAAAAATGTGTTAGAAATTAGGAAAAAAAAACCAAAACCTGAGCATTGGCAATAAGAGGATCTTTAAGGGCAGATTCTAGGAGCTCGCGAGCCTTGTCATATTCTTTTGCTTGTAACTTGAGAAGTCCTTCATGATAAGTTTGAGAAAGATGAAATTCCTGAAATAACAAGGGGAAATAAAAGACATAATTGAATGAAATAATGGTAATGTAGCATATGAATTTGGGTCCTCTACAGCACATACATGAATAACTCGCTGTAGCCTAAATAGAGTTCTCAGAATTGCTTAACATTATCATTTATCATCGACGAGAAAGAAAGAATGAATAGAAGAAACGTGCCTGGGCTTCTTTAGTAGGAGCTAGTGGTTCCCACTGACTTTTAGAGTCGGTATCATTGATAGCTGCGATTGAGAACTGCAAAGCAAAATCAAAGCCTTTTTATCAGCATGAAAACTTCAAAACTCGTAGAGAAAAACACCGCGAATCCAAGTAGCTACTAACGAGAACGATGAAAGTAATGAGGATAAGTCGTAGAACCTAAATTTTATTCTCATACCATAATTCGATCTTCAGAATGTGAAGTGTTCACGCGGTCTTGTATCGCCTCCCAGTAAATTCGTCAATTTAGGGTTCCAGCCTGCGATTTTGGCTTCCTATTTTTCCACAGCTAGTAAGCGAGGGAGAGCGAGCGAGCGCGCTCTGGGAAACCGCCCTGGAACTATTCCACAAACGCCGTCGTGTTACAGACTTCTCTGCTATTTTTTTTTCAACTGTCTCTGTACCAGTCTTGGTGTTTCTTTCTTTTTTCTTTGGTCACTTTTTTTTTTGTTTAAAAAATCACTTTGATAAAATGGGTTGTTTTATGGTGCACTAGGATGAAAGTGGTGCGCTGGTGGTCTAATGGGGTTAAGGGTAAAATATAACTTTTAAAATTTACATTGTGATCCTCATATTATTATGTTATTAGTAGTAGGTTTGTTTCTCTCTCCTCTCCTATTTCTCTCTCCTCTCTCACCCCTATGTTTCTCTCTCTTCTATTTCTCTCTTATCTCTCTCCCTCCCCTCTCTCTCCCCTGATTCTTTCTCCTATTTCTCTCTCCTCTCTCCCATTTGTTTCTCTCTCCTCTATTTCTCTCCCATCTCTTTCTCCTCTCTCCTTTGTTTCTCTCTCCTCCATTTCTCTCTCTCTTATCTCTCTCTCGTTCTCTATCTCTATTTCTCTCTCCTCTCCTCTCTCTATTTTTCATTTATTAAGATTCTCTCTCCTCTATTTATCTCTCCTCTCTCCTTTCTCTCTTCTGTTTCTCTCTCTTCTATTTCTCTCCTATCTCTTTCTCCTCTCTCCTTTGTTTCTCTCTCTCCTATCTCTTTCTTGTTTCTCTATCCTCTGTTTCTCTCTCCTCTCCTCTCTCTATTTTTCATTTATTAAGATTCTCTCTCCTTTCTTTCTCCTCTATTTCTTTGTCCTCTCTCATGTTTCTCTCTCTCCTCTCTCTCCTCTGTTTCTCTCTTATTTCTCTCTCCTCCCTCCCTCTCTCCACTTTCTCCTCTGTCTCTCTCCTTTCTCTCTGTTTCTCTCTCATCTATTTCTCTCTCCTCTCTCCTCTATTTCTCTCTCTTCCCTCCCTCTCTCCTCCATTTCTTTCTCCGCTTTCTCTCCTCTATTTCTATCTTTTCTCTCTCCTCCATTTCTCTCTCCTCTCTTTGAGTCGTAACTCACCTAAGGGGCTGCATCGGCATCCCATCTTCTCAGTTTCTCAGTTAGATCTCAATAGTGGTCTCTGGTCTCTGCGAGATTGCTCTTGCGCATTTTCATTTGGTGAAACACCATATGATGTTGAAGAAAATGACGCTTTCGTTCCTCCACCACATATATGCTTCCAACCCCCATCGACGGTGCTCTAAATAGAGGAGAGAGAACTAGAAAGGAGAGAGGAGAGAGAAACAGAGGAGAGAGAAATAAAGGAGAGAGAGGAGAGAGAAATAGAGGAGAGGGGGAGGAGAGATATGAGAGAGGGATGGAAGAGAGAGAAATAGGAGAGAAACAGATGAGATAGAACATGAGAGAAACAGAGGAAAGAGGGAGGAGAGAGAAACATGAGAGAAATAGAGGAGAGAGGAAAGAGAAATGAAGGAGAGGAGGAGAGAAACAGGAGAGAAATAGAGGAGAGGGAGAGAGGAGAGAGAAAGGAATGGGAGAGGGGAGAGGAGAGAGAAACAAATGAGAAAGGGGAGAAAGGAGAGAGAAATAGAGAGGGGGGGAAATAGAGGAGAGAGAGAGGAGAGACAGGGACTTGTCTGAAATTTTTTAAAATTTGGTTTAGTGTTATTAATTGACCGGTTACCTTTTCATCTCACGCATCCTATAAACAGTTATTTGATTCAACGGTTTGAGATCATTGGTGCACCAGTGGATGACATTCAAAGTGGTGCACCATATAATGGAGGAGGGAGGAGAGAGAAGAGACAAAAATGGAGGAGAGAGAAGATATAAACAGAGGAGAGAAAATGGAGAGAGAGAGGGAGGGAAGAGAGAGAAATGGAGGAGAGATAGAAGATAGAAACAGAGGAGAAAAAGCGGAGGAGAGGGAGGGAGGAGAGAAATAGAGGGGAGTGGAGAGAGAAACATAGGAGAGAGGAGAGAGAAACATAGGGGAGAGAGGGGAGAGAGACAGAGGAAGGAGGGAGGGAGGGAGGAGGGAGAAACAGAGGAGAGAGAGGAGAAAGAGAGAAACAGGAGAGAGGAGAGGAGAGAGAAATAGAGGAGAGAGAGGACAAAGAAATAGAGGGGAGAGAGAGGAGAGAGAGAATCTAATAAATGAAAAATATAGATAGGAAATGAGAGAGAAACATAGGATAGAGAAACAAGAGAGAGATAGGAGAGAGAGAAACAGAGGAGAGAATGAAACAAGAGAGAGGAGAGGAGAGATAAATAAAGGAGAGAGAGGATAGAGAATCTTAATAAATGAAAAATAGAGAGAGGAGGGGAGAGAGAAATAGAGGATAGAGAAACAAGAGAGATAGGAGAGAGAGAGAAATAGAGAAGAGAGAAACAACGGAGAGAGGAGAAATAGATAGGAGAGAAATAGAGGAGAGATAAACAAGTGGGAGAGAGGGAGGAGAAAGAAATAGGAGAGAGAATCAGGGGAGAGAGAGGAGAGAGAAACAAAGGAGAGAGGAGAGAGATAGGAAAGAAATAGAAGAGAGAGAAACATAGGGGAGAGATGGGAGAGAAATAGGAGAGAGCGGAGAGAGAACATACATACTACTAATAACATAATAAAAGGAGGACCACAATGTAAATTTTAAAAGTTCTATTTTTACTCTAAACCCCACTAGACCACGGGTGCACCACTTTCAAAGTAGTGCATCATATAATTTCCCTGATAAAATTACGAGTAATTTTAGGATAGATTTTTTTTAAGTTTGACTCTGTTATAAGTTTTCATACTTTATTATTATAAAAAATAAATTTAATTTAATAAAATATATTATTAAAATTTTTAATATTAAATTTATACAATTTATAAAATATGAATTTTGCTTTTACACCCAATAAAAAATCTAAATTTTGTTTTTACTTTTCATAAAAGATTTTTTTATTTTTACATATTTATAAATGATTTTTTAAAAACATTCTTTGTTGTTAGTCTAGTTTTGTTAAGTGTTGATTTGTCAAATAAAAGTGTACATAATCAGACAAATATGGCACTGCATAATGATTATATAACATTTTTTATAAAGTGAACAAGTTGAATAAGTGTCCGTTTGGTTTACAGTTGAGTAGAATTGATTTTAAAAATGAATGGTTGAGATAGATAATGTATGCTTTACGAAGTACATTGGACGGAAATGATTTAAAATCAATTCTACAAAATCATGATTTTACAGGCATTAAGTTCCTCGTGCTGCTTTTTAACATGGGAGTACTCATATAGGTAAGCAAAAAGATAGTCACAAGAAACCCACTTGAGTTACTCACATATTAAAAATTTTCACATAATCATTAGTTGGTGTCAGCTTATGTCGACTTTCATTTGACAAGTTAGCATTTAACAAAACTGTACTAATGACAAGGATAATTTAAAATAAATCCATTCATAAGGATGTAAATTAAAAAAATATATATTTTATGAGGATTAAAAGTAAAACTTAGTTCATTTACGGGAGACTGAAAACATATTTTATCATAAAAAAAAAAAAAAACTATTTGGTTGATGGAATGAGAGTTTGAATAGATAGATTTTAGGCTTTGTTTGATTTTATAGATTCCGGAAAAAATGGAAATTAGGTATAAAGGAGAATGTGAGAAAAGAAAATTGAGTATGTAATTCGAACTTAAAAGTAACATTTTGTTTATTTGTAATCCTCGAAAGTGTTGATATCTATTCTTAAATGTTTAACTTAATTACATTTTGCTCCTTTCATCACAAAAATATGATTAAAATGTGAGCAATTTTTTTTTAAAAAAAAAACTAAATTATAAACAAGTTAAGACATATAGAGGTTTACAGATTACAGTGAAAAGTTAAGACATCTAGAGGCTTACACTGAAACTTTCAGTGATCAAGGATAAAGAAAGGGGTGAGTCTAAGGTGCACAAATTTTAAATTTGTGCATCTGTGCACAAGTAAACGTCACCTCTTATAACAGGTTTAGCCGGTTCACTCTTATTTTATTTTTGTAAGATTTGAGAATTGTGAAAGGGACCTAACAACTTTTAAATATTTTTCATTGTTCTTTCCTCATCCAAAGTCCCAAATGTAGCACCTCCTCTGTTCTTGCTTCTAGCAACCGTGAATCTCATCCCTTTCATCATAACGGTGAGTTGAACGACTTTGTGCTTCAAGCAGTGGCTAGTTGAGAGCTCCGTCTTGAGGTAGACGACTATCTGGTTTTAGTGATGTAGTCTTTAGGTGAGTTTATTCTGGTTTTGTGTTTTGTTCAGGGTGAAATGGAAGCTTTAGGTACATTTGATTATTTGAATGTTCCTCTATTAAAACTTTGTCAATGTTAGTACACAGGAAGAGGTGTTCAGATGTCAATTTTTGATTAATTATATGTAATATTTAATAGATGTAAATTATTGAGATTTTTGCTGTCATCTGTATTCCCTATTGTATGTGGCCTTTGTTTGTAACATTTTATGGAGGAATAACAAGGAATGGATGTTATTGTTTGTATATTTTAGAGTTAGTTTGGTAAAAATCTGTTAATTACTAAATTAATATTTGATTCTAACTATGAAGTTTAGCTATTACGATACATCTAGTTCAACTTTGTACTCGTAAATCCAGCCTAAACCAAAAGATTTTTAAAATTTTCCAATTTAATACTATCATGGTTGAAAATTAAGCCTACACTTCATATTTGTTTTTGACAAATTGCATTTTTTTGTGAATGTAATAACGTGAATAATAAGTTATCACTTTTTCGATATCCTTAAAAATAAGTGAATTACTTTGAGTTGTTTCTTTTTTAGGAAAAAAAATATTGATAAGAGTCCATGAAGATGGCAGTTCAAGAAGGTAACAGTTTTGCAATGTAATTACTCTACTTCAAGCAAATAGTAGTTTACGAAAAAAATGAAAGGATAACACAGCGAAATGGGCTTAGGAAATATTCACAGGAGTGAAGGACCACCATTGCAAAATTCATAAAACATTTCCCGTTAAACCTGCAACCTGTTAAGTTTATTTAATCTAGACCACTCAATAAAATAACATTATATCTTATGACTCACATTTACTTGTGTACAAGTACACAAGAATTTTACTTGTGCACCTTAGAACTGCCCTAAGTAAGTACCATTTTCATTGACCAAATTTTATCTTTATTCCAAAAATGAAAAATTGAAGGTAGGTCTCACGTAAATATTTTCTTCTCTCGGTTGAAAAGAAAAGAAGGGGAAAGTGGGGAACAACTTACAAAATCCACGCATTTAGAGTGTGTCTGTTTAGTATTTTTAAAAATTATTTTCTATTTTTAAAAATTAAAAAAAAAACAAAAACTAATTTGACTCGCCTATATTATGATAATTGTTTCCAAAACTATTGCTCTTTATTGTTTTAAAAACACAAAAAAAATGAAATAGTCCAATTGTGTTTCCCTTCTCTATTTCTCTAATTCTCTTTGTATTCACAAAAATAAAAAAATGAAAACATGGCTCATTAATGGAATTGTTGTAATTAATAGTTATTTTCAGTTTTTCTTTTTCACCTTTCTCTCTTTTTCCTCTCTGTTTTCATTTTCACGCAATCGACTTTTCTTCTTCTTGAGCGTATAGTGAAAGAGTGCTGGAATTGATAGGGCAAAGGCACAATAGGTAGATTCGTAGATGGGGGGTGGCTTTGATGAGAGGGGGCTGTTGTTGGTACCTTGGAGGTCTCACAACAATGGTGAGTATTGGCTAGAGTTGTGGGCAATAGGTCTCACAACGTGTTGTTGTGGCTTCGCGACCGTGGCAGCCAAAAACTGAGCATGGTTGTGGCTCCGCAACGGTGGTGGTTGACACGAATTGCGGGGAAAGTGTGATGTTGCGTTGTTGCCAGAAAAGAAGTTATAGGACCCTGGATCTTGTTTAGCAAAGAATAACATGGTGCGGTGAAGTCTTTTATTTGTTTTTTCATAATTTCTTTTTTAAAAAATTAATAAGTTAAAACAAGAAAAGAAAAGTTAATTATTTATACGGGTTAATTTTAGTTCCTAAAAGCATTTAGCAAATGTAATGTAATTTTAGTTCCTAAAAGTATGAGGTTTTAATTTTTTATGGGATCTAAAATTAAACTATATCTTCAAATGTAAGTACTAAAAATGAAATATTTTTATAGAAATTATTTTTTAAAAATCATATTTTTAGATACCGGAAAACATATTTAGGGGTCATTTGGGGTGATTGCGAGTTTTTAATTTTTGATTTTTAAAAATTTTCAATTAAATTTTTAAACTCAAAACCAAAAACCAAAAACTTATTTTTGTGGCTTTCAAAATAAACATTTTGAAAAAATCCATACTAACAATTAAATGAGTGAATACAATCAAACGAGTTTTATATTTTTTTAGTTTCCAAAACATGTTATGGAAATAAGTTTACCAAGCAATTAGTTATTTGAAATTAACAAATATTAAAATAATAATTAGCATACTAACAATTACATGAAGAAAGCAAATCGGGGAATGAACAGTTATTATTATTGTCTTGCTTATTTCAATAAATGTGGGAGTCCTTTTTGTGAAAAATTGTGCCATTTGTTTTAATAGGTGGACAATTATACTAATGAGCGGAGCTATATTTGTTGAGATTAGTATTGTAGTTTAGAGGTAGTAATATAATGAAATATGTTGATTTACATTAAATTAAATTTATCGTGTATTTTTTTAATATATCATTTATATTAAATTTAGGATAAATTACAGTCTCATCCCTTGAGAGAAGTTTACATTACACTCCCCTCTTATTTTAAAATTTACACTCCCATCACTTGAGAGAAAAATATGTCTTGCTATTTTGTCTATTTTAATGTAAACAAGCTCTTAATTGATTTTTTTTTTCTTGAGTTATGATTTTCAACATCATTATTATATAATTTTTTGAACATCTACTATCAACTATCAGATATTAAAAGGTAAAATAAATATTTTTAGAGAAGATTTAAAATTTGTTAAAATTGGAATTTAAAAAATATTTTCAACCTCTAAAAGGTTGAAAATACATACTAATCTCTTAATTGAGCTAAGTGTTGGTTTTATATAAAAAGGGATTGGAGCGTAATTTAAGTTTCTCTTAGAGGATGAGAATGTAATTTACTCTTAAATTTATTGTGTTGATTAAGAAATATAATAACATTAAATTTATTATTTTTTTTCATAATACTCCTTATCTCTCTATTTTATTCATATCTTTAATTCTTTATTATTATTTTTATCTCTTATCCTTACTTAGTACAATGACACTCTCTCGTCAGAATTTTTTCCATTAAAAAATATTACTCTTATTTGTTATTCCTTTTGCAGAAAGTTTCTTGACCGGGGGCCTTTCTTTTGAAAACGTTTTCTTTTATACTAAAAAATTGTTATCAATTTAAAGTAACCTTAAGTAAGTTTTTTTTTTCTACTCTTTCCTTCATTTATACTAAAAAATTGTTATAAATTTTCTTTTGCTTTACGTTTTTAAATTTGAAGAACTTTATTTGTTTAGAAACTATTGGAGTTTCAAGAACCGTACAATTGTCCATAACTTTTAACTGCTAAATGAAATGTTAAACTTGAAAAAATTGAGGTAAAAATGGGTGTGCATAACTGGTTCATTCTTTCATTTTGGACCTCTGATGATATGATCCATTCAGGAATAAAACTTACTTTTGGCAATTGTAATATTTCAAAAGCTTCAATATTAAATGTTGACCATTAATAATAAGTTTCAAGGAATTTCCACCCTTGTTGGTGACTTGGCTAAGATCAATGTTGTTATGAAAGTTTTTAAGAACACTTCTAACGTCAAAATTAATGCCACCACGACAATATCCCACTAATGGCATTTATTAGCCTATGAAAGCTTTGCCTTCTTTTAAATCATAACATGTTTTATTTAAATTCTCTGGTAATAAGTTGCTGGATATATTCTCACTTGGTATTGTTTTATCAGAGCCACTTCCTTAATGACTAAAACTCTAACTACTAATGCAGTAAAACATTTTGCAATACTCTCGCCAATTTCATCTTCATATATTGTTTTTATCTTTGTGAATTAGGTATGAATAATATACTGCATGTTAATACTTGTTTAAGTTACATTGATTGATTTTGCCATTTTCAATGAAGAATGGAGTTGATCCCACGAGTCGAAATGTGGAGAAGCCTAGAACTGTGGAAGATGTATTGGATAGAACTAAACCATGGCCGCTTTATGAAATCGTGGATATATCCTGTCCAATATGGAGTTACCATTTTTTATAAAAATATAAAGTTGTGTTCTGTGAACTTTTGTAACACTCAGAGGCATGTATAGGTTGTTCGACTTTTATATACAAATTATGGTGCTGGTCTTTTGGCACTTGGTTCAAATGGTGTTCAAAAGTTGTGGAAGTGGGCTCGCAATGAAAAGAATCCTACTGGGCAGGTAAAGCAAATATTTACTCGTATCCCTCTCCAGTCCTTTTTCTTCATGCTTTATTATTACTTTTCTTCTTTTATTAGAGAGCAGAATTCTGAAGTGTATGCGATTATAGGTGACCGCTAGTGTTGTTCCAACACATTGGCAACCCAACAGTCAACAGTGGCCTTCTCATGACTAATGATATCTCAGGTGTCAACCTTGATGAAGCGGTTCCTTGCATTGCACTCTCTAAGAATGATTCATATGTTATGTCTGCCTGTGGTGGAAAGGTTTCATTATTTAACATGATGACATTCAAGGTATGTGTTCAAGGATATTGCCATGATATTCCCTCCAGTTGCTAAGTTTACTAATTACTGATGGTTTACTTTCTTATAGGTAATTTTTTACTTTTATAATTTTAAGACTTAAAGTCTTAAACAATTGTTTTTAAATCATCTCGTATGTTTTCTCTTGGGGTCATCGATCTTCTAGGTGAAATCAAAATTGAAAGGTCACCAAAAGCGAATTACTGGTTTAGTTTTTTCGACCAATCTTAACATCAAGGTTTCATCTGGTGTTGATGCTCAAGTATGTCTTCTTACTATTGTCCTTTCATTTTGGATTCAGTGTGACATGGAAAACCTCTTGTGCATACCATTTAGTGCCTAATACTAATAATTTGTTTTGGAGATCTTTTTTGTTAGTTGCCCGTCATTATATAATGCTTCTATGATGGAACGCCTTCGACAGGTAAGAAGATTCTTTCACGTAGTATTGATATGGATGTTGTTTGCTGACAAAACTAAAATTGAGATGTACATTCATTTGCTGCAGTGGGTTCCACAAGAAGTTATGCCTGCTCCCATATCATATGCAGCTTATTCCTGCAACAGTTAGTTAATTTATGCTACATTCTGTGATGGCAACACTAGGGTTTTTCATGTTGACAGCTTGAGATTAAGGTGTCGTATAGCACCATTGATATACTTTTCACCAGAGGCTTTAAGTGGGTAAGTTTTAGCATAACATGTGTTCAAGGATGTCTTATGAAATCTTACTTTCATTTTATGATTAATGATTGGCAAAATTCTTGTGTTGGAACTTGACTTGTGATTTGAGTCATATAATTCTATATTGCAGAAGCCAAGGTGTGTATCCTGTTGTTGTTGTGGCTCATCCACTAGAGCCCAACCAATTTGCCCTTGGATTGATGGATGGGTATGTGAAAGTGATAGAGCCCAGTGAACCAGAGGGCAAGTTGGGATCTAGTCCTTATGTGGATAATGGAATATTAAACGGTAGGGCAGCATCATCATCTACAACAAGAAACCACACACCTGATCAGACATAATGATAAGAACATTCATTTGTATCATACTTAGCATATTCTTTCCGTCTGTAATTTAAGCAGCTTAGATTTTTAGATTTTGATTTCCCCCTCATCAAAGTCGTGTTAGGGTCCATAAAATAGTAATTTTGTCTATGTTGGTCAAGTTTTAGGCCTACATCCATCATAACTTTTTTTTTTTATGTTTTTAGCAATTTATTCTTGGTGTTGGTTGGAGAACTAACAAGTTAGTTTATTTGTTTCCTTAATGCTTCAACTTTTTCATAATATTTTCAGGATAAAATATGGACAGATCTATTGTTGTTCATCGTCGCTTCAGACCTACGATGAATCTGAAGGACTTAGTGAAATTGAATAATAGTTTATCAGATCAACTAAAGGAGCGAATCTCAATGAACCCATTTGGCTGATTGTTGCAGTTACCAGATAGCAAATCATATCAGATAAGCAACACCCTCCTAACAGAGCTAATGCAGAGGTAATTTTATTAGATCAACAACTTATATTTATTTTAAATAATTAATTTTTAACTTGTTTTCTTCTAATGTTTTTTAGGTGGGATAGTGATTCTGCTGCTTTCAAGGTTGACAACAAATCTGTAAGATTTGTTAGTAACGAAATGGCTCTTATCCTTGGGTTGAGTACCCAAGGAGCCACGGTAGACATTTTAGGTCGTGATAGTAGTCGTGGCAGTAGTCCTCTGTGTGCTCTCCGACGATTATGTGGTGGTAGACACATCAACACGACTATAATTTTAATTGTCGTGCAATGTAACAACGACAACATAGACGGTTGTTGTCGCCTTTACATTGCGATTGCTTTCCGAATTTTTTTCACAAACCAGAGAGAACTTCTTTGCCCCACCCCAAATTTATCTAAACGGTTTAGATTGTTTAGATTCTTACAATTGGGGTAAGGTTGTGTACGATTACTTAGTTGACCGGATTAATTCCGCTATGACCAAACCTGGAAACGCAGACTTCCGCATCAAGGGCTGCACCATTGCCCTTCAAGTAAGTATACATTTCTTGATAGTTCTAATTACATTTTATTTTATATATCATTTTAATTATATTGATTCTATGTTTAATTAAAACAAATATGGGTACTTGAGAATTTTTCAATGTTTGGGAGGTAATCGGTGGGTGTCTTCCTCTGCCTTTTGAATGAGGGGTTGTCTATATGAAGGACTCGGGGTAAAATGTGTCATTGGTTTTGAGGTTGATATAATTTATATTTTTAATAAAACATCTCTTTATGATTTTTTTATTGTTTTAATATTAGCTTTGTTTTGGTGTAGGTCCTTGATAAGTTGGTTTCGTTCTCTCATGAGAAGGAACATGATGTAGTCAGGCAGGCATATGAACTTGAAGATGTTGGTCACAGCGGTGATGGTACTGTGAGTCCACTTGCTGACTTCAGTACACCATCCCAACAATAATTTGAACATAAAAGATAAAAAAAATTCTGATGTGAGATTGTGTACTGAAGTTGGCAAGTGGACTCACAGTACCATCACCGCTGTGACCAACATCCTCAAGTTCATATGTTTGCCTGACTACATCATGTTCCTTCTCACGAGAGAATGGAACCAATGTATCAAGGACCTACACCAAAACAAAGACAATATTAAAACAATAAAAAATAATAAATAGATGTTTTACTAAAAATATAAAGTATGCCAACCTCAACACCAAGGACACATTTCACTGAGTTTTTTCAGATAGACAACCCCCAATTCAAAAGGTGGGGGAAGTCACTCACTGATTGCCTCCCAAACATTAGAAATTGCTCAAGTACCCATATTTGTTTTAATTAAACATAGAATCAATATCATTAAACTATACATGATAAAATAAAATGTAATTAAACCTATCGAAAAATGTATACTTGAAAGGCAATGGTGCAACCCTTGATACGGATGTTCGCGTTTCCGGGTTTGGTCACAGCGAAATTAATCTCGTCCACTAAGTAATCGTACACAACCTTACCCCAATTGTGAGAATCTAAATGATCTAAATCGTTTAGATAAACGTGGGGTGGGGCAAATAAGTTCTCTCGGGTTTGTGAAAAAAAAATTCTGAAAGTCATCGCAATGTAAAGGCGACAACAATCGTCTATGTTGTCGTTGTTACATTGCATGACAATTAAAATTGTAGTGATGTTGATGTGTCTACCACCACATAATCGTTGGACAACACTCGGAGGACTACTACCACGACTACTATCGCGGCTCAAAATGTCTACCGTGGCTCCTTGGGTACTCAACCCAAGGATCAGAGCCATCTCGTTAACAACAAATCTTACTGATTTGTTGTCAACCTTGAAAGCAGTAGAATCACTATCCCAACTAAAAAAACATTAGAAGAAAACAAGTTAAAAGTTTACTATTTAAATCAAATATAAGTTGTTGATCTCATAAAATTACCTCTGCATTAGCTCTGCTAGGACGGTGTTGCTTATCTGATATGATTTGCTATCAGATAACTTCAACAATTAGTTGAATGATCTATAAACTATTATTCAATTTCACCATGTCCTTTTGATTCATCGTAGGTCTGAAGTGACGATGAACAACAATAGATATGTCCAAATTTTATCCTAAAAATATTATGGAAAAGTTGAAGCATTAAGGAAACAAATAAATTGACTTGTTAGTCCTCTAACCAACACCGAGAATAAATTGCTCAAAACGTATAAAACAAACAAAATTTATGATGGATGCAGGCCCAAAAATTGGCCAACCAAGACAAAGTAAATATTTCCCATTTTTTCGTAATATTTTCAGGATAAAATATGGACAAATCTATTGTTGTTCATTGTCGCTTCAGACCTACGATGAATCTGAAGGACTTGGTGAAATTGAATAATAGTTTATCAGATCTACTAAAGGAGCGAATCTCAATGACACCATTCGACTGGTTGTTGAAGTTATCTGATAACAAATCATATCAGATAAGCAACACCCTCCTAACAGAGCTAATGAAGAGGTAATTTTATCAGATCAACAACTTATATTATATTTAAATAGTTAATTTTTAACTTGTTTTCTTCTAATGTTTTTTAGGTGAGATAGTGATTCTGTTGCTTTCAAGGTTGACAACAAATCTGTAAGATTTGTTATTAATGAGATGGCTCTGATCCTTGGGTACTCAATCCAAGGAGCCACGGTAGACATTTTAGGTCGCGATAGTAGTAGTGGCAACAGTCCTTTGTGTGCTGTCCAACGATTATGTGGTATTAGACACATCAACACCACTACAATTTTAATTGCCATGCAATGTAACAACGACAACATAGACGGTTGTTGTCGCCTTTACATTGTGATTGCTTTTCGAATTTTTTTCACAAATCGGAGAGAACTTCTTTGCCCCACCCCACATTTATCTAACTGATTTATATTGTTTAGATTCTTACAATTGGGATAAGGTTGTGTACGATAACTTAGTCAGACTAATTCCGCTATGACCAAACCCGGAAACATGGACATTCGTATCAAGGGCTGCTCCATTGCCCTTCAAATAAGTATACCCTTCTCAATAGTTTTAATTGCATTTTATTTTATCATGTATAGTTTAATTATATTGATTCTATATTTAATTAAAACAAATATGGGTACTTGAGCATTTTTCAATATTTGGGAGGAAATCGGTGAGTGACTTCCCCTGCCTTTTGAATTGGGGGATTGTCTATATGAAGGACTCAGGGGTGAAATGTATCCTTGGTTCTGAGGTTGGTATAATATATGTTTTTAATAAAACATCTTTTTATTATTTTTTATTGTTTTAATATTGGCTTTGTTTTGGTGTAGGTCTTTGATAAATTGGTTTCATTCTCTCATGAGAAGGAACATGATGTAGTCAAGCATGCAAATGAACTTGAGGATGTTGGTCACAATGGTGATGGTATTGTGAGTCCACTTGCCGACTTCAGTACACCATCTCAACAGTAATTTGAACATAAAAGATACAAAATAAATTCTGGCACGAGATTGTGTACTGAAGTCGGCAAGTGAACTCACAGTACCATCACCGCTGGGACGAACATCCTCAAGTTCATATGCCTACCTGACTACATCATGTTCCTTCTCATGAGAGAATGGAACCAATGTATCAAGGGCCTACACCAAAACAAAGACAATATTAAAACAATAAAAAATAATAAATAGATGTTTTACTAAAAATATAAAGTATACCAACCTCAACACCAAGAACACATTTGACTGAGCTCTTCAGATAGACAACCCCCAATTCAAAAGGCGGGGGAAGCCACTTACCGATTGCCTCCCAAACATTGGAAAATGTTCAAGTACCCATATCTGTTTTAATTAAACATAGAATCAATATCATTAAACTATACATGATAAAATAAAAAGTAACTAAACCTATCGAAAAATGTATACTTGAAGGGCAATGGTGCATCCCTTGATACGGATGTCCGCGTTTCCGGGTTTGGTCATAGCGGAATTAATCCCATCCACTAAGTAATGATACACAACCTTACCCCAATTGTAAGAATCTAAATGATCTAAATTGTTTAGATAAATGTTGGATGGGGCAAAGAAGTTCTCTCCGGTTTGTGAAAATAAAAATTCGAAAGCCATCGCAATGTAAAGGCGACAATAATCGTCTATGTTGTCGCTGTTACATTACTTGCCAATTAAAATTGTAGTGGTGTTGATGTCTCTACCACCACATAATCATTGGACAACACACGGAGGACTGCTGCCACGACTACTATCGCGGCTCAAAATGTCTATCGTGGCTCCTTGGGTACTCAGCCCAAGGATCAGATCCATCTCGTTAACAACAAATCTTACTGATTTGTTGTCAACCTTGAAAGCAGCAGAATCACTATCCCAACTAAAAAAACATTAGAAGAAAACAAATTAAAAATTAACTAATTAAATCAAATATAAGTTGTTGATCTGATAAAATTACCTCTGCATTACCTCTGCTAGGAGGGTGTTGCTTATCTGATATGATTTGCTATCAGATAACTTCAACAATCAGTCGAATGATCTGATAAACTATTATTCGATTTCACCTTGTCCTTTTAATTGATTAATGTAAAATGACATTTAAGGTATGTTTGGTTTAGTGTTGGAACGTAATAAACTTGCGTCTTCAATGCTACAAATAGTTGCGTTAAGAGGTCCAAAATTGAGTTTGACAACTTCTCAACGTCAAACCAAACATACACTTACTAAATTTTACTATATAAATTATATGGGGTTATCTTAATAAATTAAATTTAACATTTAAAAACATTTATTATATGTCATGGAAAAAAGAAACTTTTATTCTAAAAATTAGTGTGTGGTGTAGGGAACAGAGATAGAATTGGAAAAAAAAAATGAAGAGAGTAAGTGAAAGATAAGATACTTAATGTGATGAGAAATTAAGAAAAAGATAAAAAAAATAAGTGTAGAACAAAGTGTAAGAAATTGGGTGAGGCTAATGAGTGTGCTAAGGGCATTGGTTAAGGAACCATATAATAGGTTTTTATTAGAAATCACGACATTAAATGCATTTACAATTAAATGTTGTACAGTCCAATAAAAACTTACTAATTTTAATCCCTTATGGCATTCATTAACATTTTCCTAAAAAATACTCCCCCCGTTTCTTTTTATCTGTTGTTTAAGGTTTTTGCACATAGATTAAGGAATGCAATAAGTGTGTCTTTTTAGCTCCATTGTTTACAAATATACCCTTTCTCTCTCTCATTAAAGCATTTAAAGTTCTCCACCATTTCTAGTCATATGCAATAAATACTCCACCATTTAATAAATTTGGAAGGGGGTAAAGTTGAAAAATTAGCATTTATTGTTACCTTAGTATGTGAAAACGACACTTATTTAGAAACAAATTTTATACTCTAAAACGACTATTAAAAAGAAACGGAGGGAGTATAAGTGTAGAAAAATCATGATTTATATCTCATATCTCATTGACTCATATTGTTTGGTTCCACGTTTAAATAATGAAAATCGTGATTTCATAAAATTGATTTTAAATCATTTTTATTTAACATATTTTGTAAAATATATATCACTTATCTTATAGATTAATATCTAAAATTCTGAAATATAACCATACTTATTGAAGGAAATAAAGTTGACGTTAGTAGAAGTGTAGCCGACTAGCCGTGTATGATGTGGGATCTGAGAGACGCTCCTGGCCTAGAAAAAGACAAAGAAATAAAAGAAAAGATTTGAAAAGCATACAGAGCGGGATTGGCACGTGTAAGCTATCCGTTACTCGACCGTTACACAGCAATACAAAGAAAGGGTGCTACCTTGGCCTGCTGTTAATGAAGGGTTGAATTGAACAACGCAACAACACAACACAATTCATCGCCCTCTCCCTCCATTCTCCGCCCCATCTTCCAAAAATTCTCTCTCTCCCTCTCATGGCCATCGCAACAGAGACTCAGCCTCAACCTCAACAACACACGGTAACCTTCTCAATTCTAATTCTAGGGTTTTCAATTCCCCTTTCTCCTTTTGCTCCTTTCTTAGATTTAATTTGATTATTATCGTAACCCTCGCCTTCTTGAAGTTTTAATTCCATGAACCTCTCCAGATAGATATTGATTGTTTCGTCCTGCTTTTCCAGGCTTATTCGGAGGTTTCAGGTTCAGCTGCGGAGCAAAGAAGGTGGACGCTTAATGATTTTGATATCGGAAAACCTCTTGGAAGGGGAAAATTCGGTCATGTCTATTTGGCCAGAGAAAAGAGAGTGAGTTTGGCTTCTCATTCCTCAATTCATTTCGGCTTTTACCAACTCATACTGATATTTATGTCAGAAATTATGTTCTGTTGTTTTTTTGTTCTTCTCGTCTAGGAGGGTTGAATTTTTCTGATCATGAATAATTCCACTACTGTGCAATTATTCATTTCCTTCTTGCTATGCTTAGTTGCTTTGGAAAGATTTGTATGCAATTTTTCTTTTTCTTTTTCCCGCAAATTTCACATCGAGGATTTGAAATGCAAAACCATCACATCACACATATAGAGCCATTGTTGAATTTTATATCTGAAATGATTATAATATATTATCGTTGTTGATCTGTACTGTTGAATTTTCTTCATCTTGTCTTCATATGGTCATTTAAATGTTAAATGTGATCCTGATACAGAGTAATCACATCGTTGCTCTGAAAGTACTCTTTAAGAGCCAATTGCAACAATCCCAAGTTGAGCATCAGCTTAGGCGAGAAGTTGAAATACAAAGTCATCTCCGACATCCCCATATCTTACGCCTTTATGGGTACTTTTATGATCAGGTATACTTCTTGTGCTGATATCTTTTGAATCTGTCCATGAATTGCTGAAGAGGATTAAATACACTGCTATTTACATTTTCTCTGTAAAATAACTTCATTGCAGAAACGAGTTTATTTGATTTTAGAGTATGCACCCAAAGGTGAACTCTACAAGGAATTACAGAAATGCAAATATTTCAGTGAAAGACGTGCAGCTACTGTAAGTTACAATAGTGCTCATTCTCTCAATACTTTCTGGCTTGGCTGATGTAACTTTTTTCTACATAATTTGTATTAAGATATTAAGAAGCTTGTAAATACTGAAACATCACGTGATGACACATCTTACTTAAGTCCTGTGTTTGTTTGGCTACATGCTTAAATGTTCCACTTGAACATTCTTCTCAGACTAACGAGTTAATGTGATTATTTTGTGGTTGAGGCAGTATGTTGCATCATTGGCCCGAGCTCTTATATATTGCCATGGAAAGCATGTAATACATAGGGACATTAAACCGGAGAACCTTCTTATTGGTGCCCAGGTGATCCCCTATACCTAGGCAGCTAGGCTGCTGTTTTTTTTATGGTCCTTTTGGTTGTTGCCTTCACCTTGTGCTTATCATATCAAAATCCTTTTCATTGTCAGGGTGAACTGAAGATAGCTGACTTTGGGTGGTCGGTGCACACATTCAATCGCAGGCGGACCATGTGTGGTACACTGGATTACCTTCCTCCTGAGATGGGTATGTTCACGTGACAGGAATCACTCATATTTTATATGTTATTCTCTCTGTAGATGATGCACCACTGTATTTTTTCTGAAATTTTTGAGGTTTCAACAGTGGAGAGTGTAGAACATGATGCGAGTGTGGATATATGGAGCCTTGGTGTCCTTTGCTATGAATTTCTTTATGGAGTCCCTCCTTTTGAGGCTAAAGAACATTCTGATACTTACAGGAGGTAAGCACTAAGCAGTTGAATTAGCATTTGTATCATCATGCATGGGATCTGTTTTGTATCTACCCACCCTAAAGGGACTAATGTTTGATGCAACTTTCAGTGTGTGGCGTCTTTTTATTTTAAACTATTTTGTAAACATTCCGATATATTACAGGATAGTACAAGTGGATCTCAAGTTCCCTCCTAAACCAATTGTGTCTTCTGCTGCAAAGGACCTCATCAGTCAGGTTTTTCTCTAGTTCCCTCCTAAACCAATTAATTGCTTGATGCTTTTTTACGTCTCATTATGGGTTTTTCATGAAGTGCCTTCCCCGAAATATTTGTTCAAGCATTTTGCCTTAGTGTGCTCCTTTTTCTATGTTCTCTTTACTAACAGATGCTGGTTAAGGATTCCTCTCAACGTCTACCGTTGCACAAGCTACTTGAACACCCTTGGATTGTTCAGAATGCGGAGCCATCCGGTGTATATAGGGGCTAGTGTGCCTCGTCAATTTTTTGTATTTCTTAAACGTGCAAATCATCATAATAGCAGCTTCTTGGAAGTAATTGACAACATTTGGTTGAGATGCAAACTATTTGTAGAAGATTTATATTCTTTAAACATAAAAGCATTTGGTTGACAGATGCTTACATTTGGTGGCATCCTTTTGAACACGTTCTTATCTCAAGCTAGATGTCACTTACTATTTGATTGTAGAAACTAATTTGTTGAATCTAATCAAAATAAGTTAAACATTCAAATAATAATATATGGCACATGTCTATTGAAAACAATTAATTAAAAAAATTAAAACGAAACTGATTGGTGGAAAAAAGAGAAAAGTGAAAGATGTGTTAATAAAATCCAAATAAACTTGATAATGTATGGATGAAGTTCAAGTTAGTCGAGATCGGATTAACTTAATAAGCTAAATAAAAATATTAAATGGTTATGTTGCAATAGTCGAATAACTTGATAAGCTAAATAAAAATATTAAATGGTTATGTTTAAATCCAAATAAACTTGATAATGTATGGATGAAGTTCAAGTTAGTCGAGATCGGATTAACTTAATAAGCTAAATAAAAATATTAAATGGTTATGTTGCAATAGTCGAATAACTTGATAAGCTAAATAAAAATATTAAATGGTTATGTTGCAATAGTTGAATGAAGTGGTTATGTTTGCAATTGTAAGTGGATTATAATTCTCTCATGTTAAAATTTCATATACATTAAAATTTTCCTCAATATATCGATAATTTATCACTTTCTTTAACTTTAAGTAACTTTAAGACAATTTTAAGGGAAGAATATCAATATATCATCATTATGCAATTTTATTATAGAATGTGCTTTAAAAGTAAATAAAAGGAAAATTAAAATAAAAAACCCTAATTAAAAGGAAAGTAAATGAGACATGCTTTAACTCTATTCTTTCTTGTGGGACATTGTTAATGGGATGGGTTGAGTTTCACACATAAAAAAGAAAAAGAGAGAAAGAAAAGAAAATGTATAAATGAAAATATAAAAAAGTTGAACGTGAAAAACCAAGATTGAAATTGAAATAATTTCAACATGAATTTTGACAATTTTTAATCATAGTTGTAATCCATCTTGGACTTTTGATATTTGTATCAAATTTAAAAGAAAAAGCGCAAGACCTAGTGCAATTAATGTGTTTAAAGGTATGATGTTCATATTAATCAATAAAAAATAAAAATAAGTTGAGTTAGTTGTCACTATTAATTATTGCTTGACTTCTCGCCTCTCCTGTATATATACATATACTATACATAGAAACCCATACAAAGCATATGAAAACAATAAATCAAAGTTTGAAAATAGTCACCAACTTACCATCATGTTGATAAAAATAACAAAAATGTTATTTGGGCAGAAAAAGATAGCATAAAAAGGTGACTCATGACAACCTTTTGAAAAGATTTGATATATTTTTTAAGGCTGGATTGAGAAACCTAAAGATTAACTTGAAGCGTTTTTCGACCCAAAATTGGATTATCAAATGGAACCCACCTTAATTTTATTCTTTTTTATGGGGCATGGTCAATGGAATAGCCGAATTTTGCACGTGAAAAAGAATGAAAGAGAAAGAAAGTGAAAATTGTAAAGTAAAAGGTTAGAATGTGAAAATAATTGGGATTGAAATTAAAATAATATTAACCTAATTTCAGCATAAATTTTGACAATTATTCAATCATTATTGTAATGCTGCTTTTTTTTTTGTCAAAAGATCACAGATTCATTGAAAAAATGTCGAGCGGCATTTACAAGGCTTATAGGATGCTAAAATAAGAGTATTACAGTAATGCACTACAAATCAATACAACAAACCAAGCATGCATACTCATAAAGTAATCAATTTAGCAACATACTAACAACAGAAAAAACCTCCTAATACATAAATCCTGAAAAAGCCTTGGACTTTTCTTCCTTTTTTTATTCCTTCCGGATCGGCACATGTCCAACATTCACTCAAAGCAAAAACCACATCATCAATGGCAGCCAATCTGAGTAGATCAGTGCTGCTTGTGGGAGTGCATAGAGGCAACAAATCTGCGTAGAACAGTGTTGCACAATGCTAAGAGACTCTAACAGAAAATCTTGTAGTGAGGGGTTAGAGGTTATGGAGGTGGTGGTCGGAGAAGAAGAGGGAGAAAGAGATGGGGAGGAGGAAGAAAGAAGAAGGAAGAAGAGGAAAAAAATATATAAAATCTCTCACTAACAAGAGAGATTAACCCACCTAGTGTGAGTAGAAAACTCTCACATGGAGGGAATCCCTCCATGGGAGGGAGGAAGCCCCAAGGGGCACTAGTTTGTGATGTGCGGTGCTGCAAATTAGGGTAGGTTTTTTTCAGACTATTGTAATGTTGCTTTGATACTTGTATCAAATGTGAAAGAAAAAAAATTGCAAGACTCAGTCCAATAAAACTTCTCCATTAATAAAAATGAATAGATACATATACATTTTTTTTTCAATAAGAGATACAAAAGATGGGAAATTTTAAGATAGACTACACAAAAAGTGTATATGTTAGATCTTTATCATAAATAGTATATATTTAATATTAAAAAAATTAATAATATATATTATAAAAAATAATTTAATTTTATAATAATAAAATTGAGAGTTTATTATGGACTCAAAACTTAAAATGGTCCATCTTAAAATCACCCAAGACTGCCACTATCAATGGCTACTTGAATTCAGTCTGTTGGTTCTCTGCTTCAAAAAATTCAAGTTAAAACCGAACGGAAAATGATATACATCAATAGACGTGAATACACCTATAGAGGAAAAGAAAAAGAAATAAGAGAAAATGTAAAAGATGTGGTAAAAAAAGTGAAGAAAGAGATGTGAAAAAAATAAAGTGTATTCAAATTCACAAAACAAAAGATAAATTCAAACTTGAACCCAGATGGCTGAAACTCAAATTGTCTTGTGCCTAGTTTAATGGACTTGGGCAGAGATTGAGTTCGGCCTAATAAACCTTGTCCCATGATTACACAGACATTTTATAGGAATGGAAAAAACAAGCATAGCTTATTCGGTTATTCTTATGAAGCTCGATTGTATAAATGACTATGAGTCCTTAATTAGATGCACCCAAATATTTTAAAATAAGACAAACCATTCCAGCAAAACTGAGTATAGAAAGTAAACTCAAGTCCCTAGCTGCCACATTACCCTAAACATAAAACGACAATAACCAGATGAACTAGTTACTTAACCACCTCCTTTTCAAAGAATAATTCTGTTTCATTCTTAATGACACGGAGGCTAAAGATTCAACAACAAAATCCTCTGAATACTACGAACTGTCCAACTGGAACAGCTCCATAAACTCCGGCTTTGAAGGTGTCCAGGCTTGGGTCAAAATGATAACATCAAATACAATTGTAGATAAACATATGCCCGTATCTAATTTTTTGTCTTGATACAACTGTCAGCATGGTTTCCTGATTCTTGTTCATTCTTTAGCTTGTCGCCTTCTAACAATTGGGTGGGAGGTTGTTCTGCTTTCTCGGGTTCTGAAACATCATTGCACTTGTCCCCTTCCAATTGAGTCGGAGGTTGTTCTGCTTTCTCTGCTTTGTTAACATCATTGCAATTGTCCCCTTCTAACAATTGAGTCGGAGGTTGTTTTGCTTTCTTGACTTCATCAACATCTCTGGGTTTCAAAAAGCTTGGCTGGTTAGTTGAAGAAAGGAGTCTTGCCCACATCCTGTCAGTAATCACAACCTTGTTCTGCCTCTCAATGATTCTCTGGGTATCAAATTTGAACATACATTGTCCATTGTCAGCAGAACAATTTTGTTCTTGGGAAAATACAAACCATCAATAGAAAATTGGAGAAGCAATAGAATGTAAATAGCCATGACGCAGTAACTTACGTTGAATGGAATATAAGTATGTCTGCCATTGACCAGCCCAACTGTGAATCCAGTATACCCTGCCATTGCACCATGAACTGCACTCTGAGCAAGAAGTGTGCAGTAGACATTGTCGGATGCATTGCTTGGAACTGCCCGGATCATGTAAGTTGGATCTGATAGATAACAAAGTTAATAAATCTAGACACAATTGTCTAAAGATACAAATAGATCAAAAGGGCAGAGGATGCTTAAAGAAACTGACCTATATATTTAAGAGTGATGGGCATCTTATTTGTCCTTGCAAAATGATCCTATTACAGCAAGACAAATATTTATTAAAAGGGAGAGTTGCACAAATTGACTTTTCTAGCTAGAAAGACCTTTAACAAGTAGATTTGTCGAACTAATTCAACTAAATATAAAAAAACTGGACAAACAATATGCAACTACAATAATATATACAAGTAAGCCGTCTAGTACTAGGTTAAGACATTGAGGAACTCTGAGGAAACAAAATCAGAGGAGATCCAACTATAAAGGTTCGTCAAATGACACATTTTCGTAGTTATTTTCATATTTTCTACCAGTTCAACAATTTGTTTTTAAAAAATTGGGCAAGCTTTTGAAATTGCACCTTTTTTTCATTTTCCTATTATATTTTCAAGTACTATGTGTTAAGGGGCATTAACAAGAATTTAGTATTTGCTGAAAGTGGCTGCCGGATAGATAAAATCAGAAGAGCAAAGAAGTAATGCTAATTGTATTAACAAACAAGTTTGCCATTTAATTAGTTGACAACTTAACGGTGTAGTAGTGTAATGAAATATATATTACAAGGAAAGGTGTCGGACTAGCAGGGGCTGTGGCCACAATTAAAATCACTTGCTTTTACAAAAGTTTAGCAGCCAGGTGGCAGAAAATTCACATATCCTGATACCAGCCTCCAGCCAAGTAGTCCAAATAAGTATTTTGGGCTCAGCCACAGGTAGAGTTTAGATTAGGTTATGGGTGGTGGAGGTCTTAAGGGCACTACTGGTTTCATGAAGATCCAAATCAATTAAATGACTCATGTCTGAGCACAATCTAACCAGTTAATCTGTAATTGGCAAGAGCTCCCTGATCACTCAATTCCTCACTGTCATTGAGATGTATAACAAGGCAAGCAGCATTATACTATACAAATTTATGAGGAAAAGAATCATGTTTTAAGAATTTTCTTATGTACAAGTTAATACCTTGATCTTATGAGATATCCATAAACCAACATCTTGAAGAAGCTTATTTCCAGAAGCATCCTTCTGGTCCATGGCTTGCATGCTTTCTGTAAGAAGATCTTGTCCAGCTCCCTCAGCTATGACTATAACCATATGCCCATTTTCTTTCAGCCTTTTCTCAATAAATTCAAAAAGTCCACCCTTTCCTTCAAGATAGAAGGGTGACTCTGGAATCAAGCAACAGTCCACATCTCTGCTAGCAAGAGTAGCATACATTGCAATAAAACCTGTGGTCATAATAGTATCCATTATAACACATAAAACAAACAAGTCCGATTGAAGAGAGCTTACAGTGAAGCATTTTAGTCATTTACATTTGAATCAGGTAATGAAATATGGTTTAAATAATGTTAGAGGCCTATAAGGCACCAAACATAAATGTGAAGTATACATACCACTATAACGACCCATTAGCTTTACAACACCAAGGCCATTCTCAGCACTTTCAGCTTCAACATGCGCTGCATTAATGGCACGTTGAGCCTCCTCAACCGCAGTATCAAATCCAAAAGACTTGTCAATAACCTAAAGAAAAAGAAGAAAAATCACATTAAGTTTCTTCAGATATAGATAACTGACTCTTCAGATGCATTTTAAATGAGGAGATTAAAGTTCTGGAGTAAAAAAAAATTATGACACTGCGATAAAGCATACCGGGATGTCATTGTCTATAGTTTTAGGAATTCCAGCAATTGCTACCTTCAAACCCCGCCGTCTAACTTCCTGTATGATAACCAAAATATATTCAGAATGCATACTTCATATATCAAAAGATGCCAAGAATGCTGACAGGTCAATCAGGCAGTTATGCAGACAAAATTTATGCAACCAAACTTTATTAGTAACAGCATGTGGCTCCCAGATGTCCATTGAAACTACCATCATGCTTGAACTAACCATAAGACGTAGTACTGCACCATACACACTACATTTTTGGAATTTGACGTAATGTAATATACTTGATTGTCACAATTGTGTTTGAAATTTTTGTTAGAAGATAATTAGCAAATGGAAGACATTTTAAGTTTAAGGTATTAAGGTTGCACTGAATTTTCACTTGAAGGCATAGATCAACAACTGCCATTCCAACCACAATTACACTTTTAAGTATAAACTATCATCATTATGTTCTTTTAGGGAGAAGAATGGATAAGAAAGAAATAGATTAGCAAATATAGGAATGCAGAAAATATGCATACATGTTAAAAAGTGCAGTTCCAAGAAGACATTGGTCAACAACTTTGCTCAAATTTGGAAAAAGAAAAGATGTGGATGTGATACTTGTCAGTGATATATAGCAGCTGATCAGTTGTGAAGAAAGCTAGTTTCTTTAAACATAGGCAAGCAATTTAATAACAAATAAATATACATAAACTATGCACATATGAGTTCGAAATCTATAAAAGGCGTATATTAAACATACTTCTTTGATAGAAAGGAAACTTTTATTTTTCTTATTGGAGACCAAATGGAGGAACATTCTAATATGACAACCTTTGAATCGCTATACCTCATAAATCACAGCTGCTCCTCTCTGTGTTCCATCTCCTCCAATAATATAAACCTGCAATCATAACTCAAACAATGAAAATCCATGCCATGACAATAACCTACTCAAGTTAAGTACATCCATATCACAGACTCTAAATTTATGATGCCAGCATTTGGCATCATTAGGAACTTCATTAGAATACTGTTGCACATAGTAAACCTGATTAATTCCACGATCCTGGATGCTGTCAACTATCTTGCCAGTATCATGCCCTCCTCGTGATGTCCCAAGAATCGTTCCCCCACGTTTATGGATGTCATTGACCACTTTAGGTGTTAAAGTAATGGTGTTCTTGGAATAAAAGCCTCTATAACCACCCTGTGTAACATAGGATAAAATTAGTGGTGAAAACAATGAATCAAGAAGTATTACTCAAGTCAACAATGGCATGAAAAAAGAAGTGATGAGAAAATTGACTTCATGAAAACCAAAAGTTTGTTAAGTTTAACTTGTATCCATAGGAAGCTTTCATTATACACCAGCATTTACTTGGTAAAACTAGCAGAACAATAAAATATCCATGTCTCATCTCATGCAAACACTACATCACACTTTCGTCTTCATGATGATGTCTTATGAAAGTAAATGCCAAAATGTAGGATTTATCTGCCTTTCCCATTATTTTAATGCTGTCATAGCAGCTAGCCAGCTTACCCTCACCAGTGTCATGTTTCATTCACGTGTTCACCATCGTGGCAAGAATCAAATAAGAAAAAGGGTTCATAACTTGTTGCATGGGTTATCAAGATTTCAAAATGAACATTGATTGTTTTGTTGCAAAAAATTTCAAACCTGGGTAATTAAAGTTTATACTTACTAGCTAAGTAAGCAAAACACAGTTAATTTACAACAGATCCAATGTGATAAAGAAAACCAACCAGCTATGAGAACTTGAATGTACTTGAAACAAACAAAAAAATATAAGATAATTAGATGTGTCATAAAGCATCTAATTAATTCAAGGGGTTGTACTTAGACTACACTCATGTCTATTCTGTAATGCCATTCAAAAATGGAAATATGGGATACAACCAAGTTTATAAACTTGCACCAGCCACCAAGAGAACACTCCCAATATCCAGTGAACATCCAATAATAGATACTGAGTTGGATTCTGATTTGATTGATTGCCTATAGGAGAATCTGCTGAATTTGATTTATGAAAATGAAATAAGGTATATGCACACAAAGAAGACATGGACAAAAAAAAGTGCTTCATAAAAATGTAAGCTTTCCTTCCCAGCAAAAATCACAGGCTATATAATCCAGAGCAACAGATAATGTAATGAACGTATATTAGAGAATTTACCCACTCACATCTATGCCAAGGACTTTGTTGACCCCATACATGTAAGAAAGACCACAGACAATTTCCCTTATGACAGTGTTGAGGCCAGGGCAGAGACCACCACATGTAACGATACATGCGTGCACATCATCCGAGTTAAAATATACCTGAACAGCGCATTATTAGGTGTCAGTGAGTTGAATCAAAATTGATCATATATTCTTAATATATGCACAAACTACATGATAAATAACCTTTTGTCGAGGCCCTGCACGTCGAAAATGTACACCTCTTGGACCATCCTTGTGAACAACAACCTATGGAAAGGCCAAATAAAAGTTTAAACACCAATGCACCTTGTTAATACTGATAAATAAGAAATATTAAATGTAGTGTTTTAATTTTTATTTTCTTTCCTCTTTCTCTGCATTGGGAAAAAAGAAAAAAGATTCTACTTAATTAAGTATTAGAAATCTATGGAAATAGTTTCCTGTTCTGTTCCCCCTGCTTGTCCCCTATAAACAACGCAATGATGTAGCGTATTGATACTTGATAGAATGATAGATCAGGTAACAACACCGCAAAAGAATACATAATAAAAGCATTTGAAATAGATGGATGAAGAAATGAACAAACAGGTAGCCTGCATGAATCGAAATAGATAGAACCTTCTGAGGAACGGTGTCGTCCATGTGCACAAAATACTGCCTGAAAACGCGAAAAGCACAGAAAATCAATATTTCGAAAATAACACATTTCCGTACTCAGATCACTGTCACAATACTAAATAAAATGATTCACCACACTTACTTAACAACCGAGTAAGCTGGATTGGATCGTAGCGGATTGGGATATGTCTGCAAACAAAATCAATTATCACACAAACGAACCGCAAGTGAATGTGATTCCAAATTTCACTAAAAAATTCCAAGAGAGAGAGAAGGAGAGAAATACACGAAGATTTGGAATATAGTCGGAGAAGTGAGGAACGTCTTCGAGTATGTAACCAGCCTCGCCATGGACGATCTTCAACTGCGAATCAGATTCACTGGACACCATTGCTACCCTCTACGGATTCTTTGTAATTTCCCGGTTACTATGTGTTTGGTTTTAATTTAGATTTTGTAGTGAGCGACGAAGCAGAAAGAAAGGAAGGAAGAAAGAAAAAGAGTGAACTGAGTGCGAAAAGAGGACGAGGAACGCTTAGTTTTGCGGCGATTAGTGACAATAAAATATTGCTGACAGGTCACGATGGATCTGGGCCGTCCATGCCTATTCCTTCTCAATAACATGCAGAATCTGCAGATGGACGGTCCAGATTAAAATTTGAACTGTTTGTAGAGTTGAGTTGTGTCTATCCGAAGAATGCATCTGGAATCTACAGGACTCGTTTTACCAGAATCCAGTATGCGGTGGTTGTAGAAAACTGGTGGCGCGTGGATACCAGATACTGTTCTCATGTGTCATGCGGCCCCTGTTTTTGGACATCACTTTTACTTGTATTTTTTGGGTGGCAGTGGCACTTATAGCGCTTGATGTTAGTTTGAAATTTGTGACAAACTCTCAATCAGAATTAATGCTATCTTTAATTAAACTCAGGTAATATTTTGTTTATATAATATATAAATATACATAATGGTGGAGCTAACTCTCTCGGTAACAATTTGTTTTCATAGACAAGACTTGAACATGAGAGACATTGTTTAGGATAATTAAGCATATAACAATTGAAACAAATTATAACTTTTATCTTGTATTAAAAATTAAAAATTGAGTTAAATATGTTTAATCCCTCAAATATAGCCAAAATTTAATTTAATCTCTATAATTTAAAATTGATGGATTTGGTCTCTTTAAGATGTGAAAATATCTCTTTTTAATTCTTATTGATAAAAATTCGCAGGAAAATCCGTAACAATCAAGGGGAGACTATACTATAAGGACTAAATTGATGTATTTTTAATTTCTTAAGGACCAAAACTACTGATTGTGAATTACAGGGACTAAATCCAAATTTTGACTATATTTGGACTAAAATCATATTTAACCCTTAAAAATTTTATATTACTATAATTTATTTTTAAAAAAATATTTAAATACAAATCTTGTAATGTCCTAATTTCTTAATTCAAAAATGATGTCCGTTAGAAACACTATTCCGAATTTCAAAAATTATTTCGTGTCATTTTCGATACCGTCAAACAAATCACACATTTGCTTAGGCAATCCAACGTTGGCTTAAGCTTCCATGGAATTCATACATCATTGCTTTCAACACAAATTCCTAATTAAAAGCCTAGGGAACGAACCTACACTTTGGAGTGTTATGGTTCATAGAACTCCTACCGGAAATCCGGCAGAGTTTCCCCTAAAAAAATTGGACATTTCCCAATTTCTAACTTAACCTGAAATCCAGAAAAACCACCAATACAATTTACATAGCACAATTACAATATCAATTACAACTAAGCCTCAATGGCCAATCTAAGGTGTTTACACCAATACAACATTTAACTGACAAATACATATTATTCACAACTAAAAATCTTCCTCTGAACACTGGGAGTGTGGTGTTGAGTCTCAAAATGTTATTAAAATATTAATAATGTTATAAGTCTCTTAACCCCAAGTTTTAATGGATAACAAATCTGGTTATCGGGTTTATGAAAAGAAACAGTTTCTGCTGAAGGTATCTTTTTTAATATTTCAGAAGGTATCAACTGAAGAAATCCTATCCTCTGAAGTAATGAAACCTTCCAAAGCAAGGAAACCTGCTGAGTGATCTCAACCTGCTAAAGGTGAAGAACCTCCTGAAGTTGTGAGACTCCGTACTAACGTCTGTTTGTCTTCAATACAATATTCTCTGATATTCCCTTTGAAGACTCAAGACAACCGTGGCTGCCTCAGTTACTTGTGCCTCTCATCCTTCTGGAAAGTCAGAGAAAGTGCTTTTTGACATATTTCAAATTTCCCTCACCAAAAAGGCAAAGTCTGCTGTGAAGTACAAGCTGCTCAGAAAAAGTAAAGCCTTCACTGTTGACTCTACTACCTACTACTGCAAAGGTTTCAGGCTATGTGTCACAACGGGAGCATTTGCATTAAATGCTATCTCTCAACGGGAAATCGAATGGAGTTCAACGGGCTGAAGTTTCTCACTCTATAAATACCAAGACTTCATGAACAGAAGTAGCAGAGAGAACACAGAGAAAACAACTTGTTGAAACGCTACCGAAATTCATATTCAACTGTTTCATTATTTCATCTTTGTACAACACTTCCATATCCCGAGTCTTACTCAGTAACTTGTACAAGTTACCCAGTTCGAGCTCTAAACTTGTGTAGTTTAAGAGTTTGAGCAATCTTTCATTCAATCAATTTTTCTGGTTTGAGCCTGGAGAGGCTAGGTGTGCAAATAATACTTGGGTTTGAACCTGGAGAGGCTAGGTGTGCAAAGAATACTTGTTGAGCATGGAGAGGCTAGGTGTGCAAAGAATACTTGTTGAGCCTGGAGAGGCTAGGTGTGCAAATAATAATTGTAATCTTGCGGGACTAGTGGAAAATCCAGTGGTGGTTTGCCCTGGGACTGGACGTAGCTCACTGTGTTAGTGGGTGAACCAGGATAAATTTCTGCGGTCAAGTTCCCTCTACCCTTAACTCTTTTACTTTCCGTTGTTATCTGTTTTTAACTAACAAATGAGGGTTAAGAAAAGTGATTTTATTAATCTACGCTGCAAATATAAACTCTTTGTCACGCTAAACTATCTCAAAATCAAGTTTACTCAACCTGCTGAGTTACATCAGCAAACTGAAAGTTCCAGTTTCGGAAAGTTGAGGGAATATCTTTTCAAATTGCTTGCTTGTTTTAAAAGGTTTTCGAAAATCCGCAAAGGTTTATAAAACACTATTCAACCCCCTTTCTAGTGTTTCCTGTGGTCCTAACAGTTGGTATCAGAGCTCAACTTCGGGTTAAGCATCTAACAAGTGCGAAGGACAAAGATCCAGATGGAAACCTCTACAAGCAATTCTCACTACATTGCTGAAGGTGTCTCCGTCTCCAGGCCCCCTGCCTTCAACAGCTCTGATTATCATTACTGGAGGGATCGTATGAAGCTCTTCATCGAAAGCAGCAATATAGATCTTTGGGATGTAGTCACTGATGGTGATTATATTCCTACCAACAATGGTGTGCCCATTCCAAAGTCAAAATGGACGGGTGACCATAAGGCACGTGTACAACTCAATGCAAAGGCAAAACTCTACCTGATTTGTTCCTTGAGTAAATCAGAATATGAGAAGGTGCGTGGTTGCTCCTCTGTTAAGGATATTTGGGATACTCTAGCTGCAGTCCATGAGGGAACTGACAATGTGAAACAGTCAAAAATCAACATGTTGGTGCATCAATATGAGATGTTCAAGATGCATGAATCTGAATCCATTGATAAGATGTTCGGAAGGTTCTAGACTATCATCAATGGACTCAAATCTTTGGGAAAGACCTATGATACAAGGGATAATAATCGCAAGATTTTGAGAAGTCTACCAAAAATTTGGAGGCCCAAGGTGACTGCCATTCAAGAGCCAAAAAACCTCAACTCTCTGAGAATGGAGGAACTTTTGGGTTCCCTCAAGGTCCATGAGTTGGAGCTTGGAAAAGATGCCCCCAAGAAGAAGTCACTTGCCCTGAATGCCAAATCTAAGTGGCTAAGTGTGGTGCACAGAAGGCCTTGAGAGTGGAGGAGTTCTCAGAAGGTTCTGAAGACTCAGAAAGTAGCTCTGATTGTTAGACAAGCGGCCTCAAATAACTTAAGAAGGGGGTGAATTAAGTTACTCCAAATTATTCTTTTTTTCGTTTACTCACTTCTTTTATGATTTACTATACTTACAACAATTCTTGTATGATGAAGTATGAATGCAAACTTCCTAATTTCTTAATATATAGTAAATTAGCAATCACAATAAATAAGTAAAAGTTAAGGGAAGAAGAAATGCAAACTCAATTTATACTGCTGGTTCGGCTAACCCTTGCCTACGTCCAGTCCTCAAGTCACCCACTTTAGATTTCCACTATTTGTAAAATCTTTTACAAAAGATGAACACTCACACACCTTGGAACCATTTCCCTTGTGTTGAGTTTCACCCACAACTTACGAGAGGCACCCTCTCTTAATCACACACAGTGAGAAGAAAATGTTTGAACAAGATGAACTCTCTTTTAGAGTAGATAATACAACTTGAAGTTCCTATAAGAATTCTTAATAATTTGCAAGTGTTTGGCCAAAATGATTCTTAAAAAGATTTTCCACTTTTTGTTGTTTTACATTGTGTAATCCCCTGATTTTTCGAAATGAAGACACATATTTATAATAGAACAATTGAAGCCTTGTATCTTTTGATAAGGAATTGTGTCTCTTCATAATTTTCAGAAAAATCTCGCTGGTAATCGATTACCAATATGTTGTAATCGATTACACACTTCAACTTTTGAACCGTTGTGTCTTTAAATTTGAATTTTGAACTTTCTGCTCTCTGGTAATCGATTACAACATCTAGTAATCGATTACCAGAACCAAAATTTTGTTTCTGAAATTGAATGCTTGCTGGTAATCGATTACAATCCAACTGGTAATCGATTAGCAGTTCAAAATATTTATTTTGAACTTAATTTTGGTTCATAAAACATTTTTCTTAAATTTTACTTTTAAGACCAAATTACTTGCAAAGTCTAGAATTCTTTTAACATTAATACTAACTAGACTAATACTTATCTAACATCACTTGTAGTCTTTGATCTTTGCATCAAACTTGCTCCTTGATCTTGTATTGACTTTGTTGTCTAATTCTTTCTTTTGCCAATTCCTTTTGTCAATCTTGTAATCTTATTTTCTTTCCATTGGCATCATCAAAACCTGCATATAATATATCTATAAGTATATGCATCTACACTGATGATGATGATGACCTCACTGTGCTAAGTAGGAGGATCAAGAAGATGCTTAAGAAGAAAGCAAAATTCAGAAAGTCATCCTCATCTGATAACAAAATAGGTAAGTCAGGTAAAGAAATTCCTTATTCTGACAAAATAATCTGCTATGAGTGCAGAGAACCCGGTCACATGAAAATCGACTGCCCTAAGCTAAGGAAGTTTTCTTCAAAGAAGAAAAAAATTCCAAAGAAGAAGAAAGACTTCATGGCCACATGGGAAGATCTTGATGATTCCACCTCTGAAGAGGATGCTGAAGAAGCTAACCTGTGTCTGATGGCTAGCCTTCCTTCATCAGACAACTCAGAATCATAGGTAATTCCATAAACTCTACAAGATATGTATGATGATCTGGTAGAAAGTTCTAAGGAACTTTTTCATGAGTACAAAGAGCTATCAAGAGCTTTCACTGAAGTTGCTACAAAAAATGAAGCTCTTGAAGCTGAAAATTTGTCACTCTGAGATCTGTGATGCAACAAGTTTGAAAAAGGAAAATGAGAATCTTAAAAAACAAGTTGTTGAACTCACAAAGGACCTAGCTGCTTTTGTCAACGGAACCAAAAACCTGAATATGCTTTTGGGAGCTCAAATGAATCCCAAAGACAAAAGTGGCCTTGGTTACTCAGAGACTTCCTCCCTGCATAATGTTAAAATTAACAATGCTAATAAGGCTAGGAAAGGTAAGGGATGCCTTCATTGCGGTAAGCCTGGACATGATGTGTCACAGTGCAGACACAAAAAGAAAGGTAGACCTCCTGCTAACAAGAAAGGACCCAAAAAGATGTGAGTACCTAAAGCCTTAATTGTTCCTGTTGCAGATGTGTTTAACAGGACAAAGGAGACACTACAAATGTTACCTGGACAGTGGCTGCTCGCGACACATGACAGGAGAAAGGTCTTTGTTCCAAAACCTTAGACCTAAGGATGGTGGAGTGGTGACGTTTGGAGGAGATTAGAAAGGCAAAATCACTGGTGTTGGTTCAGTAGGTATATCTCTTTTATCTGTTATCCACAATGTCCTCTTGGTTGAAGGTCCTCAACATAACCTGCTGAGCATAAGTCAATTGTGTGACAGTGGTTTTGTCGTATCCTTCACAAGGGATGACTGTATAGTCAGAGACTCCTCTGACCAAATCATTTTTACTGTCAAGAGACACAGTAATGTGTACAAAATTGATCTTGAGGACCTTGCTTATTAAAATGTGACTTGTCTTATTTCAATGAAAGATGAAAAACAGATTTGACATCAGAAACTTGGGCATGACAGCTTGAGATTGATCTCAAAGCTTACAAAACACAATCTTGTAAAAGGCTTACCCAAGCTTTTCTTCAAATCTGATATTTTGTGTGAAAACTGTTTAAAGGGGAAGCAAACAAAAAGTTCTTTTAAAAGCATAAATGTTGTTTCAACTGCTAGACCCTTAGAACTACTTCACATTGATCTGTTTGGTCCTACAAGAACAGAAAGTTTTGCTGGTAAAAAGTATGGTTTGGTCATTGTTGATGACTATTCTAGATTTACATGGGTAATATTGCTCAAGAGCAAGGATGAGACTTTTGAGAACTTTGTCAAATTCTGTAAAAGGGTGCAAAATGAAAAAGGACTTTGCATATCTACCATAAGAAGTGATCATGGAGGTGAGTTTGAAAATTCAAGCTTCAGTATGTTCTGTGATGAGAATGGGATCTCTCACAATTTCTCTATGACAAGAACACCTCAGCAAAATGGGGTTGTTGAGAGAAAGAACAGAAGCTTGCAGGAGATGGGAAGAACCATGCTCATTTCAAGCAATCTTCCAAGGTCTTTCTGGGCAGAAGTTGTTCACACAGCTTGTTATATCCAAAACAGAATTTTGGTAAGGCCTATTCTCAACAAGACTCCCTATAAATTGTGGAAAGGAAGGAAACCCAACATTTCATATTTTCACATCTTTGGCTGTGAGTGTTTCATACTCAACACTAAGGATGACTTGGGTAAGTTTGATTCAAAATCTGACAAGGGATTCTTCATTGGTTATTCAGAAACCTCTAAGGCATATAGAGTTTACAACTCTAGAACCCTAACTGTTGAAGAAACTATTCATGTTAGATTTAACGATGCTAAAGAGACTGATATGGAACTATCAGATCTATAAGAGGATTTTACAGGAATGGAGCTGAACTCTACTTCAGAGACTTCAAAAACTAAGGATGAAATACCTGCTGAAGGACCCTCTGAAATACCTACTGAAAAGTCACCTCTTCAACCTGTTGAAACTGATACTCATCAGAGAGTTGATGCCGAGTCTCAAAATGAGCAAAATTTCCCTCACTGGCGTGAGTGGAGATACAGAACTCATCATCCTCGAGAGCAAATCATAGGTGACACTTTAGAAGGAGTAAGAACAAGGTCAAGACTTAGAGAAGTCAACAATCTTGCTTTCCTTTCTGAAATCGAGCCAAAGAATATTGAGGAAGCTCTGCATGATGAAGGGTGGATCCTAGCCATGCAAGAAGAGCTAAATCATTTTGCCATGAGCGATGTTTGGACTTTTGTTCCTAAACCCCATGGGAAAACTATTATAGGAACCAAGTGGGTGTTTAAAAACAAACTCTCTGAAGATGGTCCAGTTGTTAGAAACAAAGCCAGGCTTGTTGCTCAAGGCTACAATCAGCAAGAAGGTATTGATTTCACTTAAACCTTCACTCTAGTAGCTAGGCTTGAAGCCATTAGGATTTTACTTTCCTATGCAGCAAATAATGGCATCAAACTATATCAGATGGATGTTAAGAGTGCCTTCCTAAATGGTTTCATTGAGGAAGAGGTATTTGTTAGACAACCCCTTGGGTTCGAAAATTTAACTTTTCCTGATCATGTTTTCAAACTGAAAAAGGCTCTGTATGGTTTGAAGCAAGCTCCCAGAGCTTGGTATGAAAGACTGAGCAATTTCTTACTCAAAAATGATTTTGAAAGAGGAAAAATTGATACAACTCTTTTCAGAAAAATGTCTAATAAAGACCTAATTCTAGTCTAGATATATGTTGATGATATTATTTTTGGATCAACAAATTCTTCTCCGTGTACCGAGTTCTCAAGACTTATGCAATCTGAATCTGAAATGAGTTTAATGGGAGAACTCAAATTTTTCTTGGGACTTTAAATCAAGCAAGATTCTGACTGTATATGGATCCATCAAGAGAAATATACAAAGGAAATGCTTAAAAAGTTCAATATGCATGATTGCAAGCCTATGACAACTCCTATGCACCCCTCATCTATTCTAAATAAAGATGAAGGAGAAGAACCTGTTAACCCAACAATGTATCGAGGTATGATTGGATCCTTATTGTATCTCACAGCAAGTAGACCTGACATTATGTTTAGTGTATGCTTATGTGCAAGATTTCAGTCGGATCCAAGAGTAACTCATTACCAAGCTGTAAAAAGAATTTTCAGATACTTGAAAGGTACTACTAATCTTGGTCTTTACTATAAGAGGAGTAAGGACTGCAGGTTAGTAGGATTTTGTGATGCTGATTTCGCTGGAGACAGAGTTGAAAGAAAATCAACCAGTGGAGGACGTCACTTCATTGGAGGAAATCTAATAAGTTGGTCGAGCAAGAGACAAAGCACGATAGCCCTTTCTACTGCTGAAGCTGAATACATTGCTGCTGCATGTTGTTGTTCACAGCTGCTACGGGTAAAATATCAGTTAGAAGACTTTAATATTCTTATCAAATTTATTCCAATCTTCTGTGATAACACGAGTGCAATCAACCTTTCCAAAAATCCAATTCAACACTCTAGAGCAAAACATATAGAAATCAAACATCATTTTATAAGGGATTATGTTCAGAAAGGAGTTATTGATATACAATTCATTGACACGGAACATCAATGGGCTGATATATTCACCAACCCACTTGTTGAAGATAGATTCAAATTTATTAGAGAAAATTTGAACATTCTCACACTTTTTGAAAATTGATTTTCACTAAAAATTGTTTTACATAGGAAGTGTTGATATGCACAAATGGTATCCTGAATCTATTTTTTACTTATCTTTCACTTCTTCAGTAAGCTCTGCTTTCCCTTTTGATTGATGACAAAAGGGGGAGTATTAAGAAACTAACCAAAATCTGAAGTTAAGTGTGTCTCAGAAGGATTCTCAGATTCAGGGAGAGTAAGCGAAGAAAATGAAGCATATGAGGAACAAATGACGCAAAGGGATTAAGCAAGTTGTAAACAAATTTTAGTAAAGAAGCTCTGCATCAGTATCTGATTTAGGGGGAGCAATACTCTATACCTTACTATCCTTTTCCCTTCAGATATTTGATTTAGTTCTTAAGCAGATTTGTCATCATTTAAAAGGGGGAGAATGTTGAGTCTCAAAATGTTATTAAAATATTAATAATGTTTTAAGTCTCTTAACCCCAAGTTTTAATGGATAACAAATCTGATTATTGGGTTTATGAAAAGAAACAGGTTCTGCTGAAGGTATCTTTTTTAATATTTCAGAAGGTATCAACTGAAGAAATCCTATCCTCTGAAGTAATGAAACCTTTCGAAGCAAGGAAACCTGCTAAGTGATCTCAACCTGCTAAAGGTGAAGAACCTCCTGAAGTTGTGAGACGCCGTACTAACGTCTGTTTGTCTTCAATACAATATTCTCTGATATTCCCTCTGAAGACTCAAGACAACCGTAGCTGCCTCAATTACTTGTGCCTCTCATCCTTCTGAAAAGTCAGAGAAAGTGCTTTTTGGCATATTTCAAATTTCTCTCACCAAAAAGGCAAAGTCTGTTGTGAAGTACAAGTTGCTCAGAAAAAGTAAAGTCTTCACTGTTGACTCTACTACCTGCCACTGCAGAGGTTTCAGGCTATGTGTCACAACGGGAGCATTTGCATTAAATGCTATCTCTCAACGGGAAATCGAATGGAGTTCAACGGGCTGAAATTTCTCACTCTATAAATACCAAGACTTCATGAACAGAAGTAGCAAAGAGAACACAGAGAAAACAACTTGCTGAAACGCTGCCGAAATTCATATTCAACTGTTTCATTGTTTCATCTTTGTACAACACTTCCATATCCTGAGTCTTACTCAGTAATTTGTACAAGTTACCCAGTTCTAGCTCTAAACTTGTGTAGTTTAAGAGTTTGAGCAATCTTTCATTCAATAAGTTTTTCTGGTTTGGTCCCTGACTTTTTTAGGGTCATGCAGTTTAGTCCCTAAGAAATAGAAAAGCCCAATATAGTCCCTAACTTCTTGTTTTTTCTTTCACTATAGTCCAACCGTGTGTTTCCCGTTAATTTTTTTACGACGTGTCACATTTAATGATACTCTGTCTCACTGTTTGTCACTATAGTGTCCACTATGGCCCAAAAACGATGTGGTTTTGTCAAATTTATAGCTTTAAATGCTTTAACTCCAACTGTTGTGTGCTTCCCTATTTTCCCCTTTTCTCTCTTCTCCCCCTTTTTCATTGGAAGGTCTCAACTCCAATGACGTTATTTTTGTGCCCCGACGCCAAATAGTATGATATAGTGTCACGAAACGTGACACGTCATAAAAAAAATTAACGGGAAACACACAGTTGGACTATAGTGAAAGAAAAAGCAAGAAGTCAGGGACTATATTGGAGTTTTTTATTTCTTAGGGACTAAACTGCATGACCCTAAAAAGTCAGGGACCAATTTGCTAGTTTACTCGCAAATAATACTTGAGTTTGAGCCTGGAGAAGCTAGGTGTACAAAGAATACTTGTTGAGTCTGGAGAGGCTAGGTGTGCAAAGAATAAAACGTGCCACTTCCTTAATCTCGTCTCATTATCATTTTTATATTTACATTGTGATACCTAACAAAACGTGTCTCTTATGACATCCACTTTTAAAATTTTAGATTTCATCCTATTTCTTAAATTACAATAAGCTAGAGTATAGGCTCGTGTATTGCACAAGAAAAAGAGAAAGAAAAGTGTAGCATTCTTTTAAAAATATCTATAATATATAGAGAAAATGCATAATTGACATTGCGAGAAAAGAATTAACGAAAAATCATTGGGTAATCCATTAAATAGATTTATTATAGTATTGGTAAAAAAAATTAAAATTTAATCTTATAATTTTGATTTTCTTTACAAAAATAATTACAGTACGATATTTGAAAGTTCTAGTTGTAAACAAGAAAACGAGACAACAAAATCATTGTTAAAAAAAAATTGGGGAAAAAATAATGTATTTGGAGTGAGAAAAAATTTAAAAACACAACAAATTGGAAAAGGTTAAGAAAGACAGGTTGGAGTGCATACAACGTTAACGTCCGCTCCGCGTCGGTTTTAGAGTTACAACATAATAAATAATTTATAATTTATTCCCAAACGCTCCCTTAACTCACCCAATCCAACTCCAAATCCCAATCCAACTCCAAATCCGTCTTACTCCTTTAGGGCATCTCTGAACTGGATCAATCAGATGCCAACGATTTGAAAGATGCAAAGTAAGGGTTGGTAAATTAGTGGGTTTGGTTCGTTGGAATCTAGGTCAAAATGGTGAGTTCCGATAGTCCCAACGGTGGTTCTACAACGCCACCGCCACCGCCACCGAAACAAGGGTTTACAAAGCCCATCTCTCTTGCCGGTCCCACCGATGCTGATATCCAACGTAACCTCGAATTGGAGAAGGTAAGCAATTACGAATTCATCCCATCATTAATTTTTAAATCCAAGCCTTCACATTCTTGCTTTGTCTGAAATAAAATACAATCTTTTTTCCTTTTACTTCAGTTCTTGCTTGATTCCGAGCTTTACGAGAGCAATGAAGAAGCTGCAACCAGACAAGAGGTTCTTCGCCGCCTTGATCAGGTCACCCACTTCTTCGATCTTGCTCTCCTCCACTTGCTTACAATGAAAATCAGCTTATGGTGTTATTCAAGCATTAATTACTGAGGTGTTTCATGTAACACTTGCTCAAATTTGTAAACTATTGTGTTCACTTGTCCTATTTATGCTAATGATATTCCTCCCAGTCCTAAAGAAGCATTATCAAATTTGTTTTATATTGTAACATATTGAAGAACATGTTTTGGAACCTCGCTAGATTGATGCTTGTTCATGATTCATTATTATCTTCAACCCCAATGGTACAATGGCTTGAGGATGGTTCCCTTTCTTGTTGTAATTGAGCTGTTTTACTATCCATCAAATTAAAATTTTATAGTGACAAAGTCAACCTGCAATGTAGATTGTGAAAAGTTGGGTGACACAGTTGACTCGCCAGCCAGGCTACACAGATCAGATGGTTGAGGATGCAAATGCTGTCATTTTAACTTTTGGCTCTTATCGGTTAGGGGTGAGTATGCAGTGATTTTTTTGTTTGAATGGGACAATTGCTAATTTCCCTTGATTATTTTGAGTGTGGTGAACTTCAATTCAAGGCATATATGTCTTGATTTGTTTCATTGTAGAAATTGACAATGACATGCATTGACGATAGTTTAAGGAACTTAAAGCAGGATATTGGAAATATTTGAAGGAGAAAACAAATAGTGCGTTGGAGATATTATAAAAGTGCATATTTGTAATTAGGAATAGATGAGAGGCTAAGAATAGTTAGTCTGGTGGCCCCTTTATGCTTAACCCTTTTTAAATATAGTTTATATCCACCTCTCAAGAATGAGACACCTGATGTTCTTTTGGTATATGCTGATGAGTATCTCGATATTATAATGTTTAGTTCCCCAGGTGTAGAGAGTGTTGGAGTCTGATTATATTAGTTTTTTGTTTGTAAGTTGTAACAATAGTTGTTTTTCATTGACTGTCAACAAATGACTGGTGGGTTATGACTTCTATTGAATATCATTTCCAATCTTACCATAAAACTTATTAACCTTTCACTGTACATGAATATTAACAGATTCTTAACTTCCATTTCCCCTCCTTTTTGGTTAGTACATTCTTGCAGCAAAAAAAGAAAGATGTTTTCTTCTAAAGAAAATAGTAGCAGTCTGTAAATGAGTCATAATATTTTATATAATACTTTTAATGTCTGTTTTGTAAGTGGATGCTTTTTAAGTATTTGGATATGTGGCAACAATTCAATCATTTGCAGGTTCATGGACCTGGCGCTGACATAGACGCTTTGTGCATTGGTCCTTCTTATGTGCATCGAGAGGTGAAACACTGGAGCTGGCTACTTTTCCTCAATTTAGTAAAATCCTTGGCAGTGATTATATTTTAGCCAATAAATCTCTCTTTTGTAGGAAGACTTCTTTATCATTTTGCATAACATCCTGGCTGAAATGGAAGAAGTTACTGAACTTCAACCAGTTTCTGATGCGCATGTCCCAGTAATGAAATTCAAGTTCCAGGGAATATCGATAGATTTGCTGTATGCGAGTATATCTCTTTTGGTTGTGCCAGAAGTAAGTTTGGTTACTTATTTAACAGGGATTTGTATGTTCTGAGAGCCCATTTTCGTGAGCAACACTTTTATTAAAACAGAATTTGTCTTAGATTAAGAATTTGGGGGTTCCCGAACACAAGTACACCTTCCTTTACAAAGTTGAATTCTCTAGGGCTTTTAAAATTGAATGCAACATGTCTCTTTATTTTGTGCATCACTATCTTTATGTTATTTATATTTCGGTTCTGTTTTAGGCATGTATGATTTGAAGTGTAGGGTCTTTATCTTTTCGCCACCTTCTATATAACATTGTAGGAATTAGGAAGGACATAGGAAATTACATATTAAATTAGTGTGCCAGCCTTCATTTAGCATGGTTAAGTTTGCTAAATGCATGCTTTATTGTTGATCTAAATTTGTTTATGCACTTTGTTGAGTTTGATACATTATATTGGAAAAATAAATGTTAATCAGCATTGCATTTGTCACTATGTATCCGTTTCATGTTGCACCTTTAATTCTAGTTTGTTTCTAAGAGAAAAACATGCTTCTTTGGTTTTCCCCCCTCTATAAATTCTTAATCGTCTCCCTTAGAATCTAGCTTCCCTTTAAACTTGACTTCAATTTATTGTGGTTTTCAAACACACTTAATCACAGGACCTGGATATCTCACATGGTTCCGTGCTGTATGATGTTGATGAACCAACTGTTCGAAGTCTTAATGGCTGCCGGGTGGCAGATCAAATTCTTAAACTTGTTCCAAATGTTGAGGTTAATATATATGTACTTAAGTTTGATTCATTGATGTATTAGATTTAATGATTCTTCATCTTATTAATTTTCTAGTCCATTAACCCTTTACAATGATAGCACTTCCGTACAACGCTGAGATGTTTAAAGTTTTGGGCTAAAAGGCGTGGTGTTTATTCAAACGTAAGAACTACACCTACAACCTTCATAATTTTTTTTATAACCAATGGCATGGGTTTTTATGTTTGTCTTCATTACCTTCTTTTGGTATGTTTAGGTTACTGGATTCCTTGGCGGTGTAAATTGGGCTATTTTAGTTGCTCGAGTTTGCCAGCTTTACCCTAATGCAATCCCTAGTATGTTGGTTTCTCGATTCTTCAGGGTCTATACACAGTGGCGGTGGCCAAACCCTGTAATGCTGTGCTCTATAGAAGAGAATGAACTGGGTTTCCCTATATGGGATCCTCGTAGAAACCCCCGGGACAGATTTCACATTATGCCAATAATCACTCCTGCATACCCTTGCATGAATTCCAGCTACAATGTCTCTGCAAGCACACTCCGTGTTATGATGGAACAGTTCCGCTATGGCAACAAGATTTGTGATGTAAGAGAAGTCCATTATTCCTTTGTGTTTATTAATTTTGTGACTCTATTTGACTGATACTTCTACTTTTAGGAAATTGAGCTTAACAAAGCCCAGTGGAGTGCGCTTTTTCAACCATATGTCTTTTTTGAGGCATACAAAAACTATTTACAAGTTGACATAATTGCATTAGATGCAGATGATTTACTAGCATGGAGGGGTTGGGTAGAATCTCGGTTGAGACAGCTAACCCTGAAGGTACAATCATATCATGGCCTGTTATACTACTGGGTTTGGTCCATGTCTCATGTCTGTTTTTTATTCATTGAAAAATATCTTAATTTTTTAACAAGTTTACATTCTTTTATTTTGTCCACATATTAATACATGCTTTTCAATTATCTATGAGCAGATAGAGCGAGATACAAATGGGATGCTGCAGTGTCATCCTTATCCACATGAGTATTCAGACACATCCAAGCCATGTGCGCATTCTGCATTTTTCATGGGCTTACAAAGAAAAGAGGGAGTAAGAGGTCAAGAGGGGCAGCAATTTGATATACGTGGAACAGTTGATGAATTCAGACAAGAAATAAATATGTATGCATACTGGAAGCCAGGGATGGAAATTCATGTTTCTCATGTTCGTCGAAAGCAGCTCCCTGTATTTGTTTTTCCAGATGGTTACAAACGCACTCGAATGCCAAGGAATGTAAGCCATCTCGCTGAAAAAACGGGTGATGATACCACAAGGTGCTACTCTGGGTCTAGGTCTTCTGAAAGGTGCATCAAGAGGAAAAATAACCCTGAAATGGAGGATCAGGATGTGAAGGAAGATAAACCAGAAAAGCGGGCATCTGTTAGCCCACAGAGGCTAGACTGTGTTTCTCCTGAAAGTTGTACCAGTAAATTGGGTGGTACACCTCAAATGAACATCGAGTGTATTGAAAGGGTTAGGTTAGTTGACTCAACAATGAAGGATGCTGACAACAACTGTGAAATCAAGTCATCTGATGGACTCCTAGGAAGTGGAACAAGTACTGAAGTAGATAGCGTGCAGATTAGTGAAACAGGTTTTGTTGACTCCACAAATGATAGGATGAAACCTAAGGGTTTGGAAGTTCCGAATGAGGTAAGCCTGCTGAACCAGTGGAAGAACCTTTCTTTGGGAAGTTGTTTAGTTCATGTGAAGTTCCTTAATTAGAAGTTGGTGATCCGTTTCAGAATGGAGTCGATGGGGACAAAGATCGGGATCTGGCTTTAGATTGCTTGGAAAGTGCAGAAACTGCGTCTACCAAAAGCTTGCCAAACTGGAAAGAGGGCGCTGTTGGTACGGATCAACAACTAGACAAAGCTTGTAATTTCACCACAAGGGCTGAATGTTCGGATTATGTACCAAATGCCAGCACCCACAACCTCAACTGCGAGGTGAGTTTCTTCATTTGAGGACTTTTGGATTAGGAACTGTTGTGGATGGCAGTGAAAAAAACTGGAAGTCTGGGGGATAGTGAGAGTCAGGGATCTTTGCAGGGTGATGTTTGTGTGGCTGATCCAGATCAGTTCTGAAGAGTGGGTATTTTCATGGAAATAGAGTATTTCAAAATATCGTGGCTGAAGAATTTAAGGTTTTGAATTTTCTAATCTCTTTCTGTTCCCCCCTTAATGAAGATGATCTAATCTTAATAACTATACTATTCATACTTATTTGCTTTAATAGCGGTTACCAGTATTTTGTGGCTGATTTGATCATTGTTTTCCCTTTATTATAACTAGTTAACATATTATATCCAATCAGAATGTGGTCGGTCTGTCTGCCTGTCCGCCCGTCCCTTTTCTCTTCCAATCTTGTTGGGTCTTCTTTCTTTGACCAACTTTTTTACATTGTATATTTTTCCTGTTTGTTTCAAGATAATTTGACTATCAATTTCCATGGTAATTGAATTTCTTAGTCAATTTTCTGACTGGTGGATATGTGGTCGCAGGTCTTGCACCACTATACGTGCTATGTTTCCAGTAACTGTGCTTAAGTACCTGACTTGTTTTGTGTATAGAGGCTCAGAGACCAGACCTTCCTTTTATTTTGTTTTACAATTTTTTGTTTAATGCTTTGTTTGATTCCTAATCATTATTGTTATTCTTTCTATTTTCCATATTTTGTATAGCCAGATGTCAGACTCAGAAGTGTTGTATAAACTGAAGATGGGGCTAGGTCAGAATCTTTGCAGAAGTGTTGTGAAAAACATGCTTTTCAAGTATGAATGAGAATTTCTTTATACTGTCCTCTTTGATTTTGGCTTTGTAGGAGGATGAGTTTGGAGTTGGATCACATGATATTTGGGAGGTGAATCACTAAAGTTGCTGCACACACTGCTACCTTGTGCTATGTTGAGGCGTTGCTGTGCTGAGATCCTGTTAGTGTGGGAATTAGGTTATATTTATGAAGTTTTAAACAATGACGAGCTGATTCAAATGATGGGAGCAAATCAGATTGGGGTTTTAGGGATGGCGATTTGATGATCGTTTGTGTACATAGAAACAGCATGGTGGAGATGCTTAAAACATGTCCTGTTGTGTGTGAAACATGGGCTCATTTCGTCTTCAGAGCTGTGAATTGTCTCATAAACCTTAACATATTTACATACCTTGGATTTTCAAGGAGTGGGAACTTTGTTGTTTGCTTGTGATTTCGATGTGGTTGATACATCATGTAAATGTAATCAAATAGCTATTTCAGCTGGGTGGTTTAGAAGAGAAAATGGTAAAAAAATATTTTGGCGGCAGATAATTAGGGTAGTCTAACATGTCTATCCTTGCTTTGGAAGTTTAGACGGTGGGGAGGATCATTCTGCCTGTGGGTTTCGTTGGTTTTTCATTTTAGTGAACACCATCTTGTGAAAATTTGTATCTCTCATCAGTGTTCTCACATGGCTTCCTTCTATTTCTTGCGTACTTTATTTGATGTTTTATTTTGTTTCAGAGTAAGGGTGATAAACATACTAAAACAGACAGATTATACTGATATTTACTCTGATTTGCCCATCGTATTGATCAAATAAAGCTGTAATGTGGATAACAAAGTATACACATTAAGTTGCTAATTATATCCAAAACTTGAGCACTACTTCCCCAGTTAACAGTACATAGTACACCACCCTCATGGTTTCATTTGAAGACATAGTTACATTACATCTTACCATTCTTCATAGTACTAATACTACCGTTACACACTAAACAAGCAGCTTTCTCCATGTTCGCTTACAGACCTGCTATCCTTGTAACTAGAAATGTACCTCGTGTCTCCAAGAAGAGGAGTGATATCAAACTCAGTTGCCACTCTTTTACGTGCAGAACCTGGAGAACAACACTGGCGTAGGACTTGCAAAATTTCCTTCGCGGAAGGCCTGGTCGAGGGTAACGAGCTTGTGCACATAAGGCCTAATTTGAAGACATTAGTCATTGCTTCTGCATGACGTGTTTCTTTGATATCCTCATCGAATGCATCGGTGAGGCACTTCCCATCACTATAATGCTGCCATGCCCAATCAACTAGGCTGCTTGCATGCTCGCCTCCACTACTATTAGGCTCTCTCCCAGTCACAAGCTCTAGGAGTACAACCCCAAAGCTATATACATCAGCTTTCTCGTTAATCTTGGTTGAATAGGCATATTCTGCAATGCAAGTGAAGCCTATGATCAGATTACTCCACAAAGGGATCAGTTCAGTTCAATATGAACAAAAAAAAAAAAAAAAACAATAGTTTTGTTGTTGGCATCATTGAATTACCTGGTGGAATGTAACCGAAAGACCCTGCTATAGCAGACATTGTGTGTAGCTCCCCAGGCTTTGCCAACATCTTAGCGAGCCCAAAATCTGCTATACAAGCCCTGAACTCAGAGTCTAGAAGTATATTGCTAGCTTTGACATCTCGGTGGATGATTGGTGGTGAGCATTCATGGTGCATGTAATACAGGCCTTGTGCAGCCCCAATGGCAATCTTCAACCTCGTTGGCCAACTCAACACCAGGTGATTCTTGTTGGGTGAACTCAAATCAGTAGCTGATGTTTTCTTCTTCCGATGAAGCCATTTCTCCAGGCTCTGGTTTTCCATGTATTCATAAACAAGGAGTTTGGAGTTCTCACTTGAATAACAACACAAAAGCTTCACTATATTGGAATGCCGAATGTTGCCCAGGATTTCAACCTCAGCCATAAATTCTTTCTCCAGTTTGTCATCCATATCTCTGCGATTCCAAATCTTTTTCACTGCAACATACACACCCGGACGATTTGAAGCAATCCGGTAAACACTCCCAAATCCTCCAGTTCCAATAAGGTTATTGTCTGTCAAACTTGAGAAGAGATTTATTTCTGTGAGATCAAGCCTCTGGAATGAGGTAAGCCTCCATGTTGAACGCTTTCCCCTGCAGTGCTTTTTGCCCCAGTGCTTTTTCAATGAATAGAAGGCCAAGGAGGCAGTGCCCAGCAACACAATGATGATGACAACAAGAATCAGGGCTAGGAATTTGGAAGATGAATGGCTGGAGTGTGGTGGGGTTTCGGGCAAACAGCTCGAAAGGTTGAGCTTTTTATTGTAAGCACACAGATCAGGATTGTTCAAGAAGCTATTTTGATATGCAAGGTTATTAAACTCATCCGGGATGTTCCCTGAAAGCTTGTTGGAGGACAAGTTGAGAAAAACAAGCCTCAATTTTGCAAGCTGAAGTGGGATTTCACCAGATATGTCATTTTCAGACAAATCCAAGTAAATAAGGTTAGGAAGATCAGCCATGGCTATGGGGATTTGGCCAGAAAGTTTGTTTTTTGAGAGTGATATAGTATTCAGTGATTGCCATGAGATTATCTTCGATGGAAGTGGACCAGAAAGTTGATTACCATCAAGTATGAGAGTAGTAAGCCGAGAAAGACCCGTCAATTCTCTTGGAATTTCACCCGAAAGCATGTTGTTTCTTGCATCAAAAACTACTAGATTGAAGGCTGAAGAAACTCCAAGAGATATCTGACCAGAAAAATTGTTGTTTCCAATCTCAAGTCTCGACATATTCCAAGACAATTTACTTGGAAGCTGACCAGAAAATGAGTTGTTGCTTATCATCAAGGTTGATAGTTTCCTCAAACTCCACAAACCCAAAGGAACCTCCCCTGAAAATTTGTTATCGTAAAGCTGAATGGTGGTAAGAGAAGTGCAATTTCCAAGCCATGGAGGCAAGTCTCCACTAAGATTGTTAGAAAAAGCAATGACACCCAGCAAAGCACCACCTGCACACAAATGTTCTGGCAACCCACCAACGAGTTGATTGTCAGCAACTTCAAATGCTACAAGCTTCGAATAAAGGCCTAATTCTGAAGGCAATGTTCCATTCAACTTATTGCTGAAAACCCTGAAGTTTCTGAGACTTGGAATTAGGCCTAGGCTGCTTGGAATCTCACCATTCAATTGATTCGAATACAAGTGTAGCCTCGTCAATTTCTGCAACTTTCCAAATTCTTGGGGTATGGAACCCGTCAAATTGTTCATAGCCAAATCTATTTCAGTCAAATTCAGAGCCTGCACCGAACTAGGTACCACACCTGATAATCGATTATGGTACAAGTACAAAAACGTCAAGTTCCTGAGCAAGAACAAGCTACTAGGAATACTACCTGTCAAACTGTTCATTGATAAATCCAACTGCTCGAGACTCTTGAGATTCCCGAAACTTTCTGGAACCTCTCCGATCAAGTTACACCGTGATATCCACATGAACCTCAAACTCTTCAAGTTCCCGAACTCGAACGGGATCACCATGGGCAAAAACTTGTCGTTATAAGCCATACCAAGGGTTTCAAGATTGGACAAGTTCCCTATTTCCTTGGGGAAGGTTCCGTTGAAGTTGTTCTGATAAAGGTGCAGCGTTTGCAACTCCCGGAGCCTCCCGATCGCCGCCGGGATATCACCGGAGAAACTGTTGCCGCCGAGGTTGAGGTGCGTCAGAGTTTTGAGACGGTCGACATCGGCGGGGATGACGCCGGAGAAGTAGTTCTGCGACAGGTCGAGGAACCGGAGATTGGAGCAGTTGTACAGAAATGCCGGAAACTCGCCGGCGATGGAGTTGTTGGAGAGGTCAAGCTTGGTGAGGTTCTTGAGGTCACAGATTGTGGCTGGGAGCTTCTGTGCGGTGATGTCTTTGCTAGGGAGGAGGAGCTCCGTGACGGCGCCGCCGGTGCACCGAATCTCCGGCCAGTCGCACGGCGAGGACGATGACGATGACGGTTTCCATGATTGGAGCGACGGTGGATCCCCCAACTGTCGTTTTAGGGCGAGTAGGATTGTTTGTTCAGTGATTGTTGTTTGCGAAATTACTTGGGAGGGCAATGTGACGCTGAGCAAGAGCAGAAAATGAACCGGGAGTTTCAGCATGAAGAGGGGCATTTCGGACATTTTGGTTCCACGCTCCGGTTGAGAATTTTGCCGGGAAAGAAATCTCAACGAGACTTGCGGTCAAAATTCAAACATTGGTAGTTCTATACTGTTTCAGTTCTTTCTCTTTCCACACTCTAACTAGCGTGATGCATGTGATGTGAGTGTGTGTGTCTTTCCAAGTAAGTTCTATCTAACACGTTTGTGATTTCAGTTTAGTTTATCTATGTATTAGTACTAATATTTTCGCAGGAAAAACAGAGGCTTTATGGAAAAAAAGCGACAAATAATTTGATTAAACTAAAAAGAGTTTGGTTCAAACACGGCTAATTTTAATTTTTAAATGTATAATGATGATAATCCGTGATGGCCGCCAATTGGCCTTTGCTTGAATTTTCCACTGGATAACTTGTGTGTTAGTTAAAATTACATACTATGACATACCATCATTATTCCTTCCTTCTTCTTCGGCTTTTTTGGGGTCTTTTCAGTTTTGGTTAAACCTCAACGTCAAAAAGATGAAAACACTAGTAGAAAGTTTAATTAACACAAGTGAATATCATTTTGTTTTTATTAAATCATTATCATTTTCTTAATATAGCATGTTACTATAAAATAAAATATTTAAGAGACACAAATCCAAATAAATTAAAGAAAATGATTCTGATTGTCTATTTGGATTTTTGAGTCTCTCAAGAACACATTTATTTCAAAATAATACTAAGGTGTTATTTTTGGGTGATTGGAAATATAAATTGGCCCGCGGTTTCCTTACAGTAGTGTAAATCAGGAGCTATGATAAAAACAAATTGCTGCCACAAATTCTTGTGTGCTTATAGTACTGTCTTGGAAATGAATGCAGCGGCTAGATCTTTTTGGTCAAAAAGCATTTTGGCATGCCCAGCGGCCAGCTCTTAATATGCTTTTCACTAGACCATCACTTTAATCCTTGAAGATTACTATTGTGGAGTTTAGATAATAAATGACCACATATTCCAATACTCATAAATGCATATTTGAGTTAAAAGAGTGGATTTAGTAAAACGGTTTTTTTTTTAATATGTGTTGCATAAGTTAATAAATCAAAATTGGAAAAAATTTATTGGAAATTACAACTATCGCAACATTCAATACATTGGTAATATAAAATGTTACAATTTTTAATAAAACTTTTCCATCTTTGATTTATTGGTTTTTCTAAACTATACAACAATACAATGTTGTACATGATAATAAATCAAAAGTAGAAATGTTTTATTGGAAAATGTAACATTTCATATTACCAAAGCATTGAATGATGCGATAGTTGTAATTTTCAATAAATCTTTTCACTTTTAATTTATTAACATGTGCAATGTTGTACAAGTTGGAAAAATTGTTGATTTATTATCCTGTGCAACATAGCACATGTTAGAAAAATCATTGGTAAAATCAATTGATGAGCTAGTTGGCAAATAAGCTCAGAGCTTATAAGCTAGTTTATTGAATTAAAAGTGTTTGATAAAACTAACAAATAAGTTTGGTAATATAAAATGACATAAAGAACGTAAAAAAAAAGACAAAAGGAAAGTGTATTAAAATATGAAGGATAAAAATTGAATAAAAATAAATAAGCTATAGACTATAAGTTAGCTAAAGTATCTTATAACTTATAAGCTAGAAGCTCTTAAAGTAACTAGAAGTTTGTGTCTTACCAAACACTTTTATATTGATCAAACACTTTTATTGGTCTTACTAACACACTCAACGTATATGAGTTCTATTAACGAGTGCCCTTAAGGGCATTGGTAAAAAAATCAAAACATTGATTTCATTTATAGTATTAAATGTTGCATAGTCCAATAAAAACTTTATAATTTTGATTCCTTTAACCCAAGCCTTTATGACACTTATTAGCATTTTCCAAAGTATATTTATAGATGCTTTTGGTTCAACATACGTTTGCCTTAGTTGAATTGGTTTCTAAAAGTTTTATCAAGGAAGCCCTAAAAGATTATAGTCACAAAAAAAAGTCACTGAAAGTGTAAATATATCACCAAATAAATACTTGATCCATCTTTTATATTATAAGGCACGTTTTAGAAGTTTCCTGTTTTTCTTTTTGTAAGTCACTTTTCAATTTTAAGGAAACATTTATTATCATTTTCCTTATTTACCCTTATTAACTTTAATATCTTTCTCATTATCAAATGGTAGTAGAGATGGTCAATAATATTAAAAAAGGGAAAAAACTATAAAGTTAATCTATGTTTTAAAATCCAATAGAATTAACTAGTTTTAACCATTTTTATTGGTTTGTGTGATTTGGTCAACTGTGCCCTATAAATAGGAACGAAAGGAGTAGTTGTATCACCAATTAAGTCCCTAAAAGATTATCATCACTATATAAGTCATTGACTACCAAAATGATACCATGTTAATCCTTCCATTGCCCATAACACATGGACTTATTTGGTGATATTTTTATATTTTCACGACCTTGTTTTGTGATAATAATACTATTTCAAGTGTTTAATTGGTGACACGATCACTTATTTGGTGTCAAATCTATACTTTCAACGAGCTTTTTTGGTGATTATAAACTTTTGAGGATCAAATTGATTTATGGGAAGGTATTTGAACCACATATATTTTTATGCTCTAGCTAGAAACATCTACGTAACAGTTGAACTATCTCTCTTTACGTGAGTTTTTTCCCATACACAAAATTCAAACTCAAAATCTTACTTAGGAAAAATTAAACATGTACTACTTGAACCAACCATCCATTAATAATTTTTTTAATTATACTTACCAAATATATTTGTAAAAGTTACTTGAAAATAATATTTCTATCATAAAATTCCTTCATATATGTTATTCCTTGATTTCATTGCTTGAAACAAACGTCTCCAAAGGAAAAAAAAAAAAATAGAGGAAGCGAGTGACGTTATCAAAGTGGGGTGATAAGTTTGAGGCATGATTGATCAATTTTATTATTATAAATAATAAATATAATTTTATAATATATTATTAATATTTTAATATTAAATTTATATTATTTATGATTAATGTCTATTATAAATCATATTTTTTTATTATCCATCCTAAAATTCTCCATCAAGATGATGGAATGGGAGAGATAAGGAATATGAAAAAAAAAATGATAGCTCTATATCTAAAGCTAAAGTAATAAAGAGTGTGTACTTGATAAAACTATCTGAAAAGTTAGATAAAAGTTGAAAAAGCTAGCTGAAAGTTAAAAGTTAACTGAAAGCTAAAAATTAGCTTATTTGATTGAAGGTGTTATTAGTAAAACTAGCTGAAAACAGTAAAATGACATACAATGACATCATTAATTAATAAATAATGATTAGTGGGGTGATTGAGGATAAATTTGTAATAAATTTTCACATATAGTAGCTGAAAATTGAAGTTTTTTCTTTTTAAAAAGCTACCTCAAGTAGCTTTTTAAAAAAAGCTAGCAACTACCCAAAAAAGTTACATTACCAAACACATATAAAATGATTTCAATTATTAATTTCAGCTCGTTAAAAGCTAAAATAACTTATTAAACCCACTCAGAGTTGTTTTTATACCCAAAGTTTTCATTTGAATTATGTGATTAGCATTGACTATAGTCTTTTCCACGTCGGGACTCGTGATGATAAGAAAGGTTAGTGATTTATATATTTTTTAAGATAAGATAAGAGGTGTTCTGATCATGTGAAAGAAAACTTATTATGTTAGGTCATGAATGACATTTATAATTTTTATTTAATAGTTAATAATTTGTGTAATATATGATTTTTAATAAAAATTTATTATATTCAAGTTATTATTTAATAAATACAATTTTAATGTGTTCATAATCTAAATTTAAGACTAATATATGTATACATAGACATTATAAATTTAAGTTTTAATTTTTAATTTTTTATAAAAATTAAATTTAGGGATTTATTTTATATATTTTTGTAAAAAGTCAATTGAGATAAACAAAAGTTATAAATGAAATATTTTTACTTTTTAAGGATCAAATCCATTGATTTTAAATTAGAAGGACTAAAATCAAATTTCAATTATATTTCAAAGTCTAAAAACATATTTAATCCATTTAATATTTATTTTTTTTTAAAAAGACAAAATGCCACATTCTTGTGAAATAGCACAGTTCAAAAAATATATAACTAAATATTAAAGTGAAATTGTTGAATATGACGGATGCTGCCATTTTTGGTGATGTTATAAGTGGGAAACCTAAATATTTAAAATTCAATCATATTTATTTTCTATTATTGAGCATAGTTATTGGTATGCAAGAAAGGTAATGAAATTTGAACTTGAGCTTATGTTAAACTACATTATCACAAATGTGATTATGACATTATTTAAAAAATTTGTTTATAAATTTTAATTTTCCAATACTATGCATATATTCTAGAATAGGTCAGTTGTTGACTTTGATTCATTTTTTTTTTATGTTTACATATAAAGAATAGATATATTTTTTCATAATCAATTTTTCATATATTTATTTATGACTATACAATCATACTAAACCAAATTTAAATAGTTTTATAAAGTCAAACCAAATTAGATTTTTTAACTCACCAAAAAAAAAATAATTTTTTTTAATAAAAGTGAAACCTAGTCATTTTCCAATGATCTATGTATACAGAGTAATTGAAGCAAAATAATTTTGAATTGCTTTTCCTTCAATTTTATTTATTTCTAGTTCATTTCAATCAATTTTTGGTGCGTTCGTGCATTACGTGGTTGGGTCATTACTCATTATTAACCAATGGTTTTTTTTTAAGTAAAAATTCAGGGTGAGGGGAATGAGCCCCATTACAAGGCAGAGAATGCCTCTAGGCTCAAAGAGCACTTACAGAGGTACTTACATTTTACCTCACCCAAGAGGATGAGTGATGGTTCGAATCTGCGACTTGTCAGATAGGAGACCCTGTCTTAGAGTATGTTTGGTTTAACGTTGAAAGGTGGTAAACTCACGTTTTCAACGGTAGAAATAGTTGTGTTGGGAAATCCTATGGGAGAAAAATAATTAAAATAATTAAAAATAATTTTCCATTTAAAATATATGGAGAAAAGAAGGAAAATTGGATCATAGCAGTAGGCCAAATATTCCTTTGATTTATAATTAAGTAAAATTAATTCTAAAATTCAATAATTAAAATAAGTAATTCACGTTTTATAAAATACGTTAAACAAAAGACTTAAAATCAATTTTACGATACCAAATACCGTTTTCCAACCCAAAACAAATTAACTATAAGTTCCCCGAGTTTGAATTGGAATGGGCACAAATAGGAGCCCTGCATTTCTGCTAGTGTACAGTAACTCAAAACTTGTGAGTTCACTTTTGTCCCTCAATTAAATATAATCACGACTCGTCCCAGGTGGTGGTCAATTCTCACGAAGCAATCATGAACCCATTGAGATTAGGAAAGTGGTTAGGAAAGTTCCCATTTCATCAATATGTTTTAAGTTTGGGCGTTTTTCATAGCTCTCAACAAGTAACTACATGTGTTGCTTAGTCAAATTTTCAAAACGCTGAGGGATCTCTTTTCATCCTCTAACACTATCCCATTTTAAAATGGTCAAATACTCTTGCTCGGTGCTCATGCATCTGCTTGAACTTAATTCAAAAGTAACTTTAACCTTGTGGTGTAATGTACTTAATTATACCTCTGTCACTAATAACTTATGAGACTCTAACGATTTGGTTTGATCTTACCATACCATCCCCACAAATAGTGAGACTCAGACACAATTGGATTTTGATGCTTTAATTACCACACCAACCCCACTTGACTAATTGTGTCTTTGAATAATATTTTGTAGTAGTTCTTAGAAAATGCTAAATCGTTTGATTGTTTAGATGCAACTTGTAATAGACAAGAATACATCTAGAAGGAGTATGACCCCAGACTCTGGCGTTTATGTGCAGTGCATTCAAAACACAAGTTCTAATGTTTCTAAACTTATGATCCAAAGACAGCCCAGTGAACTTATAATCCATTTATGTCATAACCATAGCAATTCGACCTATATTCTATTTTTTACCTCTCTTACCAAACATATACTATTATATATACACACTGAAAGCAAGCAAGTTGATTATAAGAAGTGATGAAACAATATGGCTAGTTACAATTTCTGCAATAATCGATTTGTGTCATTGAGTACCACTGCAATATTGAATATGTGAACGGAGTCAAACGTCAAAATTAGCACTAATTTATTTCCTGAGCAGAGTAGACAATTCATTCGCTGAACTTGTCACTGAAAAAAACACAGCCTTGAAAACATTTCACTGAAAGTGACCCATACCATACTCTTTGAAATATTATTTGCAATGTTACTTATTCATTTTCATCTGGGCTTAATTAATATTGTTGAAAACCACGGAAAAAAGATGAATTTGAAAAGTATGGCTAGTGTGCCGGCCATCATATGAACATTTTCTTCAATGAGTAAGGTTATATAGTATATAAGTCAAAAAAGATCGAAGGCGTCATCTCTAGATGATGTTGGAACTAAGGCAAGGTAAACTAAACATTACTAGTTCATGGAAGTCGAAGATACCGCTTGTATAATGAAAATTACATTTATGCATGATTCTTAAATACATACATACCACCCGGTCTCAAATATAAAATATAAATAATTTAAAATTTAATTTTATTGGTCTTAAATATAAGTAAAAAATAATTATTTTTACCCTATTAAATGCTAATATCCACACAACATCCTTATTTAATTTAAATTTTTTCAAATGATCTATGATGAATATTAGAAATGATAGTTTAGAAAATACAGTTCACTTTTTATGTGAGTTTAAAAAAATTTAATGAGTTCAACTAATATTCTTAATTAACGCGAATTAATTTTGTTTTATATATATTCAAGACTAGAGTAGTATTTAATCTTCAAGTTAGTCTATTGCAATATGTGTACGTTGTTGATCAAGTGTCTGTTTGGTTTAAATTTTAAATCATTCAGAATCAATTCTGCAGAATTGATTTTAAATCACTTCCGTCCAACGTGCTTCGTAAAACGTGCACACTCATTTTCAACCATTGATTTTTAGAATCAATTCTACTCAACTGTAAACCAAACGAACCAAATCAATTTTCGAAATTTGTTACTGTTTATGGTGAAAAATCTAATTTCGAAAATTAAACTTATCACTTTGATTCTAAGAACAATCTGGGGATTAGAATCAGATCCTCTTACGGGACTCTTTTTAAAAAGTAGGTTTATGGTGTTTCTGATTTATTGAAATAGACTTTTCAAAGTTCAATTTTCTGGGTGAAAATGTTTGATTGGTACAGAATTTCACCAAATCAATTACTATGTTTTCGAAAAATCCAGAAATGATAGATTCCAGAAAGTTGATTCAGAATTTTAACAAAGAACTTTTCTTTCGAAAGAAATTAGAACTACTTGATTCAGAATTTTATCAAAGTTCTAAAGTTTCCACTTGACTTCTTTTAGAATAAAGAGAATCACAGTTTCAGAATGTTTGAAAGAATACAGAATTTAAAGCAAAGAGATAAAAGTGCATGAAATGAAGAATACTGAATGTAAATTGCAGAAAGTAAATGAATTGAAAGAACAAATTGCATAAAGATAAAAGTGGATGGGATCATCACATACAGTCAATCCTTGTAAACCTGTTGGTCGCAGTGTGATCGGACGTGAAGGTGTTTAAGGATATGAGTATAATGATTTTTCCAACCCTTATTACATTATGGGTTTACCTATTTATAGATTTCTAATCCTAACGGCTAACTAATGCATGTTTGACACATCAGCAACCTATCTATGTTGGCAGCGTGTATGCTTGCCACGTTTTCTGCTATCCAGAAAACTAATTACATTTTTCAAAATGAACCACTAACTTAATGACACCTGTCTTTGTCATTTGTAACTTCCTCTAACTGCTCCTTTGGTGTCTTGTGACTTCTGTTTCTTCGAAAACTTGTGTTCGGATTTCTCGAAATCCTGTCTTTGGATTTCTTGAAGTCTTCTTTCTGATTTCTCAAAGAGGTCTTCTTTCTGATTTCTCGAAGTCTTTGTCTTCTGATTTCTCGAAATCTTCTTTCTGATTTCTCGAAGAGGTCTTTTGATTTCTCGAAATCTTCTTTCTGGAATTTTGACTTTATGATTTCGAGATTTTGACTACCTTGTGCCACTTGTTTAATTTTATTTGGCCTTTTCAAAGGTTACAAAGACCACCGGCCACCGTCCATTTGATTTTTACCATGAGGATTTTTCTTATTGGGCATAGAAATAGTTTCATTAATGGCACTTGAGTTGTTTTGCTCCTATAAATAGGAGTATTCTTCTTCATCTTTCTCACAACTCTTCCTTCTTTTCTCTTTTCTTATAATTTCTTTTTAGAGAATTCTTCAGAAAATATGAAGAAGGTAATCTCTTTGGCTATTTTGTGCAATCTGATCTAGAATGATTTCATTTTTTATGAGATTAACAAAATAGCCAAAGTCATTGGCTTCTCCAACCTTTGTCTTCGAGTATTTTCTTTTAGATTGCACAAAATAGCCAAATATCATTTTATTTAATTAATAAATGAACTTATTTAAAGCTTTCCATTCTGATCTGATCTTCTTCCTCTGGTAAAGGTTGTTCAACAGGTTGGAAGCAATATTCTCCTTTCCCTCTCCCAAGTTAACCACTGAGTTGCTTCTAATAGAGCTTTTCGAGGAGAAAGAAGAGAAAGTGGCAGAGCACCATGAGCTAAAGGCTCTTTTAGATTTTAGGATAGTTTCCTTTCTAATGTTCTAGGTATTTAGGATAGTTTTCTTTCTAATATCTTTCCATGTATTCGAACTAATGTAATTCGAATTTAGAGTTTGAAAGAATTATCCTTTGTACCTCTCTGAATACCAGAAACATTATGTCTTTTTCTTCGAATTTCTAACGTCTTTGTATTAACTTCACTTAAGAATTTTTCTAAGTTAACAGACTTGTTATCCAATTCGAAACAAGGTAACTTCATCCTCTTCTGTAAATTCGAAATGACCTTTACTCATAACATTTTGGGAATCCGAACAATTTGGAAATCAAATCCCAACAGTTACATATATGAAGACTAAGTTAAATGAAGAAATGCATATTTAAGACCCTAAATATAATTTTTATTATTTAGGTAATGTTTAGTAGATGAACATAATTGAATAAAACAAAATGAAATAGAATATAACCAGATGTAATGGGGAAAATAAATTGAGGGTGTTGAGATGTCGCGATAACGATGGAGGGTGTTGAGTACCAATGTTGAGCGGGTGAAGGTGTTAGGAAAAGGTGGTGGTGGTAGTGGTGGTGGAGAGTTTGGTCGGGGATGAAGGGTTTCAAGCACGCGGCAGTGACAACAATGGATGGTGACTGACGGTGACGATAGTTATGTAGGGTGCAAGACGACAATAGAAGTAGTAGAAGGTATCATATGACAATGATGAAGGAAATTACAATTTTAGGAGGGAGGCTAGGAGAAAATGATAGTTTTATTAATAAAAAATTTATAATGAGATGTTTTAGTCCGCTTTCTTTAGTTCCATAATTTTTTGGGGCTTCTACCATTTTTTAATGCATAATATATTCTATTTTGTTCCACTTTTAAAATAAGTGCTTTCTTTGGTGTCCCCAATACTTTAGGGGTTTGAATATCTACCTAACACATTCTAATATTATTTTAGAAATTGAATTAATAATGTCACATCAGTTTTTAAGTCTAATGAATTTTAATTTTACATTATAATCTTTATATTGAGTGTTTCAATTTAATTCACACATTATATAGAATTGCTTTGACAAAGCTTGCACGAAGCATATTGTGTTGAATGAATATGAGAGATAAAGTGTTACGACCTTTGGATCTAAAATAGGTTCCTTAGATTTTATCACGTTGATATTGGGGGTCAGGACTCTTCCTATTCAAAGCTTTCAATTTCACTTTATGGGTCTCCTTATCTTGCTTCATTCGATCCCCTGATTTAAGGCTTGTTTGGATATGCGTTCGACCATGTTGAACACATGTTCTTTGACTTTAAATGTGAGTTGGCTATTTTTTTTATCTTGTTTGACATTGCATTTCACACTCACATTTGGAAGTGAACGTGAGTTTAGGCAAATGCAACTCGGGGTAGTTTCTGCGTCACAAATGAAAGTTTAACTATATATGAGTTCACAATACTTTCATAAAATGCAATGCCAAGCCCATAAATCGTCATATTATATCACCCACAATATGCAATAAGTGAACGAGATTATAACTACCCTTGCAAATGTAGTTGCAGATCATGGCTAAGTTTAAAGTTTTCAAATCGTTTAAACACCACATAAATTTTCTTTTGTTTTTTTATGGATGATATTTCAACTCAGTGAACTAACTTTTTCTTTCATATTGCTTTTGTTCCACCTGAAGTGAGAAAAAATCCAACGCAAAATCATTTTGGAGCTTAAAAGGGGAACATATAATGTAAAGGGATAATTAAGCCCACTTCTTTTAAAAGAACTTCTCTTCCTTCGACCAATAACATGATGCTCTTTCACCTTTGAAATTTCATTACCCATGGACCAACATATGATTGTTTTTTAGGATTATTTATGCTAAAATGTACTTGATTTATGTAAATTCATCTGTTAACAAATGGGATGTTAACACATTGACCCAAGACATCAATCAAATTGTTAGAATTCATAAGCAATGGTGTGATTAATAAATCAGTTGAACCAAACACACAACACAACTAATAGGAAATAATTTGATACAACAAATAACTTAATTAAGCCACCATCAACAATAAGACGGGGAAGCCACCTTCTCTCTTATTGCTTTTGATATATTTAACTTTGACTTACATTTAGTGAACACTCAAATCAGTTCACATCATAATTATACTGTTATGATGGTGGCTTAATTAAGTTATTTGTTGGAGGAAACAAAGACTCAAATTCTATTGGTTTATGCATGCTTATATTCGACCTTGGTTTATTTACATCAAAATAAGTATAAGGAAATCTAAAGAAGGCTTGTGTGCAAGCTTGTATCCGGCCTTGGTTTATAAAGTAGGGAAATATAAAGAAGGGCAAGGAATATGCTTGTCAAAGGACTTAAACAATAGGGATGGATTGAGTACATATACCAAACATTTGCATTTCTTGAAGCTAGAGCAAATAAATATCAACAATGATAAATGAAGTCAACTTTGGTTGGGTGATTCAATGCATAGTTATCACACTTTTGTGCCTTAGCGCGTAGACTAGCAATCGCTTTTTCCACCTACAGTTTCTTTGTTCTGAGTATAAATAGTTTTGAAAACAAATAAATAGGTAAGTTATTCAAGACAATAAGGCACAAAATGTGAAAGGGTTGTCGAATATTTGAACTCTCATTATAGAAAAATAGGAGAAAATAGGGATATACAAAGTCATGCATAAAAAGAAGATATTGTAAAGCTTTACAAAGTCATGCATACAAGGTGCTTCACTCGATATTAATGGATTATTTTATTCTTTCATGCAAAAACAATTTTTTTGGCTTTGTATGAAATTTGAACCTAAAATTTATTATATTACACAAGAAAACAACCCACCCATTTATTGCTTATGTGAAACGACACATTTAGGTGTTCATATTACAGTTGAAGCCCCGAGCAAAACACCGTGGTAATAAATTTTCAAGTTAAGACTATAAGATATATTAGCATGTAAACACAACAAAAGAAAGCATACTTCCAGAAGCTATTAATCCAGTAGCCATTGTTATTAAGCAAAAAAAAAAAAACACTCCCTATTTTTAATCACTCAAAATAAAGAGAATAAATAGGTGAAAGACAAGTAGAGTCTTCTAGTCTTTGCCTCTAGAAAACATGTTTTTCGATGGAGAAGCACATGCCATTAGATAGGCAAGATCTAATACCCTTCTCCTGAAAAATACATTATTAGAGTATCTTTTACATCAAGGACAATTGATATTGTCATAATTATAGGGGTAATTAACAATAAATCGACAATTGGCAAGTCAAATTCAAATCGACAATCAAATCGTAACTGTCAATTAACTTTAAATAGAGATATAATTGTTAATTATAACAATTAACCTCAAATCCTTAACATGCAATTACCTATAATTTGCAATCTTGTGGGCCATTTATTCTAATATTCTCCCACTTGCCCCCCCCCCCCCACATATTACTCCCTATGATTGACAATCAAGTATGACCATAATATTTATTGTCAACTTCATATAACTTGATCTCACATAGACATTAATACATGCTCCTTTCCAAGTGACAACAAAAATAATTTAAATTGGGTCCAAACTTTTCAAATGAATAATTCGGGTTCTATAATTCATATTGTTAATAAAGTGCAAGCCTTTCTAAACCTATAGAAACCGATGGATAGTGAACAAAACATCTATTTAGAAAACTGGATAAGTTCACATGTGGAAGTTGTGGGGACTTTTATACTTGTTTTAAAATCATATTTTGATTTGGACTTCGAGAATAACTTTCGCATTCCTTCATTTTCTAGAAATTTAGTTTCCGTTTATAGACTTACTCGTATTGGTTATCAATTTAATTTTCATGACTTTTTGTTTAATTTATTGACGAGGTTGTTGGTTTTGGAACATTACTTGAAATTTTGTTTGAATTTAAACTGGAACCTAGTTTTGAAACAAGTCTAATAGCTTTGCATATTGGCATTGAATGAAATATCGTTAATGAGAGTTCTTCCATGCTTTGGCATAGGAGATTAGGGCACATCTCTACCGAGGGAATGAATTGATTAGTAAATGAAGGAATCTTATAGAATCTTTACCTTACAGATCTTGGTACTTATTTGGGATGCATAAAGGGAAAGCAGACCAACAAGAGTACTAAAGGTACTAAGAGAAGTAGTGAGCTTCTAGAAATTATTCTTACAGATATCTATGGTCCTTTTCCTACTCCTTATTTAAATGGTTAGAGATATTTTATCTTATTCATTGATGACTATTCATGATTTATGTACCTTTATCTTCTTTTTGATAAATTAGAAGCACTTGATGCTTTTAAAGTTTACAAAGCAGAATTAGAGAAACATAAGGAAAGAAAAATTAAGATTGTAAGATCTGTTAGGGGTGGTGAATACTATGGAAGATATGCAGAAAAGGGCAACAACTTGGTCCATTTTCCAAGTTCCTTATAGAAAAGGGAATTATTGCCCAATATACTATGCTTGGCACGCCACAACAAAACAGTGTTGCTAAAAAAAGGAATGGTACACTTATGAACATGGTTAGAAGCTTTATTAGAAACACAAAAGGTTTATCAATATCCAAGTGGAGTAAAGTATTAAAAACCGTTGTGTATATCTTTAATAGGGTACCATGTAAGGTCGTCACAAAGATGCCATTTGAAATTTAGAATGGATGGAAACCTAGTTTTAGACACTTACACATATGGGGTGAAGGGAATCAAGCATATGGTCAGGGTGCAGCGGAAATAAATGGATTCCCTCCCTTGTTATGATCGTTTTGCGAAAACACAAATCAAGGCATAAAAGGGTATTGAAATGAAAGGTCGTACCTTATTAGGATTACCAACGAGGCAAGAGTAGCCGCGTCTCTATTGGTATCCACGCCAACAGCCGTACTAGGAAACCCTCCTCAACTCTGCTAGTAGCCTTAGAGAGTAAAAAGCGATTGCTCATGTGTATAGGGTAATGCATCTCATGCTCTATTTATAGAGTGAAGGCTAGGGTTTTACCCCCTCACTCACTTAACCCTCATACTTATGGGCCTGACCCATTATGTTATAATAATTCTAATTAAATTAAATTAGAATTATTATTCTTTTCCTAGTGGCTTGTTGTATGCGTGTGACCCAATAGAATTTTAATATTTGGTTATGATATTAAAATAAAACCCTTTTATATTTAATATCATAAATAGTGAGCGGTATCTAGTAACACATCACTATCCAAATATTGAGATTATCAATAACTTTGGTAAATCCTATTTTATGATAATAATTTATATGATCTGTCCCTTTGTCCAAATATCTAATTGAACACAAGGGCATGAATTGTGTCAACCTTGTATAGTTCAATTTATATTTTCTTAATCCCCAAGTAGACTGTACAGAAAATAAATATCTCATATTTATCCTCCTGAGCATGGCCATGAATTTTGCAGTCTCACTTTATCAAGAGGCCTACAGATATAACTCATGTTACATAGGAGGGACAAATCCCATCTAGGGCACTCACATTCCACCACATAATTTATTACATGTCCAAAAACCAACTTTATGATTACCCTGTTACAGGTAACGTTTGATGATAATTAAAACATATAATTCCTTATGTAGGAATCGTAGTGATTTCAGGTCGAAGGACTTCATATAACATCTATCAATTTAAGAACCGTTCATGACACTTATGTAACAACCCATGCAACGTTCTTAAGGTGGGTGTGTCCAGTACACCATTACTCTTAATGTGTACCTATGTGAGCACATGATATCTCATATCCATGATCTGTGAGATGTGATCATCAATGAACTCACATACTAGTCTAAATGCATCTTTGTCCTAAGATGATACATGACTAGGGACTATTTAAGAATAGTTCTTCATAAGATCTCACAATCAAGTCATCTACTTCATTTCTCATGAAGTTTAAGCTTACTATTCTAAGGACAATAATTATATTCTAAAAGAATTAATAAAATGAAATGCCTTTATAAAATAATAATATGATACAAGTGATGGATGTTCAAAAACATATAGGTCTCTAGTGCATATACTAACAATCTCCCACTTGCACTAGAGCCATTCAGACATAACTCTAATGCCTAATGATCTAGTGTGCCCTTCATGCTTCTGCTGCACAAGGGGTTTTGTCAATGGGTCTGCAACATTGTCATCTGTATGCACTTTGCATATCTTCACATCTCCCCTATCAATGATTTCTCGGATGAGATGGAAACGTCTAAGTATATGTTTGGATCGTTCATGAGACCTGGGTTCCTTGGCTTGTGCAATAGCCCCATTGTTATCACAATAAAGACTTATAGGATCCACAATGGTAGGAACTACTCCAAGTTCAATGATGAACTTCCTGATCCATACGGCCTCTTTCGCAACGTTTGAGGCCGCAATATACTCAGCTTCTATGGTAGAATCAGCGACTGTTTCCTGCTTTGAACTCTTCCAGTTCACAGTGCCACCATTCAAACAAAACACATAACCTGACTGTGATCTTGAATCATCTTTGTCGGTTTGGAAGCTAGCATCAGTGTAACCCTTTACAAGTAGCTCTTCCTCACCTCCATATATCAAGAACGAATCCTCAGTTCTTCTCAAGTACTTAGGATGTTTTTGACTGTTGTCCAGTGACCTTCACCGGGATCAGACTGGTATCTGCTAGTCATGCTCAAAGCATATGATATGTCTGGTCGAGTACACAACTTGGCATACATGATAGACCCTATAGCGGATGCATAAGGAATCTTACTCATGCGTTCTCGCTCTTCCTTACTGGAAGGGGATTGAGCCTTAGATAGGCTTATACCATGTGACATAGGCAAAAATCCCTTCTTAGAATCTTGCATGCTAAACCGTTTTAACACTTTGTCTATGTATGTACTTTGACTTAGGCCAAGAAATCTTCGAGATCTATCTCTATAGATCCTGATACCTAACACATAGGTTGCTTCGCCCAAATCTTTCATAGAAAAACAATTTCCTAACCAAGTCTTTACAGACTGAAGGGTAGGAATGTCATTTCCTATGAGGAGTATGTCATCTACATACAAAACCAGAAAAACCACTTTGCTGTCACCAACCATTTTGTAGACACAAGGTTCATCTTCATTTTTTATGAAACCAAACTGCTTAACAGCTTCATGAAAACGAAGATTCCAGCTTCTAGAAGCTTGCTTTAATCCATAAATGGATCGTTGCAGCTTACATACCTTTCCAGCATTTTCAGGTTTAACAAAACCTTTAGGTTGTGTCATATACACATCTTCAAGGAGACTTCAATTTAGGAAGGTTGTCTTGACATCCATTTTCCAGATTTCATAATCATGGTAAGTTGCAATGGCAAGCAAGATCCGTACAAATTTAAGCATGGCAACTGGGGAAAAGGTTTCATCATAGTCTACACCATGAATTTGCTTGAAACCCTTAGCCACCAACCGTGATTTAAAGGTATTTATATTACCATCCATGTCAGTTTTCTTTTTGAAAACCCACTTGCACCCTATGGGTTTTTTCCCTTCGGGTGGCTCAATCAAGGTCCATACCTTGTTAGTGTACATGGAATCCATTTCAGATCTCATGGCATCAAGCCATTTCTCAGATTCTGGACTCAAAAGAGCTTCTTGGTAAGTCACTGGTTCATCTTGATCCATTAGTAATACATCTCTTTTCTGAGACACAAGGAAACCATATCTCTCAGGCTGGTGACGTACCCTATCTGACCTACGCAAGTCTTGCGCTACTTGAGCAGGTGGCTCCACAACACTTTGTGGTATCTTCTCTTGTTCTATTTCTGGCTCATTGCTATTCTGTGTTACTTGAATTTCTTCAAGTTCTACTTTCCTCCCACTTATTTTCTTAGATACAAATTCTTTCTCTAAGAATACAGCAGTCCTAGCGACAAACACTCTGCCTTCGCTAGGATTATAGAAGTAGTAACCCATAGTCTCTTTTGGGTATCCCATAAATAAGCATTTATCTGATTTGGGTCCTAGCTTATCTGAAACTTGGCGTTTCACATAAGCTTCACAACCCCAAATCTTCATAAAAGACATATTAGGTCGTTTCCCAGTCCATATCTCATATGGTGTCTTTATGAAAGCCTTAGATGGAACACGGTTCAGTGTGAAGGCTGCTGTTAACAAAGCATGACCCCAAAAGGAGTCAGGGAGATCAGAGTGACTCATCATGGATCGAACCATATCTAATAGAGTTCGATTTCTCCTTTCAGAAACTCCATTCCATTGAGGTGTTCCTGGAGGAGTGAGTTGAGATACTATCCCATATTCTTTTAGATGGTCATCAAATTGTTGGCTCAAGTATTCCCCACCTCGATCTGATCGAAGTGTTTTAATAGTCTTGCCAAGTTGGTTTTGTACTTCATTCTTAAATTCCTTGCACTTTTCAAAGGATTCAAATTTGTGTTTCATTAGATACACAAATCCATATCTACTGAAATCATCAGTAAAAGCGATGAAGTATTGAAAACCACCTCTAGCCATTGTGCCTATGGGCCCACATACATCACTATGTATGAGACCAAGAAGATCACCGACCCTTTCACCTTGTCCAGTGAATGGGGTTTTGGTCATCTTCCCTAATAGACAAGATTCACATGTCTCAATTGATTCAAAATCAAAAGAGTCCAAATAGCCATCTTGGTGGAGTTTGGAAATGCGTTTCTCATTTATGTGGCCTAGGCGACAATGCCAAAGGTAAGTTGGGTTCAAATCATTTGTTTTGACCCTTTTAGCATTTATGTTATAGATAGGAACTTCGAAGTCGAGAACATACAATCCATTGTTTAATTTTGCACAACCATAAAACATATTATTTAAATAAATCGAACAACTATTGTTCTTTATTGTAAATGAAAAACCACTCTTGTCTAAACAAGAAACAGAAAAATATTCCTACTAATGGCTGGCACAAAATAACAATTATCTAATTCAATAACTAGCCAAGTTGGCAAAGTTAAATAATAAGTTCCTACGACTAAAGCAGCAACTCTTGCTCCATTTCCGACTCGCAGTTCATTTCACCTTTGGTCGACGGTCTACTCCTTTTTAGACCCTGCACATTCACACAAATGTGAGATCCACATCCAGTATCTAATACCCAAGATGCAGAAGTAGATAAATTGACTTCTATAACATAAATACCTGAAGTGGAAGTCTCACTTCCCTTCTTCTTGATCTCCTCCAGGTACTTTGCACAATTTCTCTTCCAATGTCCTGATTGGCCACAGTGGAAACATTTTCCTTCCTTAGCTATCCCGCCCTTAGGCTTCAAAGCAGAGGTACTAGGCTTGTTTTTGCCCTTGTCCTTTGATTTGAAATAGGGCTTCTTGAACTTCTTCTTGCCCTTGCCTTTTTCAGGTTGGACCATCAATATGGTCTTCCCTTTACCTTTATTAATGTTTTGTTCAGCTGTTCTCAACATGCTCAACAACTCTGGCAGTGGTTTGTCAAATTCATTCATGTTGTAGTTCATGACGAATTGATCATAGCTGTCTGGCAACGATTGCAAGAAAAGATCAGTGGCCAACTCTTGGCCTAATGGGAATCCAAGCCTTTCTAGGTTTTCAATGTACCCAATCATCTTGAGTACATGAGCACCAACAGGATTTCCTTATGCCATTCTACATTGATAAAGTGCCTTTGAGACTTCAAATCGTTCATGCCTAGCTTGGCCTTGATAAAGTCTCTATAAATGTACGATCATATTGTACGCCTCCATGTTCTCATGCTGTTTTTGGAGTTCAGCATTCATGGTAGCAAGCATAAGGCATCCTACATTGAGAACATTATCCAGATGCTTCTTAAAAACATCCTTGTCGGCTTTCGAAGCAGTTGCAGCAGGTGTTTCGGGAACGGGCTCTTCCAGGATATACAACTTCTTTTCATGCCTAAGGACAATCCTTAGGTTTCTATACCAGTCTAGAAAGTTAGTTCCAGACAGTTTGTCCTTCTCAAGGACAGATCTCAGTGAAAGGTTACTTGTTATGTTTGTTGCCATGGTTATCTATTAACAGAAAGTAATGCAAGTAAGTATCATATAACAAACATATTTAAAAAGGTCTTTAATCAAATATGCCTCCCACTATTTTAATTCAAAACAAGTACCCTCAATATAAAGAATCAGAAAATCCCATCACTAGATTTTCTAGTGGGCCAAGATCCATATTTCACCTAATTTTAAGTCAGCTTTAGCTGATCGCTTAAGAAAAGGTTATTTAGGTAGGAACACGTTTTCTAATTGTATCTCATACAATTCTTGGAAGTTAGGTGAATAACTCTTATTCTAATTCATCTTATGAATTAATGCCTAACTTAGTGCCTCTAGTTTTTTTTAATCCTATTGAATATACCTAGTTAAGTCAAAACCCAACAGATGACAGTTGGATATTACTTTTATCCCATCGCGCCTCACTAAAGTAGATAAATGCACCCTGCTTTAGCATACCCACATTTAATCGATTCTAGCCTTGACGAGTGCCATACATTGGAAGGCAAAACATGACTTAATATCGGTGCCTTTAGGTTTTTCAATCTTATTGAATATATCCAATCAAAACCCAATGGTTGACAATTGGATATCACTTTTATCCTATCACGCCTCACTAAAATAGATAAAGGTACCCTGCTTTAACAGACCCATTCTTCATCGATTCTAGCCTTGACGAGTGTCATTCATTGGAAGGCATAATAAGCATTGAGGGATTTGATCGCTTTAATTTTATTCGTTGTTAAAACATTTAACATACAAGCATGCATCTCATACAAACACATGATATGGTTATGGCCTCCTAAAAACCAATACAAAATTACATCAACTATATAATCTTGTATATAATCTTGAGCTCTCCAAGCTCCCACTGAATCCATGCTCCATGTCCTCCAGGTTTCATTACTTAACAAGAAAAAACCTCATTTTAACATACAAGGGGATAGAGATGAGAAGAGAATTACAAGAGGAATGTTTAGAGATAAGGCACGACACGCAGGTCATATTTAAATTAAAACAACTAAGGCCATAACCAACCATCATGCAAATTCAACATCCACTGATTGTAAAACGAGTGATATAATAAGATTTATATATATTAAGCGAGGTTTGATTACGCGCATACAAAATAACCCATTACGCAGTGTCTCAAAACAAAAATTGGATTTGATAAACACTCAACCAATCATCAATAAGTGTCTCGCATCAAACGAATACTTCACGAACCGATAAACGAGTAAGTCCCTCGTATAATTTGAATACGCTCTTGTCAGCAAATTGATAAGTGGCATGTTTATCGCAACCAATATTTGAGTCAAGACAAGGTTTCAACAATTGAACCCTTTGATGCCCAAGACATGAACTCTTTCATGTTCCTTGGGACCCTCCAACATTAGAACATATAAACATATATATACATTGCACATAAAACAATCAATAAAGGGAACAAAATAAACTGATTCTGAAAGCTGCGTTTCACTTGCGCTTTACCTGCGCTCCATCTGCGCTACAACGCAGATGAAGCGCAAGTATCAGAATCAAAATACGTAAACTGCACTTCAGTCTGCGCTGCAGCCTAGCTTGCAGCGCAGATCTGCGCTTCAGTCTGCGCTGCAGAGCCGGTTGTAGCCCAGATATCAGCGCTACGTTTTTTTTAGCAAAAAACAACAAAAAAATCATAATCTTCACAAGATTAAAAGCCTAAAACGTGTTTATCACAAACCAATGCTCTGATACCAATTGAAGGGAATCAAGCATATGGTGAGGGTGCAGCGGAAATAAATGGATTCCCTCCCTTGTTATGATCGTTTTGCGAAAACACGAATCAAGGTATAAAAGGGTATTGAAACGAAAGGTCGTACCTTATTAGGATTACCAACGAGGAAAGAGTAGCCGCGTCTCTATTGGTATCCACGCCAACAGCCGTACTAGGAAACCCTCCTCAACTCTGCTAGTAGCCTTAGAGAGTAAAAAGCGATTGCTCATGTATATAGGGTAATGCATCTCATGCTCTATTTATAGAGTGGAGGCTAGGGTTTTACCTCCTCACTCACTTAATCCTCATACTTATGGGCCTGGCCCATTATGTTATAATAATTCTAATTAAATTAAATTAGAATTATTATTCTTTTCCTAGTGGCTTATTGTATACGTGTGACCCAATAGGATTTTAATATTTGGTTATGATATTAAAATAAAACCCTTTTATATTTAATATCATAAATAGTGAGCGGTATCTAGCAACAGATCACTATCCAAATATTGAGATTATCAATAACTTTGATAAATCCTATTTTATGATAATAATTTATATGATCTGTCCCTTTTTCCAAATATCTAATTGAACACAAGGGCATGGATTGTGTCAACCTTGTATAGTTCAATTTATATTTTCTTGATCCCCAAGTAGACTGTACAGAAAATAAATATCTCATATTTATCCTCCTGAGCATGGCCATGCATTTTGCAGTCTCACTTTATCAAGAGGCCTACAGATATAACTCCTGTTACATAGGAGGGACAAATCCCATCTAGGGCACTCACATTCCACCACATAATTTATTACATGTCCAAAAAACAACTTTATGATTACCCTGTTATAGGTAACGTTTGATGATAATTAAAACATATAATTCCTTATGTAGGCATCATAGTGATTATAGGTCGAAGGACTTCATATAACATCTATCAATTTTAGAAACGTTCATGACACTTATGTAACAACCCATATAACGTTCTTAAGGTGGGTCTGTCCAGTACACCATTACTCTTAATGTGTACCTATGTGAGCACATGATATCTCATATCCATGATCTGTGAGATGTGATCATCAATGAACTCACATACTAGTCTAAATGCATCTTTGTCCTAAGATGATACATGACTAGAGACTATTTAAGAATAGTTCTTCATAAGATCTCACAATCAAGTCATCTACTTCATTTCTTATGAAGTTTAAGCTTACTATTCTAAGGACAATAATTATATTCTAAAAGAATTAATAAAATGAAATGCCTTTATAAAATAATAATATGATACAAGTGATGGATGTTCAAAAAAATATAGGTCTCTAGTGCATATACTAACATAGGGTTGCCCGATTGAAGTAAGAATTTACAATCCAAGTTTAGGAAAGTTGGATTCAAGAACTATTAGTGGCTACTTTATTGGATATGCAGTTAACTCTAAAGAATATAGATTCTATTGTCCTTTCTCACACTCCTAAAGTGGTTCAAGCTAAATATGCAAGTTTCCTTGAAGATCATGAAGTCAGTGGTAGTGAAAAGAGATGGATCATATTCAAGATAAAATTATTCAATATAAGAAGAGTAATCTAGCTGCCAATTATGTTTGAAACTTATATTTTGTAGTTTGATAAATGTTAGAATTACGTAAATTTCCATGTAAATTACATCACTTATTGATAATGAATTGTTGAATTTATAACCCAATTCCACCTTTTTATCTTAATTTATGGTTTTTATAATTATTAGAACTAATCTAAATTTGATGCTATTTTGATGAGAAATCTGTTGATTTTTACAGATAAAAAGCTAAGGTATAATTGGAGCATCAAGAGAACAGTGAGCAAGGAAAGGAGCAGTGCAGAACAAACTTCAAAGGATGACAATTCAAGGGAAATTACTGTTGTTTCCTGCGCTCCACCTGTGCTGAGCGCAGACAGAGCGCAGAAATGACTGTCCAGTTACTGTTTCCTGCGCTGAGCGCAGGCAGAGCGCAAGAAACATAACCTAATTTGTAATGGGCCATAAACAGGGTTCCAACGGGCCTTCAGACAGTATTTATAGGACTTTAAGCAGTCATTTTTAGTCATTCGGAGAGTTTACAGAGTCGTTGAGCAGATACGGTGTTAGGAGAAAAGTGTGACAGTCTCTAGAGTTGTACTGGCTACCATGAGTAGCTAAACCTCTCTTTAGGATTGAACGTAGTCAATTCAATCCCCAATTGTATTTTGGTTTTTCTTTGTTATTTAGGAATCTCTATTTTTATAATATTGGTGTTTTTATTCTGTTCTTAATGCTTAGCTTCCGTCTTTTTACCAGAGTTATGGCATGGTTTATTAAATACGCCGGGAAGCGGTTTTCTAAGTCAGGTGCGAAATCTTGAATGCCTAGGGATAGGGTTCTTGAATTCTGATTTGGGTAGAAACACTCGATAGGTTGAATACCTAGGGATATGGTTCAATTTATGGATAGTCATTAACAACTGATCTTAAAGCTAGGCAATTTGTTAAGCAGCCAAGGAATTGGTGTTTAGGAAATTGTTCTAAGAATTTCATATTTGAGGAATCTTTATGAATGAATTTTATTTGGGTTTCAATATTTATAATTATAAATTCCTAAGTTCCTTTGATTCCAAAATACATGAGGAGTGCGATAGACGAAGTTCAATCCTAGTTTCTTTTATTTGCTCAATCTTATCCATATTCTCTTTGTCTCATATTTTATTTTATTTTACTATTATAAATCTATCCCAAATCTTTTTTATTATTTTAATTTCTTATTCCATCTTTTATTTAATTTTCATAACAATCATTCTACAAACTTTCTTTATTTCCTCAATTAGATTAGTTATTAAGAATTTAAATTGTACCGTTCCTCGTGGGTACGACAACCCTTATTCTTACTATTATACTGCTACGATATTGGTACACTTGCCAAGATCTCAAAATAGTTCTATTTCATGAATATTTATGTTCAATAATACTATTATTACTTATTTCATCTTATCTTTAAGGTTTCAATAGAGTTATGTATTTTATTTCAATTGTTAAAATATATTATGCATATATATATTTTTAATTAAACAAAGTGTCATAAAAATAAAAAAATGAGGCAAATATATTTATAATTTATTTTTATTGTTAATATCAATAAAATGGAAATCTAGATAATTATGAACATTATGTCCATTTTAGTAATTACAACTCCAAAAATGATTTCTTTTGATACCATATTCAAACAAGATTCAATTTTTTAAAATCATGTTTGTAACAAGTTATCTAAATATGAAATCACATTTATGCAAACTCAGATTCACTCAAATTCAAGTTAAGTAAAACCACATTCATTCAAATTCAAGTTTGTAAAAAGATAATTGAAACACACACTAAAATATGTACCATGAAGAAGAAGCTCAATACTCATTTCCCTGCTATGAGTATTTGTGCTTTCTCTTTGCAAAGTTTTAGTCTTTTTTTTTTGTCAATCAGATGCTCGAAACCTCTTGGAAAGTGAAAGAGATGCACATAAAATTAGGAAATTAGGATTTGAGAGTGAGAAATAAAAAAGCAATATTTAAGTTAATTAAGTTATAACACTTAATATAAAAACTATAGTACAATATAGGAAATCTATAGAACCTACAAGAATTTGTACTGTACCAGGCCGAGATAGCCTCTACTCAGGTCGGGACCTAACACATCCCCATTTTTGGGTGACCAAAGGCACCCTGTCGAGTTGTATTAGGCTCCTGGACAAAATATCACCCTGTCTAGGCTTCGACTAACCCAACCAACTTGGCAATCTAGTAAGACCCACAACATTTAATGCACCTCTCGCTAGATTGAGATGAATGACAAGACACATGCAAGTGGCTCTCGCCCATCAGCTACAGTGATAATGATATCCTATAAATACCACTTCCCATTATTGAAGAATCGGGTACACATCTATCCCTACCCATACTCTGCTTGAGTTTATACAAACTTAGGCGTTGGAATGTCTCCTTGCAGGTACCCCCATCTATGTTATTGGAATCAATGTACCGGGCCTTCAACTTCGTTCGTTCGCCATATCTACCTTGGTCCATTATCCCGGACCACCATAGGTGTGCCCTGACCACGATCAGAATTTAATAAACCCTAATTGGTAATACATTTGTCAAAGAATATTGGATCATATAAAATATGAGGGTTTTTAAGCCCTTAAAATATTAATGGCACAATAGAACTCTCCTTTAAAACATAATAAACATATAATAGAATCTATATGGCACAGAATTCACCTTAAAATATTAATGGCATAGTAGAGTCTATATGTTCTGTTCTATTGTATTTTGACACAATAGATTTTATTTACAAATTACATGTGGAATTCACAAGCAAAAACGTAAAAGAATAATCTTGATTGCTCAAGTTCACTTAAGCAATACATGATTATAGTTAATGAAGAACTTAAGACTAAATTGTTATAATAATTTATACAATCATAGTAAATTATGATTACTTTAGGAAAATTGTGAATGCACACTCAAGAGGTGGAATCCACCTTTAAAGTCTAAATAAGGAGGGAGAAAAGAGAAAGTAGGAGATGTGATGAGAAAAAAAGTGAGAGATAGAAAGAAAAATAAGGTGGAGAAGGAGATGGAAGAAAAAGTGAATGTACAAATATCTTTACTATTAGTTATAACAACTGTTCACTACAAGAAAAAGGGGGTTTAGAGTAGGCCAAAAGCCCACGATAATCAGGAAAAATGGACGCCAAAAACCAATTTAGCGTCGGCCTAGCGTCGGCCTTCGTGCCGCCGCTAAAACCCTCGAGGAAAATTTTTGCTGCAAGGCCGCCGCTAAGTAGCGTCGGCCAACCCACACTAATGTGGACGCAACGTAGAAGCTAATCAATTGCTAAATGGCCGACGTTAATGTTGCGGAGGCTAGGCGGACGCTACATTAGCGTAGGCCAACCTACGCTAATATCATCCTTGGCTGACATTAGCGTAGGCTAAAGTTAGCAGGGCTGCCAGGGCTGCCAAGGCTCCCTTAGCTAGAAATTCATCTTCAAGACCATGGGAACAACCAATCAAACCAGTTGAATAGGCTAATATGCTTATATTAATAAATCCTAAAGCCATTCACTTTAAAAATTAAAAAAATGCTAGAGACAACTCTTGCAGAGATAGAAAAATATTTAAAATAAATTAAACAATAATGTAATGATCCATAGATAAATCTAATGATGCAAGCAGTAGGTGTGACTTTCTGCCTCTCTAACTTTGTGTAGCACAAGGAATAACATTACCCCATTAGAAGATTTTGCCACAATCTTAAACAGTCCAAATTAGAATCTCCATGGGATGGAGATATGTCATCATATCAATCAAATTAAATTGCAGCAACTATCTAATCTAATACAAAATTATAAAGTAAATGATTTTAAATTTCAAACATTATATCAAAAGGGTTAAATAGTTAGCAAAAGTAAGCTGCTCATTTAACTAATTTCATGTGTATAACATTAAAGAAGCACCTGTACAATAATTTATAATCTGACTTGCCATATTTTCAGCAAAAGAGCTGAGTTTTAAGAACTTGAAAATAAAATAAAGACCATTCTATAATATGCAGACACTTTATGCATAGTAGCATCTAACCCCAAACAAAAGTAATACAGTAATAGTATTAACAAGATCAATGCCATATCCACTTACTCGATAGTAGAAATAATCATATAATCGAAGAATGTGATACTTGTCTGTAGAATCATGCTTATTGACATACTTGAGAAGCTTGATCTCATCAAGGCTTTGGTAAAAAAAAGTCCTTGTTGTTCTTTATAATTTTAACACAAACATCCATGCCAGTGTGCAGGTCATGAGCTTGTATAGCTTTGCTAAATGCAGCAGATCCCAGATACTCAGTGACATGAGACCTTCCAACTATTACAAAATTTAAAACAACATGGAAATTCTTGTCCTCTTCAAAGCCAGTTTTGTGCAACAATAAATCCTTGTATAAGAAAGACTATCAAGGCTAAAAAAAGGAGAACATAGAACAATCAAGAAATCATACCTACTTTGCAACATAACAAGAAATTATCACAAACTCATTAAGATCATTTTACATAGGGCAAAAATAAAATGCTTAAAAAGTTTTGCAGTCATTAGCTTGGCAAATATATTTCCCGGTCGTGAAGGGAAAAGAACCTCACTATTTCAATAATATATTTGAAAGAGGTTTGAAGATAGAGAAATGCATGTTATATTGTGGCTCAGAAGCCTAAAGAAAAGAGAGAAAACTCTCACTTTGTATTAAAACACTCAATTCAATTTGATGATTCAAAACACACAAACTTGGTACATATTTATAGGAGGGATGGCTAGTGTGAATGCAAGGAGGCTAAGCTAGTAGGTGTATTTTGTAGCCCATAAATTATGGTGGCTTTAGCATGCTTCTATGTTCTATTAGACTCTCTTGTTTTATTAGGCTATGTTTAGGAGCATTAGGCATGCATTGGGAGCATTAGGCATCCATTGGTTTATACGGCTGATTTATCCTCCCCGGGTTGGGATTGGACTCGCTCTCGAGTCAAGTTCTTCTTCATCATCAAAGTATGGCGAAAGGTCTGCAACGTTAAAAGTGGCAGAAACTCCATAGGAACCTGGCAGCTCTACTTTGTAAGCATTATCGTTAATCTTCTGCACAACTTTGAATGGACCATCAGCTCTAGGAGATAACTTGGCATTTGGTTGATTCGGAAATCGTTCCTTTCGCAAGTGAATCCATACCAAATCTCTGACTTTAAAAGTTTGCAATCTTCTATGCTTATCACGCTGAGCTTTGTACCTCGAGTTTTGTTTTTTAATCCTTTCACGAACTTGCTCATGCAGCTTTTTGATTTCTTTCGCTCTTTGTTCTGCATCTGCACCGTACTGACGAGTATCATATGAAGGGGTCAAGTCTAGTGGACTAAGTGGACGATTGCCATAGACCACTTCAAATGGGCATTTCCCAGTAGCTTGATTGGTAGAGTTGTTGTAAGTGAACTCAACCTGGGCAAGGATGAGATCCCACTGCTTTAAATTCTTCCCAACAAAGCTTCGAAGTAAATTTCCCAAAACCCTGTTAATTGCCTCGGTTTGCCCATCTGTCTGGGGATGACTAGCACTACTAAATTGTAGCTTAGTTCCCATCTTCTTCCATAGAGTTCTCCAAAAATGACTCAGAAACTTGACATCTCGGTCAGAAGTAATGGTCTTTGGAATCCCATGAAGACGAACAATCTCCTTAAAGTATAGGTCTGCAACTTGAACAGCATCATTGGTCTTCTGGCAGGGAATGAAATGAGCCATCTTCGAGAATCTATCTACGACTACCATTATAGAATCTTTTTGTCGTTGAGTTCGCGGTAGTCCAAGGACAAAGTCCATGCTTACATCTTCCCAAGGTGCTTCTGGAACAGGAATAGGTAAGTATAAACCTGTATTCTGACTTTTGGTTTTGGCCAAGTGGCAAATTCTACATCTTTGAATATGCCTATTAACATCTCTTTCAAGCTTTTGCAATAGAAATTTTCTTTGACTAAAGCCACGGTTTTGTCTCGCCCAAAGTGACCTGCTAATCCTCCATCGTGAGCTTCCCAAATAATTGCTTCACTCAATGAACATTGAGGAATGCACAGTACTTTGCCTCTGAATAAGAATCCTTCATGCCTGTGGTACTGCTGGAAAGGTTGAACACCTGTAAATTCCAGATGTTATGAAAATCAGGATCATTTTGATACAACTCTTTAATAACTTCAAAGCCAACAACTTTGGTTTGAAGAGTTGAAAGTAAGGCATGACGACGACTCAAGGCATCAGCTACTGCATTTTGAACTCTCGCCTTATGTTTGAGTAGGAATGGATAAGGCTGTAGGAACTCGATCCAAGCAGCATGTCTACGGCTGATCTTTTGTTGAGAGTTCAAGTGTTTGAGGGCTTCATGATCGGAGTAAAGAATAAACTCTTTATTCAACAAATAATGACTCCAATGTTGTAGTGCACGAACAATGGCGTAGAACTCCTTGTCATAAGTAGAGTACTTGAGTTTGCCATCGTTTAGTTTCTCACTGAAAAAGGCTATGGGATGTCCTTCTTGACTTAGAACAACACAAATTCCAGTGTTGGAAGTGTCACAACTGACTTCGAACACTTGGTCAAAGTTTGGAAGAGCTAGCACAGGTGCTTCAGTCAAACGTTTCTTTAGCTCCTCAAAACCTTTCTGAGCTTGCTTTGTCCATTGGAACTTGTCTCCTTTCATGCAATCTGTGAGTGGGGCAGCAATGGAGCTAAAGTTCCTAATGAACCTCCTGTAGAAGGAAGCTAATCCATGGAAACTCCTTACATCTTGGATAGATCTTGAAATGGACCAGTTGTTAATGGCTTCGATTTTGCTTGGGTCAACTCGAATGCCTTCAGCAGTAATGATGTACCCAAGAAAAATAACTTCATTGGTCAAGAAAGAGAATTTCTTCAGGTTGGCATAGAGTTTTTGTTCACGAAGAGTTTGTAGCACTTGTTGGAGGTGCTCTAAGTGTTCCTCTTTGCTTTTGCTGAAGATTAAAATGTCGTCAAAGTAAACAACAACAAATTTACCAATGAAGGGTCGAAGTACCTGATTCATCAGGCGCATGAATGTGCTAGGGGCATTTGATAACCCGAAGGGCATCACAGTCCACTCATATAGGCCATCTCTGGTTTTGAAAGCGGTCTTCCATTCATCTCCTGGCCTAATTCTGATATGATGATATCCGCTACGAAGATCAATCTTGGAAAAGATTGCAACTCCATTTAACTGATCAAGCAGATCATCGAGTCTTGGGATCGGAAACCGATACTTGATGGTGATCTTGTTAACAGCTCGACTATCAACACACATTCGCCAACTTCCATCCTTCTTCGGTACTAAAATAGCTGGTGCAGCTCAAGGGCTAATACTTTCTTGGATCAACCCTTTCTTCAACAACTCTTCAACTTGACGTTGGATCTCAACATGCTCTTGTGGACTCATCCGATAAACTGGTCTGTTAGGAATTACAGCTCCAGGAATGAAGTCAATGGCATGTTGGATGTCTCGCATTGGAGGAAGTCCATGCGGAATCTCTTCTGGTATCACATCTGGATATTTAGCGAGCAGCTGTTCAATCTCTGGTGGAAGGACAATACCCTCAGTTGATTCAAGTAGTAGTATGAGGCTCATGGCTTGTGCTTCCTCTTTCGTCACCTTGAATTGTTCCTTGGTGACCAAAGACACTAATGGCTTTGTTTCCTTCTTTCCTTGGTTGAATTCATTGGGCGACAGAGGTGCTAACTTGATCTTCGCTCCATCTTTCACAAAGGAGTAAGTATTTGCATGACCATCATACAAAGCAAGACGATCATATTGCCAGGGTCTCCCAAGAAGAAGATGACATGCATCCATAGGAATAACATCACACAATACTTTATCTTGATATTTCTTTCCTATTGAAAAAGACACAAGGCAACGTTTAGAAACTTTTACCTCACTTCCCTTGTTGAGCCATTGTAACTTATAAGGGTGTGGATGACTTTGTGTTGGTAGTTTCAACTTCTCCACCATGTAGTTTGATACTACATTCTCACAACTTCCATTATCTATGATAACATCACAGACTTTTCCTTGAGTATTGCAACGGGTATGGAAGATGTTGTGCCTTAACCAAGGTTCTTCTTTTGCTGGTGCGGTGTGTAGACTTCGTCTAATCACCAATGATTCACCATGATCAGCGGAGGTGAATTCTTCATCATATATCGGCTCTTTTTCATCAAACACCGACTCTTCATCTTCTTCAGATGCTTCATGGACTTCTTCTTCAATAATAGTGACAATTTTGCGATTTGGACAATCTGAAGCTATATGGCCAAATCCTTGACATTTGAAACACTTGGTTGCCTTTTGGTTGGTCTCTTTGGTGGGCTTAGGAGGGGTTTTGTTGGATGGGATAGGTTGTTGGGTTTGTGGCTTACGGGTGTTTGTAGGGTTCCAGGAGGAGGAAGGTTGGTATGAGGATTTTCTTGTTAATTGTTTTTCAATTCGGATGGCCAGACGAATAACATCATCTAAAGTCCAGTATTGCTGAAGTTGGACTTGGTGGGCAATGTTTGTGTTCAATCCTCCAAGGTAACGAGCTATTGTTTGCTCTTCCTTTTCTTGGATGTCACACTTCATCATGAGCTTTTCAAATTCCCTGGTATACTCTTCTACAGTCTGGGTCTTTTGCCGCAAGTTCTACAATTGAATAAAATTATCTTGATAATAATGTTCAGGTAAGAACTTACGTGTAAGCTCACGACGCATTTTCTCCCATCTCTTGATCTTACTCTTTCCTTCACGCTCACGCTTCTTCTTAAAATTTTCCCACCATATGGAAGCATGCTTTTTCAGCTTAACTGCAACAATCTTGACTTTTTGATCCTCAGGGACTTCCTTAAACTCGAACACTCGTTCAACAATTTGAAGCCAATCAACAAACTCATCAGGTTGGAGTCTACCTTCGAAATCTGGAATCTCCACTTTAATGTTACTACTTCGAAATTGTTGTTTGCGAGAGTGATGGTTGTCAGCGTATGAGGAATCACTTTCATCTGATTCTCCTTCTAAACGCCTTCTTTGTTCTTCTATTTGGGCTTGTTGAATTTCAACAGTGGCTTGGAGTTGTTGAAATTGACACCTCAATTCTTCCATCTCAATTTCATGGTAAGGTCTTTGTCTGGGTGGCATTTTGTAGGTTAAAAGTAGGCTAGGTATGTATTTGTGGTTTTAAGGACAAAATAAATTTTTGTGAAATTTTGGGGCAAAAGGAAATTTTCAAAAATTCAGGGGTTAAAAGGTAATTTTGAAAAGTCTGGGGTAATTTTGTAATTTCCAAAAAATTGTGGGGTAAAATTGAAATTACAGAAAGTGTAGGGGCCAAACTACAATTTCAGAAAAGTTATGGGTTGAAATGAAAATTATTGGAAGGTATAATTGAAATTATCAAGAGTTTGGATGATGTGGCAAGTGGGACAAGTGGCAAGATGTGATAGGGCTGACGTGTCAAAACTTGACACCTCAGTGCTGACATGGTGCTGACGTGGTCGTCTTCAACCTCTGATTTTCCGGTGATCGGAAAATAGTTTTCTGGCGACGGCACGGTGGTTTCCGGCGGCGACACGGTGGTTTCCGGCGACGACACGGTGGTTTCCGGCGAAGGCGAAACTCACTATTCCAAAGTTTTTCGACCTTCTGAACACAATGGCGATGTCAGTTTCTTCAAAAGATGACCGGAAACTGGACTTTTAAGGGTGACAACCGTGAACACCTCTTAAAACTCCAAATTTTCACCAATTCCGGACACTCTTTCTCACTTAAACTCAACACCGAAATTCGAAACCTTGCTCTGATTACCAAAATGGCTCAGAAGCCTAAAGAAAAGAGAGAAAACTCTCACTTTGTATTAAAACACTCAATTCAATTTGATGATTCAAAACACACAAACTTGGTACATATTTATAGGAGGGATGACTAGTGTGAATGCAAGGAGGCTAAGCTAGTAGGTGTATTTTGTAGCCCACAAATTATGCTGGCTTTAGCATGCTTCTATGTTCTATTAGGCTCTCTTGTTTTATTAGGCTATGTTTAGGAGCATTAGGCATCCATTGGTTTATACGGCTAATTCATATTGTCTCAAGTACCAAGCAATATTAGAATTCACAACAATCATCTAGTCCAAAGCACAGGATAACTTTCAATCAAGGCAGTCAGAATCGAGATCCTAGACTTGATTTGGATGATTGGTTATATAACAGGTTTCCTATCATGAAGTGAACGCTCCAACAATCTCATCAACACCCAAGAAATTATCAAGAAGATAACGTCTATAAAAATTTAGAGTGTTTGCTTGTCTTAGAGATAGCAAGACAAAACAATAAAAAAGATAAGGAAGTGATGAAAAACTATAGAATGCAAAGATGGATATGAGAATTCAAAACCTAGTTTCAGGAAACAAGTGATGACAGATGAGCATGGTGAATTCAGAGTGCAAATCTTTTCTCAATGAATAAAAATGTGAAGAGAATCAAGGGATGCACAGTGAAACTATTAAGTAGCAGTGAACCTTATTGTCTTGTGGCCTCAACAACTAATTCATCTTCACTACGCCTAAAATCAAGAAAGCAAGGACTACACATATTTTCAGCTAGTTTTCTTCTCATTCAAGCCTCTTAAACAACCAAATCTTTGTAAGAAAAAAAACTAGTGTACAAAAAGCAAGGGGATTGCAATATTAAGAACAACGCAACAAATGATTCTTACCAATTTAAGTAAAGTCAAAACCACATGTGTAGCTTCCTTTCTCAATGAGTAAACATGTGAAGAGAATCAAGGGATGCACAATGAAACTATTAAGTAGCAGTGAACCTAATTGTGTTGTGGACTCAACAGCTAATTCATCTTCACTACGCCTAAAGTCAAGAAAGCAAGGACTAGACATATTTTCCAGTAAATTATAAATTTAGAAGCAGATCAAGAAAGGCAACAGAGAACACAACGCCAGATCTGATAAACTCAATTCCACCCTGTCCTATAAATACATGCACGTCAGGAAAGAAAGAAGAACTTGCAAGGAACACTTCAGTGACATTTGTAAAAGTAAAACAACTGGCAATGAATTTGCACCTGATCTGACGGGTATTCTGAGGAGTGTGACACGGATGCAGCTAAAGATGGTAGCTGAAATTAAAAAAAGAAATGAAAAATAGTCTGTCAAAGAAGCTTAAGACATAAGACCCTAAAATCTTAACTTTATCCAAAAGAAGAAACAAAAGGATCAAAATATGTGTCATCACAAGAATCATAGATCTAGAAATGAAGGTGAAAGTGAAACGGAAGGTTTAGCCGGATATGAAAACAAAGACAAAATCCAGCTATACAATGGCACTAGCAATTAGCGAGAACGACAAAAACACGGTTTAATCCCGCAGAAGGTTGATCCATAAATGGTATTATATTCAGACAGGAATCATGGTACATGATAAACATCTAAACATTACAGCTTATTTTTTGAAAGTAATCGCTTTTCTTTTTATATTAAAAGCTCTCTAAGGAAGCTAGTTAGCTTGCAAAACTAAACTATTATTTCTCCAAAATAAGCTAGTCCAAACCCCCACTTGGTGTTCTGCTGATATTTAAGTACAAGGCTATTTCCTTCTTTCAATGTCAGGAGATTTCCTGTATAGTTTTCATAATAACAAAATCTTAACTTAAAAAGCCTTCGAAGTGAAGTACATTGCAATAAATGCAGAAAACTGTATATGCTACATAAAAGGGATACAAGGTTTGGCTACTAAGGAAAGAAATATGTAAAAGAACAGTAATTCACTAATACCAAATAGTCATCTTTTAGCTACAATGCTTACTCTGTCAACAAATTTTGCAATATGTCAAACAAAAGATTGAGTCATTCCAGGTCACATGTGCCAGATAAAAGTAGAATTGAGTCTACTAACATCAACATGGGGAAAAGGCTTCTTCTTTATATTACTTTCAGGAGTAATTTTCTCAAAAAGAGCACATCTTGATCTTGGAAAATATATACAAGGGAGAGTTATTTATCTAGCTGAAGCTTTCCTGTTGGTCTTGTTATCTAGCTGAAGCTAGCTTTTACAAATAAATAAACATACAAACTCCATCTTTGGAATCATTAGAATGTTTGGAATGTTTGGAATGTTTCAAGTAGGAAGAGTTAAAGACACAAACTCTTATTCCTATGCACTTCCTCCATTGATTATTAATCATAAGGAACAATTCTGAATAGTTTTTAGAATTGGATTTAGAAAAGTGTTCTCAGCAATTTCCCTAGGTGGACATGCATAAAAACCATAATCACAAATACGCGCTCTCTCTCTCTCTCTCACTCTCACTCACACACATACGCATGAACAACACAAGCACCAGTCAGGGAAATGCAAGTGTTCAAAACTGTAAAATAATAGAAAAATAAAAATAATAGAAATCCAGAAAAATAACTTAACCTGTGGCAGGGCTGCAACCGAACAGCACCGGCAGCGGCACGAGCAGCAGTGGCAGCGGCGCGAACACCAACAGCAGCGAACGGGTGGCAGAAACAATGCGAAGATGGAAATGGCAGAGAACGGGGGAGAGAGAGGAAACGATCGGCCTTAGGGAAGACGAGGTCGGTGACGATGGCGGACTGGCGGCGGCGACGATGGAAGGGAGAGCGGCGGCGGCGCACAACGATGAAGTCTGAAGTGAGTGGGTGAGGGAAAGAGTGGCTAGGGCACGAAGATGAAAGAAAATGTCTGACAACATCTGATTGCGTATAGAAGAGAAAAGGGCAAGCCAAAGTATACATGTAGCGTATGCTAGCCTCCACTAAAAGAAATTTTAAAAAATAAAAAATAATTAGCGGGGGCCAGCGGACGCAAAATATCTTCATTATTTTAAAACGACCAGACGACTTCTTAGCGTCCGCTTTGCTAGGGCTAGCCTACGCTAAAAGGAAAAATTAGCTAAGGCCTTGTGGTCTACGCTAATATTTTTGCAGCTAAATCCAATTTTTTTTGTAGTGGTTATTTAAATAATTTTTGTTTAAAAATTTCAAAATTTAACAATTACTCTTTTTAAATTTTAAAAAACATAAAAGGGAGAAGGAAAAAAATACTACCAATACAAATTATAGATAAAAGATTTATTATTTCATTGTACCAAGTGATTTTTTTTTGGGTGCAAAGTAGCAAGTGAGTGTAAGAATGAAAAGGCAAACGGAAAAATCCGAAAAATAAAATGTAAGTTTATTTTTTATTTAATTTTAATGGTCTTTTAGATTTAAAATCTTTGTTTGGTACATTTTCAGCATGATATTTCTTTGTATATCATCTAATCATATACATTATTAATTCAATCATATACACAATGAAGTTGCGCTAATGATAAAATAAAAATTACAAACATACTCACACACAGAGCATGATGACTTTTTTTTTTTTTTCCTTATTCTGTTGGTGAGGGATAGGGGTTTTCGTGAGACACGTTAAAAAACAAGTTATTACTATTCATAATTCGATCCTAAACATATATTGATCGGACTAATTTTATAGACTCTAATAAATCCATAAACTTGAAACAACCCGATGATGTAGAGACATAGTTAAAACTAAGGCTTAAAAGAAACATGATCGGGTTGACCCGAATGTGATAAGATTGAGGAATGATAGATAGATTTAAGGACAATTTTTCTTAAAAGTAAGTAAATGTAAGGGTAAAAAAAATAAATGGAACTAAGGGGAGAAAAGAGGTGCAACAAATTTAAGTGTGTTGACAATAGCTAGTTATGTTCCATACATAAATTATATTAATTGTTGAAATAGAACCTAAAGATATACATTCTAAGCCATTAATTGAAGTTATCTTTCTGAAACAGAATGTAAAGAAGTAAAGGTACAATGAGAGTCTATATTGTTTTTAAACTCTAACACAAACTAAGTATTGTAACAATGACACAGGAGGAGAGATACACACCTCCAAATAAGGTCCTTTTCTAGTATCAAAATGGAAAATTAGATTAAAAATATGAATTTGATTTTTTTATAAATAATACTAAATATCAATTTGAATATTTTAATATTTTTTTTTATATTTAAACTTGATAATGGATCAAAAGCCAAACTACATAGTTTAGTGCAATTATTCATGCCATGAATTTCATCCGAAAGCTAGCTTGGAAAAAAAATTCCTCCCGTCCTTGCTGTCATGAATGAAAAATATCATAACACTAAACAGCTTCAACTAAGCCCAGTGTAACATTATTTTGGAGTTTTGGGACCTTCAAAAATGCTTTTACAGTATTTGGTAGAAGGGTTCTAATGTTGGAGTAGCTACTATTGAGTGTTTTACTTAATTACCTACAGTGATGTATATATGTATAGATTCCTGGACAAAAAAAAAAAAAATTGTGGAGACTATCAAGTAAATATATAATGAAATATATATAAGAAAAATTATAAAGTGAGACACGGTCTTTATGGTCTTGGTCATCAAACTCAGACATAGACGGTAAGCACACTACGGGCTCACACAGTTACATATGCTAGTTTGTTATTATAGGATATATATATAGGTGATCCCAATTCATTCATAATACATTACATTAGTCAGTAGCTAATTAATCAACACAGTTAAAGGGAGAAAGAACACCACTATTCCTTATACATGAAGGGTTTGACTTTACCAAGAGATTGACCCAATCCATGAATAGCTCCACATGCTGCAGCCAAAGACACAAGCAAGCAGACAAAGCTCAACGTTTGAAGTCCAAACCATCGAATTGTTCCCTTTTTTATCTTCTGTTTGGCAATGGTCATCTCCACTGGAAAATAGACCACTGAAGGCCAGAATCCAATGGCTCCTAGAAGGGCAATCATGGCATTAAAAAAGGGCATTGCCATAGCCAGAACAGTCACCACCATCATAAATATGGACCTCCAAACTAGCCTAAATAAATTGATGCTGAATTTCATTTTCCCAATGCTCACAAGATTCTCCCCTGTCACAAAACTTGAGTTTGGCCACCTTTGACAAGCAAGCATTTCAACTACACGATATATAGGCTGCACCACTATCTGGTCACAAGAAGTAATTTAAAAATCAATTTCACAGAATTAATTTTCACACGGTTGCTAACTGTAACCAAACTGACACAAAGTTATTAGTTAAAGTAAAATATATATCTAATAATCTAAGTCAAAGGTTAGTGGATATTCTAGAAGCAGAGGCAATAGTAATTGAAAAATTTTCAAATATAGATTTTGGTACATTTCATAGATTTGAGCATGATTGATATTAATGAGCACTCTCATTTTGGTCCTTGAATGATTTGGTGTCACTCATATTAGTACTTCAAATAATGAAATTATCCTTTTCGTCTCTAAAAGATAAAAAAAATCGTTTAGTTTAGTCTTTGAAAAAGTTTTTAAAATGTCAATTTAATCCCTGAAAACGACTAAATTAAATGACTTTTTTATTTTTTAGAGACGAAAATGTAATTTTCATCTTTTAGTGGCTAATGTGACCGATCTCAAATCTTACAAGGATGAAATTGAGAGTTTACTCAATACTAATTATTATGAATTTAATTAAAGGCATAATAACTAACTAACTAACCTGAATTGCTCCAACGAGGTGCAGTATAATGAAGACATTGGCTAAGTTTACTAGCCAGACAGGATTGCGAAAGCCAGAGCTCATGAGGATGTTGCCAGGAGTGTGAGACCCAAATGCAGCATAGCCAGAGCATGCAGACAAGAGGAAGATAACTGTCATCGTTAATATGCCTATTCCGTTTGCCATCTTCATCGCTTTATTTTCTGGAGGTGATGATTTTAAACTATCCTGTTTTTCACAAATTAACAACATATATATGGTATGAATGTAACGCTAAGAAATTGCCTTGTTTATTTATAGCATATATATACATGTTGATTAATTGATACCTGTATATCTATCGCAATTGGAGCATAGACACTGGCAAGTGCAACGTCTCCAATTGCAACGAACGTATTCCACATTCTATCTGCTGAACTATGCCCCTCGCTGCTCCCAAAAACAGAGGTACTCTTTCCATTCCCTGTTCAAATCCACATTTTCCAAAATATATATATAAAAAATTCGATACAAAATAATTATGTATATGATCTTATTTTAAAAAAGATAATTTCTTTTTTAGTACTAACCTTGGATAATGGTTGCAAGAGAAAGTCCAATACCAATGGCTGCATAGCCAAAGGACATGATAGCCGCAAACATTGAGAGCCAAGCCAGCTTGTGAAAACTGGGGATTTGAGACAGTATAATTTCAATGACTCCAAGATAAATCATGTATGGATTATTAGAAAAATGACATGGAGCTCCAATCCCATTCTTGTAGAAGCAATTGTTTTTTAGTATCGTCCTGAGTGATATGCAAATAATTAAAATTAAGTTGGAGCCTCACATCACATGAATATATAGAAAGAAAATTAAAAGAATAAAAGAGCTTATTAATTTACACGGCACTTGAAGATGTAGTAATTGTGAAGCCAACTGCAAAGAAAGCAAGGTTGGTATACTGAAGTAATCCACAAATGACATATTGTTTTCCACCTAAATGAGTTTTGACAGCGTCCATGTAAGTGCAGTTCCTCTTGCCAGTAACAGGATCTGGGTATCTATAACAATCGGCAAGAAGACAGGAACAATAGAGAGTAACGCAAGAAAAGATAAGGATACAGGAAATGCCAATGATCCATCCCAACTGTGCCATCACCCATGCCAAAGACAGCACCCCAGCCCCTATCACTGCCGTTATGATATGTGCGCTCGCAGTCCACACCGTCCCTAATATAATTAAGTAATTTCATCTCTCATATTCAACAAATTAATTGCTAATAATGTACATAGAAAAATGACAAGATGAAAAAGAAAACATATATCACTGTATGTTAGGTATCGAAAGGAGCATAAACCATCATAAAGACCTCCAATATAGGGTCAATGAGTAAACCATAAGTAAGCTGGACACTACATCTAATCCAAAACCTTAAGGTGTTAGGTTTGTCTTTCCACTTATATATTGCTTTCCTTACTCATGACTAATATTTGACATCCTAACACTATACAATTTAATTTAATGTTCAGATTTTCTTTTTGAGAATCAAGAGTTTTTAGATTGTTAAATACTAATCTCTTTGGAGACGTAGAAATCATCTAAAATAAGTTTTGTCTTTCAATAAAGTTTTTTTTAATACACAATCGAATCAAATTTAAGGGATATCTAGCTATTTCTACACATTATTTTTTTTTATAGTAAAAATTTTAGAATAATTAAGGAGATGACACTTCAATTGAACATAGGAAAAGACTTCAGAAAATTTCCATTACCTTACTACCAAAAAAAAATGTGTGAGTTTGACACATTAATTTTATGAGTACCATGGCATAAGACTTCCGTGTTTATAAATAAATAATTCCGGAATAGTATTATAGACATAAGACTTTCACACATGACATAAGATTCTTTTAGATGAGAGAGGATCCTAATACGAAATGCATTACCGTGTCTAACAATGGGAGCAAGTTCCTCTACACTTGGAAAATAGCTTCTTATCATCCAATGGTTTATATTTGGTTTAACTATATTTGAATTTCATTTTATTACATTTATAACGTCATTTTAATTAATAGGTGACATCATGCAGTTTTTTACAAACTGCTGAGGAGCTTGGTCCCCAAACAAGCTGGAGTCATATCATATGCAACTTTCGTCAACAATTAATTTGTTTGACGTAAGGCAACATTACTACTCATTACTCAAATACTACAAGTCAGAGTCAAAGAGTTTATAAACATTTAAAATATTAATTTAATGATATACATACACCACGAATATAAAAACTCCCATATGTTTTTCAATGATATGCATTATCACATTAAATAATAAGTATATAATCTTTTATCTGTTTCTAACAATCTAATAATATATTATTAAATAAAATTATAATAATGTAAAACTTTTTACACCTCATAATGGATATTTTATAACTTATATATTTACCATCTCTACTTTTAATGCCAACCATCTTATTTTTCTTTTCTTTTTATTTTTAAAAAGATATAATTGGAATAGGAAAACAAATTACCAAAATAGCTACTCTAGTATCACCTTTATTAATAGTATATATTATATATTTTTTATTATATTATATTATTTGTATTGATGGTAAGTAACGTCAATTTATGGGTGATGTTTTGACGGTCTTTAAACTCTATGGGATAGACCCGATAGTTTGACTAAAATACTCAGCGAGTATTATTTATAAAAAAAAACATTCATAATGGATAAGATTTTATTTATCAAACAAGTATTAGTAGTTATACAAAATATTTGTAAATATAGGTGTAAGTTTTTCATGTTATACTTGTATAATATTTTATTATAATTTTGTGATTAAATTTGAATTTTTTTAAATTAAGTGAAATATATTATTCATTTTAAATGTTTAATATATTAATCGCATTTTAAATGTTTAATAATCACCTAATCCATGGGAAAGGAATGGACCCGGTCGAGCAAAAGCAGGTTACGTCTAAATATGGTTGAATTAATTAAATTCTGATACATGAAGGTCTCTCTCCTAGGCAGTTAAGCTTTCTCAAAAGACAACCAAGATGTCCAAAATCATGAAGTGAAGTTTTAATTTTTCAGTTTTTGATTCTCATACGATATGGCCATATAATAATAACATTTTACAAATTTGCCCAAACCGACCAAAAAAAATGGTGTATATGTGCATGATTCACGAGGTGGTCAACGCAAGTAAGAGAAGAGATTATTGTTGAAACGAGACAAAAGAAAAGGAGAATTGCATGCAGATCGAAACTTTATAGAGAGAGAAAGGAAATTAAAGTAAAATGAAAATCTAACCAGTTCTTTGGAGTCTTCCATCATCGTCCAGAAGAGGACTTGGAACTGCACTCATACGGGATTCCACTTCCATCTCTAATTCCTTCCACAAACAAATTGATTAATTAGATATATGAAACCTCTCTGAGAAGATATGTGTAATTAAGAACTCAATAGACAATAGCACCAGGACTTTATTTGCCCTCTCAATATGGTGAGTTCAATCGCACCAGGACTTTATATGATATGGTGAGTTCAATCTTCCGTGCTCCACCTCGGGACTATAAGTAGATAATATATAGTGGCTGATGAGCCCTCTCATTTATTCTTTCATCACTTTCTTTTATAAAAAGAAAGTGTTATTGATGTATTTTACATAAATGCTATTAAGTGTTTTATGGATAATCATTAATGAATGAATGAGATGATAAACTCATACAACCAAAACATACAATAACTCATATAATATATATTTTTTTTCTTTTTCTCTATCTCTCCATCACATCATCTATCACATCCCACATTTCTCTCTCTTCTCCATTCTTTATCTTTCATTGTTGTATGTTGTACAAGTATCATTTCTCTTAAAAAACTATTCTGTGCATTTTCTGTGTTAATGGTCAAGTAAATAAAAATAATGGAATACTAGGAAAATTCACTTAAAAAAGCATTAATGTTAACATGAATTTATTACTCCCTCCGGTCCTTTATACTAAATTAAAACACTTCTTACAACTTTTTTGTGATCCTTTATATTAGACACTTTATAATTTCAAGTAAACATTTATTACTATCCTTGTTTACCCTTACTAGCTTTAATGTCTTTCCAACTATCAAATGATAGTAGATTTAGTCATTGATATTAAATAAGGATAAAACTGTAAAAGTAGAAAGTTATACTATTTTTTAAAATTTTAATAAAATTAACTAATTTTAACCATTTTTATTGATATGTGTAATTCGGTTAAATGTGCCTTATAAAAAGGACCGGAAGCAGTATTATTTAAGCTAGAAAACTTTGAATACATTTATTAATGACATGTTATGCGTTAATACTTAATATTTTTTACACTTTTCTATTATGACATATAATCTTTTTTATTTTAAGTAATTCAACCAATTTTTTTCCTCTAATAAACAAACAACTTTTATTTTTTTTAATGGATATCCAACAATTAGGGGTGGAAATAGGTCAGACAACTCATCGAGGGCCTACAACCCAGCCTACTTAAGGTCTAGTTTGGCTTGACTTGTTTAATAAAAATGTGAAGACTAAGCTTTTGAAAATGCCTTTTTAATTAAATAGGCCGGAGTTAGGCTTTTAAAAGCCTATTAGTATACGCTTGGCGGGCTAACCTATTTATAAATAATTTTATTTTTAATAAAAATATAAATATATTATACATAATAAATAGTATAATAATATATAATTTTTTTAATTTCTGTTATTGGTCTAAAGGTAGGCTTATTGGCCTATTTAAAGGTATATGACAATGACATATTTACATTATAACAAAGTAAGTCTATTATAAAAAAAGTAAGTCTATTAGTTTGTAAATGCATTGACCTATTTAGAGATAGATTTATTGGCCTATTTAAAGGTCATATATGAATTAAGCTTTTAAACAGGCTAATAGGCTAAACCGGACTTTTAAACAAGGCATGTCAGGCCCAAAAAAATGGCCTATATGACAGGTAACATGCCAGACTTTGGCCATGAAAGTATAATGCAAGCCAGACTTGATCCCTGCAAAGCCTAGCTTGGCTCAGCCTACTTCCACCCGACCCTACCAACAATCTATTTTATCCTTTTATATTTGGGTTTTGATGTCCTAAGGGAACTGATTAAGGAATTCATATATAGAATATTTTTACTGGAAATTACGACATTAATTACATTTGTAACATCAAATACTACATACTTCAATAAAAGTTATCTCTTTTTATTTCTTAATAAATGCCCTAACATTTCCTATTATATTTTGTTATATCATTACAAGGTTTAGGAGTATCATATTACATAGAGACCCTTCTTTGGGTTGCTCCACAAGGAGCAACTTTAACAAGGTTTAAGGTGTGTTTGGTAGAGTAGAAAGAAATAAGGTGGAGAGAAATAAAAAAGAGAAAAATGGAATGGAGAGAATAGGGGAGAAATAGTAAAGAAATAAGATGTTATTTCTCTCGCATTTTATTTAGTAGGAGAGAAATAGAGTGAAAAAGTAAATTTTCACTCTATTTCTTCTCTTTTGAGGAGAGAAATTCTTTTGTATGGGACCCACACCTTTAAATTTCTCTCCTATGAAACAAATAAATATTCTTCTTTGCACACCATTTCCTCTCCCTCCCCTCTATTTCTTTTCTATCCCCTGTACCAAACGGATGGGATGTCGCAGTTGCTCGCCCCAAAAATACTAGCTGCACATATTTCAAAGTTGGAAAAAGATTGTTTCATACTACTTAATTTTTAAGTGTGGGAAGTGTAGAGAAGAGAGAAATATAGAGAAAAATGAAATGAAAAGAGAAAAAGTGAGAGATGTGATAATTGATATAATGAAAAAGAAGAGAGAGATAAAAAGAAAAAGTGAGTGTAAGAGAACGTGTGGAAAAAAATCAAATTTATTAAAATTACTTCAAAATAATAATTATTATTAATAATTAATTGAGAAAAAAACCTAAAAATAGTTAAATGACAACATAAATTAATGAAAATTAATTTTCAACATAAATCTTTTTATATATAATAAGGTTAAGTATTAAAATCAATTAATGATGATATATTAACTTTTATTTTTAAAAATAATTAAATGATTGCTATGTATGTTTTTGGCATGACAAATATGCTAACTTACAATGTATTTAACTCGCTTATAAGATCATTTGATTAAATTGTAGGTATTTGGTAAGAGTCTATTTTAGTAGGTTATAAAATTTTTTTAGAACACTACTTCGAGTAGTCTTTGAGCTTATAGTTTATAGTTTTTTTTCTTATTTTTACCCTTAATATTTTAATAAAATCCAATTTTAACAGCTATTTCAACAACTAACTTTATCAAACACTTCTAATTTAATAAATTAGTTTATCAGCTTAAAATTGACATGGTTTATATAATTAACATGGTTTATCAGCTTAAATTAGTTATTCTTTTGCCAAAGATGGTTTATATATAATTAAAATATATATAAACACTTTTGTGTGACACAAAATAATATCTATTATTAAATAATAAAACTTAAAAAACTGTTAAAACATTTAAAAGGATTATATATATGTGCCTTTAAACTTTTAGTATTTTCTTTCCTTCTTAAAAAATTAAAATTATTAATTAAGAGTAGATTTAGACTTGTTCTCAATATAAATTATAAGAGTTAATTGGGATGAATCACCTTGCCTGATCATATAGATTCATCTAATGGAATTCTCTATGTCCTATTCATCTGACCCTCCTCCTCCAAAGCCTTCGAATGGTGGAGGAGACAATGACAAACCTAAGATATCATTCTGAGACAAGTTAAGGAAGCTAAGAATATCTCATCAAAATCAAACAGATATGGTGCTCTTAATATGGAAACTAATAAAGCGACCGTTAGTGAAGTTAATGGGGGGAATCATGGTCAAACTAAGTCAGAAAATCAAGTTTTTGATACTCCTAAAATTTGGCTGAAGAAAAAAAAGGCAGCGAAAGGAACCTCCCATTGTTACTCCTAAAATCGCGAATAACATTGATTATGATGCGACTATGAAAAAAAATAACATGCCAAATCTTAGACAATTACAAAAGAAATTCAACATGGAAAATATGGGTTCTGACGTTGCAATTAATGCTGGTGGTAACATTGAAGGAGATTGTTGGTCCCAAGTCTTTAGTTCATGGTATTACAACGACTATGAATGTGGAAGTCATTGCACCAAACAGATTGCGCTTCCTTAATGATCCCAAATCTCCTGACCCTAAGCAACATGGTGCGTTTCAAGATATTAATCAAGGGGATGGCACTCAAGACGTAGAGTCTGAAAGAGATGCGGAGTTATGCATGAGTTAGGATATAGAGGAAATCTTTGTTGAGACCTCTCACGGTAATTAGTCATTCCTTTTGTTCTTGATGCTTCATGGCATCGTCTCAATCTTTTATCTTTTTATCGTGATGATGTTGTTTCAAGACTTCTCAATTTTTGCTTGGAAATTAAGAGGGGCTACGAGCAGGAAGAGCATGAGGCATATGAGGGAGTCACTAAACACAACCCTTCTCTTATTTATTTTTTATTTTTTTTGTTTAAGACTCATACTTCATTTCATGATAATTCTTCTTTCTGGTTGCAGATGGGGGTACTGTATTATTGCCATTAAAGATGCTTTGGGAATGTATAACGTCCTAATTTCCTTTAATTCGAAAATAATGTCCGTTGGAAGCACTATTTTTAAATCCGTGAAATTATTTCGCGCATTATTGATATCCATACACATTATAGTACAATGCTTAGGTAATCCAACAATTACTTAAGCGAAAAATACACAAGTCAATACCAATACAATCTACCTAGATCGTTTCCAACAAAGGCTCAAATATACATAATCCATAAATAGGCATAATGGGATATGATGATACATATGTCCTCGAATAATCAATAATATTCCTAAGAACCCCACATGTACTACCCTATCCCATCAAAGCAAAGAATACTATGTCTATAGAAAATATCAACACTCAAAAGGGTTGGACCGTAACATCCTGAATTTTATTAAGTAAAATAAAATTAAGGATAATTAACAGAGTAGAAGAAATAAATAAATAAGTAAATAATATTAATAAAATTAATATATTTAACGAGTAAGGGTTATCTAATAAGAATTAATAAAAGTAATAAATAGGATAAGTGGGTAGAGGATGAGCCCAAGCCCATTAAGTGTATAAGTATTCAAATAAGGAAAGGGTACCAATTCACCCAAATCCTTATTTTTCAAATCGTCGGAGAGCGAAGAGCCAAGGAGGGAAGAAACTACATATCAAGAGGAGATTGCTGAGTGATCGAGAATCAAGAACCAAGAATTAAGATTGTTGCAGTTCGATCTTCACTCCAAGGTAACGGGGGGAAAATGATGTTCCTTGTATGTGCATGTAGGGGGTGTTTGGGTAGTGGGGGCAACCATAAGACCCTCTAAAGGTTCTAAATTCGTATGGATGAATGCATAATTAAGAATGAATGATATAATCTGTTGATTTATGGTGATTGTATGTCTATTGATGACTTATTGAATGATAATAAAGATGATATTGAGAATAATTGAAAAATGGGTGATTATGGATTGAGAAATTGGGGTTTTGATGAATTGAGGGTATAATCTGTAATTGATTGTTGATTTATTGAGTATTTGATGTTATTAATGAGTATGAATGATGTTTAGACGAAAAAGACTGATTAGAGATTGATTGGATGGGTTTAGAGAGGTGAGAAATCGTGAAATCTGCGATCTGCGTCGCAGGTAATCGATTACCAGATGTGGTAATCGATTACCAGAGTGTTCTGGGTAACCCAGAAGCACTGTGTGCTTGCTGGTAATCGATTACAGGGGTGCTGTAATCGATTACCAGAGAGTTGTCTGTGGGTAGTCGATTACAGGGGTGCTGTAATCGATTACCAGAGTGTTTGGTTGCAGGTAATCGATTACATGGTGGTTGTAATCGATTACCAGAGACCTTGTTTGCAGGTAATCGATTACTGGAGATTGGTAATCGATTACCAGAGTGGATTTTGAGATCCTAAGTGAATTGATGATGATGTATGAGATGTGTGATGATTAATGTTGTTGATGATAATGTTATGTTGTTGAGGATGATGCATTTAATCTTATGTTGATTGATCATACGTTGAGCATGTGAGTGGTGGTACTCGGTTACATGAGCCTAGAGAGAGGCGAGTGTAACTCGGGGAGAGTTTGTACTCGGTTACATGAGCCTAGAGAGAGGCAAGTGTAACTCGGGGAGAGTTTGTACTCGAGATGCATGAGCCTAGTGAGAGGCGAGTGTAACTCGGGGAGAGTTTGTACCAAGGAGCATAAGCCTAGAGAGAGGCGAGTGCGACTTGGGAGAGTTGTACCGAGGAGCATAAGCCTAGAGAAGGGCGAGTGCGACTTGGGAGAGTTGGTACCGAGGAGCATAAGCCTAGAGAGGGGCGAGTGCAACTCGGGAGAGTATTGATGAGGATTATGAGATTGGTGATGTTGATGAGTTTGGGTGTATGTGATGATGGATGAATATGTGTTATAAATGATGATGAAATGAGTTATAGGATGATGGATGAATCTGTGTTATATATGATGATGTAAATGAGTTATATGATGATGTTATGAGTATAATGATGAAATGAGTATATTGTGTTGAGAATAAAGTATGTGCTTTCTTTGGTGAATGACGTAGTGAGATTTATATGATGATATTGATGAGCTGTTAAGTGAGTTCATAGATAATTGTTATTTGATGGATTACTTGTTGTTTGGGTACGTGGTGTGGTTAATGATGATATTGATTATATGTGGGTGAGGATAGGGTAGCCTCCTATGTGTATATATGAGTTAAAGCTCTTTCCTCACTGTTACTGTTGTTGTTTCAGGTGATGGTGATGACACCTTTGGTGTCGAGTTTAATTAAAGGGAGTGTTGCTCTGGTACATGTGACATCAGGGCATATTGTTGGGGTGTTCTTTATGTTTTTTTTAGTTAGGAATATTTTTATAAACCCTTTTGGAAGCTTTGAACGGCAAGTAGGAAGTTTAATTATTTTATTTTAGAGATTCCGCTGCTTAAGTATTTGAGTACATTTGAATTCTATTTTTATTCTTTTATTCTTTCGAAATAATGAGGTTTTCGAATAAAGAGTTATGTAAACCTTTTTCCCCAATGTGAACTTGTTATATTTTCGAAAGTCTTCCGCTACGTTATTATATAAGTGTTGGGGTAATGCCCGTTGGAAGCACTATTTCCAAATCCGTGAAATTATTTCGCGCATTATTGGTATCCATACACATTATAGTACAATGCTTAGGTAATCCAACAGTTACTTAAGCGAAAAATACACAAGTCAATACCAATACAATCTACCTAGATCGTTTCCAACAAAGGCTCAAATATACATAATCCATAAATAGGCATAATGGGATATGATGATACATATGTCCTCGAATAATCAATAATATTCCTAAGAACCCCACATGTACTACCATATCCCATCAAAGCAAAGAATACTATGTCTATACAAAATATCAACACTCAAAAGGGTTGGACCACCATAAAGCCCAACCTACAGCTCGCATCTTCCGATCAAGCATCTGTACGGGAACCCTGCACATCTGAATGTAAATTCCCACATCGTGGGGGGTGAGACTAACGTTCCAGTGAGCATGATAAAAACATGCAGTGTGGGGAATCAGGCAAATGAAGTGCAACACACATGCATCATACTTAATCCCATCAAGAATACAATTACATGAAAGCAAGTAAGGAAAGCAAGTAGAACATGACCGTGATGTGTTTTTATCCGATACCTGGGGTCTTTTCTCTAGTTGTGACTGTGATTAAACCCTCGGCCATGTGACCAAGGACCGTCGTCCAGGGCCACCTATGATTAAGTTTTATTATTAATCAATGAACAACGCAGGTTGTCATTTTTAGCTTGAGGACCCCCCATCTCCCTCTTGGCCGATAGTTCGATGTGGTTACCTCGTCTTTCATAACTGGCTGCCCAAGGGCCTATGGTGGTCCGAAGACCCAGTGATAGTCTGAAGACTCTATGATATATTCTTGATGGCCATTAGCTCGTGAATGCTTGAAGGTATCATAACTATATTTATCAATGAGCATGAATGACATAGTATGCACAAATAGCTAGTCCATAGAGATTTACAACCCTAAACACTAAGTATGACCTAGGGTTTTAGGGCATTTGCACATACCATTCAAGCAACCAATACAAATCCAAAGAATAACCAATAACACTCACAATTAAGTAAATAAGCAAGGGGAAAGAAGAATAGGAAGCATACAATAGAGCAGTCAAAATGGAAGTGAGTGGGTGACTACACTCACCTCAAAGTAGGGAACAAATGAAGTGATGGAGTGATGGAAGAGGATGAATCCAAGCTTGTGGATGATCTCCAAGGGTAGGGTTGCAGCTCCTCTTCTTCTTCTTCTTCTTCTTCTTCTTCTTCTTCTCTCTTTCTTTCTCTAAGTTCCTTTCTCTAAAAGTGTAAAAATGGGAGAAAATGTGGATGAAATGAGCCCTAACGCGTTTTTAAGAAATGCTAACAGCGCGCTCTCGCTCAGGCGCACTCGATGATGAGAATCTGGCAAGCGTACCAAAATCCCAGCAGTATAATAGTAAGTAAGAGTATCGTATCCACAGAGAACGGTTCAATTTTATAAAGATTAGTGGTCACAACTATCAAGTAGAGAATACGGTTATTGGTTATTGAATTGCGAAAATAATTAAATACAGAAAGTAAATTGAGATAGGTAGAGACAGTTACTTGGACTAGGATTGAACTTCGTCTATCACACCCCTTTCGTATGTGAACCCCAATAATATTTATGTATGTAATTATGATACCTTATCCAAACTAGGTTATTCCACGTAGGTTCCCCGGATCGCGAAATACTCAGAAATAATTCATGCGGGTTTTCCCAGGCGACAAATTAGCCCAACTTTAAAGATCTGTTTTCGGTTTGTTAACACTATCAACTCGCCCTGATTTCTCAGCAACTACTATGAGTATTTTTACCAATCAAAGTTCAAGTTTCCTATTCCAAGGCTCCCCCAAACTCGTTATTGATTTTACAAGACCATTTTTCAATGCGCCCCATAAAATCAACCTATAACTCCGGAACACAGGCGGAAGCTAAGCATTAAGCACAGAATAAAAATATTGATATCATAAAAAAAGGGATTCATAAATAGTAAAGAGAATTCACATACAATCAGGGATTGAATCGACTACATTCAATCCTATTGGAGAGTTTAGCTACGCATGGTAGCCATTACAAACCAACGGAGAAACTGTCACACTTTTCTCCAGCCCTAGTGATGGGTTTCTGGCAAACGAACCAAAAATCCAATAGTATAATAGTAAGAAGAGTTATCGTATCCACAGGGAATAGTCAATTCGCGTATAGTTGTGATCTATTTATCAATAGAAAACACCGGATTTATAAGAGTATTGTTGCGTAAATGGTAAATAACAAATAAATAATCAATAAGATTAGAAAGGAAGAGTTAGAGACACTTTACTTGGATTAGGATTGAACTTCATATCATCACACCCTTTGTGCATGTAAAAACTATCTATTATTTTAGGTTTACTCTATAATACTGTAGACAAACTATATTGCTAAGACCCCGAGTTACCAGCGGCCTCACACACTCAAAGATAATCCATGCGGGCTCTCCCAAGCGACAGACTTACCCCCGGCTTATTTTGTTTTCTTTATTCCATTTGTAAAAGAACTAATTGATAAACAAGGCCTAATCATGTAGACGCACCTTCATTAGAGTACTCACACTACCCATCACTCATCAGGATACATCCATGTGTCGGTCCTGGATTGACAATCAACTAATTCTTTGCTATCGATACTAAGGCCTAATCCTGTAAACGCCCTTCGCTAGAGTACAGTCACTACCCATCGCTCATTAGTAACGCTCATGTGTCGGTCACAGAGTATGAGTCCTCTTATTCAATCAGAGTTTGGGTTTCTTCAGAATCCGCTCCCCCATCCTCAATCCTAGTCGAAACTAGCCTATAACTCCAGCGCAAGCGCAGAAGTTAGAAATTAAGCACAAAATAAGATTACCAATATTATAGACAGAGAGCTCAAAAATAATAAAATAGAGTTTACATACACTTGGGGATAGAATCAATTACATTCAATCCTAATGGAGAGTTAACTACACGGGGTAGCCATACAAACCACCGAAGATGTTGTCACCATCTTCAATCCTTGTGAAGCGTTCCTCCTCTCCTACTCTAAAATTAGCTTTGGTGCATTATCACTGAAATAAGACTGAATTACAATAATCGTGCACACTTTGATCTGGTGCAATGAGGTCCTATTTATAGGCTAAGGAAAGACGAAGGAAATTGGGGAGAAATCTATCTAAAAATGTCAACAGGGCAAGAATCAGCTTCACTTGCGCTTCAAGCTGCGCTACAACGCAGGTTCCAGAGAGCTGCGCTTCACCCTGCGCTACAGCGCAGGTTGAAGCGCAGAATGCGTCCTGCAGCTTCAAACTTTCTTTTTTTAACTTGATCTCTCCCCGAGACTGGTTTTGGTTGATTTGTCTTTCCTTGTTTCCCTTTTCTTGATGAGATCATTGCATTTATTAAGCATCTTGGATTTAATTGGGAAGGTTGTCTGCAGAATCCTTGTTTGATTGGCAGTGATCTCCTCATTGATTGCTTCAAATCTTTATTAAATGTCTTCAATCAAACTCAAATCTTGCAGATATCTCCCTCATTTAATGATATCTTTCCTTCAAATCAAATCTTTGCAATATCCTGCAAAAATCAGCAATATTTCTATTAAAATAGCATCAAATTCAAATCCAAGATTAATAAATACAATTTATCAAATATTAAATAAAAAGGGATTAAACTGGGGTAAAAATACCATTTTATCCTTGATAAGTGAACTAAAAAGTGCTCTAATTTATCATATAATTTTCACTTATTAAAATACCCCCCAACTTAACTTCTTGCTTGTCCTCAAGCAAGAGACCTCTTTGCAATCAAAAATTCAATTCTATCCAAAAAAAATCAAAAACAAATTCAAGGAACTTTTCATCATCTCCTTGTTAAGCAACAGACACTTTCCAAACATAAGAAAAAATCAGGATTAAGAGATGTTACCAATCTTCAATCAGAATAGAACACAAACATCAGTCAAACTTCTCAAAAATAGCAATTAAAGCAATAAGTGATAAACCAAGGAAATCTCTCATTCTCACGGGTAAGTGTTTCCCTCAATCTTTTTCACCACCATTGAACAACTAGAATTGATAGTCGTTTCCAACATCTGAACCTGCAAGTAGTTAACATGGATCAAAAGGTCTTTTCTTTGGTTGTAATGAGGCTGGGCTATCAAGAAATTATGGTTTTTTCTGGATATGCAATGAACACTTTGAATAGAGAGCATCTTGTGGTTGTGCTTTTGAACTTCTCTCAATTGACCAGGTTATTCTTGAATTGTCACCTTTTTTCAGCTGGCCTCTTTGTTTGAAGAAGTACTCCCCCCAACTTATCCAATTTCCCACTTTGTGCAGAATTTTTTTTATTAAAATAGAGAATTTATTTATGAGGGAGTATTCTTCTTTGTGATTTCTTGTGCCTGCTCCTTGAATCTCTTTGACCTTTCATTTCACCAACCTTTTGTACCATGTTGTTGTGGTGCACCTTGCTCTCTATCCCAAGTGTGAAGGGACATGGTATGATCATTAATCATGGTTGGGGTGCATCAAAGGAAATATTAAGGCTCAAATGGGCAATCAAAAATTGGAAAAATTTAATCAAGGTTGGCTATTTGGCACTGAGCAAGAGATTATAATCACAAAATATGCCTTTGTCACTTCCATATCTTCCCCTAGCAAGACAAAATTCAGAAACTCAAGCAATAACAGTTGACAAGCAGCGGTGAAAAACTCTCAATTTCAGTGTTTGGGCTCTCATCTCACCGGTTATTGGCTAAAATTCCTTGATAAAACACTTACTGGTTTTAATTAACTCTCTTGATAGGTCCTTTTGAGAAGTATCCTGATCCTAACTGATTATGGAATTAATCACAAAACCCTATCATCTTTCCTAGTTTGGTTAGTTAAACTACTTAATTACAGAGAATTTTGAAAAAGTTACCTTAAATCCTAATTTCTTAAGGTCCTAAAAGTCCTAAAATTTTAAAAATTTAATAGAAAAACAGCAAATAACAAAATAAGTACTGCCTAATATAGATAATGTATTAGTGGTATACAGTACATATCAAAAGAAATTAAGAAAATAAGAAAATAAAATGAAAAAGAAAAAGAAGGAAAAACACCAAATAGGAAAGAAAACAACCAGTCCTTATCCTGGTCTTGATCCATGTAAGCTACTCCATCCCCCCTGGGAAAATAGGTCTGTCCCCAGGCCACTGTAAGTAATCCTGAAACTGCGTAGGGGTCATAGGGTCCATACGAGCCTGATAATGTCTACTCTGAAAATGAACAGCTGCTCGGTGAATAGTGGACATCTGAGCCATCAGATGAGTGTTCTGTGCCTCAAGTCACTGGGCCCAGACAGGAGCGTCCATGTCTACTGGTGGTGGTGGTGGTGGTGCCTGCTGCTGCTGCTGCTCCTCATCCTGTAACTCCTCAGCTGGGATGCAGTTGGCTTCAATATATGCTCTGGTCATGGGAAATACGATGCGAACCCTGGGGTTCACCTCTATTCCCCTAGATCTGCAGAGTGCAGTGATAAGAGAAGGGAAGCCAAGCCTGATCTTGGAGTTAGGGGTCCGGCGCCCCACAGAAGATGCAAAGTCTGATATCCTACCGGTGATAACCCGTGAGATATCGATAGTAGCGCCGGTGAGGATGCAATAAATGAGGTGGGCTACAAGCATAATGATATCAGAAATATTCCCTGTAAGATGTATGTTGGCCAACGTCAGTACTATCCACATCCGTGTGATACTCGTCATATCATGCCTGTGAATCCTGGCAGCCTCCTGATATGCATTCCTCTCAAAGGAACGCCCTGGTAAGCATAGTAGCTGAGCAGTATCAATGTCAAGGGGATCATTGCCATGAAGCCCCACAGCCTGCATCCTCTCGTGGTATTGGCACACCACGAGGTCTCTGTCCTCCTCTATGGGATGTCCTAAAAGTGCATTGATTGCATCGTAATCAAATCTGATTACCTGTCCTCGAACATAGGACTCCCTCCTGTAGTTAACGTCGTGGTCTCCAATAGCGTTAGCATAGAATTCCCTGACAATGTCTGGATCGAAGTAGTTGTCAGGGCGGCTGAGGCGGTTCCAACGCCTCCTGTGAATCTCAGCAGAAAACTCCTCATATTCCCCCTCCTGAAGGATAATCGGTCGCTCCAAGATGAACTTGCAGTCAGCGATATCAGTGTATGCTTCAAAGGACTTGAGGTCCTTGAAGCGATGAGGGTCAAACTCAGGTTCCCTCTGGGGGCCCTTCCTCTTGGCACCCCCTGTGCCCCTACCAGAGGAACTAGCACCACTGACATTCTTTGTGCGAACCATCTGCAAAACAAAAGCAACTCAAAATTATTTATGCACCATAATATTTAATTGCTCATAATTATGAAATAAATGGCCAATAAATTTCAATACTTAGAACAATCAATTAACCAAACGAATGTGCATAAAAATTTTGATTTTAAATTTTTACCCAATAAATGCCAATTAATTAATTAAGACATGCTAAAGTGATCAGTTAAAGCAGGTCCTAAATAATTCTAAACAGGCAAAGTGAGAATTAAACTCATGCTAAAAAATTATGTCATCAGTAACATGCAATATTGCACAATCATTTATGTATGGGCATGCAAAAATATTAGAGCAATTAATTAAGCATACATGCACTAACAAAATAATTTGCAGGAATCATTGAGCACTCAAAAACTACCACCTAAGCAAACATGAATAACTCACAGAGAATCCTAACCACATGCAATCTAATTTAAAGCACTATGAACAATCATTGTTTTCCTAAAGGTTCCTAGAATCCTAAGATTTCCTATCTTAAGGTTATGCTCAAATAAAATAAAAAATCAACATTTCAATCGGTTACAAAGAAAGAAAACTATAAAAAAATACCTGGTATAAGCTTAGAAGCTGAAAATGAAGGCTATATGAGTGAGAAAAGGCAAAGCAAATGTTAGGAATATCAGAGAAAAAGCAAGGAAGAGAACGAAAGGAAGTTCAAAATGAACTCCTTCGTTCAAATTTCGGAATTTAAAATCCCGCTTCCTGCGCTACACGTTGCGCTACACGCTGCGCTACAGCGCAGAGTGGAGCGCGTACTGCTTCAGAATTTGAAGCGTCCCGCTGCGCTTCACCCTGCGCTACAACGCAGGTTAAAGCGCAAAAGTCAGAGAGTCAGGTTTTTTATTTTAATGTTGCGCTTCACCTACGCTACAGCGCAGGTTGAAGCGCAGATCTGCAGTATTCTCTCTGCTTCTGCTACTCCTAATTGATTCCATGCCATCCTTTTAGATTTAGATCCCCATTTTAACAATTTCCTAATTACACAAGTAAATCCTAAAACTAAAAATTACCAAAATGAAAATTAAAAACTTACAAGGACCGGGTTGCCTCCCAGGAAGCGCTTGTTTAACGTCTTTTAGCTCGACGCCTGGTTACTCAACCCTTTTATGGTGGCCTCAAGTAGAGGATGATGTTTGACACCATACCAGTTCGTCCTTTGAGCTCCCATCCTCCATGCCAATTTTTGATTCTACCATCACTGTCTCTGTCTTCCTCAGTATCAGATGTTGATCTCCTTTTCCTTTTAAGTTTGAACTCCCATATTGACTCTGGATGCTTTACCCTCATTCTAGGCTTCCTCAGAAATTCGGAGCCTGGCAGCTTTGTTTGACTTTTGAAAGTAGCATCAGTTTGTTGTAACTTGGGCGTACCTCTATGAAACGTAATGCTTTCATCTTTTGAGCTCAATTCATATCTTCCTTGATCAACATCAATGATTATCTTAGCATCTTTCATGAAGAGTCTTCCTAAAATTAGGGGGACTTCAGTATCCTCCTTTGTTGTCTCTGCAATGTAGAAATCTACAACATATGCAAATTTATCCACTTTGATTTGAATATCCTCTAATATCCCATGAAGGCATTGAGCAGATTTATTTGCAAGAAGTAACTTCACATTTGTAGGCTTGACCTTCACATTACTCAACTTGTTAAAATACGATAGCGGCATCAAATTGATGCTCGCTCCAAGATCTAATAAAGCATGAGTAGTAGGTAGGTTACCGATAATGATGGGTATAGTAAACTTACCTGGGTCAAGTGACTTACTTGTGACTAAGACCTTCTCTTCATGATGTTCCTTTTATGCTGCTTCTTCATCTTGTTGAACAACTTCCTCTTGAAGCAATTGTTCTTCAAAGATGATTTCTTCTTCCTTATCAAGTTCCTCCTCCTCTGACTTGCTGCCATCAGTAGCAATCAAGCTGCATTGTTCCTTTGGATTGGTGTCAATTACAGCTGAGAAGTGTTGTCGCCTGTGTTCTGCCATTTCAGTTGCTAACTGACCCACTTGACTCTCTAGAGTCTTGATTGATGCCTCAGTAGTTGTCTTGAACCCACTAAATTTTTGTACAAGGTCATCAATTTTACCTTCCAAAGTGTTCAGTTTATCATATGTTGAGGACTGCTGTTGGTAAGGTGGTTGTCTTGGTCCTCCATTCTGGCTCCAACCTGAGTTGGTTTGGTTATTTCTCCAACCTTGTGAATATTGATTGTTGTTATTGTTGGAGTAATTCCCTTGCCTTCCCTGGTTTCCCATGAAGTTGACTTGTTCTGGTGTGTTCCTTGGCTAGCACATTGACCATTTAGATGGTCTCCTCCACATAAATCACAAATCAATGGTTGGGCTTGGATGGGTTGTGAGTAGACAGCTTTGAGTTGTTGAGGGAGTGTCTTCAATGTCTCAGTGAGTGCTTCTAGTTGACGTTTAATGAGCTTGTTCTCAGCTAACAGAGCATCACTTTGATTGAGTTCCATCATCTTCTTCTTTGGTAATTGCGCGGGCTGTCTTCCACTTTGAGCTTGTTGATCGTTTTGTGCAAAGTAGTTGATGATTTCTAGTGCTCGATCAACTTCTGCGGATAAGATAGTTCCTCCTGCTGCCGCATCTATGAATGACCTTGAATCTGAACGAAGTCCCGTACAGAATATGTTGAGTTGGGCTATATCCTCATAGCCATGATTGGGACATTTGCGCAACATAGACTTGAATCTTTCCCAAGCTTCACATAGTGGTTCATCAATCCCTTGTCTGAATGTAGAAATATCTGCTTTAGCTTCTATCTTCTTCCTAGTTGGGAAGAATCTTGTCAAGAATTTCTCCTCAACTACACCCCAATTGGTTAGGCTTTGGTTTGGGTGTGATTGCAACCATTCCTTAGCTTTACCTATCAAAGAGAAAGGAAACAAGCATAAGTAAACAGATTCCAAATTACCTTCCTCGAAACCCATAGTACCAATCAATTCATAAAAATTAGAGAGATGAGCATGTGGATTTTCATGATCCAATCCAACAAATTGATGTGCACTAATGAGGTTGAGGTGTGCAGTCTTCAACTCCAAAGCTCTTGCGTTTGGTGGTAACACAATGCTTGAGAAGTGACGTGGTCCTTGATGGGAGATATAATCTCCTAACGTTCTTCTTGGACGTTCCGCTGCCATATTTTAGGGTTCTTCAACAATTGTCCTTCTTCTCCTTCTCGAGTTTCTACCTCTGTTCCTTCGGGACGTCCTGTCTATTTCCGAGTCGAACTGTAATTGATTGGGAGACGCCTGACCTCTCAGAAGCATAAACAAGAAACTTTGAAAAAGGTAAGTGTTGAAGAGAATTAGAAAAAACAAGAATTTTCCTAAGATAATAATAGATCCTAAAAATAATAAGAAAAATAAACAAATAAACAAAATCCTAAAATAAAAACTTGATAACTAGACCGCCAAGGTCTACACGAATTGGAAACCGTTCCCCGGCAACGGCGCCAAAAATACTTGATGGGTTTCTGGCAAGCGAACCAAAAATCCAGTAGTATAATAGTAAGAAGAGTTATCGTATCCACAGGGAACAGTCAATTCGCGTATAGTTGTGATCTATTTATCAAGAGAAAACAACGGATTTATAAGAGTATTATTGCGTAAATGGTAAATAACAAATAAATAATCAATGAGATTAGAAAGGAAGAGTTAGAGACACTTTACTTGGATTAGGATTGAACTTCATATCATCACACCCTTTGTGCATGTAAAAACTATCTATTATTTTAGGTTTACTCTATAATACTATAGACAAACTATATTGCTAAGACCCCGAGTTACCAGCGGTCTCACACACTCAAAGATAATCCATGCAGGCTCTTCTAAGCGACAGACTTACCCTCGGCTTATTTTGTTTTCTTTATTCCGTTTGTAAAAGAACTAATTGATAAACGAAGCCTAATCCTGTAGACGCACCTTCATTAGAGTACTCACACTACCCATCACTCATCAGGATACATCCATGTGTCGGTCCTGGATTGACAATCAACTAATTCTTTGCTATCGATACTAAGGCCTAATCCTGTAAACGCCCTTCGCTAGAGTACTATCACTACCCATCGCTCATTAGTAACGCTCATGTGTCGGTCACAGAGTACTGAGTCCTCTTATTCAATCAGAGTTTGGGTTTCTTCAGAATCCGCTCCCCCATCCTCAATCCTAGTCGAAACTAGCCTATAACTCCGGCGCAAGCGCAGAAGTTAGAAATTAAGCACAAAATAAGATTACCAATATTATAGACAGAGAGCTCAAAAATAATAAAATAGAGTTTACATACACTTGGGGATAGAATCAATTACATTCAATCCTAATGGAGAGTTAACTACACGAGGTAGCCATACAAACCACCGAAATGCTGTCACCATCTTCAATCCTTGTGAAGCGCTCCTCCTCTCCTACTCTAAAATTAGCTTTGGTGCATTATCACTGAAATAAGACTGAATTACAATAATCGTGCACACTTTTATCTGGTGCAATGAGGTCCTATTTATAGGCTAAGGAAAGACAAAGGAAATTGGGGAGAAATCTATCTAAAAATGGCAACAGGGCAAGAATTAGCGTGACTTGCGTTTCAAGCTGCGCTACAGCGCAGGTTGAAGCTCATAATGCATCCTGCAGCTTCAAACTTTCTTTTTTTAACTTGATCTCTCCCTGAGACTGGTTTTGGTTGATTTGTCTTTCCTTGTTTCCCTTTTCTTGATGAGATCCTTGCATTTATTGAGCATCTTGGATTTAATTGGGAAGGTTGTCTGCAGAATCCTTGTTTGATTGGCAGTGATCTCCTCATTGATTGCTTCAAATCTTTATTAAATGTCTTCAATCAAACTCAAATCTTGCAGATATCTCCCTCATTTAATGATATCTTTCCTTTAAATCAAATCTTTGCAATATCCTACAAAAATCAGCAATATTTCTATTAAAATAGCATCAAATTCAAATCCAAGATTAATAAATACAATTTATCAAATATTAAATAAAAAGTGATTAAACTGGGGCAAAAATACCATTTTATCCTTGATAAGTGAACTAAAAAGTGCTCTAATTTATCATATAATTTTCACTTATCACCTAGCTTCTGCTCTATCGTCTCCCCTGGGTTTCCGGGACTTTTGGTCTCTGGGACTTTGCTTTGATCTTTGCAAAAGGTCCTTTAAATAGAAATTGGAAAGCGTATATGAAATCTGGAAGGAATCTTGTTGGAAATCTCATCAGAAATCTGTTTCCGTATTCCTGTGCTTCAACAGGAAACAGATAGCTAATTAAATATTGTGTTCCACTTGCGCTCAGCGCAGGTGGAGCGTGGTTCTCGTTCCAACTTTCCTGATTTTCTCCTTTTTTGGCTTGATCTCTTCCTGATCTTATCCTTGTTTGCTTTGCTTTCCTTATTTCCCTCTTTTTAGCTTGATCTTCTGCTGATTTGATCTTCAAATTCAAATTGAGAATTTTATCTTCAGAATCCTTGTTTAAATGACTGCGGATTTTATCTTGATCTGCTGCCATTTAGAATCTCATCTGCAGATTTTCTCTTCAAATAGATGCTATCTTGTTTCTCCATTTAAAACTTTCCCTTTTATCTGCAAAATCAACAGATTTTCTAGTAAAATAGCATCAAATTCAAATTTGAATTAAATAATCACAAAATATGCATTTATTACTAAAAAGAGGTAATTTGGGGAATAAATTTACTATTTTACCCTTGATAAGTGCAGTAATTATACAATAATTTATCATATATTTTGCACTTATCACTCGAGCGAGGCTGAGCGAGAGTCTTTTTTCGCTCAGGCACACCCGGGCGAGTCTGGGCAGAATTTTCATTCCAGAAATCCTATTCTGACTTTATTTTTCTCGCTCAGTCTCGCACAAGCGAGCCTGGGCGAGAAAACCAGATCAGAATTCCCCCCATTTTTGCTGACGTCCTCGCTCAGGCGCGCTCAAGCAAGCATGGGCGAAATTTCCAAACAGAAACACCCCTTTTCTGCCAGATACTCTCGCTCAGGCGAGCCTAGGCGAAATTACTAGACAGAAACACCCTGATTTTTGCTGATTTCCTCGCTCAAGCGAGAGCTTTCTTGCTTGAGCGAGAACAAGCCTGTTTGAAGGTTCAAAAGAGATCAGAATACTATCGTATTATATATCAAACTGAATCCCTAGATCTTAGCTTTCTAATGCAAGTGGAATCACCTCAATTGGACACCTAAAACTCTAGATATTGTCGAATTAATGCACGAAGGTCATTAGGCTTCTAAAACCCAAAATTAAGCAACAACCTTGGTTGAAGCCCAACAGGGCACACTTCACATGAACCATGATGTTAATCATCAATTCACTTCAATAAAGTGTAAATCATCAATTCACTTCAATAAAGTTAAGTTTAAGGGTTCTAAGTTTCCATGAGACTATGCTCCTCTATTCCCTTGTTCCTTTCCATAAAATCACCTTTCTACCACGGTTCCTTGAGTCTACGCCCCTCCTCTTCCTTCCCGCCAATTCGTTTAAACTTAGTTACTTCTGTCTCAATCTAATTCCCTAGTTCCAATATCTCTACTTCCTTCCTCACCTCTTCACCCTGCTAGCCTTTCCACCACTGGGTGCGACTCCTCCTAAGTTAACCCTACAGTCATGTTTGGCTTAACACTTGGTTTTCCCCCTTCTCAATTCCTTTAAAACTCACAAATCTTAACTGATTTCCTAACTCTTGTCTTATTTTCCCTTCAAGCCTCTAAGTCCTCAATTTACTTCTAAGTTCCCTTCTTGCGGTGGGATTCATAGCCGAAGACTTCCACGATATTTCTAGATTCTAATTTCTAGGACGTTACAACATGTTGGAGGAATTTGGGCACTTTCAAAACGAGGCAGTCCTTTCTCTTTTCAAATTATTGATTCGGACCCTCAAGCTATTACTCTCATGATATCTTCATGGTCTCAAAACTGGATATGCATAGGGGTTTATGCCAGTCCAACAATAAACATTAGAAATCATTTGTGGGAAAGACTTAAGCATCTCAGAAATTGCATCCAGCTTCCTTGGTTAATGCTAGGAGACTTTAACGACATATTTCCTTAGGTGTGTTTTACGGTACACAATTTACAAAGTTGTGTATCAATACACAAGGAAAAAACAGCCACATGTAGGTTCTATCAGGTGTTAAAACTTTGGTACACAGAATGTGTTGGACCAAAGATATTTGCATATTTGTCCTATGTGGAGATAAAGAAATACGTTCCAAAGGCCAAGGTGTCATTGTCATTTTTATTCCAAAACTAAGAAACGTGCGATTGAACATAATCACTGAAAAATGTATACTTGCAATTTAAAAACAATTAAAATTCAGCAAAACTTGTGTTTCATTTGCACATGCAATTTAAAAGCTATTAATAAAAAAAAGTTATGCTAACGAGTGCCCTAAAGGCACTGAATAAGGATTCATATATAGAAGGTTTTAATTGAAAATCATAGTATTGATTGTATTTACAATATTAAATGCTACACACTCCAATAAAACCATTCTATTTTTTAATCCTTAACAAGTGTCCTTAGGACACCCGTTGGCATTTTCTATAAAAAAAAATAGCACAAATATTGTAATTTACTTTTTAGCAGGTCTTTTAAAAGTAATTAAAATAATATAAAAAAATAATTAATTAATTTTAAAAGTGATATATTAGACTTTTCCCAAATTCCATTATAATGTTTTTTAATTAATATTTTTTTAAAATTTTTATAGTATAAAATTCTTAATAATTCTTATTTTTGGACAAAAAACATTAAAGTTGATTTGAAGACCAAGGATAGTGCCACCAAGCCCAAGGTTTAGGATGAGCCACTGTGAATCACATGCTTTTAATCTTACAATTTACTTGTTCAAATATAATTGAAACCGATCATCGGAGTGATTTGACCACGTGAATAAAGGTATACCCTATATTTGGGACAACTTAAGGTGGGTTAAAATGATTTTATTCTCAATTTTTACACATGGGTGATTTTTTAATTTATTTTTTCAGTATATTTTTAGAAAAATTTCATAATAATTACAATTTATGGAGAAAAATCACCGAAATTGATTTTGAGGATAAGTATGGTATCACCAAGGTTTGGGATGACTCATGAAGCAATTTTCATTAGCAAGCCAATGTCATCAACTAATCTTATGCTTACCATAGATTTATGTTAAGGTTACGGTCACGAAACCTTATCATCTAATTTTGGTCTTCCAACAACTTTAGTCATTCAAGTGATTATTTGATCATCACATAAAACATCTAACCCTTTATTTGGGAAAACCCAAGGTGTGTTAAAGTTACTTTTCCCAAAATTGTCCACTTTGGTGTTTTTTAATTAATTTTTAATTATTTTATAGTAAAATAATAATTATAATTTATAGAGAAAAATCATCAAAATTGATTTGGAGAATAATGACGGTTCCACCAAGGTTTAGGATGATTCACATAACAATTTATAAATGGGAAGCCATTGTGATCACATGCTCTTAATTTTGTAATTAATTTGTTCAAAATTATTGTAATTAGTCATCATAGTGGTTTGATCACCATAGATACAAGCATGCTCTATATTTTTGACAACTCAAGGTGAGTTAAAATGATTTTTCCTAATTTTTTTTACACTGGTACTTTTTAATTGGTTTTTTTGTATTTTTTAATAAAAAATTCATAATAATTACAATTTGCGAAGAAGATTAACCAAAATTAATTTGGTGGATAAAAGTGGTACCACCAAAGTCTAGAATGACTCGTGGAAGAATTTTGATTGGGAAGCCAATGTCGTCGATTGACGTTATACTTGCCACATATTTACGTTAAGGTTATGAAACCGAATCCTTTAATTTTGATCTTACGACTATCATTGGTCATTTGAGTGATTTGATCACCATAAAATCATTGTAAATAGTATTTTATCATGTACAATGCATAGAAAAAATATTTATTGTTTATAATTAACATATTTAAATATATATTTTAAAATAAATATTACTTTAAAAAAATAAATTCATTAAAATATTAAGTTTACGTTTGATTTAAAATGAATAATTTAATTTTGATATCATCATATTATAGTATAACTAATTTGTATTAGGTATTTAATACAATTGTTTGTATTAAAAGACAATTATTTTAAATTTTGAGATACTAATTATCATATTATTCAAATTTTTAAACTTGATCATTTGTTGCTATAAATATTAATTGAGGAATATATATATTATTAAATGATAATGATAATAATTCAAATTTAAATTAAAAAAATGATATAAAAGGGTTAGGATTAGAATCATAAATTTCATAATATCAGTTTATTTAAATGATTGAAAAAGAATATAGTAAAATTCTCCCTCCAAATATTTAACGCAACTCCATAACTTAAATCAATCGAGATCACTGGCAAAGCTAGAATAACCCCTACCAACTGATCCACGACACCCTTAATGGTGATTGGCCTTTATAGTTTATAGTTTATACATTCAGTTTATATTTAATAATTTATATAGATTGAATGATTGATTTCTTAATAATATTATTTAAATCAGAATTTGATTATTTTTTTCTAGGCAAAATGAAATTAACTAAAAAAGAGAGTACAAGGGGTACTCCAACCCGTTACAAAATACATCAAAAGGTGCTACTTACATACAAAACCCTATAGCAATTGCAACTTATAAATTAGTAAAACACCATTACAATGAATGAATTAGTAGAACCCCGGACTAAAATAAAAACCAAACAGACCAAACCAATTAATCAATGAACCATCAATAAGACTCCACCACCAAAAAACAAGCACCACTCCAGAACCACAAATGATTAGCTCAACCATCCAAGATAATGTCGCAACCATATAGAAGTAGGATAGTAAAAGGCAATGACAGCAGTAGGCAAAAACTTCAAGAATAAGAGAGAACTAACACACCCCATTGTAGTGCTCAGCTTTTGCTCAAATTACACCGGGTTAAAAGAAAAATTAAGACAAAGGTTAGGTTGCTCGGACCAGGAATTAAAGTGATAAAGGAAATCATGATCTTTCGCTTTTAACCATTTCCAAGAACATAATTTGATGAGGTCTAATAATTCCGTAGCAGTGAAAATCTGATTAGAAAAAATGGTTGCATTTCTTGCTAACCATAAACTTCAAATAACAATAAGCCAAATCATAGACCATCTATACCTCATTTTCGAGTTACAACAAGGTAGCCCCAAAATTGATGAAAATGAGCAAAATATCTGCACCATGAGGAATATATCAGACCATCTATACCTCGTGGCTCAGCATTGACTTGGCACATGAGGATGAAGATTGCTCTTGATACAGCAAGGTGACCTTCATTAATTAGTTCTCCACCTTCCTACTTGCTCTATTATCTAATATGCTATTGATTAATGTCAATAAGAGGTTTAAAATATCTGCATGAGCATTATTACCCTCCAGTGATCCATAGAGATCTGAAATCTTCTAATATTCTTTTAGATGCAAACTTCAATGCCAAGGTAAAAAAGGACCATGTTAAAATTGTTGAATAAATTGTTTTTTTCTTTTTCTACTATACATTTGTGGTGTTAACCAAAGCTTCTTTCTGTGTGCGCCCTTGGTGGATTCAGCTTTGTGATTTTGGTCTTGCCATAACCGATGGGTCCCAAAACAAGAAGAAAGAGGAACTAGGAGAGGAAGAGGAATGAGGAGGAAAGAGAAATGTAAGTTCAACTTTGACTGTTACTCAATGTCTCTAATAGAGGGGTTTACATGCAAAATGACAACGTTTGTGCCAGCCTGGAAGCCTAGTCAGCAGTTTAACAACATGAATTAACAGAAGTTTAACGTTTGGACTAAATTGCATGACGGAGGTTAAAGTAAGGGACTACGGGAGCAATTTAGTAAAGTCAGGAACCTAACTGCATGACGCCCCAAAAGTCAGGGACCTAAGTGTCAGTTTACTCATATTTTATTTGTTTGGTTCAAAGAAGGGAGGGGAGGGAAGGGAATGGAAAATGACCCCTTACATGTTTGGTTCACAAGGGGAGAGGAGGGAATATAAAATTAATTTACTTATATACCTCTTTATTTTTATAACACATAGTTATATTAATATGAGTGTAGGAGTATTTAAGCCATTTTAATTATTCAATTTAAGCTCTCCCTCCCCTCCCCTCCAAATCCCCCCATAATTGGAGGGGAGCAAAAATAGCCTTTCGAGGGATTTTGGCTCCCTCCCCTTCCCTCCCCTCCTAAATGTTGAACCAAACATAAAAACTTATTTAAAATCCCCCCTCTCCCCTCCCTTCCCCTCCAAATCCCTCAAACTAAACATAGGCCAAGGCTATGACTATGCACTTAACACAAAGCAGACCATAGAAAGGAAAGAGAGAAAAACTAAAAGAACTTTGTTGTAATTCAATGCCTTTTCATTAATACTTATAATCACTGAAAGTTACAATATGGATGTATATATAGCCAACTTCCTACTGGAAAAGAAAATCAATATTAAAAAGCAAAAAAGGAATAATATCAAGGGTACTTTTAGGGTGGAACACCTCATGGGTGTTTCATCGGTAAAACACCTTTTTTTTTAAGTGTTTTTATCTATTATTGTAGGTAAAGTCACTTGTTAGAATAAAAAAAGCAAAGCTTTTAAATATGATCCCTGAAAATAATTATTTGCTGATAAGGACTTTTAAATAAAGCTTTTCAAAGTGAAAAAATCTAATAGAACCATAAAACACGCAATGGAGAATTAATTTAACAATAACGAAAAATGCATACAGATACAAGAGCTCAATAAAAATTAATTTAATTATAATCTCAAAATTGATAATTAAATTACTGTTTAATATTTGTTGGTATTGAATTACTGTTTAATTTAATTAATAAGTAACTATAATAACAGAAAAAATTATTAAATAATTTTTTTTAAAATAAAATAGCTTAATTATAATCACAAAATTATAACTCAATTGAAAATTACTTTCAAATCATTCAAACATAATTATTAAATATGACATACATAACAATTTAATTAAATTGAAATACAATATATTAAAATTAATAATTAACACACAGAAGTCTCACTTTGAAAGTGAGACTTCTATTTTTTTTAATGTAAATTCTAATAATTATGAACCACGGGTATTCTCCACGTGAGATAGTCATGCTCCTATCATTTTCTTTTTTTCTCTTTTTTTTATCAAACTTTAATTTTCTTTACTATTACTATCATTATTATATCAAAACAGTTTCTCTTATTATCCATTTCTATTTATCTGTTTCATCACATAAAAAAACACATTAAAAAATAAATTAAATTTTAAGTATTTTCAATATATAATTTCTCTTTATTTTATTGTTTAATGTTTTCACTCATTATCTCCCTTATCTATTCGATTTATCTATTTACTTTCTATCTTAAAACCAGTCCTCCGATACACGTGTAACATTTTCTTACTTGCATTTTTATAAGTCTTTTTAGTCTCTCTTGAGTAAACGAATTACTTTTTATGAACCACATGTATCCTGGATAAGAGACTGCCCTGCTCCTGCCATTTTCCTTTTTTTTTCTCCTTTTTTTTATCAAACTTTAACATCTTTTTTATTAATATTATATTAAAACATTTTCGCACATTATGATCCATTCATATTTATCTGTTTCATTACATAAAAACACACATTAAGAAATACAATAAATGCGTTGATTTACATTAAATTTAAAGTGTATTTTTCAATATATAATTTATCTCTCTATTTTTTATTAATGTATGTTTTCACTTACTATCTCTCTCTTATATATTCTTATTATCTATTTACTCTTTACCTTAAAATTGTTCCTTAGTACACGTGTCACATTTTCTCACTTACGTTTTTTTTTTATTTTTTATTCTCACTTCGGTAAAGTGATTTTTTTGAACCACAAATATCCTTTACATGAGGTATTCTTGCTCCTTCCATTTTCTTTTTTTATCAAACTTAATCTTTTTTTTATTATTATTATATTAAAATTGTTTCTCTCATTATTTATTCCTATTTATCTATTTTATTACACAAAAACATACATTAAGAATTACAATAAATGTGTTGATTTACTATATATTTAAAATTGTTTCTACAATATATGTATCATTTTTTCTCACTTACGTGTTTTTAGTGTTTTTATTCTTACTTCACTAAAGTGGTTTTTTTTAATGAACCACAGGTATCCTCCACGCAGTGACGAACCCAGAAATTTTAAGTTATGGGGGCAACATACATATCTATCTATATCTATCTATCTATCTATCTATCTATCTATCTATCTATCTATCTATCTATCTATCTATCTATCTATCTATCTATATCTACCTATCTAGCTAGCTAGCTAGCTAGCTATCTAGCTAGCTAGCTATCTATCTATCTATCTATCTATATATATCTACCTACCTATCTAGCTATCTATCTATCTATCTATCTAGTAAAATTAACTTGAGCACTACTATTAATATTGTGTTGATGAAATGTAACATATGGAATACTAAACATCTCTTATAACTAATTCATATTATATTATTAGTATTATTAAATATTAAATATTATAACTATTATATATAATACATTAAATATTGTGATAAATATTAAATTTTAAATGTCCAATACTTATAATCATTATATTAATTATAAGTTAAATGAATTATTTGATCTTATAATTTACTACAAATTTAACTTAATAGGTCACAACTACTTATGATTGTATGTTTAATTTAAAAAATATTTCTTATGATTTTTAAAATAAAATCATCAATATAATGTTTTATAATTATACCAAAACAATAAATTCAACTAATTTTATATTATTTAAATGTTACAAGAATTATTTGAAATAAATTAAAACATATATTAATTGAATTTAAAAATAGAGCTTGAATATTATCTAGAAAATATTATAAAATTAAAATAAATAATATAGTATTATACATAAAGTTATTATCATAAATTTTTTTTTAATATATTAAATCTATAATAACTATCACACATTTATTTAAATATTTACGTTATAAAATATAAACAAACCCGTGCAACGCACGGGTATTATGTCTAGTTAATAATATAATAAGGTATCATTAATTAAGAGTATGAACCATATCATAAATGTTCTTTAAGAGGTTTCATATTTTGAAAATATTAAATGGTTTTTTTTTTCTCTTTAATGTCTAACAATCTCTTGCTATTTTTATGATTAAAAAATTAAGTGAAAATGAAATAATTATCCTAAAATATTAGGGACATTATAATTTCTTAAAATTTTGAGACTAATAACTTGATAATCAAATGGTTGGATTTTTCATATATTTTAAATATATATATAACGTTAATCTTGAGACATCTCAATGACATATCAAATAATTTCGGATTAATGTAAAATTTTATATATATGATCTTTATGATAGTAGCTTTCAATCCAACGGTGGATTACTTAATATAGTGATCCAATAAAAAATTATTCAGCAGTGTAATACTTGGTATAACTTACACTGGTATAATTTGAACCATACTCTTTATTATATATATATATTTCTTAGAGTTCAAATCTTAGCGGGGGCAATTGCCCCCACAATCATACATGTAGATCCGTCCCTGCCTCCATGGGAGGCAGTTCTGCTCCTGTTGTGAACATCGAAATCATGGTGGTGCTAGCTCTCCCAACGAGTGTTTTTTCGAGACACTTTATACATGTTTAAAGTGATTGGATTGTACCAACGGAGGTTGGTTCAAGTGGTACATGCTTGTTTCCCCTTAAGCAAGGTCTCGGGTTTGAGTCTTTGTGGATGAAAAAATCTTCGCTGAGAGCTAGCCCCACCATGATGTGGAAGTTCCTAGCTCGAACAGGATTGTCTCCTGTGGAGGATACATGTGGTTAAACCAAAAAAGTGATTGGATTGTGTGATTCTGAATACATTTTAAATTTATAGTTATATTAATGATATATTGGTTATTATTTTCTATTAACATGATAAAGTACGTTCTTCACATTCTACTAATTAATTGATATATATATGTATATATGATTATATAATAAGTTAATTTTATTATAAAAATTTAGTAATATATGTAAAAATGAATATCACTCACAACTCAACATCACTCGTCCTTTTGCACGAGTACTATGCTAGTTTACATTAAAAAATAAAAGTCTCACATGAAAATAGGACTTCTGTGCGAGTTAATTATTAAAATAATAAGTCTCACTACTTTGATATGGAAGTCTCACTTTTGATATATGACTTACCCTATTCTAGTAAATTTTTTTCTTACACCATTTTAGTAATTTAGAAATAAAATTGCCCCATCAAAATAAAAAACCTGCGAAATGACTGATATATAAGAAGGAAATCAGAGAGGTCCTTTTGTCATCATTGGAATTCTTATTCTCATTGTACTAAAAACAATTAGATTTTTTACTGTCAAAAGTCATTAATTTGTATTCTATGAAAGTTCTGAATAATTATGACACGATCTTGTCCGACCTCAACCAGGATACCTCGGATCCATTGCAACGGATTAAAAGTCCAATGACCGAGGCCAGATCTGAGCGGATGAAGAGAGCTTTGCAACTCTTGATCACTGAAGTCCAAAGGAAAGAAGACCACCGAGCAGAAGAAGATCCAAAGAAGTGGTTTAACTTAATTTGGGAAAGTGTATCTAATCAAATCCTAACTGATTTATTTAGGATAAGATCTGTTAGGATTATATTTAAATATTTTAGTATTATATTTTATCTTATCTAGAATTAAATCACTACGCCATTTTTGGGCTAAGAAAACATGCTTTCAGAGTGCGATTGGCAAGGAACCGCACTCTTAAAAGTCTTGGACTGCGGTTAAATTATAACCGCACTTTAAGCGAAGCCACTAAGAGCACTCCAAATGCTTTTTCCAAAACCGGTGCTTTCTGAGCCCAGTTCTGTGTCCACATTTCCAATTCCTCAAAACTCTCGCACTCGAAATGGCATCGCGTCGAGGAGCTCAAGCGCGAGGTGGACGAAGGCATGGCACCATGGTCCATGGCACTACAGAAGATCCTGGTGGACTTGCTCTTCTCCATGGAGTCATTGTTGAAAGCCATCGAGGAGAGCAGTAGGAACCCTAACCCATTTCAGATCCTTTCACCCCTATTACTCTTTCTTTCATATAATTTCTATGAACCCTAACCCCGTCTCTCTATCTCTTGAGCCTAATCCATATTCTAATATTATCTTTGACCTTTCATTTACGATTTAGGAAAGTTTGATTCACTTGAATCGCGATTCATTCACAGGTCAGAATCACAATTCACAGATCCTGCTCTTCTCGTTTTTCTCTTTGTCTCTTATTATTTTTTATTTTACAATTTTAGTGCCCTGTGATAGGGGACCTGATTCATAGCAAAATAGTTTAATTAGTAGTGGCCTAACCATAGGAGAACAATGAAAAAAATAGTTTTGTTTCCTGGCCTTGGGACCTAGTGAATATTTTCCATCGAACAATGAATTATTTCTTTACTAAATCCTGGCTTCTCCATTTAATATATTTTGGCTACATGAATTAGAGGTCCCTGTGTTTGGATTAGAAGTCAGAAACTTTTTTTTACTTTATAATGTCTATATTTGCTATCTAAGATCAAAGTTAATTGCTAGATCTATATTTTTTACTTTATAATATCTAAAATTGCTTGGAATCTTCTAATTACTTGGACACAAAATTGATTAGGTTAGCCCCAGGTAAGATTTCTTTGATTCTCAGTTCCCATTGTTCAGTAATATCACTGTTATGAGTTTGAGTTCAAGAAACCTCTTCTTAGTTCCCAATGTGCCAGAATGCATTTTGAACTACTCTGGGGTAAAATGAGTTGCTATTGTTAATACAGGTTGTTGCTGTTTTACTATTTAGGCAGAAGCAAAATGAATTAGTACCAATGGCATCCACACCAAAAGGTTCTCTCAAGAGAAGGTTAACTCTCTACAGAGCCTTTAGTGGACTTAATGGCAACATGGATGTGAAAACTTTTGATGATTGCAATATAACTGGTCTATTACTATTTTGATTTTTGAAGGTCACTCAAATGTGCACATGGGTGTGATTCATGAAGTTGAGATGAGCAATGAAATGAATTTGGACAATGGAAGTGGAAATTATGTGGAGGGATTTAAACCAGCTTCAATAGAGATCCTTGATCATGTGAAGATCAATGTGACTACTCCAGAAACTCCTATATCAACTCTAAAAGGGCTTCTCTTGAGCTCAAAATCTGACCAGTCATTTAGCAACAAAGAGCTGAGGAAAGCAGAGAAACAAATTAGCATAGCCTTAAAGGAATTCTATCATACGCTTCAGCTTCTAAAAAGCTATAGGTGACATTGTTTCCCCCTTCCCTTTTAACTTACTAGTGAACTAAAGAGAGCTTGATTATCTTTTACTGAGCTAATCTTTATGTTTGATTGTTATGCAGCTTCATAAACTTGTTGGCATTCTCAAAAATCATGAAGAAGTATGATAAGCTCTCCTATAAGATTTGAATGATAATCTTTGGTTGCAATGCCTTGTGTTAGGTGTTATATGACTTATACCATTGCAGGTCAGTTCAAGGAATGCATCAAAGGATTGCTTAATGATGGTGGATAGTTCATATGTTGGCAGCTCAGATGAGGTTCTACCTTAACATCACATCCTCTTATATTCTTCCAATTCATCAAAAGTTGTCTTCCAAGCCTAAAATGCTACCCTGCTTCATCATGTACTGTACAGGTTAATAGACTCATGGAAAGGTTGGAACATGCCTTCATTAAGCACTTTGCAAGTGGGAATCACAGAAAAGGAATGAATACATTGAGACCAGCTGCAAAGAGGGAGAGCATAGAATTACATTCTTATTGGATAAGGGCACCAAGAAATGGTTAATTTTTAAATAATGGCAACAAAACCTGAGGTGCATTTGTACTATGGTGAACATTGAACAACAATCAAGGTGTTGAGCAAACAAAAAGTAAAATGGATATATACTAATGTGTGAAATCTTTTTTTTTTCTAAGCTTACTGAATTTCAATTCCTTCAACCAATCTAAGTATTGTGCATAGAAATACTAAAGTATGTTCAGTTTAATTTCTCACTCTGACACTTGACTATTTCATATATTAGGGTTGTTTACTGGCTGCTCAATTTCCCTCATTATGGCACTTATTATACTCATACACACAAGAAATATTCTATATAGTGAGGGTCGTGCTAGATATATGGAGAACATATTTCCTCTTTATAGGTAAGTTGGAGGGAGATGTTCATTTAAATTCTTATTATGCAATTACATAATTGTGTGGTATTAGTATATATATTTGCATGCATGTCTGGTTGAGCAGCCTCAAATTTTGATTTTCCATTAGTGTTGGGACGGTATTCTACTGCTTCATGGACTTCTTTTGGCAGAATGATGTGAAGAAACATGGTTAATGAACTTCAGTTTTTTGCAATCTCTTTGGACATAGTCTTAAATATGATCATATACTCTGCAAATGTATATTTCTAGAGGCGTTTTAAAATCAACTACCCCTTTATATTTGGCTTCAAGGAAAGAACAGAGTTGGGGTATAGAGAAGTCTTTCTTCTTAGCTCTGGCCTTGCAGTACTCTCATTAGCTGCTGTCCTCTCAAACTTGGATATGGAGATGGACCAAAGAACAAAAAGTTTCTCAGCACTTACAGAATTAGTCCCTTTAGGCCTTATCACTGTAAGTTTTAAAAAATTGTTATTTTTTTTCTAGTGTAATCATCATATGGTGTATTTTCTTTCACATTCAATGATCATATAAGATTGTACTAAAAATTGTGACATGACATGACCTTATTAATTATTACGACTCCTACTATATTACCTGGCCTAGTTGTTATCATGAGTATTTAGGAAATATTATTTAGCTTGAACTTTCAAAACTAGACATTATCTGGGTGCTTCTTCATTCTTTTTTTAATTATTATGTATACATTCCAGAATAACTTTAAGTCTTTGTGTTGTTCTTGGTAATAATGTAAGCTTTCTTTTTTTGTTTTCTTTTTTTTCCTTTAGGCTCTTTATTACTCTCTGTGTCTTTTCCAGGAATTAAAAAAATACACATTTTTTTTTCACATTACTATTATGAGGGTGCAAAAATAATGTGGGCAGGTTGCAGGGTTGATGGCGAGATATACTGAGATTTGGAAGTCTGGGCATTGCTAATAGCTACAGATTCGCTTCGGAAATTCCGTAGCTAACGACGTCAGAAATTAAAAAATAAATACTTAGAGTGCGGTTGGAACCGCACTCTAAGTTGCAGTTGAAGTACAGTTATGGAACCGCAGTCCAAGTATACCCTCACTTGGATAGCACGCGCTAAGAGTGCGGTTCCAACCGCATTCCAAGAGGATGCGGAACCGCACTCTAAAGTCTTTTTTGTTGTAGTGAATATATTTAATTTAGGACTGTATCTTTTAGATAATTTATTTTAGGAAGTTCCTTTGCTATATATTAGCATTGAGAATCAGTTTGTAGACAGTTTAATCAATAAAAATTATGAGTTTTCTCCTTGTGAGAATTTATCCTTTGTTCTTGGATTAAAGAAATACTTGATAACTTAGGTTCTACCAGCAGGTCTTGGTTAGGGTCTAGTTGCTTATATCCTGATAACTTTGGTGCTTCCGGCAGGTCACGGATTTTGTCAAGTTCTTATATTTGATAACTTTGGTGCTTCCGGCAGGTCATGTATTGTGTCAAGTTCCTATATTTGATAACTTTGGTGTTTCTGGAAGGTCACGGATTGTGTCAAGTTCCTATCTTTGATAGCTCTGGTGTTTCCAACAGGTCTTGGATTGTGTCAAGCTCCTTACCGTTATTTACTCTTATTTGATCTTCAAAATGTTCCTATCTTTACGCCTTCAGTTCGTATCATTTGGTATCAGAGCTTCGGCTCTTGAAATCAATTGGTAACATCTATCATTTATCGTTTAGTCTTTATCTTGTAAAAAAAAAATTCAGTTTTGAAATTCCTATTCTTTGTAAATCAGTACTTCAAGTTCGTTGTTGAATTCCAATTATTCAAAAAAAAAAAATGCAGTAGTGAAAAAAGTGCAGATAGTACAAAAAGAAAGAAGGTTGTAGTATTAAATTTCTTGAGCAGCCTTAGACAAATATTTCCATGGACTTTGTGATTGGTTTACCAAAATCTCAAAGTGGTGATGAATTAGATTCGAGGACGAATCCTTTCAAAGAAGGGGGAATGACACTTTCCTGTCCGACCTCAACCAGGATGCCTCAGATCCATTACAAAGGATTGAAGGTCCAATGACCGAGGCTAGATCTGAGCGGATGAAGAGAGCTTTGCAACTCTTGATCACTGAAGTCCAAAGGAAGAAGACCACCGAGCAGAAGAAGTACAAAGAAGTGGTTTAACTTAATTCGGGAAAGTGTATCTAATTAGATCCTAACTGATTTATTTAGGATGAGATCTGTTAGAAATCATTATCAGATCTGTTAGGATTATATTTAAATTTTTTAGTATTATATTTTATCTTATCTAGAATTAAATCTATTTAATTTAGGACTGTATCTTTTAGATAATTTATTTTAGAAAATTCCTTTGCTATATATTAGCATTGAGAATCAGCTTGTAGACAGTTTAATCAATAAAAATTATAAGTTTTCTCTTTGTGAGAATTTATCCTTTGTTCTTGGATTAAAGAACTACTTGATAACTTAGGTTCTATCAGCAGGTCTTGGTTGGGGTCTAGTTGCTTATATCCTGATAACTTTGGTGCTTCTGACAGGTCACAGATTGTGTCAAGTTCCTATATTTGATAACTTTGGTGCTTCCGGCAGGCCACAGATTGTGTCAAGTTCCTATATTTGATAACTTTGGTGCTTCCGGTAGGTCACGAATTGTGTTAAGTTCCTATCTTTGATAGCTTTGGTGCTTTCAGCAGGTCTTGGATTGTGTTAATCTCATTACCATTATTTACCATTATGTGATCTTCAAGACATTCCTATCTTTACGCTTCCGGTTGGTATCAAATTTTTTGCCTTGTTTTGTTAAAATCGAATATGGAAATGAATAAATGAATTGAATTAGTCATTTTTGCTTAACAAACCAGAAATGAATCAACCAAAATTAAAATGGATTTGAAGATGGGAATCTGAAACTTTACAATTCTGTCGTTCCTTCTGTTGCAGTATTAGAAAAAATTAAATAAATGAATTTGCTCAATTACAAAATAAAGGACATTTGTAGAATTAAAAAGCTTTAAACCAACCATCAACACAGATTCCTAAACATAGTCTACGCAAAATGAAGGGTGTCCTAACAAATTCAAACAAATCATTTAAGGAAGCAAAACACGAAGACACTTAATTGCAATTTTTAATTTTTTGGTTCATTAGGTATCAGGTAAAAGATCCTAGCCTTAAATTAAAAAATTGCTCAATCTAGTGTCAGCGGTGAAACACCTATAATTTATATAGATCCTAATTCCTAATATCAAAAGGAATAAAAAGGAACGCGGGAGAATCATAACAGAAAGTCAGAAAGTGCCTCTGTTACATGAGCAAAAGCGTGTGCACGCGATGTGGGACTTGGTATGATGCTAAGAATAATGTTATTAGTACAATTATATTGTACAACATCCATTACAACAATGAGAGAGAAAGAGTGAGAAGAGAGAGAAATATGAGATGTGATAGGTGATATGATGGAGAGAGATAGAGAGAAAAAATGTGCTGTATAAAATGTTGTATGAAATGATTGTACAAATAATAGAACTCTGATACTAATAATCAGACGATGAGCATAATCATAGTGTGGACGTGGCATCATGAGATGATAGTTTCTAATAGCACTTGGTCATGTCTCATGCCTATATCAATCCGTAATGTATTCCCCGCTTGGTCCATGCGAGAATTCGATATTTAAGTCCGAGGAAGCTAATTGATCTATGTCGATTAATTGGATTTGAATAGTAGAATTTCAAACTTGATCCATTTATAATCTTATATGTCGGTTATTCTATAGTTTTGCCAACTAACTTTGGCACGATAACCTTTTATTAATCAAGCTATATTAAGGTTGATAAGATCTTAATTAGCATATCCTTCTATGTAGTGGAACAATCCAACTGAAGAGAAAATAAAAATCATAATATGAACTCAACAAGAATCCATAATAAAGATAATATATATATATATATATGATTTAATTGAATCCTTTATCCTTTGTTCACATTATCCATTGCCCCACCATCCCATTATTTCCTTATACTTTCCCTGCTCCCAGAAATGCTTTATGTGTTGCACCAAATAAAGAGCATCGATGCTCTATAATTAGGTATTACGGGCTTATGGCCTATGGGTGGCTATGGACACACAAAAAGGCCCATATCAATAGGTACTTGGCATTTGACGTGTACATTATGTAGCTTGACCAAAAAAAAAAGTATACATTATGTAGATGTATTATTTGATATATTAACAAAAGGAATAATGTGCATGACGTTGTTAAATGTTAGAGACTACCAACTAAATGAAATTTGGTTAGGGACAAAGTTGAAGTGGAAGTCATACATTAAGAATGAAATTGGTGATTCACTCAATTAAAATATACTTCATATATAATTTATTCAAGGAAAAATATAAGTAGAAATAAGCAACAATAATAGGGAATAGAGCAAGATGAGTTTTTTGAACACATTAATGAGGTTATAATAAGTGCCTATTTCTTACCCATTTTCTCATTTACACAAAAAAAAATGTAAAAGACATGAGAAAATGAAAATGTCCTTTGTGTGCATTAATTGAAACCCGACATGGGTAGAAATCCACATAGGCAAACTTGTAATCATCTGCAAATATATGGGTGTGCTTGTCTTGAATTTTTCAGAGGCACCAAAAGAAAATTCTTTTCAACAAGCCACATTGACTTTGGGTTTCGTTTGAAATGGGTCACTGTTTATACATGAAGAGTTTGTATTTGTTGATATTCTTACTAATTCCACGAATGGCACCAACTGCTGCAGCTACTGAAACAAGGAAGCACACGAAGCTCAATAGTTGGAGGACACACCACTTCAATGATAGTCTTTGAATATGTTTTTGTGCAATGTGCATTTGTATGGGGAAAAAGACGATGAGTGGCCAAAACCCAATTGCTCCAAGAAAGGCAAGAAACTCATTGAAAAATGGCATTGCCATGGCAATAGTCGTGGCCACTACCACGAATATTGTCCTCCAAATTAGCCTAAACCAATTGATATTGAATGTTAAGAAGGCCATTTTGGTTGGGTATTCCTTGTTTATGAAAGCTGAATGTGGCCACACTATGTTAGCACCCATCTCAACTATACGAAATAATGGTTGAGCCATCACCTGTCATGTAATATTTAACATCAAACATTATAAGTTTAAGATGAAAATTTTCAAATATAAGTAATTACTTAAAATTTACTTTTAAGTAAAATTAAATTTGCAAAATGAATTTGATCCAAATCAAGTTTATGAGCACTCACCTAAATACATAAATTAGCAAAAGAAAACATTACTTAAAAGTCATATAATTACTTTTATAAATCACATAACTTAGTTTAACATTAACTTTTCATATAAAATCTAATAGTTTAGATTTGTTCATCTTGCACTCATAACAAACTCTCTTCTTACTTGTTTCCTTTATTAAATAGAGATAGTAATAGATAAGGTCCAAATTTGGTATCGGAGTATTAAGTCCAGTTTCAGATTCATTTGATGAATAAAGAGTACGTAAGTATTGGGCATTCATATAACCGAATAATGTGTTATAAAATGTGAAATTACTCAATGCAATTGTTGAATCATGTTAGATTATTTTGATGTTTATAAATTAGATAACTTTTTTTTTTTGGTCAAAATAAATTAGATAACTTAAATACTCTAAAATCCGTAATCTAATAACAGGTATTTTACTTATATTTTAAATAATATATTATGCATTATTCAAATAAAGTGGTGTATAAAATATCAATTAATTTTTTATTTATATCAAATTTTATAAACATAACCTAACCTGATATGCTCCCACCATGTGGATTATGATGCACACATTCCCCAGAGCGACCAACCAGAAAGGCTCATAAAATCCAAAGCCAGTGAGAATGTTCCCAGGTGTGTGATCACCGAAAGCAGCATAGCCTAAGCCAGCGCATAGGAGGAAAAGTATTGTCATTGTTGTGATCCCCAACACATTGGCCTTTTTCATCTGTTTGCTTTCTGGTGGATGTGACTTTAATGTGTCCTGAACAAAACATGGATGGAGACGATCAAATTCAATGAAATAACTGATCATGATTCCATCTTTGCTACAGCAGCTAACTCTATTTGGTGTGTATTTGGTTTAACTTAAAATCATGTGAATCCAGGCAAACGCTACTGACTCTCATTAGTGTTTACCTGGATACATGTAAACCAAACACATCATTCTTTTCCTTTGCAGCTAAGTTCTTAACATAAATGATGGTATAATTGGTAGATTGTGTGTTTTTACCATTATATCATAGACAACAGTAGCAAAAGAGCAAGCAAGTGCAATGTTTCCCAAAGCACTAAAAACCCTCCAAACTTTATCTGCTCCAGATAGTTCTGGCCCTACTTTGTTTCCAAACAAACCGGTTGGTTCTCCTTTCCCTGTTCACAGCCAAAAACACACATTTGGAAGAAAACTGTCAATTACAAATTAACTTCATTATGGTGATCTCTTTATAAATTAGACATCCTTCTATGCAGGGGAGATTCAACTTTCAAGGGCAACCTCCAAAAACATTTTGGTGCAAACCTCTAATAAATTAGTGACTATAATATTAAAATTTTGTAATTGATGTTGGAAAGCTTATGAGATATACCTGAGACCACAATTGCCAGAGAAAGCCCACTTCCAATGAAAGCATAACCAAAAGAGGTAATAGCAGCAATAGTGGAAAGCAATGTTAACTTGTGGAAATTTGGGATCTGAGACAGTAAAATTTGCAAGATCCCAAAACCGATCATATAGGGATTATTTGAAAACTTGCAGTAAGCTTTATGGCCTCTTTTGTGGAAGCAAATGGCTTTCTTTATAGCCCTGCCACATATATGTGTAAATTGTCATCCCCATAAACCAGAAAAGAAACAGAGGAATTCAGAGTTCATCGTCTCATTTGGATAGTATATATTACATTAAGGAATGCCCATAATAACATGTTTGCCTTTGCTCAAAATCACGTTATAAACATGGATATAGTCCAATACTACTATGCTACTATATGAATCGTTGGTCTGAGCCCACATTTATAATGTGATTTTGATGTAATCTAAACATATCATTGGTATTATTAAATAAAATTTACATGAATTCTACAAAATTATGTGTTTCATTTTGATGTAACTCACTCGTTAATTAGTATATTGGAAAATATAATAGTAGCATTATTGCATAGATAAATTAATTAGCCACACATGTAATTAGTTTATCAAGTTAATAACGTACACCAAACTTGTAGAACTAGTTATAGTGTATCCCACTGTAACACCAGCTAGCTTCCCATATTGGACCAATCCGCAAAACACATGCATTGCTCCACCTAATTTTGATTGATGGGGAGGGGTAAAAATTGTTAAGACTATATATCACATGATACATAACTAGGGAATAACTTGATCTGTTTATGATATATATATACCAAGGTATGAATCAACGGCCTGCATGTAAGTGTAGTTCCTCTTGCCATTAACAGGGTCTGGATATCTGTAGCAATCTGCTATAAGATTGTAAGTGTAAATAGAAATGCATGAAAAGGTTATCATAGCAGAAATGCCAGCTATCCATCCTAGCTGAGCCATTGCCCATGCCAAAGCCAGAACTCCTGCCCCCACCACTACTGTTATTATGTGTGTGGTAGCTGTCAGCACATTCCCTGCAAACACAGAAAAATGGGAAGGAAAAGGCAAAAAGGGTTATGATAAATTACTCTTCCTTTTTGAGAAAATCTTAAAAAGCATGGGAAGGAATTGAATTTTTTTAAAAAAAACACTTTGCAAAACTCTCATAAGGTGCTTTTTTATTGTTCCCCCCAAATTGGATGTTTTTGAAGAAAAACTAATCAATTTTTTTTTCTGTGTTAATAAGATATATGACATATTCATACTCAAGTTTAAGGTTTTCACCCACTTCCTAATTACATTCTATAAATTTAAAAAAGATATATTGTTTAGAATCAAATTAAAATAAAAACCTAAGGTTCGGTCTTAGTAAAATAAGATGGAGGAACAAGAGCAACAGAGGGGTAGTAATAGGTTGAAGATGAGTACCATGGGTTTCCCTATGGATCATCCCAAAGATAGCCAGAAAGAGAACTAAAAAAATTCATTGATGTATTGATTTAAAAGATACTGAACTCAGTCCATACAACCAGTATTTATAGGACTGGCTAACACAAACTAAGCCTAACAAATGGACTAGTAAGAATTAACAGAATTAAGGATTAACATAATTGTAACCGACTTCTACCACCTCGTTTGGGATGATTATGAGTTTTTAGTTTTTTATGTTTTTAAAATTTTTTACCACTTAAAATTAAAATTTTAAAACTTTTTTTTTTTTATGATTTTCAATGAGGTATTCAATAATCTTCTTTGTTGCTCACCCTCCCTCTAGAGAAGATGTAAATCTTGTAAGGTTGTGTTTGTGAGTTTAGAGATGAGGGAAATGGAAGGATTGGAGGGAGAAGGGAGGGGGAGAAGAGGGGGAAAATACTTTATAAAATACTCAAACTCACAAAATCAAAGGGGGGAAAGACTTCCAATAAACCCTTCATTTCCTTCCCTTCCCCTCCAAAATTCAACTCACAAACACACCCTAAATATTTCGCGCGCTCTTTTACTGAAAGATATTGTTAATAATTTTAATACAATTTTAATTATAACTTAATTTTTTTTAAATTTTAATAAAATGGTGTTCCGTTAAGGATATCAGGTCCCCGGGGCTAATCTCAATTTAAAATTTAGGGCGACCTTTTAAAGGCTTTTGGGCCACCTAGGTGAGGCCCATTAGCCACAACCTATAAATAGGAGACCTACTGTTGACCTAAAGGCAGGGCCGGATATTCAATAAGGCAATTAAGGTCATTGCCTAGAGCCCCCAAATTTATAAGGCCCCTAATTTTTTTTAATAATAGTATTATTGATATAAATTATTTTTTAAAAAATTAATAATGTTTGAGATAGGGCCCAATATTTTATAAGGCACATATCTTACATTTTTATATCTCTTTTTTTCTTATCATTTAAACTGCTTAAAAGTTCACAATCCATTTATTAGTTTTTACAAATGAAAAGTCACTCAACACTCAACAGTGAGTTTCCTTGTATCAATAGTATTGTTGAGCCTATGATCTATTGGCTACTTGTATGGTTACCACATTAATGCAATTTACTTTTCTTTAACAAAAGATTTGAGTTTTGAGGACCATTCTGATATTGATGATCTTGATTTGTTTTCAAAATTAAAGTCATTGAAAGAAATTCTAACAAATGAAATTAACACACCATTAAAATATTGAACTATATAAAAAGATTAGGTTCTTTTCCAAAATACATACATTGCTTATAGAATTATTATTAACATTACCTGTAACTGTCACGACCGCTGAAAGAAGTTTTTCAAAATTAAAATTGATTAAATCATATTTAAGATCAACTATGCTACAAGATAAATTGAATGAGTTAGCTATATTATCTATTAAGAGTGAGATGTTAGAATTACTTGTTTATAAAACTATAATAAATAATTTTGCAGCTCAAAAAGCCAGAAAAATAACCTAAAATTTATTAGTCTATATTAACATGGACCCCGTCTTAATTTTTGCCTAAGACCCCGAAATTCCTAGATACGGCTCTGCCTAAAGGCATATGGTACTCTCACTCTGACGACCAGGTCTAATCCCTATTGGGAGAAGAGCTCGGTCCTCTGAGATTTTTGAGAACAAATGGTTTTTGAAACAATTGATATTTAAAATATTTGAAAAATAATAAAGTTAGAAAATACAATCTATATTTAAAAATGATATTTTAAAGATAAACTCACAAGAATTGATTTTCGTTTTGATTGGCAAAGTAAAATTATTTTTAATTTCTAAATAAAAAGAGTACTGGTATTATAAATCCTACGCTTATAATCAAGCGGCACATGGATAATAACAAAACGCGTTTGCATCTAACAAAACCATGTATGAACAATAATCTTTGGTTAAATTTGAAAGTGGAAAAAAGCTATTCTATTGAAAACGACAAAAAAAAAACTATATATGATCCGAACAGATTTTTAACTTTTCAATGAGTAGAAGCGATTTGAGACGAGGAATCACAAAAGTGTTTTTACTTTATCATTCAAACAAAATTAATTTTTTAAAATATAATTTAAAAATACAAATCAACACAAGTAAACTGCAATTGTACATGCCTAATGAAAAAGTTAAAAATTTTCACTTTCTCACAAAATTAATTTTATTTACCGTAAAATTGATTTTAATTGTCTATAGTTTTTCGGGATCGAGATCGTGGAAATTTTATATCTATCTCTCTCCTCATAATTATATTTTATATTTATGTTTTATAAATAATTGATTTTTTCATTAATTTTAATTTATGTTTTATATTAAATATTTATCATTATGAATCTTTTAATTATTTATTAAGTTTAATATATTAATTTAATAAATAAATTTTAACTTTTTTTATACTTTTGACTTCTGTCAACATCCTAAAAAATGGCTAATATTCAAGCTTAGATGTATACCGGAAATATTTTGGACTGTTTGGCAAGTGGCAACGAAGAGTATCCTTCACATGATGTTTGGATGGACCTGCCCTAGTAAGTAACTCACATGATATTTAACTTTACATGTTTGTAATTATTAATTAATAGTATATCATATTGGTTATTTTATTACACATTATCAATAATAGTTGACGGGAAGGAATGAATTATGAATAAATTAACTATATTTTTTTTGTTTTCGTTATAGGTATTTTCTATTATTAGAGGTAATCCTATTTGGGATTTAGTCATGATAGTTAAGACTTTTCATCCTCCTTAAGAGGGCTCTTCCCACAATGTCAATTTGCGTTATATAAACCATAACTTTTTGTAAATTCATTTAGTAAACAATTAAATTTAGTAGTAAATTAAGATAACTAATTAATATGAGAATCTATAATTAAGCTGTTTTAAAATTATAGAAATTTAAAATAAAGGTGTTAAAATTCAAGGAAAAAAATCAAAGTAGATGAATAAAATATATTTTACGTAAAATTGAATTATATATTATTGACTGATATGGAGCCACGAGTAGCTTATCTCAGGACCGACCACCATGATATATATGCGCAGAACACTTTTGAAAATGGCGTTTTCAACAATCAAAGGATCTGTTTTAAACTTCTAATTAATATTAAAAATGCAGCAAATCTAAGAAGGGAGAGAGAGAGAGAGAGTTTTTAATAGATATTTTCGTCATCTCAAAAAATATAATTTTACAATATCTCTGTTTTTTTTTTTTTACAAAAAGAAATTTTCTTTCGAATGACATGACAGCAACAAAACAAATATATAACTGAGAAATTAGACTCGTTTGTGGATGATCATATCATACCCAATTGGTGCATTTAATGTAAATTTTTCTCATCTCTTTTGAGTCTCAGCCACATAAAAAAAATATGTATAAATTATAATTAATAATTTAATATATGTGGACAAGCTAGCCATCTGAATTGAGAAAAATTAAAAGTGAGGGAGAAAGCATACCGGTTCTCTTGATTCTGCCATCATCGTCCAGTTCAAGTTCCTTCGCTTCCGCGTCCATTCGGAGATCCCTTCTCTGCTCTCAACTCACAAAAGCTGAAAGGCTTAATAAAAGCGACAGCACATTCCCCGTCAGTAAGTAAGCAAGTAGGAATTTTGTTCGGTTGAATAAAAGAAATTCGATACTAAAAATCCAAAAAGAAATATGGGAAAAGGTATATATCTCAGTTTATATTTACCTTTTTCAAACCAGAACTCTCTGCTAGCTGATTCTCCGAAACAAGGAATGCTTCCCTTCCCTTATCCGAGACCGAGAGTATCTCTTTTCTCTAGTGCTAATTAGTATTACTCTCTAGGTTCGGACAATTAGTCATCCTAGCTCTATCATTCGGATTTATATAATTACTAGCTAGCAAATACTTGGTGTATTGGAGAAGTATTTTTTTTATCAAATATTAAACAAATAAATTACAATATAAAAAATAAGTTAATGATAATTTTAAATAATTTAATATATTTAAGATTGTTTGATTGAAAAAAATTAATTATTGATTAAAAGTGACCAAAAGTAAGAATAATAATTTTATTGAATGACTATTTAAAAATAATTAATATTAATATGATTTTAATTTGATATGAACATAAAAGATATATGTGATAAAATGTGAAAGGACACGTAAAATTGTTGAGAGATTTTCAATTAAAAAAAAGAAAGAAATTGGACAAATAAAATGCGCCGCAGCAATATGGTACACCTCCTTTTTACGTGTCTACATTTTTTTTACGTGTCTACATACATCTCTTATTTAGGTAGGGATGGCACCTGCGCCGGGCGGAGGCGGGGAATACCTTCCTGCTCTCCGTCCCCGTTTCCCAATTTTATCCCCATTTCCATCCTCGATCCTCACCTCGGTGTAATTTTTTTCCACATCCTCATTCCCCACATACCCACGGGTCCCCACGGGTAGGAATGAGAATAGGCCGAGCCGAGCTAGGCTTTTCAAGGTCTAAGCCCGACCTACACCTTAAATCTATGACCTGAGCTTGGCCTGTTTACCTGACATAGGCTTTATTTTATGGTCCGAGTCTGACCTATTTAAAGCTTGACATGGCCTGAAAGCATGTTTAAAAGTCTGTTTTATAATAAGGTACTTGAATATATCATAAGCATATATATGAATAGACTTATAGGCTCAATAGGTGATAAAGGAAGGGGCAAATCAGAATCACGTCAAAGGGACTGCCTATGTGGCAGACATAGGAAATAGATTTTTTGTCTTTATGTAAGTACCCTTGTCTTTTGAGGAGAACAGTACCATGCAAAGGAGACAATCAAGGGGCTATATAATGGAACTCAAGTGGAACATAGGAACCAACTTTCCAAGGGGTTTTGAGCATCTCTCAAGTCTTAAAACTTACTTAGTAATATTCACCCGAAACATTTGGCGACTCCACTGGGGAGGTGCCACAAACACCATGGAAGGACAATCAGGCACACACTGAGTGACACCAAGAAGGTTGTCATTCAGTTTGGAAGATTTCCAGCGGCCAAACAATAACGATGATGTTACTCCAGTGACCAATGAAGGGAACCCCCTGCAAACACCTAGCCAACCTGAGCTTAACTTACTAGGAAACTTCGGTACCGGAACAGGGATCATGGGAGAAGTTGGAGATGTGCAGCTTACTATATCTGCGAGCCTCCTCAATAGTATCATGACCAGTCAGCAAAATTTGGCCAACCTGGTGTCAGATCTTAGCGCCCAAGTAACCACAGGAAAAGAGGCTGAGAAACAAAAACGCCCAAAAGGTGCCACAAAACCAGGAGATGACGCCTTAGTAACACAAAAGGAGTTGCGACAGCTGTTGCAAAACAAGCATGATCCGCAGAATGCAGTATTTGATCTGGAACCTCCTCTGACCAATGCCATAATGACAACGCCTTACCCCAATGGCTATCAACCTCCCACATTCCATAAGTTCGATGGTACGAGTAGCGCCAAAGAACACCTAATGAGTTTTTTGGATGACCTAGGGATCCATAGAAACAACAAGGACCTGAGGCTTAAAGAGTTCTCCAAGTCACTAGCAGGAAAGGCGTTCACTTGGTATGCAAAGCTCAGGCCTTGCTCTATAAACACATGGGAAGAATTGGTAACCGAGTTTTGTGGGAAATTCCTTGAAGAGGAAGGCGCTTTACACATCATGGATCTAGGGAGAGTAAAACAGAAGAGCGGGGAAAGTTTGATCGCCTTCATCAAGCGTTACCGTGATCGAGCCTTACAATGCAAAGAGACGCTGCCAGAGGCTGATTTGGTCTATGGGTGCATAAAAAATATAGAAGACGGGTCCCAAATATTCTTGAGTCTCAGTGGAATATCCACGTTTGCAGAGTTAATGAGAAGAGCCACTGATGTGACAAATGCCCTCAAAAGACAAGGGAAAAGGAGCAAGGAGGCGGAAGGGATGTTTGATATCTGCGTAGCGGAAGGGAGAGAAAGGAAAAAGGCGTTTAAAGGTGGACGAGCCCCGGGAGGAACATCCACCTACAACACCAACAAAGTGCCACCCGTCCCATTGGCAAGGCCACAAATCTGTCAGTTGGTAGAAGAATGGCTCAAGGACGGAACGCTGAGACCTAGGACAGATAAGCCACCACTAACCAAGGAACAGTACGATGACCAGGCGTATTGTATCCTACACAGGGCAAATAGTCACACTATGATGGAGTGTTGCACCATACGTCGGGCGTTCCACAAACAAGTTAAGATGGGGAGAGTGCTACTACCAGAGTCTGAGCAAGGAAACAATCTACACAAGAGCCGCTCCCAAATCATAGTGTAAACATGATAACCTCTTCCGTAGGAAGGGTGAGAATTGAGGAGATAGCCGAAGATACAGATACTGAAGAAGGGGTATTGTCAGTGGGGGCTATCAAAGACTAGAGGTTTCAGGGTACTGTTTGGACAGCTGGGTCTCGAGCATGGCGCTCAAAAGGAAGCGACAAAGGCTATTATTCACATAGTCAAAAAATAGGGAGGAAACCTGAGTGTAGTAAACGCGCCTTTAACACGCTTGGCAAGAGCCCATTCCACGACTATCATATTCCGAGAACCCGCTGATATGAGCCCTCAGTTGTGCCACAATCGTCCTTTATATGTTGAAGCAACAATAGAAGGCGTCAAGGTCAGACGAGCACTTGTAGATAATGGATCTGGGGTGAACATAATTCCTACTTACATGTTCCAAAAGCTGAATCTGCCCAAAAACAGAGTGTGGAAATCAGACATGAGATTGAGCACTTTCCATGGGGAGGCTGTTGAAACTCTAGGACGTGTGCATGCAGTGTTGGAAGTAGGACCTATCAAGACCACCAATATCTTCCAAATTGTAGAAGGTGATTCCAGCTATCATCTACTATTGGGAAGACCATGGATACACCTCCACCAGTGTGTACCATCAACACTTCACCAATGCATCAAGTCCAATTTCAAAGGCAGGGATATAGAAATACCAGGGGTAAGAGCGCCTTTTGAGGCCAATGAGGCACATTTGATAGACGCCTCCCTCTTTGATGAAGTAGAACCTCCGGGAAGTAGTGTGATAGAAACAAGAATGGAAGTCCCACTGCAGGAAAGGGGCGAGTTCATCAGAAGGAATGACGTCTACCACCCCACGCAGGCATTTAAACGACCCAAATGAGAACAGCGGCGGGAATTGAGAAAGAACACCTCCCTAACGGGGAGGTAAGGTGGCGTGTCTTATAGGGATTCTGGGGCCTGACAAGACACGCCCACCAAAGCCTTGTCAGCCCCGAAAACAGGCATGCATCAAGCCCAAGAGGAAGTGAGGAAGTGGAGATAGGAAATGCGCCCAAAAAGTTGCAGGACTTACCAGACCAGGATGATGAATATCTAGAAGAAATAAACATAAGTGAAGACAAAGAACGAAAGAGGCCACTGTTCATAAGCTCTTTTTGGATAAAAGCGAAAAAGAAAGTCTGATAAAGTTGCTAAAGGAATTCAGGGACGTGTTCGCTTGGGGGTATGAGGAGATGCCTGGATTAAGCACTGATCTGGTAACCCATAATTTAGCATTGCAGCCTGACGTGAAGCCAGTAAAGCAAGGGGCTCGAAAGTTCGCCCCAGAAATAGAATGTGAGATAAAGAAGGAGGTAGAAAAGTTGTTAAACGCCGGATTCATCAAGCCAATCCAACACCCAACATGGTTGGCCAACATTGTGCCAGTACAAAAGAAGAATGGGCAGATTAGATGTTGTGTAGACTTCCGGGATCTGAACAAAGCATGCCCAAACGATGATTTTCCCTTGCCCCACATAGACAGCATGGTGGATGCGATAGCAACCCATGAACGCCTTTCATTCATGGATGGATTTAGCGGGTATAACCAAATAAAGATGGCTAAGCAAGATGAAGAAAAAACAGCGTTCAGGACGCCTTTTGGTAACTTTTGCTACACCGTAATGCCATTTGGCCTGAAAAACGCGGGGGCAACATACCAAAGAGCAATGACAACCATCTTTCATGATATGATGCACACCATCTTAGAAGATTATGTGGATGATTTGGTCATTAAATCTAAACGCAAGGAAGAACATGAGACACATCTTAGACGAGTTTTGAAAGATGCAGGAAATTCCAACTGCGCATGAATCCCCTAAAGTGTGTTTTTGCTGTTTCCTCAGGGAAATTTTTGGGATTCCGAGTACACAAAGACGGAATATCAGCTGAAAGGCATAAGGTGAAAGCCATCCAGCAGATGGAGCCCCCTAAAAGCCTCAAAGACATGCAACAGTTGATGGGGAAGATAGGGTACATCAGACGCTTCATGCCAGCTCTTAGCGAACTCATAGAGCCCATAAGGGAATTACTGAAAGGAAAATGCGCGTTCGCCTGGAGACCGGTACATCAAGAAGCCTTCGAAAAAATCAAGGTTGTTGTTGCATCCACCCAAGTTATGTCCCCACCTGCCCCAAGTAAACCTCTGAGGTTGTATCTGGCAATAACAAAGCAAACCATAAATGGGCTGATCGCCCAGGATGTGGATGGAAAAGAGAAGCCAGTAGTGTACCTGAGCCGAGTAATGAAGGACGCTGAGTCAAGATATTCTACCCAAGAAAAGCATTGCCTGGGTTTAGTTTATGCGGCACAAAAATATAGACATTATTTTCAAGGGCACACGGTGCATGTGATGAGAAAGTCGGAAGGAATAAGGTATATGTTAAATAACGCCTTTGTCACTGGACGCGTTAGCAGGTGGGCACTATTGCTAGGAGAATATGATATCAAGATCGTATATCCCCAAAAGCTCAACTGCCAAGCGTTGGTAGACATGATGACAATATGTGCAGGAAGACATGAAGAGGAGGTTTCAGAGGATATAAGGGGAGAGGTGCTTGAGGCAAATGTTTGTGAAGCACGGGAAGAAGAATGGTGGTGCATAAAATTCGATGGTACTCCATCTGAAACGTCTGGGGGTGCAGGCATAACCATTACAAACCAGGGGAAAGAAGTGTACTCATTCGCATGCCAACTGAAGTTCCCTTGCACAAATAATGAAGCAGAGTATGAGGCACTAATCCTGGGTTTATAAATGTCACAAGAGCTAGGTGCCAAACGTCTTCTTATCCAGGGTGATTCAAACCTGGTTGTCAAGCAAGTCAAAGGGGAATATGGGGTTAAAGAAGCGTCATTGGCTTTATATAGAGATAGGGCCCTAAGTCTATTATCTCTCTTCGAACAAGTACAAGTGTGCCACATACCAAGGACAGAAAACAAACACGCAGACGCCCTGGCAACGATTGGAAGCAAGGAGGAAGGAGAAACAGGGAGAACTGTGATGACGTTCAAGAGATTAGAAAAACCCGCTTTGAGTGCTTTTAGGCAGGAAGGCGCAGTACCAGATTGGAGAAATCCTGTATTCTTGCAGTTAAGTCAGAAGATCACTTCAAGGACAACACGTGAATACCAAAATTTGAGAGGGATACTATACAAGAAGAGTGCTGAAGGACTACTAATGAAATGCATAACAGAGGAGGAAGGCAAGAAAAAAATACAAGATTTGCACCAAGCGGTGTGCGGACAGGTCGGACCCAGCTTGTATAGAAGAATGCAAAGGATAGGCGTCTTTTGGCCTTCCATGAAGACGCAATGTGATGTCACGCAGAACGTGTGTGCAAGATGCGTAGAAGGGCGGGAGTTTACAACAGTAAATATGGTAGAAGACGATTGGAGAAGGCCAATCAAAGAGTTCTTGTCTTCAAGAGTAGTCCCACAAGAAGCAAGAGAAGCTGAAAAATTGAGAAAAAAAGCCAAAAAGATATTTCTTGCAACAAGGAGAATTGTTTAAGGAAAGCTTCACGGGAGATACATTCAAATGCCTGGGGAAAGAAGAACAAGGAGTTGTAATGGCAGAAATACATGGAGGAGTGTGTGGACGACATCAAGGAGGGAGAAGCCTATGGGCAGAAATCTTGCGGAATGGGTACTTTTGGCCCACAATGAAAGAAGACGCTGTTGAATTTGCAAGGAGGTGCAAGGCGTGTCAGCATCAGGACAACCTAATACACGCCCCATCCACAAGCATGCACGGTGTAATGTCACCATACCCTTTCCACACATGGGTAATGGATTTTGTAGGGCATATTGCTCCCGGGTCAAGAGGGAAAAAATGGATCCTTGTAGTGACTGAACATTACACTAGATGGGTAGAAGCAGTAGCTACAAGAGAAGCAAACGGTGAAGTAGTGACCAATTTCATAAAAGAAAACATTGTTTGCAGATTTGGTTTACCCAAAAGGCTAGTATCTGATAACGGGACTCACTTCGTAAACAGTAAAGTACGAAGGGTCTTGGAAAGGTATGGTATAAAACATGACAAATCATCCCCATATTACCCACAATCTAATGGGCAAGCAGAGTCTACCAATAAGAGCTTAATACGTATTATGGCACGTATGGTAGGAGATGCACCCAATGATTGGGCAGATTACTTGCCTTTACCTCTATGGGCATATAGGACCACCAAGCATGGGAGCACTAAAGCTACTCCGTTCTCCCTGGTGTATGGGGCCGAGGCCACGCTCCCTGTGGAAGTCTTAGTCCCTTCAGCAAGAATGAGTTTAAGGAGAGAAGAAGAAAGGAATGATGTGGCAGAAATTATAGAGGAAGAAAGAGACAAGGTTGAGACTGAGCTACTGAAGCATCACAGAAGGCTAACCTTGTCATATGAAAAAATGGTGAGACCAAGGATGTTTCGTGAAGGAGAAATGGTACTAAAAGCTACAGAGGCAGTAATGCGAAAGCAACATACATCCAAGTGGGCACCCAATTGGGAAGGCCCCTACATCATTCAAGAAGCTCACAGCAATGGATATTGTACTTTGATTGATCTAGAAGACCAAAGAGTAATTGGTCCCATCAATTTCAAATATGTCAAAAAGTATTATGCCTAAGGAATTGAATGAAGAACGCTTTTGAATTCATACAAAGCTTAAATTCTGTAAAGGGGAGTTTTTAAGGCATTGTCTTCCCTAGAAGGATCCATCCTTTAAAAAAAAAACAAATGTACTTGTAATTAATACGGCGTGAATTCCGTAGGCATCATTTCCTTCACGGGCGCTAAGATAAATGCAAAAGAAAGCTCAGAAAGAACCTTCTGTAGGCAAAAAGAAAAGCGCGAATCCTCGATAAATCATAATATCTTAAGCAAACAAAAAAAACTAACATAGAGCTTTGGGCAGTAACCTGGGTAGCCGAAGAAGGAGGAGGAGAATCCTTTACCACTTGATCACAAACCTACTTTCCACAATCAACATCAGAAATTACAATTGGACGAGAAGGGGAATTTGGGGGCAAAACCTTTTGCAAGGTTAAGGCTTTAATACGCTCAGAAGCTCGCGAAGGTGCAGTCAACTTTTTCTTCACCTTAGGAGAATGAACTTGCGAGGGTCCCCCCGGAGGAGTAGGAGTAGGGGTACGAGAAGGAGCAGACTGGGGAGTTTGGCGTTTTAAAGCCGCCTTCTTAGCTGAAGGCTCATTGTCCTATGAGTTTTTAGATTTCCTTTTAAACTTCCAAGAAGGAGGGAATTTACACTTCTTGACAGAGGAGCCTTCAGAAACTGAAAGAACGAAGGGGGGGGGGGTCAGGATAAGCAAGACAAGGAAGTTAATAAAGAAAATTAACTGTCAACAAAATTACATGCCCTCTTGAAGCTTTTTGTGCTGGTTGTTACAAAGTAGGGATCCTTGTGCATAACTCGGATATTTGGGAAAACCTGCATGGACACTTGCCCTTCATAACGCTTTATAGAAGTCTTCAGACGGGCATAATAGGAGACCCAAACATCCAAGACCCGCCCCACTCGATCATGAGGAATGAATATTGAAGGGTCAAACACTGAAAGCTCACTGGCAGGCTTAAAAAGGACAACTTTCATAGCTTCACTCACATCACAAAAATCCAGTTTTACACAGCGGGGAGGCTGGTCAAGACCGAATTGGCGACAAACATGATCCGGGCGGTAAGGGTAAGGCCAAAACGCGCCCCCAGCAGAAGAAACGGTATCAGTAATAATGAACCCAGGAAGGAACTATGCCACAAAAGAAAATCAAGAATGTCAATAAAGGAAAGCGATTACGAGCAATATAAGTAGAAGACATATACATTGTACCTAAGGGTGCAGGATAAGTCACCAAAGATCAAAGGCGCCCTCGAAACGCGAAGCTTTATTATTTCGGGAGGAGAAGGCGCTCTGCTGGTAAAGGAAGTGCATGGCTTCCAACCCAGGAAAGAAGTTCAGCGTGTAAGGCCGGTGGACAAACTGATCCTCTTCATCAAGTAATTCAGATAAAAATTGACGAGGACGCCCCATGGACCAACCCCAGACTCTGGGCTCCAAAGGACGATTTTGGCCCTCCTGAGGAGGTTCTGGGACTGTCCTGACAGGAGCATACTCTGGAAAGCGCTCATAAAGGAAATACTGAAGGAATATGAGATCAACAAAGGAGTTGATTGGAAAGCGCCCAAAAGAGGTAAACATTTGATCTTGAATCTGGTCAAGGCGACCATAAAACCCCCCCAAAAACAAGGAAGCGAGAGGAAGCCGCGTACCCTCAGCAAGAATGCAAGCAAAAATAAATACGTTAGGGCTTACAGACTCCCAAGGCGGACCAAGAAACACATATTTTGAAAGCCAAAAGGAAAGAAACGCAGCCCGTTTCAATGGCTGAGATAGTGGAGGGCCAGGAAGAAATGTCTTACCTACATCATAGTCTCCAAAGAAATAACGCACCCATGTGGCATAGGTGTACTTCAAGGATTCGTGGGCGGCCTTGCGACGCTCTGGGGGCAACACGTTCCCAGTTCCTCTAATCTTGCGCAGAGGCGTTTTGGACGAAGGATCAGACGGCGGGACGGGTGCGGCACGACGCTTCGCGAGAAACTCACGACTGTATTTCGCGCTATCAATGGTCGCCGCCTTAAGATCCTTGGCCATGTCGATGAGATGGCTGCTAATCGAAAGGCTAGAAATATAACAATCACCAAAAGCTGGAAGCTTTAGGAGGACACAAACATCCTCCAGGGTTGGGGTAAACTCATGAGTTGTGTGAGACCATCGCTGTATCAGGAATTCCAAATCTTTGAGATGCCGATAAGTTCCCAAACGGGGAGATAACCTTATGGCATCTGCAATCCCCACCCGCGTCAAAATGTCCACAAATGGCGGGTCATTGGTGAAAACATGGTCTACCCATTCAGACCAGCAGCCAGTAAAGGTAGAGCGTGATGCAAATAGAATAACCGACCAAGGGAATTCCTCACGATGAGCACGCGATCATAATAGAGAAGGACCCACCAAATGGGTTTGAGTTTTGGGAATATCATGGAATAAGAGAGCCTCCTCAGGGTGAATTACAGAAGAAACTAAGAAATCCTTAAAAAAAAATCACCAGAAGAAGGAGCAGGTAGAAAAGGATGCAGAGGAGGATCACGATCGTCTACCCATCTGCGGTGAGAAGAATCCACCGGAACAGCCCGAGCGGAAGGAAGATGGGTCCAAATGGAAAAAGAAATGGATCGTGGAATGAGCTCAGAAGGCAAAGTTTCAACATCACTATCAAAGGAAGAAAGATCTTCGGGAGGGTGCTCCGAAAAGGTAGGACTAACCTTCACCATGGTTTCAGTCTCTTCTCACAATGCAGAGAGGAAATAAGGGGTCAAGAAGAATTTAAAAAAAAAAGAGAGAGCAAAAGAAAAGTGTTTAGTCTTCTCAAACCGCTGTAGGCAATTATTCTGAGCCACTGGGACTCGTGCGTGAAGTAATAACTGTGCCAGTAAATAAATGGCCACAACTCCCCAACTGTGCAAAAGACCTCTAATTTCTCAAAAAAAAATGGATATAAAGAGGGATTTCTTTGCATTTCGAAATTTGAATTAATCTCGAAACGCAAGGGGGCAAATGTTTCGGAGTAAGTTTTGGGCCAAGGAAGATAAAGGGGAATTATGAATTTGGGCCAATAATGACCAAGACCTGAATGCGTGTTAGAAAGAACAAAATATCTACCTTTGCAGACAAAGAAAAAGTAAAGCGGGTTGCAAGACGGCGTGCCAGAAGGCGCAGCAGATGGAAGCATAACAGAAGGAGCAGAGGCTTAGGGAAATGGAAAGTGGAATGACCATTAAGGAAAGAATCCTTTTTGTTATTTCGTTAAATAAGAAAGCCCAATAGGTGATAAAGGAAGGGGCAAATCAGAATCACGTCAAAGGGACTGCCTATGTGACAGACATAGGAAATAGAATTTTTGTCTCTATGTAAGTACCCTTGTCTTTTGAGGAGAACAGTACCATGCAAAGGAGACAATCAAGGGGCTATATAATGGAACTCAAGTGGAACATAGGAACCAACCTTCCAAGGGGTTTTGAGCATCTCTCAAGTCTTAAAACTTACTTAGTAATATTCACCCGAAACAATGGTCTGAAACCTGACCTGTTTTGCTATATAGGCTTTTGAAAAAGCCTTGGTCTGCTCTATTTAATAAATTGGCCTGACCTGGCCTGACCTGATGTAGGCCGGGCAGTAGGCCCTTGACGAGCGGCCTGGCCTGTTCCCACCCCTACCCACAGGGACCCCCATAATTATAAAAATAAAATAAAAAATATAGCATAAAGAATAAAAATAATATAAAAGAATTAGAAATTCAATTTTAAATTAGAAATTAGGATAATATAAAATAGAAATTATATATATTATATATATCATATATATAAAAAATTTAAATATATATGTGGTGGGGCGGGGACCCCCGCGGGGCAGGGAGTATGATCCCCGTCCCCATCCCCAAATCTGTCTCGGGGGGATTTTAGTCCCCGTCCCCATCCCCACGGAGAAAAATTCCCCATCTTCGGGGCCTCATATGTGACAGTCCCCACAGGGATCCTCACATGTAGTACAAAATTGCCATTCCTATATTTAGGTGCCTCTTATCTTCTAGGCCTTCCAAAAGTGACTGTTTTGGATTTGGATTTTAGAAATTTATGATTTTACTTAATAAAGGTTTTCTTAAATTCATGTATTAAATACTCCCTTCATTTCATACTTTTTATTATTTAAAGCTATACATATAAATTAATAAATTAGCTGATGTATATTTTGTTACATATTTACTAATATGCCCCTATTTATCATCAACTATTTTATTTATGAATTCAATGTATATATATTGATAGTGTAAAAAAGTTTTACACTATGATCCATTGATGTATATATTGTCATGTCATTTAATGAGTTTAATAACACATGAGGTGTCATGCTCATTAAATGACGTGACAACATATTATTGCATGATCAGGGATGGCAAAAAAATCTGTACCGTGGATACTCACAGATATACTCGTAATGGATAACCGTATATTTATTAAATAGGTGGAAACATATATTGTACTATTTGCCCCGCGAGTACCTACATACTCATTAAAAATATATTTTCTATTAAATATATTAAAATATTAGAACTATTTAGTATTTTATGATGAGATAAAATTTATTTTTATTATTTTATAATAATATTTTTAATATATTAACACATAATGATATTATATAATGTTAATTTATATTATATAATATGATATTTTAGTATATTATATGACATTTTCTCTATTTCTTTCTATAAATTTTATTTTTTTTTAAATATTAATAGATATCCGTGAATATACATAGATACCCGCTACTTGCATGGGCACCCGTTAATTTTAGTGGGTATGGATACAGGTAATGTACTATCCGCCCTCGCCCAGCCCCGTTGACATCCCTATGCATGATAGTGTAAAAATTTTATACACTGTTAGTGTATACTGTAACGTCCTAATTCCCAGAATTTAGAAATTTTGCTCGTTGGAAGCATAAGTTCCAAATTAAGGGAATTATTTTCGCGACATTAACGATATCAATAACCAAGCTACATGCATGCTTAAAATGCTAAAGTCCTCAGAATAACTTGTTCATGGCTATAAGATATCAAGTTTGACTTGATAATACGATTTTATAGGCTACATCAAAAGTCATTCTCAAAACATCCCTAGTCAAGTATTATTGTGAAAAAGGACAACAATAATACGTCGAGACTAGTATGTGAGTAGATTGATGACTATGTCTCACTGGTCATGGATATGTGATATCAAATCTTTCACATGGGTACACATTAAAGGGTTTTAATGGTGTACCGGATTGACCCACCATGGGAATGCTACATGGATTATTATGTATGTCATTAGCGATTCTCATAGTGACAATGGTGTATGTGGTCCTTTGACCTGAAGTCACTACGGTTCCCAACATGAGGAGTCGTATGCTTTGGTGTCATTAAACGTCAGCCTAACTCGATGACTATAAAAGTGGTTACCGAGTATGCCACAAATCATGTGGAGGGATGGGAGTGACTAGATGAGATTTGTCCCTCCCACATAATAGGAGTTATATCTTGGCCCCTTGATTGAGTGAGACTAAAAAGTGCATGGTCGTGCCCAAATAATATTAGTATGAGATATTAATATTATTTGTTAGAAGTCTACTCAGGAAATCAAGAAACCGAGATTGAACTATACAAGGATGACACATTCCATGTCTTGTGTTCAATCTAGAATATATGGACAAAGGGACTATACATACATGGTAACATTGGTCGCAGTTTGGTTATATGTCAAATCACATTGACATTCCTGTTATTTGTGTAGTAGCATTATTTTGCTAGATATCATTCGCTACTTGTAATATTAAAATAAGATTTTATTGTTACTACAAATATAATGGGAACCTACAGGGTCACGCACATAGAACGGGCTGACTTGGACACTAAAGTCATTAGATGGTTTTAATTGGGCTTTTAATTAGATTAAAGGTTCATGTGATGTGAAGCTCAATTAGTAAGACTAAATGGGCTAACCCATTAGTTTGGGCCTACACATGGGTAGGTATCACTAAAGCTTAAAGCTCACTATGAGGGTTAGCCACCGCAATATAGAATGTATTGATGGTAGCTAATAATGGACTACTCTAGTACTCCAAAGCGCAACAGAGAGAAAAAGGTTTTCTCTAAATCATAACACCATCCCTCATAATGAGAGTAGAGGCAATCATCCCTTCGCCGCCGCTAGAACTGCGAAAGAGGGAGTCCTAGTATCGCGTTCGTGTGGATACCGATGGAGACAAAGCTACTCTTGCATGCCCGTGGTTTGGCAAAAAAAGAGAGCACTAAAAGGTATACTCTATAACATGATTTACAGCTTATGCATGGATCCTTGGAGGGTTTTGGAAATATTTAAATTTTAAATGTTCAGTTCTTCCGTTGCGTTTCACCTTCCAAAACCCAACAAGAGGTGCAATGAAAGGAGGGTGTTCGTTTACCGAGAAAAAAAGCGGAAGATGCAACTCCTCTTCTTCTTCTTCTTCTCTTCGATTTTGTTTATTGAGAAAAAAAAGTGTGATGAAAGGAGGGTTTCAACATTACCTCTTTGTCTTCAAATTGCACCACCAGTAGCCTTTCATCCCCTTCACTAGTGTCGTGCCACGGTGCCACAAGCCTCTGTTCATCCTGCGTAAGGCCGCGACAATTCTTCCCCGTCCGCCCCTCTCCAAACCAGCCCCAAACCACATGTTTGATATTCAAATCGCACCACCAGTAGCCTCTCATTCTTTTTCACTTTTGTTGTGTCGCTAGTGTCGTAAGCCCCCTTCACCGCGCGCAGGCCCGCAACGATTCTTCCTCACCTAATACCTCTTCAAATTAGTCCCAAACCACTTTTCCAAACCCATAACCAATCGAAGAGTAAAATAAAAACCAAAAAATTGAAGAAAAAAGAGACAAGGAGTAGCAAAAGAAAGAGAAACAAAAAACGAAGACTGACAGAGATGGAGTAAGATGAGAGATTTGGGAATTATGGAGGAAGTTGGTTTATGAAACCCTAATGAAAATCGAAAAATATTTTAATTTGTATTTTAATTTAACTTTAATAAAAAACAGTAATGAGTCAGACTCCATGTCATTAAGTGGCGTAGTTCATTAAAAGGTGATGTGGAAGCTCAGTTAGCCACGTTAACAAGTTAACAAACCTCACTAACGGCAGGAACTACTGTTATAGGGTTTAGAAACTTCAGGGATATAAAATAAAGGTTTCGAAGTTCAAGGACTAAGACCAAAATTGACCGAAACTATATGGACGAAAAAATATTTTTACCTTTTTATAATCTAATAGTCTGACCTATTTAAAAATTTGACTTGCAAAGAAAACTTGTTTAAAAGCTTGTTTTATAATAAAGTATTTAAATAGGCCATAAACATATGTTTAATAAACTTATAGGCTTAAAGTCTTTTATATAAAACATCATTCTATCATATTTAAATAAACTAATAAGTATATAATTATAAGATATTATAATAAAAATATTTATAATAATGATAATAATATAAAAATATTATTATATTATTTATATTTACTTAAAGATGCCGTTTCACCCACCTTCAACTAGTAAACCATTTTCTACTTTATATGATGTCATAATTTCTTATTACACTACAAGAAATTCGGGTATTAGCAACGACCTTTTAAGGGGAAAACCGTCGCTACAATGCAATTTACGACGGCCACAAGAATGTCGTTAAAATGCTCGTTGTTAATATTTAGCGATGGGCAAAATTAGTCGTCGCTTGTTGAGATCTTGGCAAGCGTACCAATATCGCAGCAGTATAATAGTAAGAATAGGGGTTGTCGTACCCACGAGGAACGGTACAAAATAAATTCCTAGAACTCACGCTTACTGAGTAAGAAAATTTGCAATTGGTTGAGATTGTTTGGTAACAAAGAAATTTAAAGATGCAATTAAAAATAACTTAGACAAAGAGAAACGTGGATGAAATTGAGCAAATAAGAGAAACTAGGATTGAACTTCGTCTATCGCACCCCTCTTGTATTTTGGAAATCAATGATAACTAGGAATTTATAATTATAAATATTGAAGCACAAATAAATTTCATTCACATTGATCCCTCAAGTATGAAATTCTTAGAACAATTCCCTAAACATCGATCCCTCGGATATTTAACAATTTGCCTAGCTTTAAGATCAGTTGTTAAAAGCTATCAATAAATTGAACCCTATCCCAAGGTATTCAACCTATTGAGTGTTTTTACCCAAATCAGATTTAGAAAACTGCTTCGCAGCTAATTCAATAAATCAAATCATAACTACATTACAAGAAGGAAGTTAAGCATTAAGAATAGAAATAAAAACACCAATATTATAAAAGTAGGGATTCCTAAATAACAAAGATCTAAAATACATTAGGGGATTGAATTGACTACATTCAATCCTAAAGAGAGATTTAGCTACTCCTGGTAGCCATTACAAACCAACAGGATTAAGAAGAAGATTAGAAGCAAAGCCTTCCAGCTCTGTTGTAGTCTCCCTCTTTCTCCAGAATGGTCTTCAGAGACTGTCAAACTTTTCTCTCAAGAACTCTGTATCAGCCAAAACTCCAAATCTGCAAATGTCTCCTTCCAAAACTGTCCGATTGCCCTTTTAAACTCTGTTTGTGGCTCATTAAAAATTAGGTTACGTTTCCTGCGCTTTGCCTGCGCTCAGCGCAGGTGAAGCGCAGGAAACAGCAACTGGTTCCTCTGAATTGTCATCCTTTGAAGCTTGTTCTACACTGCTCCTGTCCTTGTTTGTTATTCTCTTGATGCTTCACTTGTACCTTAGCTTTTCATCTGTAAAAATTAACATTTTCTTCATCAAAATAGCATCAAATTCATATTTAATTTCAATAATTATATGAGCCACAAATTAAGCAAAGAAGGGTGGAATTGGATTATAAATTAAACAATTCATCATCAATAAGTGTTGTAATTACATAAAAATTTACTTAATTCTAACACTTATCCACCCCCCCCAACTTAGCTTCTTGCTTTCCCTCAAGCAAGAAAATCAGATACAGACAGTTAATTACAATTTCTAATTATGACTCTGACTGACGAGAATACAATATCAATATCTCTTGCTAGACAATTATCACTTTCCAAATTTCAAATTAAAAATCAGAACCAAATGGTGACTCCAATTATCAATTAGAATAGGATAAAAGTGCATTCAGTCTCTCAAGAATAACAATTGTAACAACAAATGATAAAATCAAGGAAATTCTCTCAATTCTCACAGGTAAGTGTTTCCCTCAATTTTTCCACTCCAGTTGAACAATTAAAATTGCTAGTTGTTTTCAATTAACATACAACACATAATCAGCATGAATCATAAGGTCTTTCCTGGGTTGTAATTAGGCCTGGCTATCAAGAAATCATGGTTTTTCAGGATGTATCAAGAAACACAACTTCAGATAAAAGAGAGCATAACTACAAGTTAAACAATTCTCTCAAATGACTCTCAATTCATCATCTTTTTCTTGAATTCAAACATTTCAGCACAATATTTTTGCCTCTTTTGGCAATTCACTCCTTTTTGAATTACACAACTTTTTTTTAGTGAATTTTATTATGCCCTTTTTTATTTACAATCAACCAACCAATACCCATTCTTATTGAATAAAATGCACCTATGCTCTCTATCCCTAAATGTGTAAAGGGGAAAAGATTATAATGAATAACAAGGCTAGGGTGCAAAATCCAAGAAAATTTCAAGCTCAAATGGGCTATCAAAAACAGGAAATATTATTCACAGGTTGACTATTTGGCACTGAGTAATTTATATTTTTACAAGTTGTCTTAGTCACTTCCATGCTTTTCATGTGCAGTAATAAAATCAAAAACTCAAGCAATAGCAGTTGACAAGCGACAGTGAAAAACTGTCAAAGTGTTTGGTCACACAAACTCACAGGCTTATGGTTGTTTTCCTTGAGTAAATCACCTATTGTACAATTAACTACCTTAATTAACTTTCCTGCACAGAATCCTAATCCTAACTGATTATGAATTCAACCACTTAATTCCTTTTTCTTCTCTTAATTCAGTTAGTTTGGCTGACTAGCTTTGAGACATTGAATTAAATTTCCTAGTTCCTCATTCCTAAATCCTAAGTGAAATAAATTAATCCTAACGAGAATTAAAATGAATACATAAATCCTACTCAACTGAAACAAAGAAATCCTAATATCCATACTGCATAGACTGGTCAATAACGTGTCAATCACAGTACAGATGTATCAAATAAAATAAAATAAAATAGAAGAAAAGAAAAGAAAAGAAAAGAAAAGTGGAAAAAGAAAGAAAAACACCATAAAAGAAAAAAATTAATCATCCTCTTCTGCATCCTGCAGCTCCTCATCCTGTGCCCCAGTTGCTCCACCTCCCCCTGGAATAATAGGCCTGTCCCCAGGCCACTGCAAATACTCCTGAAACTGCTCCGGTGGCATGCTTGGGAAGGGGCCTTGCACATTATGGTACAAGAACTGCTGGATGTGCAGCACCCCTCTATGAACAGCTATGTTCTGGAGACATAGGTGCTCCATGAAAGTGAGGGGTGGAATGTCAGCTGGTGGTGGCTGCTGAGGTGGTGGAAAATGGGGATTAGCCTGGGATTCTGAAGGTGGCTCCAGCTCCTCATCTGGTATGCAATAGGTCTCAATATACCTCATGGTGATTTGTGCCTTAATAGGAGCGGTGGGGCGTATAGCAACCCCTTAGGATCGGCATAAAGCAGTGATTAGGGCAGGGAATCCCAAACTAATCTTGGAGCATTCACTGCGACGCTCCACAGCAGTCACCATGAGGTACATCTTCTCAGAAATAACTCTGGCGATGTCGACATCTAAAGCAGTCAGAATACAGTATATGAGATGCGTCGTCTAAATGGTGATGTCTAAAACATGGTTGGCCTAATGTTGGCCAACACCAGTACCGTCCACATCTGGGATATGCTCCTCAGGTCCTTCCTAATAATCCAGGTCGCTTCCCCATAGTTGTTGACATCATAAGTACGCCCAGGTAGACATAAGTATTGGGCTGTCCTGGTATCAAGCCCCTCATTCCCATAAATACCAACATCCCTCATCAACTGGTGGTATTGGCAGGGCATGTCCTCAGCATCATCAGGAGCTGGGCGGACAAGAAAGTCATTGATCGCATCGCGATCGTAGGCCACCCACCTGCCTCTAACATATGACCTCTTCTCTGCTCCACTACCTGGCTCGCCCATAGCGTTGGAGTAAAACTCCCGAACCAGCTCTGGGTCAAATAGCCTATCCGGCTCAGCCACCCTCCTCCATCTCCGTCGGGTGATCTCCTGGTTGAACTCCTCGAATTCCCTAACATGGAGTTCCACTGGCCTCTCCAAGATAAAGTTACAGTTCTGGAGGGAACTGTATTGTTGAGTCTCAAAATGTTATTAAGAGGATAATAATGTTTTTAAGTCTCGCAACTCCAAAGTTGTAATGAAAAACAAATTTGGCTTTAACGTGAAAATATAACTTCTGCTGAAGGTATTTGTTCAGTATTTCAGAAGGTGCAGCCAGAAGAAATCATATCATCTGAAGTACGTGAAACCTTCCGAAGCAAGGAAACCTGCTGAGAGAGTGCTACCTGCTAAAAGCAGTGAACCTCCTGAAGTTGTGCGACAACGTTCCATTGCCTGTTCGTCTTCAATATTATACTCTTGGAAATTCTCCTTGAAGACTCAAGTCTCTTGTAGCAGTCTCAGATTACTTGTGCCTCTTATTCTTCTGGAACGTCAGAGAAAGTGCTTTTTGGCATATTTCAAATTTCTCTCACAAAAAGGCAAAGTCTGCAGAAAAGTACATACGACTCAGAAAAAGTGAAGTCTGTGAGCTGACTCTACTACCTGCTACTGCTGAGGGTTCAGGCTATGTGTCACAATGGGAGCATTTGCATTAAATTCTATCTCTCAACAGGAAATCGATTGGAGTTCAGCGGACTAAAGCTCTCCTCTTTATAAATACCAGACTCCATGAAGAAAGAAATAGAGAACCAAGAACAGAGAAATCGACTTGCTGAAACGCTGCAGAAATTTATACTCATCTGTTTCATAATTATCTCATATTGTACAACAACTTCTATATCCTGAGTATTACTCAGTCATTGGTACAAGTTTCCCAGTTCAAGCTCTAAACTTGTGTAGTTTTAGAGTTTGAGCATTCATCCTTTCAGACTGTATTTGATGGGGTAGCCTGAAGAGGCTGTGTTAAAAGAATACTTGGGTTTTCAGTCAGGAGAGACTGTGTGTACAAAGAATACTTGGTTGAGCCTGGAGAGGCTTGTCGGTAAAAGAATACTCAGTGTTGAGCCTGGAGAGGCTTGTCTGCAAAAGAATACTTGGTTGAGCCTGGAGAGGCTTGTCGGTAAAAGAATACTCGGTGTTGAGCCTGGAGAGGCTTGTCGGTAAAAGAATACTCGGTGTTGAGCCTAGAGAGACTTGTCTATAAAAGAATACTTGTAATCTTGTGGGATTAGTGAAAATCCAGTGGTGGTTTGCCCTAGGACTGGACGTAGCTCACTGGGTTAGTGGGTGAACCAGGATAAATCTCTATGTTAAGTTCTCTCAACCCTTCACTCTTTACTTTCCGCTGTTATCTATTTATTTCTAACTAAGGAGGGTTCTGGAAAATGAGTTTATAATTTTCGCAGCAAAAACAATTTCACTTATTACTCAAATCATTTTAAAAAAATTCAATTTTACTGAACCTGCTGAAGTATCTCAGCAAGTCACTGAAAACTCATTTTTCAGCAAGTAGTTTGAACGTTGAAAATATCTTTGCTTGTTTAAAAAGGTTTTTCCAGTAAATTTGTTAACGATTATAAAACACTATTCAACCCCCCTTCTAGTGTTTCCTGTGGTCCTAACATGTATTTCTCCGCAGCTTGGGCATCCTTGAAACGCCCGGCATCATAGGGAGTTTCATTGCGTGCCCTCTTGCCTTTACTTCCTCTAGAAGTAGAAGCGCCAATGTTATTGGTTATTTTGGTGCGAGCCATATGCAAAAGTTTTACAGTAACAAAATTAGTCCAATGCAATTAAATTGATTTGCACAACCCATTAATAGCAGTGGTATAAAAAACAACTTACAATGCATGAACAATCAATGAGAGAATTTTTCAATGAAACCAAAAGAACTCTAAAAACAGAGCATTCATGTGACAAGTATTATCAGGCTCAACCAAACAGAATTGTTTTAGGCATTCAGCAGACAATTTGTCTTAAACTCACTCAGAATGGTCAATGCAATGTCTAAAGCAGAAACAGAGTATCACACATTTGACCATATCAAAATGCAAAAGCACTGAGCACACCAACAATCACCAGTTTAAACAATTAATCACAGCCAGCATATCACCTAAAGGCTGCATTGATAAACAATCCTAAGAGTATGCAAAACTACGAGCTAAGTCTGCTAGCCTAAGGTGCAATAAATGAAATAGAAAAACAGAGGATTTTAATCGGTGAAAATCAAATACAAACTTAAAAACATACCTTCAATCACAAAAAAAGCAAGAAAGGAAGAAGTTTGCGGGTGAAAAATGGAAGAAAAAGGGTTTGGGAAGCAGAGAATTGCGTGCGAAGCTCTGAAGAAAAATAGGGGAGAAGGTTGAAATGACCCTCCCCTATTTCAATTTTTGAATTTAAGCTGCAGCGCGTACCTGCGCTTCACATGCGCTCAGCGCAGGTCACTTTTTCTCTGTAGCCAGTCGCATCGCTTCACCTGCGCTCAGCGCAGATGAAGCACACAAAACAGAGAGCTTTTATGCATTTCTGCGCTTTACCTGCGCTGAGTGCAGGCGAAGCGCAGAAAATAGAATAAAGATTTTTGCAACACTTAGTCAAATTTTTTGCTACTTCCTAATGTGCAATATTTTCATTTTTCTTCATCTCACGCACTTACTCATCCAGTTCCTAATAATTCCTAAATAAAAAACACATGATCCTAACTAACACAATAACAGAAAAAAAATGAAATGAAAAACAAATGCAAAAACAATAAATAAATCACTGGGTTGCCTCGCAGGAAGCGCTCGTTTAACGTCATATAGCTTGACGTCTGTTCTCTCATGGTGGTTGCAGCTGAAGTTTTGTGGTGAACCTCAGTGTTGCACCACTTGTTTTCTTAAACCATTTTTTCTTCAATCTTTCAGCTTTGCCAACATTCTCACCAGAAATTGATGTTGGTCTTTTTCTCCTTTTGAATCTGGGATCCACCATTGATTTTCGCAACTGCTTTCTTCTTTTTGTCAATTTCTTCTGAAGATTCTTACGAATCTTTTTCTTCTAAAAATCAGGGGCACTTTGACAACTTATTCTTTCACTTCTGACCCCTTGCAGTTGTGGTCCATAAGGGACTCCCTCAATAGAGTCTTCCTCCAAGAAAACTGATTGTTCTTTTTGCTATGGATCTGCCTTGAACACATTGAAGACTAAATTATCATCCTGTGTACTCATCTTCAGTTCTCCTTTGTCGACATCAATGATCGCCTTGGCAGCTTTCAAGGATGGTCGACCCAGAATCACAGGAGTATCAGTATCTTCATCAATATCCAAGATGAAGAAATCCACAGAAAATGTAGACTTGTCAACCCTCACTAGAACATCTTCAGTTATTCCAATTGGATGTGTGTTGGACCTATCTGCCAGTTGCAGACATATTTTTGTAGGTTTCACTTTCAAATCACCAATCTTCTCTAACATGGAAAGAGACATCAGATTTATGCTAGCACCAAGGTCTAGCATTGCCCTTTTTACTGAAAAACTTCCAAGTGTGATTGGCATTGTGAAACTGCCTGGGTCTTGTGTCCTTTCTGACTTTGTACTCCCTTCTGAGTTCTCCGCTTTCTTCTCATTCTCTTTCTGTTCTTTATTCTTCTTGACATAGTCTTCATCACTCTCTTCTTTTGGCAGCTCTTTCTTCTCAGCTATTACGTTGTCACCTACACCACTTCCCACCAATGTACCACTCCTTGTGGTGATTGCGTTGCATTGCTCTTTGGGGTTGGTTTGGGTGTTAGTTATGAACTTTCCCTTTTGGTGATCTGCTATGTACTTTGCTAACTGGCCAACTTGTGTCTCTAGATTTCTGATGGATGCTTCTGTAGACTTCTGATAAGAAGTAGTAGACTGCATGAACTTGTCCAGCGTGCCCTCCAGCTTTGAGAGTCTGTCATGTATCGAAGGGTAGCCTTGCTGCTGTTGGAAAGGAGGTGGCCTATTAGAAGGCCCTGCATCTTGTCTCCAACCAGAATTGTTGTTCTGGTTATTTCTCAAACCTTGTGAGTAGTTGTTTGAAAATTGGTTGTTGTTGGAGAAATTGGCTGGTCTCCCTTGATTTCCTAAGTAGTTAACTTGCTCTTCTTGAGTGCCTTGGTAAGAACAGTGACCATTGGGATGGTCACCTCCACAAAAGTCACAAGTTAATTGTGGTGACTGGCCAGGATGGGACTAAACTGCATGCAACTGCTGAGGAAGCTTGGACATCTGCTTTGTGAGTGCTTCTATTTGCTGAGTAAGGATCTTATTTTGAGCTAAGATCGCATCTGTAGTGCTCAGCTCTAACACTCCCTTCCTCTGAACTTGTTGTCTTCCATGCTGAGCTTGTTGATCAGTTAATGCTAAGGCGTCAATAATTCTGGTAGCTTGCTCTGCATCCACTGACATCATTGTGCCCCCTGCTGCAGCATCCAAAATCATCTTGGTGTCAGGTCTGAGTCCATTGCAGAAGATATTCAATTGAGCAATATCCTCTAAACCGTGATTAGGACACCTTCTTAGTAAAGATTTGAATCTCTCCCAGGCTTCACAAAACGATTCCTCTGATCCCTACTCGAATGTGGAGATGTCTGACTTGGCTTTGATATAGCGAGATGGTGGGAAGAATCTGTTCAAGAACTTTTCTTCCATATTGCTCCAACTAGTCAGACTCTGATTTGGGTGAGACTTTAACCATTCCTTAGCTTTACCTATCAAAGAGAAAGGAAATAAACGTAAGTAAACAGCTTCTAGATCACCTTCCTCAAAACCCATTGTACCAATCAATTCATAAAAAGTAGAGAGATGAGTGTAAGGATCCTCATGATCCTTTCCCGTGAATTGATGAGCACTAATGAGACTCAAGAATGTTGGCTTCATCTCCAAAGATTTTGAAGTAGTAGGTATGGCTTTGCTTGAAAAATAGCGTGGTCCTTGTTGCATAGCGTACTCTCCCAATGTTCTTCTTGGTGGAGGGGGATCTTGTCTCTCCTCAGCCATTTCTTCAACTTTTACTTCACATGAGGTGGTTGAACAGAGAGTGTTGAGATTTCCCCTTGAGCTCGTTCTTGCCTTCTCTTCCTGTTTTTGCTCTGGTTCCTTCTAGATGTCCTTTCGATCTCAGGATAAAATTTCAGTTGGTCTTGAGACACCTGACCTCGCAAGAGCATAAATCAAGAAATTAAAACAAGGGTTAGCTCAGAAGAGAGTAATAAAAAGTAAAATAACTTGAAGAAAAAAATAAAAATAAAAACAAAAATATTCACAACTCAATAAGATGATCTAAGAATTTAAATTGAGACATTGTTCCCCGGCAACGATGCCAAAAATACTTGTTGAGATCTTGACAAACGTACCAATATCACAGCAGTATAATAGTAAGAATAGGGGTTGTCGTACCCACGAGGAACGGTACAAAATAAATTCCTAGAACTCACGCTTAATGAGTAAGAAAAATTGCAATTGGTTGAGATTGTTTGGTAACAAAGAAATTTAAAGATGCAATTAAAAAGAACTGAGACAAAGAGAAACGTGGATGAAATTGAGCAAATAAGAGAAACTAGGATTGAACTTCGTCTATCGCACCCCTCTTGTATTTTGGAAATCAATGATAATTAGGAATTTATAATTATAAATATTGAAGCACAAATAAATTTCATTCACATTGATCCCTCAAGTATGAAATTCTTAGAACAATTCCCTAAACATCGATCCCTCGAATATTTAACAAATTGCCTAGCTTTAAGATCAGTTGTTAAAAGCTATCAATAAATTGAACCCTATCCCTAGGTATTCAACCTATTGAGTGTTTTTACCCAAATCAAATTTAGAAAACTGCTTCCCAGTTAATTCAATAAATCAAATCATAACTCTATTACAAGAAGGAAGTTAAGCATTAAGAATAGAAATAAAAACACCAATATTATAAAAATAGGGATTCCTAAATAACAAAGATCCAAAATACAGTCGGGGATTGAATTAATTACGTTCAATCCTAAAGAGAGATTTAGCTACTCATGTTAGCCATTACAAACCAACAGGATTAAGAAGAAGATTAGAAGCAAAGCCTTCCAGCTCTATTGTAGTCTCCCTCTTGCTCCAGAATGGTCTTCAGAGACTGTCAAACTTTTCTCTCAAGAACTCTGTATCAGCCAAAACTCCAAATCTGCAAAAGTCTCCTTCCAAAACTGTCTGATGGCCCTTTTAAACTCTGTTTGTGGCTTATTAAATATTAGGTTATGTTTCCTGCGCTTTGCCTGCGCTCAGCGCAGGTGAAGCGCAGGAAACAACAACCGATTCCTCTGAATTGTCATCCTTTGAAGCTTGTTCTACACTGCTCCTCTCCTTGTTTGTTATTCTCTTGATGCTTCACTTGTACCTTAGCTTTTCACCTGTAAAAGTTAACATTTTCTTCATCAAAATAGCATCAAATTCAGATTTAATTTCAATAATTATACGAACCGCAAATTAAGCAAAGAAGGGTGGAATTGGATTATAAATTAAACTATTCATCATTAATAAGTGTTGTAATTACATAAAAATTTACTTAATTTTAACACTTATCATCGCTACGTAGTGTTTGCTTGCCCGACGCTAAAGCCGTCATTATGCTGAAGATCGTCGCACAATGAAAAGATCAATCTCTAAGCCGTCACATCGTAGCGACGGCCTAGGCCGTTGCTAATAATTATACTATTTTTTAAAAAAAAATTATAAATAGTGACGGCCTTGGCCGTCGCTAATGATTATATTAATTTTTTTAATTGAATTTAGGGTTTTATATTTAATTTTATTTTAATTTATGGATTTACGGTTGAATTATTATAGAAATTCAATTTTTTATTTATTTTATAAATTTATATCATATTTGTTAACGATCTAAAATATAAAGAAAAATAATAAATACTATATTAAAACACTCATATAGAAAAAATATATATATAAACAGTATATATACAAAGTGTCCGAAAACATAATACAATAAAAAAATCACGGCTAATGGCGACGACGCTGTTGTGGTGGTTGGCCACGATCCTCATCCTCATCCACGGGCTGGTCATCCAAGTTGCCATCGTAGTGCGGGTGTGGTTGAGCATGACTATAGCTGGTAGAGCCACCTACACTGCGGGCATCCACCACTGACTGCAACTGTTGTAGGAGTCGTGCGAAGTCCTCTTCCAACCATGCGTACTCGGCCTGACAGTGATCAGCCCTCTCTTCAGCTCGGCTAGCCTACAACTTTGTTTAGATGACTTCCTGGCGCAACGCCTCGTTAGACAAATATCGTCACTTGTCGATCCCACTGTTATAGGCCCGAGACTCCTTAGTGAGGCTGGTCACACTAGGACGAATGTTGCTTGACAAGTCCCCAGTGCCGTAACAGTGACCTCGAGTCTTGCCACCAGCAACATCCTTCTAGATCTGTAGCATGGTGGACTCATTAGTGATGGAGGTTTCCCACATCTGTGACTCCACCTCCCTCAGGCGGTCCTGGTAATTTGTCTGTTGAGTAGAGATAAACTTATAATTAGTTAGTTATTTTATTGCAAATATATCAAATTATATAAAAAACACTGGTAATTTGACTTACATATTTGGACCGCGCTCGGTCGTCTACCCAGCCACCACCCTTTTTTGTGTGGGTGGCCACAAAAACTCATCAGGATCTACTTCCCGCCCAAGTTGTTGTCGCTACACAGAAAAATTACACTAATTAATTATTCTAATTACAAATACAAAAAAAATATAGAAGAGTAGACTTTTACATACCATATCCAACGCGACTTCAATGTGGGCCTTGCGGCCAGTGGTGTGGACTGCCCCGCCTCGATGAGAAGCCCGATTGCTCTTGTTACGAATGGACTTCCCCTTGAACTCATTAGAGACAAGTAGGCCAAAAGACCCTCCCAGGCCTTCTCACCACACCAAGTGGGCCTAGTCCCACTCGTACGGGTCTTGTTCAGCATATCCCGAAGGCGTCAAGCAATCCTCTGCTAGTACACCTTATTAATCTGGGCCTCATCCTTAAGGGCCCAAGTAACTCTGCTCTGTAAAAGAAAAAACTTTTAGGGTAAGTTATTTGAAAATGTCATAACAAGTTAAAAAAAATAATGTAAAATGAAAACATTTTACCGTAAATTCCTCCCATCGCTTGTCCCTCACATCCTTCGGGGTGACCTCCCACAAATAGCGAGGACTCCAGAATTGTGATCGATCGCATGACCATTGGCCTCGATGGGGGTTGTTAGGCACCTAACTGTAAAATAAATAAATTCAATGTTAACACTAAAACTTATAAAAATTCAAAATATTAAAGAAATAAAATAATTGTAGAAACTCACCCTTTACCATAAGGTCGGATGATAACCCTACTATGAGGGTCCACTCATGATCGACACTAGAGCTGGCACCCCGGTGCGGAGGCTGCTGTACATCTGGGTCGGGGCCAGCCTCCGCATCAATGTCACCCTAAGGGAGGTCCTCATCCTCTGAATCAGAAATATGTGGCAGGTCATCCTCTGGCAGCTGATGACCTACCTCGGGGGCAACCTCCTGATATCCTGGAGTAGGGATGAACCTCATCTGTTCCATGAAGGCTCCAGCTGATGCGACAAGTTGGGCAACCTCTGCAGCAGTGGGCACCACGTACGATGCAGGGCGGACGACGAAGGCTGCCCTGGCGGTTGCTCAGGGAGAGGGAGGTTGGTCCTATCCCAACATAAGCGAGCTACTTGTGCAGCAAGCTCGCCCGGAGGGATGGACCTCCCTCTAATTGGTGGGACATTTTGTCCACCTCTACCACCCATACGAGACATATTTACCTAATTTTAATAAGGTTAAATTAACTATTAAAAAACATACCTATAAATTAAATAAATAACTACATAATAACCTAATAATTAATAATTAATTACTAATAATTAATAATTAATTACTACATAATTACTAATTAAGAACTACATAATTACTAATAATAAATAATTAATTACTAATAATTAATAAACAACTAATAATTACTAACTATGTAATTTCTAATAATTAATAATTAATTAATAATAATTAATAACCTATACTCCCTCCGGTCCTTTTTATAGGGCACCATTTAGAAGATATTGATGGTCCTTTTTATAAGGCACTTGATAATCTCTATGAAGCATTTAATTTTTTTTCCTGATTTACCCTTATTAAATTCTTCCATCATGTATTTTGCTAATTGTTCATTAACGAGGTATTATAAATATTGTTACATAGGTGACCAAGAGGGAGAGAGTTAAATCTTTGCACTTTTCCATATACATTTGTGTGTTCCAATACAATTGATAGTGGAAATTAGTACTATATTTAGTGCAGAATTTAATCTCAATTATTTAGTGAGGTAATATACTAATAATATTAAATATGGGTAAAAATGGAATGTTGTATTATTTCTTTTTTATAAAACCAATAAAATTAACCACTTAAACTACTTTCCTTGATTTGTGTAATTCGGTTAGAGGTGCCTTATAAAAAGGACCGGAGGGAGAATTTAATAACTAATTACTAATAATATACTAAATAACTACCTATATACTTAAAAATATATATATATATATATATATAACTAAAAGAGTACCTACATAATTAAATAACTAACTATATAATTATATAACTATAATTAAAAAACATTAATTAATTAAATAATTACCTGAACAGCGGCAAGTGGTGGTGGACGGCGGCTGGTGGTGGTGGACGGTTGAGGAGGAAAAGGGAGGAATGACAGAGGGACCAAGGGGCAACTATTGGAGATTCTGATCGGTTCAAAATAAACCTATGAACGAGGGAGTGTTTAATCGGTGAGGATTTGAAAATGAACAAAAGAGAGGGAGAGAAAGAGGAGGTGGCCGGAGAGGAGGAAAGAAGAGGAAGGAGAGGAAGAGGAGGAAAGAAGAGGAAGGAGAGGAAGAGGAGGGGGAAAGTGTTTTGTGCGCGTAAGTCGTTACTATGTTAAAAATTTTCTCTGACGCGTCAAATTTATTTATTGGTCGTTGCTACACTTTTTTTTTTAATTTTCAAAAAAAAAAATTAGTTTTTTTTAGCGTGGCGACGGCCAGGCTGTCGCTATAGTGCAAAATGTAGCGACGACCAGGCCGTCACAACGTATTAATTGCACAGTTGCGCGTTGAGCTACGCATTTATGTTGTAGCGACGACTCGCTAGTAATGATGGTGCATGGCCGTCACTACATTTTCGCGTCTAATTCAGCGCATTCTTATAGTGTTAGGATTTATTTTTAAAGACAGACCACTGATTATGTTTTCAATAGTTTCACCTATATGTTTTTAAAAATATGTTTAAAACCTCCCATCAGAGCTAGATCAAAATAGCACATCGATATGACCATACAAAATGGTGTAGGATCTTCTCAAGCGATTAAGACCCAGTTTGGATACACTTTTGCAGAAGAACTTCTAGAAGATAAAAATAGAATGAATCAAAGAGGTCAAATAAATTTAACTTCTCCATAAGTTGAAATTAGGTACTTATGGAGAAGTTAAATGAAAGAGCTTTTGGAATAGGTGAGTTACAAAGACTAATTTTAATTTATGAAGAAGTTAAATGCATTTAACCTCTTTGATTTATTCTATTTTATTTTACTTAAAAGTATTTCTGCAGAAGTTTCATCAGGTAACTATCTCCAACAAAGTTTAACTAATGATTCCACCTTAACTAATTTTTGTTGGCCGGAGAAACCGGAGAGGAACCGCATCCCACAAAATGCAACTTTCTAGATATTGATAGCAACATGTAGGGATGGCAATGGGAATGTCTCTCGGTATTCTACTTCTAGCAATGATGACAATGGGAGCTAGTATCAATGTTTAACGCAAAATAGCTCTGTTTCATGGTAATAATATATGTATGAACCCTTCCATTCCCACGTATGCAAGTCGGCAGTCGTTATTGGAGGGAGTCTTGTAGGGTTTCAGTCAGGAAGGGCCTGCAATGATTATACTTATAGGTGGTGGCACTAATGGAGAAGACCACATTACAATGGAACGTGCTATATATAAATGGTCCAATTGTTAATTATCATCAATTACTTAATTAAAGGTTTGAGATTTCACGAGATTTCCTTCGTTTTTTATGAGATCAATATTTTTTTTTATTTTGTTTAGATTTGAATTTTGAAGTTTTCTCTGTTTTGTATCAGACGATCATCTCATTATTTTGAAATGGCTTAAATATGTTTTTAGTACATCAGAAATTAGTAAATTTTGTGTTTAATTCCTATAAAATTTTTCACCTAAGTTTAATCCCTCATTAATTTTTCGTTTCCAAGTTTAATCCTTACCGTTAATTTTCATTGTTAAATAATGATCTGATACTATTACAGTACGCCGACGTGTCTATTTAGACTGACGTGGCTGTCACGATGGATTTTTCTAAAATATTTTCCCCCTTTAATTCCTATTTTCAATATTAATTACTTTAATATTGGAATTAATTACAGTGCAATCCTGTAGAGAAATGTTAATAACACGTCTTTTAAATAACTTTTTTTAAAATTTTTTAAATACTCTTTTTAATTCATTCATTTCTCATAAACTGATTATTTTTAAAAAATATATGTTAATTTTTTAAAATATAAATAATTTATAAAAGTATGTCAAAGCATATATCTGAAAGAGTAATTCTTTTATTTTTAAGTATCAGGGGCACCATCCTTTCACCCTAAATTTTATGTTATAAAAAAAAATATCATTTAAAGTATAATTATAAACAGATTGAAAATATAATTAATATCCTCATTTTAATTAAAATAATTTTTAATTTCTTAAAATGTCATTTTCTTTTGAATAAGTTATTCTGTATAATCTTTTTATTAATTAATTAGGTAAATATAAGAGCTCAATAACAAAGTAGATAATATTATCTTGACCTTATAAAATAACAAATAAATAGTAATGATTTTTTAAAAAACAATATCAAAAGGTATACAGAAAGTATCTTCTTCGTTTATTTATTTTCATTTAAAATAATTATATACAAGTTAAAAATATAGTTAATTTCTTTATGATTATTAAATTATTATTTAATTTTTAATATGTCTTTTGTCTACTATTGAATAATATTTACAAAAAAAAATTCTCTTATTGATTAACTACAAAATTATAAACATAGAATAATAAAGTAATAATTAATATTGTCTTCATTTTTTAAATAATATATAACTAAAATAAAAAATCTAAAAACTAATAACTGTGTATTGCTAGAATATCCCATATATATTATTTCACTATTTGTCATTCATTGACTCCTTGATTTTGTGAACTGTACTATTAGTGCTGGTCGAATCTTATATATTTATCATCACAAAGAACACAACACGGATGAGAATGACATCCACAAACTAAAGTAGCGGTGGGAATGAAAGCCCAATATGTAGTATATTTTTTAACTACTTGTTCTTCTTGTTATCATTATTATGTTTTTTTTCCTATGTTAGAATCTTCACACACACACACACACATATACATACATATATATATATATATATATATATATATAGAATCAATTATTCTGTGAGGGGTGGTGGAGGTGGTTGACTATAGTTCTCATCAGAATGACTATTTTAATTCGAATCACAAATGTTCTAGGTGAAGTATGGACCATATGTATCTTTAACAATAATTCTACTCAAGTCGAAAATATTCATATTATGGTAGAGTTACCTTTCATAAAAAAGGTTTTTTCATACATAAACTGGAACCGAGACCTTATACAAAGAGAATCAAATAAATATATATATATATATATATATATATATCACTTAAACTAATCCACGAATGCAAAAATGATTTGGGATCATATATGATTGTTGTTAATTATATACTCTCTCCATACTAGAATATAAGAAAAAAAAACTAAATTCACACTAACTAATTAATTAAGAGAGTTAATTAACGTTATTTAATTTTTTTCTTAGCATAATGGTTCTTTAAATAAAGTAATTAGAAAATAAAATCAAAATTAAATAAAGAATTTTGGGATGATCTTATTAATTAGGACAAAATTAATTAAGAATCTTAAGATATACTTATATTTTAGTACAACAAATATGAGCCATTTTTTCATATATTCGACATCTGAGGGAGTATCAATATATGCATTTTATTCATCTTAGACAACAATATTCTTCATAAAAATAATCTCTCTCGAATAAGGTACGATTATTGTAAACGTAAGACCGTCTCTTACTATTAATATTACATTCCTAAGTCTTGAATAAAATAACAAATTACGTGTTCCCAACAAAAATTACTTGTAGTTGGCAATGATATTCCTACAATTTCCTTTTTCTATTTATGGAAGATTTAAGCGCTCATGGATTCGTTTGGTTGGGTAAAATTAAATTTGGACCAATCATATTTAATTGGTTTAGTTTGATTCGAGTTTTAAAAATATTTTTGATAAATCCAAATCAAACCAATCTTATTAAGGTCAAGTTGTTGGTTTGATTCGGATAATCAATTTGACATAAAAAAAAACACTATACTTTTTTCTAGCTTTAATTAGACTTAAAAAAATAGCTAACTTAATCGGGCCGACCCGTTAAAAATGTAAGATTAATTTGAACATTTATTTTAAATGTTTTAAAAGCCGGATAACACTAATATGGCCGGTCTGATTAGCGAACTGGTGAACCAGCCTAGTGTTCTAACCCGATAAAAAAAATCAGGAAAACCAGTAAAAATCGGCATTTCATCAGTTTTAGGTGAGTAAAAAAAAGCTAAAATGTTGTTCCTGTGTCTGTTAACTTCTTTTGTGTTTGTCATCCAGCCGTCTAGAATTAAATCATTGCTCACCGGAAGCTGGTCGATGCAGGACGGTACTGCAGCCTATGCCTTCATTACTTCTCCTTCATAGGCTTTGAGATTGCTCCACCATTATTGTTTTCTTCTCATGGGTGAACATAAACATCTGCGATTCTAGGGGAGGGGGAGGAGAAGAAGTTGCCCCTTCATTTTCTTTCATGGCCTCTCTATTTGAAGAAGAAAAAGAAGTTGCAGGCGTTTTAATTTGGTGTCTCTAGGGAGAAGATGTATGGGTTTCTATTCATTTTTATTTATTTGTTTAAGGTTAATATAAATGTGTGCCTTATGAGGGAATTCTCCAAGATTCTCAAGAATTCTAAATCTCAAGAATTCTGATTGCTCCATCGCACCATGGATCCTGCAGCAGAAAAAGGCAAAAGTATTGAGGAAGAAGATCTAATGAATCGCATCACAAAAAAGGTAAAGATAACAACAGAAGAAAAAATCATTAGCGTGGAGGAAGCCCTAAAAGGAAACCAATCAGTTTCATATAAGGAATCTCTTTTACAACAAATTGGTATGCAATCTAAACCATTGTTTGAGGTTGATGAATCTGAATTATCTTACGAAGAAACCACTGAAGAAGAGCTGCAAAGAATGAAGGAGGTAATCTCTGATGAGGAGCAGATTTATAAAAATCCACTGAGGCCAGTGGTTCCAATTTCAGAAGATGAATACAACAATGGGTGTTCTCCTTGGATTAATACATTAGTTGTTAAAGTGCTTGGCAAACGGGTTAATAAGTAGTTTCTTGAAAATAGACTCAGAAGAATCTGGGCTTGCAAGAATCCAATTAAATTCATTAACATGTCCGAGGAGTATCATCTAGTTTATTTTACAGAAAAAAAAGGATTATCTACATGTTCTTTTTGATGGACCTTGGATGGTGATGGACCATATCTAATTGTTCAAAGGTGGAGACCTCCATTTCTAGAAGAAGCAAGAAATTTCAGAAAAATGGTAGTATGGGTAAGGATTCCTAACTTACCTATTGAATTATATAATTCTAGTTTTCTACATAGAGTGGGCAATATTCTTGGGACCATGCTAAAGGTGGACAGATTGACATCAACACATTCAAGAGGAAGATTTGCAAGGATTTGTGTTGAAATTGATCTTAGCAAAAGATTGATTCATGAAATTGAGGTTGTGTGAGTTGTTTTACGAATAGAGTATGAGGGACTCCATCAAATATTTTGCATTGAATTGGAAGCAAGAATCCATAAAAGTTCTGACCAGCAGGGTCAAGAAGAACCAATTCAAGAAGAGAGCAAAACTAAGGTCACTAGATGAAAGTTCTTCTTCTCTGGAGAATTTGAACATAGGTATTTCAGGAAAGGAAGAAACTCAACAAGCAATTGAAGATAACAATCTTTCAAAAGAAATAGGGCCCTATGGCCCTTGGATGTTAGTGAAATGGCAACTAAGAAAGAAAGGGGAAAATGCAAGCAAAAAATTAGTCACACCATTTAATAATCAGGTAGCTGGTTGTCGTTTTACTGTGCTGGAAAATAACACAACAGAAGAAGGTAATATTTCAGCGCCAACATCTCAACCTGAGAGCTATGTCCCAAAAATCACACGCATAAGGGATCCAAATGCTGGGAAAAATTCTCAGAAAGAGCAAGTCAAAAGACAGACAACAAAGAAAGATATAGTGGGTACATCTAAACACGGTGAGAACATCAAAGGGAAAAAAGAAATTTCTTCAACAATGATTCAGAGAGATAAAGACGAAAAGAGTGTTATGGTTATAACAACGACAAATTCTCCTAATTTGTTAGAGAATAATTCCAATCAGGACCAAAGGCAGAAAGAATTAGATCATCTTCTCCTTATGTGCATTATAGAGAAAATGGTTTCTAAAGATAGTCCTATGGATCTTAAGGAAAAATATCTGGCAGCCTTATTTGAAAATGATACTAAGAATGAGTCAGATGGTTCACAATCAAGGTGTGAAGACAAAAATGATACTCAGGTTGTTTTGATTGACCCTAAACCACTTGATAAGGATAGATCTGTTCAAGATATGGTTATTGATGGGAAGAAAAATTCTGAATCTGTTTCAGAAGCTAGCAGTTCTATGCGAGGAGTTCAGGCTTACAAATCACAATCCCAATATCAGTAAATGAATTATCTGGTTTGGAATTGTAGAGGCATTTATTCAAAAGGATTTGCTAGTCTTTTTAAAGATATTCATAGTTTGTACAAGGTTAACCTTGTTTTCCTCTTGGAAGTTCATGCAAGTGGAGCTAAAGCTATACAACAGGTTAAAAAGTTTGGTTTTGATTCTTATCATCTCATCGATTCAACAGGTCAGGCAGGGGGATAATAATTCTGTGGGATAGTTCCTGGTGGTCAGTTAATATTCTATCTTTCAATTCTCAATTTATTCATATATCTGTCAAGTATGGCATGCTTGATCCTTGGTTTATTACATCTGTTTATGCAAGCCCTCAACCTATTAATAGAAATATTCTTTGGGATGATATTCAGAATCTAGCTAATAATATATCTGGACCTTGGACTATTTTGGGAGATTTTAATTGTATCAGTAATTTAAATGAGAGAAAAGGGGGTAGTCTGAATCCTAGTGTTAGAGGTATGCAGGGTTTTAATGAGATGATAGCAGATTGCAGCTTTATAGATGGGGGTTTTGTTGGATCTCCTTTTACTTGGCAAAGGGGTAATTTGTTTGAAAGGCTTGATAGGGTCTTAATGAATATAGAGTGGAGGGTTAGATTCTAGAATGCCAATTTTTTACATTTACTATTCTTTAAATCTGATCAATGCCTAATAATGGTACAATTTCCAGAACAAGATCATACTAACAAAAATCGTAGACCTTTCAGATTTCTTGCTTCTTGGTTGTCTCATCCTAATTTTTCAGATTTTGTACATGGGAACTGGAAAAATCAATGTTTTAAAAACCGGACCGGTAATTGAACCAGTGAAGGCACCGGTTCACGGTTCAATGGTTGAACCGGTTTTAATTAAATATATTTTTTTAATATTATATAATATTTTAACTAATAAAGTAACACAAAATTATAAGAAATGAAGATATATAAAGTTGTAAATGACCTTATTATAAGAGAAAAAATTAATAATGATTAGTAAAATAATAGATATTTATGTGTAATCCTTAAATATATGTCTTTATTTATCTTAAAAATATTTTAGATATTTATGTGCAATCTTTATATAATGTTTTATACTGGTTTTCACCGGTTCTTGACCGGTTCTGAGCTCCTCCGATTTTTTGGGTTGAACGGACCGGTCACCAGGCCGGTTCCCGGTCGAACCGGCCAGTCCGGTCCGATTTTAACAACAATGGGAAAAATAGTGAAGAATGGCATGCAACTGTGCACGATTTTACAGGGAAGCTTAAGAAATGGAATAGAGGTGTTTTTGGTAACATTTTTCAGAAAAAAAAGAAGGCTCCTTAGAAGAATGGATGGGATTACTAGAAGTTTAAATATCTCTTTTAATCATAGTTTACATAATCTTTACAAGAAGTTATGGATAGAATATGAAGAAGTTGCTGCACAAGAAGAACTTCTATGGTTTTAGAAGTCCAGATGTAAAAAAATCCAATTTGGGGATAAAAATTCTAAATATTTCCATGGAATTACAGTGGCTAGAAGAAAGAAAAATAGGAATGAAAGTTTACAAAATGAAAAAGATTTATGGATATATGAACCAGAGGCTATTGAAAATTTATGTACAGAGTTTTATAATAAACTCCTTAAAGATGAGGGAAACCATGATACCTTTCCTTTGAGGAATAATTTCCCTGATCTAACAGAAGAACAAGTGAAATAGACTATCTCAAACAATCACTAATGAGGAAATCAGACATGTTGTATTTTCTATGAAGGGATTTAAAGCTCCTGGAATGGATGGGTTTCAGGCAATATTCTACCGAAGTCATTGCAATACTATTGGACCTACTATCTATGAGTTTGCTAAACAGGTTTGAGTTTCTCCATCTAATGTTGCTTCTATTAATGATACTTTGATCACTTTAATTCCTAAAATTGATACTTCCATTAATCTCAAACAATATAGGCCAATTAGCCTTTGTAATGTTTCTTATAAAATAATTAATAAATTGATTGCACTTAGGCTTAGACATATTATTTGTCATCTTAAAGGTCCACATCAATGTAGTTTTATACCAGGGAGACAAAGAAGAGATAACATCATCATTACCCAGGAAATTATTAATTCTATGAAAAGGAAGAAGGGTAAGAAAGGAAGGATGGCCATTAAAATTGATTTAGAAAAGACATATGATAGGTTGAATTGGGGTTTTGTGAGAGATACCTTAATTGATATTGGGCTACATAAAAATTTAATTTCTATAATTTGGTCATGTATTTCTACTCCTAAAATGAGAGTTCTAGTAAATGGTGAAGCTTTAAATCCTTTTTGTCCATAAAGGGGTATTAGGCAAGGGGATCCTCTATCTCCTTATATTTTTGTATTATGTATAGAAAGAATGTTTCAAATGATCAACCTTGCAGTGGAATACAAATACTGGAATCCTATTAAGATAGGAATGAAGGGGCCCAGAATATCTCATCTTGCCTTTGTTGATGATCTCATCTTATTTGTCGAGGCTTCTATGGAGCAAGTGGAAATAATCCAAACTTTCCTGGATGTTTTTTTTGATAGTTCTGGTCAAAAGGTAAGTAAAGATAAAACAAGAATTTATTTCTCACCCAATGTTTGTATGCAGGTGAAGGAAGAAATTTCAAGTACTCTGGGTTATCAGAGAACAAATGATTTAGGAAAATATCTGGGAGTTCCTATTCATCATTCAAAAATTACTAGAAGCTCTTTTCAGGCAGTCTTGCATAAAACTAAGCATAGGTTGAATTCTTGGAAGGCAAAGACTCTTTCCTTTGCTGGAAGACTCACCCCATCACAATTGCCATGCCTACTTATTTAATGCAAACTACATATTTGCCAGCATCTACATGTGAAGAACTGGACATAAATTGCAAGAATTTCTTATGGGGAGATACAGAAGAGAAGAGGAAGATTCATCTAGTTAACTGGGACAAGATTTGTAGCCCAAAACTGACTGGAGGGTTAGGACTTTGTAGAGCAAGTGATGTCAATAACGCTTACATGATGAAGATTGGATGGGCCTTGATCAACCAGCCCACTGAATTATGGGTTCAAGTACTAAAGGCTAAGTATGGATATGGGGAGTCTATTGTAACGTCCTAATTTCTAAATTCAGAAATATTTCCTGTTCGGAGCACTATTTCCAAACTCGTGAAATTAATTCGTTCATTTCGCGTATCGACATACAAGAAACATTCGCTTAAGTAATCCAACACTTACTAAAACTCCAAAGGCATTACATACATAAATCAAAATAACATCAACAATATATTTGCCATAAAGGCTCCAATTCATTAAAATAAACTAATATAATAAATCCTCATGGGAATTCTAGTCACTAACAGTAATTGATCTAAACAGTTCTAAATACATCAAGGCATGACAAAAACAACAAGCTATCAATGTCCATAAGTCTCCTACTGATCATCGCTTTCCTACTGAAAATCCTGCACATCTGAAATGTATTCCCACGGAGTAGGGTGAGGCCAACGTCCTAGTGAGCGTGACAAGTGTGTGTAGTGTGGGGAGACAACCAAGAACCACCACAGAGATACATATTTATTCAGAGCATCACAAATAGAGGCAATTATACATGATTCGTCATCATTAAAACAATGCTTATGATGCAATGCATGACTGTGAGGTGTTGTTACCCGACACCCGGGGTCTTTTCTCTGTAACGTGACTGTGGTTGAGCGCTCGGCCATGTAACCAAGGACCGTCGTCCAGGGCTACCTATGATTAAGTCTTAATTATTATCATTCATAATTCATTCTTGGTTGGGGACCCCATCTCCCTCTTGGCCATGAGTTCGATGTGGTTACCCCGTCTTTCTTAAATAATTTGCCCGAAGGCCTGTGACGGTCAATGACCCTGTGATAGCCCGAAGGCACTGTGATGGGTAAAAGCCCTGTGATATTTAAACTAATGATTCATGACTGTGATGGCCAAAGGCCTATGATTAATCTTTATGTGAGACTATAATTCAGTAACACAAATATTCCCCAAATTCACTACCCTGGGGTTTACCAATTCAACTCATGAAATCATTATAATGCAATAATATATTCCACATTCATCAAGTCATAATTAAAATCAACAATAATAGCAAGGGGATTCAAAAGAGGGATCATACTTAGGATAGCAAACAATAACAAACAAGTGAGAATCACACCCACCTCAATAGAAGCTCTAAGAGAAGGGAAGAAGGTTGGGAAGGCTAGGTTTGGAGATCCTAAGCTTTGATCCTCTTCCTCTAAGCTCCCAAGGAGTTCCTCTCTCTAGAAACCTCTTCTCCTCTCTCTAGAATGAAGTAGAAACGGAAGGAAGTGAGGAAAAGAACACTAATTATGTGTTTTTAAAGAACCAGACGCGTCCCTGCGCTCAGCGCAACTGGAGCGCAAGTTTCCTCAATTACCTTCTGTTTTCTAATCTCAGGCTACGCTCAGCGCAGCTGGTGCGCAGGAAACAAATTGGAATTCCTATATTCCTTGAGAGCTTTCTCGTCTGGGCAAGAATACGTCTGTTTGGGGTGCAAACGAGCTCAGAATATTATGTTATAGCATATCAAACTGAAGGCCCAGATCTTAGCTTTCTAATCCAGGTGGAATCACCTCAATTGGACATCTTCAACTCTAGATAGTTGCAATTTAGTGCACCAAGGTCATTAGGCTTAAAACCCGAAATCAAGCAACGACCTTAGTTTTTGCCCCTCTTTGATTCCAATTCAAATCTCTCCTTCTCAAACCTAATTCCTCTCCTCCAAAACCCTCTTCTAACCTAGTTCTTCTCATCCAAACCCTTCCCCACTCTAATGCTTGATAAATCAATTCCCTTGACCACATAGCTTATTCTTCTACACTTAACGACTAAGATTCAGGGTGTTGCTTTTCTCCTTAACTCTTTCTCCCGAACCTTCCTTTAAACTTAATTCTTCTTTAACTAAACTCATTTCTTTACCCTTAACCACTATATTCTCTTTGACTCAGGTGTGATTCCTTCTAGGTTCAACCTACAATTGATTGGTTTAACTCTTGGTCCCTCTTCTAAGCTCTTTTAAAACACATGGTTCCAAATGGATTTCCCTAATTTCTTGTCTGACAGCACACTTAACCTCCGAATTCTTACCCTACTTCGAACTTCCCTCTCTTGTCTAGGTTCACCACCTAAGGCTTCTCTTAGGTTTCCTAGGTTCCAGTTTTCAGAATGTTACAATTTTACCCCCCTTAAATAAATTTTGTCCTCAAAATTTGCTCTGAGTGCCTCAACACAAGGTCACCCTCTTATTCTTAACTATATTTGTATACTTGGAATCCTGCTCCAATTCCGCTTGATAACCAATAACTCTATTTCTCAAGGAAGCCAAAAAGGAAATCAAAAGTGAGTTGTACCTCCTAATTCATCTAATTGGTTTTACTCTAATAGGTTACGTCTCTAATATTACTATCCTCTAACTATTCCATGCCAAACATCCGCTAACATCATTCAATTCTATCTAGTGTACTTATTTTGAAGTGTTTCACTTTCCCTAGCTATGTTTGAGCACTAGAATCTTTCCCGAACCATTGCCTAGTAACTGATACTTCTATTCCTCAAGGTCTCTAAACGGGATTAAGGGTCAATTTCACTACTAAACTTGTCTCCTAGGCTCTCACCCCATAGGCTACTCCTAGGATGACATCATCTTCCTTGTTGGTTCTATTCCTAGCTTACGTTGAAATCTGTCAATCTTTCGTTTCTCTCCTCACGACTCTGACATGGATTCCTAGGGGTCACAAGTTGGCTTCCCTCACCCTCAGATAGGGATGTCAAAAAAACCCGTACCTGCGAATACCCGTGGATATACCCGAAATGGGTACCCGCATATTTATTAAATGGGTGGGGACAGATATTATACTACCCGCCCCGCGGGTACCCGCATACTCATTAAAACATATTTTTCTATTAAATATATTTAAATATTAGGATTTTTTATTATTTTATGATGAGATATAATTTATTTTATATTATTTTTTGATGATATTCTTAATATATTAACATGTAATAGTATTATATAATGATTACTTATATATATAGTATGATATTATAATATATTATATAATATTTCCTCTCGTTCTCTTTATAAAATTTAAATTCTTAAACATTAATGGGTACCCGTGATTACCCGCGGATACCTGTTACCCGCATGGGTACCCGTTAATTTTAACGGGTATATATACGGGTAGGCACTACCCGCCCCCCGCCCCGCCCCGTTGACATCCCTACCCTCGGTGGGTCTAACTGTTGAGTCTCAAAATGTTATTAAAGAAATTAATAATGTTTTAAGAACTCACAAATCCTAAGTTTTAATGGACAACAAATTTGACTTAAAAAGGGATTAATTATTTATTATGAGAACGGTATCACTTGAAGGTATTTTACTTTACTGTTTCAGCAAGTATTATAAAGAAGAAGCCTCAAGTTGAACCTGCTGATGTGAGGAACCTTCTGAAGAGCCAAGATCTGCTGAACCCATCTCTACCTTCTGAAGTGTTACGAAATCATTTATTATAGAAGAACTGCTGAAGACCTCGTTAAAAGATGTTGATTGAAGCATGAAAGCTGCCTGCTCAAGTCTTCATACATCATTAACGTCTGAAGCAAGTTTGATTCATTTAAGGAATATTTTCAGAGATCCCTTTTGCTGTCAAAGTCATATTACCCTAAAAAGGAACCTGTTGTACGTGTCAGAGCAGTATTGCAGACTGCAATACCTATAACTCTCAAAAGTCAGAAGCTTTAAAGGAGATTGTTTCACAACGTTCTAAACAGAATTTAATGCTATCTCTCAATGGTGAATGAGCTCTCCTCAATGGATTCATTCCAAGACTCTATATATAGCTTCTCAAAAGACTTTGAAGGTGGCGAAGCCCAAGAGAGAGTCGACCAAACTCATACACGAAAATTTATCAAGCCAACACTCTGCTGAAATTACTTTGAATTTCCTTGTACTTAGAATTTCATTTGTATCCTGAGTTATACTCAGTTATCCCTTTGTACAAGAACTATTGTGTTTAAGTTTCTCAAAAGACTTAAACTTTCTTTCATTGTAAACATTGTAAAGTGTCTAAGAGCCTGAAGAGGCTTGGAGAAACAAAGAATACTTGCTGTTTAGCCTGGAGAGGCTGTGTCCAAAGAATACTTGGTGTTTAGCCTGAAGAGGCTGTGTCCAAAGAATACTTGTTGTTTATCCTGGAGAGGCTGGGTCCAAAGAATACTTGGTGTTTAGCCTGAAGAGGCTGAGAGCAAATAATACTTGTATCAGATCTGATTAGTGGAAAATCCAGTGGTGTGTTTGCCCTGGGACTGGACGTAGCTCATTGCGTTAGTGGGTGAACCAAGATAAATTGTTTGGCTAAGTTTTCTCAACCCTTATCTCTTTACTCTCTGTCTTAACTAACAAAGGAGGGTTCTGAAAAGTGATTTTATAAATCCACATAGCAAAACAATCTTGTTTTTCACATACAAATATTTCAAAAGCATTTTACTCAACATGCTGAGTCATATCAGCAAGTTGCTGAAAACTCCAGTTTCAGAAGGTTGCTCAAATCTCTTTACAAACTCTTTGCTTATTTCTAAAGGTTTTCATAAAATCTGTAAAGAATTATAAAACACTATTTAACCCCCCTTCTAGTGTTTCCTGTGGTTCAAACAGTTGGTATCAGAGCTCAACCTCGGGTTGATCATCTAACAAGTGCTGAGGGAAGTAGATCCTGATGGAAACCTCAACGAGCTATGGTGCCTACATCTCTGAAGAAGCATCTGTCACCAGAACTCTTGTGGAAAAAGCATATGAAGCTATTCATGGAGTTACACATTATTAACTCAAATTCATAAGTATCCCTGCTGGTAACACTGTTTAATATTACAGTTTTAATATCTGTGACTATCTGAAATCATTTCAAAATATGTGAAAATTTATATGCATATAATTCTCTGAATTGCATGAATTCTCTGATGTGTGTGTCTTCTGAAGTTTCTACTTGCTGAAATTTATGAACTTGCTGAAACATATACTTTCTGAAATTGGCACTTAATGACGTGGCACTCTGAGTCGGTTGATCTTTCACCTACTCTCTGAAACTGCACGATTGCACGTCTCCCCAAGTCTGCGCAGCCAGTAAATGTCATCATTAATGCTATTCTGGGGACTATTTATAGGAGTTGAGAGAAGATAGTACGGTTACCCTCTCTCTCTTGCTTCCTATTACTGTCTTGTGCTCCCCTGCTGTCTCTGTGCTCTCAAAAATTCTCAGAATTCCCAAGCTTTCAAAACTTTTCTCCATCTTCTTCTAATTAAAAATGGCAACCAAGAAGAATATGAGTGCTGCTTCCAGAGCTGGAGGGAAGATTGTCCCATCCAGATGTATGAACTTCAAGAGTTTAGCTGAAAATGGGTTCGATCTCATCAACCATTTCAAGTGTACTGGTTGGCTTCCCTTCTTTGAAGCCATTGACTGTGGATGGCATGAGGAAAGTGTTCTTGAGTACTGGAAGAACATCAGAGTGGTGGAACACGAAAACAAGACTTGGCTGGCAAGCATGGTGATGAGTATAGATTTCACTGTGAAAACATCCACTATTGCTGAAGCTACAGGAGTCAAGGCTGAAGGAGCCTTATTTTTCCCGGACTGGGAACCTCATCATGGAGGATTAGCTAAATTCAACAAGATGTTGTTTGGTGCTGAGCATCCTGCAAACCCTAAGGGAACTGGGTTGCTACCGATACCCAGGGTGCTGTTGGCTATCCTTGGGTGCTGCATAATTCCAAAAAGACCACTTTTCTGAACTTGAAAGGTTCTGTGTGATTCAGCTGATGATGAAGAAGAAAATAAACCTCCCTTGGATCATCCTCTACAGGATGTCCAAAAGGAACAAGGACTCTGCAACAAATCTCCCTCACAACACTCTTATTATGAAGATTTTGAACCATCACTACATTCCTGTGGAAGACAAGCTTGACCACAGGCCTCCTAGTTACTTCAATGTAATAACCCATAAGCAGATGGATCTCCTAAAGAAACCTGCTGAAGATGAGATTGAGCCAAGACAAAAGGCTCAAGTTGTTGCCTTTCAGAAGGGGATGTTGCAAATTCTGGAAGAGGAGCTACAAGGTGATGTTCACAAAGAGGAGTTCAAACCTGCTGAGGTTACTCCTGAGAAGAAGATGATAAAGAGGCCAAGGATAAAATTCTCTCAGAAGATCCTCTCTCATGCTGATCTAGAAAGGGTGAGAGAAGTAAAGGCATCCTACCAAAAGGCTACTTCATCTGAGAGAGTAGCTGAAGCTTTCATTTAACAGGAACCTGAACCTGTTCAGAAGGTTCACAATGAACCCTCTGAAATTGTGGGTCAGGCAACTAGAATTCCTGCTAAAGCTGCTAAGCCTACCTTAACTCCTGAGGGACAGGCTTAGATGGATGAAGCTGAGGGTAGAAGTTCTTCAAAACCACTCATCATTAAACCTCTCACTTCTTTTCATCCATCCAGAAATCCAAAAGGTAGTAGAGACTGTTGCTGCCATTGATAAGGAAGAAGAAAGAAAAAGAAAAGAGCAAGAAGACAATGAATGGGCCTTGGCTGAAGCTGCTCAAAAGGCCATGCTGGAAGATGAAGAATATGAGAATGTTGCTGGGAAAAAGAGGAAAAGACCTTCCAAGGCTGTTCGATCAAACACAGGAGATTGCTTTCACCTGTCAGAAAAGAGGCTCAAGCTTCTGTTCCTGCTCCCATGATCACTAGGAGCAAGTCCATTCCTGAAGACGATTCAAGCATCTTTCAAGAAGCTTTGAAAAATGTTGAGTCTAAGGAGGTGCTGAAACCTAGAGGAGAAAGGATCATTAGAAGGCAAGTTAAACCTCCCTCATCCTATGTTGCTTATGACTTCACTAAGACAAGACTGCACCAGAAAAAACTTCAGGAAGCTGCTATGAAGCCTATTCCTGCTGAAAAGCCCTACAAGAAAACCAAGGTACTATTTGACAACCTTGATGGAGAAGATATGGAAGATCTGGAGGATCCTATCATTGTTCCCATCAAAATGGTAGAATCTACTACCATTCTCAAAGAAATAAACCAAGTTGCTGCTGATGATAAGGTTGAAAAGGTTACACCAATTGGTGAACCTGCTGAGAAGAATGTTGTTGATGAGGTTGCACCTACTGATAACAACAAAGGTGAACCTACAAAAACTTTTGTTGCTCCATGTGCTGATAATAATGATACACCTGCTGACATCAACCTGGAAGAACCTACCATGGTTTTTGAAAATGAAGAGTCAAGTGTTAACAAGGTTGCTGCAGCTACTGAAAGGGAAGAGGTTATGGAACCTGCTGATGAACCTATGGAGACTGAACCAGTTTTTGATGAGATAAGTCCCACACTTGCTGATCCCACAAAAACAATTGTTGGTGGAAGTGATGAGGAAACTGAAAATCCTCTTTCCATGATCTTATATGAAGGACCCATTCTCTCTAAATCCATTGATTGGCATTCAAAAGGAAATTATGTGTTGAAGGAGAAAGGTATCTTTGTCTTTGAAGGTGACTTATCTCTGAAAGAGAAGATGTGGAAACCCAAAACTAGGGATATTTCCAGGAGGCCCTCTTATGACATAGTTGCACCCATTCTGTGTTTTGAAGATATCTTGAAGGCTGCCGAATTCCCTCACAGATACTATCTGAATGCTCAATTTCAAAGGAAGAGATTACCCAATTTTCCAAACCTGTATAAGGAGCTTCTTCATTTCAAAAATCATCTGCCACTTAAGCCTCCCATGCAAGAAGGTTTGTATGTAGATTCAGTTGAAGCTGCAAGGATGAGGAGGATGATCGGAAACTCAGGGGGAGGGTCTGATCAACTTGAAAAGATCAGACAAGGTATACAACCTCCCAACCACTACTGGGAGAGAAATGTTGTAGAATCACCAGAGGCTGTGATTATACCTGCTGAGGACTGGTTTCTTATCAGAAAGCTACACACAGAAGCTGAAGTTTATTCTAAGTATGTTGCTGAAAAGGCTAGCTACAGAGGATTCAAGCCTCCAAAACACTTTACCATGAAACCAACAACTAAGATCTTTTAGCAACCAGACAGGATTGTGCCTAGGCTGCCCTTTGCAGAAGGTCCTGAAGATAAGGGAAAGCAACCAAAGTTCTATACTGCTTACATAGAACATCCTGTACCTCTCAACAAAGAAGAATAGGAAAGACTCCCTGAAGTCCTTGAAGCTTATGGGGGTTTTGACCACAAAAATAGAAACAGAATCTGGGATTCCTACTAGGCTGAAAGAGAAAAGGAAGGGTCTTGCTCTCGTACCAGATATGATTTTGTTGACTGCACAACCAAGAGCTCCTTTTCCACTCAAGAGTTTAGGACTTGGTTCCCTGGGAACTTTCCTAGTGATGATAATTTTCTGAAGGAGTACAGTGAAAAAGACTGGGCTGCTGTGCCATATTCTCCTACTGTTTATACCTGCCTGGTGGCTAATCCTGCTGACTTTGGTTTTCCTGTTGGTTTTGTGGAGATTATCTTTCACTGGAAGCATCTGTACATCATTTTCAAGGAAGCTGATCTTGCTGAAGTGCTTGCTATGAAAGAAGAAGACATCAGAAGGTTGAGAAGGAAGAACAATACACTGCAAAATATGATGAGGCATTTGAATGTTGTTCCCCTTCGCACTAAGAGTGTAGATCCCTAGCCTAAGCTCAAGAGGACCAACAGTTTTTAAATTGCCAAGTTCAGAAAGTCTATGTGTTCACAGTACCTTGTTTTATTTTGAACCTTCTGAATGCTTAATGTGATAATATTCTATCTTCTTACATGAAATTTGATTTTGACTACGTTCATTTATTGCATATGTGAAACATTTAAATCTGTTATGTGTTGCAATGACTGAATTCTCTTGCTTGAACTGATATGTTACCTACCTTATACATTCATTGACTGGTATTTATTGCGTCTATGCATTACTACCCACCCTTTTGAATAATGACAAAAGGGGGAGTATTAAAAAGAAAAGAAAATAAAGGAAAGAAAGGATAAAAAATAAGTATTTGATTCAGCGGGAGTATTTTCTAAGTCTTTACTATTTAATTTCCCTTCAGATATTTGCTGAAATTTTTTTAAAACAAATTTGTCATTATTAAAAAGGGGGAGAATGTTGAGTCTCAAAATGTTATTAAAGAAATTAATAATGTTTTAAGAACTCACAAATCCTAAGTTTTAATGGACAACAAATTTGACTTAAAAAGGGATTAATTATTTATTATGAGAACGGTACCTTCAGCAAGTATTATAAAGAAGAAGCCTCAAGTTGAACCTGCTGATGTGAGGAACCTTCTGAAGAGCCAAGATCTGCCGAACCCATCTCTAACTTCTGAAGTGTTACGAAATCATTTATTATAGAAGAACTGCTGAAGACCTCGTTACAGGATGTTGACTGAAGCCCGAAAGCTACCTGCTCAAGTCTTCATACATCATTAACGTCTGAAGCAAGTTTGATTCATTTAAGGAATATTTTCAGAGATCCTTTTTGCTGTCAAAGTCATATTACCTTAAAAAGGAACCTGTTGTACATGTCAGAGCAGTATTGCAGACTGCAATACCTGCAACTCTCAAAAGTAAGAAGATTTAAAGGAGATTGTTTCACAACGTTCTAAACAACATTTAATGTTATCTCTCAATGGTGAATGAGCTAACCTCAACGGATTCATTCCAAGACTCTATATATAGCTTCTCAAAAGACTTTGAAGGTGGCGAAGCCCAAGAGAGAGTCGGCCAAGCTCATACATGAAAATTTATCAAGCCAACACTCTGCTGAAATTACTTTGAATTTCCTTGTACTTAGAATTTCATTTGTATCCTGAGTTATACTCAGTTATCCCTTTGTACAAGAACTATTTTGTTTAAGTTTCTCAAGAGACTTAAACTTTCTTTCATTGTAAACACTGTAAAGTGTCTGAGAGCTTGATGAGGCTTGGAGAAACAAAGAATACTTGTTGTTTAGCCTGGAGAAGAGATGAGATTCTGGCAAGCGTACCAAAATTTCAGCAGTATAATAGTAAGTATGAGTTTATCGTATCCACAGGGAACGATTCGCTTCGTTTTTACTCGTGATCAGACTATCAAGTAGAAAACGATATTTGAGATTTTATTGTGAGGAAAGTAAATTTGCATAAAAGAAAGAGACGATTGAGAGAAGATAAAATACTTTACTTGGATCAGGATTGAACTTCGTATCATCGCACCCCTTTATGCATGTGAATCCCAATATTATTTATGAATATATTTTTATAACACCTTAGCCAAACTATGTTATCCCCTGCCGGTGTCCCATATCACGAGATACTCAAAAGTAATTCATGCGGGTTCTCCCAAGCGACAAATTACCCTGGCTTGATTGCTCTATCTTTCCGTTCGTTAACACTATCAATTCTCCCTATAGACCCATAGTGTCAGCTATGAAGAGATTGCCAATTTCTACTTCAATGATCACTTTCTCCTATGACCCTATAGTAACTACTATGAGTACTTTTACCAATCAAAATTTTAGGTGTCCTATGTCTAGGCTTTCCCAAACTCGCTGTTAATTTTATAGAAACATCTGTCACCTTAATCCTAAAATTAACCTATAACTCCGGCACACAGGCGGAAGCTATGCATTAAGCAAAGATAAAAATACCGATATTATAAAATAGGGATTCATAAATAAATACGAGAATTCACATACACTTTGGGGATTGAATCAACTACATTCAATCCTACTGAGACGTTTAGCTACGCATGGTAGCCATTACAACCCAATGGAGAAGTTGTCACCTTGCTCCAATCCTAGCTCTGCCTTTGTCGTCTCTCTAATCTCCTCCCTAAATGCTCCTTTGCTAACCTCTGTCGCCTCTGTAAAAGCCTCCGTAGGGTTCTATTTATAGACTAAGGAAAGCTGTCTTGAATCTGGAAGAAATCTGATTTGAAAATAGATCTAAAAACAGATCTAAAACTAATCCGCGCAATTGGGCTTCATCTGCGCTCAGCGCATCTGCAGCGCAAGAATCAGTGAGCAAATTCTGAATCTGTGCTTCACTTGCGCTAAGCGCGAGTGAAGCGTGGAACGCGTAACTGATTGCTCTGTTTCTTCTTTTAACATTTTGATCTCTTCCTGATCTTATCCTTGTTTGCTTGGCTTTCCTTGTTTCCCTCTTTTTGATCTGATTCTGTGATTATTCTGCTATTTGAATTTAAATTGGGAAGTTATCTGCAAAATCCTTGTTTAAATGGCAACTGATCTTATCTTTATTTGCTCTAATTTAAACTTCAAATTCGCAGATCCTGTCCTTAAATAATGCTATCTTCTTTCCTCATTCAAATCTTCCTCATAAATCTGCAAAATTAACAGATTTTCTATTAAAATAGCATCAAATTCAAATTCAAATCAAATAAACACAATTATTACAATTATTACTAAAAAGAGATTATTTTGGGGCATAAATTACTATTTTAACCTTGATAAGTGCAATAAAAATACAAGAATTTATCATATAATTTGCACTTATCAAATACCCCGCAACTTAACTTCTTGCTTGTCCTCAAGCAAGAAACCTCTTTGCAAGCAAAAATCAATTCAATCCCCCTGTACAATTCTAAAAAATAAGGACAAATTTTTCATCATCTCTTTATTGGGCAGAAGTCACTTTCCAAATATCAGAAAAATCATAATTGAGAGATGTTACCAAAACTCAATTAGAACAAGATACAATCAAATTAGTTAAACTTTCTCAGAAATAGCAATTAAAGCAATAAATGATAAACCAATGAATTCTCTCATGCTCATGGGTAAGTGTTTCCCTCAATTTTTCCACCACAGTTGAACAACTAGAATTGATAGTCGTTTCTAGCTCCTAAACATGCACATGGTCAATATGGATCAAAAGGTCTTTTTCTTTGGTTGTATTGATGCTGGGTTATCAAGAAATCATGGTTTTTCTGGATAAGCAATAAACACTTAGAATAGAGAGCATCTTTTGATTCTTCTTGAACTTTGAATTTCTCTTCATTCTCCATTTCATTCTTGATTTGTATCATTCCTATGTTGGCCTCTTTCTTTGTTTGAAGATGCACTCCCCCCAACTTATTCAATTCATGCACCTTTTCTTTTTGATTTTTGAGGGGGGTGATCCACTTTTGCTTTCTTGTGCCTGCATTTTGTATTTCTTTGACTTTCAATTTACCAACCTTTTCTTCCCATTATATCAAGATGCACCTTGCTCTCTATCCCATATGTGTAAGGGACATGATATAGATATCAATTATGACTTGGGTGCATAAGAAGAAACATTAAAGCTCAAATGGGTTACCGAAAATTTGGAAAAATTCAATCAAGGTCTGGCTTTTTGGCACTAAGCAAATAATGTAAAAACAAAAATTGCCTTTGTCACTTCCATATTTTCCATGCACAGAGTAAAATCCAAAAAACTCAATCAATAACAATTGACAAGCAGCGGTGAAAACTCTCAATTTAAGTGTTTGGACTCACAACTCACCGACTTTTTGGCTAAATTCCTTAATAAAGCACTTACTGGTTTTAATTAACTACCCTGATAGATTCTCCTGAGAAGTATCCTAATCCTAACTGATTATGGAATTAATCACAAAACCCTTTCTTCTTTCCTAATCTGGTTAGTTAAACTGCCTAATTTTAGAGATTTTTGAAAAATTTCCTTTAAATCCTAATTCCTAAAATTTTTAAAAATCCTAAAAATAAAAAGAAAAACAAAGAAAAATGTTGAAGATGCACTGCATAACAAAATGATGTCTCAGTGGGGAATATATATACAGTACATATCAGAATAAAAGAGAAATAAAAGAAAAGAAAATAAAATAAGAAAAGAAAATAAAAAGAAAAGAAAAAGAAATGGAAGAATAGGCCTGTCCCCAGGCCACTGCAAATAAGCTCCAAACTGATCAGGGTGCATGCCTGGGTACGGGTCTGAGCGAGACTGAAATTGCATGTCCTGAAAATGTATAGCTGCTCGGTGGAGATTGGACAACTGAGCCTGCATATGAGTGTTCTGGGCCAGAAGTTGTTGGGCCCAGACTGGAGTTTGTATGTCTGTTACTGGTGGTGGTGGTGGTGCCTCTGGCTGTTGCTGCTCATCCTGCTCCTCATCCTCCATAGGGATGCAGTGGGCCTCTATATATCCTCTAGTCATGGGTCTCAAGATGCGTACCGAACGGGCTACCTCAATACCCCTAGACTCACAGAGGGAAGTGATGAGTGATGGGAAGCCTAGACTGATCCTGGAAGTCTCATTGCGCTGCTCTACAGAAGATATAAAATCTATTATCTTCTGTGAAATGACACTGGCAATGTCAATGTTAGCCCCAGTAATGATGCTGTAGAGGAGGTGTGCTACTGGCATGATGACATCAGAAACATGTCCTGTAGGGGTGATGTTGGCTAGTACCAATACTGTCCACATCCGTGTGATTGCTGTCATGTCTCACCTAAGAATGCGAGCAACCTCTCTATATGCATTCCTCTCGAAGGAACGACCTCGCAGGCATAGACACTCTGTGGTCTGAATATCCTCGGGCCATGGGAAATGTTGAGTCTAAAAAAATCATAAGGAAGATTATGATGATTTAAGACAGCTCAATCCCTAAGTTTTAATGTTTAACAAATTTGGTTAAAAAATTATCATGGATACATGTTTTTAATGTTTTATCTATGATTTCAGCAAAGCCACTTTAATCTTAATAAAGATTGTCTGAAGGTTCAACCTGCCTGAAGTGTTGAAGTCGTCTGAAGGTTCAACCTGTCTGAAGTGTTGAAGTCGTCTAAAGGTTCAACCTGTCTGAAGTGTTGAAGTCGTCTGAAGTCGTATTTTATGACGTGGCACATCTTGCCGAAGTTGTGAGAAGACTTGTCTGAAGTTCTGAAGAGTCAAATCTCTATCTGCAGCGCAATTTTTGCAGCAACAGCTGTGGCAGCTTTTGTCAGCAGCAACCTTGGACGCCGTCAGAAAAGTTTCAGAACGCACAGAATGCTCAGGAGCATGTCTCACAACGGATTAAAAAGCATTAAATGGTATCTCTAAACGGTGAATTTTCAACGGATTGAAGACTGGGTATAAATACCCTTCATCTGAAGATCATTCACAACTACAACAAAAAGAACAAGAGATTACATTTCAAGAGAAACAAAACGCTGCTAGTTTTACTCTGTAAAACTTACTCTAATAAAAATTCTTTGTACATCATTTCATATATTCTGAGTATACCTCAGTTATTTGTACATTGTAACAATTTAAGCTTCAAACTGGTTTAGTTTTAGAGCTTAAACAATCTTTTCTCTGTAAAACTGTTTTTGAGCCTGGAGAGGCTTGTTGTCTAAAGAATACTTGTTTGTAAGAGCCTGGAGAGGCTTGTTGTCTAAAGAATACTTGTTTGTAAGAGCCTGGAGAGGCTTGACTGAAAAAGAATACTTGATTGTAGAGCTTGAAGAGGCTTGACTGTAAAAGAATACTTGTAATCTGGTTGAGATTAAGAGAAAATCCAAGTGCTTGTTGGAATTGGGATTGGACGTAGCTCACAGTGGTAGTGAGTGAACCAGGATAACTTCAGACAACCCCTTTAACCTGTCTGAAATTTCATTATAAAAGCTGTTTGAGAAAAGCTTTCATAAATTATTTAAGAAACACTATTCAACCCCCCTTCTAGTGTTTCCTTGATTTTCTACAGTTGGTACCAGAGCTTAACTCAGGGTTGAGCACCTAACAAGTGTTGAGGTTTAAAGATCCAGATGGAAGCACAACTAAACAACAGCCACTACATCACAGAAGGAGCCTCTGTGATAAGGCCTCCAACTTTTAATGGTGTACACTACCGTTACTGGAGAGATCGCATGAAGTTGTTCATTGAAAGCAGCAACATCAGTCTCTGGGATATAGTAACTGAAGGTGACTATATTCCCATGCGTGGTAATGAACCCATTCCTAGGTCTGAATGGTCCATGGAGCAGAGAGCTCAGGTTCAATTAAATGCTAAGGCAAAACTCTACCTGGTATGTTCATTGAACAAAGTAGAGTATGAGAAAGTTCATGGATGCTCCTCTGCCAAGGAAATCTGGGATACGTTGGCATCAGCCCATGAGGGAACTGATAATGTCAAACAATCCAAGATAAGCATGCTTGTTCATCAATATGAGATGTTCAAGATGCATGAGTCTGAAACTACTGACCAAATGTTTGGTAGGTTTCAGACAATAACAAATGGACTGAGATCTTTGGGAAGATCTTATTGTAGAAACACTAAAAAGGGGGTTGAATAGTGTTTCTTAATAATTTATGGAAGCTTTTCACAAACGGTTAAGTTCAAACCGGTTTCAGACATGTTTAGGAAGCTGTCTGAAGTTTAAGAAGACTTCTGAAAGTAATCTTAAATAGATTTTCTTGCTTCTTTTAAAATTATTGAAACAATCTTTAATACCCGTTAGTATAAATAAATTGACAAGAGATAAGGGATAGAAAACTTAGCCAAGAAATTTATCCTGGTTCACCCACTAACACAGTGAGCTACTTCCAGTCCCAATGGCAAACAACCACTGGATTTCCACTATATGAATATTCAGATTACAAACTTAAATATGAGTACAGTCTCTCCAGACACAACGAGTATAGTCTCTCCAGACACAACGAGTACAGTCTCTCCAGACACCACGAGTACAGTCTCTCCAGACACCATGAGTACAATCTCTCCAGACACCACGAGTACAGTCTCTCCAGACACCACGAGTACAGTCTCTCCAGACACCAACAAGTATTCTTTTTCAGTCTAGCCTCTCCAGGCTCTTCAACTAAGTATTCTTTTTCAGTCTAGCCTCTCGAGGCTCTTCAACTAAGTATTCTTTCTTTCAGAAAAGCCTCTCCAGGCTCTTCAACTAAGTATTCTTTGTTTCAGACAAGCCTCTCCAGGCTCAATATGCAGTATTACAACGAAATGTGTCTAAGCTTTTGAACTACACAAGTTTCAAGCTTAAGCAGACACATTGCACAATAATAACTGAGGTATACTCAGGATATACAGATGATGTGAAAAGAAGATGAATCAGAGGGTTTTTCAAAGTAAAGCTTGCAGCGGAATATCTCTTAGGCTTTCTTGCAATAATTTCTCTATATCCTTGATGGTCTTTATGGAGGGGTATTTATATCCAATCTTCAATACGTTGAAATACCACCATTTAGAGATAGCATTAAATGCTATTTAATTCGATGTGAGACATGCTTCTGAGAGCTCTGATATTTCTGACACGGTACAAGGTTGCTCCTGCCATAAAGCTGCTACATATGTTGCTGCAGAGGCTGCGTTGAAGAGATTTCCTCAGTGGTGTATGAAATTCAAAAATACCAGGAAAGGTCTCTGTGTTCCTTGCTATAAACGTGTTACGTGCAGCAGAGGTTCAGAAAAGTCTTCACAAGCTTCAGCAAAGGGTTCCACGTCATTAATGAGACTTCAGACAACTTCAACACTTCAGACGGGTTGTGCACTTCAGACGGCTTCAATGCTTCAGACGGGTTGAACCTTCAGAAGGCTTAACTCCTCAAACAGGTTGAAAGCACTTCACATAGTCTTTATATAAGCTTATAGTGGCTTGCTGAAATCATAGATAAATCATTAAAACATATATGTATCTATGATAAATATTTTAACTCAAATTTGTTAAGCATTAAAACTTGGGAATTGAGCTGTCTTAAACATCATATTTTCTCTTATGATATTTTTGAGACTCAACATTCTCCCCCTTTTTAATGATGACAAATTTGTTTAAAATACATAAATCTGAAATGAGTTTTAAAGATAAAAGAATAGATAGCTCCCCCTCAGATGGTAATCTCTTAAACTGATTTGATCAAAAATAAATTTCTTATTTACTCCCCCTGAGTCCTGTGATCACTTCAGATTTATATTTTGTTAGTTTAACACTCCCCCTTTTGTCATCAATCAAAAGGGAATTCAAGAGCATAACAACAACAACAATCATAGCAAAATCATGAAGTATAAAAGAAAACAACAAACCCAAACACAACATGATGTGAAAACACTGATAGTATTAATCAAATTGTTAAAAAAAATTAATCACTTAGCAGAAATAAACATGAGACATGGCTACACATCACTGACTACCCATCCTTCTTCAGCAAAGCTTCTTTCATGAAGGAAATCAGCTCATCCTTGGCCTTGTCAATCTGAGAGATGAGAGCAGTCTTCATGTCCTCTTGGCCACTTCTAATCTGCTGTTGCTCTTGAAGAATCTTATCTTGTTTAGCAATGAGATCAGCATTCTTCTTCTCTAGCTTCTCTATCTTCAGCCTGAGCTTTCTGTTCTCTTCTTCAGGATCAGGTGGTGCTTCAAAAAGAATAATCTGGATGTGTCTGCACACAAATCTCAACACATCAAAACCTGGAAGCAAACCATACTCCTGTGGATGATACACTAGAAAGAAGAATGTTCCAATGGGACACATAATCTTCCAGTCTTCATGAAATGATTCAGACAGAGGTGGGAAATGGTCTCTGATGTAATGATATTTCACATTTATGAATTTCCCATGCCCTATGATAGAATCAGCATCTGGTCCAGTTGACCCAGAAGAGGATCCAACATCCTCTCTGATCTTCCAGTAAGATGACCAGACTCTATCTCTGAAACTGTGATCCATGCCTCCACCTTGTCTCTTGATCATTGCTGGTAGCTCCTTCCATTCGCTTGGAGTCAGAGGCTTGAAGGGAACAGGATAAGCCTTAGGTTCCTTGAACTTATCAGTAGGGCCTTCCTTCAGAGGGTACCTAGGAACAATTCTATCAGGTTGCACTAGAATCTTGGTGGTTGGCCTGATGGAAAATGTTCTAGGGGGCCTGTATCCTCTCATGCCAACAGACTTCAGATAATCCCTTTCAAAGAGTTCACCTTCTGTTCATAGATGCCTGACAAAACACCAGTCTTCATTACTCATCTTCAGACAATCAGCATCAGAAAAGGGATCAAGTGGAGCCCACTTGTGAGCAGGTGGTACCACACCCTTTCTGATCTTCTCAAGTTGCCCTGAGTACATCTGATCTAAGCTTCCTTGATACTTTATTATTTCAGCATCTGAAGTATGTTTGACTAGCCCATGGTGCAGAGAGATAGGTGGTGTATCTCTGAAATATTGCAGCTCTTCATAGAGGTTTGGGAACCATTTCCCTCTCAAAGAAAGGTCTTTCATACCTCTTATGGGGCACTTCAGCTTCTTCATCATACTGATGCTGAGTGAAAGGAAATGCATAAGGATCAAAAGTGGGTTCTGTGAAGAAATCCCTACTTTTAGGTCCTAGCCTAATGTGTTCAGGCAGCATACTCCCTTTCCACACCTTTGAGCTTTCTCCTTGCTGAATCTCGACAATGGGATCTTCAGATTGTGTTGACTCTGAAGATGATGATGATGATGAAGATGGTGGTGGTGATTGAGGTGATGATGGTGATGGTGGTGTTGCTTCTTCTTCCTTCTCTATAGGTTGCCTTTCTTCTTCTTCTTTCTCCTCTTGTTTCTTTTCAGGTGAGGAAGGAGGTGATGGAGTCACATTGTCAAACCTCACCCTTGGTCTTTTCACAGGGGGTTTGACCTTCTCAGGTTCAGACACCTTCTCCCTTTCAGCTTGTTTTTCTTCTATTCTCTTCTTGAAATAGAGATTGGCCTTTACGAAGTTCTGGTACTTGCTAGCTTCATCCATAGCTTCCATTTGGCTAGCAATGCTCCTTGTAACCCTAGTAGTGGGTTCAGGAGCTGTCTCAAGAATCTTGCTCTTGGTTCACCTCCTTTGCTGAACCCTAGACCTCTTTCTCTTATTACTTTGAGCCAAGGTAGCTTGCCTTTCATCTTCAGCCACGGCTAGCTGAGAGGCCACAGTGATAGCATACTCTGTCTTCTCTTGCTCAACCTTCATATCCAATTCTTCTTGTTCTAAGGCAGTAGCTATGGCTGCCACTTGAATCAATTCTGGATCAGAGGGGCAAGTTGCCAAAGGTGAAGCTGCTACAGCTTCAAGATCAGCAAGGTTAGCAATCTCTTCCTCATGAGCCTTTCCTTCTATGTCAGAAGTAGGCTTAAGAGGTTTTGCACCTTCAAAACCCTGACCCACTATTTCAAATGGCTTTTGCAAAGCCTTCTGAATAGGTTCAGATGCCTGAGTGTGCAGAGTAGAGGCTGTTGAAGATACCTTTGCTGCACTCCTCACAGGGAGCTTTTTCAGCTTAGGTTGAGGGGATGGTTTGGAGGCCTTGAACTCTCCTTTTCTGATGTTCCCTTGAAGCTCTTGTTCAAGAATCTCTATTGTGCTTCCTCTTCTTGAGGCCTTCTCCATGAGGACACTCTCCTTTAGAGTAGGAGATGGAGGTCTTGGAGTGAAAGGGTTCTTCAGATTCATGCTCTTCAGATTCGACTCACCAAAGAATGCGGGTGACTTGTGATCAAACAGTCTTTGAATAGGTACTTTAAAGTGCAAGAGTACCTTTGTAATGAGTGTTATGAGGTAGATTTGCACCAGAGTCTCTAATCTTCTTCTGCATGTGGACCATGATGATGCTGGGAAGATTGACCTTCTTCTTCTGCAGCAAGTGAATCATGCAGAATCTTTCCAATTTAGACACGTGGTTTCTGCTTCCACTCTTAGGGATTATGGAGCACCCTAAGATGGAGTGAAGTACTCTGACCTTATCCAGCAAGAACTTAGAATCAGGAGTCTTGGGTTCTTCTGTACCATACAACATTTTTGTGTACTTCTTTTGCCCACCATTTCTCAACTCCCATCCAGGAGTAAAGGTTTCTCCTTCAGCCTAGACCTTGGCGATGGTGGAGAGAATCCCTTCATCAACAAAAATAGGGACTCCTAGAACAGTAGCCTTGATGCTTTCATATACTCCCTTGGAGTTAGGGATTCCTCTAGCTGAAGCCCAGAAATCTATGACACTCTGCTCGTGCCATGAATAGTAGATGTTGTCAAAGAATGGAGTCCAGCCAGCAGCATCAAATTCCTCAACCAAATCCATACCAAGATTTCGAAGCTCTTCAAGGTCCACCCACACCTTTCGATCTCACCACATTTCCACCGGAACTGGAAGACTTCTTTGGTGCCATTGATGAGTTGCAGAAAAACTTGAGAGAAAACGATTGCTAGAGAGAAGAAGAAGTTCAAACAGTGCTGAGAGAAAATGTAAGACTTCCTCGATACTCTTACTCCTGCATTTATAGACCCACGATGCAATGATGGCCTGTACCGGCTGCGCGAACATTGGGTAACGTGCGAAGTGGAAGAGACAAAATAAATGGAATTCAACCGTCTCAGATAGCCACGTCAGCAAGTCATTTCAGACAAGTGAGAAATTTCAGACACACATATAAAATTTCAGAAACCCTAAAATTTCAGACATGTCACAATTTCAGACACCCTGGAATTTCAGACGCTCTTATCATATCATACAATATCATACATAATCAATTATTAGAGAATGCATGTATGTTCAAATTATTGCGTATGAACTTAAATCTATCTTCAGTGAGGGGTTTTGTGAATATATCTGCCCATTGATGCTCTGTGTCAATGAACTGAATATCAAAAACACCTTTCTGAACATAGTCTCTAATAAAATGATGCTTGATTTCTATATGCTTAGCCTTAGAATGTTGGATAGGATTTTTAGATAAATTAATTGCACTTGTATTATCACACAAAACAGGTATAGCAGAGATAGGAATATTAAAGTCCTCAAGCTGATACTTCACCCATAGCAGTTGTGAACAACAACTGGCTGCTGAGATGTATTCTGCTTCTGCTGTTGATAATGCAATGGTGCTTTGCCTTTTGCTTGACCAGCTGATCATGTTATTTCCAAAGAAATGACATCCTCCACTGGTGCTCTTTCTTTCTATTCTATCTCCAGCAAAGCCAGCATCAAAGTATCCTATTAACCTGCAATCCTTGTCTTTCTTATAACATAGACCAAGATTAGTAGTGCCTTTAAGATATCTAAACATTCTTTTAACAGCTTTGTAATGAGTAGTTCTTGGATCTGATTGAAATCTAGCACAAAGACATACACTGAACATGATGTCAGGTCTGCTTGCTGTTAGATACAATAAAGAGCCAATCATTCCTCTATATAAAGTTTGATTTACTCGTTCTTTCTTCATTTTCATCCTTGCTTAAAGATGAAGAGGGATGCATAGGAGTTGACATGAGTTTGCAATCATTTAAGTTAAACTTTTTGAGCATTTCTTTTGTATATTTTTCTTGATGGATCCATATACAATCAGAATCTTGCTTAATCTGAAGTCCTAAGAAAAATTTTAGTTCTCCCATTAAACTCATTTCAAACTCTGATTGCATTAACTCAGAAAACTCCTTGCACAGGGAAGAATTAGTTGAACCAAAAATAATGTCATCAACATATATCTGAACAAGTATAAGATCTTTGTTAGACTGTTTTCTAAAAAGAGTTGTATCTACTTTTCCTCTTTCAAAACCATTTTTGATAAGAAAACTGCTTAATCTGTCATAACAAGCTCTTGGGGCTTGTTTCAGACCATAAAGAGCCTTTTTCAGTTTGAAAACATGATCAGGAAAAGCTATATCTTCAAAACCAGGGGGTTGTCTAACAAAAACCTCTTCTTTAATGAATTAGAAAAGCACTTTTGACATCCATTTGATATAGTTTGATGCCATTATTTACAGCATAAGAGAGAAGAATTCTAATTGCTTCTAACCTGGCAACAGGGGCAAAGGTTTCAGTGAAGTCAATTCCTTCTTTTTGATTGTACCCTTGAGCCACCAATCTTGCCTTGTTTCTGACCACTTTTCCTTCTTCAGACAGCTTGTTTCTGAACACCCATTTGGTTCCAATAATAGTTTTCCCATGGGGTTTAGGAACAAGGGTCCAGACATCACTCCTAGCGAATTGATTTAGCTCTTCTTGCATGGCTAGGATCCACCCTTCATCATGCAGAGCTTCATCAATGTTCTTTGGCTCAATTTCAGACAGGAAAGCAAGAGAATTCAGATTTTTGAATTTTGATCTTGTCTTAACTCCTTCTGAAGTGCTGATAATGATTTGCTCCTTAGGATGATGTGACTTGTATCTCCAGTTAGTTTTCTGAGGTACTGTCTGATCTGTCTGAGACTCAACATTTGTCTGAAGAGGTTCAGTGACAGATGGTGCTTCAGACATCTGTTCATCCTGTTAGAACCACAGGAAACACTAAAAGGGGGGGGGGTTTGAATAGTGTTTTAAACTTTTTGATAGTTTTTGGAAATCTTTTGGTTAAAACATGAATATGGGCACCGTTAAAAATAAGTCTTAAGTTCAGAGATAGTTGAAGCATGTGGAAGATAAGAAAAACAATGTTTCTTTTAAAGCTTAAGATTGTTTTAAACAGAGGCTTCTTAACGTATCTTCTGAAGATTATTACAAAGAGTATTTTCAGCACAGTTTCTGAAATACTTCAGACTACTAGAGGTTGTCTGAAGTCTGTTCCTGATTTTTGAACTAATCTCTTTCAGACTTACTTCTGAGATTTTATTTCAGAAGTTCTTCAAGGAACATTCTTTGTAAAGCTTCAAATGATATAAGAGATATCTCATGTTTTGTTCATATGAAAAATTATTTTATTGAAATAGTTGTGTTAAATTTATTATAGAAAATACTTTTCAAATTCCAACTTAAATATGAAAACTGGAAATAAAGAGATTGAAGAAAAACTTAGGCATAGAGATTTCAGACAGGCTTTTAAAGAGGCTGTCTGAAGTTTTCAGACGGTTGGTAAAAACTAATTTTAAAAGATGTTTTGTGCCCTTTTTAAAATATCTGATTAATTATTCTGACCCCTTGATTAGTATAAACAGAATTGATAAGAGATAAGGGTAAGAAACTTAGACAAGGAATTTATCCTAGTTCACCCACAAATCCGTGAACTACATCCAGTCCCAGAGGCAAACCACCACTGGATTTTCCACTATCTGAATCCGCAGATACAAGTATTATTCACAGCCTCTTCAGGCCTACACAAGTATTACTTTGTTTTCAACTGCCTCTCCAGGCAACTCATTGAAGTATTCTTTTCTATCAAGCCTCTCCAGGCTCTACCACAAGTATTCTTTTCTATCAAGCCTCTCCAGGCTCTACCACGAGTATTCTTTTCTATCAAGCCTCTCCAGGCTCTACAACGAGTATTCTTTTCTATCAAGCCTCTCCAGGCTCTACCACAAGTATTCTTTTCTATCAAGCCTCTCCAGGCTCTACCACGAGTATTCTTTTCTATCAAGCCTCTCCAGGCTCTACAACGAGTATTCTTTTCTATCAAGCCTCTCCAGGCTCTACAACGAGTATTCTTTCTTCCACCAAGCCTCCCCAGGCTCTCAGACACTTAACCAAGTGTAGAGTATTCTTTCTTCCACCAAGCCTCTCCAGGCTCTCAGACACATAAAGTGTTTACAAATTAAACTAAGTTTAAGTTTCCACGAAACATAAACTTAATCCTTTCCTGTACTAGAGGTTAACTGAGTACTACTCAGAATACAATGGATAAATCTAAGTACAAGGATAAGACAGTGATACAAACATATATGTTTAAGTACAATCCCTGTCTCTGATATGAGGAATAACATCCTCTGAGAATTGGCTAGGTAGATACTGACTTTAAGCTCCAGCCTTGTTCTCCAGCCATTGGTTTCCATGGGTTACATTCTCACCCGTATCATTGGAAAAACCAACGCATACTTGCAGCTTCAAACCATTCTTGGTTCATATGAGGTTAAGCACAGCTTGGTTGATTGTTCAACTGAACAACTATAATTTTGACTCACTGATCAATAGATCAGCAGCATGGTTGATTCAAGTAAGCATGGTTAACACCAATAAGATTTTTCTGATATATCTTGATCAACTGATTGAACCAAGTGAATGAGTTCAACATCTTCAAATTCTTCCTTGAGGCTATTTATATGTTCTGTTGGAATATAGCCGTTTGAAGATGATTCATGATACCGTTGAGATGTTGATGATGTGGCTCATATAGCCGTTATGTAATAGTGTCTCAAACGGTTGCTTCTTCTTTAGCAGATATGTGTTCAGACAGTCCTGTTCTGACACTTCTGTAGATGAGCTCTTTTTAGAGAGATTTTCTTGATATTATTTTGCATGTTCTTTCTCTTGATATCCTTTTACTTTTCTTCAGCTGACTTCTGATTTTCTCTGCTTTTCTTAGGAGTGTATATGAGGAGGTATCCGTTGGATTTGTCCTCTTGCTTATTTTGTATATGCTCCTTTTCTGTTTGCTTCCTGACACCATTTCTCCTTTCTTCTTTGAGTGAGGTGTCTTTTTCAATGGCTGTTTCTTGCAGATGATAAAATATGTTTGAATTAAAATATTTCATTCAAACATTTCTCTTTTTTGCTTCTGCTTAGTCTCCTGAGCTTTTCTTGTGCTTTCTTTTGGATTGGTGATGATGATATTTCCGTTGTGATACCACTATTTAGAGAAAGCATTGAATGCTATTCAATCCATCGTGAGACACGCTTCTGGGTGTCTTCACAATTCTGACAGAGTACAACGTTGGTGCTGCTATAAAGCTGCCATCGTTGTTGCTGCAATTTCTGCGTTGCAGAGATTTCCTCAGTGGTGTATGAAATTCAAAATCACCAGGAAAGGTCTCTGTGATCCTTTCCATAAACGTGTTTGAAAAGGTACGTGCAGCAGAGGTTCAGAAAAGTCTTCACAAACTTTAGCAGAGGGTGCCACGTCATAAGTGAGACTTCAGACAACATTGATACTTCAGACGGGTTGAACTAATTCAGACAGCTTCAATTCTTCAGACGAGTTCTGCTTCTTTAGACAACTTCGTTGCTTCAGACAGCTTCTTCGCTTCAGAAAGCTTCCTTGCTTCAAACAGCTTCTTTTCTTCAGACTGCTTTATGTTGTCTTCATATGGTCTTCACGTCTTCAGACGGTTTGCGCACTTCAGACGAGTTGCATTCTTCAGACAACTTCTTTATTTGATCCTGCATTTGTTCTTCTGATCCTAATCTTCTGATTTTGATAAATATTTCATCCTGAAACACAATCAACAAACCAATACCTTTCTCAGTAGAATCTGTTTATGTAATCTTATTTGTTAATCATTAAAACTAAAGGATATTAAGTCTTTAAGTCAAGTTTGAATGCTCAAACTGATTAATAGACTTCACACATCCTTCAAGCTATTATGATCATTCAGCTCCATTCCTGCAAAATCATCTTCTAGATCTGATAGTTCCCTATCAGTCTCTTTCATGTCATTGAATTTAAAATGAATTGATTCCTCTACAATAAAAGTTCTAGAGTTATAAACTCTTTCATGTTGAGTATGAAACACTCACATCCGAAGGGATGGAAATATGATATGTTGAGTTTCCTTCCTTTCCACAATTCATAAGGAGTCTTTTTCAGAATTTGTCTTAACAGTATTCTGTTTTGAAGGTAGCAAGCTGTGTTAATAGCTTCTGCCCAGAAGGATCTTGGTAGGTTGCAAGAGTTGAGCATGGTTCTTCCCATTTCTTGCAAGCTTCTGTTCTTTCTCTCAACAACCCCATTTTGCTGAGGTGTTCTTGCCACAGAGAAATTGTGTGAGATCCCATTCTCATCACAGAACAGTTGAAAGTTTGCATTCTCAAACTCTTCACCATGATCACTTCTGATGACAGATATGCAGAATCCTTTTTCATTCTGTAACTTCTTGCAGAATATTGTGAAATTCCTGAAAGTCTCATCCTTGCTTCTTAGGAATAACACCCATGTAAATCTAGAATAGTCATCAACAATGACCAAACCATATTTCTTACCACTAATGCTTTCTGTTCTAATAGGACCAAACAAGTCAATATGTAGCAGTTCCAAAGGTCTGCTAGTAGAAACAACATCCTTACTCTTAAAAGAGTGTCTTGTTTGTTTCCTTTTCAGACAGCTTTCACATAAAATGTCAGATTTGTAAGAAAGCTTGGGCAGTCCTTTAACAAGGTTGTATTTTGCTAACTTTGAGATTAATCTCAAGCTGGCATGCCCCAATCTTTGATGCCAAATCTGTTTTTCATCTTCAACAGAGATGAAACATTTTACATTTTGACTTGCTAGCTCCTCTAGATCAATTTTGTACACATTACTGTGTCTTTTAGCAGTAAAAAGGATTTGATCAAGAGAGTCTTTGACTATACATCCTTCTTAGGTAAAGGAGACCACATATCCACTGTCACACAATTGACTTATGCTCAGTAGATTGTGCTGAAGTCCTTCTACTAGAAGAATATTCTTAATAAGGGATAAAGGAGATATACCTACAGTTCCTATCCCAGTGATCTTTCCTTGCTGGTTTCCACCAAAGGTGACCACACCTCCTGCTCTGGGCCTAAGGTTTTGGAACAAAGACCTTTCTCCTATCATGTGTCGCGAGCACCCACTGTCCAGGTACCATTTGTGGGGTTTCCTTTGTCCTGTTAAACACATCTGCAACAGGAATGATCAAGTTTTTAGGTATCCATATTCTTTTGGGTCCTTTTTTGTTAGCTTTGGGCCTTGCTTTTCTCTTGTGTTTGCATTGAGCCACATTGTATCCAGGCTTGCCACAGTGAGAACACCCAATAACCTTCTTTTTGCCTTTAGTAAAATTTAAGACAGTAGAAGGTTCAGAGATGTTGTGATCACAAAAGCCTAAACCGCTTTTGTCAAGGGAATGCCTTTGATTTCCAAGTAATCTGTTAAGATTATCTGTTCCTTTGACAAATTTAGCTAAGTCTTTTGTCAATTGCTCAACTTGTTTCTGAAGTTTTTTATTTTCTTCAGATACAGTTTGTGAACTGCTGACTTTAGTCACAAGAATCTTTTCCTTGAGCATAATATTTTCTATCTCAAGAGCCTCATATTTACTACACATTTCTGTGTGAGCTTTGGACAGATTCTTATACTCTTGAAAGAGTTCCTTGGAACTTTCCATCAGGTCATCATACATCTCTTGAAGAGTTAAGGGAAATACCTCAGCTTCAGAGCTGTCTGATGAGGGCAGGCTGGCCATGAGACACAGGTTGGCCTCTTCTGAAGTGTCCTCCTCTTCTTCTGAGGTAGACTCATCAAGATCCTCCCATGTTGCCATCAGTCCCTTCTTCTTCTTGAAGAACTTCTTCTTATTGAAGGTGATCTTTTTCAGTCTTGGGCATTCTGCCTTCGTGTGACCTGGTTGTTTGCACTCAAAACAAGTAATTTTGTCATTTTGAGAGTCTTTACCTGATTTACCTACTTTAAAGGTTGAAGGTTGGTTCTTTCTGAACTTTCCTCTATTTTGCAGCATTCTCTTGATCTTTCTACTTAGAAGAGCAAGATCATCATCTTCTGAGCTATCTTCAGAATCTTCATCTGCTTCTGAAGTTTCCTCAGCTTGCATAGCCTTCATGCTGCCATGCCTAGGCTGTTTGGCCTTGGAGTTTAGTGCTAGAGACTTCTTCTTGTTGTCATCTTCTTCAAGCTCAAGCTCATGGACCTTGAGAGATCCCAACAGTTCTTCCATTCTAAGAGAGTTTAAGTCTCTTGCCTCTTGAATGGCAGTAACTTTGGGTCTCCAGGACTTAGGCAAACTTCTTAGAATCTTTCTATTGTTGTCTCCAGATTCATAAGTTCTACCTAAGGACCTGAGTCCATTAGTTATAGTCTGAAACCTTCCAAACATCTGGTCAATGGTTTCAGATTCCTCCATCTTGAACATCTCATATTGATGTATGATCATGCTGATCTTGGATTGCTTGACAGTTTCTGTCCCTTCATGGGCTGCTGCAAGAGTATCCCAGATCTCCTCGGCAGAAGTACATCCATGAACCTTCTCATACTCTCATTTATTCAAATAACATATCAGATAGAGTTTGGCTTTGGCATTCATTTGTACTCTAGCCTTCTGCTCCAAGGTCCATTCAGCCTTAGGAATGGGCACTCCATTATGCATAGGTATATAGTCTCCATCAGTGACCACATTCCAGACATCAATGTTGTTGCTCTCAATGAACAACTTCATACGATCCCTCCAGTAGTGGTAATCCACTCCATTGAATGTTGGGGGCCTTGTAATAGAGGCTCCTTCAGAGATGTATTGCCTGTTGTTGTTGGAAGCTTCCATATGGATCTTTAGTCCTCAACACTTGTTAGGTGCTCAACCTTGAGTTGTGCTCTGATACCAACCGTAGAAACACAGGGAAACACTAAAAGGGGGGGTTGAATAGTGTTTCTTAATAATTTATGGAAGCTTTTCACAAACAGTTAACTTCAAACCGGTTTCAGACAGGTTTAGGAAGCTGTCTGAAGTTTAAGAAGACTTCTGAAAGTAATCTTAAATAGATTTTCTTGCTTCTTTTAAAATTATTGAAACAATCTTTAATACCCTTGGGTTAGTATAAATAAATTGACAAGAGATAAGGGATAGAAAACTTAGCCAAGAAATTTATCCTGGTTCACCCACTAACACAGTGAGCTACGTCCAGTCCCAATGGCAAACAACCACTGGATTTCCACTATATGAATATTCAGATTACAAACTTAAATATGAGTACTGTCTCTCCAGACACAACGAGTACAGTCTCTCCAGACACAACGAGTACAGTCTCTCCAGACACCACGAGTACAGTCTCTCCAGACACCACGAGTACAGCCTCTCCAGACACCACGAGTACAGTCTCTCCAGACACCACGAGTACAGTCTCTCCAGACACCAACAAGTATTCTTTTTTAGTCTAGCCTCTCCAGGCTCTTCAACTAAGTATTCTTTTTCAGTCTAGCCTCTCCAGGTTCTTCAACTAAGTATTCTTTCTTTCAGACAAGCCTCTCCAGGCTCTTCAACTAAGTATTCTTTATTTCAGACAAGCCTCTCCAGGCTCAATATGCAGTATTACAACGAAATGTGTCTAAGCTTTTGAACTACACAAGTTTCAAGCTTAAGCAGACACATTGCACAATAATAACTGAGGTATACTCAGGATATACAGATGATGTGCAAAGAAGATGAATCAGAGGGTTTTTCAAAGTAAAGCTTGCAGCGGAATATCTCTTAGGCTTTCTTGCAATAATTTCTCTATATCCTTGATGGTCTTTATGGAGGGGTATTTATATCCAATCTTCAATACGATGAAATACCACCGTTTAGAGATAGCATTAAATGCTATTTAATCCGTTGTGAGACATGCTTCTGAGAGCTCTGATATTTCTGACACGGTACAAGGTTGCTCCTGCCATAAAGCTGCTACATATGTTGCTGCAGAGGCTGCGTTGCAGAGATTTCCTCAGTGGTGTATGAAATTCAAAAATACCAGGAAAGGTCTCTGTGTTCCTTGCTATAAACGTGTTACGTGCAGCAGAGGTTCAGAAAAGTCTTCACAAGCTTCAGCAAAGGGTGCCACGTCATTAATGAGTCTTCAGACAGCTTCAACACTTCAGACGGGTTGTGCACTTCAGACGGCTTCAACGCTTCAGACAGGTTGAACCTTCAGAAGGCTTAACTCCCCAGACAGGTTGAAAGCACTTCACATAGTCTTTATATAAGCTTATAGTGGCTTGCTGAAATCATAGATAAATCATTAAAACATATATGTATCTATGATAAATATTTTAACTCAAATTTGTTAAGCATTAAAACTTGGGAATTGAGCTATCTTAAACATCATATTTTCTCTTATGATATTTTTGAGACTCAACACTTATGAATCTGGAAATAATAATCGAAAGATTCTGAGAAGCCTTCCCAAGGCTTGGAGACCCAAGGTTACTGCAATTTAAGAGGCTAAAAATTTAAACACCATGAAAATGGAGGAACTATTGGGCTCTCTCAAAGTCCATGAGTTAGAACTTGGAAAGGATGAATCCAAAACTAAATCTCTGGCATTGAACACCAGAACCAGACAGACTAGGCATGGGAACATAAAAGCCATGCAAGCTGAGGAATCTTCAGAAGTAGATGAAGACTCTGAAGATAGCTCAGAAGAAGATGATGATCTTGCTCTTCTCAGCAGAAAGATCAAGAGGATGCTGCAGAACAGAGGAAAGTTCAGAAAGAACCAATCCTCTACCTCTAAATCAGGTAAATCAGGTAAGGATTTACACAATGACAAAATTATATGTTTTGAGTGTAAACAACCAGGTCACATGAAGGCAGAATGCCCAAGACTAAAAAAGAATAACTTCAAGAAGAAGAAGTTCTTAAAAAAGAAGAAGGGTCTGATGGCCACATGGGAGGATCTTGATGAGTCTACCTCAGAAGAAGAGGAAGACACTTCAGAAAAGGCCAATCTATGTCTTATGGCCAGCCTGCCCTCATCAGACAGCTTAGAATCTGAGGTATTTCCTTTAACCCTTCAAGAGATGTATGATGACCTGAAGGGAAGTTCCAAGGAACTCTTCAAAGAGTATAAGAATCTGTCCAAAGCCCACACAGAAATGTGTAGTAAATATGAGGCTTTTGAGATAGAAAATATTATGCTCAAGGAGAAGATCCTTGTATCTGAAAACAGTAGTTCACAAACTGTGTCTGAAGAAAATCAAAAACTTCAGAAACAGGTTGAGGAACTAACAAGAGACTTATCCAAATTTGTCAAAGGATAAAAAAATCTTAATATAATGCTTGGAAATCAAAGGCATTCCCTTGACAAAAGTGGTTAAGGCTTTTGTGATCACAACATCTCTGAACCTCCTACTGTCTTAAATTTTACTAAAGGCAAAAAGAAGGTTATTGGGTGTTCTCACTGTGGCAAGCCTGGACACAATGTGGCTCAGTGCAAACACAAGAGAAAAGCAAGGCCCAAAGCTAACAAGAAAGGACCCAAAAGAATATGGGTACCTAAAAACTTGATCATTCCTGTTGCAGATGTGTTTAACAGGACAAAGGAAACCCCACAAATGGTACCTGGACAGTGGATGCTCGCGACACATGACAGGAGAAAGGTCTTTGTTCCAAAACCTTAGGCCCAGAGCAGGAGGTGTGGTCACCTTTGGTGGAAACCAGCAAGGGAAGATCACTGGGATAGGGACTGTAGGTATATCTCCTCTCTCCCTCATTAAGAATGTTCTTCTGGTAGAGGGACTTCAGCACAATCTACTGAGCATAAGTCAATTGTGTGACAGTGGATATGTGGTCTCCTTTACTAAAGAAGGATGCATAGTCAAAGACTCTCTTGATCAAATCCTTTTTACTGCTAAAAGACACAGTAATGTGTACAAAATTGATCTAGAGGAGCTAGCAAGTCAAAATGTAAAATTTTTTATCTCTGTTGAAGATGATAAACAGATTTGGCATCAAAGACTTGGGCATGTCAGCTTGAGATTAATCTCAAAGTTAGCAAAACACAACCTTGTTAAAGGACTGCCTAAGCTTTCTTACAAATCTGACATTTTTTGTGAAAGCTGTCTGAAAGGGAAACAAACAAGACACTCTTTTCAGAGTAAGAATGTTGTTTCCACTAGCAGACCTTTAGAACTGTTACATATTGACTTGTTTGGTCCTATTAGAACAGAAAGCATTAGTGGTAAGAAATATGGTTTGGTCATTGTTGATGACTATTCTAGATTTACATGGGTGTTATTCCTAAGAAGCAAGGATGAGACTTTCAGGAATTTCACAATATTCTGCAAGAAGGTACAGAATGAAAAAGGATTCTGTATATCTGTCATTAGAAGTGATCATGGTGGAGAGTTTGAGAATGCAAACTTCCAACTGTTTTGTGATGAAAATGGGATCTCACACAATTTCTCTGTGGCTAGAACACCTCAGCAAAATGGGGTTGTTGAGAGAAAGAACAGAAGCTTGGAAGAAATGGGAAGAACCATGCTTAACTCTTGCAACCTACCAAGATCCTTCTGGGCAGAAGCTATTAATACAGCTTGCTACCTTCAGAACAGAATATTGGTAAGACCAATTCTGAAAAAGACTCCTTATGAATTGTGGAAAGGAAGAAAACCCAACATATCATATTTTCATCCTTTTGGATGTGAGTGTTTTATACTCAACACTAAGGATGATCTTGGTAAATTTGATGCAAAGTCTGATAAAGGATTTTTCATACGATATTCTGAAACATCTAAAGCCTATAAAGTATTCAACTCTAGAACTTTAATTGTGGAAGAATCAATTCATGTAAAATTCAATGACAAGAAAGAGACTGATAGGGAACTATCAGATCTAGAAGATGATTTTGCAGGTATGGAGCTGAATAATCATAACAGCTTGAAGGATGAACATGTGTCTGAAGCACCATCTGTCACTTAACCTCTTCAGACAAATGTTGAGTCTCAGACAGATCAGACAGTATCTCAGAAAACTAACTGGAGATACAAGTCACATCATCCTAAGGAGAAAATCATTGGCAACACTTCAGAAGGAGTTAAGACAAGATCAAAATTCAAGAATCTGAATTTTCTTGCTCTCCTGTCTGAAATTGAGCCAAAGAACATTGATGAAGCTTTGCATGATGAAGGGTGGATCCTAGCCATGCAAGAAGAGCTAAATCAGTTTGCTAGAAGTGATGTATGTACTCTTGTTCCTAAACCCCATGGGAAAACTATTATTGGAACCAAATGGGTGTTCAGAAACAAGTTGTCTGAAGAAGGTAAAGTGATCAGAAACAAGGCAAGATTGGTGGCTCAAGGATACAATCAACAAGAAGGTATTGACTTCACTGAAACCTTTGCTCCAGTTTCCAGGTTAGAAGCAATTAGAATTCTTCTATCTTATGCTGTAAATAATGGCATCAAACTATATCAAATGGACGTTAAAAGTGCCTTCCTCAACGGGTTCATTGAAGAAGAAGTTTTTGTTAGACAACCCCCTGGTTTTGAAGATACTGCTTTTCCTGATTATGTTTTCAAACTGAAAAAGGCTCTTTATGGTCTGAAACAAGCTCCCAGAGCATGACATGACAGACTGAGAAACTTTCTTATAAAAAATGGTTTTGAAAGAGGAAAAGTAGACACAACCCTTTTCAGAAAATAGTCTAACAAAGACTTTGTACTTGTTCAGATATATGTTGATGATATTATTTTTGGTTCAACTGATTCTTCTCTATGTAAGGAGTTTTATGAGTTGATGCAATCAGAGTTTGAAATGAGTTTAATGGGAGAATTAAAATTTTTCTTAGGGCTTCAGATTAAGCAAGATTCTGATTGTATATGGATCCACCAGGAAAAGTATACAAAAGAAATGCTTAAGAAGTTCAACATGAGTGATTGCAAACCCATGTCAACTCCTATGCATCCCTCTGCATCTTTGAGCAAAGATGAAAAGGAAGAACCAGTGAATCAAACTTTATACAGAGGAATGATTGGCTCTCTGTTGTATCTAACTGCAAGCAGACCTGACATAATGTTCAGTGTTTGTCTCTATGCTAGATTTCAATCAGATCCAAGAATTACTCATTACAAAGCTGTAAAGAGAATTTTTAGGTATCTGAAAGATACTACTAATCTTGGTCTGTGCTATAAGAAGAGCAAAGATTGCAGGTTAATAGGATATTGTGATGCTGACTTTGCTGGAGATAGAATGGAAAGAAAGAGCACCAGTGGAGGATGTCATTTCTTTGGAAATAACATGATCAGCTGGTCAAGTAAAAGGCAAAGCACCATTGCTTTATCAACAGCAGAAGAAAAATACATCTCAGCAGCCAGTTGTTGTTCACAACTGCTATGGGTGAAGTATCAGCTTGAGGATTTTAACATTCCTATCTCTGTTATACCTGTTCTTTGTGATAATACAAGTGCTATTAATCTGTCCAAGAACCCCATCCAACATTCTAGGGCAAAGCATATAGAAATCAAGCATCATTTCATTAAAGACTATGTTCAGAAAGGTGTTTTTGATATTCAGTTCATTAACACAGAGCATCAATGGGATGACATATTCACAAAACCCCTAGCTGAAGATAGATTTAAGTTCATACGCAATAATCTGAACATACATGCATTTTCTAAATGATTGTCTGAATTATGCTGTTGTCTGATATATTAAGTGTGTCTGAACTTATAGCTTGTCTGAACTTTGTGTGGGTGTCTGAAATTCTCATATATCTGAAATAACTGCTGACGTGGCTATCTGAGACGGTTGATTTCCATTATTTTAAAGTTTTGTCTCTTCCACTTCGCACGTTACCCGAAGTCTGCGCAACCGGTACAGGAAATCATTGCATCGTGGGTCTATAAGTACAGCAGTAAGTGTGTCGAGGAAGTTTTTACAGCTCTCACACTATCTCTCTCTCTTTAACAATCAAGAAAGTTTTCTCTCTCTCTCTCGAAGCTTTTTCTCTGCAACAACAATGGCACCTAAGGCATCTTCTACAAGAAATGTGGTCAGAACCAAGGGTGTTAACCTAGAGGAGCTTCAAGACCTTGGTATGGACTTGTTTGGTGAGTTTGATGGAGCAGGATGGACTCCATTCTTTGAGAACATCTACACTGCATGACATGAACAAAGTGTGGTAGAGTTCTGGACTTATGCTAGAGGTATTCCCAACTCTAAGGGAGTATATACCAGCATTAAGTCTACTGTTCTTGGTATCCCTGTGTTCGTTGATGAAGGGATTCTTTCCATCATTCTGGGTGTGAAAGCTGAAGGTGTTACCTTCACTCCAGGATGGGAGGTGAAGAAAGGTGGGCACAAGGAGTTCACCAAGTTGTTGTATGGAACAGAAGAACCAGAGAGCATGAATGCAAAATACACGCTGGAGAAAGTCAGGGTTCTTCATGCTATCTTGGGGAACACCATAATCCCTAAGAGTGGAAGCAGGGATCATGTTTCAGAACTAGAGAGGTTCTGTCTGATAAACCTGATCAAGAAAAAGAATATGAATCTTCCTAGCATCATTCTGTTTCACATGCAAAATAAGATCAGAGATTCTGCATCCAGTCTTCCCCATAACACTCTCATCACAAAAATCCTTCTGCACTTCAAGGTTCCCATAGAAAGGCTGTTTGATCACAAAGGCCCAGTTTTCTTTGGAGAGAACAACCTGAAGAGCATGCAGATAAAGCTGACTCCAAGGCCTCCATCTCCCTCTCTGAAGGAGAGCATTCTGTCTGAGAAAGCTGGAAGGAGGAGAACAACCTTAGAAGTCCTTGAGGATGAGCATCAGGGAGATATAAGGAAGAAGGAGTTCAAGCCTTCCAAGCCTTCCCCCCAGCAGAAGAGAAAGAAACTCCCTGTGAGGAGCTCAGCAAAAGTTTCTCTGGAAGCTTTACAGACTCAGGGATCTGAACCAGTTCAGAAGGCTCTGAAAAAGTCGTCTGAAATTGTGGGTCAGACATCTGAAGCTGTTAAGCCTCTGTCTCCTAAGCCTACTTCTGAACCAGAAGAAAGGCTCAAGAGATGGCTGAGATTGTTGACTCTGAGGTAGTACCAGCAGAACCCTTAGCTGCATGTCCATCAGATCCTGAACTGATTCAAGTAGCAGCTCTTGCTACTGCATTAGAGGAAGAAGAGTTGGAAAGAAGGCAGAACAAGAAAAATCTGACTATGCTATAGTTGTGGCCTCTCAGCTTGCTATTGCTGAAGATGATAGGCTAGCTACTATAGCCCAAGCATCTAAGAAAAGGAAAAGATCAAGTGCTCAGCAAAGGAAGAGTGCAAGGACAAAGTTGTTTCAGATAGCCCCTGCACCACCTGCCAGAGTAACAAGAAGCACTGCCAGCCAGCTTGAGGAAATGGATGAAGCTGGTAAGTACCAAAGTGAGGTTTGACAATGTTAGACCATCTCCATCATCCTCACCTGAGAAGAAAGAGGAGAAGAAGGAAGAAGAGAAGGTTGTAACCGAACTTGAGAAGAAGGATTCAGAGATTCAAGAAGAAGAATCTGCATCATCACCATCATCATCCCCATCATCTTCAGAAGCCACACAGTTTGAAGATTTCTTAGAAGATCAACATGAAGAAGGCCATTCACAAGTCTGGAAGGGAGGTATGCTGCCTGAGCAGCTGAGGCTAGGTCCTAAAAGTAGGGATTTCTTCACAGAGCCTACTTTTGACCCCTATGCATGGCCCCTTACTGATTGGCATTTTGAGTTAGCTTCTGAAGTTCCACACATCAGGTATGAAGGCCTGTTTACTGAAAGGGAAAGGGTTCCCAAATTCCCTAATCTATTTGAAGAGCTTCAGTACTTCAGAGATGAGCCCCCTATCTTTCTGCATCAAGGTTTATCAAGCAGACTGCAGCTGAAGTAAGAGCAAAGTACCAAGGAAGTTCAAATGTGGCATATTATGGTCAGCTGGAGAAGATCAGAAAGGGTAAAGGCCCTGCTCATAAGTGGGCTCCTCTTAACCCTTTTTCTGCTGACTCTTTGAAGCTGTCCAATGAGGATTGGAGCTTTGCTAGGCAACTATCAACAGAGGCTGAGCTGTTTGAAAGGGACTATCTGAAGCTGGTAGGCATGAGAGGGTACAGGCCCCCAAGGGCAATTTCCATCAGGCCATCCACAGAGATCTTAGTGCAACCTGATAGAATCATTCCCAGGTATCCCCTGGAGGAAGGCCCTGAAGACAAGTTTAAGGAGCTCAAGACTTATCCTAATTATCTGCAGATGTATGAGTTCTTGTCTGAAGCTGCCTGGAATAAGAAGTTCCCTGCAATGATCAAGAAACAAGGTGGAGGATTAGATCATTCTTCCAGGGATTGGATGTGGTCATCCTACTGAAATATCAGAGAAGGTGCTGGATCTTCTTCTGGTACTTCAGGACAGGATGAAGACTCCATGACATATCCTGGTGCCTCTACTCTTGTAGATTATCAGTATGTCAGAGGCAGATTCCCTATGGCTTCTTTCACAGAGGATTGGCCTGTCATGATTCCAATTCATAAGTTCCACTTTGCTGTCAGCCATCCTGAAGACTATCATCTGCCACAAGGGTTCAGGGTTTTCAGATTCTATCATGAGAGCATCAAGATTGTGCTATATGAGGTTGAGAAGGACCCTGAAGAAGAGAACAGAAGACTGAAACTGCAAGTCAAGAGGTTAGAGAAGAAGAATGTTGATCTGGTTGCTAAACAGGATCAGATTCTCCAAGAACAGTTGCAGATCAGAACTGGGCAAGAAGAACTGAAGGCTACTTTTATCTCTCAGATTGATAAGGCTAAAGAAGAGATTTCTGCTTTACTGATAGCAGCCTTGCTGATGAAGAATAATGGATAGTCTATGATGTGTAGCCAGTCTGATGTTATTTCAGTTTTGTGTTAATTTTCAGATTCTATATTTTTTGTTGTTTGTCTGAACATTGCTTTTATACAATCAGTTGTTGGTATCATGTGTCTTTATAAGCTCTTATTGCTTTGATTATATTGTTTAATCTGATTGTTATTCTTGATCTTGATTTGTGATTATTGCTCTGAAGTTCCCTTTTGATTGATGACAAAAGAGGGTGTATTAAAATCTAACAAATCTGAATCTGAAGTGGTTACAGGTCTCAGGCGGAGTATTTGAGAAATATCAGAAACTATTAGACCTGAGAAGTATTTATCTGAGGGGGAGTTATACTACACTTATGATAATTTAAAACTCCTTTCAGATTTATTTATTTTAAGCAAATTTGTCATCATTAAAAAAGGGGAGAATGTTGAGTCTCAAAAAAATCATAAGGAAGATTATGATGATTTAAGACAGCTCAATCCCTAAGTTTTAATGTTTAACAAATTTGGTTAAAAGAATTATCATGGATACGTATGTTTTTAATGTTTTATCTATGATTTCAGCAAAGCCACTTTAATCTTAATAAAGATTGTCTGAAGGTTCAACCTGTCTGAAGTGTTGAAGCCGTCTGAAGGTTCAACCTGTCTGAAGTGTTGAAGCCGTCTAAAGGTTCAACCTGTCTGAAGTGTTGAAGTCATCTGAAGTCGTATTTTATGACGTGGCACATCTTGCTGAAGTTGTGAGAAGATTTGTCTGAAGTTCTGAAGAGTCAAATCTCTCTCTGCCGCACGCAACTTTTCAAGGCTTATTTTGGCAAAGACACAGAGACCTTTCCTAGGTTGTTTGAATTTCATATACCATTTGGGAAATCTCTGCAGCGCAGTTTTTGCAGCAATAGCTGTGGAAGCTTTTGTCAGCAGCAACCTTGGACGCCGTCAGAAAAGTTTCAGAACGCACAGAATGCTCAGGAGCATGTCTCGCAACGGATTAAAAAGCATTAAATGATATCTCTAAACGGTGAATTTTCAACGGATTGAAGACTGGGTATAAATACCCTTCATCTGAAGATCATTCACAACTACAACAAAAAAGAACAAGAGATTACATTTCAAGAGAAACAAAACGCTGCTAGTTTTACTTTGTAAAACTTACTCTGATAAAAATTCTTTGTACATCATTTCATATATTCTGAGTATACCTCAGTTATTTGTACATTGTAACAGTTTAAGCTTCAAACTGGTTTAGTTTTAGAGCTTAAACAATCTTTTCTTTGTAAAACTATTTTTGAGCCTGGAGAGGCTTGTTGTCTAAAGAATACTTGTTTGTAAGAGCCTGGAGAGGCTTGTTGTCTAAAGAATACTTGTTTGTAAGAGCCTGGAGAGGCTTGACTGAAAAAGAATACTTGGTTGTAGAGCCTGAATAGGCTTGACTGTAAAAGAATACTTGTAATCTGGTTGAGATTAAGAGAAAATCCAAGTGTTTGTTGGCATTGGGACTGGACGTAGCTCACAGTGGTAGTGAGTGAACCAGGATAAATTCTGTGGCTAAGTTTTCTTACCCTTATCTCTTTTCAATTCGTTTATTCTAATCAAACGGTGTTGAAAAACTGTTCTGATAATTTATAAAAGCAAGAAACATTTTAAAAACATATTTTCAGAACTTGTCTTAAGAAACTTCAGACAACCCCTTTAACCTATATGAAATTTCATTATAAAAGCTATTTGAGAAAAGCTTTCATAAATTATTTAAGAAACACTATTCAACCCCCCTTCTAGTGTTTCTCTGTGTTTCTACAGGAAATGTAACAGAGCATTGATCGCATTGCGACCATAAGAAATCACCCGCCCTCAAACATAAGACTCTCGCCTAGTATGAATGCCATTGGCCTCAATAGCATTCGCATAAAATTCCCTAACAATGTTAGGGTCAAAGTAATCATCTGGGCGGCTGAGGCTGACCCAGTTCCTTCTGACTATCTCCGCTCTGAAGTCCTCGTACTCATCAGGCTCCAAAACTACCGGCCTCTCCTTAATAAAGTTACAATTCATCAGTGAACTGTAAGCTCCAAAGGCTTCAACGTTCTTGAAACGTTGAGCGTCGAATTCATGGTCCTCTTGGGGTGCTTGCCTAGCTCTCTTGGCACCCCCCTTTACTCTACTGGAGGTGCCTGCTCCCTTACTAACTTTGGTGTGAGCCATCTGCAACAATTTTAAATCAATATTAATTCTATGCAAATCATAGATTGCCCATAATTAATGAAATAAGTGGCCAATTTAACTCAAGAATCTGAGCAATCATTCAGTCAAGCACTTGTGCACACAATCTTGATTTTTAAGTTACCAATATGCCAATTAATTAATTTATTAATAGCATGCTAAAGTGATCAATTAAAGCAGTCCTAATTAATTTTAAAGAACATGGCATAACAGATTGGTAACAAAAATTAGGCTAAAAAATCATGTTATCAGTAACATGCAATAAGGCACAGTTATTCATGCATGAGCATGCAAAAATATGAAACAATCTAAGCCTACATGCACCATACATATCAACTTGCGAAAATTCATTGAGCACTTCAAAAACTACCACCTAAGTACACCAAAATATACCAATAAACATACCAAATCAACAAACATACTAAACAAAGACTCTATTGACAAATTTCTTAATTTAAAAAAAAAGGTCCTATGAGCCTAAGTTTTCTATCCTAAGGTTTTGCTCAAATGAAGAACTGAAAATTTCAATCGGTGCAAACTAATTAAAACTATAAAAACATACCTGGTGTAGCCTCAGAAACTGAAAAGAAGTGGATACGGAAGTGAAAAGGTCAGAGAAAAGGATGAGATTTCAGAGAAAATGGGAGTTTAAGAGTTGAGGAAAGGTTGAAATGACCTTTCCTCTTTTAAAATTTCAAATTTTATGGTGCAGTGCGCGCTTGCGCTACACTCTCGCTGAGCGAGAGTGCGTCAGCGAGAGTGCAGCGCGTACTTCATAAGAATATGAATTGTGCCGCTGCGCTTCACCTACGCTTAGCGCAGGTGAAGCGTAGAAAACAGAGAGTAATTTGATATTTCTGCGCTTTACCTTCGCTTAGCGAGAGTAAAGCGCAGAAAACAAAGACTATTTTTCAAATCTGCGCTTCACCTGCGCTAAGCGAGGGTGAAGCGCAGAAAACAGAGTTAAAATTCTGTTTTCTGTTTTCTACTGCTTCCTAACTCCAATTGTTTTTCATCCTTTACTCATTGAAATCAATCCAATTTCTAAAAATTTCTTAATATACAGAGGTATTGACTCTAAACAAAAATCAAAAACAAAATCAAAGAAAAAGTTAAAAACAAAAAATGATAGGTTACCTCTCAAGAAGCGCTTGTTTAACGTCTGATAGCTCGACGCCTGGTCACTTAGAAATTTATGGTGGCCTCAATTGGAGGATGATGGTTGACTCTGTTCCAGTTCTTCCTTTAAATTCCCATCCTCCATGCCAATCCCTTATTTTCTCATCATCACTGTCTTTACTAACTTCTTCTTCTGATGCTGCCCTTTTTCTCTTTTTAAATCTGAACTCCAACATGCTTTCTGGTTGCTTAACTCTTATTCTTGGCTTCCTCAGAAATCCAGAAACCTTTTTCTTCTTTTGATTCACAATGTCTGGAGCTTCTTTCTTTCTCACCTTTGGCAATTATGCTCTGGATTCAGATTTATAGACCCCATCAGTGGGATCTATTTTTAACTTTTCTGGGTTCTTCTGTAGTTTGGGGATTCCTCTGTCAATGTGAAACACAATGCTCTCATCTTTAGAGCTTAATTGATATTTTCCCCGATCAACATCCACTATTGCCTTGGCAGCTTTCATGAAGGGCCTTCCTAAAATTAAGGGGACATCAGTATCCTCTTCTTTTGTCTCTACAACATAAGAGTCAGCAAGATATACAAACTTGTCCACTTTAATTGGTAAGTCTTCAATCATCCCAAATGGGCTTTGACTGGACTTATTTGCAAGTTGTAACTTTACGTTGGCAGACTTGACATTCAAAATTCCCAGCTTGTTAAAATACGATAGCGGCATCAAATTGATGCTTGCTCCAAGATCTAATAAAGCATGTGTAGCTGGTTGATTACCAATAGAAAGAGGTATAGTAAACTTACCTGGGTCAAGTGACTTGCCTGTGGTGTAGACCACTTCTGGTTCTCCTTCTTCTTTTTGCAAAATCTCTTCTGGCTTCTCCTTTAATTGAACACTCTCCTTGCCGATCTCCTCATTGGGCACTTGTTCTTCAAATGTGATGCTTTCTTCTACATCACTTTCTTCTGTAATATTGCCATCAGTAGCAATCAAATTGCAGTGCTCTTTTGGATTTGTGTGAGTGTTTGTTGTAAAGTGGTCATTCTTATGTTCTGCCATCTCTGTTGCTAGTTGGCCCACTTGATTTTCTAATGCTTTGATTGATGCTTCTGTGTTCTTCTTGAATCCATCAAATCCTTGTATGAATGCATCAATCTTCTCTTCCAACCTGTTCAATCTGTCATACGTTGATGGTTGCTGCTGGTATGGTCTCTGTCTGTTCCTTCCATTTTGCCCCCATCCAGAGTTGTTTTGGTTATTCCTCCATCCTTGTTAGTACTGTTTGTTATTGTTGGAGAAATTTCCTTGCCTCCCCTGGTTACCCATGAAGTTGACTTGTTCGGCTTGGTTTTCTTGGTAAGAGCATTTACCATTGGGATGGTCACCTCCGCAAAAGTCATAGATCAAAGATTGGGCTTGAATAGGTTGGGATTGGACAACTTTTAACTGTTGAGGAAGTGCTTTCAACTGTTCTGTGAGTGCTTCTATCTGTCTCTTGATAAGCTTATTTTCTTCTAGAATAGCATCATTATTGTTGAGTTCCAACACTCATGTCTTCTGTATTTGAGTTGGTTGTCGTCCACACTGAGCTTGCTGATCATTCTGAGCAAAGTTGTCAATGATTGAGATTGCTCGCTCTGCATCCACGGATAAGATAGTTCCTCCTGCTGCAGCATCTATGAAAGATTTGGAATCAGATCTGAGTCCCTTGCAGAAAATGTTGAGTTGGGCAATGTCATCATAGCCATGATTGGGACATTTGCGCAGCATAGATTTGTATCTCTCCCAAGCTTCACATAATGGTTGATCTGATCCTTGTCTGAATGTGGAGATATCTGCTTTGGCTTGTATGTGTTTCCCTGGTGGGAAAAATCTTGTCAGCAATTTTTCTTCAACCACATCTCAGTTGTTTAAACTTTGGTTTGGATGTTACTTCAACCACTCCTTAGCTTTTCCTATCAATGAAAAAGGAAACAAGCGTAAGTATATAAATTCTAAATCACCTTCCTCAAAACCTATAGTGCCTATTAATTCATAAAAGTTTGAAAGATGTGTATTTGGATCCTCATGATCCAATCCTGCGAATTGATTGGCACTGATAAGATTGAGGTGAGCAGCCTTCAACTCAAGGACTTCGTTGTTGTTGGTAGAACAATGCTTGAATAATGGCAAGGTCCTTGATGCATGAAATATTCTCCCAAGGTTCTTCTTCTTGGTTGTTGTTCTGCCATATTTTTGGGTTCTTCCTAAAATATCCTCCTTCTCCTTCTCCTGTTTCTACTTCTGATCTTCCTTGATTTCCTTTCTATTTCTGGATCAAATTGTAACTGATTTGGGGACACCTGTGTGAAGTCTATTAATCAGTTTGAGCATTCAAACTTGATTCAAAGACTTAATATCCTTTAGTTTTAATGATTAACAAATAAGAGTATAATAAGAACAAATAAGATTATATAAACAGATTCTACTGAGAAAGGTATTGGTTTGTTGATTGTGTTTCAGGTTGAAATATTCATTAGAAGAAGAAGAAGATTTGATGAACAGAATCAGAATCAGAAGATAAGGATCAGAAGAACAAATGCAGGATTTAATATAAAGGTTGTCTGAAGTAAAGCAACTCGTCTGAAGTACAGAAGCTGTCTGAAGTAAAGCAACTTGTCTGAAGCATAGAAGCTATTTGAAGAACGCAAGCCGTCTGAAGTGCTGAAGTCGTCTGAAGTGCTGAAGCCGTCTGAAGTGCGCAAGCCATCTGAAGACGTGAAGACCATCTGAAGACGTGAAGACCATCTGAAGACGTGCAGACCATATGAAGACGTGAAGACTATCTGAAGAAGCCTATAAACAGAATCAAGAATTTATCTCTTGAAGACGTTGCTAAAGTGTAAAGCACACTCTACCAAAATGGAGTACACTTATATCAGTATAAAAGCTAAAAATGCTTTTAAGCCTCAATCAAAGTCTTGCACAAATGAGGAAACTCTGCAATGACTTTCTCTAATGATTGTTGCACCTGAAACAAAAGGCATTTCAGTATAAAAGCTAAACATACTTTTATACCTCGACCAAAGTCTTTCACAAATAAGGAAACTCGGCAAAGACTTTCGGCAACGCAGAAATTGCAGCAACAATGGTGGCAGCTTTATAGCAGCACCAACGTTGTACTTTGTCAGAATTGCCAGAACACCCAGAAGCGTGTCTCACAACGGATTGAATAGCATTCAATGCTATCTCTAAACGGTGGTATCACAATGGAAATATCATCATCACCAATCTAAGCAGAAGAAAAGCTTAGGAGACTATGCAGAAGCAACAAAGGAAAATGTTTGAATGAAATATTTTAATTCAAACATATTTTATCATCTGCAGGCAACACCTATCTGACAAGACACCTCACTCAAAGAAGAAAGAAGAAATGGTTTCAGGAAGCAAATGAAAAAAGGAGTATATACAGAATAAGCAAAAGGACAAATTCAACGGATATCTCCTAAAGAGACACTCCTAAAAGAAAACAGAGGAAAGCAGAAGAAAACAAATGAAAGCAGAAAGAAGCAGATTCAAGAGAGAGTATTCGCAGAATTATATCAAGAAACATCTCTCATGAAGAAGAAAATATCAAGTGTCAGAACGGGATCGTCTGAACACTCATTCGCTTAAGGAGAAACAACCATTTGAGAAGCTATTACGCAACGGCTATATGAGACACATCATCAACATCTCAACGGTATTATGAATCATCTTCAAACGGCTATATTCCAACAGAACATATAAATAGCCGCAAGGAAGAATTTGAAGATGTTGAACTCATTCACTTGGTTCAATCAGTTGATCAAGATGTATCAGAAAAACCTTATTGGTTGTTGACCATGCTTACTTGAATCAACCAGGTTGAAAAGGTTGAAAGAGAATCAACCATGCTACCGACCTATTGGTCAGTCATACAAAATTGTTGATCAACAGAATCAAACTAGTTAATCAGGCTGAATGCCTTATGGTTAACAAGAGTTGACTTGAGCTTAAGTGGATCATGAAGATGTCAACTAAGTTTGATCAGAGAGTTGGTTCTCAATCAGGTTACTGACTAGCTGGTCAGTTAGTTAGGTTGTTCAGTTGGTATGTTTAATCAAGTGGGTTGATTGTTCGAAAGGCAATCATGCTGAACAAATGACTATCAAACTGGGTACAGTTTGAAGCTTTGATATACCTTGGTGTTCCTATGATATGGGTGAGAATGTATCCCGTGGAAACTAATGGTTTGAGAACAAGGCTGGAGCATCATTTCACATCTTAGTTAGCCTACTCTCAGAGGATATATTCCTCATAGAAAGACAGGGATTGTACTTAATTCAAACACTTGTATCACTGTCTATCCTTGTACTTAGCTTGTAATGTCTGTATCCTGAGTGTGTACTCAGTAATCTCTATGTACAAGTAGAATCTAAGTTTAGAGGTTCTGGCGAACATCTAACTTGGATTGAGTAGTGAAACTACTCAACACTTTATGTGTCTGAGAGCCTGGAGAGGCTTGGTGGAAGAAAGAATACTTGTGTCTGGAGAGACTGTACTCGTGATGTCTGGAGAGACTGTACTCGTGATGTCTGGAGAGACTGTACTTGTGATGTTTGGAGAGACTGTACTCGTTGTGTCTGGAGAGACTGTACTCATTGAGTTGCCTGGAGAGGCAGTTGATAAGCAAAGAATACTCACTGAGTTGCCTGGAGAGGCAGTTGAAAACAAAGGAATACTCATTGTTTAGCTTGAAGAGTCTGTGGTAAAATAATCCTTGTATCTGAGTTCAGATAGTGGAAAATCCAATGGTTGTTTGCCTCTGGGACTGGATGTAGCTCACGGGTTTGTGGGTGAACCAGGATAAATTATGTGCCTAAGTTCTCTTTCCCTTAATCTCTTTATTTCTAGTTTTCATATTTATGTTGGGGTTTAAAAAGTATTTTTTATAATAAACTTAAAACAACTATTTCAATAAAATGATCTTTCATATAAACAAAACATGAGATGTCTCTTATATCATTTGAAGCATTACAAAGAATGTTCCTTGAAGAACTTCTGAAATAAATTCTCTGAAGTGAGACTGAAAGAGATCAGTACAGAAGTTAGGAACAGACTTCAGACAACCTCTAGTCGTCTGAAGTATTTCAGAAACAGTTCTGAAAATACTCTTTGTAATAATCTTCAAAAGATATTTTGAGAAGCCTCTGTTTAAAACAATCTTAAGCTTTAGAAGAAACACTGTTTTTCTTATCTTTCGCGCGTTTCAACTATCTTTGATCTCAAGACTTGTTTTGAACGTTGCCCATTTTCATGATTTAAATTAAAGATTTCCAAAAACAATCAAAAAGCTTAAAACACTATTCAAACCCCCCCTTTCTAGTGTTTCCTGTGGTTCTAACAATTGGTATCAAAGCTCACCTTCGGGTTGAGCATCTAACAAATGCAGAAGGAGTAGATCCTCAGAAGATGGAAATCTCACCAAGCTGAAGCAACTCTGAAGAATGATAATGAGAAAAGAAAATCATTTTCTTAAAACTCATTATTCATACAAGGCATCTTTCAGAAGGATATAGCTGGAAAAGGAAAGTGTATCTATCTCTAAGTCACAAACGGGTAACACCTTTCCTATCTTTGTTTAAATCTAAATTTAAGTATAACTGCTTATCTGCTGAATGTTTTGTTTTATTGAAATTATTATTACATAAGTGTACTTGTGTGAAAATAAATTGTTGCATAATAACTGTCCTATATATGTATGCATATTACTTGTTTTGTGTGTAAATCATCTGCAGTGCATGCGTGAATATATGTGTGATCATTAATTGCTGCATGTAATCTGTAAAATAGATGAAGAGTCGTGTATGTTAGTCATAATTGTTATTTTTTTAAAAATATGAAACGACACGATATGAATCATTGCATCATTAAACGGTTTCTCTCAATCGGCACGATGCACTATTTCCCACACCGGCTCAGTACCCAACCGTTACTTCATTAATGCTTGAAGCACGATCTCCTGCCCATATAAAGGATTCAATGATCAACATGGAAATTACACTTCAATCAAATCCTTTCTCTAAAAGGCCAAAGCACCTTCATCTCGGAAAGATCAACTGCTCTATAGTACCTATGGCAAATGCTTCAGTATTATCAAGTAACCCTGCCACCTCAGGTTTTGATGAGAAAATTATCCCATGCAAGATGGTAAATCTCTCAGAATTCGACGAGGCGGGTTACAAGATTTCTGAATACTTTGATGGTGTTGGATGGACTCCTTACTTCAACAACATTTCCTCCTCATGGCATAAGGAAAGTGTAATGGAGTTCTGGGAAAATATCAAGATCATATCTGGACCCAACAAAATCGGGATTGAAACGAAAGTAATGGGAAGATCATTTTTTGTGGACACCAAACTTATTGCTAAAATCATAGGTGTTCCTGACAGAGGGGAACAATACTTCCAAAGATGGGAATCTCTTCATGGTGGAACATTTGTTCTAGACCAACATCTTTTTGGAAGAAGAAGGATTGCTCCTTTCAGACCTTCTCAACTTCTGAGCACACCCAGAGCCCTCCTTGCTGTACTAAACTGTTGCATTCTTCCCAGAGGAAGAAAAAATTTAACTATAAACATGATGGAGAGGTTTGTATTGGGACTTTTGCTATCGAAAAAGAAAGTCAATCTCCCTTGGGTGCTGTTGTATCAGATGATGTTCAGAGATGAGATAGGCAATGAGAATCTCTATCCTCATAACACCCTAATCATGAACATTTTATTGCACAAGGGATTTCCTATGGAAAGTCTCTTTGATCAACCGTCTCCTGATTTCTTCACTCCGGCTGCATATACTGAGTTAGACCATACTCTTATTGAAAGAGAAGAAGCTCCTAAGAATCAAGGGGTCATTCCTCCTATCTTTGCTCCACGCATTGAAGGAGAAACTGAAGACACCCACTTAAGGTTTCACAAGAGGAAAAGGATGACATCAAGTGCAATGAATCTGAATAAGGTGAATGATAGGGTGACTCGGCTTACAAAGAGATTGAGTACTGCAAAGGGAGAACTCCAAAAGTTTAGGGCTAAAAAAGGGAAAAGCTGATGAGAACCAATCTAATGATCAATGAAATACCTGTGTTTTTGTTTCTAAGTCTTTGATCTTTAAAAATCTTAATATTCTGTCTCTAAGTCTTTGTATTTATGCTTTTATAATATTAATATTCTGTTGTGATTGATTTCCTTGTTTTCCAATTGTTTATATGTGCCTTTATTCGTGCATAGTTAGTCATATCTTCAACATAATTCTTTCTTAACTAAATAACAAATGGTATCACTAAAAGATAAAACATTTAATTAACCTAAAAGCAATATTTAAAATGTGTAATCTAAGATAAATTTGATAACAGAATTAAAATTTATATATTAAGACAATTGATTACTTAAATTGAAACTATTAACCTAAGACATTTGTTTTAATGATTAACTAATTCTTTTAAAATATATCAAGTGCTACTGAAAGGTATTTTTAGTTTGTGTATATTTCAGAAAAACAGGTTTTTGAAAATAAGCTAAAAGAAGATCAATCGGAGGAAATGCCATGTGTAAAAAGATGAATCAAGGCAACATCATCTAAAAAGAATGTCTAAGTGTGATATCATCTCCATTGTCTGAACCTGTTCAGACAGTTCACAATGAATTTACTGAAATTGTGGGTCAGAAATGTTAAGACGATTGATACACAAAGCACTGAGCCTACCTCTACGCTTGAAAAGATAATTTTGACTTAGTCACATCTCTTCTTTCTGAACTTGTTCAGAAGGCTCTCGGTGAACCTCCTGAAATTGTGGGTCAGGAATGTTAAAGTAATGGAAACTCAAGTCATTAAAGTCTATTTCAATCCTTGAGGGACAGGTTAAGATGATTGTTCAAAGATTCTCTGAAGCACAAAAAGACAAAAGACTAAAAGGAGGATTTGCAGACATCAAGCGACCTCAGAAGAAGAAAAGTTTTCAAAGAAAGGTGCAATGTCAGAAAAGTTTTCTTCCATCTAGAGAATAATGAGGAAATCTAATGGTAACATCACTTCACCTTAAAACTTTAATATCCGTGAAAAATTGTTCTCTAGTAAAAGATTTTTAATCAACAAATAATATTTTAATTAATAACATAAAAGACTCAACATATTAAAAGCTTCTCAGATAATAATAATCATAAAATCCTTTGTTCTGATACCATAAAAATCTGTTTTCAAAAATTTTCTTCTAAAATGTTTTCTCACATATTCTATTCTATTTTTCTTTCTTTTCTGTTTCTAAAAAGGTGTTTTCGAAAAAGTAATATCTTCTAATACGTTTTTATGTCTCTTCCTAACTGTTTTTCAAAAACGTTTTCCAAAACTTACTTTATCCATGCTAATGACTCAGTTTCCTATAGGGCTTCATCTATGACCAATCAATGATGCACGTTTCAATACTTTCAAGGTTTGAAACTGTCATCATGAAAAGCTATCTGAGCCCATATACATCGCGTGAACAACAATCCAATGGATTCATTTTCCTTACTTCTCTATTTTACCCTTGCTTCAAAGTCCTATAAATTCACAAGAGCCCCTCACACAAACTCACATCTTCAAAGCTCCTCTATAGATTTGTCTAAGGTTCTGAGTAAGTGGCTCCCAGAGAATGATGGAGAAGCAAAGGAAAACAGAAGAAGGACCTCTGGAACATGTTGAGGCAAAGATCAAGTCATCTTGGATGATGTATGGAATGAAGAGTAAGGGAAAGGGTTCATCTGAAAACCCGTTTCTCTATACTTGGACCATGGTGATCTTGCTGCATCACAGGTGGACTGGAAGATCACTGGGAGATCCCAGAATAGTCAATCTTATTAAAAGAACTACTGACAAAGTGGTTCTTGGAAGTAAGGTGGTGGCTAATGATCGAGACACAGTCTCACATGATGCACCTCCATCGTCCCAGCGGCTAGAAGGAAAATGCGTGCAGTAAGGCACGGTTGGGATGAAGTCTGGGGCTCTGAGGCAACTCCTGAAGCTTTTGCAGCAGAAGGAGTGGTGATAGCTTTAAAAGAGATGAAGTCTATAAGGCTATGCCTCAGGCCTTCGAAGGAATCTCCGGAGGAAGCAATGGATGGATACATTCTATTTTTGGAATGTAACCTCTTTTCTTTTTGTGAAAACCTGCTTTTTGTATTTATCAAATGTTTTGAGAAAATTTAACCTTGTGTATTTCTGTTTTTATTTCAGCTCATTTTGTTTATCAAAAATTGTTTTATTCATTAACAGTTGGTATTTATCTCTTAATCTTTGGTATCTGAATAATAATAATGACAATTTGAGTAATAACGTCCCTGCAAAATTAGAACAACTAATTCAGACAATGTCTAAAAACCTTAATGTAAGATAAAAAGGGGAGAAATATAATCAGTAAAGAAATACGGCTATAAATAATTGATAAAAGTAAATAAACTTAAGATAAGAAGATATATATGAAACTCAACAATATGAAACCATGAACCTTTTTAATTGATGACAAAAGGGGGAGAAATATAAAACTCACAAAATGATGTTAATATTTTATGTACTGAAAAAATATAAAAGGGGAGAAATATAAAAATAAGGGGAAAATATATAAATAATAAAATGATGTATGTCAGAAAATAACAATTGGTATATGTAAGAACAGTGTAATTATATAACAATTAGTATCTGTGATAAGTTAATAATATGTGGTAATATTAGTTTTCAATAAATAACAAACAATAATAATTGGTATCTAAAAAGATTAACATCTGATTAATAATTGGTATCTAAAAGATTAACATCTAGTTTCTAAGAAGTACTAACATTTGGAATCTAAAGATTAACATCTAGTTTCTAAAGGATAAGTTAACAAAATGTATCTAATCTTGTTAGTAGTTAGAATAATAATAATTGGCAACATTTAACAAACTAAAGAATAAATGTTCTCCTCAGGGGGAGTATTATAGATAGGGGGAGCCTTCTATATACTTAACCATCTTTCCTTAATACATTTTGTAAGTTATGCATAACTTATTTGTCATCATTAAAAAGGGGGAGATTGTGAAGTCTATTAATCAGTTTGAGCATTCAAACTTGATTCAAAGACTTAATATCCTTTAGTTTTAATGATTAACAAATAAGAGTATAATAAGAACAAATAAGATTATATAAACAGATTCTACTGAGAAAGGTATTGGTTTGTTGATTGTGTTTTAGGTTGAAATATTCATTAGAAGAAGAAGAAGATTTGATGAACAGAATCAGAATCAGAAGATAAGGATCAGAAGAACAAATGCAGGATTTAATATAAAGGTTGTCTGAAGTAAAGCAACTCGTCTAAAGTACAGAAGCTGTCTGAAGTAAAGCAACTTGTCTGAAGTACAGAAGCTGTCTGAAGTAAGCAACTCGTCTGAAGCATAGAAGCTGTCTGAAGAACGCAAGTCGTCTGAAGTGCTGAAGCCGTCTAAAGACGTGAAGACCATCTGAAGACGTGAAGACCATATGAAGATGTGAAGACTATCTGAAGAAGCCTATAAACAGAATCAAGAATTTATCTCTTGAAGACGTTGCTAAAGTGTAAAGCACACTCTACCAAAATGGAGTACACTTATATCAGTATAAAATCTAAAAATGCTTTTATGCCTCAATCAAAGTCTTGCACAAATGAGGAAACTCTGCAATGACTTTCTCTAATGACTGCTGCACCTGCAACAAAAGGCATTTCAGTATAAAAGCTAAACATACTTTTATACCTCGACCAAAGTCTTTCACAAATAAGGAAACTCGGCAAAGACTTTCGGCAACGCAGAAATTTCAGCAACAATGGTGGCAGCTTTATAGCAGCACCAACGTTGTACTTTGTCAAAATTGTTAGAACACCCAGAAGCGTGTCTCATAACGGATTGAATAGCATTCAATGCTATCTCTAAACGGTGGTATCACAATGGAAATATCATCATCACCAATCTAAGCAGAAGAAAAGCTCAGGAGACTAAGCAGAAGCAACAAAGGAAAATGTTTGAATGAAATATTTTAATTCAAACATATTTTATCATCTGCAAGCAACAGCTATCTGACAAGACACCTCACTCAAAGAAGAAAGAAGAAATGGTGTCAGGAAGCAAATGAAAAAAAGGAGTATATACAGAATAAGCCAAAGGACAAATTCAACGGATATCTCCTAAAGTGACACTCCTAAAAGAAAACAGAGGAAAGCAGAAGAAAACAAATGAAAGCAGAAAGAAGCAGATTCAAGAGAGAGTATTCGCAGAATTATATCAAGAAACATCTCTCATGAAGAAGAAAATATCAAGTGTCAGAACGGGATCGTCTGAACACTCATTAGCTTAAGGAGAAGCAACCGTTTGAGAAGTTATTATACAACGGCTATATGAGCCACATCATCAACATCTCAACGGTATTATGAATCATCTTCAAACGGCTATATTCCAACAGAACATATAAATAGCCTCAAGGAAGAATTTGAAGATGTTGAACTCATTCACTTGGTTCAATCAGTTGATCAAGATGTATCAGAAAAACCTTATTGGTTGTTGACCATGCTTACATGAATCAACCAGGTTGAAAAGGTTGAAAGAGAATCAACCATGCTACCGACCTATTGGTCAGTCAGACAAAATTGTTGATCAACAGAATCAAACTAGTTAATCAGGCTGAATGCCTTATGGTTAACAAGAGTTGACTTGAGCTTAAGTGGATCATGAAGATGTCAACTAAGTTTGATCAGAGAGTTGGTTCTCAATCAGGCTACTGACTAGCTGGTCAGTTAGTTAAGTTGTTCAGTTGGTCTGTTTCATCAAGTGAGTTGATTGTTTGAAAGGCAATCATGCTGAACAAATGACTAACAAACTGGGTACGGTTTGAAGCTTTGATATACCTTGGTGTTCCTATGATATGGGTGAGAATGTAGCCCGTGGAAACTATTGGTTTGAAAACAAGGCTGGAGCATCATTTCACATCTTAGTTAGCCTACTCTCAGAGGATATATTCCTCATAGAAAGACAGGGATTGTACTTAATTCAAACACTTGTATCACTGTCTATCCTTGTACTTAGCTTGTAATGTCTGTATCTTGAGTGTGTACTCAGTAATATCTATGTACAAGTAGAATCTAAGTTTAGAGGTTCTGGCAAACATCTAACTTGGATTGAGTAGTGTGAATACCCAATTTTATCCGGGCTAATATTATTTTAATTTCAGTTTTGTTAAATTTAATTTGTAAATAAATCTCAAAATAAAAATAATAAAGTTTCAATTTCAAAATAAAAAAAATAACAAACCTAAATTTGTTTTAGTTAAAATCAAAATCAAAATCAAAATCAAAATCAAAATCAAAAAATAAAAAATAATGATTCTAAATATTCAGAAAAAATAAAAAATAATAAAATTAGAAAATAATTTAAAAATCCAAAAATTAGAAGAAAAAGAAAAAGCTAAAAAAATAATAGAATAAAATATCTTGGAGAGTAGGTTTGAGTTGAGAAAATCAAGGGATATTGGTTGTTAGTGGGAGAATTTGTTGCTAGAAGTGAGAAAATGGGGGAAGTGGTTTTAGGAGGTGGTTTCAGTTAAGATAGTATAAAAAGGTCAGCAACACAGGGTCAAGGGGGACGGACTTAAAAAAAAAGAGGAGACGCGGTTATTGGTTTTCGGAGAAAAAGAGAGAAAACTCACGGTCACATACAGGGCTGCAAACAGAAACAAAAAGGGAGACTACCAAAGGAAGAAACAACACACGGCTGTAAGCAAAGGAGAAACAGAGAGTGGATAAAAGAAGGAATTGTCAGTTTGAGAATAATAGAGAAGGACAAAGATTTAGTGGAAGAAGCGCAGCAAAATACAAAATAAGGAGAGTAAATCAGAAGAGTGCAATCAATCAAATTTCAGATTTTCTTTCCCTCCCACTCTATTGTTTGTTTTTTCCACAGCTTCCTTTATACGATTTGTGGGTGAATGATTTATCCTGTTAGATAAACACAAATATCATCTTGTGCATATAATCAAATTAATCAATTGTGAGAAATTAATGGAGAAATTGGCAAGGTATTAGCATGTCCAATCACATTATAGGAAAAACAGAATGTAGCCAAAACCAGAGATCAATTTACAGCCCCGGTCAGAAACAGAGTACAGGAAAAATAAATAGAGGAACCGAATCACTACCACGGATCACCGTCTCAGCCATTGGCGGACCACCAGTGAGCTTTCATCGCCCAGCCACCTCCGTCAGTTGTTCCATTGCCGCAGTCGCTCCCCTAACCGCCACCCCCCAGACCCTCACCACTATAGCCACTGCACTGCTGCGCGCTGCCGTGTCCAGCCGTTGCGGGAATCCATTCGCCGTGCGCAGCCAGACCAGAGACAACAGCCCCTTCCTCCTCCGCGCATGGCTGTCTTACCTCACCTCTTCTGCGCGCGACGCATCTTCGATCGCTCCCGCCGCCGCGCGCGGCAGCCGCGTCCCGTCCTCATCCGGTAGCCGTCGAGCGACCTGCGGCCAGCCACCCCCTTCTTTCTCCTTTACCCTTCCTTCTTCCCTTTCCTTCAGCCGCAACTCTCCCTTCTTTTCTTCCCCCTGTTCTTTCTCTCCCTTTCTTAATTAGGTTTTCTTTCTTCACTTTAGTTGTGTGCGTGTGTAAAAAAGGGAAATCTGATTTTTTATTATTATTATTATTATTTTTTAACTATTCTATTTGTAAATAGTTCATTTGATGTAAACATTTATGAGTAGTAATTTTGGGTGTTTTTTATTGTATGAATATTTGAGTGAAATTTGTAAATATGTGTGTTTGTTTCTAATTAAAAATTGTGACTTCAAAGATATAGGTTTAATTTTAAAATTTTTGAATAATCAAAATTAAAAATATAATAAATGTAGATGCAATAATTTGGTAATATTAACGAATAGCATTTCTATCGTTAATATTATTCAAATTATATAGGACTATGGAGTATAATCATTTGCTAATGAGATAGTCCTCACAAATTGTAAATTATTGTTAAAATTAAGAAATTTTTTTTTCTTTTTCTAAAAATAAAACGTTAACGAGTAGCATTTCTACTGTTAACGAGACTGTGGAGTATAACCATTTGTTAACAAAATAGTCTCCACACTTGTAAATAAATTTTTAAAGATAATAAAAATATTTTTTTCAAAATAAACAGCGTTAAGACTAGCATTTCTAGCAATAATGTTATCTCTAAAAAATAAAAACTTTTTACTCGATTTAAAAATAAATTTTGATAATAAAATCACTCAATGATAAAGTGATATTAAATGAATAGCAATTCTATCATTTAATATTATTTGAACCAGAAGGGTTCATTGTATAGCCATTTGCTAACAGAAACCCTTCAAGAGTGAATTCATTTTTCAAAATCAACTATTTCAAAAATAAATCAAACAAAAAACCTTTTCAAAAACATTATCAAAATTCAAACTTTCAAACAATCAACAAATCAATCTTTCAGAACTACGTGGCTTTGATTTCCCCATTGCAGCTGGGGATACGTAGGAGCGGGAACCGGCTCCGTCAAGCCCAAATAAATATTTTTCTAAATTTTCCCATAATCTAAAAAATAAAAAATGTAAATAAATTTGTAAATAAATAAAAACAAAAAGATTTCTTTTAAAAAGGGGTAAAATAAATATTTTTCAAAAGTTAATAAATCTGCACAATTAATTAGAGGTAACCGTCTTAGGACGGATGTCGTAGGGTGCTAATACCTTCCCTACACATAATCGACTCCCGAATCCAAATTTGGTATCAAAGACCATTTTTTTTAAAAAAGGGTTTTTCCGATATTTTCCCTCAAAAATAAATATTGGTGGCGACTCCATTGAAAACGATTTCTCAATACCTTTTGTTTCGTTGTCCCGTCGTGACCCCGGTTTCGACAGATGGCGACTCCACTGGGGATTTTAAGAGTCAAGCCTGTCATAATTAATTGTGCAAAGTTGTTGACCTTTATATTTATTTTTCCCTTTTTGTTTTGTTTTGTTTTTTTTTATTTTGCTTTGTATATGTTGTTGTAAATATTTCTCCCCATATCTTTGTAAATATTTTTACTTATACATTATCTGATGTATGCCCCTGATATTGTAAATATATTATGCTTCAACCCTAGGATAGAAGACTTTTTTTTCTGTATATATTTGTGTTGCTTGGTTTGTTTTGCATATGGGGTAGTCTTTTAGGACTATAGATTGGTATGCTCCCTACACACACTTCACAGTCACTTACCTCACACACTTATTGGGCTCTATACCCGAGCCTGTGCGAACCAAGGAGTAGGAGATGTCTTAATAATTGTCAATTGAGGGGCTTTATGCTCACTTGACAATAGTTGATTCATCACTCAGATTGTTACCGGTTTCATCGGTTAGTCATAATTGAGATGGGTTTCTCCATACTTATGTCTAACTTATGAATCGGGTCCTTTTCTATGTGACAAGGGCAATCTGGGAGCCTTTATCTATAGAGGTCTAGACCCGTCCTTGAGAATCATGCACATTCAATGAGCTTAGTGACCACCAAAGTTAGAGTCATAACCTTAGAGATACCTTTCCATAGGGTTTTACCTAATTTAGGACACATGGGGAGCATTTTCCTTCGTTTTCTTTCATTATTCATTGTACATATTTACTATCGCGTTTATCAGTAGGACCTTACTTTGTATTCACATAAAACATTTTTTTTCTTTTCTTCAAAAAATGAAAATAAATGGATAGTGATTTTTTCCCCTTAAAAGAATTTAAAAAAAAAATAAAATAAAGAAGAGACATTTTCCTCTCCACCATGCCTTCATGTATATCATGATCATCCTTAGTTAACATATCATCATTTTTTTTAAAAGGAAAAATCATGCAAAGGAAGTTTATTTCTTCCGTTTTCTTTCACCCTTCATTGTCCATGTTCAGGGTGACATTTAACAATAAGGCACATCCATGCATGAAAGTCCTTTTTTTTTCTCTAAACCCAAAAAAAAAGCATCTCTTTATTAGCATTATCATGTATCTCATACATTTTTCATGTATAGCGCAACATTCATAAAACATGCATCTTAACATGTCATGGTCCATAATTTTGTCAGAAAAAAAATAACATTCATTCATTCATTAACATAATATTTCCTTTTAAAAGAAAATAAACTTATGGTGAAAATATTTCTTTTACAAAAAAAAACAATAAAAAATAAAAAAAAATCTCCATTAAAATTAGCATGCATCTCATACATTTTCATCCATATCATAATTATCTTTACCCATATCATCATTTTTCCCTTATATCGCAGAAAAAAAAAAGACAAATAAATATTTCTCCATTAACATTGTCATGTACATCATGCATCTTTTGGGCACATCATGCTCATCCTTGGTTGGCTTTGTCTTCATGTCTAAAGAAAAATGAAAAATAAAAAACAAAGAAAGAAAAATTCATGCATGTTCATATGATCATGGTTACATTTGTCCATAATTTTGCCAAAAAATAAAAGTCAAATTTCATTTTTTAGAAAACAAATAAATTGAAGTGAAAATATTTCTTTTAAAAAAAAAATAAAAGAAAAAAAAAGGGTTCTCCACTAGCATCTCATACATCTTATTATGTTATCTCATATTCTCCTTTAATAATGTCATGCACTCCATGCATCTTTCAACATCCTTAGTTTATCATGGTATCATTTAGATCTATCATATCTCATAAAAAAAAAAAACAAAGTTCATGCATTTTCACTTACACTGTCCATAATAATCATGTAAAAAAAAAGAGTGTTGCATCTGCATAAATTTTAAAGGCATAGTAGGTTGCATTTCCCTTGCATGATAACATTTCTATCCTAATATTTTGTTTTGTTTGTATAAAAAAATAAAGAATAAAATAAAATAAGAGAAAGAAAGAAATCCATCAAGTGATTGTTTCCTCATCACACTTACAAGACTTGTGCCAAGCAAGGATCATGGATGAACTTGAACACAATCAGGAGAAGTTAAGAGGCGACTTCAACAAGAGGGGTAGATGACAAGCTTTTAGGGATTATTGCAAAAGGGAGAGAGAATCTCTCAGGGGTAAACAGACAATCATACATGCTCTTCTACCAAGCTCTAAGTGCACATACAGTTTCATAGATTGAACCCTCAATGGACTTTGGTTCCATTGGCAATGCATCCATCCAACCCAACCCAACCATCCATCACCAGTCCTCAAGGAACCCAACATCCACCATATGACCTTCCACTCAGCTATACATCACCTCAGTCCACAAGATGATAGCCCACCAGTTTTAACTTCCAAACCTGAAGCCCAACCCAGCCCAACCACCAGAGTCTGACCCAAACCCATGAAGAAGCCTCACATACCATCATCTCCTATCTTCCTACCATGTCAATTCCACACAACCATGCACCTGTTCTTAACACCAACCCCCCAAGATATTGATACATCAGTGATGACTCTAACGTCCAAGCTCAAAATACCTCTCAGCCACACCACTGCCCACCTACATGACCATGGGGGAGCCCTAATCCTCACAAACATGGATGACAAAGATCTCCAGTATCCCAAGAATTCTGACAAATACTATGTTCAAAAAAAAAAGAAAAAAAAGAAGAAAAAAGAAAGAAAAGCTCGCTAGGTTGAAAATCCAAAAGGATGACCTAGGCAAAGTTAGAGCGACCCGCTGAGTTGAAAACTCGCAAGAGCAGCTCAAGCAAAAGTCAGGGTCAAGCAAAAAAGGTGTTCAAATCATGTGTGGAGATCGTGCACGGGGGCAAAAGATTTGACAAGATTATCAGGAGAGGTGGTGTGCCAAAATCACAAACTGGGGCAATTGCAAACCAGTGTTATATGCTTGTGGAGCATAGCCATGTTCTTTGTTGCAAAGAAAGCTCAGAGCTCAGCAGAAGCAGTCATTACAAGGAAGTCCTTTTTGGAAACGGGGCTAAAGGGAGGCTAAGGCCTTAACATTTGATCATGAGCAATCCACTCAAACGGTACCACATCATATCCCTCATCACACCCTCAAATGATGCTTGGTTGCCCTCCATTTCCCACCCGATCACAACCATCCATATCCACACCACCACAACCCTATCAACCATGAAGCCGAGAGCCAAACCCTAGCCCAAACCAAAGAAGGCCAAACAGCCACAAAAAATAAAGGGCTTGTCTGACCCATGACTCACATCAAGTCAGTATCCCACCTTACCCGCAACTCATTGATTGTCCTTCACCCATTACTTCTAGTTGGGTTGCTGCATTCAAAAGGTTGTGCTCCAAATGTCAAATATGGCTATCCTATTGGCACCAGGGATGTTATGTTGTGGAGCTTTAAGGAACAAAATCCCAATCCTTCGCCAAATCAAGAAAGTCTCACGGTTAATGCTATCAAAGCTCAATAATTGAGAGTTCTCCAAATTTCCTATGGTTTTTAGGATTTGTCAAAATAATTTTGTAATACTGATCATATTGCTCTGCCCAAGGCTTTAGGATGACTTTTGTATACAGGGCGCACATTTTTCTTTCAGCATATGTTTTCAAAGATGCATGTTGAATTTTCCAGCTCCTTGCTTCCAGCCTTAATCTCATTCACTTCATTTCTTCCTTGTGCCATTGTAAATAATGTAAATCTACATGTGTTCCTCTCATGAAAGTGCTAATATCTCATAGTCCATCAATCATGCCAATAAGGATGATGAGAAAATTCATAGAATTGTTGCCTAGGTTTGACAACCACAAGGAAAAGGGGCCACTTTGAATTTTGAGGGGATAAAGACCAAGTTGTTAAGTGTGATATCATGTGTATCAATTTTTTGTATCCTTGAGATGATTTCTCTCTTAGTTCGTAGAAGATGAATTTGACGTTTTGGTCTCAAAGTTAAAGTCTGAAAATGAGCAATCATGATTTGAAATGATGATGGCCATCTTTCTCTACCCCAAAAAAAAAAAATCAAATCATTATCCCTAGTTGTCCCCTTTGAGCCTAAATTTTCCTTTCAAATAACCCTGGACAAGGATCGCCCCACATTGGGGTTGGTACAAAGTGAAGTCAACTTTTGTCGATGATATGCTAATTCAAAAGAGTAAAAAAAAGGGGAAAATGGAAAAAGGAAAAAGCAAAAGCATAAAAGAAAATAATGAGCAAAAGTGAAAGGACCATTGACTTCAAGAATCTCAGTTAAACACTCACCTTCTTGAAAAAAAAAAGAGGTTATCGATCCTTGATCCCTTGAACCCTTAAACACTTGTTGGGCCTACTATATCTTTCTTTCATAACCATTAGCCCTGACCACATTGCAAGCCTTGTAAAGTCCATTCTGATCAATGAAATGATTGCTTTCATTTTCATGCCTGTAATTTTAAGATCAAGATGTTAAAGATTGGTGGTTAATGGCAAAAACAAAAAAAAAGAAAAAAAACAAAAGAAGAAAAAGTGAAAAAAAATCAAGAAGATATAGGGGCCCGTTAGGTTGAAAACCCACAAGGGCAACCTAAGCAGAATTTAGGGCAAGAAGAGAGTGCAATGGTGACAAAACTGGGGCAAGTAGGTTATTTGAAATATACAAAACTGGGGCAAACAAACGGCTGAAACCCAAAAGATTGAAGTCATCTTGGAATACACTGGGGCAAATGCAATGTTTAAAGCATATGAGACTGGGACAACTTGGAATACACTGGGGCAAATGCAATGTTTGAAGCATATGAAATTGGGGCAACTTGGAGTACACTAGGGCAAATGCAATATTGAAGCATGTGAGGCTGGGGTAAGCCCATATTTGGCATTTGGTTGATGGATTTTCAAAATTCAAACATGAGGGACTAACACTTTTCATCAGAAAACATCACTCAAAAAAAAGAGAGAGCCTTTACCTCTGTCACCACCTTTTGTAAATCCTCTCACTTTGTAAATATTACCCCTTTTGTAAATATGACAATCTCATTTTTGCTTTCACCCTTTTGGTTAATTCAATTTGCATTTTATGGTGAACATGTACTGAAAGGAGATTTGTGTTTACACTTGAAAAAGTATTACATTTGTTTTGACAATTCTAAAAGTCATGAGAAAATTTGATGAACTCTTAAAATCCGCAGTGGAAAATATTAACCAGATCCCTAAATCAATGATAAAAGGCCTAGAGCAGCTCACTTCAGAAGGTGTCTAGTCAGAGGCTAAGGCGTGAATGGAACCAAAGGCCCATAACAGATCAGAAGAAAAGTCCTTGATCATCCATGAATCTTGGGGCACTTGCCACTGTAAGGGTTAAGGATTCAAACATTCAATCAAGTTCCAATCAAGTGAAAATAATGAACAAGGATGAGATGTTCATCATGCATTTTGCATCAATAACATGACATCAATTGTCATCAACCATTCATCTACATACATACTTGTATTGTCATCATGTCATTACTTTCACTATGCATCTCGCATCATGTAATTTCTTTGTGCATCTTGCATTATCTTGCATCATCATCATCATTCTTATCATGCATTGTCCTTGCTTGAGTTTTACTCTCTGCATCTCACATTCTTTGCATCATGCATATCATTGCAAAATTTTAACCAGCATTCCTTGGGTCCCAGTACCCATGGCAATCCTTTGGGTTTACATACTCATTGCATCTTCAGGGTCCCCGTACCCATCAATTTCATTGTCTTGGGTTTCGTACCCGTCACGTCCCCATTGCTTCTTAGGGTCCAAGTACCCGTCAATTGCAATTCTTTGGGTACACATACCCATTGCATCCTCAGGGTCCACGTACCCGTCAACTTCAATTCTTTGGGATCACATACCCATTGAATCCTCAGGGTCCAAATACCCATCAAGTTCTATTCTTTGGGATCACATACCCATTGAATCCTCAGGGTTTAAGTACCCGTCAACTTCAATTCTTTGGGTTCACATACCCATTGAATCCTTAAGGTCCACGAACCCGTCAATTGCAATTCTTTGGGTACACATACCCATTGCATCCTCAGGGTCCATGCACCCGTCAACTTCAATTCTTTGGGTTCACATACCCATTGAATCCTTAGGGTCCACGAACCCGTCAACTTCTATTCTTTGGGTTCACATGCCCATTGAATCCTCAGGGTCTAAGCACCCGTCAAGTTTTATTCTTAGGTTCACATACCCATTGAATCCTTATGGTCCACGTACCTGTCAACTTCTATTCCTTAGGTTCACATGCCCATTGAATACTCAGGGTCCAAGCACCCATCTACTTTTCTTTGGGTTCACATACCCAATGCATCCTCAGGGTCCATGCACCCGTCAAATTCAATTCTTTGGGATCACATACCCAATACATCCTCAGGGTCCAAGTACCCGTAAACTTCAATTCTTTGGGTTCACATACCCAATGCATCTTTAGGGTCCTTGTACCCGTCAAATGGCGATTTGCTTGGGTATTGTGCCCAGTGCACCATTAGCGTCTTCGTACCCGTTGTAGTCCTCAGGACCCCGTGCCGATTGCATCTCAGGTCTGCGTACCCGTTGCAATCCTCAGGTCATCGTGCCTGTGACACTTGCCTACTTTTCTCACTCTCAAAAGCCCAGGACCAACTCTGGCACCCAAAGTCCGAGACCAGCTTCGGCACTCACTTCAGTTCAAAAGCCCAGGACCAACTCTGGCACCCAAAGTCCGAGACCAACTTCGGCACCCATTTCAGTTCAAAAGCCCAGGACCTACTCTGGCACCCAAAGTCCGAGACCAACTTCGGCACCCATTTCAATTCAAAAGCCCAGGACCAACTCTGGCACCCAAAGTCCGAGACCAACTTCGGCACCCATTTCAGTTCAAAAGCCCAGGACCTACTCTGGCACCCAAAGTCCGAGACCAACTTCGGCACCCATTTCAGTCAAAAGCCCAGGACCAACTCTGGCACCCAAAGTCCGAGACCAACTTCGGCACCCAAAGTCCGAGACCAACTTCGACACCCATTTCAGTTCAAAAGCCCAGGACCAACTCTGGCACCCAAAGCCCAGGACCTACTCTGGCATTGATTTCATTCAAAAGCCCAGGACCTACTCTGGCACCCTTTTTACTTTTCTGTCTAAAAGCCCAGTATCGGCCTGGCACCCTTTTTACTTTTCTGTTTCAAAGCCCAGTATCACCCCGGCACCCCTTTTACTTTTCTGTCTAAAAGCCCAGTATCGGCCTGGCACCCATTTTACTTTCCTGCTTCAAAGCCCGGTATCGGCTCGACACCCTTTTTACTTTTCAGTCTCAAAGCCCAGTATCGGCCTGACACCCTTTTTACATTTCAGTCTCAAAGCCCGGTATTGGACCGGCACACAGTAACATTTTCAATCAAGAATTCAACACTTGTTTGGAATCTTGTCCTTTCATCATCGCATTGGATATTTCAGTCCACGGTGTTAATTGTTCTTTGTTAAGGTCCTCGCACTTCGTGTTAGCCTTCGGATAAAATTGATTCACTTCTTTACCTATTTCTTATTACCATAATCTAAAAAACATTGTTATCTAGATTATTTAACAAGAAATATGTAAAGACGGGCAACTGTGAATACCCAATTTTATCCGGGCTAATATTATTTTAATTTCAGTTTTGTTAAATTTAATTTGTAAATAAATCTCAAAATAAAAATAATAAAGTTTCAATTTCAAAAATAAAAAAATAATAAACCTAAATTTGTTTTAGTTAAAATCAAAATCAAAATCAAAATCAAAAATAAAAAATAATGATTCTAAATATTCAAAAAAAATAAAAAATAATAAAATTAGAAAATAATTTAAAAATCCAAAAATTAGAAGAAAAAGAAAAAGCTAAAAAAATAATAGAATAAAATATCTTGGAGAGTAGGTTTGAGTTGAGAAAATCAAGGGATATTGGTTGTTAGTGGGAGAATTTATTGCTAGAAGTGAGAAAATGGGGGAAGTGGTTTTAGGAGGTGGTTTCAGTTAAGATAGTATAAAAAGGTCAGCAACACAGGGTCAAGGGGGACGGACTTAAAAAAAAAGAGGAGACGCGGTTACTGGTTTTCGGAGAAAAAGAGAGAAAACTCACGGTCACATACAGGGCTGCAAACAGAAACAAAAAGGGAGACTACCAAAGGAAGAAACAACACACGGCTGTAAGCAAAGGAGAAACAGAGAGTGGATAAAAGAAGGAATTGTCAGTTGAGAATAATAGAGAAGGACAAAGATTTAGTGGAAGAAGCGCAGCAAAATACACAATAAGGAGAGTAAATCAGAAGAGTGCAATCAATCAAATTTCATGTTTTCTTTCCCTCCCACTCTATTGTTTGTTTTTTCCACAGCTTCCTTTATACGATTTGTGGGTGAATGATTTATTCTGTTAGATAAACACAAATATCATCTTGTGCATATAATCAAATTAATCAACTGTGAGAAATTAATGGAGAAATTGGCAAGGTATTAGCATGTCCAATCACATTATAGGAAAAACAGAATGTAGCCAAACCAGAGATCAATTTACAGCCCCGGTCAGAAACAGAGTACAGGAAAAATAAATAGAGGAACCGAATCACTACCACGGATCACCGTCTCAGCCATTGGCGGACCACCAGTGAGCTTTCATCGCCCAGCCACCTCCGTCAGCTGTTCCATTGCCGCAGTCGCTCCCCTAACCGCCACCCCCAGACCCTCACCACTATAGCCACTGCACTGCTGCGCGCTGCCGTGTCCAGCCGTTGCGGGAATCCATTCGCCGTGCGCAGCCAGACCAGAGACAACAGCCCCTTCCTCCTCCGCGCGTGGCTGTCTTACCTCACCTCTTCTGCGCGCGACGCATCTTCGATCGCTCCAGCCGCCGCGCACGGCAGCCGCGTCCTGTCCTCATCCGGTAGCCGTCGAGCGACCTGCGGCCAGCCACCCCCTTCTTTCTCCTTTTCCCTTCCTTCTTCCCTTTCCTTCAGCCGCAACTCTCCCTTCTTTTCTTCCCCCTGTTCTTTCTCTCCCTTTCTTAATTAGGTTTTCTTTCTTCCCTTTAGTTGTGTGCGTCTGTAAAAAAGGGAAATCTGATTTTTTTATTATTATTATTATTTTTAACTATTCTATTTGTAAATAGTTCATTTGATGTAAACATTTATGAGTAGTAATTTTGGGTGTTTTTTATTGTATGAATATTTGAGTGAAATTTGTAAATATGTGTGTTTGTTTCTAATTAAAAATTGTGACTTCAAAGATATAGGTTTAATTTTAAAATTTTTGAATAATCAAAATTAAAAATATAATAAATATAGATGCAATAATTTGGTAATATTAACGAATAGCATTTCTATCGTTAATATTATTCAAATTATATAGGACTATGGAGTATAACCATTTGCTAATGAGATAGTCCTCGCAAATTGTAAATTATTGTTAAAATTAAGAAAATTTATTTTTTTTCTTTTTCTAAAAATAAAACGTTAACGAGTAGCATTTCTACTGTTAACGAGACTGTGGAGTATAACCATTTGTTAACAAAATAGTCTCCACACTTGTAAATAAATTTTTAAAGATAATAAAAATATTTTTTTCAAAATAAACAGCGTTAAGACTAGCATTTCTAGCAATAATGTTATCTCTCAAAAATAAAAACTTTTTACTCGATTTAAAAATAAATTTTGATAATAAAATCACTCAATGATAAAGTGATATTAAATGAATAGCAATTCTATCATTTAATATTATTTGAACCAGAAGGGTTCATTGTATAGCCATTTGCTAACAGAAACCCTTCAAGAGTGAATTCATTTTTCAAAATCAATTTCAAAAATAAATCAAACAAAAAACCTTTTCAAAAACATTATCAAAATTCAAACTTTCAAACAATCAACAAATCAATCTTTCAGAACTACGTGGCTTTCATTTCCCCATTGCAGCTGGGGATACGTAGGAGCGGGAACCGGCCCCGTCAAGCCCAAATAAATATTTTTCTAAATTTTCCCATAATCTAAAAAATAAAAAATGTAAATAAATTTGTAAATAAATAAAAACAAAAAGATTTCTTTTAAAAAGGGGTAAAATAAATATTTTTCAAAAGTTAATAAATCTGCACAATTAATTAGAGGTAACCGTCTTAGGACGGATGTCGTAGGGTGCTAATACCTTCCCTACACATAATCGACTCCCGAATCCAAATCTGGTATCAAAGACCATTTTTTTAAAAAAAGGGTTTTTCCGATATTTTCCCTGAAAAATAAATATTGGTGGCGATTCCATTGAAAACGATTTTTCAATACCTTTTGTTTCGTCGTCCCGTCGTGACCCCGGTTTCGACAAGTAGTGAAACTACTCAACACTTTATGTGTCTGAGAGCCTAGAGAGGCTTGGTGGAAGAAAGAATACTTGTGTCTGGAGAGACTGTACTCGTGATGTCTGGAAAGACTGTACTCGTGATGTCTGGAGAGACTGTACTCGTGATGTGTGGAGAGACTGTACTCGTGGTGTCTGGAGAGACTGTACTCGTGATGTCTGGAGAGACTGTACTCGTGATGTCTTGAGAGACTGTACTCGTTGTGTCTGGAGAGACTGTACTCATTGAGTTGCCTGGAGAGGCAGTTGATAAGCAAAGAATACTCATTGAGTCGCTGGAGAGGCAATTGAAAACAAAGGAATACTCATTGTTTAGCTTGAAGAGTCTGTGGTAAAATAATCCTTGTATCTGAGTTCAGATAGTGGAAAATCCAATGGTTGTTTGCCTCTGGGACTGGATGTAGCTCACGGGTTTGTGGGTGAACCAGGATAAATTATGTGCCTAAGTTCTCTTTCCCTTAATCTCTTTATTTCCAGTTTTCATACTTATGTTGGGGTTTAAAAAGTATTTTTTTATAATAAACTTAACACAACTATTTCAATAAAATGATCTTTCATATAAACAAAACATGAGATGTCTCTTATATCATTTGAAGCATTACAAAGAATGTTCCTTGAAGAACTTCTGAAATAAATTCTCTGAAGTGAGTCTTAAAGAGATCAGTACAGAAGTCAGGAATAGACTTCAGACAACCTCTAGTCGTCTGAAGTATTTCAGAAACAGTTCTGAAAATACTCTTTGTAATAATCTTCAGAAGATATTTTGAGAAACCTCTGTTTAAAACAATCTTAAGCTTTAGAAGAAACACTGTTTTTCTTATCTTCCGCGCGTTTCAACTATCTCTGATCTTAAGACTTGTTTTGAACGTTGCCCATTTTCATGATTTAAATTAAAGATTTCCAAAAACAATCAAAAAGCTTAAAACACTATTCAAACCCCCTTTTCTAGTGTTTCCTGTGGTTCTAACAACCTGGCCTCTCAAAAGCATAAACAAGAAAACTTGAAACAAGTAAGTGTGGAAGAGACTTTTAAAAATAAAAATTAGAAATAAAAACAAAAAGAAAAATTCCTAAATAAAAATCTAATCGTAAGATAGAGTATATACAACTTGATAATTAGACCTCCCAAGTTTATACGAATTGATACACCGTTCCCCGGCAACGGCGCCAAAATTACTTGATGAGATTCTGGCAAACGTACCAAAATTTCAGCAGTATAATAGTAAGTATAAGTTTATCGTATCCACAAGGAACGGTTCACTTCGTATTTACTCGTGATCAGACTTTCAAGTAGAAAACAATATTTGAGATTTTATAGTGAGGAAAGTAAATTTGCATAAAAGAAAGAGACGAATGAGAGAAGATAAAATACTTTACTTGGATCAGGATTGAACTTCGTATCATCGCACCCCTTTATGCATGTGAATCCCAATATTATTTATGAATATATTTTTATAACACCTTAGCCAAACTATGTTATCCCCTGCCGCTGTCCCATATCACGAGATACTCAAAAGTAATTCATGCGGGTTCTCCCAAGCGACAAATTACCCTGGCTTGATTGCTCTATCTTTCTGTTCGTTAACACTATCAATTCGCCCTATAGACCCATAGTGTCAGCTATGAAGAGATTGCCTACTTCTACTTCAATGATCACTTTCTCCTATGACCCTATAGTAACTACTATGAGTACTTTTACCAATCAAAATATTATGTGTCCTATGTCTAGGCTTTCCCAAACTCGCTGTTAATTTTATAGAAACATCTGTCACCTGAATCCTAAAATTAACCTATAACTCCGGCACACAGGCGGAAGCTGTGCATTAAGCAAAGATAAAAATACCGATATTATAAAATAGGGATTCATAAATAAATACGAGAATTCACATACACTTTGGGGATTGAATCAACTACATTCAATCATATTGAGACGTTTAGCCACGCATGGTAGCCATTACAACCCAATGGAGAACCTGTCACCTTGCTCCAATCCTAGCTCTGCCTTTGTTGTCTCTCTAATCTCCTTCCTAAATGCTCCTTTGCTAACCTCTATCGCCTCTGTAAAAGCCTCCGTAGGGTTCTATTTATAGACTAAGGAAAGCTATCTTGAATCTGGAAGAAATCTGATTTGAAAATAGATCTGAAAACAGATCTAAAACTAATCCGCGCAACTGCGCTTCATCTGCGCTCAGCGCATCTGCAGCGCAGGAATCAGTGAGCAAATTCTTAATCTGCGCTTCACTTGCGCTAAGCGCGAGTGAAGTGTGGAACGCGTAACTGATTGTTCTATTTCTTCTTTTAACATTTTGATCTTTTCCTTATCTTATCCTTGTTTGCTTGGCTTTCCTTGTTTCCCTCTTTTTGATCTGATTCTGTGATTATTCTGCTATTTGAATTTAAATTGGGAAGTTATTCGCAAAATCCTTGTTTAAATGGCAGCTGATCTTATCTTTATTTACTCTAATTTAAACTTCAAATTCGCAGATCCTCTCCTTAAATAATGCTATCTTCTTTCCTCATTCAAATCTTCCTCACAAATCTGCAAAATTAACAGATTTTCTATTAAAATAGCATCAAATTCAAATTCAAATCAAATAAACACAATTATTACAATTATTACTAAAAGGGATTATTTTGGGGCATAAATTACTATTTTAACCTTGATAAGTGCAGTAAAAATACAAGAACTTATCATATAATTTGCACTTATCAAGAGGCTGTATCCAAAGAATACTTTGTGTTTAGCCTGAAGAGGTTGTGTCCAAAGAATACTTGGTGTTTAGCTTGAAGAGGCCGGGAGCAAATAATACTTGTATCAGATCTGATTAGTGGAAAATCCAGTGGTGTGTTTGCCCTGGGACTGGACGTAGCTCATTGTGTTAGTGGATGAACTAGGATAAATTGTTTGGCTAAGTTTTCTCAACCCTTATCTCTTTACTTTCTGTTTTAACTAACAAAGGAGTGTTTTGAAAAGTGATTTTATAAATCCACGCAGCAAAACAATCTTGTTTTTCACATACAAATATTTCAAAAGCATTTTACTCAACTTGCCGAGTCATATCAACAAGTTGCTGAAAACTCCAGTTTCGGAAGTTTGCTCAAATCTCTTTACAAACTCTTTGCTTGTTTCTAAAGGTTTTCGTAAAATCTGTAAAGAATTATAAAACACTATTCAACCCCCCTTCTAGTGTTTCCTGTGGTTCTAACACTAACTACCCAGTATCATCATCCTTCCTAATCGAGTCGAAACGTTCTACTCATGATTCCTAATATGAATGAAAATGGTGGTTGTCTCTCCTCTCTCTTATCTTATATGCAATTTCCCACACTACCGACAAGGTCGTAGCATAGGAAAGTCCAAAAACTTTGATTATAACTTCTAACTTAATTCCTAACACATCCCCTACTACTTGGGCTATCTAGAGGTCACACAATGTGTGGGGAAAACTAAAATTTGGGTGCTGCTAAAAACCTAGCTGTGCTCCAAGTATTTTTGATTGGTCTTTTAAGTTATACTGTGGGTACTTATATCTTCCCCTACCAGGCTATCCCCCTTAAGGACTCGGGCCCTTCCTAACAACCCTCTAGGTTTTAAGTCTACCTTATGAAACTACCCTGCGTTCCCAAGGAGCTGGCTAGCCTGAAACATAATAATCTAACAGCATCATGTTATCACTAGTTTCTATGACAACACACAGATCTCGAGAAAAGAATATAGATTCCAACCAAGTGAACACAACATATCAGAGTAACAGCAAAAAATAGTAGTGGAGTTTCTCTGATACATATATGATAAAGAATGGACAAGCTTATGTAGCTCATTCGGAGGAAACGTAAATCTAATTTGACATAACATGATAGTGTGTAGGCCTACTTGTACTTATCACTCCATCACATGCACATAAGTGGAAATCATGATTTTGGGGATGACAAATTTTACTATCAATCATGGTTCTAGGGGAAAAACATTGCCAGGAGATCTAGATTGGAAAAGGTTTACATAACGGTTCTTTTGAACAACAATCACCAAAAATTTGGGGTTCCATGTTTCCTCAAGAAACTATGCCACACATTCACACCTCTAACCAGACTAAGTTACGAGTAATTTCCCAATAACTTCCCTAAGCAACAACAAGTAGAAGGGGTTAGATTTACCCTTAACCACTAAGGTCCAAATTCCATTCATGTTAGAGTCATGGGTTCTAATTGCTCTTAAATCACTAGACCATTCTAATGAAGCTAAGGAAAACATTAACAATCCATCAATGCATTCTTTTATCAAGCTCTAGCACAAAATAATTGATTTCAAAGATTAAATTGATCTAAGGCTACCAACTCACCCGTACCAAATTGAAGGGATAAGGGAAGGTTACAACTTCAATTCCTTTGCAAGACCTACTACTCCTATGAGATAAAATTTCCAAATAATCCCTTGAAAGGGTATACTAACCACCACTTGATCGATAATTTGAGTCATAGGTTGACGAGGTACAATGGATCCCAACTTGGTTCCTAAACTAGGAAACCCTCCCTTAGTTCATGTTATACGAATACACTAAATAACTAGATGATTAACATGTAACTGTGAGAACAGAAATTACATCTAATGACCCATTAGGGACTCTAGGAGTATTAGTCTAATATCTTAGGGGACAAAGAATTGCACTTGCTTCTTGCATAATAAAAACCAAATCACCGATCATAAGACTTAAATAATCTAATCACCATCAAATTAAAATCACTGACCACCTAATTAGATATCTAATTGGATCCATAGAATGACTAGGTAACTAATAATGAGATTAGAATTGAAATAGCAACAACCATCAACACCAGTAGGGAAATAAGGAAAGGAGGCAAGAATATGAGATTAAAGACCCTAATTCAATTCCTCGAATTATCCTTAAGAGTACACCTACCCCATGGTAAACATCTTAACCAAAGAACTAGGGTTACTCCCTCTCACTAATGGCATTAGGTTTCTCTAACCTCCCACGAGTCACACACTTCTCTTCTAACCTCTACCTTTCATGGAAAAATCCAATCCTAGAATTTTACCATCACCTCCACATGCAAGACATTCCAACAACGCAAACAAACAGGCATATCAATCAATTATTCAAGCATAAACAAGCATCATGATTAATCAAACAAATCACACACTCAAGGTGTAAACACAAGCAACCAGCACTATCCTCCCTTACTAGGGAGCCTACTCCTCATGTTCCCTCTAAACCTCTCTAAAAAACTTCTACTTTACCTTTCCTTCTAAGGGTGAAATTCTATAAGGTTCCTAAGGTGTAGGTCTCATTCTTGGAAGTGAACCTATGTCATTCTCTCTCTATCTACAAGTGGGTGGCTCTATCCTTGCTAGGGAAGTGCCCCCAATTCCATTAACAAGGTATCCTGTTCACGTCACTAACCATAATCCCGTCTACAACGCACCCAGTAGAGGGGTGATCAGTCCCTATACTGGTTACGGGGTACAGTGGGATCATAGTGAGTCACGGGCAACTAACTTAACCACAGTCCAATTGGATTGAACTGCTCTGATACCAAAATGTAACGTCCTGATTTCTAAATTCAGAAATATTGTCTGTTGGGAGCACTATTTCCAAACTCGTGAAATTAATTCGTTCATTTCACGTATCGACATACAACAAACATTCGCTTAAGTAATCCAACACTTACTAAAGCTCCAAAGGCATTACATACATAAATCAAAATAACATCAATAACATATTTGCCATAACGGCTCCAATTCATTAAAATAAACTAATATAATAAATCCTCATGGGATTTCTAGTCACTAACAATAATTGATCTAAACAATTCTAAATACAACAAGGCATGACAAAAACAACAAGCTATCAATGTCCATAAGTCTCCTACTGATCATCGCTTTCCTGCTGAAAATCCTGCACATCTGAAATGTATTCCCACGGAGTGGGTGAGGCCAACGTCCCAGTGAGCGTGACAAGTGTGTGAAGTGTGGGGAGACAAACAAGAACCACCACAGAGATACATATTTATTCAGAGCATCATAAATAGAGGTAATTATACATGATTCGTCATCATTAAAACAATGCTTATGATGCAATTCATGACTGTGAGGTGTTGTTACCCGACACCCGAAGTCTTTTCTCTGTAACGTGACTGTGGTTGAGCGCTCGGCCATGTAACCAAGGACCGTCGTCCAGGGCTACCTATGATTAAGTCTTAATTATTATCATTCATAATTCATTCTTGGTTGGGGACCCTATCTCCCTCTTGGCCATGAGTTCGATGTGGTTACCCCATCTTTCTTAAATAATCTGCCCGAAGGCCTGTGACGGTCAATGACCCTTTGATAGCCCGAAGGCACTGTGATGGCTAAAAGCCCTATGATATTTAAACTCAAGATTCATGACTGTGATGGCCAAAGGCCCATGATTAATCTTTATGTGAGACTATAATTCAGTAACACAAATATTCCCCAAATTCACTACCCTAGGGTTTACCATTCAACTCATGAAATCATTATAATGCAATAGTATATTCCACATTCATCAAATCATAATTAAAATCAACAATAATAGCAAGGGGACTCAGAAGAGGGATCATACTTAGGATAGCAAACAAGTGAGAATCACACCCACCTCAATAGAAGCTCTAAGAGAAGGGAAGAAGGTTGGGAAGGCTAGGGTTGGAGATCCTAAGCTTTGATCCTCTTCCTCTAAGCTCCCAAGGAGTTCCTCTCTCTAGAAACCTCTTCTCCTCTCTCTAGAATAAAGTAGCAACGGAAGGAAGTGAGGAAAAGAACCCTAACTCTGTGTTTTTAAAGAACCAGACGGGTCCCTGCACTCAGCGCAGGAAAGAAATTGGAATTCATGTATTCCTTGACAACTTTCTCGCCTGGGCAAGAATGCGTCTGTTTGGGGTGCAAACGAGCTTGGAATACTATCATATAGCATATCAAACCGAATCCCCGGATCTTATCTTTATAATACAAGTGGAATCACCTCAATTGGATATCACAACTCTAGATATTTGAAATTTAGTGCACCAAGGTCATTAGGCTTAAAACCCGAAATCAAGCAACAACCTTAGTTTTTGCCCCTCTTTGATTCCAATTCAAATCTCTCCTTATCAAACCTAATTCCTCTCCTCCAAAACCCTCTTCTAACCTAGTTCTTCTCATCCAAACCCTTCCCCACTCTAATTCTTGATAAATCAATTCCCTTGACCACAAAGCTTATTCTTCCACACTTAATGGCTAAGATTCAGGGTGTTGCTTTTCTCCTTAACTCTTTCTCCTGACCCTTCCCTTCAAATTAATTCTTCTTTAACTAAATTCATTTCTTTACCCTTAACCACTATATTCTCTTTGACTCAGGTGTGATTCCTTCTAGGTTCGACCTACAATTGATTGGCTTAACTCTTGGTCCATCTTCTAAGCTCTTTTAAAACACATGGTTCCAAATGGATTTCCCTAATTTCTTGTCTGAAATCACACTTAACCTCCGAATTCTCACCCTACTTCTAACTTCCCTCTCTTGGCTAGGTTCACCACCTAAGGCTTCTCTTAGGTTTCCTAGGTTCCAGTTTCCGGGATGTTACATCTATCAATCCTACTGTTAAACGTATAGTGGGAGATTCCAATTTATGGAAAGTTGTTTGTGCTAATTGGGATAATCTAATCTCTAATTGTGTTTGGAGAATTAGGAATGGAGAAGGAATCATATTTTGGATAGACAAATGGATACTACATTAGCTCTCCTCCAGAAGAAGTTGATTTAAATCTACCTTTGACTCAATTTTTGAAGGTTTCGGGAGACTGAGATATTAATATTTTTCAACATCTACTTCCTCAAGATATGTGCATTAAAATAATGCAACAGGTACCTCCTATTACTACAAATAGGAGAGACATTTTAGCATGGGAAGGAAATTCAGAGGGGTGGCTTACAATAAAGTCAGCTTACGAGTATCTTATTGGTGTTCCTAAAGGTTTAAAGAATCCTCTTTTTGATGAAATCTGGAGGTGGCAGGGCCCCCGTAGGATTAAGCTTTTGTTATGGAAAATATCATCATTTGCTATTCTGACAAATGTCCAAAGGAAGAATAGGAATTTATCTACACATGATCTATGTGTTCTATGCAAGACAGAACCAAAGTATTCTCTTTATCTCTTTCGAGATTGCCCTAAGATTATTAATTTATGGGAAAATTTGTTACCTGAAGGCAACAATCAGCAGTTTTTTCAATGTTAGAATCTACACAAATGGCTACTAGGAAATTTAAAAATTTCCAAACATCATGACCAGACTATGCATCGTGCCCTAATTCTTGGGATAGCTTTGGACAATATATGGAAGCATAGAAACAACATTGTTTTTAATAATATTAGAAGTTCTATTCATGAACTTCAAAATCAAATTCAACAGCAATATCAGGCAATTACAGCAACTATTAGCAAAGATCAGAAAGTTATTATTGGTAAGCAAGGAAGAATTCAGTACCTTTTCAGATGGTTCCCTCCTCCTAATCTCTGGTACAAGGTAAACACTGACGGGGCATTCTCAGCTACAACTGGTAGAGTTGCATGCGGTGGTGCCATTCGGGATACTTGCGGCTCTTTCATCATTGGTTTTGGTGCTAACCTTAGCTACGCCAGTGCTCTAGAAGCGGAATTGTGGGGCTTGTTGTGAGGAGCTAGACTAGCAAAAAGGAAAGGATTACGAAACATTATTTTAGAATCAGATTCTGCATTAGCCATCAAACTAGTAAATGAGAGATGTTCTGATACTCACCTTTACTCAAACTTGATCAAGCAGATAAAGGAGACGGCGAGGTTCTTTGAAGCTGTGAAGTGGTCGCACGTCCTTCGTGAAGCTAATAGCCTCGCTGATTGCCTTGCCAAAGCTGCGCTCGAAGAAGGATTTGGTTACAAAGAGTTTCGTTCTCCTCCGAGTTGTGCCCTAATGCCTCTGTTTCATGATGGAGTAAGGAGTGTTTCTGAGGATGTTACTTAGGGTTTCCCTCAGTTGGGTCGTGTATGGGCCCTTATTTTTTAATTTTCTTTGTAATTTCCAAACACACCAAAAAAAACGTGTGCCTTATTTGTCTTATGTGAGGATAGAAGCATACTAACATTTCGTTTGTCTCTTTTATGGTATTAATATTTTTCTTTATATTATTTAATAAATTGACCAAAAATAATAATAATATTTTATATTTTATATGTATTTTTAAAAAATATTATTTAATTAATATCGGTTCAACCACAGTTCAACCATTGAACATTGAACCAGTGTCTTGATCGGTTTAATTACTGGTTTGGTTTTAAAAACATTGCTTATTTTAAACACCCAAATAACTCTCGGGCTATTTAGCCCAGACTAATAAAGCTTGCAACCTGTAAAAATATGTAAAAAAATCTGGTGGCTTGCAAACCCCGCAAAAAACCAGGCTACCCACAAGAAGTCCGTAAAAATCTGGGGTTCAAACACTTATTTTATAAGCCTAAATAAATCCCAGGCTTTTTAGCCCTGACCGATAAAAGTCCACTACCCCCGCATCGGGCTGGGCCGAATTGCAACTCTAGTTTTAAATCCATATATTATCTTTTTTTTATAGAGATTAATTAGTATATACTTTCAGTGTAAAAAAAATTTACATAATCATTCACCAATGTGTCCATTATGGATAATTTTTACATATACCCATAGGATTTGGGCACAATCATCATCCCTAAGTAAAACATTGCTGGTCTTGTACACTGTCATTGGACATGGAAAGAAAATGAAAAAATGAAAGAAAAATTGGAGTAATTTATATTTATTGTGATGGAGTGAGAAAAAAATATTTTTTTATTTGATTGAATAAAAAGTAAGAAACAATATATTGATATATTAAAAATGAGGAGGGTTTAACTTACACCGATGTAAGTTACACCAAGTATTACACTGTTGATAACTACAAATCGAATGTGTTATTTAGTATTTCAATTGTTGAATTATGTTTATTCATTATCGTGATTATTTGGTTTAAATTTCGTAAAATTTTAACACTAATAACTTGATAATAAAATGATTGGTTTTATATATATATATATATATATATGATGTTAATCTTAAGACATCTCAATAACATATTAAATAATTTCGGAGTATGTAAAATTTTATATCTATGATCTATATGATAGTAACTTTCAATCCAACGGTGGATTACTTAATACAATGATCTGTTAAAAAGTTATCCAGTGATGTAATATATACATTGTGTTACACTGGTGTAAGTTGATCCCCCTCATTAAAAATAGTATTTGTATATACGTTTTAAAATATATGTTGGAACATATTACATAAAAAATATTATCATTTTATATATATAAAAGTAGTGAGTAAAATCTTTTGCTGGTTATTATAAAAACTAGAGACATATTATTAATACAACCAAAATATATAGCAATTTATATAACACATTTTTTATCTATATTTATTACATTACTCGTCCATTTCATACTTCTCTCATTTTTTTCTCTTTCTCTCTATGTTGTATACATTATTATACAACCATGTTGAACAATTAACCTTTCTAAAAATATATATAATGTGTCAAATTTGTTGAGTCTCAAGAATTGATAATCTTAAGACCCTCCATAACTAATTTTAATGATAACAAACTAAGTACATTTATTATAGAAAGACTAATTTTTGCACTTTGAATATTTGAGATGGTGGTATCAAAACTGCTCAAACGACTTGAAGTGTTTGAATTATCTCAACAATCTAAAGAGACCAACCATTTGAACCAAAGCCTTTCTGAGGAGATAATATTTTCAGATTCTGCTAAAGTCAAATTTGCTCTGCCTCACGCAAGAAGTCTTTCTTGAAGATGGAAAGACAAAAGACAACTTTATGGGAAGCTTTCAAAAGTGAAACACTAAAATGGAAACTCGCTCTGCAAGACTGTCAAAGGTTTAAAACAGCGCTGCTTCCTCATACCCAGATGTTAGTTTGTCTCTCAACTAGTGTCCAACCCATGCGATGCATGGGTATTATTATTCAAATAGATTGTTTATACTGAATATTATAATATATTTAATTTAATTAATATAAATATGTAAACTTTAGAAAATGATAATGATTAGTGATTTTTTTTATACTAAAATTTATACTTGTTTATATAGAAAGAATTAAAAAATTAAAACATAGAAAATTTATTTGAAACAACAAATTTCAAACATTAATAATTATATAAATGTAAAATATACCATATCATATCATTTATATTTTTTGAAATATCCATTTATACACTATATTTTTCGTCAAATTATAACGTTTAAAAATATAATCACATATAAGAATCTCAAGTCCTTGTCAAGACTTCACCCTAGATATAGCAACATATAATTGACCATGAGAGAAAACAGTTTTTGGTAAATAAACACTAACGTGTGACAATGTCTAGCTTTGACTTTTATTAAATATGGTCACAACAAAATAAAGAAAAATGAAAGTTGTTTTCATTGAAACTTTAATGGAGTGAGATGATCAAATAGAATTAAATTCATTCGAGGTGTCCCCAAATGTGTTCCGCATTTTTTTTTTTGGAAAAAAATAAAAATCTAGTTTATATACATTTAAATGTAAACAAATATAATATACTCTCTCTGTTTCTTTTTATAAGACACACTATATTGAATCACAAAGACCAATAAAAGTAATTAAAGCTAGTTAATTATTTTATTTGAGTTTTAAAAAATAGTTTAACTTTCTAGTTTTGCCCTTATTTAATATTATTAACTAACTCCACTATCATTTGATAGTTGGAAAGACATTGAAGTTAATAAGGGAAAATAAGGAAAATTATAATCAATGTTTTCTTCAAATTGTAAAGTGACTTATAAAAAGGAACACAAAAATTCTAATAGGTGCCTTATAAAAAAGAATTGAGGGAGTATGTATTTAGGTGATTTCAATTCCTATTGTATTCATTTTAAAATATTTAGTGTTGTTTTGTCATTTGTGTTTACTTAAATTCCTATTATTTATATATATTTTTTCGATTGCAATATGTAATGTATTTATGTATTTAATATTACTATATTTGAGAGGGTCCATATCAGTCATATTCTTCGTGAAGGAAATTCTGTGGCGGATGGTCTTGCTGGGATGGGTCACTCTTTTCCCTTGGGGTCTCATATAATCCCGGATCCCCCTGCTTCTATTTCTGTTTTACTTTTAGCTGATGTTGCTGGTACTTGTTTTCCTACATTGTGTTTTGTTTAGTGGGGCTTAGTCCCCTCCATTCTACCAAAAAAAAAAAATTAAAATATATAAGATTTTTTCACGCCAATTTTTTTTTTCTTTTCATCTCTCTTTCTTTCCTATCACATTTGTCATTTATTTCACACTCTCTCTTGATTTGTTTCTTTTTATCTCTTTCTTTTTTCTACTTTCAACACCCAAAAGTTAACTATCAAAGTTTTAATACTTTTTTTGTTTAACCACAGGTATCCTCCACTGGAGGCAATCCTGTTCGAGCCAGGAACATCCACATCATGGTGGGGCTAGCTCTCCCTAAAAAAGAATAATAATTTTTTCACATTTTTTGTTTTACACTTACTTTAACACCTTAATTTTCTTTTCATTTTTCTCTTCATTTCATATCACATTTTTCACATTCTTTCTCTTTATTATTTTCTCTTTCTATTTTTCTCCTCCCTAGACTTTCCATATTTATCTACCTATTATCTATGTATTTTATAGGTTAGGCTAAATTTAGAACTCTTAACTTTACTACTTAGAGGAATTAAAAAAAATTAACCCCCCAATGAATAGTGACCAAAAATCTAGTAATTTATAATTGTATGGATAACTTCAACGCATTAAATGTTATTTCTATGTGGATATTTCTGGATAGAGAAGATCTTGAAACCTATAAATACTAGAGCTCGTTCAATAATCAGTAGAAAACAATGCATAATTTTTCAAGTTTCCAAACGCTGCAATTTTCTCTGCACATTGTAACATCCCAAATTTAGGGCCTGGAAACTGTAGTGGGAATTTTAGGTTGTGGATCCAACCAAGTTAAAGGAGGTTGGAAGTAGCATGAGACTTGGGGGTTAGAATGTGAACTTAAATAAGAATCAGGTAAATAAACTAAGTGTCTCGAGTTTTAAGAGGTTTTAGAGGTATAACCAAACGTTAAGTAAGATAACTGTAGGTAGAACTTATAAGAAATCACACAGTGAGTTAAGAAGAATTATAATGACACAAGAATGAGGAGAAGAAGTTAGGTTAAGATGAACTAAGTGGAAAAGTACGTTATCAGGAAGAGTTAGGGAGAAGTGTGTAATCCCCAAGCCTTAAACATTTCGTGTGCTAAAATGGTAATGGAATAGGTGTTGGGAACAAAGGAATTGAATTGGCAAAGATTAGAGTGGGAAGAGACTTGGATGAGAAAAACTAAGTTAGAAGGAGGTTTTAGAGAAAGGAATTAGGTTTGAGTGGTAAAAATCAAGTTTTCAGGGGCAAATATGCTCACTTAGACGGTGCTCAAGCACAGCCTGAGCGAGGATATCAGCAATAACGGGAAAATTTCAATATGATTTTCTAGCCCGAGTGCAGCCCGAGCGCAGAAAATAGAGAGCATTTTGGGAAATTTAGCTAAGGCTGAGCTTGAGCGCAGCCTGAGCGCAGATCCGCATCAGGATTTTCCTTCCTTGCGCTCAAGTTGCGCCCGAGCGAGCTCTGAGCGCAGGAACGCTGTCAGCTCTTTTAAAACTCGAGTTAGGGTTCTTTTCCTCATTTTTCCTCATTCCTTCTTCATTTTAGAGAGAGATATTTCTAGAGAGAGGAACCCTTGGGAGCTTGGAGAAAGAGGATCAAGGCCAAGGATCTCCAACCCTAACCCTCCCCAACCTTCTTTTCCTTCTCTTTGAGCTTCCATAGAGGTGAGTAGAGCTCACACACTTCACATCCCTCTTGTGTGAAATCCTCCATGAACCCACTCCTCCCTCTCCCTTTCTTGAGGTTGTATGTGATTATTATGATAGTTTACCAATTGATTTTAGTAGTTTTGGGTATTTGGAAGAGATTGAGGTTAGAACCCCCACTTAGGGTTTGGAATTGGGATTTTCTAGGGTTGGGAGCTTTTACTTGTTCTTAATGGATATTATGATTGTAATGAATGTATGTAATGTGTTGAAAATGATTTCTCTTGCTTGAGACTCATCGTTGGAAAACCCTCGGCTAGAGGATTGATATAATGGTTCGTGCTCATATTATTATTAAGAGATGTTATTTCCATGGCCTATATGTAGATTTTGTAACATCCCAAAAATTAGGGCCTAAAAGACATAGCAGGAGCCTTAGGCTGCAAATCCGGCCAAGAGAGTGAGTTAGGATTAAAGAGGAGCTAAAAGTAAGAAATTAAGTCTTAGGATTCTCGCTCAAGCGAGAATGGGCTTGCTTGAGCGAGTTATGCAGCAAAAAGTTAGGATATTGGTTTCTGCAACTCTCGCTTGAGCGAGGAAGGTCTCGCTCCTCGCTCAAGCGAGAGGCAGGGGAGTTTTGAGGGGCTCTCTGGAAGATTTTCGCTCAAACGAGAAGGATCTCGCTTAAGCGAAAATCATCCAGAGAGGGGGATGCTCTCTGGAGCATTCTCGCTCAAGCGAGAAGCTCTCGCTTGAGCGAGAATGCGAATCCAGAATTTCTTTAGGATTCTCGCCTAAGCGAGGAGGGCTCGCTTAAGCGAGAATGCACATGGCAGTCTTTAAAACACAATTAGGGCACGATTTCCCTCATTCTTTCTTCTTCCTTTTTCGTCTAGAGAGAGAGAGAGAAGGTTTCTAGTGAGAGGGCGTGACTTTTGGAGCCAAGAAGAAGGAGCAGACGCCGAGGATCTCCAACCCTTGCTTTCCCCAAACTCTCTTCTCATCCCTTTGATGCTCCCATGAGGTGAGTAAAGCTCAAACACTTTCACTTTCATTGGGTGTTGATTCCACTCATGACCCCTATTCTCCTATTCCCTTTCCCTTTGACTCGTGGATGTGGTTTCGTTGTTGAAATTAAATGATTGCATGGTTTGAGTTGATTATGAGATTGTATGTGAACCCTAGGGTAGAGAATTTGGGGATTTTGGGAATATATGTGGAATTGATGGTTGTTTGATGATCATGATGATTATGTTTGCCCTAACTGATAGGTTTGGGAGTTTTTCTGCTAATGTTATATGAATGTAATTCCTAGAGTATGGAAAGGAAGTGTAGTTGATTAATGTTTTATGTAAAGCTTAATCTATGTATTGAGGGCGTATGCGCCAAGTCATGATTCAGATGTGGGCGTATGCGCCGAGTCACGGTTCAGTTGAGGGCGTATGCGCCGAGTCATGATTCAGTTGAGGGCGTATGCGCCGAGTTCAGAGGAGGGCGTATGCGTCGAGTTCAGTTGAGGGCGTATGCGCCGAGTTCAAAGGAGGGCATATGCGCCGAGTTCAGATGAGGGTGTATGTGCCATCACCCGTCGGCTGCGTTATGTCGATCATGTGTTTTCATGTTTAAGTTCCTTATCATGACAAGTTACTAATTGTTGAGCTAGATTTATATGATATGTCAGTTGGGTTTAACTCGATGTGATGATGTAAAGTGATCGGAATAGTTATGTATGTCTTATGAATTGTGCTAGGTGTTGCATTGCATATGATTGTTTTCCCCACACTACATGTTGCATGCTTTTCTCGCTGAGACCATAGTCTCATCCCACGTTACGGGGATATATTTTAGTTATCTATGCAGGACGGTTTCGCTGAAAGCTTGAAGGGAGGATTGAAGTTCGTAGAGTGGAGTATTCCACCCCCAGTGTTAGTCTGGACCCAATAATGGATTTGGATGTATTTCAATTTGTATAATGTTTGTGTTAAAGTAGGAACTATGTAGATTGATTGTATACGTTAAGTCACTAAGTGACAAATGGACTATGATATGTATTTAGAATGTATAATGTATTCAGCTTAGGTAAGCATTGGAATTACTTAGGCGTTTGATGAGTGTGTATGTACAGATATCAGTAATGGCGTGAAATAATTTCAGAAATTTGAGAATAGTGTCTCCAAAATTAGGACGTTACAGATTTCATTGCATGATTGGAAACCTAAATTGTATACTCAAATTTATGCTCATGTTCATTGTCAAGTAAACATATTTTTCATGAATCATGTTCAAATTAAAAGAAAATCATGTTAGGCTTCGGCCATCACGGGTCTCGGACCATCATGTTCAAGTCATCAAGCTACTTAAAGATTCAAGTGAAATATTCATGTTAAGGCTTTGGCCATCACGAGTCTTGGACCAATTATGTTTTATGTTAAAACTAAGCTTCGACCGTCATGGTAATGGTGGCGACGTTATGTCCCCAAGGGAGATATCCCTTGTAGTCTGAGCTCAGTCTAACTGCATGTCAAGTGATAAGACCCCTGCTGCTGGGTTAGCAGTTCATCTTAAAATGATTTTTAACCATCATGGTCATTGAAGTCCAGCATTGCATCATGGTAGGGTTATTATCCGACCATTTAGCAAGGGGTGAGTTTGTTTATTTTTTTTTTTTACTTCTTTTGAATTGATAATATTGAATCTTTAATTGTTTTAACAATTAATATTGAATATGTTTATTTTGTAGTTAGGTGCCTAACAACCCACCCATCGCAGCCATTGGTCATGTGATTCGTTGCAATTCCGGGGTCCTCACTACCTGTGGAAGGTCACCCCGCAGGATATAAGAAACAAGTGGTGGGTCGAGTTTACGATAAATAAAAACCCTAAATACTTTATAATTTTTTTGTTTAAATTATGTCATTTTCTAATAACTTACCTTTTTTTTCAGAGCAAAGTTACTTGGGACCCTTCTGATGAGGCCCAAGACAAGAAGGTGTACGAGCAGAGGATTGTTTGTCGCCTTCTAGATATGATGAACAAGATCCGAGCGGCTGGGAGGAGGCCCACTTGGTGTGGTGAGGAGGCTTAGGAGGGTCTTATGGCCTACTGGGCCTCTGATGAATTCAAGGGGAAGTCCACTCGTAACAAGAGCAACCGGGCTTCTCAATGCAGGGGAGCAATCCACACCACGGGCCGCAGGGCCCACCATGAGGTGGCGTTGGATATGGCATGTATATACAAGCACTCTTCTGTATTATTTTTGTACTTTGTACTTATTATTAAAATAATTAATTTGTGTTATTATTCTTTGTAGGCTCGACAGGTTGGGCGGGAGGTAGAGCCTAATGAGTTTTTTGTGGCCACCCACATAAAAAAGGGCGGTGGCTGGGTAGATGACCGAGAAAAGTCCACCTATGTAAGTCCAACTTTGTACTTACCAGTGTCTTTTTATATAATTTCAAATATTTGCAATTGAATATATAACTAACTAATTATACGTTTACCTGTACTCAACAGACAAATTACCAGGAGTGCCTAAGGGAGATGGAGTCACAGATGGAGGACAACTCCAGCTTTGATGGCTCCACCAAGCTACAGATTTGGAAGGATGTTGCGGGTGGCAAAACCCGAGGCCGCTGTTATGGCACTGGGGACTTGTCAACCAACCTTCGTCCAGGTGTGACCAGCCTCACTCAAGAGTCTTGGGCTCATACCAACGGGAGTGACGGGTCCGTGTCACGATATTCGGCTGAGGAAGCGTTGTGCCATGAAGTCACTAAAGCAAGGGAGAAGGCTAGTCGGGCTGAAGCGAAGGCTGCAAAGTTGGAGGAGGACTTCGCACGATTCCGACAATAGATGCACCAGTTGCTGGAGGCTCAGGCTGCTCAGGCTTAGGCTCGGGCTGCTCAGTCTCAGCCGCACCCCCACTACGAAGACGCCCTGGATGAGCAGTCGTTGGATGAGGATGAGGATCGCCCCCGACACAACACCAGCGTCGTCGCCGCCACCATTTGATTTTTTTATTATGTTTTTTTATACTTTTATTGTATTATGTTTGAACAATCTTTGTATTTATATATTGTATATATATATATATATATTTTATCCTCTAAAGGCGTGTTTATATAGTATTTTGAATTTTTATTTATAATTTTAAAATTAGCAAAAATTAAAATAAAATAAAAATAATAAATTTAAATTAAAAAAATTTATCATTAGCGACAGCCATGACCGTCACTATATAAAAAAGTTTTAAAAAATAACAATAATACGTAGCAACGGCCATGGCCTTAGCGACGACTTTCGCGACGGCTTGGCAATCTCTACGTAGCAACGACCTATTTTGCTCGTCGCTACTGATTAACGACGATCCTTTTAGCGACGTCCGTTTTTTAATCATCTCAAAACCTCCCTAAACTCCCACCATGCATTCCCAACATAAAAAAAAGGGCATTCCATTATGTTTTTTTTCACAATTTTTTCACACTTTCCACTAATCAGTGAATTATTTGCTTTAAAGTGAAGAATATTCACTAAAAACAATATATAAATCTGAAAAATCACCAAAATTTATCCAACGCCTCTGTGGAGGACTAGGAGTGTGTTCATGACCACATCAGAAAAGTGTCGAGTTTTGGTCTCGTGGAATAGAATTACATGGGATTTTGCATGTGGTTGGGGTTAATGTGGGTGTGCATGTGCTTGATGAGATACTGTATCCACGTCAAAATCAACCCAAACTCTCACCACTATTTACCCACACAAAAATGGACATTTCATGGTTTTTCTAGATTTTTTTCCAATTTTCCACTGGTTCATAGTTATTTAATAGCTTTAAAGTGAAGAAAATTTACTTAAAATATAGATAAATCCAAAAAATCACCAAAATTTACCCGAAACCTCCTTCGAGGAACAAGAGTTAATTCAAGGTAGCCAGGGGTAATTTTGGTGATTTTTTGGGTCTTTTTTACTATTTTTAGTTATTTTTCATCATTTTATAGCCATTAATTCATTATAAATTAGTAGAAAATGAAAAAAATGGAAAAATCATGGGACTTTTTTTAATGTGGAAACAATATTTTTTTAGGGTAAAATGTCTTTTTAGTCCCTGTAAATGGACCGAGTTTTGTTTTTAGTCCTTATAAATGTTTTTTTCTTCTTTTACATCCTCACAAATGTATTTTTTTTAAAAATTGGTCCTTGCTGTTAAATACTGTGTTAACTTTAACGGTTCTTCTTCTTCTTCCCCCTCCTCCTCCTCCTTCTCCAAATTCTTCTTCTCCTCATCCCTCTCCTCCTCCTCCTCCCTCTTATTCTTCTCCTCCTCTCCCTCCTCTTCTTCTTCCTCCTCCTCCTTTTTCTCCTCCCCCCTCCTTCTATATCATACTTTTTCTAAAATTAACAATTTTTTGCATAGGTATATAGTTAGAGGAACTAAATAAGACATTCTCATATAGTCACAACTATGAATATGAGTTCAAATTAAATCACACATGAAATAAGAGAAGGAGAATGAGTAGCAAAAGGAGGAGGAGAATGAGAAGGAGAAGGAGATGGAGTAGCAAAAGGAGAAGAAGAAGAAGAATGAGAAATAGTTGCAACGACAGGGATGCATTTTTTAAAAAAAAAATCATTTGTAAGGATGTAATAAAAAAGGAAATTCATTTACGAGGACTGAAAACAAAAGTCGAATTGTTAGTTATTAACAAAGTTTGAACGACAGGGATGAATTTAAAAAAAAGTTGCATTTATAAGGACGTAAAAGAAAAAAAAACATTTACAAGGACTAAAAGCAAAACTCGGTCCATTTGCAGGGACTAAAAACACATTTTACCCTATTTTTTATTTCTCTTTTTTTAACATAAATTAAAAGTTAAATTAATTTATTAAAATAAATATCACAAGTTTTAATAAAAAGTTAGAAACTATTATTATTAATGTGTTGAATAATTGATGAGTACAAATTTTATTATAGAATAACAAAGGAAGCTTTAGATGACATGATACAAAAAATGGTTGAAGACAAAAAATGTCATATTTTTAATAATTATTTTATTTTTTTATTATTAATTATAATTCTATTAATATTTTTAATTTTAAAAACCAAAATATATATTTTAAATTTTTCTGTTTAGTAATTTAATCCGAGTATTAAAAAATGGTAGTTTGTAAAATAAAAAAAATTGACTGTGTAAAATAAAAATAAAAATGTAATAACATGACTTACTCCTGATGTGGAATGTCTTAAATAGGTGTCCGCATATATTACTTCCATGTATCCAAAGTACTGATACATTTATAGGAAGTCGGGTACTAGAGTTGTCACCGTTATATTTTTATCATCTTTGAACCGTAGGGGTGATCACCGGTCGGGTGCAGGCCTAATAGATCACATCCATTTGAAACTGTAACGTCTAAATTATAGGTCGATCCCGACCAAATGGGACCTCGGTTTGTCGGGTTTCGGATTAGGCGATTAATCGGGCGGATCAGGTAGGTTGTTGCGGATAAGGGTTAAAATTGGGCCGGATGCGTTTTTTTGGGGTTTGATCAAATTTTAAGCTTTTTTTATGCTCTATTTATTAATAGTAAATGCCAAAAGTTGGGCCTAAAATCATGTGTTAGGCCACTTAAAAATTTATTGCAACAGTTCAAAGTAAAAAAATGACATAATAATAAATTTCAAAGAAAAATTTGATAAAAAAAATTAAAGCAAATACAAGAAATCAATTATGAACAAATACAAAAAAATTAAATAAAAAAATACAAAAGAGAACAATCTAGAAACACTGATACAGAAAGACATCAAACCAAAATATAAACAGAGATGATGAGAGGCATTTGTCTTCACCCCTTCAAGCATCAGCCGTGGTCACTGCACATGCATCATGTACTGTCGGGTACGCCTTGGTCCATTACAACAACAACTGAAGAAAAAAAGAAAAGGGAGATGAAATAAAAAACAAGAAATAGCAACAAAGAAGAAAATAGGATGAAAAAAAAAAAGAAAAAAGAAGCAAGAAAAACGAGACGGGTGGAGCTTTGGTTGCGTTGCTTACGGGTGGTGGTAGAGATCTGGTTGAGTCGTCGTAGGTGGTGCTGGAGATCTGGTTGCGCCGCTGTGGATGGTGGTTGTGGGCTGTTGTTGCAGGTGGTGGCGGAGATTTGGTTGCACCGTTGTGGGTGGTGATTGAGAGTGGTGGTGGAGATTTGGCTGCACAGTTATGGGTGGTGGTTGGTTGTGGGTGATGATTTCAGGTGGTGGGGGTGGTGGTGGTGGTGGAGATCTAGACTTGCACCGTTGGGGGGTGGTTCCAGGTGGTGGTTGGGAGTGGTGGTGGAGATTTGGTTATGGGTGGTGGTTGCGAGATCTGGTCTAGGAGGTTGAGAGAGAGAGAGGAGAAGATGGAGAGCGGAGAGAATCACTAAACGGCTAGGGTTTCTCAGAATGAAACTAAAGAAACTGTATTTATATGAGAGATTTTTTTTAATAAAATAGATCGGACGGGTTAGTTAATGTTATATTATTTTCCTTTACCCGGACCCGACTAACAATAACCGTCCAAAACCATTTTTTTCACCTGAAGACCCAATAGCCCGAATTAAGCCACCCAAATAACATTATTTCATTTCGGGTAACCCGGGCCATGGTCGGCAGTGGGTTTGTGATCACCCCTACTGAACCGCACAGTCAACATCGCACTACTGGTTTTTTTATTCATCTTTGTTGCATAATGAGACCTAGTTAGCTATTTGTTTTGCATTGCCAATGCCATGAAAGCCAATCCACCTGGGGGATTTCCTATTGCTTTATTTGATTTTAATAAATAACAAACGCATAAAATAAAAATTCCATAAATTGCTTCAAATCAAATTTAAACACGTTTAGCTTTAAATCGTCAACATGAATTTTTATTAAATCAAATCTATTAATTATTTATATTTTACTTATAAATTTTTTATTAAAATTCTTAATATAATTTATAATTTTATTTAAAAAATCAAGTTATATATTTTAAGATTTTATTAATTATAAATATTTAAAATTTTGTAATTAGATATTTTTTATGTTAATTTTATACAAAATAAAATAATTTTAATAAAATATTTTATCAAATAAATTTTAACTTAAAAATAGATTTTAAGTAAAAAAATTGAAATTGTCTAACAATTTTTATTTTTTTTTAAAGCTCTTATTTTTTACTTTATCTTTAAAGCAACTTATAAGCAAAAAAATAGCTGGGCCAAACTTATACTTTATATTATACATACCTTATTAATTAAAGTTATTAAACATTAAAAAAGTTTTATACAAAGTAAATTTTGATTTTATTGCGAAATTTAATAAAAAAAAACTATTTGAGTCTTTAGATTTTTTTTTATAAAAATTTATACAAATTACGTATGATTGTAAACAAAGTTGGATAAGATATATTCAAAAAATAACTAAAAATTAAACCAATCAAATTTAATCAATTAAGTTGAATTAGGTTGTATTAATATAAATTATTTTACTGGTTATACCCTATAGCGTTCGGTTCTCCAAGATTCTCAAGAAGCAATCTCCAGCTTGAAGATGGATCATGAGAAAGGAAAGGAAAGGAAAAATCATCTGAAGAAGAAGATTTGATTCATCGTAGTACTAAGAAAGTTAAAGTGGATCCTCCACCACAAGAATCCAATCTCAAGGAATCATTCAAAGCGAATCAGTCTTCTTCCTATAAGGAGTCATTATTGCAGCAGATCGGGCTATTGTCTGAGCCTTTATTTGAAGTGGATGAGATGGAGGTTGTAACATCCTAATTTCTAATTCGAAGATTTAGTCCGTTGGAAACCAAATCTTGAATATCTGAAATTATTTCACGCCATTTAGATATCAAATAACTTAATAACACGTCATTCAAGTTACCAACGTTCACTTAAACAACATATGAGAATAGAAACTGAATAAACATATACACATATATATAAGATTGCCAACTGGCTCAAGTCAGTCTATACATATCATGAAGCTGAGGATAAACCTATACATATGTCGTGACAAGAAAAGAGTATAAGAAACACATGTATAGTCATATCCGACTCCAAAAGGAAAATTTAAGCTACATTCATAACTTAAACTTCTATCAAAAAGGGCTACAAGTGTCTAAAACAAAAAGAAGATAACTAGCAAACTCCCAGCTTCTACATCACGGGCCGGTGCGAGGAGGAACCTGCGCATCTAAAAACATCCACAAAACATGTGGTGAGACTAACGTCCCAGTGAGGTGATCAAAGTGCAAGTGTACAGATATAACATGAATGCAACAATAATACAATCCATTCAATACAACGTAAAATTCATCAAGTCAACCTCTTGGTGTATTACCCAACACCAGTGGGGTATTATCACTTGAACCTCTGACCTGGACTGAGCTCAATACCATACAAGGAACGTCTTTCTTGTGGCCAATTTAACCCTATGTTTTCAATCATTATATCACAATTATCATTTAACTTCTAAACCTCTAAGGCGTAAAACCTCAATTAACCTCTTTGGAACCGAAGTCCCCCTCTTTAACTTTACCTTTTAACTTTTAGAGTATACATTGATATCATCATATAGTAATTTCATGTAATGAGACCTTAGATAGGCAATATAGATAATAAAAATCTTTACCCTATTCATGTTTCTCAACCTAAATCAAGTCATAATTCACATATAGTCCAGTAAAACACATACAAATAGAAAGGGAAATAGAGAGGTGGGATCATAACGAAAGATTTGCATAATTATGGAGTGAGTGGGAAAGAACCACACTCACCTCGAATTCAAAATAAGGAGAGAAGGATGAATTGACACTCGGAGATGAATTTCTTGACTTGGAATTTCTTCCTTTACGCTTGTGGGGTTGTTCCTCTCTCTAGAACCAGAGTTCCTCTCTCTATGATTGAAGAAGAAGAAGTACGAAAGTTATGAAATCTGAATTCTAATTAAGGGTTTTAAACTTATAAGTGGGTTCTCGCTCAAGCGAGACATTCTCGCTTGAGCGAGTGGGTCGGTTGCATGCCTTTTCTTCACATTCTCGCTTGAGCGAGAATGATCCAGATAAGACCCCCTCTCTGGAAGTTTTTCGCTTGGGCGAACCCTTTCTTGCTCAAGCGAAAAATGTCCGCAGAGCCCTCAAAACTGCCCTGTCTCTCGCTTGAGCGAGCCTGTTCTCGCTCAAGCAAGATATGCAGAAATAGGTTTTTCATATTTTTGCTGCATAATTCACTCAAGCGAGCTTGAGTCATTCTCGCTTGAGCGAGAATGCCAAAACTTAGTTTTATTAACTTTTCACTCTTAATTTTTCACCTATCCTTACCCTTTTCCTTTTCTCATATAATTACCCTCTATATTTTAATTTAGGTTAAATTTTTGAGATGTTACAGAGGTCCCTTGTGAAGAAGGTTGTGATGATGATATGGTGAGAATGGGCTATGCTGAACCCGAAGCTGAGCAGCAACATACAAATCCCCTTAGGCCAGTGGTTCCTATTAATTACAGAGAAGGAATACAATGGTATGCGCTCCCCCTGGAAAAATACCTTGGTTGTGACAGTTCTTGGCAAAAGAGTCAATAAGATTTTTTTGGAAAATAGGCTTCGCCACATATGGTCCTGCAAAAATCCAGTGAAATTTATTGATATGCCACATGACTATCATTTGGTTTATTTTACTGAAAAAGAAGATTACCTGCATGTTCTTTACAACGGGCCCTGGATGGTTGCAGATCATTATCTCATTGTGCAATTTTGGAGGCCTTTATTCCTAGAAGGAGCAAAGAAAATCAAGAAAGTGGCGGTTTGGGTGAGAATTCCAAATCTTCCAATTGAATTATATAATTCTAGCTTTCTACACATAGTGGGTAATATAATTGGCACAGTGTTAAAAGTAGACCAGTTGACTTCAATCCATTCAAGGGGAAGGTTTGCAAGAATATGTGTGGAAGTTGATCTTTCTAAACGCCTAATTCCAAAAATAGAAGCTGTGGGGATTTTTTTGAGGCTAGAATATGAGGGTCTTCATCAAATTTGTTTCAGATGTGGAAAGTATGGGCATAAATCTGAATTCTGCCCTGATTGTGGTACTGATTTAATTCAAATTTCTAATGAAACAGTTCAGGAGGATGTTTCTCTTATTAAAGATTCTGTGGATGATGTTTCTAATAAAGGTAATTCAGAGAGGGTAAATTCTACTCCAAGATCTCCTAAACAATTGATTAAACCAAATGCAGTTGCAGGTAATGAGTCTAAAACAGATAATGGGCCATATGGGCCATGGATGCTTGTTAAACGCCAACCGGGAAGGAAGAATGATAATCTACACATAAGATCTAATTCAGAATTACCCAAGCAAGATTCTGGATCTCGTTATGCTTTGTTGAAGCATGTTTCCTAGGAAGAGAACATTAATGAAAATGCCCCCTCACAGCTAGAGTCATCTCATCCAAAGCCTACTTGTATCAGGGACCCTAATGCGGGGAAAAATTCTCAGAAGGATAATACTAAAAGGCAATCATCAAAAAAGGATGTTGTGGGGCCTTCAAAAGCCATGGATTTTAATAAAGGGAAGTCCTCTACAGTTAAATCAGATATTAAGAAGGTCACAAAGGGAATGGAAATCCCAATCATAACAAAATCATCAAGTCAACCTCAACATGAGGAATTACAGAACCAGAAATAGAAAGAGATGGACTATCTTCTATTGATGTGTATAATGGAGAAAATGGCAGCAGATAATGGAAGCTCTGTTGATATCCAAAGAGCGTATCTGTAATCTTTGATTAATAAACCAATTGAACCCAAACCTCCTGATATCAATAGCAACCACAATTCCACATCTGGAGGTAAGTGTTTAGATTCTGATATGATGGATTGCACTAACACTTCAAGTGTTAAAATTCAAGATTCAACTATGAAGGATTGTGGATCTCCACAAGTCAGCCTCAAGGGTGTTCAGACCCTACTATTTCTAAGTATTAATGAATTTTTAAGCCTAGAATTGTAGAGGTATTTTTTCCAAAAGTTTTGTTAGTCTGATTAAGGACATTCGCAGTATTTACAAGGTCAGTCTTATGTTTCTTTTAGAAATTCATGCCAGTGGTGAGAAAGCTCTAAAACAAGTTAAGAGAATGGGGTTTGATTCTTTCCACATCATGGATTCTAATGGGCAAGCCGGTGGTATTATTGTGCTATGGGGCAGTTTTGTTTGGTCTGTGGATTTCATTTCTAATTCTACTCAATTCATTCATATGAAAGCTTCTTTTGGTGGTGGGGAGCCTTGGCTTATCACATCTATTTATGTCAGTCCCCAACCTATTAACAGATCCTTACTATGGAATGATTTGAGGAATTTATCTTCTACTATTGATGATCCTTGGTGCATTCTAGGGGATTTCAACACTGTTTCAAATATCCATGAAAGGAAGGGAGGAAGCCAGCAACCTAATATGAGAGGTGTTTCAGATTTCAATGGTATGATTGCTTATTGTAGCTTATTGGATGAGGGTTGTATTGGTTGTCCTTTTACTTGGAAAAGGGGCACTTTATTTGAAAGACTAGACAGAGTCCTAATGAATATGGATTGGAGAGTACGTTTTCCTAATGATTTTGTGTCTCATCTCCCATATTTCAAATCTGACCATTGCCCAATAATGATTCAGTTTAATCTGGTTAATACACCTAATAGACATAGAAGACCATTTCGTTTTATAGCTTCTTGGCTTACTCATCCAGATTTCAAAAATTTTGTTTCATCAAATTGGACTGCAGAGACATATTGGTGTTCTTCTTTTTCTCAATTTAAAGATAAGCTCCAAGTGTGGAATAAATCTATTTTTGGTAATATTTTCAATAGGAAAAGAAGATTAATAAGAAGAATTGAGGCAATTACTAGGAAGCTTAGTACTACTCAAGATCCTGATTTACCCCATCTTTATAGAAAATTGTGGAAAGAGTATGAGGAGGTTGCTTCTCAAGAAGAACTTTAATGGTCTCAAAAAGCAAGATGTAAATGGCTTGTTTGTGGTGATTGTAATACAAAATACTTTCATGGAACTACAATATCTAGAAGAAAGAGGAATAGAATTGATAGTTTACAAAATGATGAGGGTGTTTTGATTTCTGAAGCACAAGATCTGGAAAATTTATGCACAAATTTTTATAAAACTCTCTTTCAAGATGAAGGGTCTTGCTCAGAATTCTGTCTTAAAGGTTGCTTCCCCCTGCTTCCTGAGCACTCAGAATCTCTAAACAGAGTGATTTCTGATGAGGAGATCAGGAAAATAGTATTTTCTATGGGAGGTTTTAAAGCACTCGGGTTGGATGGTATTCATGTTGTGTTTTATCAACATCACTGGGATTCTGTTAGTAAGGATATTTGTGATCTGATCAGAAAGGTTTGGCTAAACCCTCAATCTATAGTTACTCTTAATAATACTCTCATTACTTTAATTCCTAAAATTAATACTGCTTCTAATCTTAGGCAGTACAGACTTATTAGTTTATGTAATGTGTCTTACAAAATTATTACCAAACTATTATCTCATAGGATTAGGCCTTTAATGAACCATCTTATTGGTCCTAATAAGAGTAGTTTCATCCCAGGAAGACAAAGTAGAGATAATATAATTATTACTCAAGAAGTGATTAACAACATGAAAAGGAAGAAAGGTAAAAGAGGATGGATGGCCATTAAAATAGACCCAGAAAAAGCTTATGATAGGCTCAATTGGGATTTTATAAAAGATACTCTTATTGATATTGGCTTTCCTAATGATTTCATTTCTATTATTTGGAATTGCATCTCTTCTACTAATATGCGTGTTCTTTTTAATGGTGAAGCTTTAGAGCAATTTTTTCCTTCAAGAGGAATTAGACAAGGGGATTCCATTTCTCCTTATTTATTTGTTATGTGTATAGAACGATTGTTTCATTTAATTAACATTGCAGTTTCTCATAAATTTTGGAAGCCTATCAAACTTGGAAGAATAGGGCTTGAGATTTCTCATCTAGCTTTTGCAGATGATTTAATTCTTTTTGCTAAAGCTAGTATGGATTAAGTAGATATTATTTCTACTATTCTAGAGCTTTTTTGCAATAGCTCTGGCCAGAAGGTAAGTTTAGAAAAAATTAGAATTTACTTTTCTCCTAATGTCTATTTGCAAGTTCATGAGGAGATCTCCTCCACTTTGGGATTTTAGAGGACTGAAAATTTAGGCAAATATCTTGGTGTGCCTATTCAACACCATAGATCATCAAGGAATTCCTATAAATATATTGTGGATAGAACTAAACAGAAGTTGTCCCTGTGGAAATCCAAAACTTTATCTTTTGCAGGAAGATTAACTCTTTCTAAATCTGTTCTGAATGCTCTACCTTCCTATGTTATGCAAACAACTTTGCTACCAGCTTCTACTTGTGAGGACTTGGACAGGAAGTGCAAAGATTTCCTTTGGGGGGACTTGGAGGATAAAAGGAAAATTCATTTGGTTAATTGGGATAAGATCTGCAGCCCTAAATTAATTGGTGGTTTAGGTCTCAGGAAGACTAAGGAGGTTAATAAAGCCTATATGATGAAAATTGGTTGGGCTCTAATCACTCAACCTGATTATTTATGGGTTAAAGTATTGAGATCCAAATATGGTTGTGGGGATTACTTGATTCCTATCATTAAGAGGAAGGTTTGGGACTCTAACCTATGGAAGGGTGTTTGTGAAAACTGGGACTCTTTAATCCAAACTTGTATTTGGAGAATTCAAAATGGAAGTACAGCCAGATTCTGGGAAGACAAATGGGTTCCAAGAATATATATTCTTTCTAATCATGTAGTCCTAGATATTGAAGAAGCGGAAAGGAAATTACACATTGATCAATTTATTACAGTTAATGGTGAGTGGGACTTACCTAGATTCCAACATATTCTTCCAGATGAGATTTGCAAGAAAATTCTCCTCAATGCTCATCCTATCACATCCAGGGGTAGTGATGTCATTGCTTGGGAGAAGTCTTCAAATGGCTGGTTTTCCCTGAAATCAGGTTATGATTATTAACAGAATCAAGCATAGCATATACTAATTTATTAATGAATAGAATTTGGTCCTGGAAGGGCCCCCAGAGAATTTGTCTATTGTTATGGAAAATTACATCTAATGCAATTCTAACTAATGTACAGAGGAGACAAAGACACCTTTCCAGTTCTGATCTTTATACCTTTTGTAATCAAGAGGCAGAATCCACTATCCATCTTCTTCGTGACTGTCCAGAGGCAGCTTCTCTTTGGTACAGGTTGATTCATCATGCAAATCATCATAAGTTTTTCAGAACTTCCACTTTTCATAAATGGGTGATGGATCAATTGAAGCACGTGTTGAGTCTCAGAATTAATTTAAGTATTCAAATTAGATTCAAGACTCATTATCCTTGGTTTTAATGTTTAACAAATTAGAATGTATAAAAATAGGTTCTACTGAGAAAGGTATTTTTCTTTGTGTTTCAGCAGATCTGTAAAAGCAACTATCTGAAGAAGATCAACCTACCAAACTGAAGAAAGCAATCAGGCGAAGAGACCAACTCGTTGAAGAAAAGAACAATATACTGAGAAGAAGCAACCTACTACAAGAAATGCAAAGGAAGAAATAAAAAGAACCGATCAACTGAAGAGAATAAGTACATTTGAGCAAGATGAAATGAAGACGGTCTTAAAGCTTGTGGAAAATCACCAATCAAAGAGCACATAGATATATAAAGGATTATTGTCTGATGAAGAAAGGAATCTGTTTAAGAGAAGCAACCTGCTGAAGACGAACAACATACTAAAGGAAGAATCTGAAGAAAAGAGTACAATCTGCTGAAGAAGAATCATATGAAGAAGAGAACATGCTGAAAGCATACTTAGAAAGGACTTGCTGAAGATGGTAAACCTACTGAAGAAGATGACCTTCTTAAAGATCAGAATATGCCTTCTGAAGTCTGAGATACCATGCTTCTCTCCGAAGACTTGTGAGTCAATCTGATTAAAGCATTAAAAGACTCAAGTCTAAGCAAATATTAATGGTTAAGCTGAATCGGCGTAAGGAGAACCAAAAGCTTTCTGGCAAAACTTTATTTCCAAACACAAAAGAAGAAACCTGCTGCGGAAAAGCAAACAGAGGTCAGAGATAGAGTCAGCGCTGCTACACACCTACTCTTGTACTATCTCTGTGATACGCTATCAGAAGCATGCACATCCCAACAAGAAGAAAAGTTAAAATCATAATGGGACAAAAGTGAAGTCTAAAGGATCTCATCATCTCTATCCAGACAAAAGACTTCATGTTGTAAAAGAAAACGAGAGAAAGAGGAGCATCAACCTGCTGAAGCATTAAAAATTCTCTCAAGAAAGATTAAGAGCCAAACTGATGTGTGTCAGAACTAATGCATACCTACACACCTACTCTGCTCAAGTCAAAAAGAAGCAAAAGAGAAGCTATCTCACAACGGCTCTAAGAAGGTATACCAAGCAATCTTCAACGGCTACATTTCTCAACGGTATACTAAGCAATCTTCAACGGCTACATTACCAGAACTTATAAATAGCTTCATGAAAGACTTTGAAGATTGGCGAACCTTTGGTGAACCCTGGGCTTGAATGAATCTCATGATAAACAATAGAAAAGCCCAAGAGAGAACTAGCAGAAGCTCAAAATGATATCTTATCAAGCCAACTCTCTGAGGAAGCAAACCCTCATACAGAGATGAGAATGGGCCTAAATTATACACTTGTATCTCTGTCATATCCTTGTACATAGATTTATCCGTTGTATCCTGAGTCTTACTCAGTTATCCCTTTGTACAAGAAGAATCTGAGTTTAAAGTTTCTCAGAAACTTAAACTTAGTTCATATTGTAAACACTTTTAAGTGTCTGGGAGCCTGGAGAGGCTTGGTGGAAGAAAGAATACTCGTTGAGCCTGGAGAGGCTTGTCTGTAAAAGAATACTGCAAGAGTTGCCTGGAGAGGCAGTTGAAAACAAAGAATACTTGTTGGGCCTGGAGAGGTCAGGTGTGCAAAGAATACTCGTTGGGCCTGGAGGGGCCAGGTGTGCAAATAATACTCGTCGTAATCTTGTGGGATTAGTGAAAATCCAGTGGAGTTTTGCCCTGGGACTGGACGTAGCTCACTGGGTTAGTGGGTGAACCAGTATAAATCTCTATGTTAAGTTCTCTCTATCTTTTACTCTTTACTTTCCGCTGCTATCTGTTTATTTCTAACCAAGGAGGGTGCTGAAAAGTGAGTTTATAATTTGCGCAGCAAAAACAATTTTATTTATTACAGAAATCATTTTAAAAGGAAATTTTACTAGACCTGCTGAAGCGTTTCAGCAAGTCTCCGAAAACTCATTTTTCAGCAAGTTGCTTGCATCTTTTGAGAAAACTCTGTTTGAGAAAAGGTTTCCATAAAAAATCTATAAAGATTATAAAATACTATTCAACCCCCCTTCTAGTGTTTCCTGTGGTCCTAACAGCACAAGAAATCAAATTTAAATTCAGGGAAGGAAAGTTTGATTTTTGGTTTTATTCTAGAAGCTTTATGGAGACACAAGAATAACATTATTTTCAATTTTGTGAGACAATCTACTAATATGTTATTCCATAACATAAATGGGCAAGTGAACTCAATTATTCAAGCTCAGAATACTATTACATCTCGAGAAAATATTCATCTATTCTCTATTACTCACCTTTTTAGATGGAATCTTCCCCCTGTTAACTGGGTCAAATGCAATACTGATGGTGCTAGGTCCTCTTCGCACTACAATGCTGCTTATGGCAGAGTTCTGCGCGACAACGGTGGTGCCTTCATTGTTGGGTTCTCTAAGAACGTTGGGTCTTGCTCAGTCCTGGAGGCTGAGCTTCGGGGCATTCTACGGGGAACCTTAATTGCAAAATAAAGAGGGATTAAGCTTCTGATTTGTGGAATCTGACTCACTGAATGTGATCAATATGGTAAAAGAGGGTTGCTTATCTACTCACCCTGGTTCTGGGATTGTGTCACAAATCAGAGATGTCACTCGATTTTTTGATGAGATCCTCTAGAACCACACTCTTCGTCAGGTTAATGCAGTTGCGTACAGCTTTGCGAGAAACGACTTCTCCTCTATGCTCTGCGTGTTTGATTATCTCCCCCCATTTCCCCTAGTTCCGTTTGCTTTCGATGCGGCAGAAACTCTGTATGAGAGAGTAGTTTTTTTGTTTGTTTTTTGGCTTAGCCTTTTTGGTCCTTTTAGCCATAAAAAAATATAAATTATTTTTTTAATTAACTTAATTGAATAGAAAGATAAAATTGAGTAAATAATTTAACTAGTCACTTATTTAATAAATAATTATAAAAAAGAATTTATGTCATGAGTTGATTTTTAAAAGAATATTTGAGAAGATAAAATTTTATAGGTTCAAGATAAATTAATTTGATAAATTTAACTAAACATCTATTTAAAATCTAATATTATAAAAAAATCAAATAAATATGAAAAATTATATTATTAAATTTAGGTAAATTAAGTTAAAAAAAATAAATTAAAAGATATAGAATATTTAGAAGTATTCTTTAAAAAAAATAAAAGAACATATACGTTATTAGTTTTTTAGAATTAAAAATTATTTATACCTTCTAAGATGAATTAAAAATTTAAAGAAATGTATAAATCACTCTTGAATAATATAATAAATATATTCTAAACTATTGATAATTATAATTTCTTGTTTTTAATTAATTTCACGTTGAGGCATACACATATTTTGTCATTTCATTTTATTATATTATAAATGATACTAATAAAAATATTAATAATAATAACACAAAGAGTTACACCATTAAATGACCTTATAATTAATAAATGAATTTCAAAATCTATCATTGGATTGAAATTATCATCATGTAATTAATTTTTACATTGATTCAAAACTATTTAATAAGTCACTGAGATACAATAAAATTAATGTCATATATACTTTTGAAATATATGAAATAAGAAATATTTAATTAACAATGTATAAATCTTAAATATTTACAAGATTTTACACAAGTAATCAAGATAATGATATTTATATTTAATGGTTGAATATTAAAAAATCATATTCCATATAAATTTATCAACGGTGTAATAATTGGTGTAACACATACTAGTATACGATGAACTCACCGCTCTCTTTATATATATATAATACCAGACACACTTATTTTGGGATAGCCTTATTAAACAAGGAAACACATCTCTTTACTTAATTCTCATAGTCTTATCTTTACGTTTTTTTCCCTACGAATTTAGGTAAATTGCTAATGTAGTCCTTATGGCAAAAATAATATTTCATTAGTTGTTAATGATATATCATCGATATGTAACAAGTATAAATTCAAAGTAAAACATCTTTACACATAATCAAAATGATTCACTTTGAATATATGATGTTCACTATTCTAAAATACACATAGGATAAAAATAAACTACATGTTGTTCCAAGAGTTATCTTTAGCATATGAGAGCCTTCTGGAAGAAGCTTTTGAAATAATTTTTCTTCTTGTAACTTATTTATTTCGATATCAAAATCACCGGATAGTGGAAGGAATAAAGAAACTTTACATCAAGACAGGGGCATTATTTTGGGGAGTAATTCTCTCTTTTGGTAGCTTTTCTGCCACATAGATGTACATTTGTCCCATAACTCCCGTGAGAAATTCGTTTTCATATCTAGTTTCTATGGTCAAAGTTTCACCATCATTAATCTTGACTGAACCTGGTTTTGGATAACAAACAGACATTCCAACATTATAACCTTCCTCATTTCCTGGTTCCTTTCCCGTTCCGTACTTTGGTGTTGAAGTACATAAAGTCCTTCCATCCTGAATCACATTATAATATTTCACATCATAATACATAAAGTCCTTTCTCATTTCTTGTTTTCTTGAGTAGTGAACAATACATTATAATATTTCACTTTTTACCATGAAATTAAATTAAAAAAATTTACCAAGTATATGAAGCACATAAGTTTTAAAAAACACAATAAATCAATGAATCAAAAAGTTTATATGAGAATAAAGACAAATACTGAAGATCACCTGTCCATATAGAGTTGCGTTAACAGCACCAGCATGCATGTGAGCGGTGCCATAAATGAGATAACCACCTTTTTCCATTGGTATGTTCGCTTTTTGGACATGATAGTCGCTTCCACCATTTTTCATAACAGTATACTCTGCCTATAAGAAATTAAGAAATGTTTGATTTTCACTTACGCCCAACAATGTAATAGACTATTATGATGTTTCAAAGTCCATTCGTGACGGAAAAATCAATTTATACAAATTTTCTTGAATAACTTTTTTACCTGACAATCATGAATTGTGCTGGTACCATTTGTTCTCACGCGATCAGTCGAATCAAGTATATAAAACTTAAGAGGAATTTGGTGTTCATCCCATTCAACCCATGTTATTTTGTATCTCAGGGAAAGTTTTCTGCTTGGAGCTTTAACACCATTTTTCAATTTGCATTGTAAGTTGTCATGGCAACAAAAGATTCCTCCTTTATAATTTGGGCTCAATGGTTTGCCATCAATGCCCATTGTGACATTATAAAAATCTTTTGGGAGATTGAAAAGGTCACATCTGCATTCGGTGCAACCTTTCTTGTCTTGTGCACCGCGTGTATCAATAGCCATGATGTTGAGGAGCCATTTCTCTTGATATCCAGGTGGAATATATGCAGGGTTACCATGTTCAACCGCAAAAGGATCTGGAATTTTTGAAGTTGTTCCTCGTGATTCAGTTCCCAAGCCCCAATAATGTGGAAGAATGTAACTGTTGCACATTCCTTCATTTCTCTTAAAAATGAAACCCTCGAAGGGATCGTGATGATCGTTAGAGTTCTCTGACATATTGGCTTTTATAAAATATTTTATAGCAAAAAAATGATGGAGGTATGTATCATACAAAGGTACAGAATTCCCTTCTTCATCAACTAGTTCGGCATCGAAACTTTTGACACCAACATGACCCCTAGGAAATTGGATATCTAAAAATGCTTTATTCACAATTGATCCTGGTCCCACTTCAAAACTTTCAGACAAAAAAGTAGCTGACTTGATAGGATTTTTAGGCCCTTGATAAATTGAGTATGTTGTGCTTGATAGCAACACCAGTGTTGATAATGAGAATATCAGTGTTTTGGAGATAAACCTCATGTTAACCTGTACATAAACCATTTTCATTGCATGATTAGCCATCGAAAATGTTTATAACATTATTCTTTTGTCTAAACTTAAAGAAAATCCTAACATGTGTTAAAAAAAATAGACACATTAAGTTATATTCAAGAAGACAAAGTGTCTGAACTTGGATTGTAAAAAGTGCATACCGCATGTGAAGAAGATGAGGGGATGACCATGGTGCAGATTTTGTATTTGCCAAAAGTCTAAGCAGTTGATAAATTTTTAAAATAATGGTTGAAGATAAATTTTTGTACATATGGAGGTCTTGTTTGCTGCTTTTAAAGTAGAAGTCTCAACAATAACATATCTGATGTAACTTGATGGCAACTCAACACAGTTGTTGAATGCCTATTTAGGTTATAAGTTGTTTCAAATTTACACGTTACGTGGTTTGGTCAAAATTAATTTGAAAAGAAACGAGGCTATGCGACATTGTAAGCTAATTAAGCTATATGACAAATCTTTTGCTATTTATAGGTAAATTAACTTTACCTCTGTTATAATAGTTTACCTAGATAAGAATTGTTGACATTACATTTTCCTTTTAACAATAACAATTTCATTTTAACAGATATTTGTGTTGGTTTAATTGATGTAGAACTTTCGTTCATGCATGTTTAGGAGGCTGGTTTTCTTGCCAAACTTCCAAGTAGAGCTAATATTGTTATTAGTTTGGGAGGTTCCATCCTTGGTATCAATTTCAACATGTCTATTTTATTCAAACTAGTTTGTTGCAAGCTAGTCAAATTTAGGTGAACTCATAATGAGTTGAGTATAAGCGAACTCATTTTTTTTAAAAAATTTTTGTTTATTTTTTAGCCATTCTTTATTGGTACATCAAGACTATGACTTATTAATTTATTATTTTATTGAAAATGCTAATAGGTGCTCCAAGAACACTAATTAAAAAATAAAATTAGTAAATTTTTATTGAAAAAATATCATTAAATATCGTCAATGCATTTAATATTGTGATATTTAATAAAAAAAAGCACGCACACGCGCACGCACACACACACATATAGGGAAATGCTAATGTACTCCCACTTGATTTATAGAAGGAGTACATTAGCAAACCATACCTTTTTTTATTTTTACAAAAAAAAACCCACATCTTTTCTTACTTAAAGAATTTATATATATGGGCATGAATGTAATTTTAAATTTATGTTTCTCTATTTTTTTCTTCTTTCTTCAATTAATTTCTATTTACCATTTCTCTCTCCACTCTCCCCTCATAAATTCTAACCTATTCTCTTTCCTCTCTCCTTTTATTTTCTCAGTGTACTTCATCATCATAATTCAAAATCAAAATGGGGGAGATAAAATAGTTTAAATCAAAATGAATGAGATACAATAGTTTGAGTTTTTTTTTTCTGGGTAACCGTAAATAGAGCCGGTAAAATGGGTCAGCCCGCCCGAACCCGCAAAATGGGAGGGTTTGGACTGTTATATTAGAGGCCCATATTTTTACCGGGCTTTTTAGTCCGGAAGGAAAAAAACCCGAACTTAAACGGGTTCGGGTTGAGCCACCCAAATGGACTAACGATCAGCCCGAATTAATTTTTTTTTTAAAAAAAAAGAGTGTAGTACGTACCTCCCGTTGTTATTGAATGCTCTTCCTAATCTCAATTTGCAAGTGTCGTGATACCTCAATTTGTATATAGCTACCAGGAAACTGGGAAATTAGCTAACCTTCAATGTGACAGCTACTACTTTTAGAAACTTAATGGGATAAAGAAACATTTTTTAGCTAGAAAATCACACACACATATAGAAAATAATTTATATACACAAAAAATTAATAATAAAAATGCAATTGTGTCGTGCTGTACTATGTTACATTTTCTGTTGAAGTTCGGTGGCCATGTCTCTGCCTTGTCTTTCTTCATATCTCTCTGCAATAGAAAGAAGTCATGTAATTAGTTTGCAATTCAACATTGGTATAGTTGACAAAAATGAAATGTGTTAATCATGTGTTTTATTATGGTAGATATTTTTTTCATTGATTTTTATAACTATATTGTAATTTTTTTAGTTTGGTAAAAGTGCAATCGTTTACAATTTTAAATAAGCAACATTTATGAATAAATTAGTTTTTAACCGGGCTGACCCGCACAAGCCCACTACTCGCATAGGGTCAGACTCGGGCTCTAATTTCACATGACCGATTTTTTGTCGGGTATTTTAGTCCGGCCCACAAAAGCCCGCTATCCAATCCGAGCCTGGCCGGATAGCCCGTTTTGACAGCTCTAACCGTAAATCTTCATTTTATTTAGCAATAGTGAAACTCTTTTTTACGAAAGCTTAGCACGTGGTCTCTCATTTTTTTTCAACGGAAGCTTAGTCTTTGATTATTAAAAGAAATATGATAAAAAAGTAAAAATCAATGAAATGCATAGGCGCAGCACTCGACCTTTAATTTTCCCCTGCTGCATCGTTTGCTAAAGCTCTCTCACCCTGTGATGATAATGAAGTGCTGAGAGAAAATAGGAGGAAGGGAGAGACAAAGCTGCCAAGAATGGCAGGAGAGAGGAGAGAGAAGTGGGAAATAGAAATTAATTGGAGAGAGAACAAAGAAAATAGAGAAATATAAATTTAAAAAGTAATTAAATTTTAAATTACATTCATACCCATAAATTTGGGTTTTTTAAAGAAAAAAAGATGTGGGTTTTTTGTCAAAATAAAAGGTGTGGTTTGCTAATGCACTCCTTTTATAAATTAAGTGAGAGTACATTAGCGGTCCCCATATCTGTGTGTGTATTAATTTCTTACTCAATACCCTTAACACATTAATTAATTAAGAACATCCTTGTTTATCATTGAAATAAATAAGGGTATTGTGGGGATACATGTATTTAGTAGGATGAAGGTAGTTAGATTTTACTTATATTTGAGACTAACTCAATTGAATTTTGAGTTGTTTATATTTGAGATAAGAGGAATCTGGATCCTCTCAAATGAATCCTCATAAATGCACATTTATGAGGAGATAGATAACTATTTATAATGAAATAGATAAACATAAAATTTTCACATGAGATGGTTATGTGATATTTCTTGAGACTTGAGAGGATCCAAATCCATTATTAAGAAGGTAACCAAAATAAAAAAAATATATTAATAAAACTTTGTATTCAATAATGACATGCCAAGAAATTTTATATATTAAATAAAAATTACACCAACGATGGAAAATTTAATATTTTATATGATGAAAGTGATCTCCTTTAATTTATATTTTTTATGACATGTTTATTTTTGTGACACCCCTTTAATTTATATAAATTTAACTCCTGGTTGTTTGAGCCCCCAGGCCACCATAGCTTTTTTTTTTGTAATGTGGAATAACAGAAAGAAACAAAAAAAAGAAAGAGCAAACAATTAGCTAAAAGCTAAATCGGCATAAAGATTATTCCTAACAGTTAAAGAAGCATGCTTTCAGAATCTCCAACTTCATCTATGCGTAACCCCCAATCTAGCTATGACATCAGCTGCTTTATTTGATTCTATATTAACATGACACAAAGAAACTTCCCAATCCCTGAATAACAAACTTCTCACTTGTAAAATCAGAACCGCATGAGGATGAAAATTATGGTAAGTATTGACAAAAACAGCATTAACAACTTCATAGGCCACCATAGCCTTAATAACATATAAGGCTATGAATTATATGTTATAAAGCTACAAATACAAATGCTCCTTCAATAGCCCATATGGCAACAAGGCTTGATTTCTTCTAGTTACTATGACATTTCTACCCTAACAAAATTGAGCTCCAAACTAGATGAGAACGCCAATGTTGCCCATGGTATATAATATTGCAGATGAAATTTAAGCAGTTCAAAATTTTAAAACCAATTAAAGAGCGGATTATATCTAAACCGAATAATAGGAACAATCACTAGGTCACTCGTTTGGCTTTTTGACCAAAATGGTGTTAAAAAAAATAAAAATTAACCAAAAAAATGTGGGCAAAAAACTATTTATCAAGTTGGGGTAGTTTTGGACACGTTGGGAAGCAGATGCGCATGCCCAATTTGCACTACAAGAGGCACTAATCCATTGTGCGAGTTATGTAAGAAAGAGTCGCAAACTTAGTTTGCGCTTTTTGGGACACGCAAACCAAGTTTGCGCTTCTTGGTTTTCAGTTTTACGCGCAAGGGAAAGCTCGATTAGATGGGTAACTTCTTGGAAAAAGAAGTGATTAATTAGGTCGGTAACTTTTTGGCAATAGAAGCAAGGTGCTTTCTATCGTGCCACACTTAATTTTCAGGCACCGGTGCCTTGTAAGTGTGTCCCAAAGTTTATTCTTCCTGAACCAAAGTTTTTTCTTTATTACTAAAACCAACCCACATTTCTTTCTGGTATTTGTTTTTCACATAGATTTGTAATTTATCCCTTGATTATTGAAATTTAATTTTTTTCCCTTGTCTCACATATTGTGTTATAGGTTATCACTCATAACCTAATTGTCTTTTGTTTTAATTAGTTTTATTGTCTTGCTTACTCCTTTGCAAAACTCCCTGTGCTATTCCATTTCCCCATAAAAATTGGAAAATAAATGTTTGAAAAAAAAGAGGCCCAAAATAACAAAAAAATTGGAATAATCAGTTTGATATGCTAAGGAGAGTAAGTTAACTAAGTAATTAATGAGGAGATTTAAAAATGATTAAATACATTTATTCAAACATTTTTACCAACCATTAATTTGAAAAGAGCCATATTGTAACTTGTAAGCGTGTGTCAAAGTACCCCTATTTTATCAAAGCATCAATTAACACCATCTCTTTTTATTTCTTTTATAATTTTCTCTCTCAATTTAAAGTGTGTTATAATGATGCACTTCAAAAGCAATCACCCTCCCTCTCTTCCCGTCTTTTCTGCTGTCTAATTACTAAGAAGCGTAAACTTGGTTTGCGTGTCCCCAAAAGCACAAACTAAATTTGCGACTCTTTCTTATATTGCATAGTGAATTAGTGCCTCTTGTAGCGCAAATTGTGCATGCGCATCTGCTTTCCAACGTGTCCAAAACTACCCCAGCCTGGTAAATAGTTTTTTGCCCACATTTTATTTGTTAACTTTTATTTTTTTTTAACACCATTTTGGTCAAAAAGCCCACTGCTTCAAACAATCACAATAAAAAGCAAGTTTTTATATATATCCTATCATAACACATATTTATTGTGAGAATTGAGAACAACTAATTGAAGCCATAAGATAGGATCTTCCGACTATCTTGTGACGACAGCAGGAGGCGAACTTCACGGCCGAGAGACGACGGAGGACGGTGGTGTACCTGCAAGGACTCCGATGCTTAAGTCAAAAAGGGCACGAGCAGAGTTTCAGCAAGCTAGAGTGAAAGCGTACCTGAGATGGAGACCACCACCGTGTCTTTATAGAGGTATTTTGGCGGGAAATTTCGTTAGGCAGTTTCAACAGATTTCTGTAATTGTCCTCACGCGCTCTACCGAGGTTAGCTGAACGCGTTGGGGTATAACCGTAATAGACCATGATAACATGCCGACAAACTGGTGGCAGTTATGCTTAAGAGCGCATTGCGAACGGAATGAGCGAACGGAGGAGTTTTTTGGTGTGCTGACCCTAGAGATGTATGTTGGAACCATGAAGTTTATATGTCAGATCTCATTTCCGACGTTGTTGTTGGTCGTGTCTGATCTCGGTCCAGAACTGTTGCACCCCAAGTCGGGTAGTTTATCATAAAGTAGCCGACTTGAGATCTTCAGATGCCAGTGATTAACATTCACCAATCCGGGTGATTGATGTTTCTGACGTCATCCGAGATGCCATCTGGGGTGGCGTCATTTTATATTCAGATGTAACTGACGTGACGGTTGATTGACAATCGTTTTAACCACGTGTAGGGGTGGAAGTAGGCCGAGGTAGACTTTGCAGGGCCCAAGCCTGGCCTGCATTATTTTTTGTGGCCCAAGCCTGGCGTGTTACCTGTCATAGGCCATTTTTTTAGGCCTAGCGTGGCCTGTTTCAAAGCCTGGTTTGGCCTATTAGCCTGTTTAAAAGCCCATTTTATATATTGACCTTTAAACAAGTCAATAAATCTATCTCTAAAGAGGTTAGTACGCTTACAAACTAATACTTACTTTTTTATAATGTAAATATGTCACTAACATATACATTTAGATAGGAAAATAAGCCTATCTCTAAATAGGCCAATAGAAGAATTTAAAAAACTATATATTATTATACTATTTATTATATATAAATATTTATATGTTTATTAAAAATAATATTATTTATAATAGGCTAGCCTGTCAAGCCAAATAGGCTTTTTAAAAAGCCTGAGCCTGGCCTATTTAATTAAAAAGGCTTTTTCAAAAGTCTAGACCTGACCTTTTTATTAAACGAACCGAGCCAAACTAGGCCTTAAGTAGGCTAGGCCGTAGGCCCTTGTTGAGCGGTCTGGCCTATTTCCACCCCTAACCATGTGGCTGCATCACATTGTATTGGGCCCGTTGGCCTCATTATCTGGCACGATCCTGGCCGTTGATTTCAAACATTTATAAGCGGGAGTTATTTTTGCGATTTCACTTTTTCTCTTCACATACCAGAGATTCTCTTCTTCTTCGAACCATCCTCTTCTCTACAACTAGCTTTTTGCGATCACTCCGTCCCGTTTCTTCGTGCCCTAGTACCAGAGAGCTCGAGGCATTTGGCTGTGCGTTTGGCTGTCCCGTTTCTTAAAGGTATTCCCCAACATCTGTCTCCTTCTCCTTCTCTGTTTCCTTATTTTTTTTAAGAACCATGATGACGAGGGCAAAAGCCAAAGCCTTGGCAGCTGAGGCTAGATCAAACTGTATCATCGTTAGTGAGGATCCTAAGGTTCCAAGTATCCATGGGTTAGTGTTGCAACGAAAACGTTCCTCTGGGGCTGCTGCAGGTGTTGGGATTTCTCAGCACGAAGTGTAACGTCCTAATTTCTAAATTCAACACTAATGCCCGTTGGAGGCAAAATTCCCAAATTTCTGAAATTATTTTGTGCCATTTTAAATATCGATGCACATATTCACCATATAATGCTTAAGCATTCCAACGCTACTTAATCACTATATGAAACATAAAGTTAATACATACATTAAGGCTATCCATGTCTACAATGTAATCATCAAATACATAATTGCGTATCATAAGTATGTTCACAATGAAAATTAAATGCATCCCATGCTAATAAATAACATAAACAAAACATGAAGTCCTCCGAGCTCCCTCAGCTCACTGGTCCACAGCGGAAGGAACCTGCGCATCTAGAATGTAACCACGAAACGTGTGGTGAGACTAGAGTCTCAGTGAGCATAACTAGAACATGCAGTGTGAGATAAGCAGACAGATGGAATGCAATAAGGTCACATTATAAGATACATGTAATAATAATAATTCCAAAGACTTGACCCTATATGAATTCAACATTTTACCACACATAACCTTTCATGACTGTGTCTTAGTAACTCGAGTACTCAACTCTGGCACATGTGCCCTCGAGTGCATAAAGCCTTGGCGCATACGCCCTATACTGAACTGTGACGCGTACGCCCTTAACCAACTATGGCGCGTACGCCCTTAACTGAGATGTGGCGCGTATGCCCTAATCTAAACTATGGCGCATACGCCCTCCTATGAACTGTGGCGCGTACGCCCTTATCTGAACTGTGGCGCGCACACCCTTATCTGAACTGTGGCGCTTACGCCCTTATCTGAACTGTGGCCCGTACGCCCTTACTACTATGGTAAGTCTTTTATAAAACACTAATCAGCTACGAACATCTCTTCTTCCCTTTAGGTCTTGCACACATGCAACATTAGTTAGAAAACCCCCATATTCTCCCCAACGCACAAACCCTAGGGGTTTGGCCTCCCAAAATGCCCCCTAATACCACACCCTCAAACATATCAATTAGGGCAAACATTATCAATTACAATGTCATAATACATGGATATGGGTAACCCTAACTTGGGGAAACCAAATATACCTACTCTTACTCTACTCTACAATCTATGTACCAACCTCAAGTACATATAGCATACAACAATCACATACATGCTCAGAAAATGGGGAGAAAGAGTAAGGTTCATTAAGGAGCACTCATACAAACATGGGTGATAGTGTGTGAGCTATACTCACCTCAAGGGAGCTCAAAGGGAAGCGGGAAGAGGTTAGGGGAAACTAGAGTTGGAGATCCTTGACTTCTCCTCCTTCTTCTTGGCTCCAAGAGCTCTTTCTCTCTCTAGAAATCTCTCTCTCTCTCAGACTAAAAGAACAGAGAAGAATGGGGAAACAAACCCTAATTTTTATGTTTTAAAGTTTGGGATGCGTAGTCTCGCTTGAGTGAGAGTGCAGGGAAAATCTTGAATTCGCATTCTCGCTCAAGCGAGAGGCTTCTCGCTTGAGCGAGAATGCTCTAGAGAGCATTCCCCTCTCTGGATGATTCTCGCTTGAGCAATGTCCTTCTCGCTTAAGCGAAAATCTTCCAGAGAGCCCCCTAAAACTCCCCTGATTCTCGCTTGAGCGAGACCATTCTAGCTAAAGCGAAATCTGCAGAAACCAAAATCATAATTTTTGCTGCATAACTCGCTCAAGCGAGACCATTCTCGCTTGAGCCAGAACCTGAAAACTCAATTCCTTACTTTTAACTCCTCTTTGATCCTAACTCTCTTTCTCCCATTCAATCCTAGTTTCTGCCCCTACAACCTTCTCTTAACTTAGTTTATCTTTATTTAACCTCCTTCCTCATTCTTATACCTCTATAATTCTCTCTGTCTTAGGGTGTGGTTTCCTCTAAATTCAGCTTACAGTTGTTTGACTTAATACTTGGTCATTCCTCCAGGATCTCTTTAAGCTTGAAACTCTTAGTGTAGTTATCTAGTTCAGGTCTAAACTCACATTCTAATCCCCAATTTCTCCTTCTACCCCTAACCTTCCTCTCTTGGCCGGATCCATAGCCTAAGGCTCTCGCTATACTCTCTAAGTCCTAATTTTTGGGATGTTACACGAAGCAGTAGCTAAAACTGCCCTCATCCTTAAGCAGTGGACAGAGTCCGAGGTGGTGACCGCGGAGTCTGCCGGGGCAGTTTGAAAGTACTCCCGTGCAGACTCATCATCTTCAAATTTTGACGTGTCATATGGACTTTTGGACAAGTTCCATATGGGAAGGCGGAAAATCCATACCTCTCCTGCTACAAACTACCCAGTTCTGCCCAATTTGGCCTCTATGACCTGGGTTGAAACTTAGGCTCTTGGGACGTCGTCCTGGTATAGTTCTGAAGAAGCGCTGGAGTTGGCATTCCGGCATGTTGAATGGGTGGAACCGGCCAAGAAAAATGATTGGGAATTGGTACTTCTCGGGGAAGAAGCACATATTTGTTCCCAAGGGGATCTTCGGGACAACGTTTTTGTCCCGATGTACAAGACGTTATTCGAAGACTTGGGCTTCCGTCTGCCATTCTCCGCCTTCAAATTAGATGTCCTTCAACACCTGGGAGTTTACCCTGCACAACTTCACCCAAATAATTGGACCTTCATTCGGAGTTTCATGCTAATGTGTACCGCCCTGGATTTGGAGATACTTACCGAGGTGTTCTTTCACTTCTTCTGGTCGTTGACAGTTAAGGACGACGATAGATACTCTTGGTTGGTGCTGCGATCCGGTCCCAGAGGGAAGATCTTCAAAATCTTTCAGGAATCATACAAGAATTTTACATAGAGGTTCGTGTTTTTCCAACCTCATGACACCGGGAGAGAGAATATTCTCGGCAAGAGTGGGACCAGGATAATTCATTGGAACTTGTCCCATTTCCAAAGGCTTTCTAAGGAGTGCATGGTGGATTATGAGGAGCTGTCTGTTGCCGAGAAGCATGTCGTGGACAGTTTGCAAGCATTTGTGAAAGATCACGGGATTGTGAGATGTCAATCAGTGATTGCTGAGGGCGATAAATTGACTGGCGAATCATTGGTTAAATGTCGAATTGCCTTAGCAATTTTCCTGGTCTTTTATATTTCTAACTCAATTCTCATTTTCTCTTTTGTAGAGGAAATGGCATCAAAGAACCAACAACTAATGGCGGACAGATTGGCCAAACGTAATTTTGTTACCGCCAAGAAGGCCAAGAACGTCGAGGAGGCTTCTGGAAAGGACTCCCATGATGTTGAGGAGCCTATGGATAAACGCCTAAAAGTAAATGTTGTCCCGGAGAAGAAGATCTCGGAGAAAAAGGCTCCCTAGCTGAAGCTTAAAGGTTCTTCTTCAACCATTCCTCCCCCTGATGACAAGGAAAAGGGGAAGAAGGTGATTGGCGTCGAGCTCCCAACATCGGAGATGACAGAGGAGGAAGTCTGGCATCATCTTGCTGTGCAAGGGCGCTGAGTCTTTGGTGGGAAGACAAAGGAGGAAATGATGAAGTACCTGAACACCATGACTGATTGGCGTATAGGAGGGGCAATGCTTGCCCAATTCTTCGTTGGGGTTGTGAGGGATCTGGCTGCACTTCCCACCCTCAAGAAAAACTTCCACAAGGTGACTGCCAAGTTGGAAGTGGTTGAACTTAAGCTGCAGACTGCGCTTAGGCAGGTGAAGTTGCTGACGGATGAAAGAGACAAGTTGAATATAAGTGTCTCTAAGCCTACCTTTCAAAACCAGACCCTTACCAAGGAGAAACAGAAGGCCTTGGATGACGCAAAGACGGCTACTGATGAGGCCAAGGCGGCTACCACCGAGCTGGAACTTCTCCGGGAGGAGATTAAAGAATTAAGGAAGAAGGAGAAGAAAAATGAAGAGGAAATAGAGAGCCTCGGGAAACTTTGGGAGGAATCTACAGGGGTATACTTTCATGCTGCTATCAAGCAGATGAGGTTCCTGAATCCCGTGGTGGAGCTGAAGACCCGAGGTATGTCCACAATGTGCATGGTTGAGAATGGTAAGTGGTACCGTGTTGAACCCGGCGAAAATGTGGAATGTGAACCCGGGGATGAAGAGTCGGCAAGCCCAATCCTTAAAGCTGATGAGGAAGAGGAAGGGGACCCCATTATTGAAAACTTAGCTGATGAAGATGGGGGCCCTACTGATGAGGTCATAGTTGTTGAGGACGAAGGTCCCAACAAGGAAGGCACAGGGAATGAAGAAAAGGCTCGTCCTCAAGCTGAAGGTGAATGAAGGGCCAGTATGTCGGTTGTCCTCTGTATTTTCTTTTTCTTTTTCTTCATTTCAATCTGGGGCAATTTTATTGCCTTTATGACAACGACATGGATAACTTTTAATCACCCTTACCATGTTATGCTTGACTTGATGTATGTTATGCATGTATGCACTACTTTGCTCACTGAGGCGTTAGTCTCACCCCGTTGTGGGTTTACATTTTATATTCTCAGGCAGGTCGTGAGGATCATGGCACAGTTGCAGCTTAGGAGTTTCTGTTGGCTTTGAGCCTCTTACCTTATTGTATCTTCAGGATGATTGTTTTTATATGTTATATTGTAAGGATTATCGGTCCATGTGTAGTTTTTCTGGTGCTTCCGCTTGTTGAAGCACATGTATCGTATTATCCTTGATGTTGCTGTATGTAAGGACCTTCCGGTCATGTTTAATTAAACGTTGGATTTAGTTAAGTGTGTCTGTATCTATGTTATTGATATCATTAATGTCACGAAAAATAATTCCCTTAATTCGGGACTTATGCTTCCAACGGGCATAATTTCCTAATTCTGGGAATTAGGATGTTACACACATACTCTTATAAACTCTTTGTACAAATTAACTTTCATATTTTGTATTCTTATACAGTTGTTCTTTGTACACACTAGAACAAGAACTTATTTGAAGTTCAAGTTCAATATTTTTTCATACTTTTAGAAGTTGTTGAGCCTCGAGAGGTTAGGTTGAAAAGAATACTTGTATTGGTTATTTGAGCCTAAAGAGGCTTGTAGCAAAAAAATACTTATAATTTTGCAATGATTAGTGGATAAATCTAATAGCGATTAGCGAGTTCGTGTTGGGACTGGATGTAGCTCACAGTGGTAGTGAGTGAAACAGGATAAATCAATGTGTTAAGTTCTCTAAACCTTTAAATCTCTATGAATTTGTTTATACGCTAACCTTAAGGGGTTCAATAGTGATTGTAAAACTTAACATTTTTAGAAAAGCTTTTTACGTTAGAAAAACGCATGTATGAAGTTTTAGATAAGAGAGTATCACTTCAGAAAACCTTTTTGAACCTGTCTAAAAGTTTTTATAAGTTGATTTTCAGAAGTTCCATCAAAACGAAAATTTTTTCATAAACACAATTGATAAGTGAAAATCATATGATAAATTGGAGCACTTTTTAGTTCACTTATCAAGGATAAAATGGTATTTTTGCCCCAGTTTAATCCCTTTTTATTAAATATTAGATAAATTGTATTTATTAATCTTAGATTTGAATTTGATGCTATTTTGATAGAAATATTGTTGATTTTTGCAGAATATTGCAAGGATTTGATTTGAGGGAAAGATAGCATTAAATAAGGGAGATATCTGCAAGATTTGAAGTTTGATTGAAGGCAATTAATGAAGATTGGAAAATTATTTGTGAGCAATAATGAAGATTTAAAGAATATCTGAGAGCCATTAATGAAGATATCTCTGCCAATCAAACAAGTATTCTGCAGACAACCTTCCCAAATAAATCAAAGATGCTCAATAAATACAAAGATTTCATCAAATAAAGGGAAAAAGGGAAAGACAAATCAGCCAAAACCAATCTCGGGGAGAGATCAAATTAAAACGAGAAAGTTTGGAGCTGCAGGACGCATGTTGCGCTTCAACCTGTGCTACAGCGCAGGATGAAGCGCAAGCTCTCTGGAACCTGCGCTGCATCCTGCGCTGTAACGCAGGGTGAAACGTAGATCACGCTGATTCTTGCCCTGTTGCCGTTTTAGATAGATTTCCCCAATTTTCTTTGTCTTTCCTTAGCTTATAAATAGGAACCTCTTGCACCAGATCAGGTGTGCACAATTATTGTAATTCAGTTATATTCTAGTGATAATGCACCAGTTCTAATTTTAGAGTAGGAGAGGAGGAGCGCTTCACAAGGATTGAAGATGGTGACAACATCTTCGGTGGTTTGTATGGCTATCTTGAGTAGTTAACTCTCCATTAGGATTGAATGTAATCGATTCTGTTCCCAAGTGTATGTTGAACTCTATCTATTTATTTATGCAGTTCCCTAGCTATAATATTGGTAATCTTGTTCTGTGCTTAATTCCTAACTTCCGCGCTTGCGCCGGAGTTATAGGCTAGTTTGTAATTAACGTTACGACTAGGATTGAGTTTGGGGGAGCCTAGACATAGGAAACTCAACCTCTGAGTGAATGAGAATACTAGGTTAACCAGTGACTGAAACATGGGTGTTGCTAATGATTGATGGGTAGTGTGAGTATCCTAATGAAGGGCATCTAAAGGATAGGCATGGTTTAATGGATCGATAGCAAAGAATTAGTTGATTGTCAATCCAGGAAGCGAAACGTGGATGTATTCTAATGAGTGATAGGTAGTGACAGTACTCTAGCGAAGGTGCGTCCAGAAGAGTAGGCCTCGTTTATCAATTAGTTCTTTTACAAACGGAATAAAGAAAGCATAATAAGTCGAGGGTAAGTCTGTCGCTTGGGAGAACCCGCATGGATTACCTTTGAGTGTGAGTGGCGCCTGGTAACTCGGGGTCTTAGCAATATAGTTTGTCTACAGTGTTATGGTTCAAAGCCTATAAATATTAGGTAGTCTCGACATACATGAGGCGTGTGATGAGATGAAGTTCAATCCTAATCCAAGTAAAGTGTCTCTAACTCTTCCTTTCTAAATTCAATTGATTATTAATTAGCTATCTACGTTTTTCGCACCACAATATTCTCAAAACCCGTTTTTTCCCTTGATAATTAGATCACGAGTATACGTGAATTGACCGTTCCCTGTGGATACGATACTTTTCTTACTATTATACTACTCGATTTTTGGTTCGCTTGCCAGATTTCCATCAAGTATTTTTGGCGCCGTTGCCGGGGAACGGTTTCCAATTCGTGTAGACCTTGGCGGTCTAATTATCAAGTCATATCTATCTTAGGATTTCATTTATTTATTCTTATTATTTTAGGAAAATTTTATTATTTAGGAAATTTATAGTTTTTCTATTATTATTAAAATTCTCTTCCACACTTATCTTTTTCAAAGTTTCTTGTTTATGCTTTTGAGAAGCCATGTGTCCCCCAATCAATTACAACCCGATCCAGAACATAAGTAGAAACAAGAGAAGGAGACTGGGTTGGAGTCGAGAAGAAAACAAAAATATTTTATTTTTAATTACTTTATTTTAATTATTTTCTTTTTTTTTAAAAAAAATATTATTATTAATTTTTTTTAAAAAAATTATTTTTTTATTTTTCGTTTTTTTAATAAAAAATTTCGTTTTTCAAAATAAAAATTATTTTTGTTTTTTTTAAAATATTATTATTTTTATTTTTTTAAAAAAGAAATTTATTGAAATAATTATTATTTTTTTGTTATTTCGTTCTTCTCATCTGAGTTAACATTTGTTTGAGCTTCTTGATTATTTCTCTTGAGAGGACAGGTGTAGAAGGAACAGAAAAGGGGCAAGGATAAGCTCAGGGAGACAATCTCAACACTCTCTGTCCAACCACCCCAAGAGAAGTAGATATTGAATAATGGTTACTGAATGGCAAAATCCATCAAGTTGTATATATATTTTTTTATTTATTTTATTTTATTTTATTTTTATGTCTATTTTTAGGATTTTAAGGAAAATTTTATTTTATTATTTTTGTTTTTCTCACCCTTGTGCAAGTTCTTGATTTTTGCTCTTGAAAGGACAAGTGTCTCAAAAATCAATTGCCATTTGACCCAGGAATAGAGAGGACATCTAGAAAAACCAAGAGCAGAAATAGAAGAAAGGGACAAGGGAGAGAAATCAATTAGAAAACAAAACGATGGCTGAAGATCAACACCCAATCCCTAAAAAAAGAGTCTTAGGAGATTATGTCAAGCACCAAGGACCTCGACATTACTCAAGCATAGCTATATCAGCTACATTGAAGCCCTTAAGAATAAAGCCTGCACATTTAAATCTCATCAATGCCCACCAATTCACAGGATTGGATCATGAAGATCCACATACACATCTTTCTACCTTTTATGAATTGATTGGTACTATGGGATTTGAGGAAGGAGATTTAGAATCAGTCTACTTATGATTGTTTTCTTTTTCTTTAATAGGTAAGGCTAAGGAATGGCTGCAATCATACCCAAATCAAAGTCTAACCAGTTGGGGTGTGGTTGAGGAAAATTTTTTAACAAGATTCTTCCCACCAGAGAAGCATATTCAAGCCAAAACAGATATTTCTACATTCAGACAAGGGATAGATGAGCCACTATGTGAAGCATGGGAGAGATACAAGTCTTTGTTGCGCAAATGTCCCAATCATGGCTATGACGACATAGCCCAACTCAACATATTCTGCAAGGGACTCCGGTCAGATTCAAAGTCATTCATAAATGTTGCAGCGGGAGGTACTATCTTATCCGTAGATGTTGATCGAGCAATAGCTATCATTAATAGTTTTGCACAAAACGATCAACAAGCTCAAAGTGGAAGACAGCCTGCTCAATCATCAAAGAAAGGGGTGCTAGAAATCAATCAAAGTGATGCTCTCTTAGTCGAGAACAAGCTCATTAAACGACAACTAGAAGCATTCACAGAGCAATTGAAAGCACTTCCTCAACAACTGCAAGCAGTGCAATCTCAACTTTGTCAAGCCCAACAGTTGATTTGTGACTTTTGTGGAGGCGACCACCCCAATGGTCATTGCTCCTATGAGGATATTCAAGAAGAACAGGTCAACTATGAGGGAGACCAGGAAAGGCAAGATAATTTCTCCAATAATTCTGGAAGAAGCCAAGATAGAGGGGCCACAGTGCATGACATAAGTTCAAGAATTGAGGAGAAGCTCAATAGACTCATACAAGATATGAATGTCAGTCAAAGAACCATAGAGACAACATTTAGAAACCTGGCAACTCAAGTGGAGCAAGTAAGGAAGCAATTTTGTGCACAGCAGGAGTTTTGAAACTCAATATCCACTAGAAGCGACAAAGAAATAGGAAAAGGTATTGGTGATAACTTGGTAGCAGAAAAATAAGTCTTAGAAAGGAAGGAACAAGAGATTGTAGCTGATAAAGAAAGTAAAGAGAAAGATGAATCAGAATACAAGATTGAATCAAAGACAAGAGAAAAGGAACTTCCACTAGAGCTTCATCACCGAGAGCTACCATACCCCAAGAATCCTACCAAAAAGAGTCGTGACAGGGAATTTATCAGATTCATGGATATAATGAAAAGGCTTCAGATTAACATTTCTTTAATAGAAGCCATGGAACTAATGCCCACATATGCCAAATTCATGAAAGAAGTGCTGACCAAGAAGAGGAAATTCCCAGAAGAGACTGTAGAACTGGAAGCAGGATGTAGTGCAATCATCTCTAAAGAAGAACTTCCACAGGAAGAACTACTCAAAGGAATTCTTCATAAAGATGAAGAAGAGGCAGTACAAGAGGAAGAAGAAGATCATAAAGAAGAGGTCTACATCACAAGTAAGTCACTTGACCCAGGTAAGTTTACTATACCTATCTCTGTTAGTAATTTACCACCTACTCATGCTTTATTGGATCTTGGAGCGAGCATCAGTTTGATGCCGCTATCGTATTTTAACAAGCTGGGTAATGTGAAGGTCAAGCCTGCAAAGGCAAAGTTACTTCTTGCAAATAAATCCACCTAACGCCCTTATGGGATAATAGAGGAGATACAAATCAAGGTGGACAAGTTTGCATATGTTGTGGACTTCTACGTTGCAGAGACAGAAGAGGAGGATACTAATGTCCCTCTAATTTTAGGAAGACCCTTTATGAAAGCTGCCAAGATGATTGTTGATGTTGATCAGGGAAAATATGAACTAAGCTCAAAAGATGAAAGTATTGTGTTTCATATTGATAGAGGAATCCCCAAATTACAACAAACTCCTGAAATGATGAATCCTACTGATGGGAAGCTGTCATCAAATTCAGAGCATAGAACCATATTGAAGAATTTGTCAGATTGTTCCAAGGCAAGATTATGGGGAGGTTTATGGGCCAGAGAAATGAAGGGTGCAGCACAGAAGCTCACCAGAATATTTCAATTTCAGCCACCTTGAGAGAACAGGCGTCGAGCTAAAAGACGTTAAACAAGCGCTTCCTAGGAGGCAACCCAGAGATTTTTAAGTTTTTAATTGTTTTTAGTTTTATTTTGTTTTTGTTAGGATTTTTCATTTTTTAGGATTTAGGAAATTTTTCAAAATTGATTGGAATAAGTTTGTGAAAAATAAAATTTTTAAATAATAGGAAGTAGCAGAAAACGTGACTGAAAATTGCAAAATTGCATTCTGTCTTATGCGCTTCACCTGCGCTGTAGCGCAGGTAAAGCGCAGGAATGCAATTTTAGTCACTGTCTTCTGCGCTTCACTTGCGCTGTAGCGCAGGTGAAGTGCAGCAGTACGAAATTTAAAAAAAAAATCTCTTGTTTTTTCATGTACTGTTTCACTACTTCCTAAGCTTTTCTTTTCACTTTTTCCACTAACAAATCTCCATCAATTTTGAAACTTTCAAGTTTGATTTTTACCAATTGAAATCTTCATTTACTCCATGATTTGAATTTTAGGATAGCAACTTTAGGATTACGAATGTGTATAATGTTGATAATTGCTATCTTGAATATGATTATGATTATGTGGAACATGAATAACAATTTGCTTGACTGGAATGCCCTTTGTTTTGTGAGTTATTGAATTTGAAAATGTTATGCTCTGTTTCTTTCAAAAATCTTGAACTTTCACTTTCCATGGATTGATTGAATGCTTGCAAAACAAATGAGTATGATTTGTTTTTAGGAAGTCATTACCAAGTGCACTGAACTTTTGTTGTGAAAATATTAATTCTTTGAATTATGTATGCAAATTGGTTAATGATAGGCTTCCATGTTCTTCATGAATTGCACAGACTGTTGCAAAGTATAAAGACCAGTTGACCTCAAACCAATCAGGAGTACTAGACCCATATCCAAGCATGTTACTTGAAGAGTTCCGGATATTCTTGCAGTGGCCTGGGGACAGGCCTATTCATCCAGGGGGAGGTGGAGCAGCAGCAGGATACAGAGGATGAAAATTGATACTGGTGTTTTCTTTCTTTTAGTTTTTCTTTTATTTTCTATTATTTTATAGAATTTTATTTTTAGTTAATTAGAATTTTTGTTTTGTATTTCGTTTTTTTTAACTTTTAGAATTTTTAGGACCTTAGGAATTAGGATTTAAGGTAACTTTTTCAAAATTCTCTGTAATTAAGTAGTTTAACTAACCAGACTAGGAAAGATGATAGGGTTTTGTGATTAATTTCATAATCAGTTAAGTTTAGGATACTTCTCAGGAGAACCTATCAGGATAGTTAATTAAAACCAATAAGTGCTTTATCAAGGAATTTTAGCCAATAACCGGTGAGTTGTGAGTCCAAACACTGAAATTGAGAGCTTTTCACCGCTGCTTGTCAACTGTTATTGTTTGAGTTTCTGAATTTTGTCTTGCTAGTGGAAGATATGGAAGTGACAAAGGCATGTTTTGTGATTATAATATTTTGCTCAGTGCCAAATAGCCAACCTTGATTAAATGTTTCCATTTATTGATTGCCCATTTGAGCCTTTAATATTTCTTTTTGAATGCACCCTAGCCATACTTAATGATTATATCCTGTCCCTTCACACTTGGGATAGAGAGCAAGGTGCAACACAACAAAATGGGACAAGAGGTTGGTGAATTGAAAGGTCAAACAGATTCAAAGAGCAGGCACAAGAAATCAAAAAGAAGAGTACTCCCTCATAAATAAATTCTCTATATTATTGTTTATGATAAAAAAAAATCTGCACAAAGATGTGGATACTAAATAAGTTGGGGGGAGTACTTCTTCAAACAAAGAGGCTAAGCTGAAAAAAGAGTAACAATTCAAGAATAACCAGGTGAATGGAGAGAAGTCCCAAGCACAATCACAAGATGCTCTCTATTCAAAGTGTTCTTTGCATATCTAGAAAACCATGATTTCTTGATAGCCCAGCCTCATTACAACCAAAGAAAAGACCTTTTGATCCATAATTAACTGCTTGCAGGTTCAGATGTTGGAAACGCCTATCAATTCTAGTTGTTCAATGGTGGTGAAAAAGATTGAGGGAAATACTTACCCGTGAGAATGAGAGATTTCCTTGGTTTATCACTTACTGCTTTAATTGCTATTTTTGAGAAGTTTGAGTGATGTTTGTGTTCTATTCTGATTGAGGATTGGTAACATCTCATAATCCAGATTTTTTTCTTATGTTTGGAAAGTGATTGTTGCTTAACAAGGAGATGATGAAGAGTTCCTTGAATTTGTTTTTGAATTGTCTGAATTACATAGGGAATAAAATTGATTTTTTTTTATTGCAAAGAGGTCTCTTGCTTGAGGACAAGCAAGAAGTTAAGTTGGGGGGTATTTTGATAAGTGAAAATCATATGATAAATTAGAGCACTTTTTAGTTCACTTATCAAGGATAAAATGGTATTTTTGCCCCAGTTTAATCATTTTTTATTAAATATTAGATAAATTGTATTTATTAATCTTAGATTTGAATTCGATGCTATTTTGATAGAAATATTGCTGATTTTTGTAGAATATTGCAAGGATTTGATTTGAGGGAAAGATAGCATTAAATAAGGGAGATATCTGCAAGATTTGAAGTTTGATTGAAGGCAATTAATGAAGATTGGAAGATTATTTGTGAGCAATAATGAAGATTTGAAGAATATCTGAGAGCCATTAATGAATATATCTCTGCCCATCAAACAAGGATTCTGCAGACAACCTTCCCAAATAAATCAAAGATGCTTAATAAATACAAAGATTTCATCAAATAAAGGGAAACAAGGAAAGATAAATCAGCCAAAACCAGTCTCGGGGAGAGATCAAATTAAAAAGAGAAAGTTTGGAGCTGCAGGACGCATGTTGCGCTTCAACCTGTCCTACAGCGCAGGATGAAGTGCAAGCTCTCTGGAACCTACGCTGCATCCTGCGTTGTAGCGCAGGGTGAAGCACAGATCACGCTGATTTTTGCCCTGTTGCCGTTTTTAGATAGATTTCTCCCCAATTTTCTTTGTCTTTCCTTAGCCTATAAATAGGAACCTCTTGCACCAGATCAGGTGTGCATGATTATTGTAATTCAGTTATATTTCAGTGATAATGCACCAGTTCTAATTTTAGAGTAGGAGAGGAGGAGCGTTTCACAAGGATTGAAGATGCTGACAGCATCTTCGGTGGTTTGTATGGCTATCTTGTGTAGTTAACTCTCCATTAGGATTGAATGTAATCGATTCCATTCCAAGTGTATGTTGAACTCTATCTATTTATTTATGCAGTTCCCTAGCTATAATATTGGTAATCTTGTTCTGTGCTTAATTCCTAACTTCCGCGCTTGCTTCGGAGTTATAGGCTAGTTTGTAATTAACGTTACGACTAGGATTGAGTTTGGGGGAGCCTAGACATAGGAAACTCAACCTCTGAGTGAATGAGAATACTAGGTTAACCAGTGACTGAAACATGGGTGTTGCTAATGATTGATGGGTAGTGTGAGTATCCTAATGAAGGGCATCTAAAGGATAGACATGGTCTAATGGATCGATAGCAAAGGATTAGTTGATTCTCCATCCAAGAAGCGAAACGTGGATGTATTCTAATGAGTGATGGGTACGTAGTGACAGTACTCTAGCAAAGGTGCGTCCAGAGGAGTAGGCCTCGTTTATCAATTAGTTCTTTTACAAACGGAATAAAGAAAGCATAATAAGTCGAGGGTAAGTCTGTCGCTTGGGAGAACCCGCATGGATTACCTTTGAGTGTGAGTGGCGCCTGGTAACTCGGGGTCTTAGCAATATAGTTTGTCTACAGTGTTATAGTTCAAAACCTATAAATATTAGGTAGTCACGACATACATGAGGGGTATGATGAGATGAAGTTCAATCCTAATCCAAGTAAAGTGTCTCCAACTCTTCCTTTCTAAATTCAATTGATTATTAATTAGCTATCTACGTTTTTCGCACAACAATATTCTCAAAACCCTTTTTTCCCTTGATAATTAGATCACGAGTATACCTGAATTGACCATTCCCTGTGGATACGATACTTTTCTTACTATTATACTACTGGATTTTTGGTTCGCTTGCCAGAAACTCATCAACAATTCAACCCCCTTCTTGTGTTTATCTGTGTTTCTATAAAATTTATTATTTCAAATATAATTTTTTATTTATATAGTTTATAAAAATTGGAATTTTAAATATTTTGTCCCCCAATCTATTTTTCATTAAATAGGAATATTCTTACATAAGCGCAAATAAAAATTACTCATATTAGTAAATAAATTTTTATTAAGTAATTTTGTAAAAGAACTACACAGTTAACTTGTGAAGTATCTACTACATAAATCACTATGCAATAATGTGTTACCACATTATTTATTGAATTTAATAACATATGGGGCATTATATATATACATATTAAATAATGTTATAACAAATTAATGGATATCAATCAATCAATCAATATTTCTACAATGTGAGAAGAATTTTGGTTGGCCTTTTTACTATTCACAGTGTTCTTTTTTATTTGCATTTTTGTTTTTAAAGAGTTCATGTTTTTTGTCGCAATTATTGGGCTAAGAAGTAGAACCACATAGAGCTAACAATTTGGGCTGCCGACCAGGCCTGATGCGGATAACGCATTTTTATGGGCTGAGTTAATAAACACAAGAGTTATTCATGATTCTAAAGTAAATGCCAAAATTCTATATTTTTGCAGGTAACCTAATCTCTTTCTACGAATTTTGTGGGCAACTAATCTTTTTTTGCGAGTAACAGACTTTATCGAGTTGGGCTAAAATGTTATTCAAGCTTCTAAAATAAAGACTCGAGCCTTGAATTTTTGCAGGTTCTCGCATACCAGCTTAATTAGGCTAGCCAATTTTGCCGATTTTAAATCCACATGTCAGGATTGTTTGCTAGAATTGACCAATTATCAGCGGAAAGTTTTCACAAAACTTACCATAAAATTTGTATTATCCTATAAAACTAATACAAAATTTATTTATTGTGAGAAATATTAAAAATCTATTTTGATACTCATTTTTTCTCCAACTTAAATATTTATTTATCTTCTATGTTTTATAATGTTGAGATCAGAATATATTTCGGTGATATTTTTTTAAACATTCTATATAATAATTCGAAATTCATGTTTTTTTGTATAATAGCATATGCACTAAATATTTTCTTGTGGAGGTATTATATTGAGGACAAGTCCATTATTTAATAGGGATATTATATTGAGGAACTAATATATGTATTATTTTAAATCTGGATAAGTAGACATCATTTAATGTTAAGGATAAATAATAATTAACTTTTTATATTTATCGCAAATAAATAAATATTATAGTTAGCTGATCCTTGCATTGCACAGGTTAAATCTAGTAATGTTCCCCTCAATCCCTAATTATAAGACCCGTTTTAGAATAATTGAGTGTCTCTTAATATAAATCTCTTTGCAGTTTTTTAGATGAATTAATCATTTTTCCATATTTGTCATTCATTAATATTTAACTCTTTTTAATTCCTCGTATATTGATCAGTGTGAATAATTAATGAAATTTTAGCCACATGTTCAACTAAACCAATGAAAACTGACTTTAATTTGGAGTCTTTCATTATATGACCATAAGGTCTCTAAAATATAGTGACCTTTAAATAGAGGTATATTTAGAATATTGTAAATTTTTTTTAAAGACCAATGCATTAACCAACTTTTCTTAAATTATGTGAAACGGTTAGAAGGGTTTTATAACAAGTTACCAAGAAAGTACAACTTTTTGTAGGGATACACAGGAAAACACTAGAAGGGGGTTAAATAGTGTTTTTATAAATAAGCGTTTTTATAGAAACCTTTTCACAAACTAAGTTCAGAAGGCTTTCACACAGCGATTCAGACGCTGTCTGAAGTTTAGATCTTTGTCTGAAGATTTCTGACAAAGGTTTTCATAAAGCTTTTCATATATGTTATTCAAGAGATTGTTTATAAAACTCAGTTCAAATTCCATCTTCTTGTTAGAATAAACAGAAACTAATGAGTTAAGGGTAAGAGAATATACTCAGGCAATTTATCCTGGTTCACCCACAACCTTGGGCTACATCTAGTCCTCACACACTGTGAGATTTTCCACTAACTTATCAAAGTTACAAGTATTCTTTGTTATCAACTGCCTCTTCAGGCAACACACCAAGTATTCTTCTCATAGAGTCTCTCTAGGCTCTACAACAATATTCTTTTTTATCAAGCCTCTTTAGGCTCTTACAACAAATATTCTTTTCTACCAAGCCTCTTCATGCTTTTACAACAGAATGAATACAAATGATTTGAACTCAGAACATAAGTTCTTTGTTCTAGGTGTACAATAGAAGTAACAGTGATCTAACACTAGATATGAAAGTTAATTCTTGTACAATGAAATCAAACATAAGCAGAACTCTGGAAACTTATACCTTTTGCATATTGCTGACTTGAAACGATCAGCTTCTCAGCTCTTAAGCTTAGCAGCTCTGCAGTATGCATCTTAGCAGCTATTCATTTCTTCAGTTTTGCTGCACTTCTTTGCATAACAATGCGCATACATCCATTTTTTTTATTTTGCAGTATTTCAGCTTAAGCTTAATTATTGTGCTTCTTTGATGCATTTCTTGTGTATATGCTACACTGTGCATCTTCATACATAATAGCCCTTATCTTCTATTTGCGCACATGATCTCTTCTCTTTACTTTCTCATCATTAATCCTTTTCTTTCTAAGAGCAAAAAGCTCTATCTTTGATGAAAAACAACAATCATCTTCTTTTCTAATGGACCATCCATGAATATATACTTGAGCTTGAGAAGTCCGTTAAAAGAAACGTTGAGAGATAGGACTTTCCCATTGTGAAACTTTTCTGACAGAGGTACGGGATTGCAACTCTCTTCCAGGCTTTTGCAGCTCAAACACAACGAACTTTCCTTATTTGGCTTAACTTTAAAGTCCTAGCAAAAAATGTTGTCTCTAGTCTTTCCTTTCTGGTGTTTTGAGGTTGCGTGTGGCTTTGGTACTGGCTTTGACTTGCCACGTCAGATGCCCTTGTACTTCAGACAGACTTAGTCGTCAGATGAGGACCACCTTCTGAACCATTCACACTTCAGACAGCTCCTTGATCTTCAGAACTTGAGTCTTCAGAACTTTGATCAATTTCAGATCATGGCTTGAATTCTAACAAACTTCCTTCAGATTGTTGACATATTTCAGATGGCTCTTGAATACGAGATGTTTTGTGTAACATCCTAATTCTGTTGACTCAGAAATAATTTCTGATGGAGACATATTCCCGAGTTTATGAAATTATTTCGCGCCATTATCAATATCGACAACAACCAAACACATATACCTTGCTTAAGTAATCCAATGTTTACATAAGCAAAAAATTATCCATTCAAAACTCAGGGATTGCAATTTAAATACCACTCAGTGGCTTAAAGTACAATACTACAATTTTTACATCAAATAATATCCTACAACTATATACAGATACACCAAATCTATCTAAGGGGGTAACCCAGCCACCCGGAGGGCCAACCTACCGTTGTGCCTCCAAGCCGTCCGAATTTGCTTTAATAAAAAACATCCTGCGCATCTAAAATAAAATCCAAAATGTATGGTGAGACTTGCGGCCCAGTAAATGTGATCATGCATGCAATGTAGGAATTCCAGGTAGATGGAAATGCAACATAAGTATACATAGACATAAGTTTTGTTATACATCACAAATCTACCAGGCAGTCAGGCAATGCACATCACAATTCCTCTGGTGGATAGCCATCCATGCATTCATGCAGTCAATCTCAAACTGAACCTCAAGTTTCAAACCCACACCAAGGGTGTCTTTTCACTGTAACCTCTTTTGAGCGCTTGGCCATGTGACCAAGGACCGTCGTCCAGGGCCACCCTCTTTAAGTTTTATTAACTAACAAGGATGATATGCATGTGATTCATTTTAATTGAGGAACCTCATTTACCCCTTGGCCTAGGAGTAAATGTGATTACCTCGTTCCTCTTTTTCCTCTTTGGTCCGAAGACCCCTCTTTGGTCCAGAGACCCCTCTTTGGTCCGAAGACCCATGAAATTCCTCTTTATGCATGAGGTCCAAAGACCCAAATCCTTTTCTTTTAACATGAATGAATTAGGGACATGAGAAATGACAATAATTTCATGAGAATGAACATTTGTATGAATGTATAACTCCTCTACGGTCTCATCATCAATATACAGAAAATACACACAATCCTACATCCTCTAACCTAGGGTTTGAGCCATAAATACATACAACCAAAACAATCCAACCAACAACCCTAGATTCAACTCTAATCAACCACAATCAACAATATAAGCAAGGGAAGTGAGATTAGGGGGCATACATGGGTATTCAATCAAAATGAAAGTGAGTGAGTGAACCAAACTCACCTCTGATGGAGGAAATAGAGAAGAATAGAGGGATGAGGATGAAGATCCAAGCTCTTTGAACAGTGTAGATGGCTCCAATCCAAGTTCCCCTCTTCAATCTCCTCCTTCTCTCTTTAGCTTCTCTCTCTAGAAAGGGAGAAAATGAGAGAAAATGAGGGCAAAAGCACTAGGTCTCTGTTTTTAAAAACTGAAAAATGTGTTCGCTCGCTCAAGCGAGTTCCCGCTCACTTGAGCGAGCAAGACAAACTTAGCTGAAAATGCTCCCTCGCTCAAGCGAGCATCTGCATCTGCTCACTTGAGCGAGCCCTAAGTCAGAGAGCACCCCCTGGAGCTCTCCTATCCCTCACTCAAGCGAGCATCTGCTCGCTTGAGCCAGCCCTAACTCAAAGAGCACCCATGATGCTGCAGAGGTTCTCACTCGAGCGAACCTCAACTTAGAGACTTCCCCCTCTTTGCCTTATCCCTCGCTTGAGCGAGCCCTTGCTCGCTTAAGCGAGCCTACCTAAACTAAAATTCCTCATTCCTTCACTCTTACTCCCCTTTTCCCTATATTTCTAGTGCACTAACCTACTTCTAACTCCGTTCCTTTAATCCGAATCTCTTCTCCTATTCTCGCCAATCCTCTTGCTAAATTCTTTCCTCCTCAATCTAGTTTCCCTTGTTCCACCACCTCAGTCTTCTTCCTCACCTTGTTACCTTGTTACCTTGTTAGCCTCTCATCCTCAGGGTGTAATATTGTTGTGTTAGGCCTACACTTGCTTTGGGTTCACTATCTAGTTTCCTTTTGTTTGAATTCCGTTAAAACTCATAACTCTCAATAAATTCCCTATCTCTGCTCTTAATTCACCCTCAAACTCCTAAATTGTCCTCCTGTATCTAACTCCCTTCCCTTGGTGGGGTTTACCACCTAAGGCTTCCACGATATTTCTAGATTCTAGTTTTCGGGATGCTACATTTTGCATATCTGAAACATTAAAAGCATTTATCAGTGACTCTTTGAAGTTATTACTAAGTTTATTGTAGGTTTGTATTCATCAAAACTAGAGACTTAACACTTTTTACTATGGTGACTATGGTGAGACATTAAGTGGATGGTCTATGTGTAAGGCAATTGTTTATATCGTTGGATTTAATAATAAAATATTAAATGGATCTGATTTGTAACAAGTAACTACTTGACCTTGTTCAAAATGAAATTATTAGATAAGTGGCATGATAAAATTCGCATATGAAAAATGTGTCCTATTTTTTAATTGATAATTCGTCCCTATTGCTATGTTTGGTGTTGTAAAAATGTTAGAGAAATAGGTGGTGAGGAGATAAAGGGGAGAAGGTGCATTACTTTACTTGTTTGGTGAGGTAGAAAAGTAGTGAAGAAATGTTAAAAGGTGGTGGGCCCCATTGAAAGCATATTTCTCCATAATTTAGAGTGTGTTTGGTAAAACTAGCTGAAAAACTAGTTGATTTGATTGAAGGTTTTTGGTAAAACTAGCTGAAAATGGTAAAATGACATACAAGGACATCATTAATTATTAAACAATGATGAGTGAGGGTGGTTGAAGGATAAACTTGTAATAAATTTCCAGCTAGTAGCTTAAAATGAGAGTTTTTTTTTTTAAAAGCTACCTTAAGTAGTTTTTCAAGAAAACCTAGCAGTTACCTTAAAAAGCTACCTTACCAAATACTGATGAAATGGTTTCAACTACTAACTTCAGCTTTCATCTAGCTGAAATGTCTTACTAAACACACTCTTAGACGTGAGATAGGGAAGAAATGCATTGTCCATCCCTCTTCCTCACACGTGACATGTTTTTCTCTATAATTTCTATCAAACCAAACAACTAAAATTTCTATTTCTCTATTATTTTTGTTCTATTTCTTACCTATTTCACTCACACCAAACAACCTATAAACTCATGTTTTCAACGCAAGAAATAGTTGCGTTGAGAATACAAACTTGAGTTGGGTCAGTTTTAAGGTATCGTTTGACATAGCTTAAATTTGACTTCTAAAAAGCTCTTAAAAATTGAAAGGAGCTTTTATTTTATATGGAAAAGGAGCTTTAAGAAAAAGTTAAAATTTTTAACTTATACGGAGCTTTTATATACGCTATCATTTCGAATCTCGTCTCTGATAATTTCTTTCATTCTATTTTATGTTTTTTTTATAAACCATCTCTCTCACTTTCCTTCTCACCCATACACCCACAGAGCTCCCCCTTCGCATTTGCTTCTGCTGTGCCTGAGGTCCGGCATGTCGCTCCCTTCAGCTTTTTACATAACCAAACATATTGTATTTTCTATCAAAACCACGTTTCAAATGATGTAGGGACAAATTATCATGCCACTATTTATCAAAATTCATTTAACATGCTTTAAAAAAAATTCATTTAACATTTTATTGATGTGTATCAAAATTTACATGATACTTAGGATTGATGTTTTAAGGTTTCTATTTGCATCAAATCTCATCTGTCCATTTTATTTATATTCAAAGGCTGAGATTTTTATTCCTTAAATTAAACAATCACGTGAGTTCAGTTCGATGTTTCTTTTCTTGTCCCACCTAATCAGAGAATGATGGTGAGGCGGAGGGATGCCCTCTCCTTGTAAAGCAAAACGGTGTTATTGGTTCGGATTATATTTTGATGTCTTCTTTGGTGCATGTGTACTTAAAATGTGACCAAACTGGGGATGCTCAGAACCTGTTTGATACAATGCCTGAAACGAATGTGGTTGTCTTGAAGTGCTATTGATCACTGGTTTCTTTTCTAATTTTTCTTTTTTACCTGCCCTCCTAAGTTATTGTTCACGAGATTAATTTTGCCATGCATCTATGGTTTTCTTGGTTGGGTCAATTATTTGATTTGAAGCTGGGGTTGAAGTGCTATTAGTTGTATGAGTAGTATCTCTCTAATCCATTCAATCTTTAATGAAACGTGTTACAAAGACCTCTTTTTTAGACGGGTAAATTAGAAAAAAAAAATAACTGTCCTCTAACAAAAGCAACTTCAATGTACATTGGTACCAGCTAAAGGCATATTGCCATGTTTTGGAGGTCAGTTTATTAGATTTTGTTTATCATATTATATGCAAATTATCATGGTTCAGGGGTTTGTTATAGTAGTAGGGAAAGATTGTCGTTGACTGTTCTAATTTACTGAGATCGAAAATTGTGCCTTAATTAACTACAGCAGTTAAGGGGAATGCATTGTCCTGCAGGTTAGAAGGTAGTAGTAGATAATCCAGAGACCAGAGTTTATTGCCTGTGAGTTACCTACTTCGATGAATATGGAAAATGAATTAGTATTACTACCTCTGCCCCATTTGAATTGTCATATAATGTTTTTTAAGAGGAATTAAAATTAATTCTTTAAATTTCATAAAAGATGTTAATTAACTTTTTATTATACCCTTTATCATTCATTAATTAAGTTAATTAAATTGTGTCCCATTTATTATTATTTGTAAAAAGGATATGCTTGGTGAAAAACCAGTAAATGTTTTTTGAAATTATAAATTGTAGAATGACAAGTAAAATGAGCTAATTTTTTTTTAAATGATAGTAAGTAAAGTGGGACAAAGTTAGAGGAAGTAATTAGGAATTTTGTCATTATTTTTCTTGGAACTCATTACGATTTATTGACTCCAGAAGAATTTTATTCATTGTGACATTGGAATTCAAGAAATTCTAGATGTATTAGTAATTTTTTAATAGCCAATAATTTTTCTCCAGTCAATGATTGTGAAGAATTTAATTTAAATAATTGCATTATGAGAAGTGACTTTTATGGAGAATTTCATGTGAGACTTGATGATATTCCATTTGTTCTAACGAATTGTTATTGAACAGCTTAAGCTTTATCATGTTCATTTTTTACTTGATCCTCCAAAAGTGCTGAAAAAGTGCATTTGAATAACGATTATCCTAGTGATAACGTGTTAATTAAGTGCGCAGGTTTGAAACTGAACAAATGCACATGATATTTCACTGCTATTGTTTCCATTAGGTATCTTATGGTAGATATTTTGGGTGATATGTCTAAAATTTATCCATTTTGTGGACCATACATGGTGAATTGGTGATAACTCGATTAATAAGACTGGCTAGCAAGTTGACAATGACAACCTTAACAGTGTTACAGTTTGCTGAATCAATGATCAATTTGATAGAAATGATTATCTAAAAGAAAAATATATATAGCTCCTTTAAGTTTCACCATTTTGATTAGCTTTCATTGTCAATATTTTGTTTTATTATATTCAAGCTGTTAATGTAGCTCTTTATTTGGTTTTGCAGATTCTTCAATAATGCTTACTATGCAAAAGTTGGAGGAGTAATAAGAACATCTGAATTAAACAAGGAGAAGGAAGTTGTTGAATTGAAAGGCCAATGCAGGCTTGTAGAAAAAAAGAAAGCTGGCCAAACAAAGATGATTCTACACGTGAATGGTGTGGGTCCATTAATCAAAGTGGTGAAGGCATTCATGTTATTCTCTTAGACCATACATGTAAAAATTAGTGAATATGTACTAAAACACGTGTAGCTTGGTGGTTCTATTTCATGTGCAGGGCCAAAACCAGAACTGGACAGCTTCTTAGTGATTCATCTAATTTGATCGATTTGACAATTGACAGCACACACGATCCTTAATAACCCACTTATTGACATGCTTACGTACAGTGATATACAGGTAGGTATGAATCACGGAATCCGACACGAACACGGTACACCACTTTATGAAAATTCAGATTTGTTTATTCATCTTTTTTAGATAAAGTTGTTAGACTATTTTTAACATGTAGAGGAAGGAATTGAAATGTATTTTACTTTTTTAACCAGTTTAATTTTATTTTACAAAAATATAATACAACAGTGTCGGTAAGATGTCCGAGCAGTGTTGGAGTTATATCCAAACTGTGTCCAAACCATAAAAAAATATATTTTTTTTTTTACACTTGTTGCAGACGAGTGTCCGATACGTGTCGCACCAATGTCTAACAAGTGTCAGATGTCCAAGACACACCACTGAAAAAGAGGTGTTGTGCTTCATAGAAAGGTAGTGGTATTTGCATTCACACAAAAATCAAGTGATTGGAAAAATATGAAATATATGGGAAAATGAAAATGTCCATGTATGCACTAATTGACACCTGGCCTGAGTGCAAAACCGTTTAGCCAATCTCGCAATTAGTTGCAAGATGTGTGTGCTTGGGTCATTCAAAGGCACCAAAAGAAAAATAATTTAAATAAGCTACACTGACTTAAAGTTTTCGTTTTGAAATGATTTATTGCTTATACATGAAGAGTTTATATTTGTTGATATTCTTACTAATTCCATGAATGGAACCAACTGCAGCGATTGCTGAAACAAGGAAGCACACGAAGCTCAGTAGCTGGAGCACACACCACTTCAATGATAATCTTTCTACATGTTTCTGTGCAATGTGCATTTGTATGGGGAAGAAGACAATGAGTGGCCAAAACCCAAATGCTCCAAGCAGGGCAAGAAACTCATTGAAAAATGGCATTGCCATGGCAATAACTGTGGCCACTACCACATATATGGTCCTCCAAATTAGTCTAAACAAGTTGATATTGAATGTTATGCAGCCCATTTTGGTTGGGTATTCTTTGTTTATGAAAGTTGAACGTGGCCATGCCATGTTAGCACCCATCTCAACTATACGAAATAATGGTTGAGCAAGCACCTGTCACATATATAATATTAATATCTCACATTAAACATTATAATTTAGACTATATATACATACACACACATGACATTTCTACTGAAAGAAGTGTTAACTGTGAGAGATAAAAGAAGCAAATCTTAGTGACATTTGGGGTTTAAATTAGAAAAATAAATTAAACTTCTAATGTTTTATCTAATGATTATAATTAGATGTTCTTGTTTCTTACTATACATGAATAAGAGGAACCAACCTGATATGCTCCAACCATGTGGATTATGATGCAAACATTCCCCAGGGCGACCAACCAGAAGGGCTCGTAAAATCCAAAGCCAGTGAGAATGTTCCCAGGTGTGTGATCACCGAAAGCAGCATAGCCTAACCCAGCGCATAGGAGGAAAAGTATTGTCATTGTTGTGATCCCCAACACATTGGCCTTTTTCATCTGTTTGTTTTCTGGTGGATATGACTTTAATGTGTCCTGAATAAAGTATGGAGATAATCAAATTCAACGGAATAACTAATAGTTCCAATTTTGCTACATTAGGTGTGTGTTTAGTTTGGCGGTGAAACTGGTCAAACTCAAATTTGGATTCTCCAACGCAACTATTTTTAGCATTGGAAATGCGAGTTTATCGCGTTTCAACGCTAAATCAAACATGCTCTGAGTAGCTAACTCTATTTCTTTCTAATTTCTGAATATAAATTATGGTGTAATTAGTAAATTGTGTGTGTTTACCATTATATCATAGACAACAGTAGAATAAGAACAAGCAAGTGCAATGTTTCCCATAGCGCTGAAAACCCTCCAAATTTTATCTGTTTCAGATAGTTCTGGTCCTACTTTGTTTCCAAATAAACTGGTTTCTCTTCCTTTCCCTGTTCATAGTCAAAATGCCTTGGTAGTAAATACACAATTGGAAGAAAACTGTCAAATAGATTTAGTTATTTATAAAACACCTTCCTATGCAGGGGATTTAAGGGAAGCCTAAAAAACAAAATTTGGTGCAAACTTCTTATAAATTAGTAGTGACTGTTTCTGCAAATGTATATTATTAAAATTAAATTAAAATATTGGAATTGATGTTGGAAATCTTAATTTGGGAAAGATATAGATGAAAGTTATACCTGAGACCAGGACTGCCAGAGAAAGGGCACTTCCAATTAATGCATAGCCAAAAGAGGTTATAGCAGCAATGGTTGAAATCAATGTTAACTTATGGAAATTTGGGATTTGAGACAGTAAAATTTGCACGATCCCAAAACCGATCATATAAGGATTATTTGAAAACTTGCAATAAGCTTCATGGCCTCTTTTGTGGAAGCAAATGACTTTCTTTATAGCCCTGCCACATATATATATATACAATACCATAAACAAGAAAAATAAAAATAAAAAACAGAGGAATTCAGAGTTTGTCATCTCATTTGTACTATTGCATATATACACACGTAATTAGTTTATCAATGTAATAACGTACACCAAACTTGTAGAACAAGTTATAGTATAGCCCACTGTAATCCCAGCGAGCTTCCCATATTGGACCAATCCGCAATACACGTGCATTGTTCCACCTAATTATTGAATGGAAATATGGAGTTAGTTACAACATTTGAAATAGGCCATGAATTATATGTAGATGATTTAATTTTGATAGTGGGTAATGTAAAAACTTTTAATATATCAGCTTAAAAGGTCAACCTTTTATATAACCAAACCCTTTTAATGATATAACAATGTGTAGAAGGATAACCAAGGACTTAGTTTAAATAATATATACCTAGGTATGAATTGACAGCCTGCATATAAGTGTAGTTCCTCTTGCCAGTGACAGGATCTGGATATCTGTAGCAATCGGCTATAAGATTGTAAGTGTAAATGGAAATGAAAGAAAAAGTGATCATAACGCCTATGCCAGCAATCCATCCAAGCTGAGCCATTGCCCATGCTAGAGCCAACACTCCTGCCCCTACCACCACAGTTATTATGTGTGTTGTAGCTGTCACCACGTTCCCTGCAAGTAACCATCCAAACATTCAGGTGAAGGTGAGACTAGAGAAAAGAATATGCATGATTACTTGATGAAGAAGAAGGATTAGTAAAAAGAGTGATGATACACATACCGCACACAGTGTGGCGTGCAATTGTACCGCACTGTGTGCGGTCTTTTTTTTTAATTGTTTTTATTTATTTTTTAAATTTGTTAACTAAATATAAAACTGTATTGACCGTTTTTGTACACACAATTAATCTCATAAATTCAATTAACTAAATATCTCACTATATTAACCACCAAACATATTCTAAATGCAATGACAAATCTTTTAAGGGGTGGAGGGGGCATGCCCCCCAAAAAAACCATTTTAGTTGATATATGTAATTTTATATATATGTGCCCCCTTCAATTAAATTATATTTATATGTATGTGATAAATCTAGAAAGTAGAGACTATTTTTTCTTAGTAAATTAGCAAATTGGTCCCTGCCTTTTTAGAGTCATGCAATTTAATCCCTAAGAAATAGAAAACTCCAATATAATCCTTGACTTCTTGTCTTTTCTTTCACTATAGTCTCACTGTGTGTTTTCCGTTAATTTTTTACGACAAATCACGTTTAGTGACACTCTGTCTCACTGTTTGTCACTATAGTGTCCACTATGGCACAAAAATGATGTAGTTTTGTCAAATTTATAGCTTGAAATGCTTCAACTCCAACCGTTGTGTGCTTCCCTATTTCCCCCTTTTTCATTGGAAGATCTCAACTCCAATGACGATATTTTTGTGCTCCAATGACAAATAGTGTGATACAATGTCACGAAACGTGACACATCATAAAAAAAATTAACGGGAAACACAAAGTTGGACTATAATGAAAGAAAAAACAAGAAGTCAGGGACTATATTGGGGTTTTTTATTTCTTAGGGACTAAACTGCATGATCCTAAAACAGTTAGGGACCAATTTGCTATATTACTCTTTTTTTCATTCAAAACAAATTACATATATTTTTTTTTTACGGTAAATTACATATATATCTTTTATTATCCACTACCTCTCTTTTTCATTTATCTGTCTCATTACATGAAAATATACAGATTAAAAATTACAATAAATATGTTGATTTATATTAAATTTATTGTACTTTTTACCTAATATACTTATCTCTATGTTTTATTCATCAATTTTTCCACTTATTATCTCTCTTATATATTAAGAGTAAAATTAGAAAAATATAATCAATATCTTCTTGAACTTCTAAATTGTAAATATAAATTAGAAAAATGAGACAAATAAATAGAAATTGAGGTAATATCTTGCTAAGCTGAATTTTAAATGGTCCCCAAAATATTTGATTAAATCGACAAAAAAGAAATGTTTAGTTAAGATCTGCCACTAACTAAATGGTTTTCCCTCTTTCAACAGAAACTTTTCCTCTACAGTCCTACGCACTTTTAGTTTTGAGAAAAGTAGTTCAAAGACGAAATAAAACGTGTTTGGTAAGTCATTTCAGCTAGCTGAAAGCTAAAATTAGTAGCTGAAATCATTTCAGCTGTGTTTAGTAAGGTAACTTTTTTAGATAACTACCATCTTTTCTTGAAAAACTACTTTAAGTAGCTTTTTTAAAAAGCTCTAATTTTCAGCTACTACCTGGAAATTAATTACAAGTTTATCTTTCAACCATCTCACTTATCATTATTTAATAATTAATTATGTCCTTGTATGTCATTTTACCATTTTCAGCTACTCTTACCAAATACATACATTCAATCAATTCAGCTAGCTTTTAAGCTTTTAGCTAGTTTTTCAGTTAATTTTACCAAACACAATCAATAGTATGATATCTCCTCTCTTTTTAAGTTTTAAGGGTCCGTTTGGTTTACAGTTGAGTAGAATTGATTCTAAAAATGAATGGTTGAGATTGATAGTGCACACTTTACGAAATACGTTGGACGAAAGTAATTTAAAATCAATTCTGCAAAATCATAGTTTTACTTAGTTAAAATCTAAACCAAACGGGCTATAAATAGTAGACGAGAGAATTCCAAAAGTAAAAAAAGGAATAGACAAGACAAGTGAGAGGACCTCTCTTTTTAAGTATCACTCACACCTTAATGAGTGTTTTGAGTGCAATTAGTTAAGAAACATTAATAAAATATTTGTATTAGATTATAAGTAGCATTTAACATTATATATGTAATTAATATTATTATTTTCCATAAAAATATTTTATAAATTTACTTCTCCGGTCTTGAAGATCCGGTCTTGAAGATCAGAGGAAGTGTTCTTTTTTTTTATATTAAAAAAATTAGGGTGAGGGGATGGTGCCCCAGTCCAAGGCAGGGAAACCCTCCGGACTCTTTGAGCACTTGCAGAGGTACTTACATTTTATCTCACCTCAAGGAGACGAGTGGAAGTTCGAACTGCGACCTCAGATATGAAACTCTATCTTGCTCCACTCGACCAACTCCAAGGGTTGAGGAAGTGTTCTTTAAGTATATAGTCTCTAGGGAACACCCGTTACCTTTTCTTTTATATATAAATTTTATTTAAAACTACTTTAATGTGGTTAAAAAATCTCATTTAATATACAGAACTGCTCTCGTAGAGACCATTGAAAACCTTCATGGATTATATGTCTAAAGTCAATGGTGTATTTAATGTATAATAAATTATGAAATAATTAAAATTTTCACCTAATTAATAATTATAATTTCGTTTTTTCTTTTTTCTAAAGTTAACCGTTTGAGAGCTAAATACATGTTTACAGACCAGCTTAATGGCAAGAACATGGATTATCTCTGTTTTTAAGAATTTTATCTGATACTATTAGGATTAGTGTAGATTTTTCTCATCAGTATCACCACTCTTGAGTTTCGGCCACATAGAAACGTGTTATGTATAATGATGCACAAAATACAAGTTATCTGATCAATTACGTACGAAGAAAAGAAAACGAGCACTACTCATGAGTCATGATGTGGTGATATGAGAGAGATAGAGAAATTAAGTGTACCGGTTCTCTTGACTCTGCCATCATCATCCAGTTCCGCACTCGAGTGTCTCGTAAAATCACCCTTACCTGCTTCCGCCTCCATTGGATTGGAATTTGAAGATCCCTGCTCTCACTCACTCACTATATATATGTGAAGGAAGTTCAAAGCTTCAATAAAGGCCACAGCACCTAAACATGATGAGTACGTAAGTAGAAATTGTGTTGTTAATTAAAAAGAGATCATTAATTCGAAACCAAAAATTCAAAAAGAAATCTGCGACATTCAATTCAAAGTAGTAATCATATTCATATCAGCATAATCAGACTTACTATTTCAAACCAGAGTGCTCTGTCTGTTGCTTCTTCCCTTCCCTTTCCAAGTATCTCTCTGACTCTGATGATGCTGATGCACTCTCATTCAATTCGCATTTATTTACATAACACTATAAATAGAATGCGCCACAGCAATAACACACAGTACACCTCTTTCTTTTGGGCAGGGATCCTCTGCAGATTTTCAGTCATAATCTAACCATCATAAATTATTGTATCAATTTTTTTTATTTTTTTTAATTAATACATTAAAAAATTGTACGGCCAAGATCCTGTCCCGTTTTTTTTCATATCCATCTGTCCTCCTTTTGTATGATGCCTCTTATCCTATGCGGTTCCCCGGTGTGATTTCATTTTGGATTTCCGATTCGAATAACAATTAAACAATTTTCGATTAATTCATTTGCTTTTTTATTTATGTTCTTAATATTTTGCATGTATTTATAAGTAATACAATGCACAGAATATTTACTAGTTATATTATATGGTAAGATTTTTTTTATGCAAAACTCATACCATATGTGTTAGCACTATATTTATTTTTATCCTCCAAAATATTTTATTATTTTATTATCTTTTAAGCAATTAATAAAATATATATCCTCATATCCTTTTAGTAATTAATGTAAATACATTAAACCATTTAATAATAAATACTAATTGTATATTTAAATATTATAACAATATTTTCATACAAATTATTCTTTAATTACAAACAATTAATTCATTAAATTTAAAAACTATTTACAAAAATTACTCTGTATTAAGAGATTTATTTCCATATTGGTTCTATTCAGAATAAATAAGATAAACTCTAGTTAGGTATAAATGAGTCGATTCGAGTCGAAACTCGAACTTGTGAAAAAAAATAGGTGGAAGTTTGACACATTTATTTAAACTAGTCATGCTTAATAGTTGGGCTTAAGAAATTACAAAGCTTGAGTTTGACTTGTTTATAACTTCATTAATTTTACTTTTATGAAAATTTTCATTAAATTATTTTTAAAGTTTATCAATTTAGTATATAATAAATATTTTAATTTTAAATGATAATTTAAAAATCAAAATATATTCTTAATAAAATGATATGTGTAGTTAAAAAATTTTACCATTTTTCTAAAAAGTTTTATTTAATGGTGTATTTAGTATAACTTACACTGGTGTACGTTGAACTCTCCTCACTTACATTAGTATACGTTACTCAAATACTGCACTATTAATAACTTTAAATTGAAAGTGAATTTTATTGGTCCAGTCGTTGAATTATAACTATTCATTATCATGATTATTTGTGTTAAATTTCATAAATTTTTAATACTAATAACTTGATAATCAAATCATTCTTCATTCTTCTTATTTCAAAAGTATATATGAGGTTAATTTTGACATATTTTTTATGATGTATTAAAAAATTGAATCAATATAAAATTTTATAAATATGATTTATATGATAATAACTTTCAATCCAACGATGGTTTATAGATATTATAAATGATTTAATTAATTTTCAATTTTCATAATATTTTAGATAAAACTATCTTTATTATGATAAGATTAGAGCCTGTTTGTTTATAGTTTTTTTTAATTATTTTCTGTTTTTAAAAATAAAAAATTGAAAAACTTGTTTGCCAGATAGTTTTTAAAAATAGTTTTAAAAATAGTAATTATTTTCTAATTTTTAAAAACTATAATTCTAAACCTACTTTGAGATATTTTGGAAAATTATTTTTTAATTTTTTCATTTTGCGTTGGAAGTGTTGTAAATAAATTATTTCATTTATAAAAAATTTTCTTAAATTTTGTTTTGTAAAACAGTTTTCAAAAAGTAAAAAACAAAACTAAATCAATTACACCTTTAAGTCTTTAACCTTTTGAAATTTAAGTTTTAAATATTCACTTTAATAAACGATTTTGACAATATTAACCATAAAATAAGAATATATAAAATAAAATATTTATATAAAAATATTAATTATTTTTTATATTTATAATGTAATTATTACTTTTTTATTAAAAATATTATCCTATATTAAGGTTATCGAAATTTCAGTACCTCACTTTTTTATTATTTATAAATCATAAGTGAATCTTATTTATACACATCATTCATTTCTATTTTTTATAACTTAAAGCACATTTTTTCTCAAATCCAATATCTTTAAAAATTCAATTAAATAGATTTACACTTTATTTAAGAACCAATACAGAATTAAGTGTTTATATAAGTACGAGCTCCAATAATTAATGCATAAATATTAATAACAAGTTCTTATTTTGAGAAGAAGAACTACCGATAAAGATGCTCCTTTGTAATCAAAAGCGGTTTAATTATGACAAACAATAAATTAATTAAACATATTTATGAGTTTGATTTACTGGCTTGTCGGAGACGCTCAGTACCCCTTAGTTCTTACAACATGCTATTCATGAGTTTGAGAGTTCTCCATCAGATTATATTCCTCTACTTTGGCAAGATGCTCTGGGAGACAACTTTTCTTTTACGTCATTTTCAATTCAGCAATTTGAAATGTTCTCAAATCAATAATATTTTGTAAATTTTCTTATACCTTTTCATATATACTATAATATTATTTTTATTATTTTAAACAATTCAATAATTTTTTATTCTCAACTCAATAATTCTTTAACGTTGTTGTTGGTTCAATTAGAGGAATAGAAAAAAAAAAAGGAAATTTAGGAGAGAGAAAATGATATGAATTTAAATTCAGATAGTGGTTGTTTGGTTTTAAAAAAATAAGATAAATAAAAGATAAATTAGTTTAAAGAGTTGTCTGATTATGTAGAAATAGAGAATAAATAAATTTATAAATATTTGGGATTATAAAATTATCCCCAACCCTATAGTAAAATAGAGTGATATTTTATGAAAAAATATGAAATGAAGAGGTAATATTGTAACGTAACAATCAATCTCACCGCTCTTTCTCCCTGGTTTCTCTCATTCCACTAGGAGATTAGAAAGTAGGTGTGTCTCATCTACTTTTCCTACTCTCTCACCTCTCTTTTGGCTAAATCAAAAAGTAGAGAATTAAATCACTTATGACATCTCTCAGGGCCGGATATTCAATAAGGCAATTAAGGCTATTGCCTAGAACTCCCAAATTTATAAGGCCCCCAATTTTTTTAATAGTAGTATTATTGATATAAGTTATTTTTTAAAAAATAAATAATGTTTGAGATAGGGCCCAATATTTTATAAGGCTCATATCTTATATTTTTTTATATCTATTTTTTCTTATCATTTAAACTACTAGTCCACAATCTATTTATTAGTTTTTGCAAATGAAAAGTCACTCAACACTCAACAGTGAGTTTCTTTGTATCGGTAGGAGATTAATTATTCATACAACACATTTTTTCTCTCTATATCTCTCCATCACATCACCTATCACATCCAACATTTATCTCTCTTCTTTTTCTTTTCTCTCTTTATCTCTCTCAGTTGTATGGTTGTATGTTGTATAAATGTAATTTCTCTATCGGTAGTATTGTTGAGTCTATGATCTATTGGCTACTTGTACGGTTACCACATTAATACAATTTACTTTTCTTTGACAAAAAAAATAAAATTATAATAAATCACTATTTACTTTTGTCTTTTACGGATCTTCAACCTCTCTGATTCCTCTCAGTCTCTCTCTCTCTCATTCTTTTTGTTCTCAATTCTCTACTACTATATTCAAGCAATTATTTGAATTTTCAGCTTTCATATAATCATATTCTAATTTGTGAATTGGTATACCCCTACATCAAGTGACCAACTCCAAGTGACATCAAGTAGACACTCACACACGTTGATAGCATCTCAGCAGGTTTGATCATTTCACTCATTTTCTTTGCTTTTTATAAAGTAATTGATTGAATTGAAATTGAATGAACATGTACAAATTACAATTTTTAGATCTCATTTTTTTTATTGGGAATGAATATTTGGTATGATATACTTTTTGCGGTTAATTTCATAAGTAAGATCATGCAATCCAAAGATATGCATATAGATGATGCTACAGATCACTTAAGAGACCTTATAACTTATTTAAAAAATTATAAGGAAAATGGTTTTGCATCTGCATTAGAATCCACCAAAGAAATGACTATTGGGATCGATGTAGAGCCCAAGTTCAATGAAAAACGTAAGATTTATAGGAAAAAAATATTTTGATGACATTGTTAGTGATGAGATAGCTCATTCTGCTGAATATTCTTTTCGCATTGATTATTTTTTGCATATATTAGATCAGTCTATTCCTTCTATTGAGAGTTGATTTGAACAATTTTTAGAATATGAAAACATGTTTGGTTTTTTATTTGATTAAAATAAATTTAAAACTTTAGGGGGAGATGAAATGGAAAAACATTGTATCAATGTTGAAAAGTTTTTGAGTCTTGAGGACCATTATGATATTGATGGTCTTGATTTGTTTTCAGAATTAGAGTTATTGAAAGAAATTCTAAGAAATGAAATTAACACACCATTAAAAATATTGAATTATATAAAAAAAAATTAAGTTCTTTTCCAAATACATACATTGCTTATAGAATATTATTAACATTATATGTAACTGTCACGACCGCTGGAAGAAGCTTTTCAAAATTAAAATTGATTAAATCATATTTAAGATCAACTATGCTACAAGATAGATTGAATGAGTTAGCTATATTATCTATTGAGAGTGAGATGTTAGAATTACTTGATTATAAAACTTTAATAAATAATTTTGAAGCTCAAAAAGCCAAAAAAAACATAAAAATTATTAGTCTATATTAACATGAGCCTCTGTCTTAATTTTTGCCTAAGACCCCGAAATTCCTAGATACGGCCCTGCATCTCTCTCTTAGCCTTTTCTCTCTTCGTAAACTTTGTGTAAACAAATTGGACATAAAAATTTTTTAAATAGATTTCACAATATATATAGGGGATGTATCACATGAGAAAGTTATCTTTATATATATAGGGTATATATATATATCATATTTATATAATACTTTATTGTTTATCTTAGTTTTATAGTATTTAAAAAAAAAAAACTAAAGTCACTAGGCACCAAGAGAAGCTATCTAGGGGTGGCAAGAAAAAAAGTGGGTCGGGTTCAAGTTCTTAAATAGGACCATGTAATTCGTGACTTAGTGGTTTTTTAGATTTTTTGGTTCTCATTTTAGATTGACAATATGGAGAAGAGAAATGATTGGGCTTTTAATAAATCAAAATAATAAACAGTGATTGAATTTTTTTTAATCATCATTTCTAATTTTCTTTTGAATATTTTTAATTTTTGAACAAATATTCATGAATATTCACAGGTACTTTGCTACTCAACCGTTAAACATGTACCCGCGACAAGTAAAGCACGTACTCACTACTAGTATTTTACTATTCGTGAAATTCCTAAAGCTACCCAAATGTTGTGAGCAATGCATCTAAACCAAAGAGCACGCCGGCCAAATAGCCGTTGGAAATGCTCTTGAGGTGTTAGTGTTCCTTGGCCTTTATAAACCTCCGGAAAATCAATAGTTTCTTTTAATAAACTTATTTATTTAAATTTTAAAAAATCTATAAGAATTATTTGATATTACAATAATGATGAGAGATATTTTCGTAATTAACATAACTGAATTAAAATTAAAATTATTATTAAAGTTGGGGTTTTATATTTATTACAATTACTAAATTTTAAAATTATAAAAAATACTTAAAAACTACATCATGAAATGATTTATTATGATGTATTATAACTATTGTAACAACATATTTTTAATCAGATTATGTTATTAAAATTTGTAAGCAAAAGGCAGAACATTATAATTTAGTTAAATATCATAAATCATAAATATTTATATATAGCATTAAAGCCATTATATAAAAACATTTTTTATTGTTTAAAACTTGTATATTTAAGGTACTTAAATTGAATATGTATAAACATTTAATTATTAAATAATCTTTCATTCTTTTTTTATTTTCACTTTTTTCTCTTCATTATTTATATCTTTTTTCTCCTATTATACATTGCTAAGTAATAAAATTCATATATTTTCTTTTAATATTAATAGGGGAAGTTTAGAGTCATAAATTGAAAGAGATGCGACTTTAATGACATATATTCCTTAACTACATATATTGAAAGTCATAAAATTACACCTTTGTCATGGAATATCAAATTTTGAGGTTAAAAAAGGCACTATGGAGAATGAATAAAGAAAAAGCAATTGGAGTAAATAATATCTAAAAAATGAAAATAACCTAATTCATAAATTTGTTTAATAAGATTATGAGGTGTATGAAAATGACAATGAATAAAGAAAAGACACTTGATTCCTATTTATAAGAATATGGGAGACATATAACAATATGTGTTTTTGGTTGAATATTATACGTATATTCTCCACAAGAGTCAATTTTACTTATAAGTAAAACCATTATATAGGAAGTAAACCTCTCCTCCCATTAGGCAATTCATGCACTTGGTTGAAGTGGTTAAGAGTATATTTAACATATTATTTTAGCTAGCCGAAAAGTTTATCAAATCATTTCAATCATATTTGGCAAAGTAATATTGTTTAGTAGCTATTAGTGTGTTTTGAAACGCTACTCCAGATAGTGCTCCCAGATTTTAGTTACTAGCTGAAATGACTTTTTATATTTTTATTCTTAAAAATTATTCATAATTATCAAAATTCAAATTCTAATATAGTAATTAATGATAACTTTATTTATCATTTTATAGTTATCGACTAAATTTATCCAACATTTTTAATTAAATTAATTATATTATCATCTTTCGGGTAACTTATCCATATATTATCGTTGCTAAACATACTCTAAACTTATAAGTCATATTATAAAATCATTGAAGAGAATAATTAATCAAAGGTAACAATAATCAAAATACTCTATTCCTTTATATAAGAAACTTATGACTAAATCATCAAGGCTAAAGAGAAGCTTTGAGAATAATTGATTTTAATTAATTATGATATAAATTTATTTTTTTTCCAAAAATGCCTATAGCATTAAATGATTAAAATAGTGGGGATGTACGTTTCCTTGGGGAATGAGTGACTATCTCATTAATATCTCATAATAAATTAAAAATATAAAAAGATTTTATAAACAATTAATATAACTAAAATAATACTATTATATTTTTTATATTTAAAATCAAGAAAAATAATTTTTTTATTTCTTATAAAAAGAGCTGAGAGAGTATATATTCTCCTACCATATGGGTAAGATAATGTCATAATATCTCATCATAATGAATTATTCCTTAATTACATATCATTTAAATTTAAATCTTTCTAAATTGATGAGTAGGAAAATTAAAGAGGGGATTGGGAACTTAAAAAAAATTATCAGAGCTAGAACGAAGTTGCACGCGGAGACGATCACACAGAAATATGCAGCTTAAACAACACTTTTGCCGTCTCTGCCATAGGCTATGGTAACATTTCTATATATCTTAGGGAGATGTATAAAATCCTTTCATTCCCACATATTAATGCAAGTTGGCACAGCTAATAATATTTGATGAAAGTTTCAGTTAGTGGGGAGTGGGGTGGAATGATTATATTTTTAATTATAGGCAAGTGGTGGACACACTAATGGATCAGAAGACCACACTTACAGCAACATTATTTACTTACTGAAAGAAGAAAGCAGAGTGGCGCGATTTAAGTGGTCAGTGTGGAATGTATTCTCTATCATTGACTGAATGAATGTATTAGTGGTGGGAGGAATATCTATCACCTTGAATGGGACAACGCGAATAAAAACCAAAGTAGTGGTAAGATTTAAAGTCCAAGATTCTAATTCAACTATTTGTTCTTCTAGCTATCATTTTAATATGTACATACGCATTCGATTAATATATTTATATATATGGCAAGTTACCGACGAAATTTGCTTTTAGCTGTTAATGATATTCCTGGAATTTTCCTTTTTCATTTTTGTGATAGAAGATGCGCGCTTTAGAATTTCAAATTACGTTTTTGTTTATCCACATGGAAAATGCTAAATATATATCAATATAGCAAAGAGAGAGTTTTTCAAAAAAAAAAAAAAACAAAGGGAGAATTGGATGAGAGATAGACGAGAGATTATCCACTCAACCTTGTTTGGAATTATCAATTATGAGAGAGGTAGTGGAGAAAGTGACAAAAATCGTGGATCCTATCAAAATTACAATCTTCTTACATAACATATGATGAGAGGAGAAATGGGAGAGAACAATGAGTGATAGATTGATTTACCATAATACCCTTTTTTTAGAGAGTAAGCTGCCTCCCCAATACACACAAACATGATTCCATTAACTTCACCAAACACACATGGTTCCCTGCCTTTTTTTGTTGCACCACAATCATATCAACATATGATAATCGATTTTTCAAATATGCAATAATTTTTTCTTACATGTTTGACACAATTTATTCAATGAGATTATTTTTATCCACTTCTTTTTTTTATTTCTACTCAACCAAATATGCACGGAAAGTATCATATATTTATTTCTCTCCTACTTCATTATTTATATTTCTTTTAAATTAAACAACTTCAAAATCTATCTAATTTCCATTACTCTCTTTATCACTCCTCTCTCTCATTTCTATCTACCTATAATTTATATCTTTAAACCATAAATAAGTTAAAGAAACAATAGAAAATGAAAATAGAGCGGTAAAAGATGGAACTTGTTATAATGCAACATAAGTAACAAAATGATCGGGTTTATAAAGAAAAAAATGATTAATATTTATTTAATATGTAATAAATATAATATTTACTAAAAGAGAGATCAGTTATAATAAAATTAAATGGGGATTTTTGTAGTAAAATATTTAGTTACTCTTAATATGTTAATATTATTTATTAGATAATTATTAATTACTTTATTATTTTTAAAAAATGTTTATATATAAAAATGATTTTTTTTTTGCCTTTATTGGGACATAATGCTTTATTGACTTTAGAATTCGGTCAGCTATGAAATAAAGTATGCTTTAAAATCAATTTTCAAACCGAGTCAAACTTTCACAAAGGTTTGATCGGAACATAAAAAGAAAAAAAAAAAGAAAAAAACTATATTAAGAGTGTGTTTGGTAAGTCATTTAAGTTAGCTGAAATTAGTAGTTGAAATCATTTCAACTGTGTTTGGCAAGTTAGTTTTTTTTTTTTTTTGTAGCTATTAGTTTTTCTTGAAAAGGTACTTGAGGTATCTTTTTAAAAAAAAACCTCAATTTTCAGCTACTGGCTGAAAGTTATAATTAATTGCAAGTTTGTCTCTCAACCACCCTCACTTATCATTATTTAATAATTAATGATGTCCTTATATGTCATTTTACCATTTTCAGCTAGTTTTACCAAACACGTTCAATCAAATCAGCTAGCTTTTCCGCTTTCAGCTAGCTAAAGATTTCAGCTAACTTTTCAGCTAATTTTACCAAACACACTCTAAACAATGAGTAAACTAGCAAATCAGTCATCGACTTTTTTAGGGTAATGCAGTTTAGTCCCTAAGAAATAGAAAAACTCTATAATTTTTCATTTCTTGCTTTTTTTGTCACTATAGTCCAACTGTGTGTCTCTTGTTTATTTTTTATGACGTGTCATGTTTAGTGACATTGTATCACACTATTTGTCACTAAAGTGTCCAATGTTGCACAAAAATGATGTGATTTTCACAAATTTATAGCTTGAAATACTTCAAATCCAACAATCGTGTGCTTTCCTATTATCTCATTTTCTCTCTTCTTCCCCTTCTTTCATTGGAATGTCTCAACCCCAAAGACGTTATTTTTGCGCCCCGATGGAAAATAGCGTGACACGGTGTCACTAAACGTGACACGCCAGAAAAAATTAACGGGAAACATACAGTTGGACTATAGTGATAGAAAAAGCAAGAAGTCAGAAATTATATTGTGTTTTTCTGCTTCTTATATGGACTAAACTGCATGACCGCAAAAAAGTCAGCGATGGATTTACTAATTTATTCATTAAATAATATGTCACATTCAAATTTTAAATATAAGAGAAAAGTGAGATTCAAACCCGTCAAAGCCCCCTTGATTGCCCTTTACTTTCACCCCTTCTAGAAGGCCAACTTGCCTCGAACCCACTCAGGTTGGCCTAAGCTATTTTAGTAAAATTAGCTTATTAGTTAATTAGTCGGTAATTATAAACTAGTTGTTAGCTAATAAACTCCTAACTTATAAACTAGTTTATTATTAGGCCATATTGGTTATTGTTATTGTTTATTATTAGTTACAACTATTAATGAGTTAACAGTTCTTTAGTTAGTTATTCAAGTTAGTTATTCTTGTTAATTAGATTCTTTAGTTTTTCCTTGTAAAGTATATACTTCCATGTATTGGGTTCAGGTTAATAAGATCAACATTTTCGTTCTCTGAGTTTCTTTCATTTTGTTTCTCTAAAAACATTTCACTCACATGGTGCGGTGAGCATGGACAAAAGTTCGTTTCTCATATTGATCAACCATGCATGGCGAATCAAAGCCCAAAATCCTATTCAGACAAAAGTTCTACTCAACATTAAGATCACCTTGTGAATCCATCAAATCCATTATTTCTTCATCCTAACGAAAATCATGCTCTTGTTCTTGTTTGACCTTTGTTGGCAGAAGTCTTCATCATTCTCATATGCAATTTCAGCAAGAAGAATCAGTGTTATATCTACATGTGTGAGTGAATGTTGTTGATGACCCTGCAAGGCTGATTGAAGTTCTTTTGCATTAACACCATGCATGGCACCTCCAGCATGCAATCCATCTTCACCCGAGTTTGGAGTATCAACAAGATAATCTCTACTGTCCCGTGAAACATGGTGGCTCCGCAAACTCCCTGTTGATCTTCTAACACCCGTCAAGGGCCTTGACATGTTAACCAATGTTGGAAAGAGTTTCCCTGATCGGCCTGCACTTACTGGAACAATATTTAACTCTGGAGGCATAGGACTTAATGGACCTGAGATGCTCCGGCCTGTCATACCTGTTGTTCTCCAGCTCAAGCTCCCACTAACATTTCTTAGTGGACCATCAAGAGAACCTCTTACAAGCAATGGGGACGTGTGGTTAGTTATCCATAACTGATGCCATTTGGACCACAACAGGACCTTGTGAGAATTCCAACACAAAATTTGCACTGGCATCACCCTTACTTGCACTTGGCCCGAATCGCTCAATGTTATCCTCTAGTAGTCGCTTAGACAACTGGAAAACTAGGTGATATATAGTTCATTGAGAGCATATTCGTGCTAAACATAGACTTACCCTCTTTGCAACACTAAAGTATGTAGCAAATGCACCACTTATTTCTGTTGATGCATTTGAATCACAATCTTCAATGCCTTTTATGATCAAGAAATCTAAAAAAGGACTGATATTCCTATTTTTGCTAGCAATTGTGCTCCAATGTTTCTCAATTTCATCAGGAAATTGGTCTCCATGTCTCCATGTTACATGGTAAAGGGTTTTCAATAACCTTTCACTCCAGCCTTCCTTGAGTTTCCAGAAGTTAAGGTTCTCAATCCATGGAGCCATGAATGTTAAGACTTGATGCTGAGCAACATTTGATTGTATGACAACAATGCTTTCATCTGTATTCTTTCATATTTTTTCATTAATTCAATTAATAGAAAGAGTCCTTGGAGAATAATGAGATTGAGAGCCAGTAAAGATGTTTGACGTTTCATTTACTAGTTGCATTTCATAATAAAAGAAGATTGGGAAGTTCTCACGTTATGCACTTCTAAATTATTATAAATTATTAAATTAGTATATGTATATATGTTTGCAGGAGGTTTGTCAATGGTGTGAGTTTATAGATTTTTCAACTAGTCTGCAGATGTCACAACTCATGAGATTATAGTTGTGTATGATGTTGCTATGTGGAATGAGCATTGGGCTGCATAAGCTATGGTGGAGAATATGGAACCAGAGAAGTCGAAGGCAAAGACGAGAAACAGTTGGAGTTTTTCTTTTTTTTGAACCAGGGACTAAATTGAAGGGTTTTTGGGTTGCTACAGTAAAAAAGTCAGCTCAGATTTCTTACAGGAGCATAGGAAGACGACACGTGGCACTTAACTGTGCGCATGTGTAGTTCTGTTAACGTTAACAGAAACCATTTAACGTTAGAGACTAACGTGTTTGACGTTGCAAAACGTTGGAGACTAATAATTAATTTCTATAACGTTAGGGACTAACCTGAAGTCGGTGGTAAACGATGGGGACCAAATTGGTGGTTTACTCGTTGTAAATTCTGGTGATGTATGATTAGGTGATGTTTGCTACTTGAGATTCATTGAAATGTGTATTTGCATTTGAATTTTGAATCTGTAAATATGGTCTATTTTAATTAACCTTTTCCAAATTGTAAATATTTGTGTCTTGAATCTTCCTTCACTTTGTAAATAAGCCATTTGATTTAAATCTCACTTTACTTAAGTATTTGTTAATTTTCCAATAAATCTGAGAATATTTTAATCCTATGCAGCAGCCAGATGGGTTAATTGAACTGTGTATACTGGCTTTAACTTTATCTAGATCGTAAGGGTTTATTGAGCAAACCGAGTATTTGACTTGAACCCCATGCAAAATAGGTTAAAGAAAAATATCTATTTCCAAAATTAAAAAAAATAATCTTTTTTTAAAATAAAAATAGTAAAAAAATAAATTAATGCAATGACCAATGATATTAATTGAACCGTGGATGCTGACTTTAATATTATTAGGATCGTAGGGGTTTATTGAGCATATTGTGTATTGACTTGAACCCTGAACAAATAAAATTTTTTTCAAAGAGTATTTCTTTTAAAAATAAAAACAAGTGAAAATATTTTTCAATCCTTTTTTGCAAATCAAAAATCAATCATTCCAAAAGAAAATCTCAATCAATCAACAAGCAATCCTTTAGAACTACGTACGTGGTTTTGATTTTCCCATTGTAGCTGGGATACGTAGGAGTGGGAACCGACTCTGTCAAGCCCAAAGAAATATTTTTCTAAGTTTTCCCCATAATTTCAAAAACAATTAAAAATTATAAATATGTTTGTAAATAAAAATTGTAAATAAAAGCCTAAAATTCTATTTTAAAAGGAGTAAAATAAATATTTTTCAGAAGTTAATAATTTTACACAATTAATTAGAGGTAATCGTCTTGGGATGGATGTTGTAGGGTGCTAATACTTTCCCTACGCGTAATCGACTCCTGAATCCAAATTTGGTTCCAAATACCATTTTTTAAAAGGGTTTTTCTGATATTTTCCCTAAAAAATAAATATTGGTGGCGACTTCATTAAAACGATTTTTCAATACCTTCGTTTCGCCTTCCCATTGTGACCCTGGTTTCGAAAATCACCTTATCAATTAAAACTTGTCAAATATTTTATAGAACATGAATAACTCAATTAATTTAATTTAATTTATTCTTTTTAACTATCAACTAATATAAATAATATTTTATTAATATTTATTCTTTTTTATTACTTTAAATATTAAATTTAATATAAAATTAATTTTTTACATTATAAATTTGAGACCTTACAATTAAAATTGAGGCACTCACCCACCTCACTTTTTCTCTCGATGACTTTTATCCTTCTTTGTCTTCCTTCATCAACTTTTTATATAATACTCATTGTTCTGAAAATCGGACCGGCTGGTTCGATCTTTCCGACCGTGAACCGGTCTGGTAACTGGTCCGTTGAATCGTAAAAAAACGTCCGAGTTTAGAATCGGTGAAAACCGGTCAAAAACCGGTAAAGAACCAGTGTAGGAAACCAGTTTGAACCGGTCATTTTTCAAAAAAAATAAAATATTTTTTGTTTTTTTAATATTTAATCTAAATTACTTTTAAGATAAATAAAGACATATATTTAAAAAGTACACATAAATATTTATTATTTTATCAATAATTTATGTTAATTTACAACTTTACATATCTTATTTTTTATGATTTTGTGTAATTTTATTACTTGAACTATTATATAATATTATAAATATATATATTTGATTATAACCGGTTCGACCCCGGTTCAACCACAGTTGAACCATTAAACCGTGAACCAATACCTTCATCGGTTCAATTATCGGTCCAATTTTTAAAACATTGATAATAATATCAAACCTTGTCCTATCATTTTTCTATTCTAATCATTATTTTTAATATAAATCTTAATGATCTTATTGCTATGATTTTAATTTATTTAAATATAACTTATTATCAAATAATAATATAAATTAGGGTAAAATATGTTTTTTCGTCTCTATAATTTTTGTCAACTTTAGTCTTCGTCCAGACTTTTAAAACATATATTTTATATCCCTATATTTTAAAAAAAAAAAACCTTAAGCATGTGTACAATGTACTGGAGAGTGTATTGTACTATTGTACATATCAAATTTAAATTATTCACGTTAAATACAATGTATACATCATATTTTAATAAATTTTTTATTTTTAAATATATATATATATATATAAAATGCATTCCACGAAATAAAATACTAATTTCATGGTGAACTCCACATATAACATGTGAAAGTATGATTCTACCTTTAAATCCTTAATACTATCATTCCCTCTCTTCTCTCTATTTCTATTTAAATGTTTAAATACTAATAAAAGTTAATACTTAATTACAAAATTTACTAAATTGTAAAACCTTATTCTATCATTTTTTTATTCTAATCCTATTTTTTAATATAAATATTAATTAATTTTTATTGTTATGACTTTAGTTTATTTAAATATAAATTATTATCATATAATAATATAAATTAAATTTGAATATTCTACTAATACAATTTAAAATTAAATGTATCTAAAATTAATATAATTCCTATTTTTTTAATTATAAAGATATTTATTAAATTATGAGCTACACATATAACTTGCGAAAGTGTGATTCTCCGTTTAATGATATATATATATATATATATGTGTGTGTGTGTATGTATATATAATATTAATTTGGGTAATACCTGAGTAAGGTATATTTTTTATGTAATTAAAATTATATTTATAATTAATTAACATCTTCCAAATTTAAAAAAAGGAATTATGGTAATTTTGGATAATTATTTAAATTGTATTAGTAGATTATTCAAATTTAATTTCTATTATTATTTGATAATAAATTATATTTAAATAAATTAAAATCTTAACAATAAAAATTAAGATTTATATTAAAAAAGGATCATAAAAGAAAATTAAAGGATAAGGTTTTAAATTTCAATATATTTTAAAATTAAGTATTAATTTTTATTAGCATTAAAAAATTCAAATAGTAAAAGAGAGAAGATAGGAAATGTTAGTATTAAAGATTTAAAGGGAGAATCACATTTTCACAAATTATATATTTAGTTCACAATTTAATAAATATATTCATAATTAAAAAATAGAAATTATATTAATTTTGGATACATTTAATATTACTGACTTAAAGGGTCACGGGCCTAAAGGTACGAAGATTGAAGTATGGGATGGTTTGGTTGATATTTGGATGACATCAGAGTGGAAGAAGAAGTCTAATGCTAGCACAAGCAACGGGGCTTCTAAGCCTAATTCTATGGTGAACACTGGGGGATCGAGAAGCTTTCGCCAACACAAGAAAAATATGGTAATCATACTCATTAAATGAGTTATTCATATTTGAAAAATATTTGGCAATTGTTAGTTGATATGGTGATTATAACATATAAAGTTGGAAGTAGATTATTAAAACTTAGTAAGGTTTTTGTAGACACATGTTAGTATGGATAAATGAAAATGCTATCTGAAATCAACTACGTAGTAAGGTTTAAGCCAATGCTAAAAATGACCACAAAAATATTAAGTTTGAAACCCTAATAATTTGTTGTTGTATTGTTTGCATCCTATTAATGTTCATATTCCAATATATGTGATTACATGAGGCAGAGTTAAAGCGTATTGTTTCATATAATAAAGTGTACATAAAAGTTCACAAAAAGAAAGATGTTGAATATGTCTCTAGTAGGGTGAAGGACTTCATATAATAGGAATACATAGTTCTGATGCTTCATTCGAAAAAAAAATAGTTTTGTTGCTGCAATGGTTCAATATTCAGTTACAGATCAACAACCTTCAGCTAGGATTTCATCACCCATTTGTCATTTTATTTGAGCAGCTTCTGCTGCTAACTGAGTAGTAAACATCAAGGCATAGGGGATAAGGCAAATGATTAAAGACCATTAGATGATGGAATGAAATAAAACTAATGACTTCTTCCTTTCCTCATACTCCATTTCATCTCGAATGTAAGTAATAAAAAACTCAAGTATGATAGTCTAAAATATAAGTAAATTTTAATTAATTCAATCATATTTAATAATATTCAAAATACCCTTTATCAAACCATGTGCCTTTTAAGATAGAGAGCATTTCCATCTGAAACAAGTTTTAATAAATTTGAATTTTTTATGAAGAGCAATTTAATTAGAGATTTCATAGTAACAATGAGAAAATTAAATGAGGTTAACCAACATTTTTAATTAGCGTTAATTAATTATCTTTTGCTTATATTTGAAATTAGAAGTATTTTCATAAAAATAAACATGCATTATAATTAATAATACTATGTAAATTTATAGATTTAGGGGGAAATTTTACATTTCGTTTGATTTTATGGAAAGAGGGAAGAAGTAAAGAGGGAGGAGGGAAAGAAGTGAGAAAATAGGAGGTTTGGGTGTTTGGTGGAGGAGAGAAAGAGAGAGGAGGAAAAGAAAAGTGATTCGTTGCACATGTGAATTTTCATGCACACCCTTCAAAAAATATTACTTTATTATCTACTCTTTATTTAGTGGCAACTTTGTCTTTCTATAAAAAAAAAAACTCTTTTATGTTTTCTCACTTTCTCTCCAACCAAATAAAGGATCTAGGGAAATCAACAATTATTTATCTTCTCTTTTTCTTAAACAACATAACACAAAAAAATCACTTCATTCTCATTCTCTCCTCTTTCTTTAATTCTTTTCCCTTTCTCTCTTCCCACTCTCTCCTCCAAACAAAGAGTTAGCGCATTTCGGCCCAAAAACTCCCTTTGAAAAGCACCCTTAAGGTTGTAATTTTTTTTTAAATATTCCATAAAAGTATTTCCGTTCTAGAAGCATTCATTAATTCAGGGTGAAATCAGGAATCGAGGTCAACAGGGCCAATATTACAAATTTTTTAATTAATCAACCTACCCAAATATAATTTTATTTTTTAATATATAATTATATATAATAAAAATTTAAAACCTAAATCTAAATCAAATATTAAATACCAAATTAAGATAAATATTCATAATTTATATATATAGTATAATTAATTTAATTTTTTATGAATTATTTTTATTATTATTCTCTTTTTATTGTTTATTTTAATAATTATTTTTCTAATTATTTTACTTTTTAACAAAAAATTGATCACTAAAAAATTAATAAAAATTTACAATTTATAAGTAACCTAAAACTATAATTTTCTAATACTTATTATATTTTAGACTAGAAAACAAAAAATGCATATAATAAAATTTAGATAAATATATTTTTTTTATGTAATTTTACATTAATCAACATTTTAAACCAATTTTTTTAATAGAATAAATTAACTTATCAACTATCAAATAATTTATCTACATCTTCTTCTCCTTCTCCTTCTCCTTCTCCTTCTCCTTCTCCTTCTTAACTATTTTACTACACACATATATAGGGGCCATGGCCTGCCCAAATTGTCACGGGGCAGCTTGCTACTGCATTAATTAATTTGATATCTATTATTAGAGCACAACATATTTAAGGACACAATACAAGAACCCTGGTAAAACTTGCTTAAATAGTGACAGGGCATGACAGAAAGACATTGATTCAATATATGGTACCTGAAAATAAGTTTCGAGCTTCTTCTTTAAAGTCGTATACTCATGATTCATTTGTTGGAAAGTCCTGAAGCATCTGAAAGGTAACATTTAACACCTCCATATTATCAGTGGGCCAGTGGCAGAAAAAATGTGAGGGGATAAAAGAAATTCTTTAATTGTATATTACTCCCTGTTGTTATTATTGTAAGACATCTTTAATCAAATTACATGAATCAATAAAAATAGTTAATTTTATTAGTTTTGTAAAAAAAAATATAATAACATTCTAATTTTACATTTATTTTACACCATTAATATACTCCTATTACATAATTATAATAATTCCTACTAATGAATATCCCAAGGAAACATATTAAGGATCAATAAATGAAACTTTTTATTGAAAATAATGATATTGATTGTATTTATGTATAATATTAAGGCCTAGTTTGGATACATTTTTGTAGAAGAATTTTTAGAAGAAAAAAATGAAATGAATCAAAGAGGTAAAATGAATTCAACTTCTTCCACTTAAATTGAAATTAGTTACTTATGAATAATTTAAATGGAAGAACTTCTAAAGAAGTTGAGTTGCAAAGACTAATTTTAACTTTTGGAAGAAGTTGAATTCATTTTACCATGTTGATTCATTGTATTTTATTCTCCTAGAAGTTCTTCTAGAAAAGTTTATCTAAACTGACCCTAAGTATTATACATTTCAGTAAAAACTTTTTAGGGTTAAATATGTTTTTATACTCCCTAAAATATACATGGTCAAGATTTGGTTTTAGCTCTTATAATTTAAAATCAGTGATTTTGATCCTTTAAAAATAAAAAACACACCAATACAGTACTTATTTTATAGTTTTGCTACAAATTTCGCTACGAATTAACTACGAATTTTATCAATAAGAACTTATTAAAAAGGAATATTTTCACTTTTTAAGGGACCAAATCCACCGAATTTTAATTACATAGACTATAAAATAAAATCTTGACTATATTTCAAGAACTAAAAACATATTTAATCCAATTTTTTATCTTATTGATTCCTTAATTAATACTATATATAAGGATACTCGTTAACATTTCTCTTATACTACTTTTCCAATTTGATAAGGGTGACATAAAAGTCTGAGTTTAATTTTAATTTTTATTATTAACATTAAAATCTCTCCTACTTATTAACTTTATTTTGTCATGTGTGCAAAACTGTTTATGCTCACTAGTTAATAGTTGATAAAGAATAAATAAAGATAGTGAAAAACTTTAATAAGAGCAAATAAGAAAAAAGAAATACTCCATAAAATTGTAAAATGTTTTATAAAAATAATTATTTAAATATTTTAAATGATACCTTATAATAATTAAGGATATAAGGGAGTAATATTTTTATTACAAAAATAATATAAATAATGTATTAAAATACATAATTTTCTATTTTATTATTAAAAGGCATTAAATTAAATAATGTAAAAATATCAGTTACCCCTCAAAGTTTTCTGCTGCGCAATATTCACTGAATCTGGTACATTCATTCTTCACCTTCTTTGCTCCGATGCTGTCAATAAATTGAGAACTTCAAGCAAATGATTAAATTGTGTGTGTGTTTTTTCTCTAGAGGGAAATGAAACAATCTGTAAGTATTTTTTAGATAAAGTGGTACTGGAGTCTGGAACTCATGTTAAGCATTATCAATATGTTTTCAAAGTTATATATCCACTTTTTTAGAAGTTTCTTTTTTTTGTTTTTCTAAAAGATACTTTATAATTTTAATGAAGTATTTATTACTCCCTTTTGTCTTATTTACAAGACAATTCAAAACAAATCACACATATTAAAAAAATTAATTAATACTTTGATTTTCAAAAAAAAAAAAATCTACAACATTCCAAGTTTATATAACTATTTAACATTAAACTTCACTACCATGATAATTTTGTCAGTTTAAAATCTCCAATGGTAGATGTGAGAAAAAATATTAAATGCTTCTAAATTTGTGTTTGTCTTATAATAAATATATAGGACCATAAAAAATTTTAAACGTTGTCTTATAAATAAGATCGGAGGGAGTACTGTTTTTCTTATTTTCCCTTCTTAAAAAATTCAATATATCTTTTCAACTATTAAATGATGGTGAAGTTAATTGATGATATCAAATAAGGGTAAAACTAAAAAGTTATATCGTTACCTCTAATGCTATTTATAAGAAAAAGTGTTTTTTCTTTGTTCTATATATAAAAAGAGAGTCACGTAAACGAGTGTCATAAGGACACTGGTTAAGGAATCCATATATAGTACGTCTTTATTAGAAATGATGACATTGATTGCATTTACCTTACAAAATGTTACACAATCCAATAAAAACTTTCTAAATTTGGTTCTTTAACTCGTGTACTTAGGATATTCATTAGCACCATATTTGATTCCATGAGTTACTAAATATCTTATATTTTCGTAGGTATATTATCTAGCAATGAACTTTTAATTATATTTTAAAAACATATTATACGTTAATAAAATGGTGTGTGTTGAAGTTTTCAATTGTATGAAAATTTGTAAACTTGATCTACTCCACAATAATTTTCAATTCAACAATTGGATTAGTTAATTTAACATCCTACAAAATGTTATTAATTGGTGCAAGTCTTAAAATTTGACACCTAGTTTCAATTAATCATGCCCATATATATATATATATATATATATATATATATATATATATGAGTCATGATAAATTGACACCCGGTGTTAAAATTCAATAAAAATTACACCAATTAATAACTTTATGTAGAATTTAAAATTGACTAATCCAACCGTTGAATTGAAAGATATTATTAGGGTTTAGGAGTAGATCAAGTCTATAAAATTTCAAATCAAAAAACTAATTAATACTTCATCACACCACTTTATTTTAACGCGTAATACGTTTTTAAAATATAAGTAAAAGTCCGCTACTAGATAACGTGCCTACGGATATCTAAATGATTTGAAATTTAATATACATGATCATGGTGATAATATAATATGATTCAACGGTTGGATTAGTCAATTTCACATTCTACAAAAGTTATTAATTGATATAAATCTTGAAATTTGACACTTGAAACATGGTGTCAATGATTATGACTCATATATGTGTCTATGTAAAAATTATAAGTACCTCACCTTGAGCAACTACCCTTGAATTGATGCATGTAATTGTCTAGCTTAGTGAAATTCGTTGGATCTCTCTTCCTGTGTAGCACATTAGAGTAAGTAGTGATTACGTGAACAAGAAAAATATTGTTTTTTTTTAACTACAAGCATCCTCTATTATCATGGACAATCATGTACGAAATTTAGTTGCAGAGTTAAAGCTCATTACCCTTAGAGTGTGTTTGTGAGTTTAGAGAGGAGGGAAAGGGAAGGATTGGAGGGAGAAGGAAGGGGTAGGAGGAGAGAGAGACTTTGTAAAATACTCAAATTCACAAACACAAGGGGGGAAGGACTTCCAATAAACCCTTCCCTACCCTCCTTTTCCCTCCAAAATTCAACTCACAAACATACCCTTAGTATTTTTAGTGGGATCAAACCTAGAAGTTATTCCCAAAGAAACCAATATAAAAGTTATTTTCATATTTTCCTTTACGCAACTTTTAAAACTAAAAATAAAATAATACTTTTATAATCAAAATTAAAAATATTATAATTAAAACTCAAAAACAAAAAATAAAAATAAAAATATTTTCTAAAAAAAAAACTGTGCTTATCGGTGGTGATTCCTTTTCTCATTGAGATATACTATTCCACTTACAATTCTTGTTCTATGTTGTAGACCAGTCTTATAGAGTTGCTGAAGAATAAGGTTGCAATTTCTTCCACAAAATTGGGATTAACATCGTCTTGCAATTCCTCTAGCTGAATGAATTGCTCATCAAGGTACCCCTACAACGACAAGAATAAATACTTTTTATTAAATATAGTATCTTAAAGAGCCCACTTCTGCATTTAATATATTTCATTAAATACTTTTATTTGCTTAAAAAATATATTTTAAATAATTTTGTATTTTAAATGTAAAATACATTTTTTATTAAATATTTTTCATTTTTTCCTAACCATCATTTTAAAAAAGGAAAAATAATTTATTTTCTCTTTTGAAAATGAAAGGCATAAAAATGATGCTATTGTATGCTCTCCCTTAAACTTCTTCTTATCCATTTTCAAGAATTAGGCGATATTCAATTGGTTTGACAACATGGATTTCATGTATTATGATACTTGCAAAAATTTACAATTACACCGTTCACATATATTCCAATGTAAATTATCGAATCATCATATTATATACATATTTAAACACAGTTTTATGCATATTGTTAATTAATAGTGTCATTGGTTATTTGTTGCTCAAGGCAATTTAACCTTTGATTTGATAATTAATTAAAAAAATTATCAAGCTAATAATCAATAATGTTATTAATTGTATTATAAGGCATTTTTTTAGTTTAATATATGAGTTTAATATATATACATTGTCAGTATAAATAAATTTTACATATACATCCAATGATATGCTGCCACATCATTTATTGAATTTAATAATACATGAGGTGTCATATTCATTAAATGATGTGGCGGCACACAATTGGATATTTGTGTAAAACTTTTTTACACTGACGGTGTATACTAATTGAAATTTCTTTTACATATAAACATATAGAAAAAAAATTAAGTTTATACTAGTATTTTATCCGTACAATAAACGAAAAATTTATCTATTATTATATAATTAATATATTTTTTAAAATATATTTTAAAAATAAATTATTGTATTAAAATATCAAGCATATGTTGGATTTAAAGTGAATAATTTAAATTTGATATGTGAATATTATAATATAATTAATTAGTTTATTAAAAGATAATTATTTTAAATTTGAATTATTAATTCATAAAAAATTATTAACTCAATCATATTATTTAAAGAATAATATTTCATATAATTTAAAATTCATCATATCCTTTATATAGTTAACTTTTGACATACTAATCAATTCTATGTGATGAGTGTTGAACTTATACGTATTTCAAAATTCACTGTTGGGTTTATGTTTTTTGTTAAACAAAAAGAATTGAATTAAGTGGGAAAACTACATTTGTTGGGTGTAATGAGTCGCACATTAAGTGCAATATATAAGATACTCATTCCAATTGTTATGACTTAAATTTATGAGTAGAACTCAAACCAAAAGACCAGTCCCAAAATTCATCGTTCGATTAAAAATTATTATCATTAGGGGTGTTCAAGACCCGGTATATCTCTTGGACCCGTCCCAACCCGTCCTATTCAGGCCGGGTCTGTTCCTGTCTTACAACAAAGAATAGAACCAAATCGGGCCTCATTTTTTTACCCGACATCAGGTTGGTGACGGATTCGGGTTAACCTTCGGGTTACCCGACCCGTCCTTAATTTTATATATAAATATAATATTTATTACTTATAATTTTCTATTATGTAAGATCCTAACCATATTTTTTTCATTTTAAATGGGGTTTTTGAGTTTGAGTTTCCTCTATCTACCTTTAAAAATACATTCTATATGTAAAGTTATATAGTGATATAATGTTATTCTTGTTTTAGTAATGTCCCAAACTTTAAAAAAGTAAAAAATATTACATACATTAAGAGGAATTCTATTGTATGCAATATATTTAATAATTGTATGAACTATTTTCTTTTGAACATTGTTATATTATCGTTTAGTGATTATATTTAGCTTATATATCGGGTCAACCCGGTCCTGTCCTTATCAGACCGGTCTTACTTAGACCCGCACATCATCGGGTCTCTTCGGGTCTATGGACAAGTTCAGGTCCATAAAATTGGCCCGATAAAAATTAGGGTCGGGTTAGGGACAAGCAAAACTCGTCCAAACTCGTCCCATGAACACCCCTAATTATCATATAAATCATATCTATAAAAATTTTACATTAATTCAAAATTATTTAATATATTATCAAAATCTGTCAAAATTAAAGTCATATATACTTTTAAAAAAATTAAAATAAGAATTATTTGATTATCAAGTGATTAATGTTAAAACTTTACAAAATTTGACACAAATAATCAAGATGGTAAATAATTAAGAAACATAAGCTGAACCATCCTCTATATTATTCAATTTTTTAAAATTTGATCCTTCTTTGCTATAAATATGTGATAAATATATATTATTAAATGATAATGATAAGAATTTAAATTTAAATTGAAAAAAGATTCAACATAAAAAAGGGGTTAAAGATTTAATTATATATATTTATATTTCACAATATCAATTTTTTAAGTGATTGAAAAGGATTTGAGAAAATGTTAACTTTGTATGTAAAAGACTCTTAAAAAAATAATAAAAAAACATCAAAAGTGATATATAACTTTCTAGTTAAAAAAGTAAAATGAGTCATCCTCTCACTCTGGCTCTGCCTATAGAGACATTTTTGCATAATCCATATTTTTTTAAAAAATAAAAAAGAAAGTAAAAGGGATGAGATAAACAGAGTATAAATTTAAACAACAAAAGACCTCATCAAGGAGTGAGCTTCGCATGAAGGCAGCCTGTTGTTGCAACTGAGTCCTGTTCATGTCTCCTTTTCTTGAGACCTCTCACAGAAAATCAAAATCAAAGCGACCAACAAAAAAACAAAGAGTTATATATGTAAGGGAAAGGATTGTTCACTTGTTTTGATAGCTAACTAAGTCAATGTAGCAAGCTGTATATATAGCATTTAGGATAGTATCAGCACACTACACCTTTTTGGAGTAATTAATGATCATAAAACGTGATAGATGTTGAGGGAGAAAAAAAAATCAGAGACAGTAATCATCATACATTCTTTTTCCTTTTTTTTTCCTTTCCTGAAAGCAACTACCTTATATTCATTTATGTGCTCTTCTAAATTGACTTCTCTAAAGTAAAAGGTCAATTAATTAAAAGGAATATATTATAACAAATATCTACAGTATTTTTAAAAGGAAAATGTATTAAAAATTCAATAGATAACTTAAACTTTTAAAATGTAAATGTATAAATAAAAATATCACATGAAACATTTTAAATTATAATTAAATTATGAAAATAATTACGTGAATTCTCATTTATACCTATTAATTTGATATAATATATTAAAATTTGAATTTATAAACTGTGTTTAATTTATACTACCTCTCTGGTCTTGTTTATAAGAACCTCTTTGAGAGGTGCTTTATAAGAACCTTTTTCAAGTTATCTCTTGCATTAATTATTTTTTAACAAAAATATCCGTTAGTGGAGATAAGTGAATAATTATTTAAGAGAGAGAGTGACACAATGAAGTAATTAAGTAGAAAGAGAAAGATAGATCTCAATAAATTCAAGGATAATTTTGTAAAGATGGTACACATTCATGACAAATTTATTGTGATAAACTAAATTAATTAACTTTCTTAATTCTTATGAAGTGGTTAAAAGGTTTTTATAATTAGGACGGGGTGAAGTATAAGTTATGACAAATCAACAACTTGTTTTCATCTTGTACTCTTTATATTCTTTCAAATTTTGAGCGAGCCTTTTGTATTGGCACGTTTTCCACGTACCTTAATTAGTATCATCTCATGAAAATTCTTCATTCGAATTATACTTTTTTTTTGTCCAAAAAAGAGAAGATTCGAATTATACTTGATTTTTATTATCAATACGTACACCATTCTATTTAGAAAAGATGTGTGATTAGCTTAAAAGTAATATCTCAAACACCTAATTTTCTATTGCATTTTGAACGCTACTTTTTGTTTAGATAAGATAGTTAGTCGGATGGAAATAGTTCGAGTCAAGTTAGGCTTTCCAATGTGTGAGTTTGGCCTGCACCTTAATTCATGGTCTGAGACTGACCTTGTTTACGTATATAGGGTTTAATTATTTTATGGTCTGAACCTGGTTTATTTAGAGTTTGACATGGCCTGAAAGCATGCTTAAAAGTTTGTTTTATGGTAAGATACCTGCATATATTATAAGCATGTATTTGAATAGACTTATAAGTCCAAATTTTTTATGTAAGACAACATATTTATATATTTAAACAAGCTAATAAGCACATAATTATAAGACAATATAGTAAAAATCTTTATAAAAATAATAATAGCAATATAAAAATATTAGTATTTTATTTATATTTAGTTAAATAGGTCGGCTTGATAGACTCAAAAGGTTTTTTGATGGCCTGAAACCTGACTTATTTTGCTATATAGACTTTTGAAAAACCTTGGCCTGATCTATTTAATAAATTGGTTTCGGCCTGATATAGGTAAGGTTGTAGGCCCTGACGAGCGATCTGGCATGTTCTCACCCCTAATAGCGAGGTAGGATGTCCAATTAACACTTAAATTTGATGAAGAGAAGACATTTTGCTCTAAGACATTTTTTTCAGTTACAAAATGAAATGTAAGATTTTAATTTAGATTCACTATGATGATAAGATTATATATATATATATATGAGAACGTATCATGTGAAAACACTTTACCATAATGAGAAATGAGAACAAATAATAATAACCGTTGGATTACAATCAATGGCTCGGATAAAATTTTTTTAAAAAAATCACGTGAGGGCTCACTTCTTCTTTAATTCTTTCCTTCCAGCAAGATTGTTTCTCCCTCATCCTTTTCCGCCCATGGAGCACCATCATCATTGAAAAATAGATGCAGCCATCGTTTGCTGCTTCAACCCTTCTTTCCCAAATCGCGGTTGCACCATATTAATGTTCTTGTGTTCTTGTTTTTGTACTGTTGGATTATGAATTTAATAATTGAACCATTAAAAAATCAAGTCCCCATAATCAACTTTCAATCTATTTTCGAATTTAATAATTGAACTTCATGATTCCAAATAATTAACTATCTTGGAATGCAAGGAACTTCATGATACGAAATAGTTATATTTTCCTAATAGATGAATTTAATAATTTAATAATTGATAACAATCTGCTGGGAAATCTGCTGGGAACAAATGCAGGCAACAATTCCGTTACAATGGCCGCCACTAGTGGAAGTGGAAGAGTAGAGGAGGGAGAGTTAGCCTACTGGGAACGAATATGTCGTGGGCCTTCACGTGATTTTTTTTTTCTAAACTTTCATTTGGGTTATTGATTGTAATCTAACGGTTATTATTATTTGTTCTCATTTTTCATTATAGTAAAGTGTTCTCACATGATACGTTCTCATATATATAATAGGAAAATGCTAACGAATACCCTAAGGGCACTTGTTAAGGAACTAAAAATAGAAAGTTTTTATTGAAATATGTGGTATTTAAAATTAATGATGCACTCAATACTTTGTTTTCCAATAAAAACCTTTTATAAAAGAAACATTAACCAGTGCCTCGTTAGCATGATCCATATATATATATATATATATATATATATATATATGGAAAGTGCTAGCAACACACTCTCTAACACACTTTTCAACACATTCTTTGTGATTGGTTAAAATTCACATGAGTCCCACCACATTGGTAGTGGGATCCACATAATTTGGTGGGAACCATGTGAATTTTAACCAATCACATGAAGTGTGTTGGAAAGAGTGTGTTAGAGGGTGTGATGTCAGCACTCCTCGTATATATATATAATGAGCTTTTTTTTGTCAAAGACTTTCAGTATCAGAAATTACATTGAATTAAACTCGACGCCTTTAACATAATTTTCATATATTTAAAATTCATTAATACCCCAAATCCCTCTAAGTTATGAATTTGAGTTATCTCGTCAAATTTCACGCAATCGATCATGTGATATGAAAAAAAAAAAGACATATTTTCACAAAGAAAAGAAAAGCTATGATACTGAAGGTTATGCATTTATTTTCTTTTAGATAGATTCGTATTGTGATTTTCTTAATCCAATATTGTTAAATTATGTAATTGCTTTTGTTTTAAATTATCAAATATCTCTACAGTCAAAAAAATTATCAAATATCTCTTATATCATATAATTAAGTACTTTTGTGAAATATAAATAATTTAAATTAAAAAGGATTTTATAATTAATCTAATTAATACAAATTATTTTAATGGCAATCATTTTTGAAAAATTAAATTTTAAAAATATTTAAAAAATAGTTTAATTGATGAATATTATTTTGATGATAATTTATAAATTTATTACTAATAAGTATCATGTGCTGTATGATTATATTTATGAAATCTAAAACATTAAATTAAAAAGTAAAAATTATTTTATCTCGGCCTAAGACAAGCTCTAAAATGAGGCCCTTTTAAATCAATATAAATAATTTACAAAAATTAGTATAATTTGATTACTTTTTAATTTATTTTATATATAATTACTTATTAAATCATCATAATTGTAATGGGTTGGAGTATCTTTTATACTTCCTTTAATTCAATCCTTTTCCTTATAAAAAATGAGAGAGAAAGAAAGTCATGCATGATAGATATACGAGGCCTTTTCAAACAAAATATTTAGTTACTTTTAATATATTAATATGAATCATTATATAATTATTAATTATTTTTTAATTTATTAATAAAATATTATACATAAGTAATAATTTTTTGCGGGCCTAAAGTATCTGCCTCACCTACTTTAGGGTTGGGTCGATGCTGATACACATATCATGAAAATAAGGAAGATACATGATTTTTTTTGTCTAAATGATAGGATTCTCTGATAGCATCAATGAGAGTGAGTGTAGCTATATATAGAAGTACTAATATGAAAAGTTTTTTTTTTGTTCGAGATTGTAGCCGGACTAATTGGATTTTTATACAAAACTTATTTATTATTTTTTTAAAATATTAAATAAACTCGGTTAAAATAGGGTGTTCACAAATATCATTATGATTATTGATCCTTCTCGAGTTGAGTAGGACCACTATGGCCTATGGGTGATAAAACTCTTTCTTGGAATATTTAACATAGTTACATATTTAGCATTCGAACTTAAAACCAATGATTAAACTCGAATAGTCTCGTGTTAGTTGATTCACGCGTTCAATGATAACAAAGAAACACATGATTTTATTAAAAAGGAAGTATGACATACCTTAATGAAATTAAAAAATGTGGTCTTGAATTTAATACACAAGGGAATAATAATTGAAAATTTTAAGTATTAACTAAGGAAATGAATGAATGAGAACGTTAACGAGTGTTTTTAGGAGAAAGGAATAAACAATAGAAAGTTGTGACATTTAATATTACAAATATAATAAATATCTTGATTTCAAATAAAAATCTTTTATTTATTGGTTAGGAGGACCCTCGATCATACTTAGAGCATTGATTACTTGACCCTTAATTATTTAAAAAAGTCAATGTTAATATTAATTTAATTTAATATGAAAACATAAAAAAAAACGGGTATAGCAATATACGTGACTATGTGAGAAAGGTAATACATGTAAAGATTATCACATTTAAAAAAAATTATCATACTAACAAGTATCCTATATACAGTATAATAAAGTACATTTGTGAAATGTGAAAAAGTTAAATTAAAAGATATTTACAGAAATTTATTAAATTAAAATATATTAAAATATAAAAAATTGTAAATGTTTGAAACATATAATTTTATCAGTTTTTAAAAATTAATTTGATTGATAAAATATTATTTTAATGATGATTTACAAACATTTCATTATGTTTAATATTCATTAAAGAAACTTAAATATTAATTAAAGACATCTGTAGAATCTGAAGAACCAATCATGCATTGTGTCATTTTCAGTATAAGACATCTGTAGAATCTGAAGAATAAGCTCAATACTTTATGGGTTTCACCGGGGAAGGGACCCCAAGATGGATTGGAAAGCACCTTGCTCTGCCTTGTTTTTAGGCCCGTTTGATTTACAGTTAAGTAAAATTAATTCTAAAAATCAATAGTTAAGATGAGCGATGTAAGTTTTACACTATGATTTAAAATCAATTTCATGAAACCATGATTTTACACTATGACATCACTAAAACAAACGGGCACAAAGTGAGAGAGGAGAACAAACTGAATCCATATTCCAGAACATGACGCTGAAACAATCATGCAATCATGATATTCTATAAATTTCAATTTCAATTTCAATTTCAATTTCAAATTTAAGCTATAAATTAAATTCTAAGTCTAATTGCATTAACTTTTTATTGTATCACTTTTTTTTTTCTCATACCAATTTATGTCGTATGCATGAATGTCATACATGTTGACCTCTGTAGGCACAATGGTATAAACATTACATCACTATTTTTTTTCATACGAGAATCTTACTTTTAAAGCCAATGGTGGACCCTGAAGTATCTTTTTCCAATTCATCCCTACCTACCCAAGTCAGCTTATTGTTTAAATTAAGTGACTAAAAGACACATCATTTATTCTTCTGTTGCCCATCAAAGAAAGAAAGAAAGAAAGAAAGCAAGCAGAGATTTTGCAGTGCCATTGACGTTAATCCGTTATCTCTCCAACGGTTTCCGGAGATGCCCTGTCACATTCACATCCATTCATGGATCTAATTCTGTGGTGTGTCAAAATACCTCAGGATAAGAATTATACATTATATGTATATATCTGATTGGTGGTTTTAATATTCTGCCTTGCAGTAGTATTCGATGCTGATAAGAATGCCACTATGTCGTCATTAAACCCTCCATCAAACGATTCAAACGCTACTTCCAGAATCTTAATAAAAAGCATGCTTGCTTTCTTGTACTGGTCGGCCAAATAATTACACTACATGCTTTCTCATATCATTGTTTTTAGATAAGAACATTTCTTCTTGGATTATCATCTTACTAGAAATAAATTGAAAAACATGAGAGGCAATCCAATTCCAATTCATTTTCTTAGGAGAAAAAACAAACAGAAGTGAAGCAAGATATTCCACTAGATTATTACTAATGACGATCCAATTGTTGAGCTAAAAATAAATTGGATGTGTCTAGATAGACTAAATGCGCACAGAATTAAGATGACTAAGCTGTGTGCTTCCATCAAATACAATGGCGAAATCATTTATCAATTTGGTGAAATCATTATACAGTACAAATAAATAATGAAAGCGATTTGGAAAAAATAAAATAAAATGAATGCAACGAGAAAATTCATTGAGGGAACAAAAAGGAGGTATAAATCCCATTGCATCAAGTAATCTTTAGCCTTTGCATCAAATAATCTTTATGCTTCCAGTAGTCATGTACACGCCCATGAGATTACTCCAAAATATTGAGGCTGATGATGAATCATCCAGAAGTTAGCTTTTAAGTAAGCTGTCTTACCAATCTTGTAGCTTATTTTTGTTTAGCATCAATTGTCACTGTCTCCTTAAAAATCCCATTGCCTGGTAAACATTATTAAGTGTAGCATCCGCTATATGTGCTGCTTTTCTAGCACCGTCTGCCAAAACTTCATCTAAATAACCTGAATCGGACATGATTTCCTCATAGCGAACCTGCCAAAATTAGGGGGAAAATATTGGAGCAACAATGCAGATCCCATGTTCACTAAGAAAAATATAAGGGGCAAACTGTTTTTATAAGGGAAACAAAATTATGTCCTTTAAGTGGTTAATAAAGGCACAGTGAGACTACATAATAGAGGGAAGCAGAAGACCTATATAAGGACTAATTCTCGATAACATGAACATAGTCTCAGTGCATGGCCAAGTGACCATATTCAGCAACGGTGAAAAGTAACAAAACCACAAACCTGCGCTAGCTCCTATGCAAACCCATATTCTGGAATTCATTTCGTGTGTGTTTGAATAGTGAATTTTAGAATTCCCAAAATTGTGTTAAGAAATGTTGAGTGAATTGTAAATAATAAATCTAAAAGGTTAAACATAACAGAGAAATATTGAAATTCTCTCTTAACGTGTCATTTAAAATCCCTCATATTTGTTAAAAAGATCTCTCCTATTTGTTATTTGAAATTCTTTCTTTTACTATTTTAACACGTGAAATCTAGTAATTTCAAATTACTCTATCCAAACACAAGGTTCAAGTTCAACAAAATTCACAGAAATATCCACTATGACTAACAACTCAATACAGTCAGATTTCCTCTACTATAAACAGCACTCAAGTACATAAGCAAGCAAGGCTGAAAGACAGCCAAGAAAAGCCAGTAAACCTGGTTGTATCAGTGTCCAGGTCCCTTTCAGGGCTGATGTCCAGGTCCCTTTCAGGGCTGATCAACCCTCAACCATTAAGGACAGGTAGGCTGTGTTTAAATCCACCCAAACCTGTTTGATCTACTTGATTTGCTTAACCTAGTAATGGGTTAATAAAACCAATTCTTTTGATAATTAATTGAAAATGAGGTGACGTAATGGGTAGTAAAGAATTTTCCACTAAGTTAAGAAATCAAAGTTCAGATAATTAGAAACCAAAATAAAAAGTTAAAAGACTGAACAAAAGTGGCCATGATAATGAATAACTAGATATATAAATGACAAATTATATAAAACTGAAATTTAAAGTTTTATTTTTTACTAAAAGTTGAAATTGTATTATTCTCCTAATAATATTAATAAAAAAAATAATTTGGACATCACTAAGATGCCATAGTCCAAGTGCCCAACTGAATACCTGGTATTAAGTTTTTATTAGCATGTACTTCATAATGAAGACTTTCGGTGGACTGAGATAGAAATCAATAGTCCGAGAGACAGCATTTTGTTTCTCAGAAATATGTATGCGTATGAAGAAGTCATTAGAGTCGTTAGATAAGCAATGCCCTACTAAATCTCAAGTATACGCTTTTAACACATGACAAACTGATAAAAAAAACTTGGAATTTATAAAAGAATCTAGCAACTCAATCAAAATTGGGCAACTTTGGCCATTGTTCTGATTCCTGGCCTCCAGACCAAGAAAAGAAGTTATAAACTAAGTTATGTGCTAACTTTTTCTTACAACAATAAGATTGTGTTTGGATAACTGTTTCAAATGCAATTCTGAGCTACAAATTCTGTTTGACCACAAAATTAAAATGCTAGTTTCTAACAGCTAGTTGATTGTTTGGGTAGCAAAAATGAAAATGTCTTGTGTTCCTTGTATGTTGCAACTTGCAAACACATATTCCAGCAGATTTAAAATTTTTGTTACTTCGGCTGAAATGTCACTCTGTACATTCATCAGGTTGGGACTATTTTACATTAATACCTCACTTTTAATAATTAAATAATATTGCATAATAACATTATGTCTTTTGGTAATTTTATATAAAACTATCCAAACAAACCTTATTCTCATAGAAGTTAGTCCAAACATAAACTATACTTTCGAAATTGAACACAGCTAACTAATAAAAAGAGTAAATGGGACTAAAGTCGAACAAACTAATTTTATATAAAACTACCCAAACACACTTATGTCAACTAAGGGATGAGAAATGCTGACTAACTAATAAAAAGGGTAATGGGGCTAAGTTGTTGCACACATCAATCAAAATTTATCCCTTCAGAAGTCAAGGATATAACCAGCAGTAAACAAATAAAGGATGAAATGTAAATATGTACAGATTAAGCAATTATTATTTCTGTGCCAAAAAATCTTAGCAAAGGAAACATTTAGTGGGTGAAACCTGAATAGGTTGCAAATGATCAATCAAGGCATCTGTTAAAAGAACTTTGAATGTGCCCCAGTTCATGTTTTGGCATTCCTGCACAACTTCCTGCATATTAAAATGAGTATCAAATAGAATATCTCTGAAAGTGTTTGGAACTTGGAAGTCAAGAACTACAGCATGATTGGGAAATACTTCAAAGAAATATAACACTTTTTAAACAGGAACTTTCCTATGTACACAAAAAAACTTGGATATCCCACCTCATCACCTGACTTTTAACTGGCCTTTGTAGAAAGAATTCCTTTACAAATTAATGTCCAGGAATTCTTCTCAATTGCCAGCAATATGTTGAGGAAGTTTGAAAATTATTAATGTGAATGCTATAATATGAGAAAGACTAATTCGTGATCATGACTTTAAAAAAGACAACACATTCTTGAAGCATATATCTGACCAACTGAATACCTGGTATTAAGTTTTTATTAGCATGTACTTCATAATGAAGACTTTCGGTGGACTGAGATAGAAATCAATAGTCCGAGAGACAGCATTTTGTTTCTCAGAAATATGTATGCGTATGAAGAAATCATTAGAGTCGTTAGATAAGCAATGCCCTACTAAATCTCAAGTATACGCTTTTAACACATGACAAACTGATAAAAAAAACTTGGAATTTATAAAAGAATCTAGCAACTCAATCAAAATTGGGCAACTTTGGCCATTGTTCTGATTCCTGGCCTCCAGACCAAGAAAAGAAGTTATAAACTAAGTTATGTGCTAACTTTTTCTTACAACAATAAGATTGTGTTTGGATAACTGTTTCAAATGCAATTCTCCTAGTTAACTTTGCAAAGACCCATTAGCCTAATAACTTTTAGCTTTTCTAACCAGTTTACGAAGATCGACATGAACCATCCTCCCCGTCCCAAGACCTTTATTTGTTTGTTATAGAAATAAAAACTCTAATGGAAAACATAAAAAATAGGCCTTGATCTAATAGCCTTTGCAACCAGGGGCAGACCCCAAAAAATGTATATTTATAACAAGTATATACAGTGGATTTGTTTGATCCATGTAGTGGACCCCATCCAATTAGAAAAAGACTTTTGTTGTTGTATAGAAATAGAAATTTATCAGGGAATAAAGAAACAGCTCACAGTAGGGCAATGGGCAATCCCCTAATCAATCCAGTCCCAATAGCCATTGTGACATTTCAGTGGATAAAATCTTACAATAAACACCAAAGCTGAACATGAGGTGACTCTCATATAGGATGCCACACTTGCGTATTTTTCTTACATGTATTATTAACTTTATTCCTTTTAGGCCAACTACCAAGAGCACACATTTTATTATGTTATACAGACAGTCAGACACAAAAGTAAAACCATAAAGGAAGTATTATAAATTAGACATGGAAAGCATCAGAAATGCTTAATTGAATTTGAACTAGGCAGATTCCAGAGCCACTAAAAAGATATTGACGAATAAAATAATTATAAATGAAAAAGAAATATAATGCATTTCTGACCTCTTCCGTCTTTCCAGAAATGAGCTGGTATATTGAAAGAAGATTATTACATTCAGGCCTCTCAGAATTGTCAAATTCCAAGCTGTAAGATTCACCAAAGTGAAGTAATTTGAGAACTTACCAAACACCAAATTTAGAAAGATTTATAGAAAATAAGTAATAGCATGTTTGGTTTTGCTCAAAATCACGTTACAAACATGGATCCAATCCAACACTATTGAGGGTAACATTAAACTGGATTCACGTTTATAACGTGGTTTTAATGTAATCCAAATATGCTAGAAATGAAGAAAAAAGAAAAGAAAGCATTTACAGACAAAACCTTCAAGGACCAATATCACTGTATAATATTACAAGCAGGATAGTAACAATCCGAACCCGGGAAATGAATCAGTCTTGCAACGTTTGATCTTGTTTGCTATAAGCTACAAAAAATAAAGAAAGAAAGAAATAACCAAACTCAGAGCAAGATAAAGCAGAGGAAAATTAACATCTATGGGATAAAAAGCAAAGTCATCTTATATTCATAGTTAATTTTAGTCATATCATATATCAATATGCAAGTTGCAAGGAATACTTCATTTGATATGGGTGACAGCAGAAGCATTAAAAATTAGGTCCATATAATCATATAAAATGTAAATTATGTGTCTAACTAACTGCAAGGAGTCAAGTCTGCCATGCCTGACCACTACCAAGCAAATTTTAACTTAAGACTCCAATAATACCAGAGATCCAATCCAATAAGTAACTGACAGAATGGATCAGAATCTTGAAAAACGAATGTACCGTAGATGAGAATCTTCCCAACTCAGTGGTGGTACCAAAGGGGTATACCGCCAGTGAACATAAAGTAACAGATTACTGATACAGCATAGAGGTGTCTAACCTCCCAGGTATTCAAGAGAACTAAACTCTCCCTTCCACACACAACCCTCAAAAGTCCCAAAAACTGTTCCCTATTACTTCCCTATATCATTTATATACACTGTCATATCACACCTCCTAAATGTCTTAAACTAACCAAATTCCAGCTAACTAATTGGGTGGGGCTACCTAACATTACTCCCCCCCCCCCCCATCTAGTCCTCAAGGTGAAATTTAAGAAATTCTCCTTCACTCATGATCTTGCAGTAACCCATCACACTCTCTTTCCTCTGGATCATTCCTCCATCAGCATTACTTAATTGTGTGCTCTTGCAAGCGTTCAGGATTGTTCTTTTCATCATACTAGAAACAAGACCCTTTCTTGACCTTTTCTTGCAATTCAGCCCTTGATAGCCTTTTGGGTGCTCCTACCTGCTTCCAAAAGTCCTATCAGGTCTGCTGGTTGCAGAATTTATCACTGAGCATACTCATCATTGAGTAAACTAGCACTTTAGTCCCTGACTTTATCAGCGTCTTTCACTTTGGTCCCTTAGATTATAAAAACCATTCGTTAGTCCCTCACTTTGACCTCCATATTTCACTTAGGTCCAAACCACTAACGTCTGTTAAAACCTTGCTGAGGTGTCACTCAATAGGGACTAAAGTGCAAGATTTTTGACAATGTCAAGGACCAAACTGCATGGTGGTCCCTTATCTTCTTCCCTCTTCTCTGCAGAATTCCCATTCTTCTTCTTCTTCGCTCTTCTCTTCTTCTTCGCTCTTTTGCTTCTTTATGCAAATTAGAGGGTTTGAAACAGAAGCCTTCAAGTTCTCCCATGTGGTTTTCCTTTGCTTCAATCTCAGAGTTTCATAATTGTGTTGTTTTAACCTCGGGGAGTTGAGTTGATACTTGATAATTGATATATTCTTTCAAATGAAATATTATGTGATATGTGATATTCAAATTGTCCTTCTCATGTTTTCTCCCACAGGAAAGCCTACATTACTACAAGGAGAGCGCGAGTAATAATAATAAGTTATTATTGTGTCCTGTTACTACTCCATTTCTATTAGGAGTAAAATTGTTGCTACTGTGTTCAATTCAACGTGTATGTCTTAGACAAAGTAAGTATATACCAGAAACCTTCATGGCATTGATTATCATATAACTTGCACCCGGTTATGATGGTTTCTTGTGTTGAAAATATGTTGTAGAGTAGGCCTCTTTTGTTTCAAGAAGGATGAGAATTTGTTTTTCGTGACCCCTTTGTACAATTTTATTTATGTACAATTTCATGAACAAGGAACTCTGCTCACAAGCAAAAGCTTATGTAACTTGTTTAATTCTACCTTCTATATAATAATCATGGAGTGAACACTGTAGGAGAGAAAGAAAGGTAAATATATGAAATCATCAGTTTTATATGTTGCAGATTTGCGCAATTATGAAACTCTGAGATTGAAGCAAAGGAAAACCATATGGGAGAACTTGAAGGCTTCTGTTTCAAACCCTCTAATTTCCATAAAGAAGCAAAAGAGCGAAGAAGAAGAGAAGAGCGAAGAAGAAGAATGGGAATTCTGCAGAGAAGAGGGAAGAAGAAGATAAGGGACCACCATGCAGTTTGGTCCCTGACATTGTAAAAAATCTTGCACTTTAGTCCCTATTGAGTGACACCTCAGCAAGGATTTAACAGACGTTAGTGGTTTGGACCTAAGTGAAAGACGGAGGTCAAAGTGAGGGACTAACGAAGGGTTTTTATAATCTCAATGACCAAAGTGAATGACGCTGACAAAGTCAGGGACCAAAATGCTAGTTTACTCACTCATCATTCGTTAGTTTGTATAGGAGGAAAATGCCCGCTTTTGTGTATAACTATTTTGGACGATGGGTAACTCCTGTTCACTGAACCTCCTTCATTTGTCTGAGAAACCCCTTCAATTGTTTAGTATCCAATTCTTCTCATCGATTCTTTAGGCGTAATCTATCATCTTGGGCAGAGATTCAATTGGGTGTAACTTCAATTCAGCCCTCACCTCTTCAATCTTTTTAAGAAGATTCCTCATAGAAACTTTGGGTCTGTGCAATGCAAGACTCCAGCTTAGAGCTCAAATTTCACCCTATAATCTTCTACCAATGTGGTTTGCCAAGAGCATTCCATATAGCTTCTGCATTATTGAGGGCTCGAACCTCGCAAATCGCAATTACAGCTTACAGCATCCCAGCAAACAGTCCAAGATGGGTTTTGCAAGCAAATCTCCCACCATTAGAACCACAATAGTGCTCGCCCCTCCATGTCCACCTTTAGTGCTCAACCTTTCCCAATCAGCCACCCCTTTGAGCTCAAAATATCATTCAACCTATTGAGTATTGACCCAACCACAAGTGTTGTCTCCCAAGAATAGGGGAATCTCCAATTTTGTCCATTGTTTTGTCATCCATTCTGTGTTGCTTCTCTTTGCTCCAGGCAATCACCCCCAACAGGAATTTGCATGATTTCTTTTGCCATTTTTATCTTGCTCAGTACCTGTGGCATTGCTTTCAGCCGAAAGATTTTCCAGGTTCCTCTCCCCTTGACAAGTTGAGTTAACCTTTCGAGCAGGCCTTTCAATTATTTCATATGCAATTCTTGAAGCTCTCTTTCCCTTGCTTCTTCCCTACCTTCTTCCCACTCTTCATCCAGGCTTCAGAGTCTTTGTCTAAGAACTCCAACCTAACATCTATACACATGTACCATGAGAGATCACCTGGATTGGGAGCTCAAATATGATATAACTTTATTAGAATCTTGAAGAAAAGAATGCATTATTAATGAGAATCTTCCCAACTCAGTGATGGTACCGATGGGGTATACAACCAGTGAAGGGGAAGAAGAACAAAAGACATGCAGAATAAGTGTCAAACCTCCAAGGTTTTTGAGAGATCTAGAGTCTCCCTCCCAAACGGCCAAACCCTGTTCCCAAAAATCCCATAAACTGATCTCCATCATTTACACTCATTATTTATATACACTGTTCATATCCCACCTTTCTAACTAATTAACGTGCTCGTTTGGTTCCTAGTTAGAAACAGTGAGAATCAATTCCGCGAAATTGATTTTAAATTACATTCGTCCAATGTTTTTTGTAAATTGTGCATAATTCATTTTCTACCATTGATTCTATAAATCCATCAAAATCAATTCTACCAAACTGTAAACCAAATGGGCACAATGTGTATGAAAATGCAAAATTTGCTCATATGCCATGCGCAGATCACAATTGCTGCATCTAACATCAACCAATTACAAACCACATGAAATTCCCACATAAATGAAATGCAAACAGTTCAAAAATAATCACATGCACTATGCAGTAAGACCTACATAAATAAATGAATAAACAAAACAAGTAAATTGATTTTAATGAATATAGTTACTTACATCTTTAGGATCAAGAATATTGATTCTGGATTGATCGGAAGGTGCAGACTTTGACATCTATAAAATTAAACCCGTAACAAATGTCAGAATCAATTTATAAGTTCAAATAAAATAACTGGGCTGCAGTTCAATTCCCAAAAAATGTCATTGATAGCAACTGACCTTTAATTACCATGATTAACATCTAATATTCTGCATTTTTTATGCTAGAACATAGATACGAGAATAGATACAGAAGTGTGTGTGTGTGTGTGTGTGTGCGTAATGTATATACATAATATAATGTGTAGGAAAAAACAGAAAACCTTTGACAGGCCATCAGTTAGGGACATAATCCGGGCTCCAGCTGGAGGTATAAGGGGCTCTGGAACCTACATCCCAGAAAGTGCTGTTAGGAAAAACACATCTCAGTTGCATTATGATTCATAAGCTCTTTCTAAGGGAGTGAAATATAACTTGCCTTAAATATAGCACCACCTTGGCTGTCATAAATAGACAAAATAAAAATGGTATCATAAAATCTAAAAATGAAGCTAAATGATTCCGACCCTATCTTATGGATAGTTTTTATGTCCAGTTTAGAAACAATTCCTCACCCGCCTAATTTCTTCCACTTTCTTCCTCCATATAAATTATTAACCCGTTCAGCTAAGTCACGGGTCAACTCCAAATGTTGCTTTTGATCTTCACCAACAGGGACAAAATCAGACTGCAGAAGCATGCTGCAATTATAAGAATTATTCTTATTCAAGGTAAAATCAATCTAATATCAAAATGCATTTAAAAATAAATCCAAAAATTTTGAGGTTGCGAAAACTAATCAAGCAAAACTACAATCACAACTAAGTAACATTAGCATATTTAATAGGTTTTTCAACTTTTACTGCTGCTTAATCAGAAAAAAAATAAAGATAAACAAAGACTGTGACTTATAAAATTTCCACAAGGTATTGTGTTAGAAACCACCTGATATAGAAGTATATCAGAAGCCATCAGAACAGGATAAGTCAAAAGGGCAACCCCAACTTCTTCGTCTCCCTACAAATCCAATTCCAAAATAATCAGTTATCAATGAAAGTATAGAAGCTAGCATTAGAAGAACTAAAGAAAAAAACAAGGGCTTGGTTTAGCAAAAATAAGTTGGCCAAAGACAAGCTACATAGTACAATTGAATGGGAAGTAAAATAAATAACTTATATGCTATTATTTAGAATAGCCTTTACTGACTATCAAGGCCTAAACACCTTAACAGAAACTTTTGACTTCCATTATTTGACAAACAGTAACCAAAATGCCAATTGTTGGCAGTACTGAGAAAGTAAAGCATAATCAAAGCTCAAAAAGGATGTGGAGTATACTGAAGTTCTTGCCATTCAAAACGAAATATTCTTTTCTTTTTTATTTGTACATATTCATTAATTCATGAATAACTGCTGCCATCCCCTACTTGGGATGTGTGTGTGCGCGTGACAATTTTTTATTTTCCTATTGTTCCTAAAATTAAATGCGCAGCAGTAGTCACACTCAAACTAACAAAACCAACTTAGAATTTAAAATATTTAAAGACAAAATTAGTCCCAAGTCTATTTAAATTTTATTCCCAAAGTCTGTTTAATTAAAGAATCAAATAAAACTATTACTTCGAGGCAATCACTGTCAAGAAGGGAATGTATTGCTTCTAGGAAGTAAGAAACAATAAAAGTAAAACTTAAACAAATCAAAGTAGATCCATAAAATGGGGAAATAAGAAATAAATTTACAATGGAAAATAGAAATGCATACAGCTAAGAACGCACCGCCTTGCGAGATTTCTCTTTAAATTGTATCATTTTGTTCAGCCAACCAATTGGTGTTGTGGAACTTAGCAGCCACATCAATTCAACATGTGCACGAACATGAGACTGTACAAAAACTGAAGCCTGTTTGCACAAAGAAATGTCATTTATCCACACTGGTCCTGACATTTCACCATTAATACTATTTCTCACAAAGTTCCTAGTAAAAGTTGCAAAGAACCTTTGAAGGATCCACCCCACATGCAAGGTAAATGGCTGCAGTTGCCCTTGTAGCCTTAGATAATTGTTGTACATCATATGACAATGTAATCTGTAGAAAGGATTTGAAATGGGACCATATCATTAAAAAAAAAAAGTGTTGAATTTGAAATTTCAGTGTGTGTAACTCATACTATACAAGGCTATATTTATAATATGTATGCAATAAATACAAATGATTATGATTGCTAAATCTAATGCTAATTAGGGATTGCACAACAATTAGCTGTTACTAATCATCATGTGACTAATTCTAACACTCCTCCTCAAGCTAAAGCAAGCTTTAAGCTTGTTACAAATATACCCACATTAACAAAATGAAGATAATAAAGCACAGGACAGATTGATTACGCTATGAAAACCGTGGGACCAGGTGGATTGCATTAGGAAGCCATGGGGCCAGGTAGATAGCACTAGGAAGTCGTTGAGCTAGGTAGATTGCACTGGGAAAGCCACGGGGCCAGGTAGATTGCTCTGGGATAGCCACGAGACAAGTAGATTGCTCTAGATAGCCACAAGATACATCTATAGGTTTTGAAAATCATAGGTCTTTGGAACAGAGAGAAAACAACCGTCAGAGGAGAGAGAAACACGCCAAACAGTCCAAGAGAGTAATCACAGAGTGACATGTGGAGGAACCAAGGCTAGATCAGGGCAGAGTAGGCCGGGGCAAGTCCAATGACGGTGGTAGATGACGCTAGATGGCGACTGGAAGCAGGAAAATGTGCCAGCGAAGATAGAGCGCGTGTGGGCACGTTAGAGCTCCATTCGAGGCGGTTCCAACAGCGGTGAACTTGTCAGGGCAGCGTGACTCTGGTGGTGGTGTCACCGGCAGAAAACAGGGGAAAATATGAAAAACATCTCAACCTACTAGAATGAAATAGGGGTGACAATTGGACCAAGACCCAATAGGCACCGCAAAAATTACCCACGATGGGTCGAGTAATTACCCACAAATGGGTTTGGGTAATTACCCACATTTTTAATGGGTACAGGTGCGGGTACAAGTACTATGATACCCTACCCATACTCGCACTTATATAATATATATAAATAATTTAATTTTTATATATAATTAACTTAATTTATATATATATGTTTATATTAATAATTAATGTATTAATTAATATTTTTGCAAAAAAATAGTTAACATTAATATTAATATATATTATAGTCAAAAAAATTAATATATTACTAATTACTAATTTAATTAATTTAAACGTTATAATTATGAAAATGTTCTAATTCTATTCTGCTTATTGGGTTGGAGACTTGGAGTACCCCTTGTATTCCTTGTTAATTCAATTTTGCTTATAAAAAAATTGTTATAATTCTATAACCCTAAATCTAAAAGTAACAAAATTTGTGAATTTGTAGTTGTAAAAGTTTATTGTAATATTTACCTAATGTTTAGACATTACATTATGCATTGTTTACGAATTTTATTATCTTGTACTTTAGTTTAGTGAAGTAGTTACGTTTTATGGTTAAATTTGGGTGATCTATGAATTATTTTTCATTTGTGCTAGAGTTGTTTTCTAATTAATTTTTATTTTCTAATTGATTTAATTTTTAATAGTTAACAAAAGTGCGAGTAATGAGTGCGGGTACAGATACTTAAGTACCCAGCAGGTAAGGGTATGGGTTTAGAATTTCTACCCACACGGGTATGAGTTCGGGTACGGGTATTTTTTTAAAACGCAGGTATGGGAACGGGTACTATAGTAACCTACCAAAACCCTACACATTGTCATCCCTAGAATGAAGACACAACAAGTACAAGACTGGACACACCGGTAAAACTTACGGGGGAGAAATTGAAAAAATGCACAGTGGAGGAGGTTGGAAATAAAAGAAGAGTATGAATATAAGGACTTGTCGGTGAGAGAGACAAACAAATAAAATTTCCGTACTTTGGAACTTAGCCATGGAATAGGGCCAGGACAGGTCACGGTGGATGGTACCGCTCTGATACCATGCTGAAGTTATAGGGCTTTGGAGAATAGGGAAGAAGAGAGGAGAAAATAATTAATAAATAAACAATGATATTGATACTTGAGACTTGATAATTGATACAAAGGACTAGATATTTACTTACATTTATTTATACTGATCAATATAGACTCCTAATTAGGAAACAAATCATGATAATTATATAGAAATGTGGAAACTATTCCTAGGAGATATTATAAGATAAAACTTAATCTTAAGAGATATTCTGAGATATTAAATATGTTATTCTAATATTCTAACAACAGGAAACTGGCTTTAATGAGTAACTAAGTACAGTGAAAAGCATAAAATTGGTCCTCAAATTCCTCTCTAAAAACCAATGTACTTAGCCAACCAGATCACGCTTTAAGGTGTAACTGTGAAGCATGAACACTTCATATTTTGCTGTGACAGTGTTGCATTATTTGTGTCCATGTGATTTCTAGTGTCCATGCTTCATAGGTTGTATACAAAGTCTGACAACTGTTTTTATTATCAACAAAGAGAATTTGTGCAAATTCTGGTTGGAAACTTGGAATCTAAACTCAATAAAAATGGACATGTAAACTATCAGAAAGTGGACTTAAAATATCATAAAAGTTTGGATCGTTATCCTTAGTTATAAACAAATATGTGAATTAGCTTGGGCTGCTCAGCCTTATTGAGGTGCAGTGAAGGAGACCCAATATAAAGGAAAACAAAAAATATGTATTATTTACTGAAAATAGGAAGTACTCCCTCCATTTCAATTTATCTATCATTTAAGGTTTCACACAGATTAAGAAAAACAATAAATAACCTAATAGATATAACAATTTTACTAAACTATCCTTATTCATTTTTCCAAGTGCATTAAATGTAGGGTGGACTACTACTCTCAAATGTGAAAACACAACTCTCAAAACTCTTTTTTTCATAAAAATTATTTGGGGTGAAAATGGAAAAAGAAAATTAATGTTATTGAAACTAGAGAAAGACAGTCAAAATGAAAAGAAAAATTTTTGCTAAAACAACAAATAAATTGAAATAGAGGGAGTATTACAGGAGAAGATCCCCTGTAATCCAAAAGGCAAGCTCCTCAGAGAGATGCTTAGAGCATTCTCTGCCTAGTTGAAAGCTACAAATTACCAAAATGCATAACTGACACCCTCTCCTCATATCACTCCCTTATACACTTGCATTTCCTTTCCCTAGCCAGTAACGAACTTGACAGCTCGCCATTTTTTTCTTTATCCTTTCTTACCCTTCCTTTGATGCCCACGCTAAACTACAGGTTTTCCCCCTGAATGTTGTTTCTTCTTTTGGCCCTTTCTTTCCATGGATCCCATCACTGGCATTGGCACTGCTTGAACTTCAGAAGCCTTGTCCTCAAGGTTAGAATCTGAAAAATCTGGAAACTGAGAGTCAATTACGAAAAGCATATTTCCATGCAGCCTCTTTTGCAGGCTGCCCTTCCCATTGAAATAGCCACTGCAGTATTTTCTTCCTATGCTGTGCAATGGTTTGAGTGGGCAGCTTTTTCAAGGAGTATCCGATCTCAATAGTTTTCATTTCCATGGCCAAGGGCAGGTTCTTAAAGACATCATAATGCCCCACAGTTCCTTTGAATTGAGGAATCTAAAAAGCTGGATAAACTTGAGGTGTTGGAGGTGATTTTAGCTTATAAACTATAAGACCAACTCTTTCTATGGCTTGATAAAGCCCATGAAATTGTTCAGCAAGTTTAGGAGTAATCTTTCTTTTATCTGTTGATCGATACCTGAACACGGTTTCAAATGTCTCCTTGTGTCTGCCCATGCGCCTTAGTTTCACTATCTAACAAGGACTTCACAACTGCTTCCAAAGAGGCAACACATGCATCCATGGCTGATGGAACTGGTTCTTTTTGTTAGGGCATACACTTTGAGCATGGGAATTTGGCAAGTCTGACCAAATGATAAAGACCCAAGATAAGAAAAACAGAAAGTATGACTTATATACCAAAAATAGGAAGCATTACAGGAGAAGACCCCTGTAATCCCAGAGCCAAGCTCCTCAAAGAGATGCTTAGAGCATTCTCTGCCCAGCCGAAAGTTGCAAAATACCAAAATGAATAATTGATGCCCTCCCCTCACTCCACTCCCCTCATATCACTCCCCAGTCATGTGTATCTCCTTCCCCAAGCTAGTAACTAAGCTAACAACTCACCATTTTTATTTTCTTTCTTACCTTTCCTATCATACCCCCTTAACCAGTGTTGTATTGCTTCCTTTGGCCCTTTCTCTCTCTATAGATCCCATCAAGAAGCCTCAAATTTATTGACCTATAACCTATTTATGAAGGCAATGCACATTGGTCCCAGAAATAGCAAATGGTACAATATCAAGTCCACACTTGCAGTAATAGTAAACTCACTGAAGCACAGAAGCAGCACAGAAAAAAGGAAAATCATGAATTTCAATATCCTTTCTTTTTCAGATGATAATATGTACTACAAAATCTAGTTATATAAGCTCAAACCAGTAGCGCAAACAACAAAAAGAGAAAAACAAAAGCATCGCTGAGAGATTCATGAGTCTAGGTAGTAGCAAGAATATGGACATACCGCATGCAAGTCCACAATGAAGAATAGTGTATCATATGAATTCTGCAAAAATGAAAACATTATCATATCTTAAAAGAGTCATGCAAATTCATGAATGAAGGCATATATATACGGTACATATCTAGTGAGAGGGCCTTTTTTTATGTGAGGGTGAGAAGGGTAAATCCTGATCATATGACCATACATGGATGGCCAATATTAAAAGTTATTCAATGGTCATATGATGTTAAAAAGTCACGTGATATTATGTTTGAATCTTAACCATTCATGGTAAGATCTAACAGTTAAGATTCACTCCTCTCACTTTCATATTAAAAAAATTCTCACTTGATACGTCTCATACACACAAACACACACACATAAATTGTATTCATACTTTGAAGTCGCATTATAACATTATGTTTGATTTCACATTTGTGAAACTGAAACTCACATTAGAAACTTGTTTAGTTACTTTTTCTTTGAATTGATTTTGATTGCAAACTTGAGTTTGAGTAGACATGATAAATTGCAACTTTTGCGTTGAGTTAAAAATTTATATTGAATTTCACTACAAACTTACTTTTTAGAGAAAAGTTTCTAGACATAAATCACATCACTTCGAATTCACTTTTCAGCAAAATCAATTCTACAAAATCAAATTCATTCAAACTCAAATTTGTGAGCACTCACCCAAACACACTAATATAAACATTTTTTTTTAAAAAAAAAGTTGACCTTTGATCTAGGAAATGAAAAGCGTGCTTAATTGGCAATCTCCACAGCCTCAGTCCCTAGGAGGCAGCTTAAATTGAGTATTCAATCACAATATGACCGTGCTCTCATCAGTGGAGTATTTTGGGAATATTATCAAAACTATTCACTCAACACTACTGACTTGAAGAGGAGAATGTGCATATGAGATGGTAAGTGAGATAAACTACATTTCGACTATTTGGAGGCATTGAGTAGAAACAAGTCTTTCCCGATACACTAGAGATCGACACTCTAAACAGAGTTCTTTACATGTGACTCATGAGAAACCAAAAATTCAACAAAATGTAAGTCAATGCCAATAAAATTACTTATCCTAGTGTCGAATAGAATAGACCTATGGTAGTATTAAAAGAGCAATTCAATACCAATTAAATTACTTATCCTAGTGTGGTATCCAAAACACTACCCTGGTTCAAAAATCCAAGTTAAAAAACAAAATGTCAAAAACCTGAAGGGCAACCCAATTCTTGATGGCACCAAAATAGTTTCCAAGGTGAATTGAACCCGTGGGCTGAACTCCCGACACTACTCGCTTCCTGTGTAAAGAAAAAGTTGAAAAAATGACATCAAATTCAAATTAGCAGCAAATGCGACTTAGTTTGCATAATGTGATTACTTTACAGAGGTTGGAGTCGGAGTGGGAGTGTCCGAAGAAGTAGAAGAAAGAGTGGTACAACAGCGGATGCATGGGTGTCTGACTACTCTGAGGCGAGAACGAAGGAGGGTTGAAGCACACGACCTGTTTGTTGTATGTAACTAGTAATGAAAATCACAGTACCAAGTAGGAAGAGATAAAAGATAAGGAGAGAGTGTGTGTATATACAGTACAGCGAAGGGGCGAAGCACGATGGAACCGCGAAATGAGAAACACCCATCTTCTTCCTCCTCCTTACTCCACGCCCATGTGCTCCTTACCCTTTTTAGCTTGGTTTTATCTGTCTACCACGATTTGGATGTGAATAAAAAAAAAAAAAAAAAAGAGTACTTTTTAAAATAGCACTTTAGTCCCTAATTTTTGTAGGTGGGAATCAAGTAGGCTGGGTCGGGCTTTACATAAACAGGTCAGGCCTGTTTCAAAATTTTAAAGCCTAAGTCTGACCTTTTACCTGTGATAAGCTTTAATGAGTACCTAGGCCTGGTTCGTTTAAAGGTTTCTTAAGCCTACGAGCCTATTAAAAGCCTACATGTAATGAAGGTCAGTAAAAAAACTTAAAACTTATTTATATTCTTGGCTAAATAGGCCTTTGGGCTTGCGAGCCTATTAGCCAAAAATATAAATAGGCTTTAGGCCTTTTTACTGACCTATTTCATTAAAATTAAAAAAGAAACAAAATTATTTCACATTAAAGCTAAGAAAAAAACAAACAGACATCACAAACCATTCACAACTTCTATTTACATAAACCATTCACATAAACCATTCATTTTCTTACTAAGAAAAAAACAAACAAACATCACAAACCATTCCTTTTCTTAGTAAATTGCTACATGGCAGGGATGGAAGGAACTCAAGGAAGCAATGACTAAATAACCAAACCATGTGTTAACAACAGTTATATAAAATAACATGCTAAAACTTAGACAACAAATAAATAACACAGCTGTAAATCTCATATTTATTTATAAAGTGCTAGTGCATTATTATAAACACTTCAGTGTTTATTTACAGCAATTTCAGTATGGAACTATCTAAATGTCAATTGAAGTTCCTCCCAAGGATCCACCCAAGAATGACTTTTGTTTTTTTTTTGCAAATTCCATAAGTTATTAATTTATAATCTCCTCCTGTTCCCTGCATTTTTCTTTCACTTAAATCTTTACTCCTGTCATTAAATTTACATCATCCCGATGCATAGTCCTTTTTAAAAAATTCTAATCTAATACTTTATCTTAAAACTAAGGATAGTAATATTATACAATTTGTAACTGACACAAAACCTAATGTTAATGTTGAAACTTGGAATCTATCTTACCTGGGTTTTGAGCAGACTCAACGGAGGCGGGAGGCAGACAGCGCGCGACGGAGGCGGGCGCAGCAGACGGCGCGCGAGAGGAGGCGGAGCGGAGGAAGGCAGATCGCGAAGGCAGAGCACAGACGGACGCACGCCGTCGGAGCAGAACGGAGAAGGCAGAGACCAAAGAGGAGGCGGCCAATTAGTAAAAAAAATGTTTTAAAAAATTAAAATTAAAAATAACTATAATAAATAATTTTATAAAAAATAATATATAAATATAAATATATTATTATATTTATGCAGGCCGCTTGACAGGCTAAACAGGCTTTTTAGCCTACCTGGGCCTGGCTTGTTTATATAAACAAGCTTTATAAAAGGTCTAGGCCTATCTTTTTAATAAACAGGTCAGGCCAGGCCAAGCTTTAAACAGGTCAGGTAGCATGCCCCTACCAGGCGGCCTACCTGACTCCCACCCCTACTAACTTTGTTAAAACATGCACAATTCAATAAAGTGAATGACTAAAGTGCATTTTTTTAATAAAATAAGGACTAAAGTGCATGTTTTTTAATAAAGTATGGACTAAAGTGCTATTTTAGAAAAGTCAGGGACGAAATTGCATGGTCCCCACAGAGTCAGTGACTGATTTGTTAGTTTAATCGAATAAAAAACAAGGATTAAATTAGCATTTGCTTCTTAAATTAGGTGTAAGTGAACTTAGTCCCTCAAAAAAAAATTATAAAATAGTCCTTAAAAAGATATTGACATCAGTCAAGATAGTCCCTCCATTACTTTCAATCAATTAAAGTTAATGGAACAGTCTGTGTGGCACTTTTTTGCCACGGTGGATGTTGATGTGGTCAAAGAATCTTTTGGAGACTATAATGAACACTATTTCCCTTCATTTTGGTCCCTGGAAATGAATAGTCACTAGCAGAAGTTCCCTCTCATTCTCTTTGCGTGTAATAAAAGCAACCGCTAGATGAACCCCCAAAATCTACCCATTTGCATTTCTGAAAGCATTTGTGAATGTTTGATACTGTGAAGGATAATGGTTGGAAAGTCGAAGTTTAGAGGGATTCTCCGGTTGGAACAGTTGCTTGCCATATGAGTTTGTACAAAGGACACGAATAAGAACAAGGTAAAATCTTGCTCTACGAGTTTATAAAGTCTTGACATTATACTCTGGACGAAGTTTACAGTACACAAGTTGTGAAAACTTGTACCGATACATAAGAAAGTCCGGTCGCTGATTTATTCTAAATAATAACGAACGACCAGTAGTGAGCACCGGTCGTGGGATGACATGGAAGTTGTTAGGTTGTTAAAATTTATATGTAGTCCCCCTGAGGCCAAGTATAAGTTATTGCAAAGTAAACCCCACTGTTATGAGTTTTAGCATAGTATACTGCTTGTCAGTCCATGTTATTGGTAAGGTTGTGGATGAGTCGAGGGAAATTGCAGAGAATAGTTGTGTGAACAGTGAGTTATTCGTGGTAAAGAACAAAGGAAGAAGTGTTTCAAGTATGAAACACATGAGATTAAGTGATTAAAATAAATGTGATGTCTTTCTAGTGTTATTGTAAGTTCTACACATTTTCAAATTAGGGATCTTTGGTGGACATGGATGAAAGTGGGTGGAATGTATGTAACGGTGCAGAATCTTATAATAGAACTGTGAAAATCAATTTGTGTCTTTTGATTTACATTGCATCAGTTGAAATAGTTTATTTTAGTCATTGCAATGATATGAAGCCTCTAAAAAAGTGATTAGATTATGATGGATACACGGTACGGTACTATGGTTGGTCGCCGAGGATGGTGGTCGTTGTAGAGGAGATGGCGTGGTTTGCAGAGGAGATGGCAATGGTGAGGTGATTGGGCACATTTTTTTTGTCAAGAGTGATTGAGCGCATGTAGTGAAATTTATGGACGTCACGTGATAATGGGGATTACAACGCATCTCGATCTGCAGATCTACAGTTTTGGCCAACCTCTCATGTGTTGTGCCATTACTCCTCCTAAAAGAAACTCCCACTATGCCAAACACACACACCGTCGTTGAACGAACACAAACTGGGCCACTACTCAGCGTTCAAAATAGGGTCTCAACCTCACAAGGCATGAGTCTAGCTGATAAGAGGGTTCATTGAAAATAAACGATGGACAGGGATAAAACTTTCAAAATGCGTAAAGCAATTTTTTTACCTCCACGTGTCAGTCATAAAACTGTTACACCGGTACACAAATTCATATTTTTGTGTACCATAGAAAGCACCTTATACTCCGTTGATTTTTTTTTTTTTTGTATTTTTAGGTATGTAAAATTGTTTTGTTGTTAGGTATTTTTTCCTCCTGATTTTGAGGGAAATCATTAGGGGTTTGTTGATTTTATAGGGATACTTGTGGGTTTGTTTATTCTCAGTCTAGAGATTTCTTTGAATTTTTTTATATTCTTTGAGGGTCTTATTTGAATATGTTATGCAATCATTTAAATATTAATTTGGTAATTATTGACATCTTTCAAGGACCAAATTAACCATTATTTTTTTTTGTAGGGTCTAATTCCAGGAAGTCATGCATGTGGTTCCTCATAGGTTCTACACAATGACGTATGTCATGTTCAACAAAACTGATCACCCTATATCACACTACCTACTTAAAATAAATTAGGATGACTACTAACAACATACAAACCATCACATAATCCCATCCCAAATACACAACACTTAACAATCCTAACTTTATTGTAGATATTATTAATCTTTGATAAGCATTCACTCTTCTTCTGCAATTCCTTGCCATTGTTAGCTACAGAAATTTCCTCACTCCCACCATCAACCCAAACAAAGAAATTAGACAGTATAAAAAAACAGCTAACTCGAATGAACACTATAGAACACAACCTTTTATAATGCACATGTGTAAAAAGCTCTGCATGGATTCGTTTGAGTTTTGATGTCCGTACAATTACCTTGTTTCTTCAATAACATAATCGAAATACATGCCTTTTACTTTGCGGATGCATAATCCATAGAAGTTGCAGAGTTAGACCACGAGGTTGTGGATGGTTTCTTTTGTTGTCGAACGCGAGATTGTTCAAATCCCCCACCCATCATCTTTGCATAAAAGATGCAACTTATTCAAATTGGAGCTAGGGTTTGACAAAGCAAACATTTGGGGGGAAATGAGATTTCAATTTTTCTAATATAAAAATTCATCGTCAAGGACCAAAATGAAGGGATAGAATGTTCATTCTAGTCCCAGAAAGATTCTTAAGCCACATCAGCATCCATTCTAGCAAATTAGCGCGCCATATAGGTTGTTCCTTTAACTTTAACTGACTAAACTAACAGAGGGACTAACTTAACCGACGTCATTATCTTTTAGGGACTATTTTATTAATTTCTTCCTTTAAGGAACTAAGTTGATTGACCCTTAATCTTTCGAGGACCAAAATGCTAGATTACTCAAAAAGCAAGGCATTGTTTTGAGTTACTCGCAGCGTCAATATTGTTTTAGACTTTTAGAAGGGGTCATTTACTTTGAGAAAACACTGTCTATTTGTTTTTTAGTTTTAATTACCAAAATCATTTCAGTTTTGATTATAAAATTAATATTTTGTTTTATGTTTTCAACGTTTTGTACAGAAAACAATGAAAACAACTTTGAAAATGGGAAATTAAATGAAAAATTGACTGATTTTTTTAAGAATTTAATAACTATACATTGTCAGTGTAAAATAGTTTTACACAATCATCCAATGATGTGTTGAGAAATCATTTAATGAGTTTAATGACACGTGATGTGTCATATTCATTAATTAATGTGGTAAAATATTATTTGATGATTGTGTAAAACTTTTTTACGTTAATAGTGTATAGTAACTAAACTCATATTTTAATGGTTACTTAGAAGTATTTAATTTAATTATATTTAACATTGATTATTTTTTATTTAATTTATAAATTAAAAACATACAAACTTTCTTTAATTAAAATCATTAATTAATAACCAATGAAATTTATTCAAGTAGTACATGATTGATTCCCCTCAAGGCAGAGTTGTCAAAACGGGCTACACGGCTCGGATCGGCCCGGTCCGAAGCGGATAGTGAGCTTTTACGGGTCGGGCTAAAATACCCGGCTAAAATTCGGTCTTGTAAAATAAAGCCCGAGCCCCGCCCGGATTGGGTAGCGGGCTTATGCGGGCAGGCCCGATTAAAACCTAATTTATTAAAAAACGTAGCTCATTAAAAGTTATAAAGAATTATACTTTTACAAAACAAAAAAAATTACAATATAGTTATAAAAACATTAAAAAAAGAGTTCATATACCCTAATAAGACTCATTCAAAAAAATTTAAAATTCATTCTAAATTCTCAAATGTATTCATCCATCAATCCGATTAAACTAAGACACATTTAATGCATTCAAATAAATTTAAAATACATTCCTAAGTTCCCGTTCCAAAACACATTAAAAGATTTTTCTCAACTTTTCATTCTTACTTTTCTAAAATTGTATTTTACTAATAGAAAAATAGACAATTTATATCACAAAGAATATTCAACAATGAGTATTCGAAATAAAAGAAAGATGTGAAAGTTACCTTCGATATATTATAAAATGTAAGTATTTCATTTATTTATATTTTACAAATGTTATTAGCATTTTTTATTATTATGAAAAAAATCAATATTTTCAATTGAAAGTTTCTTAGGTGGTACTTATATATTATAATTTATACTTTGAAAATAAGTGTTATACTATTCTTTGAAAATAAGTCCCTTTGGGTTGATCAAAACAGGAAAAATGTGAAATGAACATGACTTCGTGACCATGCACAAAAATATGTATTTATTAATTGTAAAAACTTATACTTTGTTGGAAAAAGTATATACCCAACAACATTTTTTTATTTTATATATATACGAGTAGCTCGAAAGCCCGTCGGGTTACCTGACCCGAACTTGGATTGTTGCGGGCTTTATTTATTTCGGGTTAAAAAACCTGACAAAAAATCGGGCTTCAAATTTCAATGTCCAAGCCATGTAAAATTGTGGATTCCGGGGGACGACCCGGTCAGGCTAGCCCATTTTACCGACTTCGAGCAAGGTCTCGGGTTTGAGTCTTGTGCGTGAAAACAAGTCCTGACGTGAGAGCTATCCCCACTATAAAGTGAATATTAATATTACATGCTCGAACAAGATTGCCCAATGTGGAGAATACTTGCGGTTAAACCCAAAAAATCATTAATTAATTACAATAAATTAAAAAAATCATTTAATTCGTAGCAAAAAACTCATAAAATAGTTGTGTAACGTTGTGGCGAAACCTTCTATCGCACCTGCCCCTTTCTTTTCCCCTGCATAGCATTCCCTGCAAGTTTCCCAAATCGAACATAGGAGAAAGCCCTAGCAGTAGCAGTGGAAAATGGATGAGGATGACGAGAGAATGAGAATCTTTGAGAGGGAGAGATACCAGATCCAGCAGATTCGCCAGCTTGATCTCGAAGAGCTCGAGGTTGAAGAAGTCGATCACCTCTATCACTCTCACTCTTCCGACGACGACGACGACGACGACGAATTGGGTCCTGCATAGTAATTCGTTCACCTTTCTTCCTATCTGCTTTTCAACAACTATATTCCTTGGATCAAAACCTCAAATCAATTGCCTAAAATCTGCAATATATATTCATAAGTTACAGACATTTTTTTATTTTTTATTTTTTTTATGGAAATGCTAACGTTCTTCTCCTACACTAGCGGTGTCTCTGTCGACTCATCCGGTGAATTAATTTTCAATACCTGTATACCGTCTTTGCACACATATCTTGGTGGTACGCGATTTTATTTTTTTTTGTATATCTATATCTATGTCCTATTCTGCAATGCATTGGTTTGCAACTGGATTGTTTGATTCTGACTTAACTCAATATTCCTCACAGATGTTGAAGATACGCGCCACAGGAATGCTTTCTTGGATGGCGGCACTATATTGAACCTTCCGCTGTTTTGTCTCCAAGGTCTTTATCTATCTCCACTTTTCTCCATTTTTTGTAGACAAGACAACACAAGGAATCAACCTATAGTGAAAAATATTGGGAAATTCATGCTCTTAATGTAACAATTAGACATTGTACTTTCAGGATCATACTTTAACTCTTGGACTGTCATTAATTGTTTGAATAATAGCCTTCTTCCTCTGTAAAGGTTCTTTGTTACCCTAATTTGTTTAGTTTCCTGGAAGAGATTTCAGGTTCAGTGAGCCCTTTCATTCAGCTGCACTGAGTTTGTTGGGGTGCATTTGCCACTTTCATTTTCACCCTTGATTCTATTAAGCTATTATTGGATATTTTCTTGAAAAATGGTGTGACTATTTCCTCCTATAGCATAAAAACTGGGAAAAAGTTATCTTCTCATACAACTTATCTTCCTATCTTTCTCGTGCCCTTTTAATAATTTTTATCTTGTATGAATTACGCTGTCCTTGCAATATTCAGGAGTTGTACTCTTTCCCGGGGCTACTCTTCCACTTAGAGTTATTGAATCCCGTTTTGTGGCTGCTGTCGAGAGAACTTTGAATCAAGTTGATGTTCCTTATACCATTGGTGTGGTAGGTTAACTCTGTATGATGACTGCTTGTTGTTTATCCATGCTTGAGATTTTATTTTAGTTTTTTCTCATAAAACATGAGTCTGAAACAGATTTGCATTTGCCTTTCAGATTCGGATTCACAGGGATCCTGCAAATCGTAGGATGAAATCAGCAAGCATTGGGACGACTGCAGAGGTATTACTGAATAATTTGCATTAACAGATGCGTGTGCCCACATATATGATATAACCCTTTTAATATAAGATACAGTTCTATCTGTTTAATTTATGTAATTTGTCAATAACATCTCCCTACACCCAGGAGTGAGAATCCTTAGGAGTTAGGAGACATGATAAAGCCGTAACAACTCATTTTGCTTAAAAAATTTTATGTTAGTAAAAGTATATACTATGAGTGTGTTTGGTGAAACTCGCTGAAGAGTTAGCTGAAAGCTTAAAGCTAGTTGAAAGTTGAACAGCTCGCTTAAAGCTTAAAGCTAGCTGAAAGCTAAAAAGCTATTGAATGTGTTTAGTAAAACTAGTTGAAAATGGTAAAATGATATTTAAGGACAACATTAATTATTAAATAATGATAAGTGGGGGTGGTTGAGGGTTAAACTTGTAATTAATTTTCAGCTAGTAGCTGAAAATTGGAGCTTTTTTAAAAGAGCTACCCCAAGTAGCTTTTTAAGAAAAGCTTGTAGCTACCAAAAAAGCTACCTTCCCAAACACTACTAAAATGGTTTCAACTACTATTTTCAACTTTCAGCTAGCTGAAATAGCAAGTCAAGCACACTCTATATATCACTTTCCTTGTTTTCTGCAAAATTCTTTTTGATGCAACTGTGGAATGTGGATATTGGGATGAGTTAAGCTGCATTAATTCAATTGCTTACCGTGATATTGCCTTCATTAATACAAAGCCTGGTTTGCAATGAGAAAACCCACATCCCTTAAAAGAGGGGAAACAAAACAAGAGATCATCTGTATTTGCAAGTTATAGTCTTCTTAGTTCCTAGTACAGTTAGATTTCAGTGTCAATATGTCTACTGGTTTATTCTCTTGCTAAACTCATATCTACAGATTCGACAATATGGGCGTCTCGAGGATGGTTCATTGAATGTGGTTACCCGTGGACAACAAAGATTTCGCCTAAGACGTTGTTGGCATGATGCGGAAGGAGTGGTTAGAAAAATATTATAATATTTGTTTTTTTTTTTGGTTTCATCTTCACAGGCATTAGGCGGTTTAACTAAATGCTGATGACTCCCCTTTTCTTTGTTTGGTTGGGGCGGTTCTTCTTAGCCTTATGGAGAGATACAAATTATTGAAGAAGATCTACCGTCAAGAACTCCAAGGGATGCTTTTGGCAAATTAGCACCATTAAGTAATATGTCCTGTAGCCATGCCATCTCACATGCATTGTCTCCAAAATACTCTCATGTTAAAACGCATGGATCAAAAAATGGGGGAAATGATTCAGAAGCAAACTCAGATGAGAGTTTTGAGAGCGAGCTGTCACTAATGGAAAGGAAAATTCACCTATCAGCCATTGGCTCCAGTCACGTGCATGATGTGATGGGTGAATCAAAAAACAGCAGTGATGTTAAATCCATCAATAAGTCAGATCAGGAAATTAGATCCAATTTGGATTCAAGCATTGGGAACTGTTCCACTTCTGGAAAACAGTCGTCCAAAGAAGAGCTGAATAGATGCTATAAAAACATATATGGCTACCCATCGCATAAAATTTCAAAAGCATTCTGGCCCCATTGGGTATACCGAATGTATGACTCCTATTGGCTTGCACAAAGGGCTGCAGGTAGTTTTGGTTTTGAAACTCTTTACTAGGTATTTCTTGCATGTTTATTTTTTCTTCATTATTATGATATCACTGTTTTGGCTGAATGAAAATTTGTTTTGCTTTTCTGCATGCTTGTCTGTTAGTATTGATTTGAAAATTCAAACAAATACTCATTGGAGAATTCTTGAGCAAATTATGTTTATAACTTGAATCTTCAGAAATGGTTTTGTGGAGTATTAATATTATATTAATCTTTGCTTTTATCCATCTATTATTTTATTCTTCTTAACTGATTGAAATTTAGATTATACAACTCATTTATTGTTGTTATTTTGATGAAAACTTAATATTGTATAAATAATTGAAATTTAGTAATAGATTAATCTCTGAATTTTGGCTTGATATTGTGAAACAAATTTGTTAATCTCAGAAAAAAAATTAATTGTTGTGTTGATAATATGTAGATATGTGGAAGCAAATAGTTGGGGTGCCTAGCTTGGATAGTCTCATTAAGAAGCCTGATGTCTTATCATTTCATATCGCCAGTAAAATACCAGTGTCTGAATCTACAAGGCAGGAGCTTTTGGATATGGATGGCATTACATATAGGTTGCGCAGGGAAATTGAATTACTAGAGAGCATTGATCTTATCCAATGTAAAAGATGCCAAGTAATCATTTTCTCACCAAAGCCCCTGAATTTTGCACATCATATTGCTTGTGTTTAAAATAGAAACAGTTTTGGAGCTGTAAATCTTTTTCAACTTTCATCAACTGTAGAAAGTAATGTTTCTTCCTTTTTCTGAAAAAAAAATATCTTAAAATTTGCAGACTATCATTGCAAAACGAAGTGATATGTTGGTGATGTCAAGTGAGGGTCCTCTCGGTGCATATGTGAATCCAGGTGGTTATGTGCATGAGATAATGACTCTTTACAAAGCCAATGGGTTAGCTCTCATCGGGCCAGCAGTTACAGAATACAGTTGGTTTCCTGGGTAAGCAACATTCCATTTTCATGTCCTGTATGATTTTCACTGTTAATTTTGTTATCATAACAGTTTTATTGCTTTACTAGTTTGTCAATCAAATGCATTATGAAGACTAAAAAGGTACCCAGTAGGTAAGGGTAGGGTACATGTATTAAAGTTACTACTTATGCCAGTGGTATGGGTGTAGGTACAAACGTTTGTTTTAAAATGTGCATATGGGATGAGTTCTATATAACCCTACTCAAATGCTATCTATGGCCCTAGGGCTGGGGCCACTGAGCAAGTCATGAATTTTTGAGCATTAGCTTTGTGAATGCTTCATAATGTGGGGCTTTTATTGGGATGTTTAATGAGAAATCTGAGAAGCTTATATGCCAATATGCTACTTTTGGCAGGTATGCATGGACAATCGCTCAGTGTGCCACATGTAAAGCCCAAATGGGATGGCTTTTTACAGCCACGAAAAGAAAAATGAAACCCATCTCATTTTGGGGGATTCGGAGCTGTCAAGTTGCAGAAGAAATACGCCGAAACCTTTAATCCTGCTGATCTAGTAGTGGCCATATGACATGTATACATTCCGCCAGCTTAATGTGGAAACCCATGTTCATGTAGTACATGGTGCTACTACATATATAATGCAATGTGCATGGTGATATTATGTATATGATGATTAAGTATGTTTTAGACGTGGGCTGTTTTGTTAGATGGTAATAAGCTTTTTATTCTGGTTTGCCTAAGCTGCAGTTTAAAATAGTTGTAGGTTATGGACCAAAAAAAAAAAAAAATAGTTGTAGGTTGGGGCAGCATATGAATTAACTAAAATAATTGTTTGTTTTATGAATTTGTCAAATTTACTTAAAATATTTTTAATAAATAAAGAATGACTAATTTGGGTGCAATGAGCGAGTGGAGTTTCTCCTCATTTGCTTTTTTTTATTCCATCTTTTATTGGATCGATGTTTCTTCCCCTCCAGCGGCAGCATGAAACACTTTGTTTGGATGATGAATTTAGAGGAGAAAAATAAACGAGTTTGAATATAAAATGCCTTTCTCCCTCTTTGAAGCAGAGTAGAGATAAACAATAGAGTTTGAATATAAATTGCCTTTCTCCCTCATTGAAGCAGCTCATTTTCTTTTCTGCTTACCTATTCCCCGTCTGCTTCTCGCTCTTCTTTCTCTCGCTAAATCCATCCAGAACATGCGCACACTTCCACATTCTTTACTGGTCTTTTGCAGCTAGGGATGACGTTTAGATCCAGACTGAGTGTGCATCTGTAAAATTATTTGCAATGGATAGGATAGTTATCCACTAAATGGATTTGGATCTATAAAAATTATTCGTAATTGATAGGATAATTATCCACTAAATGGGTTTGGATTTGGGTATGAATCTACACTTTTTAATGGGTATGGACGCGAGTATGAGTACTATATCCACACTTATATATATATTATATTCTAATTAATACTTCAAAAAATTAATTAATGTTAATATATATTAGAGTCACTAAAAAACATTTATATGAGTTTAATATATATATATATATATATATATATATATATATACTGTTAGTATAAAGAAATTTTACACAGACATCCAATTGTGTGTCGCCACATTATTTAATGAATTTAATAATTCATGAGGTGTCATATTCATTAAATGATGTGGCGACACACCATTGGATGTCTGTGTAAAACTTCTTTACACTGACAGTGTATATAAATTAAATCCTTTATATATTACTAATTTAATTAATTTACATGTCATGATTTTAGAAATGTTATAATTTTGTATTCCTAAACACTAAAATAGCAAAATTTGAACTAATTTTCATTTCTTCTCCCAATGTTCTTATATCTCATCCACTTCCACACACTAGAGTTATTTTATGGTTAAATTTGGATGATCTATGAATTATTTTTCATTTGTGCTAGAGTTATTTAAAAATTAATTTTCATTTTCTAATCAATTTATTATTTTTATAGTTAACAAAAGTGCGGGTAATGGGTACAGATACAAGTAATTAAGTACCCAACAAGTAAGGTTACGGGTATTAGAATCATTATCCACACGAGTATGAGTTCAAATACGGGTATTTTTTAAAACGCGGGTATGGGGACGAGCACTATAGTACCCTACCTAGACCCTACCGATTGTCATCTCTTCTTGCAGCGAAGCTACGATCATCTCTAATGAGAAATTCTTCCCAAGTTGCTTAAAACTTATATTAATTTTTATGTGGCTCCTATTTGTACATATCATCTCTTATTACTTTTTAAGCAACTCTTACAATTTAAGCAACTCTATGCTCCAACAAAACAACTCCACAAGAACTCCAAAATGGACTCCACAAGCTACCCTACCTTTATTATTTTAATATTTTAGTTCAACTTAAAATATTATTATATTTTCTAATTTTAAAACAAGAAATACATACAATAATTAAAGGTTTAAATATTTACTTTTTATAATTTTATTACTTTTTAGAACAAAATTAATATTTTATTTTACTTTAAACAAAGATTAAATATTTCAAATACTAATTTTCTGTAATTATTTTGTAATCTTCTATATTTATTCTGTAATTTGTTGTTTTATTTTTATTTTTTTAATCAATTTTCTGTAATCTGATCTTTATTTTTAGTTTTATGTGATTTTGGGTTTTATTTTTCCTCAACTAATTATGTGTTTTACCCGCCCAAAATTGTTATTTTTATTATTTTTTAATGTTAAGAAATGTGGAAGCATAGTTGCTTGACCAAGCATCTTATGCTTAAAATTAAGGACTTCAATTACCACATCATTCTCCTCCCATGCATTCAAGTTGCTTCCCAAGATCATTCCAACTTAAGAACTCTCCAAAGAAACCCTTGATGGAGATGGCCTAGGAGTATCTAATGAAAATTGAGTTGCTAAACTTTGAAAGATGGACACTTAATATTAGCTCATACTACTAAAAAAAAAAAAATCATGTTCCTTTCCGCCAGGGTAGTCAATAGCGCGCAATAGCGGTGTAGTGGCGCGGAGTGGCCCTCTGCCGCTATACAAGGTCTCATAGTGTCGCGCTTCACTGTATTGGCCGCTATAGCGGTGAAAAAAAGCGGTCGTGCGGCGCTATTTGGCCGCTATGCTGAAGTAATGAAAAATTCCAAAATAAAACCCTCAAAAGTGACTGTTCATATGACTTTGTGGTATTTCAGACTTTTTGTTTGAGAAAACTTCTTCATTAAGGACTTCTTCTATTCTCCCCCCATTTCAACGACATTTTCCTTCTTCTTCTCTCACCCCTCACTCCCGCAACCCAGCCTCTATTCTGACGACCATCTGCGCGTTTCTCCGGCGACTCATTCCAGCGGCTTCCGACGCGTTTCTCTGGCGTTTCTGTGCTATTGCTGTTGTCCAGCAGCTTTCTCAGGTTTTTTCCCCTGTTTCTAGTCCCCCCTTTCACATTTCTGTACCCCACTCCTCTGCCTCTTCTTTTTTCCTCGAAGACCCAAACATTCATTCTTATTAGGGTTTCATTTTTTACTGAGCAGTCATGGCATCCTCCTCTCAACAAGCTTCTGGTCAAAAGAGTGAGAAGAAGAGGACTTGGAAGATCTAGAAGAGGATTATTGATTATTCCTAATTTCCTATTAAGAAATACTTCTATTTGACTTTAATGTTTTGTTACTTTAAGTCTTAGAGACTTAAACTTGTTAGTTTTCTTGACTTTTGTTGTTGTTTGCTTGTATGAACTTGTTAAGACCTATGACTTTTTATTGCTAATTATGAATATGTCAAGGTTTTGAGTAGTCATGGCATCCTTATTAGGGTTTCATTTTTCACTGAGCAGTCATGGCATCCTCCTCTCAACAAGCTTCTGGTCAAAAGAGTGAGAAAGAAGAGGACTTGGAAGATCTAGAAGAGGATTATTGATTATTCCTAATTTCCTATTAAGAAATACTTCTATTTGACTTTAATGTTTTGTTACTTTAAGTCTTAGAGACTTAAACTTGTTAGTTTTCTTGACTTTTGTTGTTGTTTGCTTGTATGAACTTGTTAAGACCTATGACTTTTTATTGCTAATTATGAATATGTCAAGGTTTTGAGTAATTTTGTAGTATTTTTATTTATTTAGTATCACAATTTGGCCTTATCTCTAGGCAATGTGGGACTCTAACACACCCCCTCACGCCCAAGGCGGGACATCTGGAGGGTAGCCCAATAACAACGGATCATCTAGGATAGGCTCTGATACCATATTAGATTTTGGACCTGGCCTAACTCAACCCCAAAAGCTAGCTTGTAGGGTGAGGATTGCCCAAGGCTTATATATCACAATTTGGCCTTATCTCTAGGCAATGTGGGACTCTAACATAACCTATAACATAAAATTCAGAATAGCGGTCATCCTGCTATGCGCCGCTATCCGGGATTGATAACTATGCTTTCAGAATAGATTGAAATAGGAATAGGAAAATTATTAATAATATTCCTTCTTAGTACAAGTCAAGATTATGAAAGAATAGCAACTTCTTAAAGTCGACCTTGGAAGAGATCGATGAATTTAATTTCATATGGCAATGCCTTATACCACACTTCTAATAAGCAATAAAATACATTGGTTCCTAAAAAGAAGCTCCAAGTTAAACACTGCAGAGTGAGTATGTAGACCACAAAATTCAAGAATCTCAACGGTAGCTTCGGTAGCTTGGGCTGTACATGCAACTTTCTGCATATTTGACAAGATCCTTAGGTTGAGGTAGATGAGAAGCCAGACCTATCCACCAAACAGAGGAAACAAAATTAAGGACAAAAGAAAAATGCAGTGTTGTCTGAACTCTGAACTGAACACATTTCATGAAAGTTACCAAGTTCATATGCCTTGGCTGCGACGTTAGCAGCAATGTGGGCTGATATCTTTCTGATATTTGAGAATGGAGGGTAAATCAGTCCCTTATCATAGTTCTCCTGTGCTACTTGTGCAGCCAAAGCCTCAGCTGTTGCAAAAAAATGAAATAGTTAGTCAATCCATAGATGTTAGCCCTCACAAGCATCAAGCATGTGTTATCTACATGCAAGTTTTTTATCAAAGCAAAATGTTTTTTGTGGCATTTTTTCCAGATTCCTCAGCTTCTGCTCTCTTAACAACTCACAAGCACTGATATCAATTCCAGCAATTCATTTAGCAGAGCACATTATCATGCTCAAATGAAAATGATAAAATCTCTCCAGTTTGTATGTACTCACAGGCTGCCAAGAGCATTTCATCGCGTACGCGGATTGCACCAGAGATGATCAAACCCAAACCAAAACCAGGAAATATGTAAGCATTGTTGGCCTGAATTGCATCATGGGAAAACAAAATAAAAAAGTCAGCCACTAATTTTGGTAGGGTGAGTCTGTTGAATAAGAAAATGCTTAGAAAGTATTAAATTAAACCTGTCCGGGAACAAAAACTTTTCCTTCATATTCAACAGGATCAAATGGGCTTCCACTAGCAAATATTGCTTTACCCTACAAATAGAAGATACGTAATATGATAGGTAAGAGTTCTGAATTTCTGATTATTATCTGCTTTGACATTAACTCACAAAATAATGTTTCTCGGGCTAAGCAAATAAGAAATAGCTAAAATTTACCTTGCTCCATGTATAAGCTTCTTCAGCTGTGCACTCAGATTGTGAAGTTGGGTTGGAGAGAGCAAGAATGAGCGGTTTCTACATGCCAAGTAATATCACAAACATTAGAGATAGAACTTCTCATCAGGTGATCAAAATAGTATTAGGGAAAGCAAGAAAGAACCTCATTCAAGGATGCCATGGCTTCAACCACCTCCTTGGTAAATGTCTTCCCTACTCCAGATGATCCAATCAATACGGTGGGCTTGATTGCCTGATGGAGTGAATTGTAAGATGTTGTGTAAAAGAATCAAGGATAACAAATATTTAATATGAAATTAAAGCAAAATCCAATAGACTTTTCTCACCTTGACAGCATCTAGAAGCCCCTTTACAGGTTCATGCTCATGGGCCCAAGGCTTTTTGAAGTGTTGAAGTGATTCCAAACGAGATCTAACAATAAGGCCCTGGAACAGAGCCAGCTTGTCATGAGAGGTTAGGAAAGAAGGAAATCCAGAAGCCTAAGAAGGCAGGCATTTTACCTTTGAGTCCACAAGCCAGATCTTCTTACGGGTCTCTTCAACTCGAGCCTTTGTCTGGTCAAGAAGATAGATAGTGTTTAAATACTTGATAAAACGAATACCATTACATAAAGTAAAAAAATACAACCATCAAGTTATACCTGCTTTGAAATCTCAAGAGCTATCAGCTCTGCTATACCAGTTCCAGCCTTCAATAACCAAAAGATAAAAGTAAGAAATTTACTTCCAAAGAAAAATATAATTTCATTTCAAATGTATATCCATGCATTCTTATAAAGTGTGTATTGCTAAAGGGGAACCCCCCCCCCCCCCCCCCGCGTTTCACACACAATCTGGACTTTAACAAATGGAAATTAGTCTCGCAGGGAACTTACCTCTCCAGCACCCAGGAATAAGAAGGTATGGTCAGCTAAGGTTTCCCCAACTAATTTCAGGGAAGCAAGCAACCCTGCTAATACCACGGATGCTGTACCCTGAATTAAACCAAAGAAGATCAGAGTCAGTAACCTGAATTGAAATAAGAAATGTGCACAAGTCAAAAGCTTTCAAGCATGCTATGCTACCTGTATATCATCATTGAAAACAAGATGAGATGAGCTGTATCTTTCCAGCAGATCAAATGCATTGTGATTAGCGAAATCTTCAAACTGAAAAAGAAAATCAAGAAAATTAGGAAAACAACAGATTCAGGCAAACCAAAGGCATTCCAGATGTTGAATCTGATATATGACCTGTATAAGAACTTTCTCCCCATAGTTCTGCTTAACTGCACGCATAAACTCATCTAGAAGTTCCTGGTATTCCTGAACCACAATGAACAAATATCATGTTAACATTACAGAAATTTCACACTCAATAATTGTAGTTAAAGCTGGAGAAGGGGAGAAATTGTGCATTGTTTTGCATGTCTGTGAGTGTGAGGGATGATATCAGACCTTCCCTGTTGCCCTCTTCTGTCTAAGCCCAATGTAAAACTCATCATTCAGCAACTTCTCATTGTTTGTGCCAACATCAATCGTTATAGGCAAGCACTGAAATTATAGATCCAGATAGAAATTAATTAATTGATAAATTATGAGGAAGGGAAAGGGAAAAAGGAAGAGAGCATTTAGTAGTCCTTACTGATGAAGGGCGGACACCTCCTAATGCAGTATATAGAGAAAGTTTCCCAACAGGAATCCCCATTCCCTAACAGAAATTTAGAAGAATTATGTCAATATAATTGTCCCTGTGTGATGTGCAATTCAGATAAAGTGACTAATGCTATATTATACCTGGCAACCAAGATCTCCAAGTCCCAATATACGCTCACCATCAGTCACAACAATAACTTGAACAGTCTTTTCTGGCCAGTTTTTCAGCACTTCAAGGATCTTGCCTCTGAAGAATTCAGAATTCAAGTACTAAGTATTTTCTCAAATGCCAAGTAAAAAACAAAAAGGGGAGTCCCATGGAAAAAAAAACATACTTCTCCTTCAAACTGATATATAGACCCTGAGGACGCCTGAAAATGCTTCCATATTTTTGGCAGGCTTCTCCAACCGTTGGAGTATAAACAACAGGAAGAAGTTCCTCAACATTATCAATCAGAAGTTTGTAAAACAGCCTTTCATTCCTCTCCTGTCAACAGAGAAATGTCATAGATAGTGAGAAACTCCTCAATATATATATATATATATATATATAGTGGCCTATTTTCATTTTTTTCTGAAAAGAGTGTGCTATATGCAAGTTAAGTACCTGAAGATCCATCATGGCCATGTACCTATGCAGAGGAACCTCATACTGGCGAAGATTGTGCATCAACCTCTTTTCCTGAGCACCAGAATAACAAGAACTTTAGTTAGCCAAAAATCCCTAGACCATACAGCACCTAAGGGTCTGTTTGGTTTGTATTTTCATTTTCTGTTCCTGTTTTTTGAAATTTTACAAAGAAAAAACTGGTAGTATTTTCCATTTTTCTTTTGTAAAATTTCAAAAAACAGTAAACAAAATGAAAATGTAAACCAAACAGACCCTAAGCTACCATTTATCTAAATAAATAATTAAGTAGATGAATGCAATCTAAGTAACCTGAAGCTCTTGATTGAAGATAGCAGGAGGCAAAAGGCCACGAACGTAATGAGCATCTCTTTCTTTGTCGGTGAAAGCTAGCCCTTTGTTGTAGCGTGGATCTCTCAGTAAAGTGCAGCCACTGTAACACAAAATGCTCAATCAATTAATTAGCACAAAAACAAACTCTGTGTAAGAAAATACCATAGGGAAGAAACAAATGAGACTGAAAATCAGTTAAGTGACACGTCAACTACTACTAAATGTTTATATGTTCTAACTTCTAACAATTATGAAATTCAAATGATTTCATAGCAATATCACATACAGATCCAAAATTTATTGTTGTCTTTTTTTGACATGTGTGAGATTATGTTAGCTATTAGTAGTGATAATTAACCTTACCTGGCCACTGAGAAAGTCCATGGAGTGATAAGCTGATCCTCTGTGGCTCTGTCCTCACCATAGAGGTCCTTGACACCTCCACCCTCACCGTTCATGTAAACGGATCCATTAGCATTACTCATCTCTACCAGCGATTTTTCTTCTCTGCGACTATTTCCACCTAACACCAGTAACAGCACTCTCTGCAAATGCAAGTAATAATTAAGCAAAGAGAGAAGATATATAAATGCAATGCAATGAAGAGGTAGGTAGGTACAGAGTCCCCAAAACAAGCAGCGATTTATTTACCTTTCCAACAATGCAGACACAGAAAGCGGGAAAACAAAATGCGTGGTTGGTATGTTCTCAGAACATTGCAACATCTATCTGTATATAAGCTCTTGAATGTTGAAACAAACAATGCTTTTTTTTTTATTTTTTATTTTTTATTTTTCCATTTGGTTTGGTTGCTTTTGTGAATGGGAAGGGAAGGCAGGAGGGAGTTAGTTAGATTTCAAGGTGACTGCGGAACAACGTGGACTAACACGTGTAATAATCAAATCAAATATAAAAAGGAGGAATTTGTATTAGAGTAATACAGATTAATTAATTAATTAGTATTATTAATTAAAAAGAAAAGAATAATAATAGAGAGAGATTACCTTGGTAGGTGGTGCGAGAATATTGAGCCTATGCCTATTGAGGCACATCATATTGGCTTGGCGGAAATGGGAAGTGATTAGAAGATTTGCAGATTCTCCGCGTTTTGTTAAAGTCAATATTGCAATGCTCTCACCTTACCGGCACCGCAGGACGACCAACAGGACATGAGTAAAGGAAAAGTCAACATTCAATAAATCCATTGAGTAATTTTTGTGGTACACAACACAAGCACAACACTTTTTATAAATATAATTAATTAATTAGTTAAATATTTAAGATATATTAAAATAATAAAGTTTTATTATTACAGTTTTTTTTAACATGTGTAACATTTCCTTTCATTTGATAATAAATCAAGAGTAGAAAAAATTTATTAAAAAATATAACATTTGATATTATCAATGCATTGAATGTTATGATAGTTGTAATTTTTAATAAATTATTTCCGCTTTTGATTTATTATCATGTGAAATGTTACAAATTTTAGAAAAATCGTTATTATAATAACTATTTTAAGGTTAGATTTAGATTTTAATTATTTGTACTTATAAAGAGTTTAGTTAGCAAAAAAATTATCTCAAATTCATATCTTATCTTTTTTGGATCATTCCCTTTTAGCATTTTTAGTGACATCCCACCATAATACTTTACCCATTTTCAAATTTTCACAACTTAAACAATTTCGTTTTTCAGCGGTAAATCTAAGAAAAGAGGAGGGTTAAACTTACAACAATGTAAGTTATACTAAGTATTACATCGTTGATAACTATAATTTGAATGTGCTTTTTAGTAATCCAACTGTTGAATTATGTTTATTCACCGTCAAGATTATTTGTGTCAGATTTCGTAAAATTTTGACACTAATAACTTGATAATAAAATGGTTGGTTTTTTCATATATTTCAAGTGTATATATGACGTTAATTTTGAGATATCTCAATGATATATCAAATAATTTTAGATTAATGTAAAATTTTATATATATGATATATATGATAGTAACTTTCAATCCAACGATGGATTAATTAATATAATGATCGATTATCAAATTATTCAACGATGTAATACTTAGTGAAACTTACGCTGTGTAAGTTGAACCATCCTCCTAAAAAATAGAGAATAAACAAATTATCCCATATATTTTTATACTATTTGTGTGTGAAAAATGACTTGCTATGACCACAAATATTCATGAGGCACCCTAACACAGGGTCGGCCCAAGGGTAAGGCTGTTCAAACCCTTGCTTTAGGCCCCCGATTGTTAGTAACATCCTTTGTACAAAAAATAAAAAATATTATTATAATTAGGCCTAGTTCATTGGTTTATAAATTATTTTCCTTCTCAATGGTTGATGGTTCAATCTTTGCTAAATGAATTTTAACTTTTAAGGCTCATTTTTTTTCATTTCATGTATTTAAAAAGGTCCCAAAATAAAAATTTGCTTGAGACCTCACTACATATTGGACGATATTGGCCAGACCAGCCCCATGAGACGCATACAGCATATCCACTTGTAAAGTCGTGTGCTTAGTAAACAAAAGTCACTTTAGCAATTGAAGTTGCTCTTACGCCTTTCCATAAAAAGATCAAAATTTTAGTTACCATGAATTTTTTGGTGCAGTTTATGGTACACAAGTGTGAAATTTGTGTACCGATACACAAGTTAGGGTGACCTGCTATAGCAGGTTTCCATAAATTTTTATATTTTGCAAATAAGCCCTTTAACTATTATAATTATAAAATAGAATATTCTTTTGTATTATAATTTTTTATATTTTAATTAACACTCAACATGTCCTATTATACACTGATTTCTTTAATTTGGTGTCATTTTTTTTAATCTATCCTTAAAATGAATTTTTACAAAATTTTTCATACTTTTTTAATTGATTTTTCGTATGAAAAAGTTTATAATAATTACAATTTAAGAACAAAAATCACCAAATGGCCACAAAAGAACCAACCTTTCATTTGGGACATCCCAAAGTGGGCGAGGCACCGTGTACCCAATTTTGGTGTTTTTTCAACTTATAATGTATTTATTGTGAATTATTTGGTGAAAAAAATGAGAAAAATCACAAAACATAGTTGCTAGTTCCCAAAAATTCTAGAAAAATCATTTCACGGTCCATTTGGAATGGTGGTCAAGTGTTAATAATGTCTTGGTCAATGGAGGTCATTTGGTGAGTAGATGGTTGTAGTATACAAACCCTAACCCTAACTACACTTTCCATGGATAGTGGGGGGCTTGCATGGTTGACGAATGAATTTTGTCTTGAAATTTTGCATGCATGACTTGGGTGTTACCTTGGCTCCCTTGGTGAATTTTCGTGTTTTTTTTATATTTGTGGTAATTACTGTGAATTAATTACATTTAAAAGAAGATAATTAAATTAAAAATATTGGGTAATGAGAAAAAATTTTGGAAAAATATTGATGGCGTCCCATTGAGCATGTTGAAGTATGTGGTGGAAAGTTGAGGTGAAACGAAGTGTTTGGCTAGTTGACCCTGGTGAGTAGATGGTGGTAGTATACAAACCCTAACCCTAAGTACACTTTCCATGGATAATGGGGGGACTTGCATGGTTGAAGAATGAATTTTGATGTGAAATTTTGCATGCATGACTTGAGTTTTACCTTGCTCCCGTGGTGAATTTTCGTGTTTTTTTATATTCGTGGTAATTACTATGAATTAATTACATTAAAAAGAAGATAATTAAATTAAAAATATTGGGTAATGAGAAAAAATTCTGGAAAAATATTGATGGTGTCCCATTGAGCATGTTGAAGTATGTGGTGGAAGGTTGAGGTGAAACAAAGTGTTTGGCTAGTTGACCCTGGTGAGTGGATGGTGGTAGTTTACAAACCCTAACCCTAAGTACACTTTCCATGGATAGTGGGGGGCTTGCATGGTTGACGAATGAATTTTATCTTGAAAATTTGCATGCATGACTTGGGTGTTACCTTGGCTCCCGTGGTGAATTTTCGTGTTTTTTTTATATTTGTGGTAATTACTGTGAATTAATTACATTTAAAAGAAGATAATTAAATTAAAAATATTGGGTAATGAGAAAAATTCTGGAAAAATATTGATGGTGTCCCATTGAGCATGTTGAAGTATGTGGTGGAAGGTTGAGGTGAAACGAAGTGTTTGGCTAGTTGACCCTGGTGAGTAGATGGTGGTAGTATACAAACCCTAACCCTAAGTACACTTTCCATGGATAGTGGGGGGGCTTGCATGGTTGACGAATGAATTTTGACGTGAAATTTTGCATGCATGACTTGGGTTTTACCTTGGCTCCCGTGGTGAATTTTCGTGTTTTTTTATATTTGTGGTAATTACTGTTGAAGTTATAGGGTTTTGGATAAAAAGGAAGAGAGGTAAAGAATAATATTGATAGTTGATAGTTGATGATTGATGATTGATAATAGATGATTTATTAAAAAATACAACACACATATATATACATGCTATGACATAATCAAATCCCTAAAGTTTTGACATTAGGATCAACCCAAATAAGGAAACTATACACTAAATCAAAGGAGAATAACTATCATATCTTTACAGATTAGGATCAACATAAATAAGGAAACTATACACTAAATAAAAGGATAATAATTATCATATCATTACAGATTATACAGAATATCTCAACACATATCTCAACAATTACTATGAATCTATTACACTATAATGATGTCAAGTAATGTCACAAAAATCACTAAATTTAGGTCTTGTTCAAAATATTGACAGAAATCGGCATAGAGGCTAACACCAAAATAACAAAGAAATATTTAATATGCATAATATCATATGCTAACACAAAATTAAACGAATCTGTGTGTCGTGCCAAAATAATAAGGTGCCCATTAACCAAAATTTTTTATTTACAATGATCCCGCCTAAGGGTGACGAATCTCCGTGACAAGTCTCAAGCATGAATTCACGTGGTGAGTTTTTATGACGAAACTCAACAGTGCAAATTTTGGCCCATTGCTCCGCATGGAGTCTTAAGCATGAATAACCATCAAAGTACACAAAATTAACAATAAATACCATCTCATTTACGTAACGATGCTTATGTTCAATTGAAATAAAAGTTAAATGTTTGTTAGTGTACCTTAAATATTTGTTAAAGTGACAAACATTTTTCATTTATTTCAATTGATCAAAAAGATTATTACACAAATGAGGGAGTATGAATTTATGGTTAATACTATATAAGTTGATGGTTAAATGGGTTATCAATCTGGTTAATGAAAAGTTTAAAAAAAATTAAGAACAAAAAAACTGTCAGAGTTTTTATAAATAAAAAAAAGGCTAAATCTCACTACTGTTCATAAAAAAAATAAAAAAAAGAAAGAAAAAGTGAGGTGTGTGAGAGGTGGACACGGTTTAGGTGTGGAAAAATCTTTATTCTTTTTTTAAATGCTCACACGCTAATAAGGCTCACCTAAATGGGCATGCTCAATTTGTTGGACTTCAACAAATGATCAGACGCATTACGTCAGACTTCTACAAATGAGCATGCTTTGTTTGTGGTCCCTAAAATAAAGCATATTGGTGGTTTAGATGTGAGCATGCTCATTTTAGGAAACATAATTGAGTGTGCTCAGTTTGCTGTTGATTTGAATTATTGGGTAATTCTACTGAAATAAAATATGAAAAATGCTTGACAATTAAGCGAAAATACCAAAATGAGTTAAAAATTTGTGGAAAATGGGGTTAATGGAAAAATAAAAATAATGTTGTAAATGGTTGATGGACGTTGTGTTTTTAGTGATTTAATAAGTAAAAAACATGGGAAAAATTAGTAAAAAATACTAAAAATTGGAGAAAAATTCTGAAAATTTGTTTTTGACGGCTCATTACGTATACAATTGTTTTCCTTGCAAAGCTTTTCTTCCGAATGAAAGCTTTGAAACCTGCTATCACGAATGGCTGATTATTGGAAAAAAATTAGATCACGAAAGGCTTCTATCAGGAATTAGCAAACAGAGAGAAAATTTTGAAAATTTTAAATATTGGAAACTGAACCGTGTTTAAGTGGGGGTCAAAGGATAATTTTAAAAAGACAGGGGTCAAAGAATATTTTTAAAAAGAGAGGGGCACCTTTCAAAGATTAATACACATGTCATGCTTTGGTTCTTCCACATCGTCAAGGTACTTATACCGAAATTGTTTTTCAGGTACTGTAGAATCTACCAATAACAAATGATACAATATATAATTCTCACGTCTCAAAACAAAATTCTAATACCTATAAGGTACTAAAATAAAATTTTTGACATGAGTTAAACACCATGATATATTGCATAAAAACAAATCACATTAATAACAACACACCGATAAGGTATAATTATTATTAGTGCAATATAATTTAAAATAACTAATTTTTTTATAAAATTTTGCATAATTGTATCCACGATAGGCGAGCTCACAATTATACAAAATATAAAAATCATGCCAAATAAATTTAATTGAGTAAAAAATTGCATGATTAACAAACTATATGTATTATAAATACATAACATACGATTTCAAAATGGCCAAAAAATAATTTCATAATATTTGGCTCACTACCAGGGAGAGTGAAATATACCAAAAACTCTCAAATAACATATGAAATATACACAAAAAATTTTAGCCCAAAATTCTGAGAGTAACATTCCAAAATTATAATTACTCTCAAAATAATTAAAATAAAATACTTCAAGGTATCCAAAAATTACAAAAAATATACCAAAAAATTAGAAATTTTATTATTTAATTTTTAGTATAAAAAATAAAATTTTTCAGGCCAAAAATGTATACCCACGCGCCTGGCCCCGCGAGTGGGCAGACGCGTGTCACTGCTCATCTTCCTCACCCGGTTCCCTGCAAAACGGGTATGTCGACCCGCGAGACTTTACTAGTTCTGTTGCTGGGGAAGGTAATGAGGTGTTGTTTGAAGGAGCAAGCAATAACGGGGGCATTATCACTACTGAAATATTGCAAGCTAGGTGGTTCCTCAATAGCGTTGGCCAAGTTGGATCCGGTGTCATTTTGATCAGAACCGGAGGCAATGGTGTTCAATTTCTGCAACATGAAGAGTTGGGATCAATGAGAATTCTGAAAATGAAAATATATTATGATTATGCATTGGAATATTGAATTCATGCATTCCCAGTGTGAAGGACCACATATTAAATTAACAGAAGTTGAATAAAATCCCCACAACTGGATAAGTGAGTTTCAATCCTATCCATCCAATATATTTAATATTATATCTATGTCTCAAAATGTTTGTGTACACTTGTGTACCCTAAATTGCACCGAATTTTATAACCATTTATATTTTACAAAATAAGATTACATTGTTATTTAATATAAATTAGATTTTTTGCCTTTTTCAGTTTTTGAAAAAAAAAAACTAGTCATTTATGAACATCTATAACGGGAAGTGCTCATCAACGAGTCTGAAAAATAGCAACTCAAGTGGAAACAAAAATGACATTGGAAAGCAATTATTATTATTATAGACTTATTAAATAGGGATAGACTCAAATCAAGTTAATCCAAGAATAAATTTTTGTAAAAATATTTTATTTAAATTTTTTTTATCAATATAATTTCATTTATCCAAACATTGAATTGAAAGTTCTCATTAATTAAATAGATCAAATCTATAAAATTTCATAGAATTTAAAAAGGAACAAGATTAGTCAACACCACAAATTTCAAATAATATGGACATTTGTATGTTATGTAATAGTAGACTTTAATTTACTTATATTTTAAAAAATATTACACAATGAAATAAGTTAGTTTGATGACGTATCAATTAGTTTTTTATTTTATGAAATTTTATAGATTTGATCTACTTTATAAAATCTTTCAATCCATTGGCTAGATTGATTAAATTCGTATTTTACAAGAAGTTATTAAGTGGTGTAGCTCTAAAAAATTTGACATTTAAAAATTATTTAATATTACGTCATATAATTTTAATTTAACGTATAATATATTTTTTAAAAGGGTGGGGATCAACTTACTCCAGGAGTAACTTTGACAAAGTTACTCCGCTTAATAACTATTTGTAGAATGTGAATTTCGTCAATCCAACTGTCATATTAAAAGTTTTCATTAATGAGATCAAGCATACGAAATTTCATAAATTTTTAAAATTATTTAATGTTTCATTTAATATTTTTTTAAAATATAAGTAAATGTCTACTATAAGATTACATACCTATGAATGTCCAATTGATCCAAAATTTGGTGTACATAATTATCATATTAATATCACATTATTCAACGTTTAGATGTATTAAATTCACATTCTATAAGTAATTATTAAGCGGGGTAACTTTGAACCAACCCATTTGGTTCAAGTGGCCATGTTTGATTCTTCTTAAACAATGTCTCGGGTTCGAGCCTTATGGATGGAAAAATCCTCGTTGAGAGAGCTAGCTCCACCATGACATATCAAATAATTTCGGATTAATGTAAAATTTTATATATATGATCTTTATGATAGTAACTTTCAATCCAACGGTGGATTACTTAATATAGTGTTCCATTAAAAAATTATTTAGAGGTGTAATACTTTTGGTGTAACTTACACTGGTGTAATTTGAACCCTCCTCTATATATATATATATTCAAATTATCTAAAATTTGATTTGTATAATCATCATATTAATATAATATTATTTAATAATTAGATTTATTAAATTATTATTATTCAACAAAAAGTTATGGATTTAATCAATATACACGGTCAGTGTAAAAAAATTTTACACAGACATCCAGCATATCATTGAATTAAAATTTATGTACACTAGCCGTGTGTATATATATATATATATATATATATATAACTCAAAAGTTATAAGTCAATTAAGTTATGAACTTTATCAAGAATTATTCCAGCAGTAACTTAATCCCTCACATTTATTTATATTTATATAATTTTCTCATTAAATATTAAGTGTCAGATTATATTTTAAGAAGAAATAGCATCAATTAATTGAAAATTTGACGAGTAAAATTCAAGATTCGTTATCTATATTCAATGTGAAGTTGAAATTTCTTTATCAAACTCATCGTCTCTGATCTTTTCTTGTATTCAAACAGGTCGGAATTGGATGGTGATACATACTTTCAAACAGCTTTTTTCGTTTTCAAGATTGTTACAAGTCCACGTTCCAGAATCAGTCCTTGATTTGACATTGAACCGTATTTTAATTCTTTGCCTTTATAAAGCTCCGTCCTCCACTTACAGCCACTTCACGCCATTACACATTTTCATATCCTACATTAATGAGAGCTTCTGTTTAAAATTTAAAGTTAGGGACCACGAGTACCTTATCTATACAATTAGCTAGATCGTGTTTGAAATTGTTGTGTGTGTGTTTTTTTTTTAAGAATTCCACGTTTGTGTTTCTGAACTTTTAATCTGAGCCACTCATTATAATATTAATATATCGTACGTCCCGAAATAACTTATGTATTGATACACAAGTTTTTTTTTCACTTGTATACCTAAGACAATACCTAATTATCATATAAACTTTCACTCAAGTAAAACTATTACTATGTAATAAGACACGTCATGAAAATGATGAGAGGTTTACGCCAACTCATAATTACAGCATCACCAGCCATATATTACAAAAGGTAAATGTTGAGCATTTCTTACTTTGTCCCAATTTTTTTTTAAATGCTAATAAGTGTGTTAAACCAAAAATAAAAATTTTTTATTGAAGGGTCTAACATTTAATATTACACATATAATTAATGTCGTGATTTCCAATAAAAAATATTCTATATATAAATTTTTAACCAGTGCTTTAAGGGACACTAGTTAATAAGACCCATTTTTTAATATTCACTTTAGTCCTTTTTATAAGATCCTTTATAAAATTTTAGAAGTATTTATTAATTTTTTTATCTTTTATAATTAATGAATTTAAAATGAGATTTTAAAAAATTAATATATTAAATGAGATTTTAAAAAATTAATATATTAAAATATGTTTTTTTAGTGTGCTAGTTTGAATTAAAAAAAAATCTTATAAATATGATCGGATAGTAAACAGAGACCGATAATGTGAAAACTTTGATTAATCCTTAATCAAGGAAAACTGGTAACACGGCATTGAAATTGAAATAAAAACTGAAGAAGTTTCTAAATGAGGAAAACCAAAACAAGTAACTTCACTAAATGCGTATGTTATTCCAACACCTCAAGCTTGACTTTGTCTCATGAGTGAAGTGATAAGTAAATTATTGATTGATACAATAAATTATACATATGCGTTCAACAGGTTTAATTATATTTTATAATTAAAATTTCTATTTTATCTTTTATCTCTCTTAATATTATTAAATTTTATTAATTTTTAATTAAGTATTATTTATTAATATAAGGATAAAATAAAGAAAAATGTAATTATTATTTCAAATAAACATTGAAGTAACAAGAGATTTTAAACCAATTACTTAGAAAAGAATATTTCTTATTTTTTTATTAAATGTTTTAGCATGTTTTAAATTTTATATTATATTTTTATTCTTCTTGTATATTTCATAAAAAAATAAACATTTTGAAATATTTATTTTATTTTAAGGTAGAATATGTATTTATTTTTAGATATTAATATTTGTAATATCTTAATTAAGTTAAATTATTTATTTTTATGAGATAAATATTAATAAAAGTTATAGATTTTTTAGGTAAATTAAAGGATATGTATTTTTTTTTAAAAAAATAAAACTTGATAAGTTCAAATCAAATAAATAATTTTAGTCATTTTCTTGTAATTTAGCAAAACTTGTAGGTTTTTGTTTGGATAAATTTAATATTGAGAATATAAAAAGGATTTTATTTAATTATGTAATAAACAATTAAAAATATAATTACTGTTACCATAAATTGTGTAATGTGTTTTTTATTATGTGATTTAGCATGTTTTTAATTTTATATTATATTTTATTATTCATATACGTTTTATAAAATATACTAAAATTCTTTTTTCATAAATGCTTTAAAATATTTATTTATATATTTTTAAAAGAATATATTTATTTATTTATTAGGTACGAATAATATTTTTAATTTCTCAAATAATTTAAATTATATATTTTTATAAGATAAAATATTAGCAAAAATTGTACGTTGTTTAGGTAAATTAGAGGATATACTACTATTATTATTATCATTATTATTATTATCAGTAATTATAGTGACATTTCCACTAAAATATCACTATAACTAATTAATATAATTAATATTTATATTATATTTATTATTTTATTTTTAATGTCTTTGTATTATTAAGTGTGTTATTTATTAAAAAATTAGATTACTAATTAATTAGATGAAAATAAAAATATAATTAATAAATTAATAATCAATGTTATATTTAATTTTTAAAATTAAAATTAAATAAAACCATGTTAAAATGAAACAATAATGAATAATTACAATGTCAAGAGTACGGTTGTAAATGAGCCGAGCCAAGCCGAGTACTTGAAGCTTAGGCTTGACTTGTGATAATAATGGGTGGCTCAAGCTTGACTCATTTATTTAAACGAGTCAAACTTAAAGCTTGAGCTTGACTTGTTAAAAAAACAAAGCTTGAGCTTGGCTTATTTAGCTCATTTATAGCTTCATTATTTTTGTTTTTATGAAAAATTTCATTAAATCATTTTTAAAATTTTTGAATTTAGTATTTTAATAAATATTTTACTATTAAATGATAATATAAAAATCAAAATATATTCTTAATGTATGATATATATAGTTAAGAATTTTAAAATATTATATTTTTCAAAATCAAAATAGAGGAGGGTTATAATTACACCAGTGTAAGTTACATCAAATGTTACACCGTTGAATTTTTTTTAACGAATCATTGTATTAAATAATTCACCGTTGGATTGAAAGTTACTATCATATAGATCATACACATAAAATTTTACATTAATCTGAAATTATTTGATATGTCATTGAGATGTCTCAAGATTAACGTTATATATACATTTGAAATATATGAAAAATTCAACCATTTGATTATCAAGTTATTAGTGTCAAAATTTTACGAAATTTGGCACATATAATATTGATGATGAACAAACATAATTCAACAGTTGGATTACTAAAAAAACATATTCGATTTGTAGTTATTAGCGGTGTAATACTTGGTGTAACTTACATCGGTGTAATTATAACCCTCCTCAAATAGAGTAATTATTTTACTTTATTATTTATTTTAAAAATAAATTTATAACTGTATTTTTCTTTTTATATTTTTTATTAATGTTACTTTATTTTAAATATTTATATTATTTAATTATTATATACTCCCTCCCTCCCTTATTATAAGACCCTCTCAACCGTTTCACACAGTTTAAGAAAAGTTGGTTATTGTATTGGTCTTTTAAAAAAATATAATAGCATTCCAAATATACCCCTATTTAAAAGTCACTATATTTTAGTAACATTAATGGTGACATAGTGGAAGACTCCAAAATTCACTTTCCAATGGGGTAGTTGAGCATATGGGTAAAACTCCATTAATTATTCACACTCATCAATATATGGGGAATAAAAAAAGTTGAATATTAATGAAGGGCAAATATGGAAAAAAATAATTAATTTACCTAAAAATCTGCAAAGGGTCTTATATTAAGGGACATCCAATTCTTCTAGAAGGGGTCTTATAAATAGGGACGAAGGGTTTATATAATAAACGAACTATTCATGAGCTCTTAATGTCAAGCTTCTAAGGCTTGAGCTTGGCTCATTTAAATAATCGAGTATAATCTTAAGCTTGGACTTGTTTGTTTAATTAAATAAACGAGCTTGATTGAGTATTTAACGAGTCGAACTCAAATAATTCACGAATAGCTCAGCTCATTTACAACTCTAGTCAAAGAGCACCTAAAAAAATCATTTGATATAAATAGTCAAGAGTATACCCATAAATAAATCCCTGAAAAATACTATATTACTAGTTAGATTTCTTAAAAAAATCACTAAATAAATCCTTATAGAATATCATCAGGTGGTTCTCTATAGCTAGTTAGAGAAGAATTATTGTCATCCTCTATGTAGGTCCTATTTATAATTATAAGTCAATTCAGATCCAATAACAATTATTAAGAAAATATATTTTTTTTTCCGGTTAAGAAAATATATTACTTTCATAGAAAAAAGAAAGTATATTACAAGTAATTAATATTTTGATTTTTAAAAAAATTATTCTATAACATTCTAAATTTATCGCAATTTAAACTTAAACTCCACTTTAATGGTAATTGTGTCAATTTAAATCTTTTAATTATAAGCAAGGGTAAATATTTTTAAATTTATATATTTTATCTTATAAATAAAATCATTAAAATTTTATTATTATTATGTTATAAATACAATCAGAGGAAATATTTAATAATTTTAAAGACTTACATAAAAGAAATTAATCATTCTGGTCTAATCAATATGGTGAGTGCCTTTCATATTTATTTCGAACCAAAGGTATCCCGAGCTTTTTTTTTGTTGAAATATATCTCTAAGCTGATAGCTAGAAATTAATCATTTCTGAGATTATCGAAGTGAGTTTTGTCTTTCTGAATAAAATCTTTTTTATACACACTGTCGGGATCGAACCACTGTTAAGATACTTAAGAGACCCAACTATCTACCAACTGTATCGGGTTTTGTTAATAAACTTATTTAATAATGATTAATTACATACTTATTGTACTGCGCGGGGCATGCATATCACGCTTCCCACGCCTGAGAAAGAAAATGTTTGTGTCTTCCAATTTTTTAAAGGTGTAGTGATGGAGTTTGGATAGTTTATAATGAGTTCTTATTGTATACCCACAAAAAATATTAATTAAAAATTAAAACCTCATGTGTTGTTCTTTTATCATCAATTCTAATGGAGTTGGCATATTGTATTTTTTTTTTTTGTACAGAAGGTTGGCATATTGTAGAAATTTTCTATTAAGTAGAATTTTGTTATCACTAAATTACAGTATAAAAACACATTTTGTTTTATAAGATAGTTACAATTTCTATTTTTATAAAATAGTTATTTTATAAAAACACGTTCTATAAAGAATTTAAAAGTGATTGTTTTTAAAATAAAATGTATTTTTTTTCATGAAAAAACTGTTACAGATTAACGGACCCTTAGTGCTTTGACTACGTACTTAAAAAAACAAAAATTGGATGGTATAACAAAAACCAAAGATGGAATATAAAGATAAAAATCTATATACTTGTCATTCAACAAATAAGAGCAACTTTTTTCACAAATTACACTACCTAAAAGTGAAAAAATGCCCATTAATTAATTTGACCTCATCTCAAATATCAATAGAAAACAACTAGCAAAATTGGACTTGTACCTGGCACGACTCCCAGTCTATCTCTAAAATTACTTGTGTTGGGTATAAGCTATCATGAAACAAGAAAAAAAAAATTGTGACGACTCAGCTAATTATACTAGTATTCTGCTTGTGATATATCCCCTAATTAACACACTGATGTTACGGAGATAAAAGAATGACAAGTAATTATAAAAGCAAATCAAAATGTGAAACAAATTACTTGTCATTCTTGTGAGTCGGATGAATTTCAAATTTTAAACCTTACATCAATTAATAACTTTTGGTAGAATATAACATTGACTTATCCAACTATTGAATTGAAAGATATTATTATGGAGTATATCAAGTATATAAAATTTCATGTAAATCATAAACTAATTAATACTTCATCAAATCACTTTATTTTAACTTGTAATCAATTTTTAAAATTTAAGTAAAAGTCTACCGCTACATAACATACCTATGAATATCTAAATAATTTGAAATTTAATTAATATAGATGATCATTATGGTAATATAATATGATTCAACGGTTGGATTAGTCAATTTTATATTTTATAAAAAGTTATTAATGAGTATAAGTTTTGAAGTTTAATATCTGGTATCAATTCATCCCAACTCTCTCTCTTTCTCTCTATATATAATATCTCACTCCACCATGATTGTCCTGCTGAAAATATTTGTAAATTGTAATCCATACTAAAAACTTATATATGTAAATGATTTTAGTTTTATTATTACTCACTACGCCTCCAAATGTTCAAATAATGATAATTTATCCATGATTATAATTTCCTTTTCTTTTACTACAAAATCAGTTGATTTGTTACACAAAGAACCAGTCGTCCACACGCAATACTTGACTTGAAAGAATAACCGGTGGTGGAGCCGTGCCATTCCAGGACATTTTTGTAGAATTAGACATATAATAATTATTTGATAAATTAAAAATATATAATAATTTTTTAATAAATAGAATTCATAATATATGAAAATTAAAAATTACATATTAATGTGAATGATTATTTTTCTCTATTCATCTTTTATTCTTATCCATACCTCAATTTTTCATTTACATAATATATTTTAACAAACTCAAGCTACTTTCATTTTTCTTTTATTTCACCCCAACGTGTAAACTTTTTATATTGTCTGTGTATATCCATTAAATAACATTTTAAATTATATTTATAAAAGAAATTAAAAATTATAGTAACTTTTAAAATTATTTTAGTTTATTGATTACGTAATATTTAAAAAAATATTATCTAAATATTCTAAAAGTTTCAAAAGTACATTTTTAAAAAATGAACTATTATTCTTTTTTGTAGTTTGTCAAAGAATTTTTTATATATTACATTTTTAATGGGATAACTAACTTTTTTTTATGGTTGATAACTATTTATCCTATAATTGCTTCCCCTAACCCATTTATCTACCTAAAAATATGTCTCACCGCTATTTTTAATCATACTTTCTACCAACTCTTTTTTCATGGAAATGATATTTAAATTTTTTGTACATATCCATGAAATTGAATAATTTTTGAAACTTTCCCTCTCATAATACCCCCTTTCATACAAAATGAATATTTCTCCATAGAGATTCACTTATGATTAATATTCTTCATTCTCATTTATCAAATAGTGTTAAATTAAATGATTACATCTTTTATTCCTAACACACTCTTATATCTTATAGTCTTTTATATCCTTTTATTTATTTAAAAAGATTTTATTTTATTTTATTTGTTATCTTATCTATAATAAAAAAATTCATATAATATCTCTAATGCTCATGGAATGACTCCTCAGTGAGATTTTTTATTGCTTATGGAATGCCTCTAATACATACATGATGTAAAAAAAAACATGAATGATCTTTTAGAGTATTCTTTCTAGTGCTCCAAGAATGTCTCTTGAATAGGACAAAACTTTAAGATTCTTGGATTTGCTTTCAGGTGTAACGTTCATTATTTTATTTTAAGGTTTAAATTCAAATAGGCCAAACTATAATATATATTTCATTCTAAACACTATCCAACTTATATATGGCCGCATTTGGCAATACAATTGAATAGAACTAAAATTTTATGGATTATAGGCATTGTCGAATTCATCAACCATTTAAAAACTTTGCTAGCTAGTTTTACCCATGACCAAATCAAATTTTAATTTTCCTATCAAATGAAATTTTGCAAAACAACTAAGTTGTTGCAACACATACAAAAATATAAAGTCACCAATTAAAGAAATTTTGTAACATTTTCAATCTTGCATTTATCATTGTCAACAATAAAATAAAAATAAAAATAAAAAACAAAACTCAAAAAGTAAATGAATTAAAATGGCCATAACCAATCACAATTTAATCCTTTTCAAATATTTAGTTGGGACTTTGACATTTGCAAAGAATGAAAACCAAGAAACGTTGTTTTTCATCCTAAGTCACAGAGACCCTTTAAACAAAAATAGGAAACCCACATAAAAATGTTAATTAAATAATTATTATTAACGTAATTATAAAATATTTTTTAATATTATTTTAAATTTCATAGTATATTATTATTTATCTTATAAACCATTTTTTAATATATTTAAACTATTAAAATGACATTTGATACTGATATTTGATATTTTGATACAATAATTTACTATAATTATTATAACAAAAGTTGTTCATTTTTTAAGTGTTTGAGCATGTTTCAAATTTCGTATTATATTTTTAATTTTTTGAAATTATTTTCTAAATGATTTAATATGTTATAAATTTTGTATTGTATTTTTATTTATGTTATAATTTTTTTAATATTGATTGTTAAAATTGGATTTAATATTGATGTTTGATATAATAAAGGTAACTATAAGCAAATAATTAATATAATTACTGTTATTATAATTATTAAATAATTTTTAAGTGTTTGAGCATGTTTCAAATTTCATATTATATTTTTATTTTTTTATAATAAAGTTTTACCTTTTTTAAATTATTTTATTATGTTTTAAATTTTGTATTATGTTTTTATTTATGTTATAAATTTTTCCTTTTTAATATTGAAATTGTTAAAATGGACTTTAAATAATATTTATTTTTTATATAAAAATAACTATAACTCAATAATTTCTATAATTACTATCCACATAATTATAAATTAGTTTTTAAAGTGTTTGAGAATGTTTTAAATTTCTTATTATTTTTTTTAAAATTATTAGATATGCCTTAAATTATTATTATCATAATTTTTTTATAGTGATGTTTACTTTAATATAAATACTATAGTTAATTAATGGTAATGCATAAAATGAATCACTTAAAATATCAAAGATACTTTTTAATTTTAGATGTTTTGCATAAAGGAATTTAGTATTGTGCTTTCACTTTAGACTTCATTGACCACTTTCACCACCTTACTTTTATATATAAAGATAAAGATAAAGATAAAGATACACCAAATAATACTGACTTAAAAGAACAATATCCCAAATATAAAATATCATTAACATACTTTATATAATGACATATCATAACTCCGCATCAACAGAGATGAAAATGTTTAATTGAGTTTGAGTATATTTGTGGGGATTGTCCTATTTGAGGACATGAGATTGTGGAATTTTTCTTGGAGGGGAGGAGATGGGGATAAAAATCCCTCCAATGCATATTTGGGGACAGAGATGGAGATTATTCTCTTAACTGAAGCTGGTAAAATGGGCTACCTAGCCCGACTTAGTGTGGGCGGTAGGCTTACAGGCCAAACTGAAAAGTCCGACTAAAATTCAGTCATGTAAAATAAAAGTATGAGTCCGACCCTATGCGGGTAGAGGATTTGTGCTAGCCGACCCGGTTAAAATTTAATTTATTAAAAAATATAGCTTATTAAAAATTATAAAAAATTACATTTGTACAAAACTAAAAAAATGACAATATAATTATGAAAAACATTAAAAAAAGTGTTCATATAACATACAAGTTCCAAACACATTCCAAAACACATTGAAACACATTTATTCATCAATCCCATTAAACTAAAATACATTTAAATAAAATTAAAACAGAAAAAAATTGACCTAAAAAAATTAAATTAAAATGAGATTTTTTTTTTAATAAATTCATAGATTGATGTAAACAATCACACATAAATTGAAGACATATACACATTTTTGTGAAGTCTATTAATCAGTTTGAGCATTCAAACTTGACTCAAAGACTTAACATCCTGTAGTTTTAATGATTAACAAATAAGATTATATAAACAGATTCTACTGAGAAAGGTATTGGTTTGTTGATTGTGTTTCAGGATGAAATAATAATCAGAAGATTAGGATCAGAAGAACAAATGCAGGATCAAATATATAGAAGTAGTCCGAAGAATGCAACTCGTCTGAAGTACGCAAACTGTCTGAAGACGTGAAGACCATATGAAGACAACATAAAGCAGTCTGAAGAAAAGAAGTTGTCTGAAGCAAGGAAGCCTTCTGAAGAAAAGAAGCTGTCTGACGCAAGGAATCCTTCTGAAGAAAAGAAGCTGTCTGACGCAAGGAAGCCTTCTGAAGAAAAGAAGCTGTCTGAAGCAAAGAAGCCTTCTGAAGAAACGAAGCTGTCTAAAGAAGCAGGACTCGTCTGAAGAGTTGGAGCTGTCTGAAGTAGTTCAACCCGTCTGAAGTATCAGTGCTGTCTGAAGTCTCACTTATGACGTGGCACTCTCTGCTGAAGCTTGTGAAGACTTTTCTGAACCTCTGCTGCACGTACTTTTTCAAACACATTTATGGCAAGAAATACAGAGACCTTTCCTGGTGATTTTGAATTTCATACACCACTGAGGAAATCTCTGCAACGCAGAAATTGCAGCAACAACGATGGCAGCCTTATAGCAGCACCAACGTTGTACTCTATCAGAATTATGAAGACACCCAGAAGCGTGTCTCACGATGGATTGAATAGCATTCAATGCTTTCTCTAAAGGGTGGTATCACAATGGAAATATCATCATCACCAATTCAAAAGAAAGCACAAGAAAAGCTCAAGAGACTAAGCAGAAGCAACAAAGAGAAATGTTTGAATAACATATTTTAATTCAAACATACTTTATCATTTGCAAGAAACAACCATTGAAAAAGACACCTCACTCAAAGAAGAAAGGAGAAATGGAGTCAGGAAGCAAACAGAAAAGGAGCTTATACAAAATAAGCAAGAGGACAAATCCAACGGATACCTCCTCATATACACTCCTAAGAAAAGCAGAGAAAATCAGAAGTCTGCTGAAGAAAAGTAAAAGGTTATCAAGACAGAGAACATGCAAAACAATATCAAGAAAATCTCTCTAAAAGAGCTCATCTACAGAAGTGTCAGAACAAGACTATCTGAACACATATCTGCTAAAGAAGAAGCAACCTTTTGAGACACTATTACATAACGGCTATATGAGCCACATCATCAACATCTCAACGGTATTATGAATCATCTTCAAACGGCTATATTCCAACAGAACATATAAATAGCCTCAAGGAAGAATATGAAGATGTTGAACTCATTCACATGGTTCAATCAGTTGATCAAGATGCATCAGAAAATCCTATCAGTGTTGACCACACTTACTTGAATCAACTATGCTAGTCAAAATTGTAGTTGTTCAGTTGAACAACCTACCAGGCTGTGCTTAATCTCATATGAACCAAGAATGGTTTGAAGATGCAAGTATGCCTTGGTTTTTCCAATGATACGGGTGAGAATGTAACCCATGGAAACCAATGGCTGGAGAACAAGGCTGGAGCTTAAAGTCAGCATCTATCTAGCCAATTCTCAGAGGATGTTATTCCTCTTATCAAAGACAGGGATTGTACTCAAACTTATACACTTCTATCACTGTCTCAACCTTGTACTTAGATTTATCTATTGTATCCTGAGTAATACTCAGTTAACCTCTAGTACAGGAAAAGATTAAGTTTATGTTTCGTGGAAACTTAAACTTAGTTTAATTTAAAAACACTTTGTGTGTCTGAGAGCCTGGAGAGGCTTGACAGAAAAGAATACTTGTGGTAGAGCCTGAAGAGGCTTGACAGAAAAGAATACTTGTTTGTGTCTGGAGAGACTGTACTTGTTGTGTCTGGAGAGACTGTACTTGTTGTGTCTGGAGAGACTGTACTCGTTTGGCCTGAAGAGGCTGTGAACAATACTTGTATCTGTGGATTCAGATAGTGGAAAATCCAGTGGTGGTTTGCCTCTGGGACTGGATGTAGCTCACAGGTTTGTGGGTGAACCAGGATAAATTCCTTGCCTAAGTTCTCTTACCCTTATCTCTTATTAATTCTTTTTATACAAATCAAGAGGTCAGATTAGTTAATCTGATATTTTAAAAAAAGGGCACAAAACATCTTTTAAAATTAGTTTTTACCAGTCGTCTGAAAAACTTCAGACAGCCTCTTTAAAAGCATGTCTGAAATCTCTATGCCTAAGTTTTTCTTTAATCTCTTTACTTCCATTTTTCACATTTATGTTGGAATTTGAAAAGTATTTTCTATAATAAACTTAACACAAATATTTCAATAAAATGACCTTTCATATGTATAAAACATGAGATGGCTCTTATATCTTTTGGAGCTTTACAAAGAATGTTCCTTGAAGAACTTCTGAAATAAATTCTCTGAAGCAAGTCTGAAAGAGATCAGTTCAGAAATCAGGAACAGACTTCAGACAACCTCTAGTCGTCTGAAGTATTTCAGAAACAGTTCTGAAAATACACTTTGTAATAATCTTCAGAAGATACTTTGAGAATCCTCTGTTTAAAACAATCTTAAGCTTTAGAAGAAACTCTGTTTTTCTTATCTTCTGCACGTTTTAACTATCTCTGATCTTAAGACTTGTTTTGAACGCTGCTCATCCTCATGATTTAAATTAAAGATTTCCAAAAACTATCAAAAAGCTTAAAACACTATTCAACCCCCCTTCTAGTGTTTCCTGTGGTACTAACAATTGGTATCAGAGCTCACCTTCGGGTTGAGCATCTAACAAATGCAGAAGGAGTAGATCCTCAGAAGATGGAAATCTCACCAAGCTGAAGCAACTCTGAAGAATGATAATGAGAAAATAAAATCACTTCCTTAAAACTCATTACTCATACAAGGTATCTTTCAGAAGGACATAGCTGGAAAAGGAAAGTGTATCTACCTCTAGATCACAACCGGGTAACACCTTTCCTATCCTTGTCTAAATCTAAGTTTAAATATAATTGTTTATTTGCTGAATGTTTTGTTATTACATAAGTGTACTTGTGTGAAAATAAATTGCTGCATAATAAATGGCCTATACATGTATGCGTATTACTTGTTTTATGTGTATAATTATTTTAGTAAATGAAGAGTCATGTATGTGTATCATTAAATATAATACGGCGCAACGAGGATCAATGTATCATCAACCGGTTTCTCATAATTGGCACGATGCACAACTCTCAATAACTGCTTGGTACATGTAACCGTCTTTCTTCATTAAACGAAGCAATGCTTGATTGCCTATTTAAGAATTGGAAGGTCATCATAGGAACTACACTTAAATCAGCCTATCCTCTAAAGCCAAAACTCTTCAAGCACCCTAATCTCCTTAGATTATTCTTGCTCAATGGCCAACATGTCTACATCATCAAATAACTCAAACCATCCTATGTTTGATGAGAGAATCATACCCTCTAAGATGGTCAATCTCTCTGACTTTGTTGAGACAGATTACAAAATCTTAGAATATTTTGACTCTGTAGGATGGACTCCCTTCTTCAGCAACATCTCCTCACCATGGCATGAGAAAAGTGTGATAGAGTTCTGGGAAAACATCAAAGTCATATCTGAACCTAACCGAACTGGGATTGTAACTAAAGTAATGGGAAGGTCACTGTTTGTGAATACCAAACTTATTGCTAAAGTCATAGGTGTTCCAAACTCAGGAGAACTCTATTTCCAAAAATGGGAATCTATGCATGGTGGAACTCCTGTCCTTGATCAATATCTGTTTGGAAAAGCAAGGCTTGGTCCCTTCAGACCTTCTCAACTCCTTAGCACACCCAGAGCCCTTCTTGCTTTGCTAAACTGTTGTATTCTTCCCAAAGGAAGAAACAACTTAATAATAACCATGATGGAGAGGTTTGTTTTGGGACTCCTGCTGTCAAAGAAGAAAGTCAATCTCCCTTGGATACTGATGTATCAGATGATGTTCAGAGATGAGATGGGAAATGAGAAGTTCTTTCTCCACAATACCCTAATTATGAAAATTCTCCGGTACAAGAACTTTCCTATGGAAAGTCTCTATGACCAGCCATCTCCTGACTTCTTCACTGCGGTTGAATATGCTGAGTTAGACCGGACTCTTATGGAAAGAAAAGAAGCTCCTGAAAACCAAGTGATCATTCCTCCTCTCTCTGCTCCACACACTGAAGAAGGAACTGAAGATGTTCATCTGAAGTTTCATAAAAGGAAAAGGATGACGTCTGGTGCACTCTATGAAAGATGACTAGGTTTGCTAAGAGGCTGAAATGGTTTATAGTAAAATAAGTAGAGATAATAGCCTACTTAATAATCAATAAGGAACTTGTGCTTGGCTTCAGAATCATTGTGTCCATTTTTTTTTGTCCTTTATAATATAAATATTTTTACTTTGTTTGATTTCGTTACCCTCTAGTTGTTCATATGTGTCTCTATTTGTGCATAGTTGGTCATATTCGTAACATAAGATAGTTGATTACTGGAATTAAAACCATAAACCTAAATCATTTGTTTTAATGATAAATCAATCCTTTAAATTATAATCAAGAATTTAAGACAATTGATATAATGATTAAATGCTGAAGGGATAGTCACATAAATCCAACCCAATCGAAGAAAGCATCAAGAAAATTCAGAAGAAGAAAGTTTTCAGAAAAGAAAATGCATTTCTCAAATCACTAAACAATAAAAGTTGTGAGTTATATCTCTCTCTCCTTCACATTTTCTTAAAATTACTAAATTCTTTGATAAGATTTAAAACGGGGAGGGTTTCATGCATCTGTACCGTCACAAATCTTGAGAAAGCAAATGTCACGTCTTTTCACTTGTCTGTCAATCAACGCACTCTTCCCCAAAGAGACGTTGTCAGCGTCTTTATTAATATCTCTTAAGTGCCCTGTGAGTATATAAATACCCCACTAAATCTCTATCTTCAGAATATCTGCTCGCTTCATCTCAATCTTCAAAGTCTCTCTAAGAAACCATCAAAAGTCTTCTCTTTTTCATTTCTAGAAATGTCTTCCTCTCTGTCCATTTTTCAAACCCAAACTGTGGACTTTCCCTATCTCTCTATAGATGGTCCTAATGTAACTGCTTATTTTGAAGCCGCCGGATGGTTGCCCTTCTTTGAAGCCATTGATAGTCAATGGCATGAAGAAAGTGTGTACCAATTCTGGAATACATTATCTCTGGAAAACTCAGCAGAAGAGACTTGCCTCAAAGCCCAAGTAATGAATCAAAAGGTGATTGTGACTACAGATATCCTTGAGAGAGCTCTAGGAGTAAAAGCAGAAGGGGAACTGTTCTCAACAGGCTGGAATGACCCACATCGTTGTACTGAAAGAATCTAACCCTCTGATCTACAACAGGCGAGGAATGAAAGTTATCCCCAAAGTTCTCTTCAACATTCTAAAAAATTGTGTGATCCCGCGAATTGAGGATAACCACAACCTTGAGATGGAAAGGTTCTGTGTTATCAATCTTCTGCAAAAGAAGAAGATTAATCTTCCATGGATCATTCTATTCGATATGGCAGGAAGAAAACTGGGAGACTCTACTATTCTACCTCACAATACTGTGATCATGAAGATTCTTATGGTAAACAATGTGGTCATTGATCATCTGTATAATCACAGAAACCCAGGTCTCCTTAAGGTCAATCATCGGAACACAGAGGAAACTAATGACATCTCTGAGGTTCTAAGACTAAGAAAGGAGAACGCTCAACTTCGGCGCAAGTTAAAGGAGATAAGGAGGACTGTGTTCAACCTCACAGGCGGTCTGGGAGTCTAAAGAAGTCAAAAGGAGACAAGATCCTTTGATATCTTTGCTTATCAATCTCTGTCAATTTTTCCTCTTGTCTGTCTTTATGTCTTTGCCTATCTGTTGCTAATCTTAGATATCATTTCTCTTTAGATGCTGTAACCATGGTTGATTTCTTCTTCAGTCGTTATATATCATGTTTATCTTTTTAAATCAGCTTTAAGACATTACCCGGTCTTTTACAAGATACACAGGAAAGTTAATAGGGACAAAAATATAACTGATAAAAGTAACAAAAATAACAAAAGGAGAAGAAATATAAAATAAATGAACCATTCACTCTCTAAACTCAACCATATGAAACCATGAACCTTTTTAATTAATGACAAAAGGGGGAGAAATATTTAACTCACAAAATGATTTAAAAGGGACTAAAGAATCTCAGAATGATTTAAAAGGGACTAACAATCAATATCTGTGATAAGTAAATAAAATATGGTAAATAACAAACAATAACAATTGGTGTCTAAAAAGACTAACATAATTGGTATCTGAAAGATTAACATCTAGTTTTCAAACTGATAAGTTAACCATATCTAATATTGTTAGAATAATAATAACAATTTGCAACATTTAACAAACTAAAAGAATAAATGTTCTTCTCAGGGGGAGTATTATAGATAGGGGGAGTCTTTTATATACTTACCCATCTTTCCTTAAAACATTTTGTAAGTTATACATATCTTATTTGTCATCATTAACAAGGGGGAGATTGTGAAGTCTATTAATCAGTTTGAGCATTCAAACTTGACTCAAAGACTTAACATCCTGTAGTTTTAATGATTAACAAATAAGATTATATAAACAGATTCTACTGAGAAAGGTATTGGTTTGTTGATTGTGTTTCAGGATGAAATAATAATCAGAAGATTAGGATCAGAAGAACAAATGCAGGATCAAATATATAGAAGTAGTCCGAAGAATGCAACTCGTCTGAAGTACGCAAACTTTCTGAAGACGTGAAGACCATATGAAGACAACATAAAGCAGTCTGAAGAAAAGAAGCTGTCTGAAGCAAGGAAGCCTTCTGAAGAAAAGAAGCTGTCTGGCGCAAGGAATCCTTCTGAAGAAAAGAAGCTGTCTGACGCAAGGAAGCCTTCTGAAGAAAAGAAGCTGTCTGAAGCAAAGAAGCCTTCTGAAGAAACGAAGCTGTCTGAAGAAGCAGGACTCGTCTGAAGAGTTGGAGCTGTCTGAAGTAGTTCAACCCGTCTGAAGTATCAGTGCTGTCTGAAGTCTCACTTATGACGTGGCACTCTCTGCTGAAGCTTGTGAAGACTTTTCTGAACCTCTGCTGCACGTACTTTTTCAAACACATTTATGGCAAGAAATACAGAGACCTTTCCTGGTGATTTTGAATTTCATACACCACTGAGGAAATCTCTGCAACGCAGAAATTGCAGCAACAACGATGGCAGCCTTATAGCAGCACCAACGTTGTACTCTATCAGAATTATGAAGACACCCAGAAGCGTGTCTCACGATGGATTGAATAGCATTCAATGCTTTCTCTAAAGGGTGGTATCACAATGGAAATATCATCATCACCAATTCAAAAGAAAGCACAAGAAAAGCTCAAGAGACTAAGCAGAAGCAACAAAGAGAAATGTTTGAATAACATATTTTAATTCAAACATACTTTATCATTTGCAAGAAACAACCATTGAAAAAGACACCTCACTCAAAGAAGAAAGGAGAAATGGAGTCAGGAAGCAAACAGAAAAGGAGCTTATACAAAATAAGCAAGAGGACAAATCCAACGGATACCTCCTCATATACACTCCTAAGAAAAGCAGAGAAAATCAGAAGTCTGCTGAAGAAAAGTAAAAGGTTATCAAGACAGAGAACATGCAAAACAATATCAAGAAAATCTCTCTAAAAGAGCTCATCTACAGAAGTGTCAGAACAAGACTATCTGAACACATATATGCTAAAGAAGAAGCAACCGTTTGAGACACTATTACATAACGGCTATATGAGCCACATCATCAACATCTCAACGGTATTATGAATCATCTTCAAACGGCTATATTCCAACAGAACATATAAATAGCCTCAAGGAAGAATATGAAGATGTTGAACTCATTCACATGGTTCAATCAGTTGATCAAGATGCATCAGAAAATCCTATCAGTGTTGACCACACTTACTTGAATCAACTATGCTAGTCAAAATTGTAGTTGTTCAGTTGAACAACCTACCAGGCTGTGCTTAATCTCATATGAACCAAGAATGGTTTGAAGCTGCAAGTATGCCTTGGTTTTTCCAATGATACGGGTGAGAATGTAACCCATGGAAACCAATGGCTGGAGAACAAGGCTGGAGCTTAAAGTCAGCATCTATCTAGCCAATTCTCAGAGGATGTTATTCCTCTTATCAAAGACAGGGATTGTACTCAAACTTATACACTTCTATCACTGTCTTAACCTTGTACTTAGATTTATCCATTGTATCCTGAGTAGTACTCAGTTAACCTCTAGTACAGGAAAAGATTAAGTTTATGTTTCGTGGAAACTTAAACTCAGTTTAATTTAAAAACACTTTGTGTGTCTGAGAGCCTGGAGAGGCTTGGTGGAAGAAAGAATACTCTACACTTGAATAAGTGTCAGAGAGCCTGCAGAGGCTTGGTGGAAGAAAGAATACTGAGTTGTAGAGCCTGGAGAGGCTTGACAGAAAAGAATAGTTGTGGTAGAGCCTGAAGAGGCTTGACAGAAAAGAATACTTGTTTGTGTCTGGAGAGACTGTACTTGTTGTGTCTGGAGAGACTGTACTTGTTGTGTCTGGAGAGACTGTACTCGTTTGGCCTGAAGAGGCTGTGAACAATACTTGTATCTGTGGATTCAGATAGTGGAAAATCCAGTGGTGGTTTGCCTCTGGGACTGGATGTAGCTCACGGGTTTGTGGGTGAACCAGGATAAATTCCTTGCCTAAGTTCTCTTACCCTTATCTCTTATTAATTCTTTTTATACAAATCAAGAGGTTCGATTAGATAATCTGATATTTTAAAAAAAGGGCACAAAACATCTTTTAAAATTAGTTTTTACCAGTCGTCTGAAAAACTTCAGACAGCCTCTTTAAAAGCATGTCTGAAATCTCTATGCCTAAGTTTTTCTTTAATCTCTTTACTTCCAGTTTTCACATTTATGTTGGAATTTGAAAAGTATTTTCTATAATAAACTTAACACAAATATTTCAATAAAATGACCTTTCATATGTATAAAACATGAGATGGCTCTTATATCTTTTGGAGCTTTACAAAGAATGTTCCTTGAAGAACTTCTGAAATAAATTCTCTGAAGCAAGTCTGAAAGAGATCAATTCAGAAATCAGGAAAAGACTTCAGACAACCTCTAGTCGTCTGAAGTATTTCAGAAACAGTTCTGAAAATACACTTTGTAATAATCTTCAGAAGATACTTTGAGAATCCTCTGTTTAAAACAATCTTAAGCTTTAGAAGAAACTCTGTTTTTCTTATCTTCTGCACGTTTTAACTATCTCTGATCTTAAGACTTGTTTTGAACGCTGCTCATCCTCATGATTTAAATTAAAGATTTCCAAAAACTATCAAAAAGCTTAAAACACTATTCACCCCCCCTTCTAGTGTTTCCTGTGGTACTAACAATTTTATCATAAATAATTTCTATTTAGTAAGCAAAAAGATACATGGATCATATAGATTACTTCAAATTTTCAAAACAAAATTAACTCTTATTAGAATTTGAAATTCTATTTCTACAAAATCCGCACTTTGTACTGTTAAACGATTGTTTTTTATTTTTTTAATATATGCGGGTAGCTTGAATGGGCGTCAGGCTACTGGGCCCAAACATTATTCACTACTTGTTTGTTTTTAAGGCTAAAAAACTCGTAAAAATTTTTGGCCTCAAATTTTAGTGCCCAAACCATATAAAAATATGGGTTTGGGCTGACCCAATCAAGCCAGTCCATTTTTTCGACTCTACTCCTCGTCCCGTGGGGTTCCTGACCGGTCTCTTACACATACAAAAATAATTATTAGGATAAAATATGTTTTTGATCCTTGCAAAATTAGCAAATTTTGTTTTTGGTTCCTATAAATTTTCTTCTTTTAAAAGCGTCATTCCATTTTTTTTACAAATAGTCCCTACCCCTAATGAGCGTGTGTCTAATGATAATGTGTCACATTTCTTTCCTACACGCCATTCTTACGAGGCATTTACTTGTCATATGTGGCATTTAACATATTAAAATAATCCTAATTAACCCAAATAAGCCCTAATTAGTTAAAATATAATCCTTTTCCTTCATCTTTCTAAAAAATAGAGAACCACACCACCGTGAAATTCCATTTTTCAGCCAACCACACCACCTTGTCAAGTCATGGATGCAGTCCCTTGTGGCCAAGAATACTGGCTTCAATCCATGATAACCCACCCCAATCACCCCTATCTTAACCAACCATTTCTTCCCATGAAGACCATCACAAGCCATCTTCTCTTGAAACCTCTACAACATCACCACCATCTTCCTGCACACCACCGATCTACCTCTCCATCATCGCCATAATCCTCCTTCAACATTTGTCCACCACCTCTTCATACTTCTTCATACCATGGCTACAGGTGAAAGGGAAGATGAAACCCACGATTAAGATAAAAAATCGCTCTACAATCAACAAAAATGAAACCCACAATAAAATATCAATAAGAGAGAATGAGAAATCAGAAAACGACGACAGAGGAGGGAGAGAAATTATAAGAACTCAAATAAATAAAGGAGATTATATGAAAAATAAATGAATCAGAAAAGCGAAAAAGAAGTCGGGGAGGAGCGCGCCATTGTGACGATGCCACCACCAGTCACCAACGTCACGTGAGCTCTACCGTGTCCTTGTCTCCGACCACCACCACTTGTCAGCCGCGATAACCATAATCAAAGAAATAGAGAACCCAAAACAAAAAGAGAAGTGGAGAGGAAAAGAAGTTGTTAGGGCCATAGGAAACACTAGAAAGGGGGGGTTGAATAGTGTTTTAAAATCTTTACAGATTTCCCGGAAAAACCTTTCGAAACAAGCAAAGCTAATTTGAAAATATTTTATCAACCTTCCGAAACTGGAAGTTCAGCAACTTGCTGATGCAACTTAGAAGGTTGAGTGAAAGCCCTTTTGAAATTATTTTCTCTTAAAGAAAAGATAGTTTTTCTGCTCCGATTAATAAAACAACTTTTCTTTATCCCTCCTTGGTTAGTTTAAACAGATAACAGCGGAAAGTAAAAAAGGTAAGGGAAGAGAGAACTTAACACAGAGATTTATACTAGTTCACTCACTAACCCAGTGAGCTACATCCAGTCCCAAGGCAAACCACCACTAGATTTTCCACTAATCCCTCAAGATTACACCGAGTATTATTTGCACACCTGGCCTCTCCAGGGCCGACAAGTATTCTTTGTTCTCAACTGCCTCTCCAGGCAACTTAAGCAGTATTCTTTTACAGTCAAGCCTCTCCAGGCTCAGCGAGTATTCTTTCTTCAACAAAGGCTCTCTAGGCACTCAGACACTTGATAGTATTTACAATCTAAACTAAGTTTAATTTTCTAAGAAACATAAACTTAGGTTCTTCTTGTACAAAGGGATTACTGAGTATAACTCAGGATACAACAAAAGAATCTAAGTACAAGGAAATAACAGAGATATCTAGAGTTGGCTTGATAAGATATTATTTTGAGCTCTTTCAACTATCTCTTGGGCTTCGCCAATCTTCAAAAGTCTTCAATAAAGCTATTTATAGAGACTCGAAATGTAACCGTTGCGATTAGCTTGGTTACCGTTGAGAGATGGCCCATAGCTTTGTAGGTGCAGCAGAGAGTAGGTAACAGTAGCACAATCCTTACTTTTTTTGCACACAGTGTACTTTACTGCATGCATAAAAGTTCTTTTTCATATATCATCTTTTGGGAAAAGCAAAGAGAACTTTTGTAGACTTTCTTGCTGTAGACGTTTGCAGAAAACAGAAGACGTTTAGAGACCTTTAAATCTTTTAGCAGAGAGTCTTCTGACTTTGGCATAATTTTCGTTGAACGTCTTCAGTAAGTCTTTTCAACACATCAGATGATGCAGCTCTTCAGAAGGTTAGATAAAATCTTTAGTGAGTCCAAACACTTCAGAGAGTCTTTCATTTTAGCAGACTTAAGTTGCCACCTCATCAGATGATGATTCAGAGAGTATGTGTTCAGTAGGTTCAACTTGAGTACGCACATGCTCTCAGCAGTTTCCTATTTCTCAGAAAGTTCTTCTTTCAGATGGTTGCATGTTGTTCTTGGATCAGCAGGTTCAAAGTATGCTTTCTTCATAAGGTTGCTTCAAGCTTGTTTCAGCCAGTTCAGCGTAAGCTATCTTCAGAACATTTGGCACAAGCAGTTTTAGTATATTTATAATAGTATTTTCCTGTAACACATAGAGCAAATACCTTTGAGCAGAACCTGTTTCTTATTCAGATAGCGTGATCAACAAATTTGATAATCATTAAAACCAAAGGTAATGAGTCTTTGATTTAATTTGAATACTTAAATTATTTGAGACTCAATAGAAGCAACCCTAATACCACACCACGTGACTTTCTAAAAAAAGTTTAAGCCACATTGGATTATTACTAAGACATATAGGATGCACAATAGGAGAGGGAATGTATCACATCATTAAGGGATACACTCTTTTGGATGGGAGAGACTATTTGCAAAAAAATATTTTGGAATGACGCTATTAAAAGAAAAAAAATATAAGATGAAAAACAAAACTCTCTAATTTTACAGAGACAAAAAATATATTTTACCCTAATTAATATACATGTAAGGTTGACAAATTCCCCTATCATTTTAGGATTCTCATAGGACGTATCCCATTTAAAACCTTGTGTTTGGAGATTTTTCTGTTATGGAGATAGGGTTGGGTGCGAAAAATCGCTCCAAGTATATTTAAGATAGGGTGGGTGTCGTGCTCCTTGTCCCGCAAGATCCTAAATAATTAAAATAAAAAAATTATCCTTAATTATATACATATGTAATTGTCATTTAGTCTTTTCCTTAATAATTAACCTATGGGATCCTGTGGGGGATGGGGGGAAATATTGCTCAAAGATAGCGAATGGGGACATGTTTGAGTGGTGGAGATGGGGAATGAGGACTCCCTGTAGGAACACAGGGAAACACTAGAAGGGGGGTTGAATAGTGTTTCTAAATATTTTAGAAAGCTTTTCGCAAACAGGTATTAAAAACACGATTTCAGACAGGCTTTTCAGGGGCTGTCTGAAGTTTTCAGACGGCTTGTAAAAACTAATTTTTAAAAGATATTTTGTGCCTTTATAAAATATCAGATAAATTATTCTAACCCCTTGATTAGTATAAAAAGAATTGATAAGAGATAAGGGTAAGAAAACTTAGCCAAGGAATTTATCCTGGTTCACTCACTACCACTGTGAGCTACGTCCAGTCCCAATGCCAACTAGCAATTGGATTTTCTCTTAATCTTTCAAGATTACAAGTATTCTTTTACAGTCAAGCCTCTTCAGGCTCTACAACCAAGTATTCTTTTACAGTCAAGCCTCTCCAGGCTCAAACCAACAAGTATTCTTTTTCAGACAAGCCTCTCCAGGCTCAACAAATAAATACAGAAAAGATAAAATGCTTAAGCTTACAAACTATATCAGTCTTGAAGCTTAAACAATTACAAATGTACAGAAAAACTGAGGTATGCTCAGAATAATACAATATGTGTACAAAGATAAAGATTATCAGAGTTGTTGCAGCGAAAAACTTGCCAAGCTTTTTGTTCTTGTTAAAAAATTATTCTCCTTGAAGGTCTTCAAAGGAAGGGTATTTATACCAATCTTTAATCCGTTGAAATACCACCGTTAAGAGATAGCATTAAATGCTATTTAATCCGTTGTGAGACATGCTTCTGAGAGCTTTGATATTTCTGACACGGTACAAGGTTGCTCCTGCCATAAAGTTTGCTACAAATGTTGCTGTAGAGGCTGCGTTGCAGAGATTTCCTCAGTGGTGTATGAAATTCAAAAACACCAGGAAAGGTCTCTGTGTTCCTTGCTATAAACGTGTTTGAAAAGGTACGTGCAGCAGAGGTTCAGAAAAAGTCTTCACAAACTTCAGCAGAGGGTGCCACGTCATAAATGAGACTTCAGACGACTTCAATACTTCAGACTAGAGGTGCCACGTCATCAAAAGACTTCAGACGACACTGATACTTCAGACGGGTTGAACTACTTCAGACAGCTTCAACTCTTCAGACGAGTTCTGCTTCTTCAGACAGCTTCAACACTTAGTCTTTTTATGTAGGCTCATAGTGACTCTTGCTGAAATCATAGATAAAACATTAAAGCATATGTGTATCTATGATAAATACTTTAAGTCAATTTGTCAACCATTAAAACTTGGGAATCTAGATGCTTAGTCTTCTTCTCTTGATCAACATACTTCTTTTCAAGTTTCTTAACTTTGGTCTTCAGCTTCAGATTTTCCTCAAACAAGTCTTGCTCAGATTCATACAAAATCAATTGGATGTAGGGGCAAACAAATCTAAGCACTCCAAAGCCTGGCTCCAAACTGTATTCAGAAGGTTTGAACACAGGGCAAAAAGAAGGTGCCAATGAGGTTCAGTACTACCCAGTCTTCATTAAAAGAGTCAACAAGTGGGGGAAAGTGATCTCTCAGATAGTGATAGGTGACATTGGTTGACTTTCCAAGTCCAACTTCAGAATCAGCATCAGGACCAGTTGATCCCGAAGAAGATCCAGCATCTTCTCTGATCTTCCAGTAAGAGGACCACATCCAATCTTGAAGTAGTTGATCCAGGCCTCCTCATTGGTTACTGATGAACTCTGGTAAAGATTCCCACTCTGATGGACTCATCATTTCAGACAGAGGTGCAGATGTAGAATAAACTTTAGCTTCTTTGAATTTCTCACCCTGACCTTCCTTTAAGGGATACCTAGGAACTATTCTATCAGGTTTCACCAAGATTTTAGTGGTTGGCCTGATTGAACAAGTTCTAGGAGGCCTGTAGCCTCTCATCCCAACTCCCTTCTGCAGATCCCTCTGAAACAGCTCAGACTCAGTGTTCAGCTGCCTCACGAAACTCCATTCATCATTATTCAGCCTGAGGGAATCATCTGAGAATGGATTGATGGGAGGCCCAAGTATGTGCAGGAGGGACAACACCCTTCATGATCTTTTCTAATCCTCCTGAAAGAGCACTGTATTGGTTGCTAACTTCAGCAACAGTTTTTTCTGATTAAGCCATGATGCAAGGATACAACAGGTGCTGGTCTGAAATACTGTAGCTCTTCAGACAGGTTGCCAAACTTAGGAAATGAGCAGGGATCAAAAAGAAGGAGAGATAACTATAGAGCATCAGCAAGCACTTGCTCTTCTTCAGCAAGGATCTCTTCTTGTTGTGAAGGTGGAGGAGATAAATGTGGTGAGGGTATAGGTGGTGGTGGTGAAGATGGTGATGGTAGTTGAGATTGAGGAGGTGAAGGTTCAGAAGATTGGATTACTTGAGGTGAAGGGGGATCAGATGGTTGATTTTCTGAAGGTTGTGGTGAGGTAGGTTCAGAGGGTTCAAAATGTTGATTTTCTGTTTGTGGAGGTGGTGATGGTTGTTTTACAGGTGATAGGGGTTTTGGTGAAGGTTGTGGTAAAGGTTGAGATGTTGGTTGAGGTGATGGTTGAGAGGGTTGCTAAGGTGTTTGTTTTTCTGGTGAGGAGGGTGGTGAAAGAGTTACATTATCAAATCTCACCTTAATTCTCTTGTAGGGAGGCTTGGTTACCTCAAATTCTTTTGCCTTTGCTTCCTTCTCTTCCTTCTCCCTTTGTGCTTGTTTTTCTTCCCTTTTTCTTTTAAAATACTCATGTGCCTTGACATAATTTTGGTATTTCCCAGCCATATCCTCTGCTTCTAGCTGAGAGGCAATACTTCTAGTCACCCTAGATTCAGGTGCAGTCTGAAGTAGCTTGCTTTTGGTCCTCCTTCTCTGAGGTGGACTTGACCTCTTCCTTTTCTTTGCTCCCTCAGCTATGGTTGCTTGCCTATCATCTTCAGCATAGGCCAATTGTGAAGCAATAGCAAGAGCTCTATCAGTCTTCTCTTGCTCTGCTTTCTTCTCCAGCTCCTCCTGCTCCAAAGCAGTAGCCAATGCTGCCACCTGAATGAGTTCAGGATCAGATGGGCAAGCAACCAATGGCTCAGCTACAACTGCATCAGTTTCATCTGCCTCTTGAGCCTGTCATTCCATTTCAGAAGTAGGTTGTGGAGTCTGTACAGGTTCAGACAACTGACCCACAATTTCAGATGGCCTTTGTGATGCCTTCTGAACAGGTTCAGACACCTGACTCTGCACAGATGCAGATGCTACCTTAGCAGCACTCCTTACAGTTAGCTTCTTCAATTTTCTTGAGGAGAGGGTTTTGATGGCTTGAACTCATGCCTCCTTATGTCTCCTCTGAGTTCATTCTCAAGAACCTCCATTGTTGTCTTCCTTCTTACGGCTTTCTCAAGAAGAAGGCTCTCCTTCATGGACGGAGAGGGAGGTCTTGGAGTCAGCTTCATTCCCATACTCTTGAGGTTTGATTCACCAAACACAGGTTGTGAAAGGCGATCAAAAAAGCCTCTCAATGGGGACTTTGAAATGCAGCAAGATCTGGTGATGATGGTATTGTGAGGGAAGCTCCCAGCAGAGTCTCTGAGACGCTTCTGCATGTGGTACATTATGATGTTAGGGAGGTTCACCTTCTTCTTCTGCAGTAGGTGAATCAGACTAAATCTCTCCAACTCAGAAAACATGGTTTCTGCTTCCACTCTTAGGGATTACAGAGCACCCTAAGATGGCATGCAAAACCCTAGCCTTGTCTGACATATGCTTTGCATCCAAACTTACTGGTTCAGAGGTTCCATACAGAAACTCTGTGAACTGCTTCTGTCCACCATTTCTTGCTTCCCCAGCCAGGAGTGAATACAGCTCCTTAAGTCCTGACCTCACAGAATATGAGCAAGGATATCTTCATCAACAAAGAAAGGGACAACCTCGTACTGTGGCCTTGATGCTAGTGTAGATACCCTGAGGATTGGGTATTCCTCTGCAGTAGCCCAGAAATCCAGCACACTCTGCTCATGCCACTGTGTCAGTTGTGATTGAAATACGGGAGTCCACCCGGCTGCATCGAACTCAGCAAATAAGTTCATTCCCAGAGATTGAAGATCCTCCAAGAATACACCCTTAGTCTTCACGATGTTACTTCCAGCAGATTCTTAGGAGCCATTGAAGAGTTTTCTCAGGAACTTGAGAGAGAAATAAATTGCTTGTAGAAGAAGGATCTCAAGAGGTGAATACAGAATAGTGAACAGTGAAGTTCTCTGACTCGCTAGCTTCTGTATTTACAGACCCATGAAGTAATGATGGCATGTACTGGCTGCGCAAACATAGGAAAACATACGAAGTGGAAGAGACAAAATAAATGGAATTAAACCGTCTCAGAAAGCCACATCATTTGTTTACTTCAGACAAGTGACAGATTTCAGGACACCCATATAGATTTCAGACAACCGAAAATTTCAGACAAGTCACTTGTTTCAGACACATCATTTTCAACAGATCATATCATACACAATCAAAATGCATGTATGTTCAGATTATTTCTAATGAACTTAAATCTATCTTCAGTTAGAGGTTTTGTGAATATATCAGCCCATTGATGCTCTGTATCAATAACTGAATATCAAAAACACCTTTCTGAACATAGTCTCTAATGAAATGATGTTTTATTTCTATATGTTTAGCCCTAGAATGTTGAATGGGATTTTTAGACAAATTAATAGCACTTGTATTATCACACAAAACAAGTATAGCAGATATAGTAATGTTAAATCTTCTTACTGATACTTCACCCATAACAGTTTTGAGCAACAACTGGCTGCTGAGATGTATTCTGCTTCAGCTGTTGATAAGGCAATTGTGCTTTGCCTTTTGCTTGACCAACTAATCATATTTTCTCCAAAGAAATGACATCCACCACTAGTGCTTTTTCTTTCAATTCTGTCTCCAGCAAAATCAGCATCACAGTAACCTATTAACCTGCAATCCTTAATTTTCTTATAGCACAGACCAAGATTAGTAGTACCTTTAAGATATCTGAAAATTCTTTTTACAGCTTTGTAGTGAGTACTCCTTGGATCAGATTGAAATCTAGCACACAGACATACACTGAACATTATGTCAGGTCTGCTTGCTGTTAGATATAATAATGATCCAATCATTCCTCTATACAAAGTTTGATTCACTGGTTCTTCCTTCTCATCTTTATTTAAAGATGCAGAGGGATGCATTGGAGTTGACATGGGTTTGCAATCATGTAAGTTAACTTCTTAAGCATTTCCTTTGTATATTTTTCTTGATGGATCCATATACAATCAGAATCTTGCTTAATCTGAAGTCCTAAGAAAAATTTTAGTTCACCCATTAACTCATTTCAAACTCTGATTGCATTAACTCTGAAAACTCCTTGCATAATGAAGAGTCAGTTGAACCAAAGATAATGTCATCAACATATATCTGAACAAGTATAAGATCTTTGTTAGACTGTTTTCTAAAGAGAGTGTTATCCACTTTTCCTCTTCAAAACCATTTAAGATTAGAAAACTGCTCAATCTGTCATACCAAGCTCTTGGGGCTTGTTTCAGACCATAGAGAGCCTTTTTGAGTTTGAAAACATGTTCAGGAAAAGCAATATCTTCAAAACCAGGGGGGTTTGTCTAACAAAGGACTTCTTCTTCAATGAGACCATTGAGGAAGGCACTTTTAAACATCCATTTGATATAGCTTGATGCCACTATTTACAGGCATAAGATAAAAGAATTCTAATTGCTTCTAACCTGGCCACTGGGGCAAAGGTTTCATTGAAATCAATACCTTCTTGCTGGTTGTATCCTTGAGCAACTAATCTTGCCTTGTTTCTGACTACCTTGCCTTCTTCAGACAGCGTGTTTCTGAACACCCATTTGGTTCCAATAATAGTTTCCCATGGGTTTAGGAACAGGGTCCAGACATCACTCCTAGCAAACTGATTCAGCTCTTCTTGCATGGCTAGGATCCACCCTTCATCATGCAAAGCTTCATTAATGTTCTTTGGCTCTATTCAGACAGGAGAGCAAGAGAATTCAGATTCTTGAATTTTGATCTTGTCTTAACTCCTTCTGAAGTGCTGCCAATGATTTGCTCTTTAGGATGATGTGATTTGTATTTCCAATCAGGTTTCTGAGGAGGTATCAAATCTGTTTGTTCTGTCTGAAACTCAACATTTGTCTGAAGAGGTTTAGTAACAGTAGGTACTTCAGACAGCTGCTCATCCTTCAAGCTACTGTGGTCATTAAGATCCATTCCTGCAAAATCATCCTCTAGATCTGATAGTGTCCCTATCAGTCTCTTTGTTATCATTGAATTTAACATGAATAGTTTCTTCAACAGTTAAAGTTCTAGAGTTATACACTCTATAGGCTTGAGGTGTTTCAGAATATCCAATGAAAAATCCTTTATCAGACTTTGCATCAAAGTTTCCAAGATCATCCTGGGTGTTGAGTATAAAAACATTCACAGACCAAAGGTGTGGGAAATATGATATGTTGGGTTTCTTCTTCCTTTCCACAGTTCTATACGGAGTCTTTTTCAATAATTGTTCTTACCAATATTCGTTTGAAGGTAACATGTTATACTAACAGCTTCTGCCTAGAAGGATCTTGGTAAGCTGCATGAGTTGAGCAGGTCCTTCTTGCCATCGCTTGCAAACTTCTGTTCTTTCTCTCAACAACCCCATTCTGTTGAGGTGTTCTAGCCACAGAGAAATTGTGTGAGATCCCATTCTCATCACAGAACATTTGAAAGTTTGCATTCTCAAACTCTCCACCATGATCACTTCTGATAACAGAAATACAGAATCCTTTCTCATTCTGTACCTTCTTGCAGAATATTGTGAAATTCCTAAAAGTCTCATCCTTGCTTCTTAGGAATAACACCCATGTAAATCTAGAATAGTCATCAACAATGACCAAACCATATTTCTTACCACTAAGACTTTCTGTTCTAATAGGACCAAACAAGTCAATGTGTAAAAGTTCTAGTGGTCTGCTAGTTGAAACAACATCCTTACTCTTAAAAGAGTGTCTTGTTTGTTTCCCTTTCAGACAGCTTTCACATAAAATGTCAGATTTGTATGAAAGCTTGGGCAATCCTTTAACAAGATTGTGTTTTGCTAACCTTGAGATTAATCTCAAGCTGGCATGCCCAAGTCTTTGATGCAAATCTGTTTTTCATCTTCAACAGAAAGGAAACATTTACATTTTGACTTGCTAGATCCTCTAGATCAATTTTGTACACATTGTGTGTCTCTTAGCAGTAAAGAGGGTTTGCTCAGAGGAGTCTTTGACTATGCATCCTTCCTTAGTAAAGGATACCACATAACCACTGTCACATAATTGACTTATGCTCAGTAAATTATGCTGTAGTCCCTCCACTAGGAGTACATTTTTAATAAGGGATGAAGGAGATATACCTACAGTCCCTATTCCAATGATCTTCCCTTGCTGATTTCCACCAAAGGTGACCACTCCACCAGCTCTAGGTCTAAGGTTTTGGAACAAAGACCTTTCTCCTGTCATGTGTCGCGAGCACCCACTGTCCAGGTACCATTTGTGGGGTCTCCTTTGTCCTGTTAAACACATCTGCAACAGGAATAATTAAGTTTTTAGGTACCCATATTCTTTTGGGTCCTTTCTTGTTAGCTTTGGGCCTTGTTTTTCTCTTGTGTTTGCACTGAGCCATTGTGTCCAGGCTTACCACAGTGAGAACACCCAGTAACCTTCTTTTTGCCTTTAGAAAAATTTAAGACAGTAGGAGGTTCAGACATGTTATGATCACAAAAGCCTAGTCCACTTTTGTCAAGGGAATGCCTTTGATTTCCAAGCATTATATTCAGATTTTTAGTTCCTTTGACAAATTTGGCCAGATCTTTTGTCAGTTCCACAACCTGCTTCTGAAGTTTCTCATTCTCTTCAGACACAGCTTGTGAACTGCAGTTTTTAGTCTCAAGAATTTTTTCTTGAGCATAATATGTTCTATCTCAAGTGCCTCATATTTGTTACACATTTCTGTGTGGGCTTTGGATAGATTCTTATACTCTTGGAAAAGTTCCTTGGAACTTTCCACCAGATCATCATACATTTCTTGTAGAGTAAGAGGAAATACCTCAGCTTCAGAGCTGTCTGAAGATGGTAGACTAGCCATGAGACACAGATTTGCCTCTTCTGAAGTGTCTTCTTCTTCTTCTGAGGTTGATTCATCAAGGTCTTCCCATGTTGCCATAAGACCTTTCTTCTTTTTGAAAAACTTCTTCTTCTTGAAGTTGTTTTTCTTCAGTCTTGGGCAATCAGCCTTCATATGCCCTGGTTGCTTACATTCAAAGCAAATAATTTTATCAGTGTTAGACTCTTTACCTGTCTTACCTGATTTGGATGATGAAGGTTGGTTCTTTCTGAACTTTCCTCTGTTCTGCAACATTCTCTTGATCTTTCTGCTTAAAAGAGCAAGATCATTGTCATCTTCTGAGCTATCTTCAGAATCTTCATCTGCTTCTGAAGTTTCCTCAGCTTGCATAGCCTTCATGCTGCCATGCCTAGACTGTTTGGCCTTGGAGTTTAGAGCTAGAGACTTCTTCTGTTGTCATCTTCTCCAAGCTCAAGCTCATGGACTTTGAGAGATCCCAACAGTTCTTCCATTCTCAGAGAGTTCAAATCTCTTGCCTCTTGAATGGCAGTGACTTTGGGTCTCCAGGACTTAGGTAGACTTCTTAGAATCTTCCTGTTGTTGTCTCCAGATTCATAGGTTCTTCCTAAGGACCTGAGTCCATTGGTTATGGTCTGAAACCTCCCAAACATTTGGTCAATGGTTTCAGTTTCTTCCATCTTAAACATCTCATACTGATGTATAAGCATGCTGATTTTGGATTGCTTGACAGTTTCAGTCCCTTCATGGGCTGCTGCAAGAGTATCCCAAATCTCCTTGGCAGAAGTGCATCCATGGACCTTCTCATATTCTGATTTATTCAAGGAACATATCAGATAGAGTTTGGCTTTAGCGTTCATCTGGACTCTAGTCTTCTGCTCCAAGGTCCATTCAGTCTTAGGTATAGGCACACCATTTTGCATAGGCACATAGTCTCCATCAGTGACCACATCCCAAACATCAATGTTGTTGCTCTCAATGAACAACTTCATACGATCTCTCCAGTAGTGGTAATCCACTCCATTGAATGCTGGGGGTCTTGTGATAGAGGCTCCTTCTGTGATGTATTGCCTGTTGCTGTTAGAAGCTTCCATTTGGATCTTTCAGTCCTCAAACACTTGTTAGGTGCTTCAACCCTGAGTAGAGCTCTGGTACCAACTGTAGGAACACAGGGAAACACTAGAAGGGGGGTTGAATAGTGTTTCTAAATATTTTAGAAAGCTTTTCGCAAACAGGGTTAAAAACACGATTTCAGACAGGCTTTAAGGGGCTGTCTGAAGTTTTCAGACGGCTTGTAAAAACTAATTTTAAAAGATGTTTTGTGCCTTTATAAAATATCAGATTAATTACTCTGACCCCTTGATTAGTATAAAAAGAATTGATAAGAGATAAGGGTAAGAAAACTTAGCCAAGGAATTTATCCTGGTTCACTCACTACCACTGTGAGCTACGTCCAGTCCCAATGCCAACTAGCAATTGGATTTTCTCTTAATCTTTCAAGATTACAAGTATTCTTTTACAGTCAAGCCTCTTCAGGCTCTACAACCAAGTATTCTTTTACAGTCAAGCCTCTCCAGGCTCAAACCAACAAGTATTCTTTTTCAGACAAGCCTCTCCAGGCTCAACAAAAAATACAGAGAAGATAAAATGCTTAAGCTTACAAACTATATCAGTCTTGAAGCTTAAACAATTACAAATGTACAGAAAAACTGAGGTATGCTCAGGATAATACAATATGTGTACAAAGATAAAGATTATCAGAGTTGTTGCAGCGAAAAACTTGCAAGTTTTTGTTCTTTTAAAAAATTCTTCTCTTTGATGGTCTTCAAAGGAGGGGTATTTATACCCAATCTTAATCCGTTGAAATACCACCGTTAGAGATAGCATTAAATGCTATTTAATCCGTTGTGAGACATGCTTCTGAGAGCTCTGATATTTCTGACACGGTACAAGGTTGCTCCTGCCATAAAGCTGCTACAAATGTTGCTGCAGAGGCTGCGTTGCAGAGATTTCCTCAGTGGTGTATGAAATTCAAAAACACCAGGAAAGGTCTCTGTGTTCCTTGCTATAAACGTGTTTGAAAAGGTACGTGCAGCAGAGGTTCAGAAAAGTCTTCACAAACTTCAGCAGAGGGTGCCACGTCATAAATGAGACTTCAGACGACTTCAATACTTCAGACTAGAGGTGCCACGTCATCAAAAGACTTCAGACGGCACTGATACTTCAGACGGGTTGAACTACTTCAGACAGCTTCAACTCTTCAGACGAGTTCTGCTTCTTCAGAAGCTTCAACACTTAGTCTTTTTATGTAGGCTCATAGTGACTCTTGCTGAAATCATAGATAAAACATTAAAGCATATGTGTATCTATGATAAATACTTTAAGTCAAATTTGTCAACCATTAAAACTTGGAATCTAGTTGTCTTAAAACATCATAAACAAACCTTATGATATTTTTGAGACTCAACACTCCCTGCCCCCGGTCCCGCTCCACACGGGTACCATTAGAGGCGACAAAATGGACTAATTCGACCAGAATCACCCATAAAAAGGTAGGGTTCGAACCTTTATTTTAGAAGTTCGAATAACTTCGAAATTTTTAACATAACCTGATAAAGCCTGCTACCCGCAAAAAGATCGAGTAGCCTGGAAAACCTGCAAAAAAAAGGTATGCCCGTAAAAAATGTAGTGTTCGAGCCTTTATTTTAGAAGTCTGAATAACTCCCTAACTTTTTAACTCGGTCCATGGAAACCTGCTACTCGTATCGTGTTGATGATGTGGCTCATATAGCCGTTATGTAATAGTGTCTCAAACGGTTGCTTCTTCTTAAGCAAATAAGTGTTCAGAAGACCCTGTTCTGACACTTCTATAGATGAGCTCTTTTGAGAGATTTTCTCGATATATCTCCGCTAATTCTCTCTCTTAATTTTCTTCTGCTTTTTTAGCTTTTTTCTGATTTCCTTTGGAGTGTATATGAGGAGATATCCGTTGGATTTGTCCTTTTGCTTATTTTGTATATGCTCCCTTTTTATTTGCTTCCTGACACCATTTCTTCTTACTTCTTTGAATGAGGTGTTTAGTCCAAAAACTGTTGCTGCAGTTTCTTCTTTGACTATATGATAATATAAACATTTAATCATAATCTTTGCTTCTATGTTGAGAGTTGTTTCATGCATTCAAAGTGTTAATACGTTCAGATGATTGATCTCTCCAATCTTCATATATACTCTGATGCTTGCTTTTATCATATTGTAATTTTATGAGCTTCAACAAGTGCTCATGGATGCTTCATTCTTCTCTTCTTCTTCTTCTTCTTCTTCTTCTTCTTCTTCTTCTTCTTCTTATAAAATATTTCTTCTGATGTTCAGATGATAGTAGCTTCATTCTTCTTCTTCTGAGATTTAGATAAAGATGTTGAATTAAATGTATTTTATTTAAACATCTTTCTTGTTGCTTTTACTTAGTCTTCTATCCCATTCTGGACAACCAACAGGTGCAGGTGCAGGCGCAGTAGGTCTGCGCACACAAAAATGCCTTTGTTGCAGGTGCAGCAGTCATTGGAGAAAGTCATTGCAGAGTTTCCTTATTTGTGCAAGACTTTGGTCGAGGTATAAAAGCATGTTTAGCTTTTATACTAAAATGCCTTTTGTTTCAGGTGCACCAGTCATTGGAGAAAATCATTGCAGAGTTTCCTTATTTGTGCAAGACTTTGATCGAGGCATAAAAGCATGTTTAGCTTTTATACTGAAATAAGTGTACTCCATTTTGGTAGAGAGTGATTTACACTTTAGCAACGTCTTTAAGAGATCAATTCTTGATTCTGTTTGTAGACTTCTTCAGATAGTCTTCACGTCTTCAGACGGTCTTCACGTCTTCAGACGGGTTGCGCACTTCAGACAGCTTCAGCAATTCAGACGAGTTGCATTCTTCAGACAGCTTCAACACTTTAGACGAGTTGCTTACTTCAGACAACTTCAACGCTTCAAACGAGTTGTGTACTTCAGACAGCTTCTACGCTTCAGACAACCTTTATATTAAATCCTGCATTTGTTCTTCTGATCCTGATCTTCTGATTCTTATTTTGTTCATCAAGTCTTCTTATGAATATTCCAACCTGAAACACAATCAACAAACCAATACCTTTCTCAGTAGAATCTGTTTATATAATCTTATTTGTTCTTATTATGTTCTTATATAATCTTATTTGTTAATCATTAAAACTAAAGGATATTAAGTCTTTGAGTCAGGTTTGAATGCTCAAACTGATTAATAGACTTCACAATCTCCCCCTTTTTAATGATGACAAATTTGTTTAAAATACATAAATCTGAAAGGAGTTTTAAAGATAAAAGAATAAATGCTCCCCCTCAGATGGTGATCTCTTAAACTGATTTGATCAAAAATACTTATCAGTTTCTTATTTACTCCCCCTGAGTCCTGTGATCACTTCAGATTCAGATTTTGTTAGTTTTTAATACTCCCCCTTTTGGTAGCTTCATTCTTCTGAGATTTAGATAAAGATGTTGTCAAAGAATGGAGTCCAGCCAACAGCATCAAATTCCTCAGTTAAGTCCATTCCCAGGTTTCTGAGGTCCTCAAGGTCCACACCTTTTGATCTGACCACATTCCCACCAGAGCTGGAAGACTTCTTTGGTGCCATTGAAGTTGCAGAGAAAACTTGAGAGAAAAATGGTTGCTAGAGAGAAGAAGAAGTTCAAACAGTGCTGAGAGAAAGTGTAAGACTTCCTCGACACTCTTACTCCTGCATTTATAGACTCACGATGCAATGATGGCTAGTACTGGCTGCGCAGACACTGGGTAACGTGCGAAGTGGAAGAGACAAAATAAATGGAATTAAACCGTCTCAGATAGCCACGTCAGCAAGTCATTTCAGACAAGTGAGAAATTTCAGACACATAAAATTTCAGAAACCCTAAAATTTCAGACATGTCACAATTTCAGACACCCTGGAATTTCAGACGCTCTAACATATCAGACAGTATCATACACAATCAATTATTAGAAAATGCATGTATGTTCAAATTATTGCGTATGAACTTAAATCTATCTTCAGCCAGGGGTTTTGTGAATATATCTGCCCATTGATGCTCTGTTTCAATGAACTGAATATAAAAAACACCTTTCTGAACATAGTCTCTAATAAAATGATGCTTGATTTCTATATGCTTAGCCCTAGAATGTTGGATAGGATTTTTAGACAAATTAATTGCACTTGTATTATCACACAAAATAGGTATAGCAGAGATAGGAATATTAAAGCCCTCAAGCTGATACTTCACCCATAGCAGTTGTGAACAACAACTGGCTGTTGAGATGTATTCTGCTTTTGCTGTTGATAATGCAATGGTGCTTTGTCTTTTGCTTGACCAGCTGATCATGTTACTTCCAAAGAAATGACATCCTCCACTGGTGCTCTTCTTTCTATTCTATCTCCAGCAAAGTCAGCATCACAGTATCCTATTAAACCTGCATCCTTGTCTTTCTTATAGCATAGACCAAGATTAGTAGTGCCTTTAAGATATCTAAAAATTCTCTTAACAGCTTCGTAATGAGTAGTCTTGGATCTGATTGAAATCTAGCACAAAGACACACACTGAACATTATGTCAGGTCTGCTTGTTGTTAGATACAATAAAGAGCCAATCATTCCTCTATACAAAGTTGATTCACTGGTTCTTCATTTTCATCCTTGCTTAAAGATGAAGAGGGATGCATAAGAGTTGAATGGGTTTGCAATCATTTAGTTAAACTTCTTGAGCATTCTTTTGTATATTTTTCTTGATGGATCCATATACAATCAGAATATGCTTAATCTGAAGTCCTAAGAAAATTTTAGTTCTCCCATTAAACTCATTTCAAATTCTGATTGCATCAACTCAGAAAACTCCTTGCACAGAGAAGAATTAGTGAACCAAAAATAATGTCATCAACATATATCTGGACAAGTATAAGATCTTTGTTAGATTGTTTTCTAAAAAGAGTTGTATCTACTTTTCCTCTTTCAAAACCATTTTTGATAAGAAAACTGCTCAATCAGTCATACCAAGCTCTTGGGGCTTGTTTCAGACCTAAAGAGCCTTTTTCAGTTTGAAAACATGATCGGAAAAAAGCTATATCTTCAAAACCAGGGGGTTGTCTAACAAAAACCTCTTCTTCAATGAATCCATTGAGAAAAACACTTTTGACATCCATTTGATATAGTTTGATGCCATTATTTACAGCATAAGAGAGAAGAATTCTAATTGCTTCTAACCTGGCAACAGGGGCAAAGGTTTCAGTGAAGTCAATACCTTCTTGTTGATTGTACCCTTGAGCCACCAATTGCCTTGTTTCTGACCACTTTTCCTTCTTCAAACAGCTTGTTTCTGAACACCCATTTGGTTCCAATAATAGTTTTCCCATGGGGTTAGGAACAAGGGTCCATACATTACTCTAGCAAATTGATTTAGCTCCTCTTGCATGGCTAGGATCCACCCTTCATCATGCAGAGCTTCATCAATGTTCTTTGGCTCAATTTCAGACAGGAAAGAAGAGAATTCAGATTTGTGAATTTTGATCTTGTCTTAACTCCTTCTGAAGTGCTACCAATGATTTGCTCTTTTGGATGATGTGATTTGTATCTCCAGTCAGGTTTCTGAGGTGATATCAAATCAGTCTGAGACTCAACATTTGTCTGAAGAGGTTCAGATGGTGCTTCAGACACCTGTTCATCCTTCCTGTTGTCATGAGTATTCAGCTCCATTCCTGCAAAATCATCTTCTAGATCTGATAGTTCCCTATCAGTCTCTTTGATGTCATTGAATTTAACATGGATTGATTCCTCTACAATTAAAGTTCTAGAGTTATAAACTCTATAGGCTTTAGATGTTTCAGAATAACCTATGAAAATCCTTGTCAGATTTTGCATCAAATTTTCCAAGATCATCCTTGGTGTTGAGTATGAAACACTCACATCCAAAGGGATGGAAATATGATATGTTGGGTTTCCTTCCTTTCCACAATTCATAAAGAGTCTTTTCGAATTGGTCTTACCAATATTCTGTTTTGAAGGTAGCAAGTTGTGTTAATAGCTTCTGCCCAGAAGGATCTTGGTAGGTTGCATGAGTTGAGCATGGTTCTACCCATTTCTTGCAAGCTTCTGTTCTTTCTCTCAACAAACCCCATTTGATGAGGTGTGTTCTTGCCACAGAGAAATTGTGTGAGATCCCATTCTCATCACAGAACGGTTGGAAGTTGCATTCTCAAACTCTCCACCATGATCACTTCTGATGACATATACATAATCCTTTTTCATTTTGTACCTTCCTGCAGAATATTGTGAAATTCCTGAAAGTTCATCCTTGCTTCTTAGGAATAATACCCATGTGTATCTAGAATAGTCATCAACAATGACCAAACCATATATTTTACCACTAATGCTTTCTGTTCTAATAGGACCAAACAAGTCAATATGTAATAGTTCTAAAGGTTTGCTAGTAGAACAACATCCTTACTCTTAAAAGAGTGTCTTGTTTGTTTTTCAGACAGCTTTCACATAAAATGTCAGATTTGTAAGAAAGCTTGGGCAGTCTTTTAACAAGGTTGTTGTTTTGCTAACTTTGAGATTAATCTCAAGCGGCTGCATGCCCAAGTCTTGATGCCAAATCTGTTTTTCATCTTCAACAGAGATGAAACATTTACATTTTGACTTGCCAACTCCTCTAGATCAATTTTTACACATTATTGTGTCTCTTAGCAGTAAAAAAGGATTTGATCATGAGAGTCTTTGACTATATATCCTTCTTTAGTAAAGGAGACCACATATCCACTATCACATAATTGACTTATGCTCAGTAGATTGTGCTGAAGTCCCTCTACTAGAAGAACATTCTTAATAAGGGATAAAGGAGATATACCTACAGTCCCTATACCAGTGATCTTCCCTTGCTGATTTCCAACAAAGGTGACCACACCTCCTGCTCTGGGCCTAAGGTTTGGAACAAAGACCTTTCTCCTGTCATGTGTCGCGAGCACCCACTGTCCAGGTACCATTTGTGGGGTTTTCTTTGTCCTGTTAAACACATCTCAACTTTAGAGCTGTCTGATGAGGGCAGGCTGACCATGAGACACAGGTTGACCTCTTCTGAAGTGTCCTCCTCTTCTTCTGAGGTAGACTCATCAAGATCCTCCCATGTTGCCATCAGACCCTTCTTCTTCTTGAAGAACTTCTTCTTATTGAAGGTGTTCTTCTTCAGTCTTGGGCATTATGCCTTCATGTGACCTGGTTGTTTGCACTCAAACAAGTAATTTTGTCATTTTGAGAGTCTTACCTGATTTACCTGCTTTAGAGGTTGAAGGTTGGTTCTTTCTGAACTTTCCTCTATTTTGCAGCATTCTCTTGATCTTCCTACTTAGAAGAGCAAGATAATCATCTTCGAGCTATCTCCAAAATCTTCATCTGCTTGCATAGCCTTCATGTTGCCATCCCTAGGCTGTTTGGCCTTGGAGTTTAGTGCTAGAGACTTCTTCTTGTTGTCATCTTCTCCAAGCTCAAGCTCATGGACCTTGAGAGATCCCAACAGTTCTTCATTCTAAGAGAGTTTAAGTCTCTTGCCTCTTGTATGGCAGTAACTTTGGGTCTCCAGGACTTAGGCAAACTTCTTAGAATCTTCTATTGTTGTCTCCAGATTCATAAGTTCTACCTAAGGACCTGAGTCCATTAGTCATAGTCTGAAACCTTCCAAACATCTGGTCAATGGTTTTAGATTCCTCCATCTTGAACATCTCATATTGATATATGAGCATGTGATCTTGGATTGCTTGACAGTTTCTGTCCTTCATGGGCTGCTACAAGAGTATCCCATATCTCCTTGGCAGAAGTACATCCATGAACCTTCTCATACTCTGATTTATTCAAAGAAACATATCAGATAGAGTTTGGCTTTGGAATTCATTTGTACTCTAGCCTTCTGCTCCAAGGTCCATTCAGCCTTAGGAATGGGCACTCCATTATGCATAGGCATATAGTCTCCATCAATGACCACATCCCAGACATCAATGTTGTTGCTCTCAATGAACAACTTCATACGATCCCTCCAGTAGTGGTAATCCACTCCATTGAATGCTGAGGGCCTTGTGATAGAGGCCTTCAGAGATGTATTGCCTATTGTTGTGGAAGCTTCCATCTGGATCTTTAGTCCTCAACACTTGTTAGGTGCTCATCAAGCGCTTACCATCAGGCCAAAAGCTATAGCTGATAGCAAGGGCGCAACTTTATTTCCTTAAGGGATAGAGCCGCATTTAGTTAAGGGGCTGCGCCCGTTAAAGGCGCCATGGGTTGGGATGTTAAGCCCATCGAATCCTAAGGGTGACGCTAACAATTAAGCCAACAATCTCCCCCCCAGTGTCAGCCGGGGGATTCGAACCCATGACCTTGCTCTGATACCACTTTATGGATCAAGCGCTTACATCAGGCCAAAAGCTATAGCTGATAGCAAGGGCGCAACTTTATTTCCTTAAGGGATAGAGCCGCATTTAGCTTAGGGGCTGCGCCCGTTAGAGGCGCCATGGGTTGGGATGTTAAGCCCATCGAATCCTAAGGGTGACGCTGACAATTAAAGCCAACAATAGCCTTTATGGATCAAGCGCTTACCATCAGGCCAAAAGCTATAGCTGATAGCAAGGGCGCAACTTTATTCCTTAAGGGATAGAGCCGCATTTAGCGTAAGGGGCTGCGCCCGTTAGAGGCGCCATGGGTTGGAGTTAAGCCCATCGAATCCTAAGGGTGACGCTGACAATTAAAGCCAACAATCCCCCCCCAGTGTCAGCCGGGGGATTCGAACCCATGACCTTGCTGATACCACTTTATGGATCAAGTGCTTACCATCAGGCCAAAAGCTATAGCTGATAGCAAGGGCGTAACTTTATTTCCTTAAGGGATAGAGCCGCATTTAGCGTAAGGGGCTGCGCCCGTTAGAGGCGCCATGGGTTGGGATGTTAAGCCCATCGAATCCTAAGGGTGACGCTGACAATTAAAGCCAACACATCGAACCAAGTAGCCCAAATTTCTAACTCTAAATACCATCTCTTCACATGAAGGAAATGGAGAGTCACACATGAGCCCATTATAAAACCTGAAAATTGTTTTGGCTCTCCTACTCGAAATTAAAATGGCCACACCTACCATCAAGGGTAGATTCACTCACCATTTATATTCCAATTTGTGAGTGGTATATATAGAAGTAGAAGCCATCATCACCACTCGTACTCTTCATATGGCTCTTATCAACCCAAACATGAGATCTCATCCTCACAGCCTGTTTATTTAGAAGAAAGTACAACTATACAATAATTGATTAATGGAATATATCATTTGTGTAAAAAATTTTTACATTAGATATTTAATGATATGTTATCACATCATTTAATGAATATGGCACATCATATATTATTAAATTCAATAAATAGTGTGGCAATAAATCGTCATTGGGGTTATTTGTGTGAAACATTTTACACTGACAATATATATTCATTAACTCTAAATTCTTTTTGATAAGCTAATGAATTAATATGAGTACAAGGGGTACTCAAACCCATTACAAACTTTCAACCAGCATAGTACAAAAACAAATCATAAAGTCTGACAAGGAAAACAACTCATCAGTACACCTGCTTAACTTGGAGAATTATTAATGATTCAACTAACTAAAATAAACACCCAAACCACCACCAAGCTTGAATAATTAAGAATAAATCAACTAAGACCAACAATCTACTTGAAGAGCAAAACCCAAAAATGCCAAATTCTAAGCCTGTTGCAGTAGAAGTAATTCAGGAACAACAACGAAATAGAATCAAGATACTAAACCAGAAACAACAACAATAGGGAGCAAAAGACAGATAACAATTGGATACACAACAAGCAAAATTCAGAAAGAAAACAGTAACAGTCCACAATGAAATAACCACTAAAATGAATCAAAACCTAAGCTGAGACACATAAAAGACTGCATAGGCCAAAAACAAAACTAATAAGAGAAATGAATATCTTCAGCCTTTAACCACTTCCCAAGGCCGTAGTTTTATCAATTCTAATATATCATTTGGAGCTAGGAACTTATTTCAAAAAGTAGCTCCATTTCATGCCAACCGTAAACTCCATGAGACAGTAAGCCAAATCACAACCCATATTCTTCCGCATTTTAGATTTACAATTTGGAAGTCCCAAAAATTGTTCATAATGTGCAACAAGGAGTTATGATGCAAACATGAAAAATCAAACCATTCCAATAAAAGCATCCAAAATTGATAGGCAAGAATACACTAAAAAATATTTGAGAAAATGTTTCCAAATATTTTCTGCACCACACACGAGCAACATCATCATTATGTAGAATATCCCTCTTAACTAAATTTGCTTTAGAAGGAATTCTATTCAACAACATCCTTCAAGCAAAGCAGGATACCTTAGTTGGAACTAAGTTACACCAAATAAACCTATGCAAAGAATCTCTGCATACAAAGAATCATTGACAATAGTTCGATAGGCTGATTTTACTAAATAAAGACCTTTAGAACCAGCTTTCCGGCACCAAGTATCTTCAGCACTTTCATGAACCTGAATTAAAGCTAAATCCAGCAACAACAAGGATGGCCGGGATACTTCCCCCTGAAATAATTGTCTTCTCCAACACTAATTCCACCTAAATATTCACATCACTTCTAACAATCATATTTTCCACTGAAGCCTCTCTTGAACTGCTACTTGAGAAAATTCTACTATACCGTTCAAAAAAATGGAATTGAAGTGACCAAGACTCACGCCAAAAAGATATGCCTCCCATTTCCAACCAGTCACAAGCTAAGCCAACACCCTCTTCAACACTCCACAAAACTAACCGCCACCAAGACCCAACAACCCTTCCCCTTTTCTTACTCACTAAAACACACTCCATAGATAGAAATTAACACTTTATTCCAAAAACTATCCATCTCAATTAAAAGACGACATCTCCACTTCCCTAGAAGAGCACAATTAAAAGTTGCCAAAACTCTTTACCTAGACCCCCATGTTGTTTCCTTCGACAAACAACATCCCACACAACCCACACTGATTTCTTATGATCATCATCCCCACCACATAGAAAATTTTTAAATAAAGATTCGAGATGAGAAATGATATCTGTGGGAGCCTTGAAAGAGGGAAGAAAATAAATCAGGATCAAGTCGAGGATAAATTTCAAGAGGACAAGTCTACCACCAAAGAATAACAATTTTCTTTTCCACTTAGATATCCTTTTCTCAACCTTTCGAATGTCTGGTTGCCAAGTCCACAATCGCTTTGGATTTGCTACAACTGATAATCCTAAATAAGAACATAGGAAAAGTACCAACTTTACAATTAAAAATTGAGTCATAAGCTCCAGCCACACCAAATCAACATTAACACCTATAAGTTGCTTTAAGAAAATTGACTTTAAGTCATAAACCAACTCAAATAGTTGTAAAACAACTTTAATAGCCCACCCATTACTGAAAGAAGCTTCTCCCAAAAAAAATTGTATCATTAACATACTGAAGGTGTGATACTAAGATTCCATCCCTGCCTTAGACATTAAAGAATTAAACCCCTCCACAGCAATTAAAAATAGAAAAGGAGTCAATGGATATCCTTCCCTCAACCCTCTACCAATCCCAATTCATGTGAGGGACTCCCATTAACAAAAACTAATATTCTAGGAATATGTAGGCATTACTATCCACATCCTCTACTTCATTGGAGATCCCATTCTCTCCATAACAAACTGTAAGAACTGCCAACTAATAGAATCATAAGCCTTTTCAAAATCAACCTTAAAAAAATAACAAGGCATTTTACTTCTTTTTGCCTCCTCCAAAACTTCATTTGCAATGACAGCACTATAATAAATGGATCTACCTTCCAGGATTGCCAATTGGCAGTCATAGATTACATGACCAGTCACCTTTCTCAACCGACTTGCCAACAATTTAGCCAAGACGTTGTACATACAACCTTTTAGAGAAATAGGTCGAAACTCCTCTACTTTTTGGGGATTTTTTAGTCATAGGCAACCATAACAATAAAAGAATTGTTTGAACCTTTAACTAACTTACCATGGGCATGAAATCATGAAGAAAATCCAAAAAGTCAAGCTTTACTATATCCCAGAAGTCCTTAATGAAAGTAAAATTGAAACTGTCAAGACCCGGGCTTTTTTGAACCCTCGCAATCCATATCGCAACCTTCACTTCTTCCTCTGTGAAACATAATAAAAGTTAAAGCATCCTCTTCTTGCAACGATTTAAAATTATACATATGTAGATGAGGTCTTTGCCATAAATCCTACTGGAAATGTCTCTCAAAAAAACCTTTAACTGCCTCTTTAAGATTTTATGGCTGCGAGTATGTCCCGTTATTCACCTTCAAGCTCCTGATATCATTATGAAGCCATCCCTTGCTAATACAAGAATGGAAATTTTTTATTAGCATCTCCTGCTTCTAACCATGAGAGTCGTGATTTATGGAACAAAAGTCGATCCTTCAAAGAAATATACTCACATGGTTTGGCCCTCCACTCCTTTCTTGTTGCACTTCATCCACATATAAAGTATATTCTTCATTTTTAAGATCCAACTCATTTACACATTCTCTTGCCTTATCGATTTTACCATCCAAGTCACCAAAATCTCCTTATTCGAGTTACGTAACCTGTATTTTTAATTGTTTAAGTTTTTCCTTTAATACAAGGCAACCCTCTCATCCACCTTGATCGCCTTCCATTAATTATTTTACAAAGTCTACATATTTGACCTATTCCCTCCAACAATCAAGAACTCTAAAAAGTTTTGGCCCCCAATTAATATCCTCATTTTTCAACAAAATAACACAATGATCCGATACACTCATTTTTAAAACCCATTGTGAAGTGTATGGCCAATGGAATAACCAAGCACATGATACCAGAAAAACTATCTAATCTACTCATGCAAGATCCATATGATTTATATCGTGTGTATTTCTCCCAACCAAAAGTAAATCAATCAACTTTGCCTTTTGAATGAACCCATAAAAAAAAGACATGTCCTTCTTTCTCTCCAATATGTAAATAATTTTATTAAACTCTAAATAATTTTCATCCAACTAATAAAATAAATAAATACATAAATAATTTTCATAAGAATGTCATTTTTATTTATTTATTTATTTTTCAGTATAGAAAAGTGTTTTTTTTAATACCACAAATATTCTCCGATGACTAGGTAGGACGTCTATACACAACAAAGATTCCATTCAAATGAGGTAGAATTTTTATGAATGGCAAACCTTTCATGTAAGTATTTAATTTAAAACAGTGTTTGATTCTTCTAATTTATCATGAACAATTTTATATATAACTTAGTATACTGTACATATCTGTGTGCACGCCCGCTTATATAGTATTCCAATATCAATTATTAATTTTCAAATTAATAATTTTGGCGGCTTATCTTATCCACTAGAGTAACTTCATTGTGTTAAATGATCAATGCATGTACAGTATTCCCATTCTTGTATCAATTATGAATGTTATGGTTTAATTTAGCAGTTATGATTTATAATGTAATACTGAGGTTCATTGCCCTCTCATTAGCACCGTCCCGAAGCTATTGCTAATGCTGCGAAACTGGATGACCAGTCACTTAGGACGGCACCCGCCCAGGGCGGGGAGCGGGGAGGTATGGGGGCAGGGAGTACCTCCTCACTCCCCATCCCCACTTCTCAATTATCTTCCCATCCCCATCCCTATTCCCCGTCTTGGGGCAATATTTTTCCCATCCTTATTCCTCATATCCCCACGGGGATCCCCATAACTAGATTAATTATTAAAAAAAATGCTAAAAGTCAATTATATATATGTATATAGATCAGGATAATTTTGTTATTTTAATTATTTATGGATCTTGTGAGACATAGAGTATGATCTCATCCTATCCCCAAATATACTTGGAGCGATTTTCCATACTAAGTCCTATGCTTATAGTGGAAAAATATCCAAACACAAAGTTCTAAATGAGGTAGGTCATATAACAATCCTAAAATCATAGGGGAAATTGTCAATCTTATGCACATTAATTATTTTACATGTGTTAGGGGCGGGGCAGGGACCCCACGGGGCGGGGGTAATGATCCCACCCCTATCCCCAAATATGCTTCGGGGAAAATTTTATCCCCGTTCCCATCCCCATGGGAGAAAATTCCCCAGTTTCGGGTCCCCAAATGTGATAGTCCCCACTCTGTTAAAAATTGCTATCCCTAGTCACTTACATGTCAGGCAGAGAATTGTCCTTCTCAACATCAATTAACATAATCACTTATGAAATAAAGGATATAATCAATATATTTTTTATATTTAAGTCATTTTTATTTTAATATTCTTTTTAAATTTTTAAATATCATATAAATAAACACATATATTTTTAAATATGTTAATTAACCAAAGAACCAATAAAGTATGCTATATATATTAATTAAATTATTTTTAATATAATATTAAATTATATTTTATTTTTTAAAAATACTCCCCTTTTGTGATAAATTACAATATGTTATAATTTAATTGAGAAATGATCAAATTATGTCAATATAAGTCATGTCAAACTTTTGATAAATTTAGATCAAATGTAAGTTTTATTGATTTAACAATTGAATTACTATTGATTTATTTATATTTAAATCATTTTTATTTTGATACGTATTTTTTATTTTTATAAACTTTTTTATTGATTAGAAATAAAATAAATTTACATAATAATTATTTATATTATTTTAAAATTTTTAAATGTCATATATATACTTAAATGTAATTTTATTGATCCAACTGTTGAATTATAATTTTTTATTATTTAATAAAAGTTTAACATGGATCACTTTTTTTAAATGTTTTTAATTAATAATACATTATTAAATAATTTAATATTAAATTTATATTTATTATGATAAAGGTTTAATGTGATTCACTTTTTTATAGTCGATTTTAAAATTACACAACTTAATAATAGGTAAACCTTTGTATTTTGGATCTATGATCTTTATTATTAATAGTAAAAATTTGATATTAAAAATTTTAATAATATATTTTTATTAATTTAAATATACTGTTATAGTAATATGAGATTTACCTTAAAGACAAAACATAGGGGTCCACCCTAAAATTCCCCTTTATTTTATATATATTGATCTTCTGAGAACCTGAGGGTGACCGGGTAGCGTGGAGGACAGATTCAACGATGCTGACGGTGACGATCCACAGCGGGGCAGGGTGTACCTGCAGGGACTCCGATGCTTAACGTAAGATATCAGTTCAACAGAGTGACGGTAGGTATGAACAGAATGCGTACCTGAGATGTGTTAATTCGGGGTATATATAGAGTAAATATAGCGGGAAAAGTTGTTATGACCGTAACGATTTTCCGTAGTCGTCGTGATCACGCGCTATCAGGGACGTGTCGATACGCGCGGGGCGTCATGGTTATGTTGAGATGTCGGGGTCCAAGAAGTGATGCTGGATAACGTGCCGTCGTATCGCAAGACATACAAAGTCCTCGTGATGTTGATGTCGACTTGGTGACGTCGGGTCTCTTGGTTAGCTAGGTAATGTCATTATGTCGGCGTGTGTAGGCGGAAGGTCATGTCTGGTAGTACCCCAAAACAGTTGCATCCCAAGTCAATCATTCCGTGCGAGAATGGTCGAGTTATAGTCCGACTCATGGTTAACATTCGTGATGTGGCCTTATATGGGTTCTCGCCGTCGTGGTCATCTCGGGTTTCGGAGTGTCTTTTGGTATTACCAAAAAGTAACCGTTATTCTGAATTGAGGTCGCATCTTTTCCTTTTCCTGCCACGTGTCTTAATCCGACGGTAATGGGCCCGTGGGCCTTGCCAGCTGGTACAATCTGAACCGTTCGTTGAAATTTATATATGGAATGGGAGGGAACCGTCTCCCACTTTTCTCTTTCCTTCTCCATCGTGCCATACTCCCGGTGACCCTCCGCTACTCTGTTCCTCTGCTTAGAGCCCCTTTTCCCCGTACAACCTTCACAAGCTTCCAGCTTTTCTCCACCTAGGGCACGAGTGCAGTGTATGAACTTTGGTGTTGCGGATTTTTACGAAGAGTTTAAGAGGGTTTCTGCCGAGGTGCATAAAGGTACCGTCTTTTCTTTTTAACTTGTTCTTTTTATAATGGTACTCACGAGGGCTGGGGCCAAAACACTTGCTATCGAACGGAGACGGCGGTGTATTGTGGTGAATGAGGAGGCTGAGGATCCATCCATCCCGGATTTAGTTCCGAGGCGTAGGAGTGGTCCCAAGCCGGATTACCTTTGGCTGTCGCAGCAAGAGACAGTGCGTAAGACTGCTCATATTTTAAGGAAATGGGGTTATCCCGAGGTGTTTCCTGCCAGGTCCTCCGGGATGGACCCCAGTCGTCCCGGGGTGGAACCTCCATCTCACTCTACTGACTTTGTTGGCGGACTTTTGGGTAGGTCCGAGATGGGTAGGCGGAAAGTGCATACCTCGCCGGCCTCTAACTATCCAGTGCCGAAGGGCTTGGAAGACATGAATTGGGTTGACACGGAGGCTTTGGGGACATCCAGTATTTACGCGACGAGCGTCGACTTGAGGCAAGCGTTTCGTGATGTCGAATGGGTGGAACCGGGCAAGGAGAAAGAATGGGCTCTGAGGTGCCCCAAGGAGGACGACAGAATCTGCAGCCAGGGGGATTTGGATGAGAATTTCTTCATCCCTATGTATAAACCGTATTTGCCGACCTCGGGGTTTGGATGCTGTTAATGTGGTTCGAGCTCGAGGTATTGGGGCATCTGGAGGTGGCCCCATCGCAGCTACACCCCAATGGATGGGGCTTCATAAGAAGCTTTGAGATCTTGTGCCATGCGCTCGACCTAGAGCTTAGCAAGTGTCGTCTTCTTCTATTTCTTTCGGCCCTTGGCGGTGAAGGAGTCGTCGGATAGGTACTCTTGGTTGCCGCTTCGGGCTGGATCCGGGGGAAAATCTTTGAAGCCTATTACGAATCATATCACAATTTTAAAGACAAGTTTGTCTTCGTGATTCCCAAAGCGCGGGAAGAGAATCCGTGTATCATGAGGATGGAAGGTTGATCATAACCCTACTGGAATACCGGTTTTTATGAGAGGGACTCGAGCGCTTACACTGTCGACTTCAAATCTTTGTCGAAGGGGGGAGAGGAAGACGACAGTCGCCATTGTTAAGTTTGTTGAAAAACATGGTATCCTAGATTGCAAGTCCGTGATAAAAAACGGCGGGTTGGCGACTAGAGATCTCCTCGGTGAATATCCGTCTAGAATAGTCGTTATTACTTATTTCAACTAACCCCTGTGATGATGGCGTTTGTCTCTTTATTTTTGCAGTTGAGATGGCATCGCGCCAACAGGAGAAGCTGGCGGAGAGGAAAGCGAAGAAGGCCCTCCGGGATTCTCAGAAGAGGAGTGAGGCCCCTGAGTCAGAGATTGATACGGCCGACCATAATTCTAAACGGATCAAGGTAACGATTCCCCATCCACCTCCTCAGCATAAACAACTTGACAATCAGTCAAATGGCTCATCCTCAGCTTCGCTGATTGGTGATAAGGGTAAGAAGACCCTGACTTTTGGTGTCGGGCTGCCTGCTTCTGACATGAGCGTTGAGGAGGTAAATAAGCATTTGGAGGCTCAAAGTCGCGCGATGTTCGAGGGCAAGTCCGCAGAGGAGATTGATCAGATCCTCAGGGCTGCCTCCGAATAGGGAATGAAGTTCACAATGATGTCGAGGTACTTTATGGGGGAATCTCGGGATCTTGCCGCCTTCGTTCCATGAAGAAGGATCTAGAGAAGATGACGGCCAAGCTGGAGGCGATGAGGTGGAGATGCAGAAAGCCCTTTCTGCCGTTAAGTCCTTAACAGAGGAGAGAGACAAGTTGATGACGACCAATGCCGACCTGACGAAGCAGGTGGAGACCTTGACCTCGGCCAGGAAGGCTGTTGAGCTGGCTTGCATCGACTTCTCAATCGCTCCTTCAAAAACTGAGGAATCCCGGGAGACCCTCGAGGGCGAGGTAGTGGAGTTGAAGGCGAAGCTCGAGGAGACTGAAACCCTTTGGGAGATGTTGTTGATATGTACTTCTACCTCGCATCAAACAAATGAAATTCCTGAATCAAGGGTCAAGCTGAATACCAAGGGAATGTCAACGATGTGCATGGTTTGAGGATGGGAAATGGTATGATGTTTTCCCTACGGAAAGGTGGAAGGCACCCCTGGGGACGAAGAGCCCAAGTCCCCCACCGTTGCACGATGAAGAAGATCCGGATGCAAATGCGAGAGAGGACCTGATGGTGCGCTGACCTCGACTGTTGCCGGTGAGCCAGGCGAGGTGTCTGCCTCAGAAAGGTGGATCTGAATCCCCAGGGTGGACGTTTGGTCCGCAAGAGTGAAGGGCCGGATTGCCGACTTATGTTTGTACTGATTTTTTATGCACCCCCTTTTTTTTTACTATTTGAACCAGGTGGTCCATAAACAAATTGCCTTCTATTATATACTCTTGTTTCATATTGGTTCAACCCCTAAGTTTCTTTGCGTTTTCTTTAAGTCTTTCGCGGTGCAGCCTTGTGTACTCCTCACTCGTAGCACGTTCGGTGTTGTATCCGATTCTACAACGCTTTCGGGGCTGTGCCCGACTCCGAAACTCGTTGGGGTTTATACCCGACTCGAATGACGTCTTCGGGGTTGTACCCGACTCGCATGGCTCTTCGGGGCTGTGCCCGACTTGAATATCGTCGGTGTGTATCCGATTCTAACAACGCTTTCGGGGCTGTGCCCGACTCGGATCCTCGTTCGGGGTTATACCCGACTCGAATGACGTCTCGGGGTTGTACCCGACTCGCATGGCTCTTTCGGGGCTGTGCCGACTTGAATCTCGTTCGGGGTTGTACCCGACTCGTAAATCTCGTTCGGGGTTCTACCCGACTCGCATGGCTCTTTCGGGGCTGATGCCCGACTGAATCCCATTTCGGGGTTGTATCCCGACTTGAAAAATGAATATATGATGGAATAAGCTCTTTTATTGCTGTGGAACAATATTACATGGTGGTAAATTTACAATTTTACGAATCAACTAAATACCTGCGGAGTTTATCCTGTGTTCCAGGTCCGAGGTATGGGTCTCGGGTAGCGTGTTAGCGTTTCAAGACGATAGGCCCTCGGTTCCCATGCTGGTCGTGACTCGGTATGGCCCTTCCCCAATTCTCTTCCAGCTTTCCTTGGGCGACATTCTTGTTGCGACGTCCGCTCTTCGCAATACCAAATCGCCGACGTCGAAGGTTCGTGGAACTGACTGTTTTGTCATGTCGTCTAGCTGATCGCGACTTGATTGCCGCTTCACGAATCGAGGCCCTTTCCCGGACTTCCTCGATCAAATCTAACTCCTCCCGAAGCCTCTGGTCGTTAGTTTTGCAGGTCATACTTTTGGAGCCTGAGGCTTTGCTCGCCGACTTCTATCGGGATGACGCGTCGACTCCATAGGCTAAACGAAATGGTGTTTCTCCGGTCGTGGAGTGGGGTGTGTGTGATAAGCCCATAAGACATTGGGTAATTGGTCCGCCCAGAGCCCTTTGGCAGTGTCGAGACGTTTCTTGAGCCCTTTAAGGATCACCTTGTTGGCGGCTTCGGCTTGGCCATGGTCTAGGGTGTTCCACGGAGGAGAACCTTGTGATTAATGTGGAAGTCCGACATAAGCTCTCGGAACCCCTTATCGGTGAACTGTGTGCGTTGTCTGTCACCACGGTGTTCGGGATCCCGAACCTACAGATCACGAATCGGTAGATAAACTTTGAGAGGTTTTTCCGGTGATCTTTGCAGTGGTAAGGCCTCGATCCACTTGGTAAAGTAGTCGACTGCTACTGCGAGATACTTCAACTGTCCCGGAGCCTGGGGAATGGCCCCCAAAATGTCTACGCCCCCACCAAAAGAATGGGGCAAGGGGTTAGAATAGATGTCAACGTCTCGGCGGGAGCCCGGTGGATGTCGGCATGTTTCTGACATTGCGAGCACTTCTTGACATACTCCATCGAGTCTGCCTCCATGGTGGGCCAATAATAGCCTGCGCGAAGGATCTTGCGGGCTAGGGAAATGGCCCCCGGGGTGGTGTCCGCACACGCCCTCATGTACTTCCGCCATTACATAGTCGAGCGTATCACCCGAGATTCACTTCATCAATGGTTGTGCCAGGGCCTTGCCTATAGAGCATCCGTCGATTATGCAATACCGTGCCGCCTTGCCTTTGTATACGGCGTGCTTGGTCGGGGGTCGCTGGGGGAGTGTCCCATTTCCCAGGTAGTTCTGGATGTCGGTGTACCAGCATCTATCTGTGTTGATGGTTAGCATCACGGTTAGGTGTGGTCACGACTTCTTGGATGACGGACCTATTGTTCCCGGATGACCTTGTGCTGGCCAGTTTGGAAAGGATGTCGGCCCTGGCATTTCGTTCCCTAGGAATGTGATGGATCTCGACTTTGCGAGAAGCTGGAATGATGCGCCTTACCACCTCAAGATATTGAGGAGCAGTGGGTCCTTGACCTGATAGTCGCCATTTACCTGAGATACCACAAGCTTGGAGTCGCTTAGTGTAAACCTTGATCCGGGATGCTCATAATTCGGACGCATGCGAAGGCCGGACAATACGCCTCGTATTCTGCCTGATTGTTCGACAGTACGTGCATGAGAAGCTCAGGGAGTGTTCTAACACGACTCCTTGTGGGCTCTCCAGAAGGATGGCCGGCACCACTGCCTCTGGGGTTTGATGATGAACCATCGACATGCAGTTCCCACCATTCGTCGAGTTGGGTGTGTCTGGGGTCAATTCAGCGACGAAGTCTGATAATCGCCTGAGCCTTGATTGCCTGTCGCGGCTCGTAGGTCACCCCGAATTCTGAGAGCTCCACTGCCAAGATACCTTCTGCCGGCTAGATCAGTCGGTGGAGAGGACCTGTCGGATTGGTTGATTGGTTCGCACCACAATCTGATGTTGCTTGAAAGTATTGCCGTAGTCGTCGCGCTTGTAACAACGAGGCTTAGGGCGATTTTCTCGACCCTTCGGGTATCGGAGCTCGGGGCCTTGCAACGCCTTACTCACAAAGAAGACTGGATGTTGTACCCCTTCGGGCTCGCGGACCAGGACAGAGGCTATTGCTTCGTCCGCGACAGAGAGGTAAAGATATAGTAATTTCCCCAGAATTGGGTTTGGACAAGATGGGGGGAGATGCCAATATGCCCTTTATCTGTTGAAACGCATCTTCACAGTCTTGATTCCATTCAAAAAGTTTTCCTTTTTTCAGAAGTCGGAAGAACGGGAGTGCTCGAGATGCGGACCTCGAGATGAATCTCGTTAGGGCGGCCATTCTTCCGGTTAGCTGCTGGACCTCTTTTACAGTGGCTGGGCTCTTCATTTCGAGGATAGCTCGACATTTGTCGGGGTTGGCCTCTACTCCTCGTTCTGTTAACATAAAACCCAGGAATTTGCAGCTCTGAACCCCGAAAGTGCACTTCTTCGGATTCAGGCGCATATTGTACTTTCCGAAGTTGATCGAAGATCTCGCCAAGGTCGCAGGAGATGGTCACCATCAGTGGTGCTTTTTGCGATCATGTCATCAACGTATACTTCCACGATCCTCCCAATCTGATCGCGAAAGACGGTATTCATCATTCGCTGATAGGTGGCACCGGCGTTCTTTAGGCCGAAAGGCATCATTCGATAACAATAGTTCGCTTGGTCGCTCATGAACGCCCGTTTTTTCCTTGGTCGGGGGGATACATTGGAATTTGATTGTAGCCGGAAGTAAGCGTCCATAAACATAAAAGGCGATAACCAGAAGATTGGTCGACCAAACGGTCGATGTTAGGCAGCGGATACGAATCTTTGGGACAAGCTTTATTCAGATTGGTGTAATCTACACACATACGCCACTTGCCATTGGGTTTCCTTACAAGTACTACATTAGAAAGCCAAGTAGTGATATTTAACTTCCCTAATAAGCCGGCGTCCAGCAGCTCAGGAGACCTGTTGCGTAGCTGCTTCAGCTCTGTCAGCCGACATCTTGCGACGTCTTTGTTCTACGGGCTTGATTCTGGGATCTATCGAAAGGCTGGTGGCAAATGGATGTCGGGGTCAAGGCCTGACATGTCGGCAGCTGTCCATGCGAACAAATCTGAATTCCGGCGTATGAGAGCGCTAGAGTGCCTCTTCATCATGGGATGTCATGCCGGAACCCACCATACGGACTGCTCCGGGGAGGATCCGATCTGCAGGGTCTTTGAGTCGCCCTCTGGGACCGGTCGCGTTTCGGCGCGAAGTCCTCTCGAACGTCGAGGTCAGCTAAACAATACCCCGACCGCTGCTAGGTTGTCATCAGCCTTTTTGAAATTACACCTTATCTGGCCTGGCGATCTTCAAAGACTCCTTGTAACACGATCTCGCCATAACCTGGTCACCACGAAGACTGATGACGTCGCCCGCGTCACTCCAAAACTTCATGACCAGATGATTGTGGAGATTATTGCCCCCTATGTCGTTTAATGTCGGACCTGCCGAGGATGGCAGTTGTAGGTTGTGGGGCAGTCCACCACGAGAAACCGGACCTTTTCTGTCTTGGAGAGAGGAGGCTGGCCAAAGGTGACGAGGAGTTCTACATAACCGTTAGGGCGAATCTTATCCCCCGTAAAAACCAATCAGGTCGGCACCCTTGTATGGAAAGAGGTCGGATTCAGGGATCTGAAGGAGGCGAAACGTTTTTAAGGAACAGAACATCAGCGGAGCTTCCCTGATCAATGAAGATTCTCCTGACCTCATGGTTAGCCATGAACACCGTAATGAGGAGCGGGTCGTCATGCCCCGGGATCACGGGGCCATAGTCCTCATCGAAAAACGTGAGTGGTGGTAGCTTCCTTTTGTGGCCGATACGTCCCCCTCGGGATGAGGATGATGAGGCTGATAACACCTCCTTCATATGCTTCTTGCGGGAGTTATTTGACTCTTCTCCGCCGGCGAAACCTCCTGCAATGACATAAATCACGGGGTGCTTGGGAGATTGAGACTCAGGTTGCGGCGATCGCTGCCTGGAGGAAGAAGGCTGTCTTCGACGATCTTTTCGTGCTGAGGAAGGAGGGGCAACGATCACGTGACGACCTGCGAGATGTTGATCTTTCGCGCCGAGGTGACCGTGTCCGTGACCTGCTACGTTCGCGTCGACTAGACTCTCGTCGGGGTTCATCGTTCCGGTAACTCCTTTTACAATCTCCTGTTTGTTGGGATGCGCGCGGCTGTTCCCTTTTGAACCTGTCGAGCTTCCCTCATCGGATCAACTCTTCAATGGCGTTCCTTCAGGCTTATGCAGTGGTCGGTGTCATGGCCCTGGGATTTGTGGTAAGCGAGCAGTACTTGGACTTGTCAATGTCTGGGCCAGCTTTCATGGGCCGCGGTCTTCTCTAATGCCGGCCTCAAAAAGCTCGACGTTCAGGAATCTCGTTGAGAATTTTCCCACGCGGCAGGTTGAGCGGAGTATAGGATGTGTAGCGCCCCAGGGACTCTTTGTCTCCTTTGTCTTGTCGAGGTCCTTTTCCTTTTGCTCCGGGGTCCTTCTGTGTCTGCCCGGCGTTGGTAATCCTTTGTCTTGAGTGTGAGCTCCTCGTCTTCTAGGCTTATGTACTCCTCGGCCCGCTGGAGCAACTCCTCCATGCTGTTTGGTTTTCTTTTGGACAAGTCGATCCAGAAAGGGGAATGAGCTATTAGTCCGTCCTTGGCCAACATGAGTTGTACTCCGGGTTGCAGTCCCTGGACCAAAAGGGCTTCTTTGGTGAATCTGCTCATGTAATCACTAAGGATTCTGCGGTTCCTTGCCGAATATGCTTCAGCGAAGCTTCTATTTTCGGCTGGACTTTGCTGGTGGTGAAGCTGGTAATGAATTTGCTCCGCAAGTCGGCCCATGTGTTAATAGAGCGAGGGTGGCAAAGACATGGAACCACCTTAGGGCCGTTTTCTTGAGGGAAAGCGGAAATAACCTGCACATTATAGGTCCTAGGCGTTTCGAATGGACATCGCCTGACTCATAGATTGTCGAGCTGTTCAAGGGGGTCTCCCATTCCGTCGTAGAGCTCCGGTACTGAGACCTTCTCAAATCGCTTATTCCACAGGAAAAAGCATAATTCGCTCTGAAAACGGCAATACCAACTTGTATACCTCGTCGTCCGCACGTTGCGGGATTCTTCTTCTGCTCGGTGAGTTTCTTGCTTGGGACGAGTGTTTGAGTGCACGGATTGAGCCGAGGCTTGGGGTGACGTCGGCGCGCGGCGGTTTGAAGGTGATGGTTGAATTTTGTTGAGGAGAGGGATGGCCTTCGTTGTTCTGCTAGCTGGCCAATGACGCGGCGCGTTCTTGGCGGCGTTCGTAAGGATCCGTTCGATTGCATTGCCTGTGCGTGGTGATCAGTTCCAAAACTTCAAGGCGACGCAAATATTCCCCCAGAAGCCCCTCATGGCGGCGGATGATTTCCAGGAGATGTCACGCGTTGGTGGCTCTTGCGGAGATGTTGGTGAGGTCCGTCCCAGCATGTGGCGTCTGGGCGGTCGTCCTGGGACGAACGGTTCCCGGGTGTGGAGGTGGATTCCCGCGGTGGCTGGAGACGACCCCAGTTTGCAACAAATACGAGTGCAGGGCCCGTTGCTGAGGTTACCCCAGGTGCAGAATTGTTAATCGGGACGAATGGCGGAGGATGTGCTTCTGGTTCCTACCATGACTGGTCTTCTGCAAGCGTCAAGGATACGAGTTTTCCGGGTGTCTGATGATCCAAGAACGGGAATCTTGTTCAAGATTTCGTTCCCCACAGACGGCGCCAATGATCTTCTGAGAAACCTGAGGTGACCTGGTAGTCGGTGGAGGGAACAGATTCAACATGCTGACGGTGACGATCCCAGAGCGGCGGCAGGGTGTACCTGCAGGGACTCCGACGCTCAACGTAAGATATCAGCTTAACAGAGTGATGTAGGTATGAACAGGAATGCGTACCCTGGATTGTTAATCCTGGGGTATATATAGAGTAAATATGGCGGGAAAAGTTGTTTATGACCGTAACGGTCTTCTGTATCGTCGTGATCACGCGCTATCAGGGACGTGTCGATACGCGCGGGGCGTCATGGTTATGTCGAGATGTCGGGGTCCAGGAAGTGATGCCGGATAACGTGTCGTCGTATCGCAAGACATACAAAGTCCTCGTGATGTTGATGTCGACTGGTGACGTCGGGTCTCTTGGTTAGTTAGGTAATGTTATTATGTCGGCGTGGTGTAGGCGGAAGGTCATGTCTGGTAGTACCCCAGAACATATATATATATATATATTTGGTCCAACCTTTATTTTTTATATTTTTTTGTCAAAGATATTAGATTAAAGTCTAAAGGACAGCCTAGCGGCACTTACATGAAATATCAATTTCATGAGTGATTCTACAATACTTCAACTAATAAATATTACAAAACATAACATGCTTGTTCAAAAACATAGAGCATATAAAAACATTTGAATAATAAACAAAAAATGCAAACCCCTATTCGCCACCACAATTTATCTTACCAAAACCAAGCTGTTCTTCCAAGCGAATATTGAATTTTATTAGTTTTTTCGCTTCTCTATCTGTCATGGTCAACCAGCTCTATTGAACTGTGCCTGTGATGAGAAAGGCTCATGTATATCTCAAATGGGTGGTTTTTTGCCCCATAACAATCATAGCATCAAGATTGGTAGTGATAACAGATCCAGAAAAAAGGAGGAAAAGACAACAAAGATGAAATTGAAATAGTGAAAAAGAGGACGGGTAAAAGTGGTGGCCAGTGGATGAGGAAAAGGAGATGGGAGAAGGATGGAGAAAAACAGAGAAATAAAAAAAGCTCTCATCAATGAGAAAAAAACAACTTCACTTTTTTTTGGTTCGAAATCAACTCACCTGAAATGGATAGGAAGATTCCACAGGAGGAAGTATCATTGGGCTTTTGGAAACTTTCGCGGCGATATGCTAGTACTAGGGATTCGATTTGGCCAAATCCAAAAATTATAAGGGAGTGCTTTTGGAACCCCCCCATTTTGCTATTCGCACCCCCATAATATATCCCCTTCCCAAACTACCCTACCCCTACCCCCCACCCCCTCGCTAGCACCCCCAACCCACCCCCTCCCCCTCCCCTTCCCCACTCTCCGGGCCCTGTTCCGGTCCCTTCCCCCTCACCTTTATTTTTTTTCAATGTTTTGTATTTAGAGACGGAATTTTTCGTCTCTAAACACAAAACATTTGAAAAATATAAAGTTCTTTTACGGAACCTTCCGGAAAAATTGTTCTTCGGATGTCAACTTTGTTAACGAAATTTTCCGGAACCTTCCGATCATTAATTTCGGAACCTCCGGACATTAATGCTCGGAACAATTGTACAACAGCAGGGGTGAAAAAATTTTGAACCTTCCGGACGTTAATGTCCGGGAAGGTTCCGAAATTAATGTCCGGAAGATTCCAGAATTTTCTGTTAACAAAGTTGATATCCGGAAATTAATTTTCCAAGGAAGTTTCGGGAATTTTTTTTTTAGCGAGACGAGTTTTAGAGACGGAAAAATTTCGTCTCTAAACACAAAACATTGAAAAAAAATAAAGGGGAGGGGGAAGGGACCGGAACAGGAAGAGAAATGAGGGAGTAAGGAAGGGGGAGGGGAGGGGGAGAAGGATGGGGGTGGGGTGGCTGACGGTTGGGTGGGGGAGGGGGGGTCGAGGGTAATATGGAAAAGGGGATATATGATGGGGTTGCAAATAGCAAAAGTGGGTTCCAAAAGCAACTCCCAAATTATAATAGCCGCACATGAGGATCAAGGCCCATTACATGGGCTCTACTCTACAGACATTCTGCTGATGGCAGATCTCTGACAAAAAAAAATACTTTCATTTCAAGGAAAATGAATATTGAATAGAACTTACCAAAAAAAAGAAGAAAATGAATAAAAACTGACCAAAAAAGAAAAGAAATAAATAAAAGAAAGTTGGGTAAAGGAATCAAAACTATATTTAACTTGATTATTTTTGGTACAATTTAACTTAATTATTTACTACTGAAAAAAATAATTAATATTATAATAATATTATATATTATATGTTGGTGACTTGACGTTTCAAATTTTTCAATAATTTATTTTTTCATATCATCCATTAAGTGCCCTGCCCAAAATGAAGGAACCCCAACCCCAAGGCAAAGAGTAAGAGGTGGGGCTGGGTTTTTAGTTTTTACTACTGCAGAATTTCAATATAATAACAAAAGTTAGGTTTTTGAGGGAAAGTGAGGAAGCTAATGGAGCGCTTGCGTCCTCGCAACAGAGCCGTTTTTTCTGGCTTTACAATGCTGAGGTATTGTTATTGTAAACTGTTCTGTTTATGCCATGTGTTTCGAATTTTGCTTCTTGATTCCAAGATTATGCTTTGCTTATTTATATATTGGGGGAATGTAACAAATGAAATAAGCGATGTTGAATGTTTTTGAAAACAAACTTGTATTGTTAATGTAATGGGTCTGTATTTTAGCTCTCTACTCATAATGATTTTGACAAACAGATTGAAACAATGGAGAAATTGTTAAGGGAATCACAAGGACGATCATTTGACCGAGAATTCTACCAAAAAATCGCTGGAAGTTTCAAGTGAGTGTTGGCTTGCTTTTCAATGATACTTTGTTTCTTATCTACTCTTAATAAATGAAAGAAGCTTGTGTTTGGAATGTTATCGTTCTCTGCAGCCGTTCCTCTGGTCGTGCTGGGAAACCTGTCATAAAATGGACTGAGGTTACATTTTGCCCTTAGTATTCTGTATTATCATTCTTTTTTGCTTCTTTATATAAAAAGTATTTACTAATTATTCCTTTATTTTGGGAAAAAATTTAGATACAAAATTGGTTTGAGACCAAGCTCCAAGACTTACCACATGTCCCTGAAAATGAGTTGACATTTCCTAAATGCAAGGAAGGTGAGACTTCCTACATGCCTTGAGGTGCTTAACACAGTTGCTGCTTATGCTGTCTATCATAATCATTGCTGCTTAAGTTTATGGTTGGTGACCTATTTTATGTTTGGTGTGTCTATGTTACATTCTTTTTTATTTGATATAATAATTGCTTTTTAAAATGGATATTTATATTAAACTGCTATTTGGTACTAGGAGCAATGGTTGGTAAAGAAACCAATTATACTGAAAGTGAGGAAGTCACTTGGCAGCAATGAAGTGAATATGAAAGCGATATAACATAGCCCTCCATGGCCTTTTCTATTTTCTTTTTGGTTTAGCTAGCTGCTTACCTTGCGTTTAATCAATGGTATCAATGAGCTTATCTTATGAGATTGTGCCTGAAATGATTCTTTTACAGGAGAAATGATCCGAGACCCATCAGAGTTGGAATTTGAAGCAAGGTCATCAAAAGATGGAGCATGGTAAGCACATATACAGTATTGCAGTTAGCGCAAATATTTTAGTAATTCATGAATGCTGGATATAAAGTATTTTAAACTTTGAGGTCATTGAAAGGTTTTGATAAGTACCTTTCTAGAGCATTAAAAAAAGTGTACTCTTGCACTCTTTCCCTATATAATAAACCTTCATGCAGATGGTTAGTCCAAACTAAAGGTTTCTTTTAATCCTTAATGCCATGTTTACCTTGGCGGCCCTTAGATATGTTGATACTTAATAACTTCATCACAGATCACAGCATTCCTAGCATGCTTTCAATCTTGGTAGAAACTAGAAAGATGCTTGAAGTCTTCAGTTATGTATTAAAAACCAGGCTTTGACTCATGCACAATGAAAGATTCGCATCCCATTGGTAATGGAATGGAAAAGTAAGGGTCCGTTTGGTTTTTATTTCCAATCCTGTTTTCATAATTTCGTTTTTGTTTCCTGTTTTTTAAGTCGTGTATAGGAATAGTGAACACAATTTCAGAACATTGAAAATAAGAATCAAAATGAAAAAAAAAAGTGTTTTTTTAATTTAAAATTGAAAACAGAAAATGAAAATCGAAACCAAATGGACCTAAATTAGATATGAATTCACCAATGTCCCTTCTGGCTATCTTCTATTATCATTGTTATTGTAGAGACATGTTCTGTGTGACATGACGTGTATGATAATTTGCAAGGGCTGAACTTGTTCGCATCTATAGTAGGGTAAAATTGTGCTTTGGGCATTTGCTCAGCTATGGTATGCAGAAGATGCTTGCATAAGAGTTCAAATAATAATTTGCTAAAGAACTCTGAGACTCTAATTATCTATATTCACTTTTCTTCTTTCTTTCCTCATGGTTAAGCAGGATATTTTCTCCTCTAATTCGATTGATTTTCATCTCTTTAAGAGACAATGTTTTCGGCTTCCTTGTGGGTTTATACAGATAGATTTTTCCAATGGGTTTTATTTGGTTGTACGTGCAAAGTGACTGGAGAGCACTTTTAGTCTCTTGTTTTTTTTTTTCTTTTGTTAGCAGGATTCCTGATCCTCCTGTAATGTTTTTACCTGCTCCTTAAATAAACTTGGGTTAAAATGTTTTTGGTCCCTAAACTTTCACTCGAATTTGGTTTTGGTCCATAATCTTTTTTTTCGTTGGTTTTGGTCCCTAACATTTTCAAATCATTGAAATTAGTCCTTATCGTCAACTCTGTTAATATAGGGGTGACGGCAGGGACTAATTTCAATGATTTGAAAACTTTAGGGACCAAAATCAAATTCGAGTGAAAGTTTAGGGCTTGTTTTGGTTTGGTCCCTAATCTTTAGGGCTTGTTGGTTTGTATTTTTCATTTCCTGTTTCCATTTTCTGTTTTCATTCTGTTTCCTGTTTTCTGAAATTTACAAAGGAAAAAACTGAAAATGCTGGAAACGATGATTTTTTGTTTCCAGCACTTCCAGTTTTTCCTTTTGTATAATTCCAAAAAACAAAAAAACAGGAAATGGAAACAGGAAATGAAAATGCAAACCAAACAGGCCCTATTTTTCGTTGTTTTTTGGTTCCTAACATTTTCAAATCATTGAAATTAGTCCCTGTCGTCAACTCTGTTAAAATGTAAGGGTGATGGAAGGGACTAATTTCAATGATTTGAAAACGTTAAGGACCAAACCAACAAAAAAAATTAGGGACCAAAACCAAATTCGGTGTTGAAAGTTTAGGGACCAAAAATATATTTAACCCAATAAACTTTTATCTTGTCATATGTATGTAGTAGTAGTAGTAGTAGTAGAAGGCGTATCAAGTGAGAGATGAGAAAAGCTACTTTTAACTATAACCCATACAAAAATCAGTTTTCCTTAAATGGGCAAGATTAGCTCTGCTCACACTCTATTTTGATCCACTCCCCTGTATGCACCCCCCAAATTCTTTAATCACTTTATTTTGTTGTCATGAAAAAGAAAGATGTTTTAAAGAGTTTTAGGCCATCAATATATACTAATGGTGGGCTATTAACATTTGGGGACTGGGTGACTTAATTCTTCAATCAGGTATGTCACATAATTTGATGCCTCAACTGTTGGCAGTACCTATTTTCTTTCCTCTATTCTTCCCTCTTCACTATAATATCGCCGGTAGTTTATTTTTGTTTTTGGCATGTAATTGCACTTTTCCTGCTGGCTTTAAAATGGAGTGAATGATATTCAAAAGAATAGTGATGATTTTCATAAATTTTTTTTCGGATCTTCTATCATTAAATTTTGTGCAACTTGCAATTTGGTCTAGTTGCACTATCTTCAACAATTACTGTTCCGATTAGTATGCAATTTTCAATTTTTTTTTTTGCTGCAGGTATGATGTTGACACTTTTCTAGCTCACAGGCTTCTTAGCACAGGGGAAGCTGTAAGTTTTTAGCAATCATATGTCCATAGCTTATTGCTGCAACTTCAAGACTTGATTTTGGATTAATGAATCAATTTTCCCCTAAAAGGGTACAAGGTTTTGCCATCTGATACAGTTTTGCCTTTGTTAAAGGAAGTCCATGTCAGATTTGTTGGATTTGGAGCTGAGGAAGATGAGTGGGTCAATGTAAAAAATTCAGTCCGAGAACGCTCTGTACCTTTTGAAAACACAGAGTGTTCCAACCTCAAAGTTGGAGACCCTGTCCTATGCTTCCAGGTTATTTAGGCTGAAGTTTTCTTAAATTGCTCTTTCAGGACCTCTGTATTTACACTGACAGTTTTCAATTGGATTTTAGGAAAGGAGAGACCAAGCAATTTACTATGACGCTCACATTGTAGAGATCCAAAGGAGAATGCATGATATCAGAGGCTGCAGGTGTCTCATCTTAATTCGGTATGATCATGACAACAGTGAGGTGAGTATTATTTCTCTGTTTGGTTATGATAAGCATTCCATGTGTAATTATAAGTTATCAATGTTATTTTTTTTCCCATTTCTAGGAAAAAGTTCACTTGAGGAGACTTTGCCGCAGAACAAGATCTTAGGTGTATCTGGCATCAATTGATTTTCACATTTAAGCTGGGCAGTAGCTTTCAACAGTATTAACAACCTGGATACACAGTAGGGAAGCAACTAGTACCTGTCATTTTGAGTATTCGAGCTCCTTCTTGCAAATTTAAAAGCTAGCACATGTATTCACCCTCTTTTTACAATTTTTGGTTGAGAATGAAGGTGTGGAAATTGGAAGATGAATCTTTTGAAGCTGTTTTATGCTTGTTACTCCTGTCTTCTTTTTCTCTCATTTAGTTTAGTAGAAAAGGGCAGTTTCGACAACAGAAGCTAAGATAGATTATAATCAGAACAGTGTTAGATACTAAAAATCTCAGATGAGCATATTGCTTATAGGAGTTAGTGTCCCTATAAGAATTGCTTATTAAATATACTGAAATAAAATTTTTTTAAAAAATAAGGATCACCAGTAAGGAAGATGTGTTTTTTCATTAAGAAATGCTTAAACATGGATAAGATGGACTCTTTTCACTAGTAAGAAATTATGTTTACGAGTGTATTTAGTAAAATTAGTTGAAAGTTAGCTGATTGATTGAATGTCTTTGGTAATAAACTTGGCTGTAAATAGTAAAATGAGTATATAAGGACATCATTAATTATTAAATAATGATAAGTGGGAAGTTGTTCAAGGATAAAACTTGTAATTATTTTTCAGCTAGTAGCTGAAAATTAGAACTTTTTTAAAAAAGTTACCTCAAGTAGTTTTTTACTTTTTCAAGAAAAGTTAGTAGCTACTAAAAAAAGCAACCTTACCAAACAATTAAAATGATTTCAACTTTCAGTTAGCTGAAATAACTTACTAAACACACTCAACGGGGTAGATTTAAAACATTCCGATATTCAAAAGCTAGCAAAAATAGGAATCATAGTCTTAATTTTGTTATTATATAAAATAAATTTTATTTTTTAATAATAAATTTATATATATTTAGGTAAACACATCATTAACCATTTTTTAATTACTTGCCATCATATGGGCTGGTTCATTTTTTAAGTTAGCTCCTCTATTAATCTGGTGGGAAACCATGACATTGCTGCATACTGCATAAAATGTTGGGGAACAGGGCCAATCAGGCACCCATTAATACAAGACCTAAATTCAATAGGAAAAATTCGATCCTGTTCGCTCAAAATACATCAATGTAGACTTTTGCTTTTTGTTGAATAGCCGCGGGTAACTTAACCAAATAGATTTACAAGAAAAAGCATAAAACTAGATGACAAATCCACACACAAATTGACGCAAACGTCACATATAAATAATTCATAGAGCAGGCAAGCAACTTTCCCGTAGCTCCACGTAAGGCAGCTGTCTCGGCTTAGTGTATTGGTGTCATAACAGCGTCCCCAAAATAACAAATCCTAGTACTCATCTTACAGCATCTTTCATGTTTCTTTGAAGCAGAAAGCTGATATTAAACACGGTATTAAGTTGTATAAAAGGAACAATGATGTGAAAAATTTTGTGCAACAGATGCACAATAGTCAATCAAAACACAATCATGACATGCTGTTCGGGCAACATTTAAATTTGAGGTCCATATTAGGAACGAAAAAGAAAAAAAGGTCACCCCTTGAAAAAAAAAAGGTTGCCATGTTTTCATGTTTCTTTATAATTAATTATTACAATGTCTTTCCATTTATTTTTTGTTTCCAAAAAACGCAATTAAACAACCGAATTAGTGAGACATTTTGAGCATGGTTGACAGGGCGTACCAACATTACATCTCATGGAGGCACAGCAATTTCTGTGACGCAACAAAGTAAAAATTATTTATAATGTGACATTCAAAATATGGTATTTTTGACAAAGCATTAGAAGAGAGCATAACATTAAAGTCATCCCACGGATTCAATAACAAACTTTACACCTAGGTTCGCAAAGAAAATTAAATATTTGAAAAGAGGGCCATCCCTCAGATTCAATTACAACCCTCCCCCAGGCTCGAAAAGAAAATTCAAATATTTGAAAAGAGGAAAGAACACATACAGTGAGCAGTTCCCAAAAAGCCTTGAACAGCTTCCCAATTTTGTTTCACATATGGGTTGCTCCAGCATCATAATCATGGTTCTTGACAACCGAAAAAATCTACATTTACCACAGCAGTAGAAGTTAAAATGAAACATCCAAACAACCAGAAATTTTATCAAGGAAGAAAAATGTAGTTAAGTTAACAGCCAAAAACGTTAGGAAGGGAAGCTTGTTGCCATCAGGCCAAATGAACATCAAATGTTTCATCCATAGAGCATATCTAGACCTAACTATGAAATCTCAGTTGAACTATATATTAAGTTGAAAAATAATTAGCTGCAGAATAAAATACCTGCTTCGTATGTCCAAGTAAACTTTCAGGTAATACAAGTCAATAATGAAGAGGTGCACTAGTTATCACCCAATATGAGCTTCCACGATAGCCCAACTTCTCATAAGAATCAAAGATGCTTTGACCAAAAAAAAAGAATCAAAGATGCATCTTGCAGTGTTTGATGTCAGAAAAAGAATACAACAAGTAAGCACCTGGTCATGTAGATTGAGTGACCAGGAGGAGCCCATCATGAAGACATAGGATGCTGGAAGTGGTCAGAAAAAAGAGTCATAAACTGCCCAAATAGATTGCAATTATTTGCAACTGCTACTGCTAGTAACTGAGCTGATCCTTACATAGCTCCCATTCAAAAACAATAAAGTAGATTGACACATGTAAATATGACAGCCTTCCAACTTGAAGCATTCACAGTAAAGTATTTAATTAGCAAATTACACGTGCAAAAACAATTTTCAAAAACACGAGAAATAAACTAAAAAACAGATGAGCACAATTCAGATGAAACAAAACTACTAGAGCATCCTCATCCTTCACTTCAATCAAACTAATCCCATTTATATTTCATGAGATGAACCCACAACCAAAGACATGGCTGGGGGCATATAATATATAGTTATTACATGAAAGACAACGGCAACAATAATAATAATATTGTGATTACAATGATTAAAAAATTACAAACTGCTGCCAGAGTATACAACTTTCTGTCCAAGGTCAAATTCAGACATCAAGAGCCCAGAAGTAGATTTAAGTCAAAAGAGTAGGGATGAATAGGATAAGTACAAGGTTGCACTGTTTATAATGTCCAGTTCCCACTGGAAAATTATAGTTGAATAAATAGCATCAATAAACAAAAACTAACCTGTGCAGACATGCTTTCAACATAATAGTTACAGTTTAGATCTGTACAAACTTTATATTAAAGGACTTGTCCCAATTGACACAGATCTAATTTTTGCTAATACTCAATCATTTTTGATACAGTTGAAAATACAGTGCACAGGTTTTCTATCATATGATATGAGATAGCGACCATAAAGAAAGATTTAGCATACATCAATGCTGAACTGCACTGTTCAGAAAATTTGTCAGAGGATCTTCAGTTCCCAACTAATGTATGGGTAAGCAGGATCATGCTAGAGGTCAAAATGATGTCAGCTGGAATCTCAAACTATCAGCAGTTTACGAAACTGTTCTCCCATAACAAATAGATGCAATATAGAGGTTCTTTGCCCATTTTTCCTGCAGAAACAAATAATCAAAATGTAAGCATGTCTTATCATGTAGTGACAATGAATACAGGAAAACCAGATGCAGTATTTTTACCTTCACATGAGTGCTAGGAAAAGCAGATGTGCGGAGTGTCTCTTGAGTTTCATCAGCTGGTTTTCTTCTTGGGACACTAAGAACAAAAGCAGCTTGGTCCCATGTTGCAGCAGTTGAGGTGATGCGGTAACCATTTCCCCACCTCCGATGAATACCTTCACTGGGATACAGGAATCAAGTTCGACAACCTAGCATTAAGTTTATAAAGAAAAGAATATATGCATAAGATACAAGTATTCAGTGTCACAAAGATTATCAATAAAAAGCATTGGAAGAAAAGCAAAAACCTGGTCTGAAAATCCAGCACCGCGGGACATAACAATTGCCCATCGAGTGCCAGCAGTGGCCATGGCAGTGACATAAAACCCCTCTCTCCATTTTTTGTTGATCCACTTAAATGGGAATGAATCGCTGACTTTTGTAGGGATTGCTGCAAATACTGGGTCCCTAAAGGAACAATATCCGCCAATAAAAAGTGAGACAACAGAAGTTAATGCAAACAGGTTATCATCAAAGTCAAGCCAACTATTGCCATCCCAAATACACAATGCATGAAGAATTGGACTTGAACCTTTAGACATCACAACCAATGAGCACCCATTATTTGCTCCAGCTATGGCACTAATGTAATAATTCTTCTCCCACTGTTTCCATAATCCATTCCTATAAAAACAGATTTATCAGTTTGTCAACTTGTACTGAATTCAAAATAAAACACAGTAAAGAATGTACTATAATGGAAAGAAACATGATATCATTAACATTAGATATATTACAACGCAACACAAGCTAACCAACCTTGTGAAGAAAGTGGGTAGAGAGTTCATAAACTTGTGCAGTGAAACCAGTGCCAGCATCCATGATTAGAGCCCAAAGATTAGAACAAGAGCCACACTGCTGATTAAATAAACCATCTTCATTTCCTTTGTCAATGTGTTGGGCCAGCCGCACATCAGCTACATTGTAATGATACCTACACCCAAATATACAAACTTTAAACTCTGACAATGAGAAAGTCAACTGCAAAAACTTAATTAAGATAACTTCAGCATAAAACCTTTGCTTCATTGGTCGACGAGCATTGTAAACACTAATCCATTGCGTTGCTGGCATTCCCCATTCGGACCTTTTTCTTTGGTTGTTCATCATCATCATCCTCTTCCATGGTCAATCGCCCTCTCTTTTGTCCAACCTGACATATAAGCTTCATATACAAGCCCAAAAAACGATAAAAAGAGTCAGACTCTGAATCCATAAACAATAAAATGTAAATTCTAAAGTAATAATAGCATCAACTACCTTCTGAGCACCCTCAGTATTTATTGGCCTAATGTCAGGATTTGGACCCACAATTCCATCAAAAAGGGATATATATTTTGCATAATTTGGTTCTTCATCAAACTTCAAATTCACTACATATTCAACAAACTGCCGAAAAGGTTGAGGACAAAAGCAACAGAGAGTTTCTGGAGAAGTTGCCATCTTTTTCTTGCAGACAAGAAATCCTTTATTTTCTCCCTGTAACAAACAATTTCATAAGAAATTAAGAATTGTGTTTTTCTTTATTAGTCATACTAAAATGATTACATTTGAAACAATGATAACCTGATATCCTTGCCAAGGTAGCCGACACGAAGAAGGAAGACAAGTGTGTAAGCAGAGAATTCCAAGTCATCTCTCCTGCTACCTGTCCTACCGAGATGAGCATGTACACTAGCATAACGAACTGTGCCCCTGTGACAAGAATATGGTATACAAAATTATTCAAAAGCCAAGAATTGGCTACAGTTTCATAGAAATTAACAAATAATTTACCTAAATACATCAGGAACGCTGATCATAATCAACATGAAGGCCAGTTGAACTATCACGCCACCGAGTTGCTGCGTAGAAAAAATGGGAGTGGGGGTGAGTAGCCAAATTATGAGAAAGTACGCATATTTTCATCGACAATGGAAGCATCAAAGCTTCATGAGTAATAAGGTATATTTACCTAACCCAAGATCAACCAGAAACAACTTTTTCTCATCAGGAGTTCCTGGGGTCCCAAGCAAAAAGTTCTCAGGTTTCACAATCACCATGCACATACCTGCAATGATAACATCAGAATGATAAAATGGCGCATGGATCCTCTTCAGTTGTAAATCAACTGGAGAGTGTCAAGTCTCTCAATCTGCGGCTTGCAAAGTTATTGTTGGTTTTTTCACTGTTTTAATTTATATGTAAAAGAAGTATTTTGAATGGTTCAGATTCTATCTAGTTTAAATTAAACTGGAGAGGATCCTAATCCGATAAAAATGTACATTGAAACAGAATGTGATCGATATATACTAGAATCCACGTAGTAAAATCATTCAAAGTTTATATATACTGATGATACTATTCTTAACTTACATTGGTACATACATGATAAGCAATAATCACTGTCTAAGCATTTACTAATTTGATTATTACGGGCAGGTGCAAAACAAGGAAAAACACTTTTGGGGTGCAGCATATACATGATAAAGCAAACTTTCCTTTCTTCTGAATGAATAGATACATGATATACTAACAGTAACTACAAAACGATATAATAATTCACTCAAGATAGATACTATTAATTGATCAATTTCAGAAAAGTCCTCTGTGTATTTACATGTACATTCCAAATGACTTAGAATGTTTGTCCCATAGGCCATAATATGTGTAACAAGAGGATTTTTTTCCTGCTCTTTGCAATTTAAACTAATGTGAAAGTTTTTGGGGAGGTCTGAGGTAACACCAAAAAGTGTTACTTTGAGGGTGCAGCAAGCCTGGTCACCTTAGCTTTTGCTCTATCCTTTATTATTACGGGTATAAAAGAAACCACACCGCTCCCAACAATATTCAAGTTACAAAATGTAACATAAAATCAGATTAAATTAAAAGAATAGTGTCAGGATGTGATAGTTCCTGATTTATTTTATTATAAATAAATGTTGTTCAACCAGAAGAATGCACTTTCATTGTGTTCAGCCAAAGGCAGTAACGAATTATTGGACTATGTATCTCTCCCATGCTAATGGAGAAAACACCCAAATGATAACATAAGGTGAGACCAATCAGGGAAGCATTCTGAACTATATCCAATCTGGTTAAAATAAAGAAAATCCAGATATTAATCATAAACATAATCAGGAAAATGAGCATCACCCTCTAGAGTGCATCTTCTCTAATATAGAAATAGCCTCAATAGCAATACAAGCCACCATTTCAGTAGACATCCTGAATCCAAGAAATAAGTAAAGGTTAGCTATGCAACATTCACCACCACATTAACAATATAAGATGCATTACATTTCATTAGCATTTCAGAGAGATACTGACGTTTGTGAGTTGTTATTCCAAACATCCCATAGACTGGGACCAAGCATATCCATGACCTGTATATAATATAAGGTTGTTACAAAAAACATTCAGAGACAACAACAAGCCCCCATTTCCTCCATCAAAAAATACATGAGTACATACCATGATATAGAAGTCAGCTTGCCGCCCCTTGTAATGAACTCGTGGAACACCATGACTACCACCTAAAGCACTATAACATATAACCATGACAAATTAGCACTTAATATTCATAATTAAGTCCATGGCAGAGCCACCACTCCTTCCCGAGAAAGAAAGGACAGTCACTCACTTGTAAACCTGCCACTCATATGGAGGTCCATAATTGCAACCCCTTGCTGCTTCTATGCTCAAATTTTAAGGCTACCTGCAGTTATTGGAGCAACATGAACATAATAATGATTCCAAGATGAGTCAATCAAACAAGCTTTCGAGCCGAAAAAGCAACACACTAACACCATACCTCAACTGCACCGGAACCAGCTCCTACACGCCGACCAACATAGACTTGTCCAAATCCTCCCTTACCAAGTTTTCTATCGATTTTGTATAACGGGGAACCACCAACCTGGACCTGTTACGAAGAAAGTAACCAATAAATTTATTTTTTCAACATATGACAAAATTTACTTCACATCAAGAAGCTTGGGTGTAAAATCTCTAGCTCATCTAACACTAGAAACAATAAGGGCCTCCATCGATTTTTTTTTTTAAAAAAAAAAAATCCAAACGGAACGAGATAAGTGTGAGAGTGAAGACAGCAAACTAGCAAACTAGCAACTGCTTGTCACGCCACCTGTCGAACGAAAGGTGAAGGAGAACTAAGGAGAAGAAGAACAACAGAAAACAAAGAGAAGAAACAAATTAGAAAGAAAGGAAAATCTTTCACAGAGCTTTGTTGCAAGCGTATCAAGAAAGTGGAATGAAAAGGAAACAAATATAGCTTCGCTTTGCACATTTATTCGCAAGTCAAACAAACAAAACGAAGAAAAGAAAATGCAGGAATGAGAAACTCTTGAAATCAGAACAACCTTCTCTGGAAGGGGAGGTGTGGTGGTGCCCTCGTCATCGGCGCCTGGAGCCTTATCCGCGCTCGGCCACACCACTATCGTACTCATCCATGGCTTCCACCCCAAAAACCCCAAGCGGCGGCTTCTTCTTCTTCTCTACTTGTTCCTCTTTCAATTCCTTGGCTCGGGTATCACGAACGGGCTCCCGCGTCGTCGTTGTTCACAATATCACCGATTTCATCGGCAGCGATCGCGTTCTTCTGCCTCCGATTCCTCCCTGGTCCTGAAAAGCAGCAGCAGTTCTCTTCCTCAGGTGAGCTCCCGGCAGCCGCCGGTGAGTGAGGCTGGGCAATCGGATTCAAGTTATCGTTATCTACACGGCGGTTTCTGCGTGCTCGGGTACGCAAGCTCAGGCATGGTATGGGTGATGTTGGCCCATGAAGAAGAGGGAGGTTCGTGAAGGTTCCAGAATCATCGATCAGTGCAGAAGTATATATAACAGAAGATGAACAATGCTTGGTGATAACTGATAACGATCAACAGAAAACTAGGGTGTTTCGATGAAAGGTAATTTAGAGATCTGTGGAGGAAACGAAAAAAGAAAGGGATTTTCTCTAGTTTCTTCTATTCTAGATTTCCTAGTACAGAGAAAGATAGATAGGGAAGAGACTAGAGATGGAGAGAGAAACAGAAGCTTTGCTATGCTATTGCTTTGTTTTTTCTTTTATTTATTAATTTTTATAAAAAATAACATTTGATAAGCAATCCATTAGATTAGATTACTCATGGATTTATATGGTTTTGCAATTAATTATAAAATTAATAATGACACTGATTTATTGGATATTCCTGGTTTTTTTTGTCTGGTTTGCAAGTTGAGTGCTCCGGTGACCGGTATATATATCCGCTCTTGTGTCACGCGCAAATATCAGTTTGCTTGAGAGTTATATTTCAGTTTGAAATATAATCATGTGATTCACTTATCTAAAATCACAAAGAAAAATAAAATAGAATTATTTTAATTTCAATTTAAAATATAAGTGTGTATTGATTTATCTAAAAATTATAAAAAAATAAAATGCCTTTTTCATCCTATCATGATAATTTTTTGTACAAAAATAACATGATTATTCTTGAAGGATACTAAAAAGATGTGTTTATTTCCATTTTCTTTTTTTTTCAATGTTTTTAGCTTTCTTTTGACCTTTCTATATGGTATAACTTTGATTCATTTAAATAATGCGTTTTAAATCTTAATTATGTGATTTTTTTATAAGGTGTTTTATGTTTTAAATATGAAATATGTTCTAGAGTTTCTACTTGAACCCGAATATTCTAGTTGAATGAATATCGAATCATCACCCTATCAAGACGTTTAGGTACACTCATGTACGCAATTATAATGTTTTCGTATTATGGCCTCGAGCCACACGTTATGTGTTGTTTGTCGTGTATCATCACAAGAACTTATGAGTGAGAACTTATAAAATCCTCTCATTCTGAGACAGACACATGGCGCTTTAGCCCCACTAAACGTGTTGTTTTGTCGTGTATCATCACAAGAACTTATGAGTGAGAACTCATAAAATCCTCTCAATTCTGAGACAGTCACATGACGCTTTAGCCCCACTAAACGTGTTCTTTTGTCGTGTATCGTCACAAAAACTTATGAGTGAGAACTCATAAAATCCTCTCAATTCTGAGACAGTCACATGGCGCTTTAGCCCCATTAACAACCTAACACAAGGGTGATGAGACTCATCCCACCAATCACATGGGGAAAGTGCATGGACGTATGGGGTGCTCAGTATAAAAGGCCTTTCATGCAAGAAACAGTACTCATTATTTCCCTATTGTTGAAACTTTAAGATTGGGTTGAGTGCCTTCACAAGTACTTCATCTATTGAACCATTATCAACCACCTAAAGACCATCGTAGCAACGTCCAATACCACCCGTTTTAGTTACATCCAACGTCTTCAGTTACATCCAACGTCCTAATGTGAACAAAATTAATATGGCCTAGGTGATATTTGTATTGTTTCAATATTTTAATTGTAACAATACTTTTAACTTTACAAATTTAAATAAAACTCGGGTAAATAAATGATAACCATTTTTAGTAATTTCCAATTGGATAGTTTTATCTTTTTTTATTGTTTTTAGGGGTTGGAAAGGCTGATTTGATTTTATCACATGAGATCAATGAAATAAACGTGGGTGATCATATTTAAGTGAAAAAAATTAAATAGGTATAACGAGTTTTAATATGTGCACTCAATTTGGTTAAGGAGAAATTAAGGGAGAGGGAGGGGGAGAGGGAGAGGGAGAGGGATAGAGTGAAGAGAAATATATTTACTTATTTGTATTTATAAATTGTAGGGGGGAAATGCAAATATGTGGATTCTATACATGGCAATGTCTTCGCTAAAGTGGTAAGAAATAACGAGGAAATACTAACAAGCATGATAAAAACTAGTGCAAGACCCGTGCAGACACACGGGATTGATATAGTTTCTTAATAGAACCGAAATTAACATAAATCATCCAAATAATTATGTTATTTATAGGTAAAGTGATTCTTTCAATTCCTCATTGGTCAATTGAAAAAAAAAGAGCTTAATAACGTTTGATGTAAATGAGTACCTAACCTGAATACACAAATACATAGACATGTATATATACACAAATATAAATATAAGATAGATAAAATGTGATTCATTGTTCCGAAACATTTAGGTGAAATAACTCTGTAACATTTTTGTCTCAAAGTCACGATCGCATGAAATTTAAGACTAAATTTGCATTCTGAAGGTGATAAATCAATGGTAATAAAAGGAAGCCCAAAATCCATTTTAAGAAAAGAAAAACATATTTTATATTTTGTGAAACACCTCTTTATAAACCACATTACTGGTAGATACACCTCGATTGAGACCATCATCAGGAATGAGAATTTTCAATCCCGCCTTACTCCTAACTCGTGAGATTGCAACATACAATTGCCCATGTGTAAATACAGGACGCGGTAAATAAAGTCCTACACGTGACATAGTCTGCCCTTGGCTTTATTAATAGTCATAGCAAAGCAAACACATATTGGAAACTGTCGTCGCTAAAAATTTAATGGGAGACACATGGTCGGATGGTATTAAATTCATTCGCGGAATATAAACCTTCCTTGTTTCTTCAGAACACGAAACCATACATGCTCCAATAATGTTAACTCCCAGCTCTTCAACAACTAATCGAGTTCCATTGCATAACCCCTTCAAACACGTCCAGGTTACGCATTAACATAACAGGGACACCTTTTTTTAACCTTAACTTATGACTCGGCATCCTTGAGCACTTGATATCATTAAGGAACTCAGTTGTCAACCAATCTGGTTGAACTCCCACACCCTCATCCACTTTCCATATTGAGTCTGAGCTATAATACACCTTTTTTTCACCGGGAAATAAATCCAACATATATTGGTTGATATCGTCAACAACATCCAACGTCGGAGCAAGGATCGCTTCGTCATTAAAAAAATCAGGCTGACCATAATTATCATAGATGTTCGGGTATATAACTTGACAATATCCTCAACCGAATCACCATTACCTAGAATAAGCCAGCATCTCCTCAGGGATGTTTATCATGCCAGTAGACTCGTGAACACAAGTAATATCACCGTCACCCACACCAAGAATCCAATCCGCAAATTCACCAGCCTCACTACGTTCATTGTCTGAAATTCCACAATGTAATCGCATGTTTTGTGACAACCTAAGAACCTTGCAATGTTTCCAAAGGCGAGATGAATTTATTGTAGACATAACAATATCCGCTCGACTGCCATGAGGAACAACTGGTAGTATTTGTCTAAAATCACCACCTAAAACAACAACCTTTCCACCAATGGTTTAAGAGAAAAACCGTTATCCTTGAATCGCATTATATCACGTAATGTCTGATGAATAGTGTAACATCCTAAATTTTATTAGGATAAATATTAATTAAATTAAATAGATTAATTAAGAAAATAATTAATTTAATGGGAAATAAATAATAGGAGTATTGCCATTATTAGTTTTATTTCGTAAAGATAATTTTAATTGAAAATAGAATAATGGGGGGGTGAGAGTGGGCCCCAGCCCAATTAGTTATTTCAGTAAGGAGGGGTTAACAGAGCACCCTAATCCTTATTCGTATCATTCGTCAGTTAGCGAAACGCTGAGGAGGGGAGAAGCGGAGTCTCAAGAGAGAGCTGCTGTAGAGTGAACGCCAAGAATCCAAGAAAGGACTTCCTTGCTATGATCAAAGCTTCGCTTAAGGTACGGTGAGGGAGAGGGTATGTCTGTATATGCATGTAGGGGATGTTTGGGTAGTAATCTAAGACTATAATTTTGAATTGATGAATTTATAACTTAGAATGAAGATATAATACTGTTGGTTGATGATTGATGGTATGTAAATTTGAGTATTGGTGAGATTAATGATGATATTGAGAATAATGGAAAAAGGGGTGATTAGGGATTGAGAAATTGGGGGTTTTGATGAATTGATGGTAATATCTGTAATTGATTGTTGATTTACAGAGTATTGGATGTTAATAATGATTATGTATGATGTTTAGACATAAAAGATTGATTAGGGATTGATTGGATGAGTTTAGAGATGTTTGAAATCGTGAATTCTGCGATCTGCGTCGCGGGTAATCGATTACCAGGAGTGGTAATCGATTACCAGAGTGTTCTGGGCAACCCAGAAGCACTGTTTGCTTGCGGGTAATCGATTACAGGGGTGTTGTAATCGATTACCAGAGAGTTTGTCTGTGGATAATCGATTACAGGGGTGTTGTAATCGATTACCAGAGAGTTTGCTTGCGGGTAATCGATTACAGGGGTGTTGTAATCGATTACCAGAGACCTTGTTTGCGGGTAATCGATTACTAGAGGTTGGTAATCGATTACCAGAGTGTATTTGAGATCCTTAGTGATTAATGTTGTTTGATGGTGCTTTATGACGAGTATAATGATGATGATTGACGATGTTTGATGTTGTTTATGATGATTATGATGATGGTGTAAATGATGATAGTGTGTATCACTTATGATGATGATGATGTAAATGATGATAGTGTGTATCACTTATGATGATGATGTTATTGATGATAATGCATGTCACTTATGATGATGATGTGAATGATGATAAGTGTATATCACTTTATTAATGGTGATGTTTGATGATGAGTGTGATGATGTATTGTGATGATATTTGATGATGAGTGTGATGATGTATTATGATGATAATTGATGATGAGTGTGATGATGATAATGATGTCGGTGTATATCACCTTATTATGATGATGTTTAATGATGAGCATATTGATGTATGATGATGATGAAAAGTGTATATCACTTTATAATGATGAAGTTTGATGATGAGCATGTTAATGCATGATAATGATGATTTATGATGATGGTGTATATCACCTTTTGGTGATGATGTTATCTAAGTTGTGCGGGCCCATAGAGGGGGTACAACTTAGGAGAGATGCCTTGAGCATATGTGATGAGACCTGAATTGTGCGGGCCCATAGAGGGGGTACAATTCGGGAGGTGAACTGAGTTGTGCGGGGCCCATAGAGGGGGTACAACTCAGGGGATCAAGATGGGGCGTTCGATGCACGGGGCCCATAGAGGGGGTGCAACCTAGGAGTGATTGTACGGGCCCATAGAGGGGATACAACCTAGGGTCGAATGTCGTTGTGCGGGCCCATAGAGGGGGGTACAACCTATCGGATAGTGTGTGGTAACACCGGTAGACCACCTTGGTAACTAACTAGAGTGATTGACGAGGTGTGCCCATTTGTGTGAGTTTCCAAGTCATGATCTTTGGGTAGATGATGATAGGAGTATTGATGTATGATGATAATGAGTATGATGATATATGAATGATGTTATGGTGATAATGAGTATAATGATATATGAATGATGTATGATGATAATGAGTATGATGATATATGAATGATGTTACGACGATAATGAGTATGATGATATACGAATGATGTTATGATGATGATGAGCTTGATGAATGTATAAAGGATATGTTTATGTGTTGTGAATAGGAATGATGACATGACATGTATATGTTGATATAGATGATTATTATATGTGGAGTTTTAGATGAATGTTATTCATTGGTGATTTAATGTATTGATGGCATGATGTAATGATATTGTGGGTGAGGATGGGTATTCTCTATGTGTATGTATAGGTAGTATTCCTTTTTCTCACCGTATTCTGTGGATATATTTTACAGGTGTTGATGAGGACACAACTGGTGTCGATTATGAATAAAAGGGTATACTCTGGTAGACGTGACATCAGGGTGTGCTTGGGGGTTTTACCATGTTCCTAGATTAGGAGTATTTTTTATGAACTTCTGGATGCCTTTATGGTAGTAGATTATTAATTGTTTTTATTCCTATGGAGATTTCCGCTATTATAATTAATTTATATTTGAATTTAACTTCTTTAATAAAGTCGTTTCGAACTATGAGTTATTATAAAAGTGATTGTGAACCTTTTTACCTAACGTGGGACTTTACATTTTCTAAACTGTAATTTCTTAAATATATAAGAGTATGGGATAGAAGGGTGTCACATTAGTTGGTATCAGAGCAGGTCGGTTCATTGGCCTTGAGTTATGAGTTTACTATGCTTTTGATGTGCTAATCTGAATGATTGATTGAGTAATTGATTGGTTGCTTGAGTGAATTGTCTGCTTGGTTGATTGTTGTTTCTTTGATTTCCTTGCCTTTCTCCTTTACTTGGTATGTTTGCTTACCCTTTCTTAAATACAGAAAGAGTAATGGTTGGGGGTAGAAACGATCGAGCAATGGCCGATGCCTTGATGGCCATGGCACAGGCTGTTGGCAACCTTAACCAACACCACGAGATTGACTGGCTTGCACGGTTCCAGAGGAACCATCCACCTACGTTCCGAGGAGGTTATGACCCGGATGGAGCGGCTGACTGGATTTATGAGATTGAGAAGATCTTCAGAGCAATGGACTGCCCTAAGCTTCAGAAGGTGACCTTAGCAGCCTTCATGTTATCTGGAGATGCTGGTTTCTGGTGGCAGAGCACCTGCCAAAGGATGATTGATGAGGGCACCGCCTTGAGCTGGGACAACTTCAAAAGGTTATTCCTGGAGAAGTACTTTCCACATGACGTGCGCAACAAGAAACAGATAGAGTTCTTGGATCTAAAGCAAGGGGACGACACCGTGGCAGACTACCCATCAAGGTTCGAAGCTCTAGCACGATCTGCTCGACATATGAGGGAGCAACCAATGAAGAAGCCAAGTGTGTCAAGTTTCTCAGCGATCTTCGTCCTGAGATTAAAAAAGTGTTCAACTACCAAGGGATCATGCGCTTTCACGAACTGGTGAACAAGTTCAGAATCTATGATGAAGACAACCGGGCAAAGACAACACATTATAAGAGTGGAGGGCCTTTGAGGAGTCAGAACAAGTTCCAAGCAACTAGTAAGGGCAAGCCATACTCTCGAGCAACAGAAAACCCCAAGATTGGAGGTGGCAGTGAAGGCACAGTGCAAAGAAGAGTTATGCTCCAGCAGCTGGTCGAGCGTCAAAGGGTGGGAGTGTTGGTTCTACCACTCCTATTACATGCTTCAGGTGTGGAAAGGAGGGTCACCGAGCAAACCAATGTGGAGACAGAGAGATCACCTGCTATACCTGTCAGGAGAAGGGACACATCGCTCGTGATTGTCCTCAAAAAACGCAGGGAACGGTAGCGGCAGGCGGGAATGCCAATGGGAGCGCTAGTAAACCTAAGGCTACAGGAAGGGTCTTTGCCTTGAGTGGTACTGAAGCTGCTCAATCCGAGGACTTGATCCAAGGTATGGGTTTCATTGCTGGTAATCCTTTAGTGATTTTATTTGACTCTGGTGTGACTCATTCTTTCATATCACATGCTTGCGTGTCTATACTTAAATTGCCTGTTTCTTCCTTGCCTTTTGTATTGAGTGTGGAAACGCCAGCTAGTGGGTCAGTTTCTACTTCTGATGTTTGCTTAAATTGTTCTATATCTGTTAATGATAGAAACTTCCTAGTTGATTTGATTTGTTTGCCTCTAAGTCAACTAGATGCATCCTTGGTATGGACTGGTTATCGTTCAACCATGTCCTTCTAAACTGTGCTGACAAGTCTATTGTTTTTGGTCACCCTGTCGAGTGTAAGAGTAAGGATTTTACGACTGCCAATCAGGTAAGAGGCGTCTCTAAGGGAAGATGCCCAGGTTACATGCTTTTAGCTTCTTTGAAATCTGATAGTAGCACTGTGGTGAGTGAGATACCCGTAGTGTGTGAGTACCCCTGAAGTATTTGCTGATAATGTGTCTAGTTTACCACCTGAGAGAAAGATAGAGTTTGCTATAGACTTAGTGCCAGGTACAAGACCGATTTCAGCTACACCTTATAGGATGTCACCTATAGAGCTAGCAGAACTTAAGAAGCAACTAGAAGACCTGTTAGAGAAGAAGTTCATTAGGCCTAGTGTGTTACCCTGGGGAGCGTCTGTATTGTTTGTTAAGAAGAAGGATGGTAGCATGAGGTTGTGTACTGATTACCCGCCAGTTAAATAAGGTAACCATTAAGAATAGATATCCTTTGCCTAGGATAGATGACTTGATGGATCAGTTAGTGGGGGCATGTGTGTTTAGTAAGATAGATCTTAGATCAGGATATCATCAGATTAGAGTTAAGGAGGAGGATGTACCTAAGACCGCTTTTAGGACTAGGTATGGACATTATGAGTATCTGGTAATGCCTTTCGGTGTGACGAATGCTCCTGCCATTTTTATGGATTACATGAACAAGATTTTTCACACCCTATTGGATAAATTCGTAGTTGTCTTTATAGATGATATACTAATTTATTCCAAACTAAGGAGAAGCATGAGGAACATCTAAAGGTAGTGCTTCAGGTTCTTAAGGATAATCAGTTGTATGCTAAGATGTCCAAGTGTGAGTTCTGGTTAGAGCAAGTGAGTTTCTTGGGTCATGTAATTTCTAAGGGAGGCATAGGTGTAGATCCTTCTAAGGTAGAAGTCGTGCTTAAGTGGGAGTCCCCTAAGTCAGTGAGTGAGATTAGAAGTTTTCCTTGGTTAGCGGGATACTATAGGAGGTTCATAGAAGAGTTTTCTAAGTTAGCTTTGCTTTTGACCGAGTTGACTAGGAAGAGAGTTGCCTGTGTGTGGAATAGTAAGTGCGAGACTAGCTTCCAAACCCTTAAGGAGAAGCTGACTAGTGCACCCAGTGTTAGTGTTGCCTGACCTTAGTAACCTTTTGTAGTATAATTGTGATGCTTCTAAGATGGGTTTAGGTGGGGTGTTGATGCAAGAGGGTAAAGTAATAGCCTATGCTTCTAGGCAATTGAAAATCCATGAGAGAAACTACCCTACCCATGACCTAGAGTTAGCAGCCGTAGTGTTTGTGTTGAAGATTTGGAGACATTACCTGTATGGTTCCCGATTTGAGGTTTTAGTGACCATAAGAGCCTTAGGTATCTGTTTGACCAGAAAGAGCTGAACATGAGGCAGAGGAGGTGGTTAGAGTTTCTTAAGGATTATGATTTTGAGTTAAGTTACCATCCCGGTAAAGCCAATGTAGTGGCTGATGCCTTGAGTAGGAAGTCTAATCCATGTTAGTTCCCTAATGATTAGAGAGATGGATCTTTTAACCCAGTTTAGAGATCTAAGTTTGACTTGTGAAGTAACATCTTCCAGTGTGAGGTTAGGAATGACTAGAGTAAGTAATGATTTGCTGAAGGATATTAGTAAGGCCCAGTTAGAGGATCCATTTTTGGTTAGCAGGCGAGAGGCTATAGAAGGATGTAGTGGTGGGGAGTTTGTAATTGGTACCGACGGGGTGGTGAGATTTGGAGATCAAGTGTGTGTGCCTAGTGAACCTAGCATTAAGAGATTAGTACTAGAAGAAGGACATAGAAGTAAGCTTAGTTTCCACTCAGGATCCACTAAGATGTATAAGGATTTGAAGAAGGTATTTTGGTGGCCTAGGATGAAGAGGGACATAGAGGAGTTCGTGAGTGCTTGTTTAGTGTGCCAGAAGGCTAAGGTAGAGCATCAAAAAACCTTCAGGATTGCTTCAACCCTTAAGTATACCTGAGTGGAAGTGGGATAGTATATCCGTGGACTTCGTAGTTGCTTTACCTAAGACTGTGAGGGGGCACGACTCAATCTGGGTTATTGTTGATAGGTTAACTAAGAGTGCCCATATCCTTCCCATCAATATTAAGTATTCCTTAGAGAAGTTGGCTCAGTTGTACATCAGTGAGATTGTGAGGTTACATGGCATACCAGCTAGTATAGTCTCCGATAGAGATCCCAGGTTTACCTCTAGATTTTGGGAGAGTTTACAGCAGGCCTTGGGGACCCAACTTAGGCTTAGCTCAGCTTATCACCCTCAGACCGATGGTCAGACTGAGAGAACCATCCAATCCTTAGAGGATTTGCTTAGAGCCTATGTGTTAGACCAAGGGGGTAGTTGGGATAGCTTTTTACCTTTGATAGAGTTCACTTATAACAATAGCTTTCACTCTAGCATAGGTATGGCGCCTTATGAGGCATTGTATGGTAGGAGGTGTAGAACCCCTTTGTGTTGGTGTGAGCCGGGTGAGAGTCTTGCATTAGGACCTGAGATAGTGCAGCAGACCACCGATAAGGTTAGAATAATCCAGGAGAGGATGAGGACAACCCAGAGTAGGCAGAAGAGCTATGCTGATAAGAGAAGGAAGAAGTTAGAGTTCAAAGAAGGGGACCATGTATTCCTGAAAGTCACTCGTGGATTGGGGTTGGTAGGGCAATTAAAGTCTAGAAAACTTACGCCTCGATTTATCGGTCCTTACCAAATCCTTAAAAGAGTCGGCAATGTTGTCTATAAAATCGCTTTAACCTCCACACTTGTCTAATCTTCATAACGTTTTCCATGTTTCTCAACTCCGGAAATACGTTCACGATCCTTCGCATGTGTTTGAGTCGGATCATCTTGAGGTTAAGAAAAACCTAACAGTGGAAACCATGCCGGTGAGAGTTGAGGATCGGAGGGTGAAACAACTTCGAGGTAAAGAGATTCCTTTAGTTAAGGTGATCTAGGGAGGACCTACACCTGAGAGTGCCACTTGGGAACTTGAAGAGAAGATGAAGGAGTCTTATCCAGAGTTATTCGCTTCAGGTAAAATTCGATGACGAATTTTCTTTTTAGGAGGGGAGAGCCGTAACATCCTAAATTTTATTAGGATAAATATTAATTAAATTAAATAGATTAATTAAGAAAATAATTAATTTAATGGGAAATAAATAATAGGAGTATTGTCATTATTAGTTTTATTTCGTAAAGATAATTTTAATTGAAAATAGAATAATGGGGGGTGAGAGTGGGTCCAAGCCCAATTAGTTATTTCAGTAAGGAGGGGTTAACAGAGCACCTTAATCTTTATTCGTATCATTCTTCAGTTAGCGAAACGCTAAGGAGGGGAGAAGCGGAGTCTCAAGAGAGAGCTGTTGTGGAGTGAACGCCAAGAATCCAAGAAAGGACTTCCTTGCTGTGATCAAAGCTTCGCTTAAGGTACGGTGGGGGGAGAGGATATTGCCTGTATATGCATGTAGGGGATGTTTGGGTAGTAATCTAAGAATATAATTTTGAATTGATGAATTTATAACTTAGAATGAAGATATAATATGTTGGTTGATGATTGATGGTATGTAAATTGATGAGTATTGGTGAGATTAATGATGATATTGAGAATAATGAAAAATGGGTGATTAGGGATTGAGAAATTGGGGGTTTTGATGAATTGATGGTATAATCTGTAATTGATTGTTGATTTATGGAGTATTGGATGTTAATAATGATTATGTATGATGTTTAGACATAAAAGATTGATTAGGGATTGATTGGATGAGTTTAGAGATGTTTGAAAATCGTGAATTCTGCGATCTGCGTCGCAGGTAATCGATTACCAGGATTGGTAATCGATTACCAGAGTGTTCTGGGCAACCCAGAAGCACTGTTTGCTTGCGGGTAATCGATTACAGGGGTGCTGTAATCGATTACCAGAGAGTTTGTCTGTGGGTATCGATTACATGGGGTGTTGTAATCGATTACCAGAGAGTTTGCTTGCGGGTATCGATTACAGGGATGTTGTAATCGATTACCAGAGACCTTGTTTGCGGGTAATCGATTACTAGAGGTTGGTAATCGATTACCAGAGTGGATTTTGAGATCCTTAGTGATTGATGTTGTTTGATGGTGCTTTATGACAAGTATAATGATGATGATTGACGATGTTTGATGTTGTTTATGATGATTATGATGATGATGTAAATGATGATAGTGTGTATCACTTATGATGATGATGTAAATGATGATGGTGTGTAACACTTATGATGATGATGTTATTGATGATAGTGCATATCACTTATGATGATGATGTGAATGATGATAAGTGTATATCACTTTATTAATGATGATGAGTGTGATGATGTATTGTGATGATATTTGATGATGAGTGTGATGATGTATTATGATGATAATTGATGATGAGTGTGATGATGATAATGATGTCGGTGTATATCACCTTATTATGATGATGTTTAATGATGAGCATATTGATGTATGATGATGATGATGATAAGTGTATATCACTTTATAATGATGAAGTTTGATGATGAGCATGTTAATGCATGATAATGATGATTTATGATGATGGTGTATATCACCTTTTGGTGATGATGTTATCTAAGTTGTGCGGGCCCATAGAGGGGGTACAACTTAGGAGAGATGCCTTGAGCATATGTGATGAGACCTGAATTGTGCGGGCCCATAGAGGGGGTACAATTCGGGAGGTGAATTGAGTTGTGCGGACCCATAGAGGGGGTACAACTCAGGGGATCAAGATGTGACGTTCGATGCACGGGCCCATAGAGGGGGTGCAACCTAGGAGTGATTGTATGGGCCCATAGAGGGGGTACAACCTATCGGATAGTGTGTGGTAACACCGGTAGACCACCTTGGTACTAACTAGAGTGATTGACGAGGTGCGCCCATTGTGTGGAGTTCCAAGTCATGATCTTTGGGTAGATGATGAGAGGAGTATTGATGTATGATGATAATGAGTATGATGATATATGAATGATGTTATGGTGATAATGAGTATGATGATATATGAATGATGTATGATGATAATGAGTATGATGATATAGGAATGATGTTACGACGATAATGAGTATGATGATATACGAATGACGTTATGATGATGATGAGCTTGATGAATGTATAAAGGATATGTTTATGTGTTGTGAATAGGAATGATGGCATGACATGTGTATGTTGATATAAATGATTTATTATATGTGGATTTTTAGATGAATGTTATTCATTGGTGATTTAATGTATTGATGGCATGATGTAATGATGTTGTGGGTGAGGATGTGTATTCTCTATGTGTATATATAGGTAGTATTCCTTTCCTCACCGTATTCTGTGGATATATTTTACAGGTGTTGATGAGGACATAACTGGTGTCAATTATGAATAAAAGGGTATACTCTGGTAATGTGACATCAGGGTGTGCTTGGGGGTTTTACCATGTTCCTAGATTAGGAGTATTTTTTTATGAACTTCTGGATGCCTTTTATGACAGTAGATTATTAATTGTTTTTATTCCTATGGAGATTTCCGCTATTTATAATTAATTTATATTTGAATTTAACTTCTTTAATAAAGTCGTTTTCGAACTGAGTTATTATAAAAGTGATTGTGAACATTTTTACCTACGTGAAACTTTACATTTTCTAAACTGTAATTTCTTAAATATATAAAAGTATGAGGTAGAAGGGTATCACAAATAGGGCCGATGAATTACAAAATCCATGCACAGTTTCGACATAGATATATGGTCACATAACAATTCTTGAACCTAACACACAACACCAAGTTTATTTTAAAAGAGTTTATATATTAACTACAGAACACTATAAGGCATGACGGAGCGAATGAGTTCTCTTTTACCTGACACATATAGACACTAATCACATTCTTGGACCACATGAGGTTACACGACCTCTAGATGTGCAACACGTTGCACCCCAAATTGCCACGTAGCTCGCACTCACATGTGATGGCGCGTGTCCGGGTTATAGTTTACCTTCCAATATAGAATAGTTACATGCGAGTATCTTCAAATTGCGGATTCCTTCGTCCTGTGGGAAAAAGGAAATGCAATGTATACTATAGTATGAAACACTAAGAACACAATAAATGTCTTAATAAATAAACCGAAGGAAACGATGCCGTTCAGAATGCATGTCATGAGGATCATAGCGAATTTGAAATAATTCATGGGATCACATTGGCTATATTTTTCAATTAGATAATTTAGAACAATAATAAAATTTACAATTAAGTCTTGATTACGAAGAATTTTATATTAAAAATTAAAAACTCACCCTGGGATACATATGAGTTGGAATGCGTCATTTTAAAAAATATTATAGTAAGTTAATTTTTTTCTTTATTTTGATATTACTATTTTTAAATATATGATAAAGAAACCTCAATCCGTAAAATAATGAAAGCAATGATTCTATATCTCAATTGAATTTTAAAATAATAATGAAATCATTCAAAGAAAATGTTTTTTACCTCGGCTCCAATTTTGTTATAAAGTTTGTTAATATATGATTAAAATAATTTATAGAATTGCATTTACCCAACTCCAAACTGTTTTTAAGAAGTCAAGAATATTAAAAAAAAAGGTTCATAACCTCATTATCTTCAATAATTTTTTTCCTTCATTGTTAAAGTGACCTAAACAAATTTTATCATTTAAATTCTCGTCCTGAATTTGGTAAAAAATATACGTTGTCGTTCTTAATTAGAAAAAATTATTTTAAGCCTGGGAAAATTAAAATAATTTAGAGTAAATAAAAAATATAATAGTTAAGAAAGATTATAAGTGAAAAATAGTAAAGAATAAAATAGAAACATTGAAAAAAAAAAACCACAATAAATGTAATTTAAATCAACGCTTTTCGTTCAATCATTTTTTTTTCTAAGGTTAAGAAACCCCAAAAATAAGTTGAGAAAATTTCAACTATTATAATATTTCACTGCTGCTTAAACAGTATTGTCTCCCGTGAAGTTTTTTAAAATGGTGATTTTAAAGTGGTATAAAAAAGTGATTTGTTTTTGAGATATTTTATGGAAGGTAGAAGGTATATATTTTTTGGTTACAATTATAAAATGCAGTTTTTTATTTTAGAAAGTGGTTATAGTTTCTGATTTTTTAAAAAATTTACTCAAAGTAGCTTCTAAAAATAAACAGGTATGTGTTTATTTTTTCTGCTTTTTTTCTAACGAAAAATATCATCCACACATCTTTAAAAAAATTAAAAGTGATTCTTTTCAAAAAAATAAGTGATTTTTTTTTTTATGAAATAGTCCGTAACTAATGGACTCTAATTTCAGTAGAGAGGTGGAGACTATAAGAAATAAGAATAAAAGCAAACTTTAATTTTTCAAACAATTTATGTAATTAATAATATTTTGTTATTATTGGAAGAAATCGCATTTATGCAACAAAATAACCTATAACTATAAATTAAAAAAAAATTACAACAAAACTAAACCTTTGAGTACAATAAACTAAAAAGTTCAGTAGAATAAACCACGGCGAAGAAAGTGATGCAGTCATGACATGACACGAACTCTTCACAGTTTAAGAATTTTAAACATTTGAAACCTAAACTAAACCAAAATTAAAAACATATAATTAAAACTTAAATTATACATAGAAGCTCATGGCATAACGTAGACTGCGAAAGAAAACATAATGAAACTGAAAGCAGCTTGAACAATTTTATTTTCCTGGTACTAACTACGGCACATGTTCGACAGCAATAGCTGCAGGATATTGAACCTCAAGGTGGCCTGCACCAGGTAACCTCATCCTAAACAAACCTCCATTTATCATGGTAAATGAAACCTACATGGGGGTATCAATCCCATAAAACGTGACCAGTTGCTCAACTACGGCGCAGAAATTCATCCTCCCATAGCGAACGCACACGCGAACAGTAAAGCAGTTGCCCATGTAATCCATCAAAACCACAAGATCCTCAACGGCCGAACTCCACCTGTCGGCAAACCAATTCGGGATGGGGATGTGTTCCTTACAACCAATAAAGTACATAAATTAGCAATTGAGGCAGGTTATTTAAAAATTTATATAATTTAATAATCATGCACAATTTAAGTAACGAACCGGGGATGAAACCAACTGCGAAACTTCCTACATGATGAACCTATGCCCCGTAAATGGAAATGACACATTTCTTAATGTGAAGGAATGGGTCCGGCCATGAGTTCGGAGAAAATAATCTTCCTATTAAATAAAAAATGGATCGTCATATAAATTATGGCAACAAACATGATATCTTCAATACTCACTAACTGATGACTTTCATTCCATGATTAGATTTCCCCGAATGAGCCATAAGAGGGATGATTTTCTAAGCATTAAATAATAAATAATGAGGCAAAGGACACGTAGCATGATAATGAAAAGAAACTAATCCATCAGACCGTGGAGCGATTACGATAACGGAAGAGCTCTATCTAATCTCGTGCAACTCCCCTGCAAATCACAGGGTCTTTCAGACTACCATCATCGCTTTACGGATTGATGCTTGAATCTTAGAACCCTATAACAAAACTCAGATGGCCTCAGTTTTGATCAATGAAGAAAAGAAACCAAAACAACTCTACAGCACGAACGAAGAAGTGAAAATAAATTAAAATAATGGACAATATAAAAGAAACACATGAACCATAAACCAACTGCTTGATCAAACAACAACCATCTCAACAGAAAACGTCCTCGAGGGCTCGTCAACGGGGTACATGGCCCATACACGGACCACCCTCACTTTAAGTTTCCAATTCTACCTTCCAGGAATTATGTTTTGGACCTCGTCATATACCCCAGCCATGTCGCAAATATGGTATAGTGTAAGCCGAGAAACACAATGACTTACGAACGACAAAACTCGGTGCAGCCATGTCCAAAGCACCACACCTATATATAACCGTGAGCTGAGTACGGTGATGATACTCCACGTCAGCTTAAGAAGCTCCCTGCAGTGCGCAAACCGGTCCTGTGGGCGCCCGCTGATCCCAACAGCGAACTACATACGTCAAGAGCTTCAAGAGACACGTACACACATTCCTGACTAAGCTCCACGCATCGAGCATTCAGAAACATAAGCCGCGGGTCGACATCGTAAAAACAGTCCAGCATGCTCACAATGTGACACCTGTTTTCTGTCGCGAACTACGACCGCATTACGGGGAAGGTGATCGATAGGAACAGTAAAAAGTTACGCACCAAAAAATGGTGCGTGTACAGTAATAGATAGGACGAAAAATTTTCAGACCAGTGTACATCATTTCTTCCTCATACAGTCGCACCTTGTATTCAGAAGGGTGTCATGATAGATCTTTCTCTCTCGAGAACGTGGGACGCTAAGCCGCACATTGTTTAGATTCGTTCTTGGTTTCAAAAATTCAAAATCTCGTATTAAGATATTTGCATCCAATTTAAAAAATTCAAAGACCCATACCCCTTGTTATTTCATGTCCTTATTTGAATATTTTAATGTATTATTAACATATATTGTACATGTATCATTTTAATTATTTTAAATTAATTATACTTATTTGTTATAAATTTAATTAGTTTTCAATACATATTTAAAGATTTTACATAAACTAGTTATATATATTATTTATAAAGCTTAAATATTTAAGATTATATATTATAAAGCTTTTATATATATATATATATATATATGATCGAGGCTGCACTCAACCAAATATTAAAACTCAGAATATGTAGTTAATGAAAAATTAACCAAAGTCGTCTCTCAAGGAATTCAATAGCAAATTCAAATTTACTCACAAGAATTGTTGATTCAGAAGCAAACAAGGGGATTTTGTTTGGTTGTTTCTTAAAATTCAAGAACATAAAGCTAAAATTCGAAATTCAGAAAATATGTCTGAAAATGGATGAGTTCTCAAGGTCATTCACATAGGATCTTTCATTGATTTACAGAAAATTATCAATTCCTACACAAATTCGAATTAACCAATTAAGTATCAATCAATTCATCAATTATCTCATACAAGGATTAAGCAAACTTGTGTGAGAATCTAATCCCTAACCTACTGAATTAAGCAAACAGTAGATTCATCTTAGAATTAAGAAAACTAAGATTCAAATTTAGGATTAAGAGGAGAAGAAGAACCATAAAGCATGCATTCCAATTCAAGATTCAAAATCCTAGAATTCTAGAGATTAGGAGAAGAGAAAATGTGCAGAAAATTGTAAAATGAAATTGCATAGATGAAACCTCAAAATCCAATGCTTAGAACACTTGAGAATCAACCTTGATTTCAGCCTTCCATGGAGGTTGAAGAGGAAAAAACGAAAATGGAAGAAGAAGAAAGAAGAAGAAGAAAAAGAGAGAAAAAGAGGGAAAATGAAGAGACCTCAAATATGAATTTTTAGAAAATGAGAAAGAGTTACCTCCAAAAGAGTAACTGCCCCTATTTATAGATCTACTCCTATTTAACCAGATCTAAATGATGTCTGGGCCGAAATTAACAAGTATAAGGCCCAATACACTAATACAAGTCTTAAAACAATGTTGTTTCTGTGATAGTTTCCGTAGCCCAACTTCAAACTGCAACTGCTCCTAATTTCTTCATGGGAATATAGTCATATAGCATATAAAATTAAAGCCCCGGAAGTTAGCTTTACAATTCCACTGGAATCACTCAAATCTGACACCTGTAGCTCCAGATATCTACAAAACAAGACAGGTAGGTCAGGAGGCTTGAAATCCGAAATTAAACAACATTTACAGTTAAAGCCCAATTCGGTAAATCCCAATTAAATCAGTGGATTTCATCACAGTTACACTCCAATAAAGCTAAGATTAAAGGTGCTAAGTGTGAACAAAATTGTGCTCATCAATATTATTTAAAATTTTATGCACTTTATTTAAAAATATTTACTCAATGGCATTTTAGTCTTTATCAATTATACCTCTATTTCTCTCCATTCTATTTCTTTCATGCAAAACAATCCTAATTATTTATCCATTTCTCATAGGTTCTTTCCACTCCATTTATCATTTTCCTATTTTTCTCCATTTTACCAAACATGGAGTGTGTTTGGTAAAACTAGCTGAAAAGCTAGCTGAAAGTTGAAAAGTTAGTTGAAAGCTTAAAGCTAGCTAAAAGCTGAAAAACTATTGAATGCGTTTGGTAAAACTAGTTGAAAATGGTAAAATGACATTTAAGGACAACATTAATTATTAAATAATGATAAGTGGAGGTGGTTGAGGGTTAAACTTGTAATCAATTTTCAGCTACTAGCTGAAATTTGGAGCTTTTTAAAAAAGCTACTCCTAGTAGCTTTTTAAGAAAAGCTTGTAGCTACCAAAAAAGCTACCTTCCCAAACACAAAATTTTTGGTTTCAGCTAGTATTTTCAACTTTAGCTAGCTGAAATGGCTAGCCAAACACACTCATAATGTTGATGAAAAAAGTGTAGGGATCACAACTTTGAACGAGGCCTATGTTTGAATCATAGCTCTCAGAAGAGTCTCGCACTTTAAATAAGAACACAAGGTTTGAGCCGTATTAGACCATCTCCAATGGTAGATGCTTACGTAATTGCTTAAATTATTATTTAATATTATTTTCTGTAGGTCCTACTTGTACACATCATCTCTTTTTACTTTTTAAGCAACTCTTACAATTTAAGCAACTTTACACTCCAACAGAGCAACTCTATAAGAACTCTATAATGGACCCCGCAAGCTACTCCACTTTTATTATTTTAATATTTTAATTCAACTTAAAATATTATTTCATTTTTCTAAATAAAATTTAAAGGTAAATAATTATAGATTAATTTTCTCAAAAAAATTTAAATATAATTAAATAAAAATTATTTTTTAAATAAAATTTAAAGGTATTTTAATTAACATAATAATTAAATATTTTAATTAATTGTACAATATTTTGAGTAAACTAGCAAATCGGTCCTTGACTCTGCGGGGACCATGCAGTTTCGTCCCTGATTTTGTTAAAATAGCACTTTAGTTTGTACTTTGTTAAAAACACATGCACTTTAGTCCTTATTTCACTAAAAAACATGCACTTTAGTCCTTCACTTTATTAAAAAATATGCACTTTAGGGACTACAATGCATGTGTTTTTGACAAATACGGACTAAAGTACTATTTTAATAAAGTCAGGGACGAAACTGCATGGTCCCCACAGAGTCAGGGACCGATCTGCTAGTTTACTCACAATATTTTATTTAAAAAAACAACTATTTATACCAAAAGACGTTGAAAAAAAATTTGCCCATTGAAAAAAAATGCCTTTGCATCCACTTTGGTCCCCTGAAGCCCATCATCTCACCAAAAGAAAAACGTCTCAAATTTAGTTTTCAAATTCCCAAATTCTCTCAACTCTTCCAGACTCTTCTACCTACCCACACATTCACTCTCTCCCACACAACGGTTCACCAAAGCAACCACACACTCCCCCCTCACAAACTCGCTTTCTTCCTCATTCAGAAAACCCAAACTCTCTTCTCCCCCCCCCCCATTTTTCCCTCTGTTGGGTTCTCCTCCTTTTCTGCTGATTTCTTCCATTTTTTCCTCAGATTTCACACTGCATGATGTTGATCTGTTGATTGGGATGTTGATATGTTGATTTGGATTCCTACTGTTGGAGATCTGTTCATCATAACACCTCCTCATCTCTACAATTTTTTTCATCATTTTTCTGCAATTTATTTCTGTGGATATTTACTTCTGTAATTTGGTTATGTATTTATTTATTTCTATTTAATTAAAAAAATTTGTAACTTATTTGTAATAATTATTTTTCTGTAATTGTTTCTTTAATTTTCTACTGATTAGTTGTTGTTTCTGTTATTTTTTTTAATTTGGTGTATCAACTGCCTTTCAATCCACCCGCTAAATTAAGTTGGTTTTCAATATTATATTCAACTTTTATTAATAAGACCCGGAAAATCCAACTGCTTGTGGAAGCATCCCCGGTTCTTCAAAATTTTTTTAAGTACTCCATATCATCCATCTCCAACGGGGAGTGAGATGCTTCTGGAGTTCCTTAAAAATAAGAACCGTTAAGCATTCCTCGTTGCAGATGCTCTTAGTTAGCAGTTAGAAGAGTTGAGTCAATGACTTTAATGTTTAGAGTACTGAATCGAGGCCCATTAGATACATACAGGTTTCAAAGCACTTTGGGATGTTATTGATTAGGGGGCATTTGGGGATCGTTTTTCCCACCTCTCTTTACTTTATTCAGGTCTTCTTTCTTCTTTTACTTTTTTAAATACCCCATCCACTTTTTGGTTTAAATCATATATTTTCTTTACGGGGGCAATTCTGCTTAAGTCGGGAACATACATGTTATTGTTGAGTCTCAGAATTAATTTAAGTATTTAAATCAGATTTAAGACTCATTATCATTGGTTTAATGATTAACAAATTAGAATAACAAATTAGATTAAGTTGAAAGAAAGCAGGTGCTACTGAGAAAGGTATATGTTTCTATGTGTTTCAGGGATGATGCAGATCAGAATAACAACAAGAAGAAGATCAAACATAAGCAATTCACTGGAAGAAGGAACCTGCTGAAGGAGAAGGAGACCAACATACAAAGGAAAAGAGAAAAGCATTGAAGCAACTCTCTGAAGATGACCAACCTACTAACCTACTGGATCAGAAAGAAGAAGCATTAAGACAAGAAGAAGAAAGGAAAAGAGAAAAGCATTGAAGCAACTCTCTGAAGATGACCAACCTACTGGATCAGAAGGAAGAAGCATTAAGACAAGAAGAAGAACATCACAGCGAACAATCTGAAGAATACAAGAAGAATAATATCGCAGAAGATTATCTGAAGAACAGAAGAAGAAGAAGAACAAAGAGAAGAATGAAGAATCATTTCCTGAATTCAGCAAGTTGATCTCTTTACGTCATGAAGACTTTCTGACGTGGCATCTATCTGAAGAAAACAAATTAACAATGAACCATGAAGAAGCAACTCAACCTTCTGAATCAATCTGCTGAAGGAAGATATACTGAAGGAAGAACAAAGGATCAACTGTCTGAAGACATACAACATGCTGAAAGGATCAATTGTCTGAAGACATGCAATATGTTGAAGAATGTGAACAATCTGAAGAAGTCAAACTATAAGAACATCACGACAATTATCTGAAGAAAAGAGAGAGTACATCTGGGCAAAGCTTAAATGAAGATAAACTACATGCTCATGAAGAATGAAGAAGAAAGAAGCAACCATCTGAAGCAAAGAAGAAGAAACTCGCTAAAGGAAGGAACTCACTGAAAGCGTCTCCAAGATAAAAAGCTACATCAAGCTGAAGCAATGCAACCTGCTGAACACATTCCCTCTGAACTGGATGACGTGGTATTTTAGACTCTCTGAAGAACAAAAGTTGTTGAGGAAAACCTTCTGAAGCCAGAGACGTCATGCTACTCTCCAAAGACTAATGAGTCAAAGTGAATAATATATTAAAAGACTCAATTCTCAGCAAACGAAAGTGGTGAAGCTGAAATTAGGCAAAGACTCTCTGCACAAAGACCTGAAGGGTTCTAAACGTCTTTTGCAATCATATACAAAGGAGATAGCAACAAAAGTTATTTTCCTCAATCTAAGGAACATCATACATGAAAGAGGAAGCCTACTAAAGAAAAGCAAATAGAGATCAGAGATAGAATCAGCACTGCTGCAACACCTACTCCTGTACCATCTTTGTAATACACTATCAGAGGCGTGCACCTCAAGCGAGATGAAAAGCAAATTTCACAAAAGGATAAAAGAGAAGCTCAACGGATAAAATCATCATAAACTGAGCAAATATACTTTCACAAATCTTCTATTGTATTTCAGATCGTGAAAGATTGAGAAGTTATCATTTGAGGGTTTCAGATCGTCTGAAGGATCAACTTCGTCTAAAGAATGGTTATCATCTGAAGATTTGAAGTTCATCTGAAGCATTCTGTGCATCTGAAGGCTGAAGATATCAGAATCAAAGTTTGACCCTTTGAAGAACGTTGCCGATTGAGAAGAACGTTCATCCCAATGGTCTAACTCATTTCAGTATAAGAGTCAGAGTCGCTTTTCAACCTCGTTCAAATGTTTAGCATGTTTAAGGAAACTCTGCAACTATGTTGTACCTGTCATAAAGCATTGTGCGCAGATCTGCTCAGAGCGTTTTTGGATCGGATGAGTCACAACGTCTTCTGGAGCATTTAATGCTATTTGACAATGGACATTAATCTCTCAAAGAAATATTCAGAAGCAAGATTATCATATTATCTGCAGTGTGTCAGAACTAATCATCTGCACACCTAATATGCTTAGGAAAGAAGCAACCGGATGAGAAGACATTTCACAACAGCTCTATGAGCTCACTTATTCCTTCTCAACGGTAAAGGAGATCATTTTCTCAACAACTATATTTTATCAGAACATATAAATAGCCTGAAATATGAATCAAAGAAATGAGAGAGACTGAAAAACCAAGAAATGTAGGCCTCGGTACTGATCAAGGTGGTTAGCCTTAGAGTTAACCAAAACCCTGGCAAGGGAGCCAGTTAGCCAAAGAAGAACCATAGTTGGTTTGGATCAATGTGCTAAATTGAAGATCGGAGTGATTGATCGGGTCAGCTGGTCTGTTGATCAAAGTTTCCCATAGTATCTTTCACAAGTATCCAACCAAAGAGAGACAACCATGCATTTCTAATTTCTATCCTTCATCATGGTGTGTCATCAACTTCAACAGAAGAGATTGGCCAAGCTCAAACCATATCATATACAGTCAACCTTCTGAGCCAAACAGAGATGAAACAGAGCCTAAGCTATACACTCATATCTCTGTCATTCCTTGTACTTAGAATGTAACCTTTGTATCCTGAGTAGTACTCAGTAAACCCTTAGTACAGGAAAATTGTAAGTTTAAGTTTCAAGGAAACTTAAACATAGGCTTAATTGTAAACACCCTGAGTGTATGTAGAGCCTGGAGAGGATTGGGAAGAAAGAATACTCCTGAGAGCCTGGAGAGGCTTGGTGGAAGAAATAATACTCTGAGAGCCTGAAGAGGCTTGGAGAAAGAATACTTGCGTAGAGCCTGAAGAGGCTTGACAGAAAAGAATATTTGGTGTAGAGCCTGAAGAGGCTTGATAGAAAAGAATACTTGGTGTAGAGCCTGAAGAGGCTTGATAGAAAAGAATACTTGGTGTAGAGTCTGAAGAGGCTTGATAGAAAAGAATACTTGGTTTGCGCCTGGAGAGGCTGCCTGCAAAAGAATACTCATTGACTTTCCTGGAGAGGTAGTTGATAAGCAAAGAATACTCATTGAGTTGCCTAGAGAGGCAGTTGATAAGCAAAGAATACTCATTGAGTTTCCTGGAGAGGCAGAATAAATTTTCTGTGTAAATTTCTCTCTACCCTTATCTCTTTTACATTCAGTTATTATCTGTTTTATTTCTAACCAAGGAAGGGTTTGAAAAGTGAATCTGAACTTCCCGCGATCTAACTTCTTTATTAAACAAATCTTTTCGAAAGAGTAATTACTGAACCTTCTGAAGAGGTTCAGCAAGTTCACAAATAACACAGGTTTTCAGCAAGTAACAAAATCAGTAGAATAATAATAATGCAAAATATTTTTAAAGAAATTGTTTTATGTTTTGAATATAGTTTAGACAAAATTTCGAAAGATAGTTTTTCCAAACCTTCTGAAGTGTTAACAGAACACTTAACTGTTTTATCAAAGTCAGCAAGTTTCTGAAAAACGATTGCTTATAGCTTCCGCATAACTCTGATAATCCTGATTATCTTTCATCTGAGTTTTTCACGATAACTTGCGAAAGTTCATCTGTTGTCTTTTACGAAAAGGTTTTCGAAAATTAGCATGAAGTTTTAAAATATTATTCAACCCCCTTCTAGTGTTTCCTGTGGTTCCAACAGTTGGTGTCGGAACCGGGGTCACGACGGGACGGCGAAAAATTATTTTCAATGGAGTCGCCACCAATATTTATTTTTGAGGGAAAATATCAGAAAAACCCTTTTAAAAAAATGGTCTTTGAAACCAGATTTGGATTCGGGAGTCGATTATGCGTAGGGAAGGTATTAGCACCCTACGACATCCGTCCTAAAACGATTACCTCAAATTAATTGTGCAAATTTATTAACTTATGAAAAATATTTATTTTACCCCTTTTAAAAAAAGTCTTTTTTTATTAATATATTTTTTAATTTTTAGATTATGGGAAAAATTTGGAAAAAGATTTATTTGGGCTTAACGGGACCGGTAGTTCTAAAAAAGTTTAATTGATTTGGATTTGATTTTTTTTTCTTTTTGGAAGAATTGATTTTTATTTGAAAGAAAAGATTGAAAAATATATATTTTTTACTTGTTTTTGTTATTTTTGAAATAAGTAATTTTTGGAAAAGAATTTTGTTTGCATGGGGTTCAAATCAAACACTTGGTTTGCTTAATAAACCCTTACGATCTTAATAATATTAAAGTCAGCATTCACTGCTCAATTAATATTATTAGTCGTTGCTAAAATTTATTTATTTTATATATATTATAATTTTGAAGAGAATTTTTTTAAAAAAAATTTGAAAAGGAACTTTTTTTGTTTTAATTTTGAAAAAAAAAATCTGCTTTTTATATATTTTTGAAAAGAATTTTTAATTTTTGAAAAGGAATGTTTTATTATAATCTATTTTTGCACGGGGTTCAAGTGTAACACTTGGTTTGCTCAATAAACCCTTATGATCTAAATAAAGTTAAAGTCAGTATCCACTCAATTAACCCATTTAGTCATTGCATAGATTAAAATAAAATATTCCTAAATTTATTACAGCATCTGAATTAATATTTATTCATAAAGAGATATAAAATTGATAAATATTTACAAAACAATGTTAATATTTACAACAAACAATTAATCACATAATATTAAAAAATTTAAAATACATACTCAAAACAAAGAAACAAATTAAAAACAAATTTGAATTTGAGTAAAATTTATTATTTTTATATATTTTTTTTTTTAAAAAGAAAGGGATCCGGTGCCCCTTTTGTTAAACACACACGAGACTCTCTCTCTTTTTCTTTAAGCAAAATTAGGGTTTTAAGGGAAAAAAGAATGGAAGGGAAAGATATAAAGGACGTGGCGGCAGAGAGAGGAAGAGAAAGAAGAAGAAGAAGAAAGGAGGTAAGGAGAGCGAAGACGCGACTGCTAACAGCCATGGCAGCGACGGTGAAGACGAAAATCGCGGTGGCTACAGGGTCTCATTGGCTGGAGCTCGCAGAAACAGAAATAGGGATGTGAGGGAAGAAGAAGAGGAAGCGGCCATGGCTGGCCGTGAAGACTGGGCGCTGGAGCTCGCCGGACAGGGTGGTGCGCGACTGCAACGGTATGACGGAGAAAACACAGCCTGCGTGCGGCTGCCGGAGTGACAGAGACGGCGGTTTGCTCGAACAGCCACGGAGGCTCGTTGCGCCCGCGGCGGTGCAGGATACAACACCGCAGGGAGCCGGACGACGACGTATCTGGACAGTGGTCGGAGACGCGGTCTTGACGGCGGAGGGCGGCGTCCGCGATGGCCCTCACGGCGAGGAGATGGCTGACTGAAAAGGGGCAGAATTTTCTTCCACTTACTGTTAATTGGTTTTCTAATCTCTGTCTGTTTATGCTCTTAATTTCTTTTCTCTGCTATGTTTCTATCATTTTTCCAACATTGTGTTTTATTCCTGATTGTAAACTGGACTGAACTTTGATCTATGTTATGGCTCTGTTAATTTTTCACAAATGATAGTTCAGTTATGTATAAGGGTGGTGCTTATGTTTAACTGGCAATCAACATTTAGGAATCATACCAATGAAGACATAGAATGAAATTAAAAGAACACGAGGAACATAGAAGAGAAAAGGAACCTGAAGTTAAATTCTGTGACAGAATATTCTCCTCTGTTTCACTTTGTCTCCTGTTTATTTCTGCTTGCAAACCTTACTTCTTCTTTGATGCAATCTCAGACTTTTGCCTTCTCCTTTGTGTATTGTGTAACCGTGTATTTTTTAGAACCCCTTTCATTGTAGTTTAATCCCCTTTTTATAGAGTTCTATGATAACTGCTACCTCCTTATCTGAAAAACTGCATCCCCACTTTCTCTCCTTAGCTGAAACAAATCCTATAATTTCTCCCATTATCCCCTCTAACAAACTAATCCACTCTTATCCTAATTTTCAGCACCTTCATGGTTAGCATAGTGGGTTGTTAGCCCCTCTCTTTTTCTCTCTCTCTTTTTTTTTATTTTGGATTTCTTTTTTTAATATATTTTCTGAATTGAAATTTTTTTTTGATTTTTTATTTTATTTGATTTTTCGGATTTTTATTTTTATTTTAACTAAAACAAATTTAGGTTTATTATTTTTTATTTTTTTATTTTTGAAATTGAAACTTTATTATTTTTACTTTGAGATTTATTTATAAATTAAATTTAACAAAAACTGAAATTAAAATAATATTAGCCCGGATAAAATTGGGTATTCACAGTTGCCCCTTCTTTACATATTTCTTATTAAATAGTCTAAATAACAATATTTTTTAGATTATGGTAATAAGAAATAGGTAAAGAAGTGAATCAATTTTATTCGAAGGCTAACACAAAGTGCATGGACCTTAACAAAGAAAAATCAACACCGTGGACTGAAATATCCAAAGTGACGATGAAAGGACAAGATTCCAAACAAGTGTTGAATTCTTGACTGAAAATGTTACTGTGTGTCGATCCAATTTCGAGCTTTGAGACTGAAAAGTAAAAACGGGTGTCAGGCCGATACTGGGCTTTGAGACAGAAAAGTAAAAGGGATGCCAAGCCGATACTGAGCTTTGAGACAGAAAAGTAAAAAGGGGTGTCAGGCCGATACTGGGCTTTGAGACAGGAAAGTAAAAAGGGGTGTCAGGCCGATACTGTGCTTTGAGACAGAAAAGTAAAAAGGGGTGTCAGGCCGATACTGGGCTTTGAGACAGGAAAGTAAAAATGGGTGCCAGGTCGATACTGGGCTTTGAAACAGGAAAGTAAAAATGGTGCCAGGCCGATACTGGGCTTTGAGACAGAAAAGTAAAAAGGGTGTCAGGCCGATATTGAGCTTTGAGACAGGAAAGTAAAAAGGGTGCCATGCCGATACTGGGTTTTGAAACAGGAAAGTAAAAATGGTGCCAGGCTGATACTGGGCTTTGAGACAGAAAAGTAAAAAGGGTGTCAGGCCGATACGGGGTTTTGAGACAGGAAAGTAAAAAGGGTGCCAGGCCGATACTGGGCTTTGAGACAGGAAAGTAAATGGGGTGCCAGGCCGATACTGGGCTTTGAGACAGAAAAGTAAAAAGGGTGCCAAGCCGATACTGGGCTTTGAAACAGGAAAGTAAAAAGGGGTGCCAGGCCGATACTGGGCTTTGAGACAAAAAAGTAAATGGGGTGCCAGGCCGATACCGGGCTTTGAGACAGAAAAGTAAAAAGGGGTGTCGGGCCAATACTGGACTTTGAAACAGGAAAGTAAAAAGGGTGCCAGGCCGATACTGGGCTTTGAGACAGGAAAGTAAAAAGGGTACCGGGCCGATACTGGGCTTTGAGACAGGAAAGTAAAAAGGGGTGTCAGGCCGATACTGGGCTTTGACAGAAAAGTAAAAGGGGTGTTAGGCCGATACTGGGCTTTGAAACAGGAAAGTAAAAAGGGTGTCAAGCCGATACTGGGCTTTGACAGAAAGTAAATGTGCCAGGCAGGTACTGGGATTTTGATTGAAAGTAAAGGTGCCACAGGCACGAGGACCTAAGGATTGCAACGGGTACGCAGACCTGAAATGCAACCAGCACGGGGACTTGAGGACTGCAACGGATACGAGGACCCTAACGGTGCATTGGGTACGAAACCGAAGCAATTTGCCATTGACGGGGACAAGGACCCTAAAGATGCATTAGGTATGTGAACCTTAAAGATTCAATGGGTATGTGAACCCAAAGAATTGAAGTTGACGGGTACGTGGACCCTAAGGATGCATTGGGCATGTGAACCTTAAGGATTGAAGTGGACGGGTACGTGGACCTTGAGGATGCAATGGGCATGTGAACCCAAAGAATAGAACTTATGGGTACGTGGACCCTGAGGATTCAATGGGTATGCTAACCCAAAGAATAAAACACGACGGGTACTTGGACCCTAAGATGCAATGGGTTTGTGAACCCTGATGATTCAATGGGTATGTGAACCCAAAGAATAGAACTTGACGGGTATGTGGACCCTGAGGATTCAATGGGTATGTGAACCCAAAGAATAAAACATGGCGGGTACTTGGACCCTAAGATGCAATGGGTTTATGAACCCTGGGGATTCAATGGGTGTGTGAACCCAAAGAATTGCAGTTGACAGGTACTTGGACCCAAAGTATTGGAGTGAGATGGGTGCTGGGGACCCAAAGAATGCAGGTTCAGACTGTGCAATGGTATGCATGATGCGAAGAGTGCGAGATGCACAACGAGTAAAACTCAATGCAATGATGATATTGTGATAGCAAATGCATGATGAGAATAATGATGATGCGAGATGCACAAAGAGATTAGATGATGCAAGATGCACATAGAAGTTAGATGACGCGAGATGCATGGAGAAAGTAATGACAGGATGACAATACAAGTATGTATGTAGATGAACGGTTGACAATTAATGTCATGTTATTGATGCAAAATGCATGATGAACATCTCACCCTTGTTCATTATTTTCACTTGATTCGAACTTGATTGATTATTTGAATCCTCAACCCTTACAATGGCAAGTGCCCCAAGATTCATGGATGATCAAGGACTTTTCTTCACGTCTTAGCCTCTGACTAGACACCTTCTGAAGTGAGCTGCTATGGGCCTTTTATCACTGAGTTAGGGATCTCACAATTTTGAGAATTCATCAAATTTCCTCATGGTTTTTAGAATTGTCAAAACAAATGTAATACTTTTGAGGTGCGAACATAAATTTTCTTTTAGTATATGTTACCATAAAATGCAAATTGAATGAACTAAAAAGGTGAAAGCAAAAATGAGATTGTCATATTTACAAAAGGGATAATATTTACAATGTCAGAGGATTTACAAAAGGTGGTGACAGAGGTAAAGGCTCTTCTTTTTTTTTTTCTTTTTGAGTGATGCTCTCTGATGAAAAGTGTTAGTGCCTCATGTTTGAATTTTGAAAATCCATCAACCAACTGTCAGAGATGGGGGTTGCCCCCGTTTTATGTGCTTTAAACATTGCATTTTCCCCAGTGTACTCCAAGATGGCTTCAATCTTTTTGGTTTCGGCTGTTTGTTTGCCCCAGTTTTGTCACCATTGCACTCTCTTCTTGCCCTAAATTCTGCTTAGGTTGCCCTTGTGGGTTTTCAACCTAACGGGACCTTATATCTTCTTATTTTTTTTTCACATTATCTTCTTTCGTTTTTTTTTTCTTTTTTTTCATCAACCACCAATCTTTAACATCTTGATCTCAAAATTACAGCCATGAAAATGAAAGCAATCATTTCATTGATCAGAATGGACTTTACAAGGCATGTAATGTGGTCAGGGCTAATGGTTATGAAAGAAAGGATATAGTAGGCCCAAACAAGTGTTTAAGGGTTCAAGGGATCAAGGATCAACAACTTCTTTTTTTTCAAGAAGGTGAGTGTTTAACTAAGATTCTTGAAGTCAATGGTTCTTTCATTTTTGCTCATTATTTTCTTTTATGTTTTTGATTTTTCTTTTTCTATTTTCCTTTTTATTTTTTTACTTAACATATCATTGACAAAAGTTGACTTCAACTTTGTACCAACCCCAATGTGGGGTGATCCTTGTCCAGGGTTATTTGAAAGGAAATTTTAGGCTCAAGAGGGACAATTAGGGATATTGATTTGATTCTTTTTTTGGGTAGAGAAAGATGGCCATCATCATCTCAACTTGTGATTTCCCATTTTCAGACTTTAACTTTGAGACCAAAACCCCAGACTTATCTTCTATTCCTCCAAGCAACTTCTTCCTTAGACTAAGAGATAAATCATCTCAAGGATGCATAACTTTGATACACATCTTGGTCTTTATCCCTCAAAATTCAGGGGGACCTTTTCCTTGTTGTTGTCGAACCTAGGTAACCTCACAACTTCTTCATTTGCCTCCTACTCCACTACCCTCGATAATCCAATGGCTTTTCTCATTGTTTACAACATCCTTATTGGCATGATTTGATGGATTGCCAAAGTTGCAAGATGAGACATTAACACTTTCATGAGAGGAGCACGTGCAGATTTACATTATTTACAATGACATGAGGAAGAAATGAAATGAATGAGATTAAGGCTTAAAGTAAGGAACTAGAAAATTCAACATACATTTGTTTATAACATATGCTGAAAAACAAATGTGTGTGCACCCTATATACAACAGTCATCCTAAAGCCTTGGGAAGAGCAATAGGCTCAGTATTACAAAATTATTTTGACAAACCCTAAAAACCATAGGAAATTTGAAAAACTCCCAATTGTTGAGCTTTGATAGCATTTGTTGTTGGCACTTCCTTAATCTGGGAGAAGATTGGGATTGACTTCGTTAAAGCTCCACAACACAACGTACACGTGTCATTTGGGTCATCATACCCTTTTGGATGCAGTGGCCCAACTAGAGGTGGTGGGTGAAGGACAATGAATGAGTGGTGGGATACCGACTCAATTTGAGTCATGGGTCAACTGGACAAGTTTCTTCCTTTTTTTTGCTGTTTGGCCTTCTTTGGTTTGGGCTAGGGTTTCGCTTTTGGCTTTTGGCTTCATGATCGATTGGGTTGAGGTGGTGTGAAGATGGATGGTAGTGACTGGGTGGGAAGTGGAGGGTAACCAAGCATCATTTAAGAGTATGGTTGGGCATATGATGGATGTGAAACCATGACAACATTTGGGTAAGGTATATGGTTTAGGTGCATGACATGATATCCTTTGAGTGGATTGCTCATGATCAAATTGTGAAGTCTATTAATCAGTTTGAGCATTCAAACCTGACTCAAAGACTTAATATCCTTTAGTTTTAATGATTAACAAATAAGATTATATAAGAACATAATAAGAACAAATAAGATTATATAAACATATTCTACTGAGAAAGGTATTGGTTTGTTGATTGTGTTTCAGGTTGGAATATTCATAAGAAGACTTGATGAACAAAATAAGAATCAGAAGATCGGGATCAGAAGAACAAAAAATCAGGATTTAATATAAAGGTTGTCTGAAGTGTTGAAGCTGTCTGAAGAACGCAACTCGTCTGAAGTGTTGAAGCTGTCTGAAGAACGCAACTCGTCTGAAGTGTTGAAGCTGTCTGAAGTAAGCAACTTGTCTGAAGCGTTGAAGCTGTCTGAAGTAAGCAACTCGTCTGAAGTGTTGAAGCTGTCTGAAGTGCGCAACCCGTTTGAAGACAAGAAGACCGTCTGAAGACGTGAAGACCATATGAAGACGTGAAGACTATCCGAAGAAGTCTACAAACAGAATCAAGAATTGATCTCTTGAAGACGTTGCTAAAGTGTAAAGCACACTCTACCAAAGAGACTACACTTATTTCAGTATAAAAGCTAAACATACTTTTATACCTCGACCAAAGTCTTTCACAAATAAGGAAACTCGGCAAAGACTTTCGGCAACGCATGCTGCACCTGCAACATAAGGGATCTGCGTGCGCAGACCTATTGCACCTGCGACTGCTGCCATACAGAGGTGATCAGAAGACTAAGAAAAAGCAACCAGAAAGATGTTTGAATAAAATACAATTGATTCAACATCTTTATTCATCTACATCTCAGAAGAAGAAGGAGTTGCAAAGAAGAACAGAATAACATTCAAGCTGAAGAATTGAGAAAAGTTTGAATTAATATGATGAGCACAAGTTGAAGTAAATCACGATGTGATAAATACAAGCATCTGAGTATATGTTAATTGTCTGAACTTATAAACTCCGAATGCATGGAACAGACTTCAATTAAGAAGAAATTAGTGCAGAAGTCAGAACTATGATTCAATGGCTATAATATCATATATCTTTGATCAAAAAGGAAACTGCAACAACAACTGGAGAACTAGACACCTCACTCAAAGAAGAAAGAAGAAATGGTGTCAGGAGCAAACAGAAAAGGAGTATATACAAAATGAGCAAAAGAACAAATCCAACGGATACCTCCTCATATACACTCCTAAGAAAAACAGAAGAAATCAGAAGTTAGTTGAGGAACGCAGAAGACAGCTGAAGAAAGCAAAAGGAAATCAAGAGAGAGAACATGCAAAATAATAACAAGAAAATCTCTCTAAAGAGCTCATCTACAGAAGTGTCAGAACGAGACTATCTGAACATTTATGTTCTTAAGAAGAAGCAACTGTTTGAGACATTACTACATAACGGCTATATGAGCCACATCATCAATTATCTCAACGGTATTATGAATCATCTTCAAACGGCTATATTCCAACAGAACATATAAATAGCCTCAAGATTGAATTTGAAGATGTTGGAAAAAGAATCAACCATGCTGCCGACCTATTGGTCAGTAAGTCAAAGATTGTTGTTCGGAAGAACAACCAACCAAGTTGGCCAAAATGACAATGAACCAATAATGGTTTGAAGCCACGAATGTACCTTGGTTATTCCAATGATACGGGTGAGAAAGTAGCCTATGGAAACCAATGGTTGAAGAACAAGGCTGGAGCTTAAAATCAGTATCTACCTAGCCAACTCTCAGAGGATGTTATTCCTCATATCAGGGACAAGGATTGTACTTAAACTTATATACTTGTATCACTGTCTTACCCTTGTACTTAGAATTCATTCATTGTATCCTGAGTAGTACTCAGTTAACCTCTAGTACAAGAAAATATTAAGTTTATGTTTCGTGGAAACTTAAACTTAATTTAATTTGTAAACACTTTATATGTCTGAGAGCCTGGAGAGGCTTGGTGGAAGAAAGAATACTCTACACTTGGTTAAGTGTCTGAGAGCCTGGAGAGGCTTGGTGGAAGAAAGAATACTTGTTGAGCCTGGAAAGGCTTGTCTGTAAAAGAATACTCGGTGTTGAGCCTGGATAGGCTTGCCTGTAAAAGAATACTGCAAGAGTTGCCTGGAGAGGTAGTTGAAAACAAAGAATACTTGTTGAGCCTGGAGAGGCTTGTCTGTAAAAGAATACTGCAATAAGTTGCCTGGAGAGGCAGTTGAAAACAAAGTAATACTTGTGTTGGCCTGAAGAGGCTGTGAATAATACTTGTATCTGTGGATTCAGATAGTGGAAAATCCAGTGGTGGTTTGCCTCTGGGACTGGATGTAGCTCACGGGTTTGTGGGTGAACCAGGATAAATTCTGTGCCTCAGTTCTCTTTCCCTTAATCTCTTTATTTACAGTTTTCATATTTATGTTGGGGATTGAAAAGTATTTTTCATAATAAACTTAACACAACTATTTCAATAAAATGATCTTTCATATGAACAAAACATGAAATGTCTCTCATATCATTTGAAGCATTACAAAGAATGTACCTTGAAGAACCTCTGAAATAATTATCTGAAGTGAGTCTGGAAAGAGCTCAGTTCAGAAATCAGAAACAGACTTCAGACAACCTCTAGTCATCTGAAGTATTTCAGAAACCGTTCTGAAAATACTCTTTGTAATAATCTTCAGAAGATACTTTGAGAAACCTCTATTTAAAACAATCTTAAGCTTTAGAAGAAACTCTATTTTTCTTATCTTCAGCACGCTTTAATTATCTCTGATCTTAAGACTTGTTTTGAACATTGTTCATCTTCATGATATAAATTAAAGATTTCCAAAATCAATCAAAAAGCTTAAAACACTATTCAACCCCCCTTCTAGTGTTTCCTGTGGCTTTAACACAAATGTTAAGGTCTTAGCCTCTTTTTTCCTTGTTTCCAAAAAGGACTTCCTTGTAATGACTGCTTTCACTGAGCTGTGAGTATCTTTACAACAAAAAACATGACCATGCTCCAAAAGCATATACCACTAGCTTGAAATTGCCCCAGTTTGTGGTACTGGCACCTCTTTTGCTTGACCCTAACTTTTGCCTGAGCTCTTGCGAGTTTTCAACTCAGCGGGTCGCTCTAACTTTTGCCTAGGTCGTCCTTTCGGATTTTCAACCTAGCGAGCCTTTCTTTCTTCTTCTCTTTTTTTTCCTCTATTTTTCTGAAGCATGGCATTTCTTCACAGCATCAGAATCCATTGGATACCGGAGATCTTTGCCATCCATGTTTGTGAGGATTAGGGCTCCTTCATGGTCATTTTTGTGGGTAGAGTGTGTTGGTGTTAAGAATAGGTGCATGGTTGGATGGAATTGACATGGTAGAAAGATAGGGAATGATGGTATGTGAGGCTTCTTCGTGGGTTTGAGTCGGTCTGTGCATGGTTGGGCTGGGTTGGGCTTCAGGTTTGGAAGTTAAAACCGGTGGGCTATCATCTTGTGGGCTTGTGGATTGCGGTGATGTATAGCTGAGTGGAAGGTCATGTGGTGGATGTTGAGTTCTTTGAGGATTGGTGACGGGTGGTTGGGTTGGGCGGATGCATTGCCAATAAAAACCATTGTCCCTTGAGGATTCAATCTGTGAAACTAGATGGGCACCCAGGTGAAGCTCAGTGAATTAGCAAAATCTTGTCATCCGCCCCTTCATCTTGTTGATGTCGCCTCTCAATTTCTCTTGATTGTGTTCAAGTTCATGCATGATTCTTGATTAGCACAAGTCTTGTAAGGGTGATGAGGAAACAATCACTTGAAAGATTTTTTTTTTTATAAAGGCAAAACATATTACTAGGATGAAAATGTTATCAAGAGGAATGCAACATCTTTTCTTTTTTTTTTTTAACGATTATTATGGTCAATAACCATTATCATGTGAAAATATGAATTTTTTCCTTTTTATGAGATATGAGAGAACATGACAAACTAAGGATGATTATTATATACATGAAAGATGCATGGAGTGCATGACATTATTAAAAGAGAATTGATTTTTTTTGTTGTTTTTTTGTGCAATATGAGGTAATACAACAATGATATGGCTGAGGATGATTATCATATGGATGAAAGATGTATGTGATGCTAGTGGAGAACCCTTTTTTTTGCTTTTCTTTTATTTTTTTTGGAAAAAGAAATATTTTCATCATCAATTTAGTTATTTTCTAAAAAATGAAATATGACTTTTCATCTTGGTAAAATTATGGACAAATGTAACCATGGTCATATGAACATGCATGAATTTTTTCTTTTTCCGTTTTTATTTTTAGACATGAGAAAACTAAATAAATGACATAGCTAACCAAGGATGATTATGATGTGTACAAAAGATGCATGATGTGCATGACAATTTCAAAAGAAAATTATTATTTTTTGTTTGTTTTTTTTTTGTTCGATACGACATAACACAATAATGATATGACTGAGGATAATTATCATATGGATGAAAGATGTATGAGATGCATGATAATGTTAATGATATATTTTGTTTGCTTTTCTTCTTTTTTTGGTAAAAGAAAATTTTTTATCATCAATTTATTTTCTTTTATTTTTTTCTAAAAAGAAATGTTATGTTAATGGATGAATGAATTTTACAAAATTGTGAACCATGACACGTTAAGATGCATGTTTTATGAATGTATGCGCAACACATGAAAAATGTGTGGGATGCATGCTAATGAAGAAATGAAGATTTTTCATTTTCATTTTTTTAAGGAGAGAGAAAAAAAGGCTTTCATGCATGAATGTGCCTTATTGTTACATGTCAAAATGAAGACTGAAATAAAATGGAAGAGGTAACTCCATGCATGACCTTTTTATTTTTTTATTTTTTATATATGATGACATATCTAACTAAAGATGACAGAGAAGAAAATGTTTTTTATTTTTTGAAAAGAAAAAAAATCACAATCCACTCATTTTTTTTTGAAAAAAGTTTTACGTGAAAGTAAAATAATGTCCCACTGATAAATGTTACAATGAATATGTACAATGCAGAATGTAAGGAAAGGAAGGAATATGCTCCCCATGTGTCCTAAGTAAGGTAAAACCCTATGGTAAGGTATCCTTAAGGTTATGACTCTAACTTTGGTGGTTACTAAACTTATTTACAGTGCATAGTTTCCATGGATGGATCTAGACTCAAAAGGCTATTATGGTCCCCAGATTGCCCTTATCAACAAGGATAAGGACCCAGTTTATGAATCAAATCACAACTAGGGATTATACCCTCTCAATATGATTGACACATAATATCGGTAACAATCTGAGTTGTAACTCAACAACCACCAAGTGAGCATCAAGCCCCTCAATAGCAGTCGTTGAGGTACCTCCTAGGCTCGCACAGGCTCGGGTATAGAGCCCCAAAATGTGTGTGAGGTAAGTGAATGTGAAGTGTGTGCGGGGGACATACCAACCTGTAGTCCTAAACACTACCCCATCTACAAAACCAAGCAAGCAATACACATATATACAGATAACAAAGTCTCCTACCCTAGGGTTGAAGCAGAATATATTACAGACATACAAGATAATATACAGGAAATAAGAAGAAAATATTTACAAAAAACATGGATAAGAATATTTACAATAATATATACAAAAAAAAAAGCAAAATAAATAAAAAACAAAAACAAGGGGAAAATAAATACAAAAGTTAACAATTTTGCACAATTAATTATATTAGGCTTGACTCTCAAATGTCCCCAGTAGAGTCGCCATCTGTCGGAACCGGGGTCACGACGGGACGGCGAAAAATTGTTTTCAATGGAGTCACCACCAATATTTATTTTTGAGGGAAAATATCAGAAAAACCCTTTTAAAAAAATGGTCTTTGAAACCAGATTTGGATTCGGGAGTTGATTATGCGTAGGGAAGATATTAGCACCCTACGACATTTGTCCTAAAACGGTTACCTCTAATTAATTGTGCAAATTTATTAACTTATGAAAAATATTTAATTTACCCCTTTTAAAAAAAGTCTTTTTTTATTTTTATTAATATATTTTTTAATTTTTAGATTATGGGAAAAATTTGGAAAAAGATTTATTTGGGCTTGACGGGGCCGGTTCCCGCTCCTACATATCCCCAGCTGTAATGGGGAAATCAAAGCCATGTAGTTCTGAAAAAGTTTAATTGATTTGGATTTGATTTTTTTTCTTTTTGGAAGAATTGATTTTTATTTGAAAGAAAAGATTGAAAAATATATTTTTTTACTTGTTTTTGTTATTTTTGAAATAAGTAATTTTTGGAAAAGAATTTTGTTTGCACAGGGTTCAAATCAAACACTTGGTTTGCTTAATAAACCCTTACGATCTTAATAATATTAAAGTCAGCATCCACTGCTCAATTAATATTATTAGTCGTTGTGAAAATTTATTTTTTTATATATATTATAATTTTGAAGAGAATTTTTTTTAAAAAAAATTGAAATGGATTTTTTTTTGTTTTAATTTTGAAAAAAAATCTGCTTTTTATATATTTTTGAAAAGAATTTTTTAATTTTTGAAAAGGAATGTTTTATTATAACATATTTTTGCACGGGGTTCAAGTCAAACACTTGGTTTGCTCAATAAACCCTTATGATCCAAATAAAGTTAAAGTCAGTATCCACTGCTCAATTAACATATTTAGTCATTGCATAGATTAAAATAAAATATTCCTAAATTTATTAAAGCATCTGAATTAATATTTATTCATAAAGAGATATAAAATTGATAAATATTTACAAAACAATGTTAATATTTACAACAAACAATTAATCATATAATATTAAAAAATTTAAAATACATACTCAAAACAAAGAAACAAATTGAAAACAAATTTGAATTTGAGTAAAATTTATTATTTTTATTTTTTTTAAAAAAAGAAAGGGATCCGGTGCCCCTTTTGTCAAACACACACGGGACTCTCTCTCTTTTTTCTTTAGGCAAACTTAGGGTTTTAAGGGAAACAAGAGTGGAAGGGAAAGATATAAAGGACGTGGCGGCAGGGAGAGGAAGAGAAAGAAGAAGAAGAAAGGACGTAAGGAGAGGGAAGACGCGGCTGCTAACAGCCATGGCAGCGACGGTGAAGACGAAAATCGCGGTGGCTACAGGGTCTCATTGGTTGGAGCTCGCAGAAACAAAACAGGGATGTGAGGGAAGAAGAAGAGGAAGCGGCCATGGCTGACTGTGAAGATTGGGCGCTGGAGCTCGCCGGACAGGGTGGTGTGCGACTGCAACGGTACGACGGAGAAAACACAGCCTGCGTGTGGCTGCCGGAGTGACAGAGACGGCGGCTTGCTCGAACAGCCACGGAGGCTCGTTGCGCGCGCGGCGGTGCAGGATACAACACCGCAGGGAGCCGGACGACGACATATCTGGACAGTGGTCGGAGACGCGGTCTTGACGGCGGAGGGCGGCGCGGGCGGTGGTCCTCACGACGAGGAGATGGCTGACTGAAAAGGGGCAGAATTTTCTTCCACTTACTGCTAATTGGTTTTCTAATCTCTGTCTGTTTATGCTCTTAATTTCTTTTCTCTGCTATGTTTCTATCATTTTTCCAACATTGTGTTTTATTCCTGATTGTAAACTGGACTGAACTTTGATCTATGTTATGGCTCTGTTAATTTCTCACAAAGGATAGTTCAGTTATGTATAAGGGTGGTGCTTATGTTTAACTGGAAATCAACATTTAGGAATCATACCAATGAAGACATAGAATGAAATTAAAAGAACACGAGGAACATAGAAGAGAAAAGGAACCTGAAGTTAAATTCTGTGACAGAATATTCTCCCCTCTTTCACTTTGTCTCATGTTTATTTCTGCTCGCAAACCTTACTTCTTCTTTGATGCAATCTCAGACTTTTGACTTCTCCTCTGTGTATTGTGTAACCGTGTATTTTTTAGAACCCTTTTCACCGTAGTTTAATCCCCTTTTTATAGAGTTCTATGATAACTGCTACCTCTTTATCTGAAAAACTGCATCCCTACTTTCTCTCCTTAGCTGAAACAAATCCTATAATTTCTCCCATTATCCCCTCCAACAAACTAATCCACTCTTATCCTAATTTTTAGCACCTTCATGGTTAGCATGGTGGGTTGTTAGCCCCTCTCTCTTTTTTTATTTTCGGATTTCTTTTTTAATATATTTTCTGAATTGAAAATTTTTATTATTTTTTATTTTATTTTATTTTTCAGATTTTTTTTTATTTTAACTAAAACAAATTTAGGTTTATTATTTTTTTATTTTTGAAATTGAAACTTTATTATTTTTACTTTGAGATTTATTTATAAATTAAATTTAACAAAAACTGAAATTAAAATAATATTAGCCAGGATAAAATTGGGTATTCACACTTGGTATCAGAGCTCACCTTCGGGTCGAGCATCTAACAATGCTGAAGGAGTAGATCCTCAGAAGATGGAAACCTCACCGAGCTGAAGCAACTCTGAGATCAAATGAATAGATGAATGAGAAAAGAATATATTCTTTTGAAGCTCATTATTCAAGCTGCTGAAGCATCATTCAGAAGGGCATGATGAGATGAGGAATTCACAATCAATTCAAAATCCCTCATTGGTAACATCTTTCCTATCTATACTCATATGCATCATATATGTGTAAATCGCCTGACATATGCATATAGTTTCTAAACTTGTTGATATGTGTCTATGTGCTTACTTGCTGAATTTTTTTTGTCTGATTATTCTTTTTGCTTTGAAAAATTTTGTTAAATAATTTTAAGAAATATGAAAAGTCTTGCTTAACTTCAACCGTTTTTAAACTTGTCATGATCTCGCTCTAAGTGAATTAATGGATTATCAACCGTCTCCTCATAATGGCACAATGCACATCTCTCCATAACTGTTCAGTTCCTGTGACCATCATCATCAATGCTCCAAGCATGCCTATTTATAAGGATTGAAGGATTATCATGAGAACTACATTCTAATCAGTAAATCCTCAGAGCAGAACTTCATCCTCTTCAAGTACCTTAACGTTCGAAGTTCAAAAACCTTGCTCAAATGGCTGCTGAGTCTGCTACTTCTTGTGATTCAAATCAATCTAAGATTAATGAGAAAATCATTCCTTTAAGGATGGTTCGTCTCTCCAAATTTGAAGAAGCAGGATTCAATATCTCTGAATACTTTGATGTTGTAGGATGGACCCCCCCTTCTTCAACAATATTTTCATTTCATGGCATGAAAAAAGTATTCTGGAACAACTCTGAAGTTGTCACTAATGACGTCTCTACAGGAATCAAGACCACTGTAATGGGCAGACCACTCTATGTGGACTGTAAGCTTCTAGCTGAAGTAATTGGTGTTCCTAACAGAGGAGAGCTTGTGTGTCAAAATTGGGAAATACGTTTTAGAGAAGGATTTCTGCCTTTTGACCTATTGCTATTTGGTGAAAGTCGTTTTCCTCTAATTGAATTTTCACACCTTCTGAAAATTCCCAGGGTTCTTCTATCTGTTCTAAACTGATGTATCCTTCCGAAAGGAAGTAATAATATCAAAGAGCTTGAAAGGTTTGTGCTGGGGCATCCACTGAAGAAGAAAAAGATTAACTTACCTTGGGTTCTCCTGTATCAAATGATGTTCAGAGAAGAACTGGATGTAGTTAACTTCTTTCCCCACAATACCTTAATCATGAAGATCCCAATTCATAAGGGGTTTCCTATGAGTGAACTCCTTAATCAAGCTCCTCCCTCGTACTTTACTCCTGCTGATTATGAGTGAACTCCCAGTAGGGATTTTTTCCCATCCACAAGACTTGAACTCGAGAGCTTGCTTAAGGAGAATCAAGCATGTATCACTTGAACCAACCCTCATTGGTATATCGCATCCACATTTGAAATTTGATTTCCAAATCAAACTTAATAAAAAATTTCTACTTTTGCAAACTAATTTTCAAAAGTGTAATTGTAAAAAATACTGTCAGTAATTAACTTCTGAAAGCTAAATGATAAAAAATGCTTTTGTAAATTAATTTCCAAAACTAGGTTAATAAATTTATTTTCAGAAATTTTTGAACCTAAAACTAATTTACAAAAGCGTAAAATGTTACAATGAAAATTGTCAATTTTTAGAAAAATTTTTTATCTCTAAATTATTTCAAATTTTGAAAATTAGTTTTGAATTTTTTATAGTGACTTTAGAAAATATAAAAAAAACAAACGAAGAAAAGAAAAGAAAAAGAAAAAAAGAAGAGTGAGAAGGTGAAGAGGAAATGGTGGGGTGAAGGAGAGGGAGAGAGACGAGGATGGGGTTAGGGATGACAAAAAAAAATCTGCACCCATGGATATATGTGAATATAACCACAATGAATACCCACATATTTATTAAATGAATGGGGAGGTATTAAAATATATTCTCTATCAAATATATTAAAATATTAAATTTTTTTATTATTTAAGATTATATAAGAATGATTTTTTGTTATTTTATAATAATATTTTAATATATTAACACGTAATGATATTATATAATATTAATTTATATTATATAATATTAAAATGGGTGATTAGTGATTACAAGGTGGGGTTGGAACGAGTATTTTCAGAAAAGATGTTAGAAATGGGAGATGGTGGTGGGAAAAGTAATATCTGTTTTTTCCTTTCCTTAAGCCTAATTAGTTTTGTGTGGATTATGCAGCCCAATGAGTTCTACCAACAAGGACGTTTGCGGGAGTTGCTTTTAGAACCCCCTTTTTGCTATTCGCACCTCCATCCCATATCCCCTTCCACATATTACTCCTACCCCCTGGCAGCCACCCCGCCCCCAAACCTTCTCCCCCTCCCCAGTCCGCACCCCCTATTCCCCTTCCCGTCCCTTTCCCCCTCCCCCTTTAATTTTTTTTCAATGTTTTGGGTTTAGAGATGAAAACTTTCCGTCTCTAAACTCGTCTCCCCCAAAATAAATTTCTGAAAGGCTCCAGAAATAGTTTTAAAAAAATAGGTTTCTGGAAATTATTTGCTTGAGGGCTCCAGAAGAAGTTTTAAAACAATTGGCAGCCAAAACTTCAAATAAAAAAATTTAAGAGAGATAGGGACAAGGACAGGGATGGGGTACGTCGGGGGAGGGGAGTGGGGAATGGGAAGGGGGTTGTTGGGATTGTAATGTTTGGAATGGGTGGGGGAGTAGGTGGGGAGGGGGGTGGCTGCAGGGGTCCATGAGTCGGGTGGGTGTATATGGGGTGGGGGTGGGAATAGCAAAAAAGTGGGTTCCAAAAGCAACTATTGATGTTTGCTTGGGCTGAGTTGCTCCCTACGCGGCCCAAAAAGTTTTTTTTTTACACTCAACCGCTGATCAATCATTTGACCGTTCGACAAAAAAAAATCATTTGACCATTGAACAAAAAATCATTTGACCCTAAGAGAAACAACTGATCAAGATCAAGCAGTTGTTTCACGACAAAAAAAAAGCAGTTGTTTTAATCGCCACTGGGCTTGGGCCTTTTGGCTTTTCTAATGAAATAAAGTTGACCAAACACAAAAAACCGTTGTTGACAAAAAAAAAAAAAACGAAAAAACCGCTAATCCAACACATGTGTAACAACTTGCATTGTTGTCAATTTTTTTTACAGAGTTGTCAATGTTGTTAATTGTTAAAAAATTGTTGTCATAATATAATTAAAAAAATGTTTTCTCTCCATAACAAAGACAAAAATTGTTAGATAATTTGTTTTACCTCAATGTTTATACATAGCAATTCTTAGGTGAGCACAAACCTAACACCTAATATTTAAGCATAGCCAATAAAAAATTACAAGTTATTAAAATAAATTTAAAAAACAAAAACTATGTAAAAGCCTTAATAATAGTCACGTGAGGATAGTCACACACTTACGCTTCTCCTTCTTCGATTTCACACATCCATATCCAAACCACAAAAAGACATTTCCATAGTTCCTCATTTTTTTTTTGTCAAAATTTCCATATTACCTTTATATTCTTCTTCCCATCTCAAACCAATTCTCATTATATACCAATCTTCCACTTCCACTGTAAATCAAAACGCACTCACTTAGATCATTATATCGGTTCAATTAATGGCTTCTTCTTTCTCAAACCCTTGCAAGTCATAAAGTCGGTGCCGGTTACGCTGCGAATTCGTCGGTTGCACTGCTGAGACGTCGGAAATTCAGTGGCAAACATTAAACAATTGCCATAAAAAAAACTTTATTCTGGTACACTTTCACACACTGAGAAACACAATGTTGGGAGGAGGTGCAGCCAAAAGCTTCACAAATTGGTGCTTGTCTCTGCTATTCGTCTCAAAATATGAAAGCAAAAGCAAAATAACCCAGCTAGCCTCACTCTCCCTTTGAGTGGGTGTCATTGTAGCAACGTCTCAACCTTCCAAGTTCTGCTTATCAAAGAGAACTGTTGTTCTTCTTGTTGAATTAAACTACGGATTGCACAGGGAAAACCAAATAATGCAGTGGAGACATATACTTTCTTTTTGTTGTTCTTGAAGTCCAAAATTAAAGGAAGATGTCTCTTTGTTCAGGAAGTGATAAGAAAATGTACCAATTTATCTACATTTTGTATCACACTGTTCAGTCCAACATGTAGCTAGACTAAGCAATTGTGTGGCTGATAAATTAGTGAAACTAGCATTCTCTATAGGATCTCATGTTTGGGTGGAAGATTTACCCCTTATGATAGATGATGTTTTTCCAGTCTGATGTATTGGCAGCATTTGATTTCTTAAGACTGTATTTTGAACATAATCTTATGTAAGGAATATGGCAAATAGAAGTTTGTTAAAATCCTTGTACATGAAATTGTTTGGTAAGTTGGATATCTTTGAAACTCACCTGTCCTTATACAATTGGATTATTTCTTGTCGCTTTTGGTTCCTTTTAAGGGGGCTGTGCAGCAAACACAAAGTGCTAGAATTAGGTAGTTGGTGTGCTAGGCAACCTGCTCTTATTAAATGACTATTCTGGTTAGATTACTAGTTAGTGAAAAATTGTTTTGGAACAAGTTGGGAAATTTTATTCTGTTTTAAAACCTTATATGTTGCTGCTTAAAATGGTCATCTTGATATGGTCAAGGAATTGAACAGATACCATGATATTGGGTTGGCCAGCTTGAAAGCAAGAATTAATGTGTTTCCTAAATCCATTTATGCATACTTGTACTTTGACACTAATTTAACTTCAAATTTGCCAAAATCTAAAACACTGCACTACATGTTCCAGAAAGGAAAAGCAGGGTTTGCAACACCAAATTCATGAATAGTTGCCATAGTACTAATGCCAACACAACCTAATATGATATTCTAATGCAAGCTAATTTCACTTGGAGGCAGTAACACCACCCGCTAAATAACTAGTAGAGCAGATGTCATTTACTTTAAATGAAGCTTTGAAGTAGCAAGTTGTGGCATCTGCATCAGAACCTAGAAATGCTAAACCAAAGACAATATTATTACTTAAGACAATATTAACAGTTCAATTCTCTAATCACTTTTTAGTAGACAATTTTAAAGCTTGCATAGCCTATGTTTACTGTGATTACATAAAAATTAGGAAACATGTGACTTCATGATATGAACCATTTGATCAAAACAAACTAGGAATTATAAACTAAAAGATTGACAGGGCCTTGATAGAAACATAACACAAAACTTCTTGGCCAAAAGATATGAAAGAATAATAAATGGATAGAAAAATGAATGTTTAGTTAAATCTTTAAACATAACATTGCAACATAATAAATGCTAAACTCCATGGCCTTCAACTACAACATTTCATGGCCAAAAGCATAAAATTAAATAGTAAAATGCTAACCGCAAAATATAAAATCTGACTATTGTATCATTTAAAACCTCCTATCCTAACATAGTAGATTGTTAAGCCTAATGAGCTTCTCTCCAAATTTTACAGTTCACTGCTTATCTTTGGAACTTCCACTTGGAGGCATCCAACTGTAATTATTAGATTGCTACAGCAAGAAAAGAAATAAGAACTTTAGTAAATGTATGTCTATAAAAGTAATACATGGGTTGTGTTTAGTTATATACCTGACTTAAATAATTGTATGAGTTCATTCCAGGTAACATACTATTGAATGGAATTGATGAACTATTTAAAACCCAACTTGCAGGATGATGTTCCTATTAAGAGATATAAAAAAGAGTTGTCATATAAAATATAATAACGTAAGAAGTATTAAATCATGAAAAGAAAAGTTATATATTATAAACCTGTAATGGGGCATCTATAAAGGCATAAACAACGTTAGAAGATCCATCCACATGATTCATAACACTTGTTAGCTCAACTGTGGAAGAATAAATAGTACACAACTCACCATATTTTGTTTATCTGTAAGAACAAAAGTTAACAGTAAATGTATTAAATTTATCCCATATACAGGTATATACTTCACTGAAAAAGTTGTACAATCCTAACCGTTACATTTCTTTGCTTTTGTGGTTGATCGTTTCCTTTTCTCAAAATGTCCCTTCTTCCGAGTGTAACATCACAAATTTATAAATAAAATAAAATGAAAGAAATAAATAATAGTATTAGTAATATTAATATTTTTATTAATAATGTTATTTAATAAAATAAGAATGGGTGGGTTTGAGGGTGGGCCCAACCCAGTTAAGTATTTAAGTAAGGAGGGGTTACCGATTCACCCTAATCCTTATTTTTCAAAACGTCAGAGAGCGAAACCATAAGGAGGGGAGGAACGACTCCACAAGGAGAAGGTGCTGCAGAGTAGATTACTAAGAGGGAGCCACCATTCGCTTTTGGGATTGTCATCTCTAAGGTACGGGGAGTAAAGGGTGCGGCTTATATGTGTATGTTGGGGTGCTTGGGTAGTGAGGGCAACCATAAGACCCTCTAGGAATTCTAAAATTGAGAACTTATCTGTGAATGTGCTTGGAATATGTTTGATTTGATGTATGCATGTGATGATCTTGATGAATTGGGTGTTGGTAGCGAGAATAGCGAAAATGGGGTTAAATAAGGGTTTAGCGATGAGGAACCATAATTGAATAGATGTGATAAACTGTAGGAAAGATTGATAATTTCACTTATTTTGTTCGGTAAAAACGTGTGGGATTGAGTTATGAACATTAAGAATTGAGTAAGGGTTGAAGAGAAAGGTTTAAAATGGGTAAAAATCGCAAGAACAACGTTCTAGAGTCGCCGGTAATCAATTACAGCAGTCTGTAATCGATTACAGGGTTTTCTGGGCAGCGTTGGGTGAGTTTGGGTTGCTGGTAATCGATTACAGGGGGTCTGTAATCGATCACCAGAGAGTTGAGTTGCTGGTAATCGATTACAGCTGTGTGGTAATCGATTACCAGGCCTTGACAACTTTCTCGCTTGGAAAAGAATGTGTCTGTTAAGGGTGAAAATAAGCTCAAAATACTATCATATAGCATATCAAACTGAAGCCCCGGATCTTAACTTTCTAATAGAAGCGGAATTATCTTGATTGGACACCTAAAACTCTAGATATTTCCAAATTAGTGCACCAAGGTCATTAAGCTTAAAACTTGAAGACTCCAAAATTGAGTAACGGTCTATGGTAATCGATTACAGCTGTGTGGTAATCGATTACTAGGCCAAAAATGAGTATGAGAGTGTTGTTTAAGTGGTGTTGTGATCCTTTAATTATTTGGTGTTAATTATACAAATTATTTGTGGAATTGAGAGATTAAATTGGATGTTTAGAGTGTGTTAACTGTGGCATGAGTATTGTGATGTGAGAATCTTATATGATATCATATATTTATAATAATTGTCATGTGATGTGGTGTGATTATAATAATAGAGATTGTATAAGATATATGTGAATTGATGATGATTAGAGTAATAGGGATTGTATGAGATATATGTGAAATGATGATGATATCTTGAGTATAGAGAATGTGAGATATATGTGAAATGATGATGATGTATTGAGCATAGAGATTGTATGAGACATATGTGAATTGATGATGATGTATTGAGCATAGAGATTGTATGAGATATATGTGAATTGATGATGATTGCATTGAGCATAACATTGAGATATGAGATGTGTGATGCATAAGCCAGACGTGGCTATCATATGCCCAAGTCCCAAGGGGGGACGACGAGTTGGGTGACGACCATGATGGGAGACATTCGATGCATTATTTTTTTACCATGCGAGTCATCTAACCTATAAGGGGTGGGGGACGATGACAGAGGGCGGGTGTCTTGCACGGGCCCATCGAGGGGGTGCAAGCATTCGATGCATGACTCCAAGGGGGATTGTTGTTTTTTATGCTAATCATCTAGCCCTAGAGTAGGGGTGATGATGACAGGGGGCGAATGTCTTTGAACGGGCCCAAGAGAGGGGCGTATAACTGTGCAACCTATCGACCAGAGTGGGTGTTAACGGTAGGGCCATCATTGGTAACAACTAAGAGGATTGACGAGGTGCACCCATTGTGCGGAGTTCCGAGTCATGATCCTTAGGATGAGTTTTTGTGCATGAGCATAGAGTGAGCATACATGGCATTTTATGATTGTGTTGGAATGTGGATTTATATTTATTAGAATTTGATGTGTATTGTGTAAATAGTGTGTGCATGATGATTTGAGAAGTGTGAAATATATATTCATGTGAAATTGATGTGCATAAGCCCCAGAGTTGGGTGACAACCATGATGGGGGACATTCGATGCATTTACTCTAGAGAGGGAGTGTTTACAATGCGAGTCATCTAGCCCTAGAGTGGGGGTGATGATGATGGGGGGCGAATGTCTTTGCACGGGCCCAGAGAGGGGCGTATAACTGTGCAACCTATCGGCCAGAGTGGGCGTTAACGGTAGGGCCATCATTGGTAACAACTAAGAGGATTGAGGAGGTGCGCCCATTGTGCGGAGTTCCGAGTCATGATCCTTAGGAAAAGTTATTGTGTATGTGAATTTATATTAATGTGTAAAGTGTAAAGAGTATGTCCTTGATGATTTGAGAGTGTGAATTATATATATATTTGTGATGAGTTAATATGTTGAGTAATAAGAGTGTGAGTTAATATGAATGATGATGATTATGTGGTTAAATTGATGATGATGATTATGTGTTGGGAGAGGATAGGGTATCCTTCTGCATTGCATGTATGAGTTGGTGTTCTTTTCTTCACCGTACTTTTTGTGTTTATTTTATTGGTGATGAAGATGGCACGCAATGTGCCGAGTTTTGAAATGACGGGGTCTTACTTTGATACTTGTGACATTCAGGGTTTAGTATTAGGAGTTTCCTTTATTATGTTATTGAGTAGAGATAGATGAAAACTATTTTAAGTGCCCGACATGGCTATGATGAATATTTTTTATGTTGACATTTAATATTTGATGTTTTAGTTGTTTTGAAACCATTGACCTTATCTTTTATTATATGAAGTTGAATTTGAGTTAAATAACCTTTTATAAGAGAGACATGTGAACCTTTTTACCATATGTGGTCTGTAACTTTTCCTTAATATTTCGATTTATTGATTGTATTAGAGATTGGGGTAGAAGGGTGTCACATTTAGTGGTATCAAAGCAGGTCGGTTCACCGGCCGTGAGTTATGCGTTTGCTATGCTTTTGTGGTGTTAATTGTGATGTTGATTGAGTGAAATATATTGCGTTGATTTAATTGTTTCTTTGATTGGTCGATTCATCGGCCTTGAATTATGTGTTTGTTGTGCTTCCGTGGTGCTAAATTATGATGTTGATTGAGTGAGATGCATTATTGAATTTTTTTTAGTTTTCAATGTCCTACAAGGTTGATATATCTTTGATTATCTTGCTTCAAGTGATTGGGACTGGCCACCCTAATGATTTGAACCTGATAAGGGAAGATGTGACGACTTGCAGAGGGAATGTTATGTCAATAACATTGCTAGAAGAAAATCTTTGCGAAAATATTTTAAGAAAGAAAAATTTAAATTGGATTTCTTGATTTGAAAAGAGTTTTGTATAATATAGATTGCATACATGCATGCACTGCATTGCATCATACTGAGATGTGTATTAGAAGTCTTGTATGACATGGATGAATGATATGATTGTGATGATATTTTATCGTGTTATGTGATGTGAATGATGATTGTATAATATTTTAAATTTAGATAAGATGAGACAAGAAAATAAATAAACAATAAATTGTTTGAATATCTAAGAATGAGGTTGTGCTTAAGTGGGAGACTCCTAAGTTAGTGAATGCGATTAGAAGTTTTCTTGGGTTGGCTAGGTATTATAGGAGATTTATAGAAGGATTTTCTAAGATAGCTTTACCTTTGACTGAGTTGACTAGAAAGGGGGTTGCTTTTGTGTGGAATAGTAAGTGTGAGCTTAGTTTCCAAACCCTTAAGGAAAAGTTGACTAGTGCACCAGTGTTAGTTTTACCTGATCTTAGTAAACCTTTTGTAGTGTATTGTGATGCTTTTATGATGGGTTTAGGTGGAGTGTTAATGCAATAGGGTAAAGTAGTAGCTTATGCTTCTAGGCAATTGAAAATCCATGAGAGAAACTACCCTACCCATGATCTTGAGTTAGCAGTTGTGGTGTTTGTGTTACAGATGTGGAGACATTACTGTTATGGTTCCAAATTTGAGGTTTTTAGTGACCATAAGAGCCTTGGGTATTTGTTTGATTTGAAAGAGTTGAATATAAGGCAAAAGATGTGGTTCGAATTTCTAAGGAATGATGATTTTGAATTGAGTTATCACCTTGGTAAGGCTAATGTAGTAGCAGATGCTTTAAGTAGAAAATCTCTTCATGTTAGTTCTTTGATGATTAAGAAAATGGATCTCTTGACTCGGTTCAGGGATTTGAGTTAGCTTGTGAGGTAACTTCTGATAGTGTGAAGCTAGGAATGATTCGAGTAAGTAATGATTTTGTTTAGGGACATTAGAAATGCTCAATTAGAGGACCCATTCTTGGTGATTAGGTGTGAGGCTATAGAAAATGGTAGTGGTGGAGAATTTGTCTTAGGTGTAGATGGAGTGGCAAGATTTGTTTTAGGACCATATGTAGTACAACAAACCACAAATAAGGTTGAGTTAATTTAGGAGAAGTTGAGGGAGTCTTTCCAAAAGTTGATCATCTCAGGCAATGTTATAAGACCCGGACCGGTTATCAACTCGGTCAGAGTAATGAGTCAATGGGTCTCTGGTCAAACCAGTGAGTCACTGGTTGGACCGGTATATATTAAAAAAATTGTAAATTTATACTAAAATATTATGACAGAAAATTATATGTAATTTTTTAAATATAAAAATAGTTTTAGAATTAAGTTTGATATAAAAAATATTTAATTGTTAGTATGATTTAATATATCTTAATTTAGTATTTAAAATTAATGAATGATAATTTAAAAAAAAAATGATTGGTCTAACCCATTAATGAGGAATGGGAATTTTGAAGCTCCTTTCATAATAATTTTTTTTGTGCCAAGGAATGAAAAAGATAAAACAAAAATAAAAATTACAAAGAATCTCTATAAGAAAATAAGTAATACCCTTAATATTGCCATAAAACACAGACACATACAAAAAAATTGGCCACAACGTTCCCTCCACAAAAACACGTAATGGATTTTAATATCCCAATCCAAATCGAAATATATATATATATATATATATATATATATCAACAATCGCATACATATATTAAAATGCTTTGTTGGCTCAGTGGTTGAGCGCTTCCGCATTCTAGCTCAGTGCGCGAGTTCGAATCCATATGGGTGCAGCTCGTTATTCATATTTATTTTAAGTAAGAAAGCTGTTGATTTGGACAAGCATTGAACTGGAACCGGCCGGGTCTCACCGAGTTTCCCGGTTTAAAGGCAATTGGACCCGTTTAAAGACGGGTCAATGGCAAGAACGATCTGTTGACCAGACCTGCCCATGGTCCGGTTCCCGGTCGAACCGGTCCGAGTTTAATAACTATGATCTCAGGAAAATTCGATGATGAAATTTCTTTTTAGGAGGGGAGAGTTGTAACATCCCAAATTTTATAAATAAAATAAAATAAAAGAAATAAATAATAGTATTTGTAATATTCATATTTTTATGAATAATTTTATTTAATAAAATAAGAATGAGTGGGTTGAGGGTGGGCCCAACCCAGTTAAATATTTAAATAAGGATGGGTTACCAATTCACCCTAATCCTTATTTTTCAAAACGTCAGATAGCAAAACCATAAGGAGGGGAGAAACGACTCCACAAGGAGAAGGTGCTACAGAGTAGATCGGTAAGAGGGATCCACCATTCGCTTTTGGGATTGTCATCTCTAAGGTACGAGGGGAAAGGGTGCTGCTTATATGTGTATGTTGGGGTGCTTGGGTAGTGAGGGCAACCATAAGACCCTCTAAGAATTCTAAAATTGAGAACTTATCTGTGAATGTGCTTGGAATGTGTTTGATTTGATGTATGCATGTGATGATCTTGATGAATTGGGTGTTGGTAGCGAGAATAGCGAAAATGGGGTTAAATAAGGGTTTAGCGATGAGGAACCATAATTGAATAGATGTGATAAACTGTAGGAAAGATTGATAATTTCACTTATTTTGTTCGGTAAAAACGTGTGGGATTGAGTTATGAACATTAAGAATTGAGTAAGGGTTGAAGAGAAAGGTTTAAAAGGGGTAAAAATCGCAAGAACAACGTTCTCGAGTCGCCGGTAATCGATTACAGCAGTCTGTAATCGATTACAGGGTTTTCTGGACAGGGTTGGGTGAGTTTGGGTTGCTGGTAATCGATTACAGGGGGTCTGTAATCGATTACCAGAGATTTGAGTTGTTGGTAATCGATTACAGCTGTGTGGTAATCGATTACCAGGCCTTGACAACTTTCTCTCCTGGAAAAGAATGTATCTGTTAAGGGTACAAATGAGCTCGGAATACTATCATATAGATATCAAACTGAAGCCCCAGATCTTAACTTTCTAATAGAAGTGGAATTATCTTGATTGGACACCTAAAACTCTAGATATTTCCAAATTAGTGTACCAAAGTCATTAAGCTTAAAACTTGAAGACTCCAAAATTGAGTAACGGTCTCTGGTAATCGATAACAACTGTGTGTTAATCTATTACTAAGCCAAAAATGAGTATGAGAGTGTTCTTTAAGTGGTGGTGTGATCCTTTAATTATTTGGTGTTAATTATACAAATTGTTTGTGGAATTGAGATATTAAATTGAACGTTTAGAGTGTGTTAATTGTGGCATGAGTATTGTGATGTGAGAATCTTATATGGTATCATATATTTATAATAATTGTCATGTGATATGGTGTGATTATAATAATAGAGATTGTATGAGATATATGTGAATTGATGATGATTCGAGTAATAGGGATTGTATGAGATATATGTGAAATGATGATGATGTCTTGAGTATAGAGAATGTGTGAGATATATGTGAAATGATGATGATGTATTGAGCATAGAGATTGTATGAGATATATGTGAATTGATGATGATGTATTGAGCATAGAGATTGTATGAGATATATATGAACTGATGATTATGCATTGTGCATAGAGATTGTGTGAGAGATATGATGTATGATGATGATTGCATTGAGCATAACATTGAGATATGAGATGTGTGTGATGCATAAGCCATACGTGGCTAGCATATGCCCAAGTCCCAAGGGGGGACGATGAGTTGGGTGACGACCATGATGGGAGACATTCGATGCATTATTTTTTTACCATGCGAGTCATCTAACCCATAAGGGGTGGGGGACGATGACAGAGGGCGGGTGTCTTGCACGGGCCCATCGAGGGGGTGCAAGCATTCGATGCATGACTCCAAGGGGGAATGTTGTTTTTTATGCTAATCATCTAGCCCTAGAGTAGGGGTGATGATGACAGGGGGCGAATGTCTTTGCACGGGCCCAAGAGAAGGGCGTATAACTGTGCAACCTATCGGCCAGAGTGGGCGTTAACTGTAAGGTCATCATTGGTAATAACTAAGAGGATTGATGAGGTGCGCTCATTGTGCGGAGTTCCGAGTCATGATCCTTAGGATGAGTTTTTGTGCATGAGCATAGAGTGAGCATACATGACATTTTATGATTGTGTTGGAATGTGGATTTATATTTATGAGAATTTGATGTGTATTGTGTAAGGAGTGTGTGCATGATGATTTGAGAAGTGTGAAATATATATTTATGTGAAATTGATGTGCATAAGCCCCAGAGTTGGGTGACGACCATGATGGGGGACATTCGATGTATTTACTCTAGAGAGGGAGTGTTTACAATGCGAGTCATCTAGCCCTAGAGTGGGGGTGATGATGATGGGGGGCAAATGTCTTTGCATGGGCCTAGAGAGGGGCGTATAACTGTGCAACCTAACGGCCAGAGTGGGCGTTAACAGTAGGGCCATCATTGGTAACAACTAAGAGGATTGAGGAGTGCGCCCATTGTGCGGAGTTCCGAGTCATGATCCTTAGGAAGAGTTATTGTGTATGTGAATTTATATTAATGTGTAAAGTGTAAAGAGTGCGTCCTTGATGATTTGAGAGTGTGAATTATATATATTTGTGATGAGTTAATATGTTGAGTAATAAGAGTGTGAGTTGATATGAATGATGATGATTATGTGGTTAAATTGATGATGATGATTATGTGTTGGGTGAGGATAGGGTAGCCTTCTGCATTGCATGTAAGAGTTGGTGTTCTTTTCCTCACCGTACTCTCTATGGTTATTTTATAGGTGATGAAGATGGCACGCAATGTGCCAAGTTCTGAAATGACGGGGTCTCACTCTGATACTTGTGACATTCAGGGCTTGGTATTAGGAGTTTCCTTTATTATGTTATTGAGTAGAGATAGATGAAAACGATTTTAAATGCCCGACATGGCTATGATGAATATTTTTTATGTTGACATTAATATTTGATGTTTTAGTTGTTTTGAAACCATTGACCTTATCTTTTATTAAATAAAGTTGACTTTGAGTTAAATAGCGTTTTATAAGAGAGACATGTGAACCTTTTTACCCGATGTGGTCCGTAACTTTCCTTAATATTTTGATTTATTGATTGTATTAGAGATTGAGGTATAAGGGTGTCACATTTAGTGGTATCAAAGTAGGTCGGTTCACCGGCCGTGAGTTATGTGTTTGTTATGATATGACACATTATCACTTCCACGAATCTCCATAGAAGTGCTTCCACCTGTTCCATAAAGTATTCATTCAAGAACAATTTAAAGATCTTGTGGGTATATATCTTGGATGCTTGTCGTAGAGTTTCACTAATATTTATAATACGAGGAGGCTCACTTTGACTGTTTTTTAATTCCTTCTCAACCTCTAAATGCCGCCACTTTTTCACCATCTTCTCAAATGCCAATAATAATTGTGTGAGACTTGTTGTTTTTCCTGCAATCTCACTCAATACACTATTTGTACTTTCATTCCTTTGAGAGGGCTTGATACCAACAGAGAATATATCCTTGCTAAAAGCAATGCTCCACTTGTGACGAATTTTATACATATTACTCAACCATTGATGATCATGAAGTTTGTACTCATTTATCATCTGATCCCAAGTGCTTTGAAATTCTTCTTCTGAGTCACAACCTTTCATGCATTTATTGAATAAGCTTTGAAACTTATAGTTAGAATTAAGAGAACCCAAATGAGAAGGAGCATTTTTAGCTATATGCCATAAGCATAATCGATGACATGTATTTAACATTACCTCTCCAATTGCTTTAGTCATAGCTGCATCTTGATCTGTAAAAATTGTTTTGGATTGTTTGTTTTCCATGCTTTCTAAAAACACTTTTAATAACCAAGAAAAATAAGCTGAAGTTTCATCAGAAAGTAAGGCACAACCAAACATGACATTTTGCCAATGATGATTTACACCAACAAAGGGAGCACAAATCAAGTTATATTTGTTAGTACGATAAGTGGTGTATAAAACAACAATATCCCCAAAGCAATCATAATCAACCTTAGATTTACCATCTCTCCAAAATACATTAGTCAAACGTGATTCCTGGTCTAACTGAACACTATAGTAGAACATTGCATCCTGTTCTTGTCTACTTTGTAAGTGATTCACTAAAGCCTGAGCATCAACAACATAAATTAATTTCAACTTTTCAGAGTAAACATAATTATGCATATCTTTCATTGTTATACCGAGGTTATCAAATCCACCAACCTCTTCCCCTAAATAACTCCAAATATTAGTAACTCTCATACCAATATTCACCATGGACTTTATGAGGTCTCTTTTGGCATTGGATATATTTCTCATAGAACATAATAAATGTCTCTGCTCTGGTGGCACAAAGTCATGGTTGTGATTTAATTCCATCTTTGTAATTTTCCACACTCATTCCTTACTCACATTAAATCGCACCATAGCTTGGCAACTGGTTCTTGAATCCACTCTTTCATAAGTCACTTCACCTTGAGGTTCATTATTCTTAAACCCTTGCTCGGAACAACAATAATCTTTCAAATGTATGTTCTTTTTCTCAATATCATAATGCAACTCTCTCCCTCTTTTGACACTAAAACCCATTCTGAATGCATGTTCTTGGTACAAATTATAAGCTTCATCTTTGCTATATTCAACTTGACCTAAAAAAATATCTTTAGGTTCATCAATTTCAAGTGGTTGACATTCATTGTGCTCCATATGTCTCCTAAAAACAATGCCAGTACAAGAATTAAAATTATGAGAAATCACTACTCTATTGAATAGTCCTACAAACGCTAAAGGTCTGCCATAAGAATAAGGGTGAATTTTATATGATAAAATAACTAGCTCCAGTGATGTTATGAATCATTACTCATGAAATAACAATCATAATTAAATAACATGTAATCTTTAACGTAGGTTGTTGGTTAAAGGCACATGCTCGGGTCATTGAATTATTGATCAGTGTTCATGTGTCTCTCGAAACGAATCACAAGTAAAAACAAGGAAATAAAAGCAATGATCAAGTAAGAAAGATGAAATAATGAAAAAGAAACAGGGGAATTCAAAAAAGCATATGCAGAGAAATTGAGAATCAATGTAGAAGACAATAAAAAAATTAAGAAGGTACCTAAGAAAAACATTTGCTAGATGCACACAGGAGGTGCTGATTTTCTTACTTGGTCGCAGCATAGGAGATTAAAATTTTTCGTGTTCAACGTAATACGTGAGCGACTGAACCCAAATTGCAGGGACATGTTACGCAGGAGACGATTGAGTGAAAAACTGAAAACAGTAGAAGTGTAACTTTTTACACGATTTGATAAGGATTTTACACGATTTGATAAGGATTTTACACGATTTTCTTTTTTAAAAAATTTATTTTAATGACTTGTAATTTTTTGATTGGTTGTGCTTAAATATTAGGTGTTAGGTTTGTGCTCACCTAAGAATTGCTCTGTTTATACAATAGTTAGCGTAATTGTTTTGAAAGAAAACAATTTAAAAAGAAAATAATTTTTTTTAAATTAAACACCAGTTTTGAAACGTTATTGTTGTTGATGAAAGAATTTTCTATGATTATTTGATTTTTAATTAGTGCAGTCAACTGATGATTTAGAAAAATAAATTTTTCACATCTCAAGGTGTGTGTTTGGGCTGGGGGTGAAGAGGAAGTAGAAAGAAAATAATGAATATAAAGAAAAAAATTAAAATAAATTTATTAAATAGATATAAAAATCAAAGTGTGTCTGGGAATCCATGTTATTCCTTCTCACCCTCAAGGGATCAGATCTTTTCCTAGGGATGATATAGTGGGTGTTGCTATCCAGGTGCGTCTTTGTTGTAGGTGGGTTTTTTTTTCTAGTGGTGCTAATTGGTTTGATTCAATTTGATGAATCCGATGAATCGAATCGAACCAATCTGATTGGATTAGAATTTTTTGGCTCAATCGGGTTGGACCCAAATCGAACCAATGAAACTCGTCAATGATTGGTTCGGGTAACGAATCAAAGACACTGAAATGTTACCCGAAACCGAACCGAACCATTACTAAATAAAAAGTCTATTATAAAAACATTGGAAGAGATGAGAGATTAAAGCTACAAGAAAAACGGTCCTTAGCTGGGGTTATTTAGCCGGGGTTAACTGACCCCAACTAACAAGGATTTAGTGGGGGTTATTTGGTGAGGGTAATTAAAACCGTCTTTACGTATGTCAATTACCTGCGGTCCTCTAACCGTAGGTAAGTTTTTATGTTTTCTTACGTTTATAACCCCGGGGAATTATTTTTAAAGTCTATCCATTTTTTTTATAATTTTAAAATGTAATTATAAAAATTAAAAAATAATTTGTGGGTGTTAAACCCCAGTGAAAGTGGGAATTTGGTACACTAAATCCCTTTTCGTTTTGCGCTGGCAGCTAACCCTATTTTCCCCAAAATAATCTCTCTGCGCGGAGAAGAAACAACAGTCTCTAGGGCTTTCAATCCAGCGTTCCGCAATCGAAGCTTTCATTCTCTCCCTCCAAGCTTTTCGTTCCGCAATCGAAGCTTTCATTCTCTCCCTCTAAGCTTTTCGTTCTGCAATCGAGGCTGCTACACTCCATCTCTCGCTATACGGCAGCATCGAAGCTTGTAAATCGAAGGCGCACCGGTTCACTTCGACAACGAGTTACACAAGCAGTATGGTTCTCTCCTCTGACGGTGTAAGCAGTACGAGTGGCGCCAGAGTGTGTCGGAGCTGGAGGGAGATCACCGTCGAAACACCTAAACTGGAGTGTGCCAAGGACATCGTCAAAACACCTGAACTTTCTGCTAAGCAAGTATGTCGTATGCCTCTCTCCATAGAACAGTGCCATTCGATTCATCTTGATTGGCTACGGGAAATGTCTTCACAATAGGTAAACCTTTTGGTAAAATTTATTTTTAATCTTTAAAAACCACTATGAATTCCTAAGATTAAGGAGTGTCAATCCCGCCTGCTATGTGTTTGTAGTAATACATTTTTAATCCCAGCAGATTTTCCAAACGGCTATTCTGCAAAAAATAGTGAAGTCCATTCTTACAATGATGTGACAATGGTAAATAATGCTATTGTTAATGTTAATAATGTTAAGATGCTAATGTCTTGTTTTGAGGAAGCTAGTGATGAAAGTACTCTGCCTGAAAATGCTATCCATGGTGAGGGTATTGGACAACAACTTGCTTTAGAAGAATAGAAAACGATTCCAGAGCTTTCTTCTACAAATGCTAGTCATAATGGTGATGAAGATGGTCAAGCAATCGTATCACTTGAATTGGAGTCAAAAAGAAGGTTTTATTCTCTATCTGATAATGTCTTCTTATTGGCATTGCAATAACAAACAGAAAGACAACCTATTATGTTTCTGCATTAATTTTTGATTGCAGGAAGGGGGAGAGCTACACAGTTGAATCAAATTTGTCTTCCAGGGCTGTTCGTGCGCCACGGGTGGTAGTCCAAGGAAATCCAAATCCCAGGTAGTGTGATATTGCCTTTCTTTGTGCTCTCGCAGGTCTGTTTATATTTACTTCAATTCCATTGTTATTTGCATGCTTGTAGATCTTTTAATCCATATAGTTTGAAGGCATGGTTATTATTAAACCAGGGATTTTCTGGTTTGGTTTGTTTAACGGAATGGATCAGGGAGAAGTAGGAAAAATTTACTATAACAACGCAAATTGCTGGAGCTGTAAAATGAGAGCTCATTAGTAGTTTGAAAACCACATTGTTGATGGAACCTTATTTATGTTCACAACTCAAAAACACTTTCAAGACCAGCTCATCAGTATATCATCACTTCTTTGTTAGTTTCAGTCTTCTCTTTTTATGCCCTCTCAGACAATTTCCCATGGAGTTTGATTGCTTTCATTCTTAAGATTTTTGTCCCTTGAAAATTCCAGGATTGGTTGAGCGCAGAGCTACTAATTGGGCTAAATTTAGTGCAACAACAGGTCTTGGTGTTATCCATAGAGGCCATTTAATTGTAGCAGGGGAGGTCACTGATGACACCCTACTTGCTTCAGGGTGGGACTGGTGGTGGTGGTGGTTGTGGTGGTAGTCCATACTCAGAAGGTGGTGCACTCTATGGCCTTGGTCTTATTCATGCTAACCATGGAGAGGGTATCAAACAATTTCTTCGTGATAGCCTGCGTAGTACTACTGTTGAGGTGCTCATAAATGTTGATCACACTCTTGTGTTAAAAAATAACCCATTGTTATATTTAATGCAAATTTTATAGGACAAGTTATTTAACACTGTGCATGTCTGGGACAGGTTACTCATGGTTGGAACAGGCAGTGATAAGGCAAATGAGATGCTCACTTATGCACATGAGACACAACATGAAAAGATTATTAGGTAAAGGTGGTTCAACGAGCAATGTGTTAAACCATGGCTTCTTGTGCAATGATACTTATATGTTTGTTAAATATTTCAGAGGGCTAGCATTAGGAATAACTCTTACAGTTTATGTTCAATAATCGAATTCCAAATATACATGTGGTTTTGCAGCTAACACTTGTTGATCATGTAATTATCAAACCACATTTTGGTGCATGACAATAAGTATAACTGTTTAAGGCTAACACTCTCATGCAGGTAAATTTACATCTAGTTATTTTTTCCTTGTGGCATTTTGGTATTATTTGGTGTCTTTTAATAATTGTTAGTAATTACCAATCCTTTGCTCTTTACAAAATTTTTAGGATAAAAGATTGACATTTGATTATCATCCTGCATATGTTATGCATATTTTTTGGTCTTTTAATAATTGTTTGTAATTGCTAATATATTTCCGTAAGTATTTGTGATGATTATTAGTTTTTTTTTTGGTCCAAATTTATTAGCTAATTTTTAATAATACATGGATATGATTTCGTTATAGACTTACGTATGCCTCATTTAACATACACTTAATAGTTTTTTGGTACATAAAGCTTTCTTTAGACTTTGCTTACTTTTGTTAATAGCTCTGTTTTCAATTTTGATATTAAAATTAAAAGTAGATGATAATATATATATATATATATTATTCCTTTGAATAATGGTAGGATAATCATTTTCCATTTTAAATTTAATTGTAAATTAATTAAATATCTCTTTCAATTGTACTTTTGATGCTAATGTGCAGGCATACCGCCATACCCTACAACTTCTGGAGAGTTGAAAGGTTTGTCACGGAGGTATATTTTCATTGTTCAAAAAATTAAATTAGTTAACTGTAGCTAAAAGATAAATTTTCTTATTGGATTCAAGCTTCTTATCATTTAAGCATGTAAAGAAGTTAAAATGGTTGTTGCCAATTGTGATGTAAAGAAGATTGAATTTTATAGCTTCTACTCCTAACTAATACAATTATCATATTTGATATATTTTAACTGTCAATTAGTTATCCTGATTTGATTTGATCTATTTTAATTCCAAAGTTTAAGATTGGTTAGTAAACATTTATTACAATGTACAGGTTGAAAATATCATTAATCTGAAAAAAAAAAGTGTGTTAAAAAAATGGGTGACATTAGTCGGTTATAGTCTCAGGTAATAGTGAATTAAAAAATAGAAATTCAAGTATTACCTGTGGTTTTGGAACCCCGTGGACGTGGACTTACCCGTGAATCGAAACCCCAGGTAATTCCCAGCGGTTTAAAACCCAACCTAAATTCCGTGTTTCACCAGCGGTTACCTTAAATCGCAGGTAACTTGTTTACTTCGCTCGAATTTCCCGCGGTTTCGCCAACCGAAGGAAAAACGTCTAGTAGGGGTTTAAACCCCAGGAAAAGACAAATTTAACCCCAACTAAATTCCGTTTTTTTGTAGTGAAAATGATTCTTTATCATAGAGGAGAGATTAAACATCAACATTGAGATTTTATCATAAATTATCTTTTTCTTAAATTGTGTTTTCTATTATTTGTTTAAAAAAATTGTAAAATAATTTCGACTATAATGGCGTAATAGAATTTATGATCCAATTGAATCGAATCAAACCAACTTGTCATTGATCGGTTCGGTTTGTTTCGGGTCACTTGTTGAAAAATTGAAAAATCTGAACCGAATCAAACGGTTTTATTTGGTTCGGATTTGTTTTACTACAAAAATGAACTGATCATGGCCGAGATCACAGGTGGTGGTCTGAGATGTTTGGTGTAGGCTGGGGGTTGCTCCTATGGTTGCTCCAATGCGGTGGCGCACGGCGGGGTACCTGCAAAAGCACTCCGACGCCCAAGTTAGGAGAGAAAATGGGTGAGTGTCAAGTGTGATAGATATGTTACCTTGTGTTTGTGAGAGGGAGTCCCCTTATATAGCCACTCCCTGTCATGGCAGGAGGAGGCATATGTGTCATAGGCAGGTGGAGCAGGCACGCCTACGCCGTAATCCTCCTGCTGTGGCCGTAAATTAGGGTTGCGTGTGTCAGTAGTGTTCCCTCTGTCCGGGGCGCATGGGGCGCATTAAATGCGATGAGACTGAGTAGGTAGCCTAGGTATGAGAACTAGCGCTAATAGGTTCCGAGGTCGCTGCTTTGCAGGCCGAGCGCCCAGGGGTGGTTGGTGTTCTTTGATCATCTCGTATGGAGCTGACATCCTGGGAGCACCTCGGCTAGGCCCCCTGGGGTTTTGCCTAGAGCAGGCCTTGAAAGGGCACCTCGGATAGGCCTCTTGAGGCTTCGTCCAGGGTTGAGGCCTAGGGAGTACCTCAGATGGGTCTCCCGGGACCTCGTCTAGGGTAGGTCTCGGACAGGTCCGGATCATGAACCAAACCGACCCGTGAACACCCTTAGGGCCCGTTTGGTGTACAGGATAAGAGACATGATATGATAACTTTATCATATCCTATCACTTATCATGTGTTTGTTGCACCAATATGATATGATAACGTTATCCTGTTGCTTATCCTATCCTTTCCTTCTAGTGTAATTCTAATCCTGAAGGGGGAGCTGGGTTAGGGAGTGATAGGATAGGATAGGATAGAATAAGATAAAAAAATTTCTTCCTCATTTATCCTCTCTTTCTCTCTCCTCTCTCTTCCTTTCTCCCCTCTTTCTCTCTCCTCCCTCTCTCCTATCATCTTTCTTCTCTCTTCCCTCTCTCTCTTCTTTCTCTCTCCTATCTCTTTCCTCTTTCTTCCCTCTCTCCCTCCTTTCTCCCCTCTTTCTCTCTCTTCCCCCCTCTTTCTCTCTTCTTCTCTCCCCTCTTTCTCTCTCCTCCCTCTCTCCTATCTCTCTTCTATCTCTTCCTCTCTCTCATCCTTCTCTCTTACCTCTCTCTCTCTTTCCTCTTTCTCTCCCCTCTCTTTCCTCTCTCCTCCCCCTCTCTCTTCCTCCCCTTTGTCTCCTCTCTCTTTCCTCTCTCCCCTCTTTCTCTCTCCTCCCTCTCTCTCTCCTCCCCTCTCTCTAATAACGATTTTTTGTGGTAATTTTAATATTAATTTTAATATTTTTAACAATTTTATTTTTTGTAAAATAAATTTAAATATTTTTTAATAAAAAATAAATTTTTATTTATGTGTGCTTGTTGAAAAGAAAAAAATAATTTAAATTTGTAATAAGGGTAATTTTGTCATTTTAATATTCTTTATATCATATCCTACCATAATCTGTCAATCTCAAACGTAGGATAGGATAAAATAATCATATCTGTCTTCTTATATCATGTCACTATCCAATCTCTTATCATATGCTATCATGTGCAGGCTCTTAGGTTTTTTCCCTCCCTATCACAAAAAAAAAAAGTGTATGAAAATTGTTTGACTCATGTGACCTGGCAGCCAGTATCATCATCTCGTGGAACCTCACCAACGCCAATATCAAGAAAATGGAAACCATATGACTCATAAGATATGCCAGGTTTTTCAATTGATGCTGCCCGTTATTTAAGGTGCACAACCCGACTAATCGGAGGTCACGGATAAAAGGGTTTTTCTCATAAAAAATGAATATAACCTTCAGTGCATAATATATTGTAAAAGCCGCAATTCACTAGCTATAGTATGCTCACAAAGTCAAGATTGTAATCTCACATATGAAAAGGAATAATGATTACAAATTATTATTTATATTATTACTGAAAGATGTAACTTTCATCATATCAACTTTATTGTTTTTAACATCATAATAATAACTATAAATATGCCGTAATTATTTTTACTTTTTAGTTCCACCATATTCATGACCTTCTGTAGTTGTGTCGCTTTAGTCGTGTTTCTGTCTACCACAAAGTTTGGTGGTATATGTACATTTAGTTAAATTTCTTTTTTTTGGTACAGATTTAGTTAAATTTCTGAAAAGAGTGTTTTCCCCACCATTAACCGAAGATGGTTCCATAGCTTTATTACAAAACTACACGGTTCACACCAGCTTCTTCTCCCAATTTGAAAACTACCAAACCGGAATAACATAATATATAGCTTGTATGTTGAGACTTGACATTTTATATAGCTGAAGTGCTGCCAACCCACTTCTAAATATTACTTTTTCCTGAAACAATTTGTCGATTAATTAAGTTTTGTGAATATAAAATTCTCGTTTAGTGAATTAGCTACATCATAATATAGATATTTTCCGTTCGAGCATAATTGCTTTTGAGAACCTACATGTGATTTATATTAAAAATTATAACTCCGACCTTTGGGACTGGGAATTAATTTAACATATATTAAGTTTTGGGCAATGATACCGAAGCTTATAGCTTGTTAACACTTGCGCATAAAGTGATTGATATTATGGATCATTTTCTTCTTTTTATTGTAGATGGTGAATCCGTCAAACTTGATTGAACGTTAATATTAGTGTGGGTGGATTTAATCAAAGGATGGAGAAACAGTGTTTTAAGATCTTTATCCTTCTTGACCTCCATTATTTTGGTTCAAATCTTTTTTGGTTCTTAAAAACAATTAGAGAAGGTTCAATGGTTTAAAATGATTTCTAGGTACGTAAATTTATTAACACATTATGCTTGTAAAAAAACTATTTTTTAATAAATTATGTAATTCTATTTTGTACATATAATAAAATAATGAAAGTCCTCTGCTTCTTTAATTTCTAGTCTTTTATCTATTATATTCAGAGAATTCTTCATGGCAGAGTGGTAATGGCAATTTGTAGGGCCTATATAGGTTATTAGAGTATTCATGCTTGTATACATATATAATTAAGAAAAAATTGAAAATTCATATTTACATGAGTAAGCAATTTTAATGTACATAGCACTCATACACAATATTGATATTTAATGGATATCTACATACTTACAATCTAAACCCAGCGTTCTGATTGGATAGGATATGTTGCTGATACTTACATGTATTTTTTTTAAATTAATAAAATAAACATGTTTCGTAAAATGTGTATCACTCATTCACACTATTAATTTATAAAATCAATTCTACTCAACAGTAAACAAAACGGATGCTTAATTCTTATTGCATAGTTGTGCTACAGATTTTACTATGAATTAGCTATAAATTTTCATCAATAAAAACTAAAAGAGGTATTTTCACTTTTTAAGGGACCAAATTTATCAATTTTAAATTATAAGGACTAAAATCAAATTTCGACTATATTTAATGTATAAAAAAATACTTAACCCTAAAATTAATTATTTAAAATAAAAGAGCATTAATTAAAAATATAACATCTAATTCAATTAAATATATTAACAATAGTAGGAAAACGAACCCACGCTCATGCCAACAAAGTTTTGCAAATAATTACATAGAATCAAATTAGAATTTTCTCCTGTTAAAATTTCACATCACCAGATGATGTTAAAATTTTGTATCTATTTATATCTTAATAAATACTCACATCTCTATGTTAAAGAGAGATGAACACATAAAAACTGGTCTTCTTAATTGATGGTTTGAGACTTTTCTTTTTGGTGATAATTCATTAGTCATTAGTAGTTTTTTTTTTTTTTTTGGGAGAGGTTACCCTTTATTTTTCTCTTCATCGATCCCTATATAGCAAGAAGATTGATTTAACTGATACATATTCAATTCTTCTTAAACAAATTGGAGTTCCCCTATAGGATAGGGGTGGTTCAAACAAAAAAGATACTACCAACGGAATAACCGTTTTAATATTCTAGAAGGAAAGTTAAAGAAGCAATGTAAGCTACAAGTTGTTCATAACAATATATAGTTGGAAAACCCATTGCATTGCCAGATAATATGACAAGCTAGCTACAAGTAATTAACACTATATGGTACATCACATAGCCGTAAAAGCAGGAGTAGTAGTAGTAGTTCTAACTTCTAATTTCTCTGAGAGAGATATGCAGCTCCATGGGTTCACGACACGTCAGCAATAGTGGTCCAACCATTTCTGCAACCTCAGCTCTCTATAGAACTTCTCTATGAACTCCTCCGCCGCCTGGTCCACATGAAACTCCTCCTCTTCCTCCCTATCCTTCAACATTGAACCAGCAGCGGATCCCGTGATCTTCACGCGCCTCCCTACCAACACCTCATTATCAGTGCCGCCACGGCACATCCTCATCACCGCCGGCGAATCCCGTTGTTGATGCCGTCGGCCATACACGGTGGTGACCGGAGAGAGCTTCCTCCTGCTGCTGAGAGCACGAGAAGGACGTGGTGGACTTCCGCTGCAACTGAATTGATACTCAATCGGTGAAACGAATGACATGTGCGCGTCACGTGGACGACACGTCAAGGCTTCATGGTGCCGCACCATCACGTTGTTCAGTGCCTTCCCTATGCTTTTCCCTCGCTTCATCACCTCCTGCATATCTTGCATCACCTTGCTTTTCCACTCGCCGTTTTGGATCACGAAACGCACCGTTTTCCACACTTTTCCCGGTGGCCGACTTGCGTCCATGCACGTGATGTCTGCCACGTTAGGGAGAGGCAATAACCGTGTGTCTGTGTGTCGTTTCATGTGTTAATTAGTTATAACTAACTAGCGAGAAAGGGATATGATATGAGATGATTCAGATCAGAGTGGTCCAAGTTAGTGAAGAGGGTTGGTTTGTGTGGGAAGACGAATTTAAAGGAAGGAAAAAGCAGCTAGCTAGATAGGTAGGATAAGTCCAGAGAAGGAGAAGGTTGGTTTGATGTTGCTGTTATGGATATTGATAGCTAGTTAGTGAACTCTAATCATGACACTTTTATTGTGCATGTCCTTCTTTTTCCTTTCTCTCCTTGTTATTGGATGTTCTTTTGTTATTATTGTCTTATTATAATCCGCACACATATTCCTTTCCTGTTTATTTATTTTTCTTTTTGTTGCATACTTTCTTTTTATAATTAATTAATTAAATTAAACGTTGTTGAAGCAGCTAGTCTCTATCTTGGCGCTAAAGGTTTCAAACGAGTATCAAATAGAATGCTTCAACACTCGTACTACTACAGGACCCTCAACTTATTGAAAATAGTTAGATAGGAATTGATTAAGTTCAACATATATACCACCAACCCAAACGGACCCAAACAAGTGGCGACTTTGTCACCTCATTGACCCCATTGCTTATCTGTGTTGTGGACCCATTGGCGTGTGTTGATATATATCAACCTTTAGTTGTAGTAGTAGACTAGTAGCATACTTGAGTGACATTTTTCTTTATATTTGATTATATAATAATGAATATATAATAGTGGATATATATGTACCAAAAAAAGCAATAGTGACTCACAGATTACGCACACAATTATAAATTAATAATGCACTATAGTGGAGGAGGAGGGACTCCAAATGACAACTTTGGTTAGGCGTAAGCTTTCCTTTAGCACTACATTATCCATATTTAAATTAGAAATTACATGGAAAAGATACACTAGTATGGCGCACTTTGTTTATTTTATTTTCCCCATGGCCTACTGCCATGATGATAGTATATATTTAAAGAATCCAATGTAGCTTTTATTTAGTCGGTGACTAATTATGTATTTGTAAGTAACTGACAATTCAATTATTTATACTAAAAATCTTTTATTTGTATTTATCGAAAGTAGTCATACATAAGATTTTCTCACCAGCTATATCCAACCACATTGTAAACAATGCCAATATTTCAGTATTTCGAAATTGTCATTTTTCCAGAGATGGAATATGTTGTGTGATTAATTAGTTCTTCAAAATACAATTTCTATTCCTCAAATTACAGACCTATATATACCATGAACTTGAGGCTGAAGAATGATTGGGAGCATGCTTGTGGAATTTTGTGGCCGTGTATATATATATATATATATATATATATATATATATATATAATATTTTAAATAATTTTAGTAAATGTAAAAATATGGGTGGGAGTGTTAAATGTTGTTTCAGTTCTACTTCCACACTACGTTTTGATCCTCATAGAAAACCAGACAACGATGCCGCGTCATTTTCAGTTGGTTAGGATCATTATTTCATTCAACTGATTCCTTCAGTCATCAACTGCGTCAAATTCCAATCTCGAAAATAATGCTTTGTGAAAAAGATATAAAGATAAAATGTTGTGAAGGTAATTCTAGTCAGTTAGATAGTTAGTGTTGCTATTAGAAGGTAGTTAATGATAGTTGACAGTTGTAATAAAAGTACTATATAAAGGTACTTTGCTATAATCTGAATGCGTAAATGGAAATCATCAATTCATTTTTCTCTCTCTTGTTGATTGTATATGCTCTATATTTCTCTACTCTTTCCCAATAGATTGGTATCAAGAGCTTTCTCGATCCTGGACCTAGAAGAAAAGACTTGTGTGTAAGGCTGAGTTTTAGTGCATCATGGCTATGTCAAATGGGAACTTTGTTGGCAATCTACCAGTTCTTGACGGCAAGAATTGGGATAGATGGAGTGTCCAAATGAAGGTGATTTTTGGATTTCAAGATGTTTCAGATATAGTGCAACGCGAGTACATGGAGTTAAGTGAGAATTCTACCGATGCCCAACGAATTACTCATAAGGAGAATAAGAAGAAAGACTGTAAAGTCTTGTTCTTTCTGCATCAGTGTGTCGATCCTATACATTTTGATAAGATAGCTTTAGCTGCAAGAAGGAACGAAGCATGGGAAATACTTGAAAAATCTTGTGAAGGTGACGATAAGATTAAGAAGGTGAAGCTTCAGTCCCTAAGAAGACAATTTGAGCTGCTGCAAATGGAGAATCTTGAAAAAGTTTCTAATTACTTCTCAAAAGTGTTGAGTGTTGTTAATCAAATGAAAAGCTACGGTGAAAAGATCACAAATCTTATGGTCATTGAGAAAGTGATGTGTACCTTATCTCCAATATTTGACTACATAGTGGTAGCCATTGAGGAGTCAAAAAATCTTGAAACTATGAAGATTGCTGAATTACAAGGTTCCCTGGAAGCACATGAACAACGCATGAATGAGAGGAATATTGAGAGGCCACCAGATCAGGCCTTACAAGTTCGAGTCACAAAAAAAGGTGGAGCCGACAGAGGAAGAGGTAAGAGAGGAAGAGGAATTGGAAGATTATTCATAAGTGGCAATTCTCGGGGTGGTGATCAGTTTGGTGCAGATCAAGATCAAGCTGAAACTTCAAATAGAAGAGGTGGAGGCCATAATAGGGGTAAAGGGATCAAGAAGGCATTTGATAAGAGGAAGATACGGTGTTTTAATTGCCAGAAGTATGGACACTTTGTTGATGAGTGTAGATTCAGTAAATCTCAGCAACAAAGGGGTGATGATGAAGCTCACATGGCTCAAGATCATGATTCAGATTTTGATCTAGTGCTCCTCATGGTAACAACCGATCTTGAATTAGGTAATTCTAAAACTTGGTATTTGATACTGGTTGCTCCAATCACATGACTAATCATAAAAAGTGGCTTGTTGATCTTGATGAAAGCAAAAAAGGAAAGGTCAGATTTGCTGATAACAGAACACTGATAGCAGAAGGTGTAGGGAATGTAGTGATTAAAGGAAATGATGGGAAATTTGCCTTTATTTCTAATGTGTTGTATGTACCTGAAATGAGAAATAACCTGCTCAGTCTAGGACAAATTACTTGAAAAAGGATTTACAATGCATATGCAACAACATTGTATGGAGGTTTTTTATCCTCAACAGAAAAGAATTTTGAAGGTTCCTATCTCCAAGAACAAAACCTTTCAAGTAAATATTCATGCCACAGAAGCTAAGTGTTTCTCAGTTGCAACTATTGAAGATCAGTCATGGTTATGGCACCTTCGATTTGGGCATTTAAATTTCAAAAGCTTAAAAATGTTGGATTCTAAAGCAATGGTGTTTGGATTGCCTGTGATTAGTGTATCAAATAAGATGTGCAAAGACTGCCTGTTAGGCAAACAACCAAGGAGTTCTTTTAGATCCCATATTTCAATGAGAGCCACTGGTTTATTAGGATCAATTCACTCTGACGTTTGTGGACCTTTTGAGGTACCATAATTAGGAGGGAACAAATACTTTGTCTCTTTTGTGGATGAATTCAGCAGGATGATGTGGATCTATCTGATAAAGTCCAAGGCATAAGTGTTTTCTATTTTCCAGAATTTTAAAGCCACAGTCAAACTGAGAAAGTTATAAAGGTGCTTAGAACTGATGGAGGGGGGGAGTTTACCTCCAAAGAATTCAAATCATTCTGTGAAGAACATGGCATTCAACATGAAGTAATTGCCCCATATACTCCCCAGCACAATGGCTTGGCAGAGAGGAGAAACAGAACAATACTTGACATGGCTAGGAGTATGATGAAGACAAAAGGTCTACTTCACAACTTTTGGGGAGAGGCTGTAACTACAGCAGTGTATGTGTTGAACAAGTGCCCCACCAAGAGACTTAACTCACAAGTGCCAGAGGAAGTGTGGTCAGGAAAGAAACCAAGTGTTAAACACTTGAGAATATTTGGATCTTTATGTTTCAGACATATTCCTGATGAAAGGAGAAGGATATTGGATGATAAAAGTCAACCAACAATTCTTGTTGGATATCACTCTACAGGTGCCTATAAACTGTATGATCCAGTTACAAAGAAAATAATGTTGAGCAGGGATGTGTACATTAATGAAGCAGAAGCATGGGAATGGTCTAGCCAACCTATTATTTCAAGTACAAAAGTGCCTTTAGCACTGGAAGAACCTGAATGTGGAGAAGAATTTGGTGAGAGAAACAATGTTGCACAGCCTCACAACCCCAGACCTCAAAGAACCAAGCATTTACCAACCAGGTTTGATGATTGTGAAGTGTTTTCACATGATCACAGTTGATGGAGACTTAGTCTATATGGACCTTCTGGTTGATGCTGAGCCTATTATTTTTTAGGAAGCAGTCAAAAGGAGTGTATGGAAAGAAGCCATGGAGGAAGAGTTGAGAGTTATTGGGAGAAACCAGACCTGGGAGTTGGTTGAATTGCCATCGAATAAACATCCCATAGTTGTCAAATGGGTGTTTAAGGTAAAACATAAACCTGATGGATCAATTGCCATGCATAAAGCAAGGCTGGTGGGTAAAGGTTTCTTACAAAGACCTGGCTTGGATTATTCAGAGGTGTTTGCACCTGTGGCTAGACTTGAAACAATAAGATTGGTGGTGTCTCTTGCTAATTTTAAAGGCTGGCCTTCTTAAAATCTACCTTCTTAAATGGGCCACCAGAAGAAGAGGTTTATGTGTCTCAACCTCCTGGCTTTGTTTCAATTAGATGTAAAATCTGCCTTCTTAAATGGGCCACTAGAAGAAGAGGTTTATGTGTCTCAACCTCCTGGCTTTGAAGTAAAAGGTGCAGAAGGTAAGGTTCAGTGTTATAAGAACCGGACCGGCCCAGTCGGTCGGACCAGTTCAACCGGAAACCGGACCCCAGACCGGTCCGATTGATGAGATAGATCGTTTTGTGCAGCTGGCCTGTTGCTTACATCATCAAACCGACCCAAAACTATGCGAACTCGATTATCAACCGCGACCCGGCTCGGTCCCGCTGCTGAGTGAGGAATGGTCGCGCGCTGGTAAAAAATTCTGGATTGCGCTTGTTGAGATTCGAACCCCACATCCACAGCATTTGATGAAGGCACATCAACCACTTCTCCAAAGCACCTTCTTGTAATATATATGCAACTCATAATATATATATATATATATACAAAGAATCGTTTTTTTCTTTCGACGTTAAGAAATCATTTATAAACTAAACACAAATTAATATTATATATTATAAAATACATTTAAATAAATTATATCATATGAAATATATTTATAAATATTATGTATATATATATATATATTTAAATTTGTTATAAATCTTAAATTTTCAAGTATAAAATATAAAATTTGTAATATATACCGGTTCATGCGGTTCAACCAGTGACTCACCGGTTCGACCAGTGACCCAATGACTCAGTACCTCGACCGAGTCGATCACCGGTCCGAGTTTAATAACATTGGTAAGGTTTACAAGCTAAAAAAAACTCTCTATGGCTTAAAGCAAGCCCCTCGAGCCTGGAATAAGAGAATAGATTCATTTTTAATGCAACTGGGTTTTCTGAAATGTTCAGTGGAAAATGGAATATATGTGAATGCCAAGTCTGAAGTTGATGTACTGTTGGTATTTCTATATGTAGATGATTTGTTAATCACAAGCAGCACCCAAGAGGATATTGAATCATTCAAGTTAAAAATGAAGAATGAGTTCGAAATGACAGACCTTGGAACTCTTACTTATTTTCTGGGCATGGAGTTATGAGAACTGAAAAGGGAATTCTTTTACACCAGAAGAAATACATATTTGAAGTACTAGAAAGGTTCAACATGTCAAATTTTAATGTGGCATCAACCCCAATTGAAACAAACATCAAACTGATGAAAGGTGAAATGGAGAAAACAGTTGACAACACACTGTTTAAGCAAATTCTTGGCTTTTTGAGAAATATTTGCAACAGCATGCCAGATATCTCTTTTGCAGTTGGTTTGATAAGTAGATTCATGGAGGATCCTAGGCAGTCTCACCTAGTGGTAGCAAAAAGAATTATGAGATACTTGAAGGGTACTTCCTGTTATGGTGTGTTATTTCCAAGACAAAAGGAACAACTGAAAGGGGATGAATTAATCGGATATTCTGACTCAGATTGGTGTGTTGACAAGGTAGATAGAAAAAACACTATGAGGTATGTGTTTAAATTTCTTGGAGCACCTATCTCCTGGTGCTCAAGAAAACAATCAGTGGTGGCTTTATCTAGTTGTGAAGCTGAATACATTGTTGCATCAAATGCAGCTTGTCAAGCTCTCTTGTTAAGATCCCTGCTTAAGGAACTAAAGATGGAGCAGATGCAAGTATCAATGCAGATTATGGTTGATAATAAATCAGCCATCAACTTAGCAAAGAATCCAGTTGCACACGGAAGAAGCAAACATATTGAAACAAAATACCATTTTCTGCGTGATCAAGTGAATAAAGGGAAACTAGAATTAGTGTATTGTAAGTCTGAGTTACAGGTAGCAGACATTATGACCAAGCCCATGAAGATTGAGAGGTTTACAGCATTGTTGTTAAAACCGACTCGGCTCGGCTGGTCCAACCGGTTGGACCGGAAACCTGGTCTGTGATTGGGTTGGTTGGCTTAGTGGATCGGATATGCATGTTGAGTCTCAAAAATATTTTCAGCCTCATTCCCTAAGAGTTTTAATGAACAACAAATATAAAATACAGAAGTATTTATATGACAATATACTTTCACAATACTCTGTTATATTTCAGATTCTTGAATATTGAGAAACATCATCTGAAGGTTTCAGATCGTCTGAAGACACAAACATTATTTGAAGAGTGTCTAACAACTGAAAGCTTGAAGCTCATCTGAAACACTTCTTGCATCTGAAAGTTGAAGGTATCAGGACATATGTTTGACCTTTGAAGATGTTGCCGAGTATGAAGAACGTTCATCCCAATGGTCTAACCTTTTTCAGCATAAAAATCAGAACTGCTTTCTCTCATCGTTCAAATGTTTAGGATTCTTAAGGAAAGTCTGCAACGTTGCTGTACCTGTCAAAAAGCTTTGTGTGCGTAGACCTGCTACACCTAGTTTGCCCAGAACGCTTTGAACAGAGTGTGTCTCAAACGTCTCCTGGAGCATTTAATGCTATTTGACAACGGCTATTAATTCCTGAAGACTATAAATATGCCTCATGCAAATTTGAAGAGAGAAGAAGTCAAGCTATCAAAGAAAGAACACGCTGCAAATTTTACTCTGATATTACTTGTACACTGTTTATTTCATATCCTGAGTGAATCTCAGTTTCTTGTTCATTTGCGTTCAAAGCTATCATCTGAAGATAGTGAACTGAACTTCATCTGTTTAAACTTAAAACTGTTTGGGTTTATAAGCCTGGAGAGGCTTTCTGTCTGAAAGAATACTTGGGTTACACTTGGATAAGTGTCGGAGAGCCTGAAGAGGCTTTGGTGAAAGAAATAATACTTGGTGTAGAGCCTGAAGAGGCTTGACAGAAAAGAATACTTGTAATCTTGCAAGATTAGTGGAAATCCAGGTGCTGGTTTTTGCCCTAGGACTGGATGTAGCTCACAGTGGTTGTGAGTGAACCAAGATAAATTCTTGGCTAAGTTTTCTCTATCCCTTAAACTATTTCAATTTAGTTTTTAGTCTAACAAAGGGGATTGAAAAGGTTCTTTACTGTAAACAGCTTTTCTGAATCAAACCTGCATTCAAATAATTTCTTTAATCTGAACTAAATTCAGAAAGTAATCAAAACTTCAGATTGATAACTATCATCCGAAGATTTTCAGAAGCTTATTTTGAAAATATTGTTGAATCAGAAAAAGTTTCCATTGAAACACTATTCAACCCCCCTTCTAGTGTTTCCCTGTATTTCCTACAGTTGGTACCAGAGCTTATCCTCGGGGTTAGCACCTAATCAGTGCAGAGGACAAAGATCCTATAGAAACTTCTACCAGCAACAGACAGTACATCACTGAAGGAGCCTCCGTCACAAGACCCCCAACATTCAACGGAGTGATTACCACTATTGGAGGGATCGTATGAAGTTGTTTATTGAAAGCAACAACATTGATGTTTGGGATGTGGTTACTGATGGAGACTATGTTCCCATGCTGGATTGCCCATACCAAAAGCTGAATGGACCTTGGAGCAGAAGGCTCGAGTTCAACTAAATGCCAGGCCAAACTCTATCTGATATGTTCCTTGAACAGTCAGAATATGAGAAGGTTCATGGTTGTTCATCTGCCAAGGAGATCTGGGACACGCTTGCAGCAGCCCATGAAGGGACTGAGACCTGTGAAGCAATCCAAGATCAGTATGGCTTGTACATCAGTATGAGATGTTCAAGATGGAAGAATCTGAAACCATAGACCAAATGTTTGGGAGGTTTCATACGATAACCAGTGGACTCGGGTCATTGGGAAGAACCTTTGAATCTGGAGATAATAATTGAAAGATTCTAAGAAGCTTACCAAAGTCCTGGAGTCCCAAGGTCACTGCCATTCAAGAAGCCAAAGATTTAAACTCTCTTAGAATGGAGGAACTACTGGGTTCTCTCAAAGTCCATGAGTTAGAACTTGGGGAGGATGACACCAAGAAGAAATCACTGGCATTGAACTCCAAGGCCAGACAGCTTAGGCATGGTAGCATGAAAGCCATTCAAGCAGTGGATACTTCAGATGGTGATACTAAATCTGAAGGTTGTTCAGAAGATGAAAATCTTGCTCTTCTCAACAAGAAGATTAAGAAAATGCTGCAAAGAAAATGGAGATTCATAATATCTCAACCTTCCAATTCCAAACAAGGTAAGTCAGGTAAAGACTCATTTAACACTAACAAAATTACATGTTTTGAGTGCAAACAGCCAGATCACATGAAGGCTGATTACCCCAAGCTAAGAAAGTCAACCTTTCAAAAGAAGAAATTCTTCAAGAAAAGAAAGGATTGATGGCAACATGGGAAGATTTGGATGATTCCACTTCAGAGGAAGAGGATGACACTTTAGAAGAAGCTAACCTCTGTCTGATGGCAAGCCTACCATCTTCAGACAGTTCAGAATCTGAGGTAATCCCTCAAACTTTACAAGATCAGTATGATGACCTTGTTGAAAGTAGCAAAGAGTTGTTCAATGAGTTCAAGGAACTTTCAAGAGCTTTTACAGAAGCTGCTTTAGAAAATGAAAATTACAAAAAGAAAACCTTGTTCTCAAAGAAAGGCTACCTCAGCAAGATCCTAGTAATTCTGATAATCTTGTAAAAGTGAATAATAAAAACTCAGAAACAAGATTAAAGAATTAACTCTGGATCTAGCCAGATTTGTCAAGGAACTGATAATCTGAACAGATTATTGGGTTCTCAGAGGCATTCCTTAGACAGAAGTGGTTTAGGTTATTCAGAAACATCTTCTTCTGAATCCTTAAATTTTACTGTACCTGATAAAGGACCCAAGAAAGGTAATGGGTGTTCCAACTGTGGCAAAACCTGGACATGTGGAGTCTCAGTGTAGACAAAAAAGGAAAATAAGACCCAAAACTAACAAAAGAGGACCCAAGAAGGTATGGGTACCTAAGAGTTTAATTGTTCCTGTTGCAGATGTGTTTAACAGGACAAAAGAAAACACCACAAATGGTACCTAGACAGTGGGTGCTCGCAACACATGACGGGAGAAAGGTGTTGTTCCAAAGCCTTAGACCCAAGGCAGGTGGAGTGGTCACCTTTGGTGGAAATCAACAAGGGAATATCACTGGTATTGGGACAGTAGTTATGACTCCTCTATCCCTGATTAGAATGTACTTCTAGTGGAAGGATTGCAACACAATCTTCTGATCATAAGCCAATATGTGACAGTGGATATGTTGTATCTTTCACTAAGGAAGGTTGTATAGTCAGAGATGCTTCAGATCATATCCTCTTTTTTGCTAAGAGACACAATAATGTTTACAAGATTGATCTAGAGGAACTTGCTAGTCAAAATGTGAAGTGTTTTGTTTCCATTGAAGATTAAAAACAGATTTGGCATCAGAAACTTGGGCATGCAGATTGAGATTGATCTCAAAGCTAACCAAACATAATCTGGTTAAAGGTTTACCCAAGCTTTCATTCCAAATCTGATATTTTATGTGAAAACTGTCTGAAGGGGGAAACAAACTAGAAAACTCTTTTAAGAGTAAGAATGTTGTTTCAACTAGCAGACCTTTGGAACTGCTTCAATGGATTTGTTTGGCCCTAGTAGAACAGAGAGTCTTAGCAAAAAGAAATATGGATTGGTCATTGTTGATGACTATACGAGATTCACATGGGTTATATTCCTACAAGCAAAGAGGAAACATTTGAGAATTTCACAAAATTCTGTAAGAAGGTGCAGAATGAGAAAGGAATCTGCATATCTGCAATCAGGAGTGATCATGTGGAAAATTTGAAAACTCAAGCTTCAGACTGTTTTGTGATGAGAATGGGATCTCACACAATTTCTCTGTGGCTAGAACACCTCAGCAAAATGGGGTTGTTGAGAGAAAGAACAGAAGCTTGCAAGAGATGGGAAGAACCATGCTTATTTCAAGTATTCTACCAAGATCCTTTTGGGCAGAAGCTGTTCATACAGCTTGTTACATTCGGAACAGAATTTTGGTTAAGACCAATTCTCAAAAGAACTTCATATGAATTGTGGAAAGGAAGAAAAACCCAACATATCCTACTTCCATATCTTTGGATGTTAGTGTTTCATACTCAACACTAAAGATGATTTTAGGAAAATTGATGCTAAATCTGACAAAGGTTTCTTTATTGATACTCTGAAACTTCTAAAGCTTACAGAGTGTATAACTCAAGAATTTTAGCAGTGGAAGAATCTATCCATGTAAGATTCAATGATTTTAAAGAGACTGATAGGGAACTATCAGATATAGAAGAGGGACTTTTGCAGACATGCAGATAAATCCAGAGAAGCAAAATCTAAAGAATCATCTGAAGGACCTTCTGAGTAAAAGACTGAACCTGCATCTGAAGCTGGACCTTCTCAGACCAACATTGTTGAGTCTCAGACAGAGTGTGTACCCTCTCACAGTCGTGATTGGAGATACATAACTCATCATCCAAAAGAGCAAATAATAGGTGACACCTCAGAAGGAGTGAGAACAAGATCAAGACTCAGAAACTTGAATAATCTTGCACTTCTCTCTGAAATTGAACCTAAAAATATTGAAGAGGCTCTGCATGATGAAGGGTGGATCCTAGCCATGCAAGAAGAGCTGAATTAATTTGCTAGGAGTGATGTCTGGACACTTGTGCCTAAACCCCATGGGAAAAACTATAATAGGAACCATATGGGTGTTCAGAAACAAGCTGTCAGAAGAAGGAAAAGTTGTCAGAAACAAGGCCAGGCTTGTTGCTCAGGGCTACAATCAGCAAGAAGGTATTGACTTTGCTGAACCTTTGCTCCTGTAGCTAGGCTGAAGCCATTAGGATTTTACTCTCTTATACAGTAAATAATGGCATCACCTTATTTCAGATGGATGTAAAAAGTGCCTTTCTCAATGGATTTATTGAGGAAGAGGTCTATGTTAGACAACCACCAGGTTTTGAAGACACTACTTTTCCAGAACATGTTTTCAAACTGAAAAAGGCTCTTATGGTCTGAAACAAGCCCCAAGAGCTTGGTATGACAGATTGAGCAACTTTTTGATCAAAAATGGTTTTTTAAGTGGAAAAGTAGATACAACTCTTTTCAGAAAAATGTCTAACAAAGATTTCATTCTTGTTCAGATATATGTGGATGACATTAAATTTGGTTCTACTGATTCTTCATTATGCAAGGAATTTTCTGAGCTTATGCAATCTGAGTTTAAGATGAGCATGATGGGGGAACTTAAGTTCTTCCTAGGTCTTCAGATAAAGCAACAATTTGATTGTATATGGATCAATCAGGAAAAATATACAAAGAAATGCTTAAGAAGTTCAACATGAGTGATTGCAAATCCATGTCAACTCCTATGCATCCTTCTATTGTTTTGAACAAAGATGAAGGGGAAGAGAACCAGTAAATCAAACTTTGTATAGAGGAATGATTGGTTCATTATTGTATCTAACAGTAAGCAGACCTAATATTATGTTCAGTGTTTCGTCTTTGTGTAGATTTCAATCTGATCCAAGAATTACTCATTACAAGGCTTGTAAAGAGAATTTTCAGATATTTAATGGTACTACTAATCTTGGTCTTGCGATAAGAGAAGTAAGGATTGCAGGTTAGTGGGATTTTGTGATGCTGATTTTGCTGGAGATGGGCTTGAAAGAAAATCAACTAGTGGAGGTTCCATTTCATTGGTGACAAACATGATCAGCTGGTCCAGCAAAAGGCCAAAGCACTATTGCTCTTTCTACAGCAGAAAACTGAGTACATGCAGCAGCCAGTTGTGTTCACAACTGCTATGGGTAAAATATCAGTTAGAAGATTTTAATATTGATGTTTCTTCTATACCTGTAATGTGTGATAACATAAGTGCAATTAATTTATCTAAGAACCCCATTCAACATTCTAGGGCAAAGCATATAGAAATCAAACTCATTTCATTAGAGACTATGTTCAGAAAGGAGTTTTTGATTAAAGTTCATTGATACTGAGCATCAATGGGCAAATATATTCACAAAGCCCCGGACTGAAGATAGATTTAAGTTCATAAGAAATAATCTGAATATCTTGGCATTGTCTGAAATGTGAAGTGCTTGCATCTAAACATGCATATCATCTGAATATATGTTGCATCTAAACATGCATCATTATCTGAATAACATGTGTGTCTGAAGCAACTCAGTCTGATGACGTGGCAAGCTGAAACGTTTGATCTCCTTCTCTGAGTAACTGACTTTAGCACGATTGCACGATCTCCAATATTGTCCTGCCATCATTAATCTGTTTGATGACTATTTAAGAGACGTGCTAGCTATAGTTACAAGCTACTACTTTTCTCTCTCCTTCTACTGCAAAAATGCTGCTTAACTTGTGCCCTAAGTTCCTTGTGCCTCTCTGTGTTCTTCGTGCTCACACAAGTTCTCAGCCCATGGCATCCAAAAAGTCTGCTGGTGGTCAGATTGTGCCCTCCAGAACAGTAGACCTAGAAGAACTCAAAGCAAATGGTATTGTCCTCACAGAGATCTTCGAAGCATGTGGTTGGACTAATTCTTCTCTGCCATTGACTGTGCATGGCCATGAGCAGAGTGTTGTGGACTTTTGGAAGAATGCTAAAGACATCTCTTCTCAAGATGGAAGTATCAATGGTTCGAATAAAAAATGATGGGAGTTGAAGATCATTGTTGATGCTGACATCATTGCTGTTGTAACTGGAGTAACTAATGATGGAGAAATGTTTATTCCAGAATGGTGGAACCCAAGAAGTTCACCAAGAAGTTGTACGGGATTGAAGACCCTAGTGACTTGAGAAGCTCCTACATGCACCCAAAGGCAAGGATTCTTCATGCTATCTTGGGCTGTTGTATTTTGCCTAAGTATGGTAGCAAGAACCATGTCTCTGAATTAGAAAGATTCTATATAATCAATCTTTCGGAGAAGAAACCTCTGAATCTTCCCAAGATCATTCTCTACAACATGCTGAAGAGGGTGAATGACTCGTCTGAAGACACAACATTATCTGAAAAATGTCTATCATCTGAAAGCTTGAAGCTCATCTGAAACACTTCTTGCATCTGAAAGCTGAAGGTATCAGGACATATGTTTGACCTTTGAAGATGTTGCTGAGTATGAAGATACGTTCATCCCAATGGTCTAACCTTATTCAGCATAAAAATCAAAACTGCTTTTCTCTCCTCGTTCAAATGTTTAGCATTTTTAAGGAAAGTCTGCAACGCTGTTGTACCTGTCAAAAAGCTTGTGTGCGCAGACCTGCTACACCTAGTTTGCCCAAAACGCTTTGAACAGAGTGTGTCTCAAATGCCTCCTGGAGCATTTAATGCTATTTGACAATGGCCATTAATTCCTGAAGACTATAAATATGCCTCATGCAAATTTGAAGAGAGAAGAAGTCAAGCTATCAAAGAAAGAACACGCTGCAAAATTTTACTATGATATTACTTGTACACTTGTTTATTTCATATCCTGAGTGAATCTCAGTTTCTTGTTCATTTGCGTTCAAAGCTATCATCTGAAGATAGTGAATTGAACTTCATCAGTTTAAACTTAAAACTGTTTGGGTTTATAAGCCTGGAGAGGCTTTCTGTCTGAAAGAATACTTGGGTTACACTTGGATAAGCGTCTGAGAGCCTGAAGAGGCTTGGTGAAATAAATAATATTTGGTGTAGAGCCTGAAGAGGCTTGACAGAAAAGAATACTTGTAATCTTGCAAGATTAGTGGAAATCCAGGTGCTGGTTTTTTGCCCTGGGACTGGACGTAGCTCACGGTGGTTGTGAGTGAACCAGGATAAATTCTGGCTAAGTTTTCTCTATCCCTTAAACTATTTCAATTCAGTTTTTAGTCTAACAAAGGGGATTGAAAAGGTTCTTTACTGTAAACAACTTTTCTTAATCAACCTGCATTCAAATAATTTCTTTAATCTGAACTAAATTCAGAAAGTAGTCAAATTGGATCCAATAACTCGGGTTTGACCGGTCTCTAAAGCTGAGACGTGCAAAAACATCCACGTTCTCCCATCCGATGTGAATGACGTTTATTTACCTTTACCGTTTCTCTGCGTCCGAAAGCAGCCAGCATGTCATCAGGAAATCTCAACCGTTAGATCTATTTACTGCTTGTTGGGCTGGACCGGAAAAACGTGTGTGTTGTTGTGCCTAGCCCTTTTTATTTTTCTCCCAGACCCAGTTTTCTAAAGAGAAGAAGAAACCCTAAGTCCCTAAGGCAGCTAAGGAAAGGTCACTCACTCTCAAACTCAAACTCAAGCACTGGGCCTCCGCCCTCCCGCAGCTGTGTGAAGCTCCATTCGTGCCACTGCGTCAAGCTCCATTCATGTCGTTGCGTCAAGCAAATCCAGGAACGATCGCGTCATCGCATCCTTGCCAGCCACCACATCCCAGCTGCTAGCCACAGCGTGTGAGGCATCCCATCACAACAAGTAGCATTTTCATAAAATGTTAAGTCATCACAAAACTTGCAAAAATTCAAGTTGTGTAGATGCTTTGAGCATCCATAACTTGCAATCAGTTGGCTCTATGGTGTCAAATCATGTTGTGGAAACCATGGTGGCACATTGAAATCCACTGATATTAGATGCCTCACACGCAAACTTCCTGATTCTAATTTAGTTTCTAGAATTGAAAAGTGTTCACATTCCAGTACAAAACATGGGAATAATGGCATTGAATATGGCATTGTCACTTTTTCTCACATCCTTAGCTCTTCTGCAAATTCAAAGAATGGCTTGATGGAGTTGTATTATTTTTTTGTTGGAGTTATATGCTAAACTTTTTGCTTTCATTTTAGTTGAATGTTTATTTAGTTTCATGAGATTGATGGATGAATGTAATTTAATGTGTTAGAGATTATTTAAATTGTTGAATGTTTTTTTAGTTTCATGGGATTGATGGATGAATGTATTTTAATGTGTTTGAGATTTATTTAAAGTGTTGAATGTGTTTTAGTTTAATAGGATTGATGCATGAATGTATTTTAATGTGTTCGAAATTTAGTTTTTAATGTGTTTTACTTTAATAGGATTGATGGATGAATGTGTTTTTCTTTAATATATAGGATTGATGGATGATGTGTTTCAATGTGTTTTAGAATGTATTTTAAATTTATTTGAATGTGTTTTATTATGGTAGATTATTTTTAAATGACTTTTATAACTATATTGTAATTTTTTTAGTTTTTGTAAAAGTGTAATTGTTTACAATTTTTTAATGAGCAACATTTTTGAATAAATTAGTTTTTAACCAGGCCGGCCCGGACAAGCCCGCTACCTACATAGGGTCAAGCTCAGGCTCTAATTTCATAGGACCGAATTTTTGTCGGGTATTTTAGCCCGGCCCACAAAAGCTCGCTAATTGCTGCGGGTTGGGCTGGGCTAGGTAGCCCGTTTTGACACCTTTAATTGGACCAAACATGTAGAGATTGACAAACATTTTATAAAAGAGAATGTGGATTCAGGGCTAATTTGTATGACATTTTCAATAAAAAAATATTTAGGTGTTTGTTGAAATACCCCCTCCCATTATCACTTTGAAATACTTTGATTTTTTTTCCTAAAATTGAGTTTGTATCATATGAAAAAAATGAATATGTTCTCAACTTCAGATTTTGTTTTCATCAAATAAACCCATGTTAATCTTGTGTGATCATTTATGTTGGTGACAACCTATCTTTTTCCATTTGGTGTAAGGTCCTAAGTAGGCCCGCAAACATCACTATGAATTAAAGTGAAAGGACCATATTTTTTTATAAGATTGAGGAGAATAAGAGGAACGATGATGGTTTGCAAGTTGACAAACTTCACAAGAAAATAGATTTGAATTTTTATTTTAAAAGTTCAAGAAATAAATGTTTCAAGTGCAAAAAACTCGGGTGACCTAGCTTACAAGGCCATACGATTATTTCTTCATCATCATGATCAAAAACTGAGTTAAGACGGTTACTTTGAGATTTTTCCTCAAAAATAGCTCCATCTTCAGAAAGATAGAGTCCATCAGCCTCCATAGCACTGTCAATCCTCCTCTCTAAACCCAACTCCTGAAATTTGCAAGAAGAGGAGTCGAAAAAGGCCAAACAGTTTAGATCATGTGTCAATTTACTAATGGACAAAAGGTTACATGACAAATTCGGGACATGGAGAACATTGTGAAGGGTTAGATATTTATATATAGGAATAGAACCAACATTAGCTATGGTAAAAATGCACCATCTGCAATTTTCATTTTTTTATGACCTGCACAAAGACTATACAATGAAAACAATTTTGAACAATCAGTCATGTGGTCAGTAGCTCCGGAATCAATGATCCATGGGGCTTTAGAATTTTTTTGGTACTAAGAAGAATAGCAAAAAAAAAGGAAATACCTTTCTGGGCTGGAGATCGAAGAGGATAGATTAACTGACATTTTAGTTGGAAAATCTTATACAAGTGCTCCAATTGTTCCTTAGTAAAAGGAAGTGTCTTAGAGTTGCCATTATGCTCTATGTTTACTAAATTTGAGGCTTGGAATGCCCGATCTTCTCCTGATGATGATGATGATCCAGTTTCGACACCTCTAGAATTTGCGAAAGACATGATAGGCGAACATAGGATCAGAGTCGAAGCTCTAATACCATGTAGTTTTAGGAGAAGAAAATGATATTTTTATTATATTTGATCAACATTACATTAAGGTGTCGTTTGGGGTGGTTGCCAATTTTCGATTTTTGGTTTCGAAATCCAAATTTGAAACAAAACGTGTTTGGATAAAATGGGGTTAAATGGTTTTTACACAAATTTCAAAACCAATTCCCTTTAGTTTTCAAAACAAAAAAAAAAGGTTTTATGTTTTGTGTTTTCTGTTTCATTCTTTCTCTCTCATCTGTTTCTCTCTCCTCTGTTTCTCTACATTTCTCTCTCTCTTGTTTCTCTCTCCTCTCTCTCTCCTCGTCTCTCTCCTTGTTTCTCCTCTTCCTCTCTCTCTTCCTTTATTCCTCTCTCTCTCATTCTCTCCTCCCTCTGTTTCTCTCCTTTGTTCTCTCTCCTATCTCTTGTTTCTCTCCTCTGTTCTCTCTCACCCATCTCCTTTGTTCTTTCTCTCTTCTTTGTTTCTCTCCCTCTGTTTCTCTCTTATATTTCTCCTCTCTCTCTCTCTCTTGTTTCTTCTCTTTCCTCTCTCTCTCTCTATTTCTCTTGTTTTGTCTCCTCTCATTCTCTCTCATCTCTCATCTGTTTCTCTCTCTTCCCTCTCCTTTGTTCTCTCTCCTCTATTTCTCTCTTATTTCTCTCTCCTCTCTCTCCTTTGTTTCTCCCCCCTCTCTCCTCTGCTTCTCTCTCCTCTCTCCTCTGTAGATAAACAGTAGAGAAATAGAGGAGAGAAAATGGTAGAGAAAAATAAGAGAGAGAGGAGAGAGAACAATAGAGAAATAGAGGATAGAGGAGAGAGAAATAGGATAGAAACAGAGGAGAGAGACAGTAGAGAAATAGAGGAAAGAGGAGAGAGAAATAGTGGAGAGAGAGACGAGAGAGAAACAAAGGAGAGAGGAGAGAGGAATGGAGGAGAGAGAGTTATTCCTGTAACGCATAGAACTAAAAACCAATATTAAAAAATAAAACTGGAAACCATAAACTGAAACTGAAAACTGGTTTTTTAGTTTTAAAATTTTCGAAACTGAAAACTGGTTTTGCTTTTTAACATTTTTAAAACTAGAAACTGAAAACCACCCCAAACGGGCCCTAAATAATTATATAGGGAGAGCCGGCTATGAGATATCTAACCACCTGGTTACCAAATAAATATAAAGATAAGATAGAGAGAAAATAAAGGAGAATCAGATTAGATAAATCAAACCAGTTCTAATAAATTGAATCTTGATCTTAACTACATAAAGAAGATTTAGATAAGATCAATTATTATAAATATGATCTTGATCTTAACTGCATATTTCTTCTAGGATTCATATTTGAAATTTTAAATAAAAAAAATATACAGTTTTCAACAAAATGTTATAAATATATTATATAAAACCCCTCATGTGTCCTTTCCCCAAAAGCTTAAACTTTTGTGATAATTGATTCATGACAAGGTATGAGAGCATCTATGACCAAGTGGATGGTCAAGAGTTAAATCCTAGTTGTCTCCATTATTCTTAAAAAAAGTTAAATTCTAGCACAAGATACGTGGGTCTGTGCATATTGTCAACGCTTCAAACTCAAAAGGCTCTTGCGTAAAGGGGCGTTTTAAAAATATATTATATAAATCATTAATGGATCTTCTTCCCTTGAGATAGTCAATTCATGACAAATGTAAATTAAATTTAAATAGTAAAATAATCTATTATAATAATTTAAAATTGAATAATTATCCAGAATTATTATAATTTTTTTATTTTAAAGATATTATATAATTTATTATAAATTTTATTTTAACTATATAAAAATTACTTTTGTCAGCGGATTAGACGGGTTACCATACTAATTATATTGAAATTTACTCATTTGATGGGATATGACCTGTTTTCTTTCTTTTTTTTTTTTAAGAGTTGATAAACTTTAGATCACAGAACGTACGTAATACAAGTTTAGAAGCGAAAATATTTAACTAATTAAAAACTTTATTATAAAATTGAAATAATTTTTAAAAGTGTAAACATTACCCTGCACATATACAAATTATACATTTATTATAAAAAGATATTCAATAATAGCATTGGTCCTCTTACACATAGAAGTTTTTGGATATTGGAAGAATATGAATTTTTTCACGCCATACAAATGTTTATCTTTACATTTAGTTTTATATTTATATTTTTTTTGTTGGGAGAGAGCTGAGAAGTATTGAGCATATATATACAATCAACAAGAGAGAAAGAAAATGAATTGGTTTCCATTTACACATTCAGATTACAGCAAATTAAAGTACTATAGTACTTTTATTACAACTGTCAATTGTCATTAACTACCTTCTAATAACAACACTAAATGTTTAACTAACTACTTGAATTACCTTCACAATACACCTCCTTAATTCAATGTGTCTGAGGATACAACATTCAGCATGCTCCTTAATTCTTTAAACTAATGTTATAAAACTTAAACCGGTGATTGACTCGGTCTAAGTATTGGGTTACTGGGTCAATAGTCGAACCAGTGAGTCATTGGTTGAACCGGTTAAACCGGTATATATCAAAACTATAAATTGTATATAAAAAAGTCTAAAATTTATAATAATATTAAAAGCCACAACTAAACTAGTAAGATTAAATAATATAAAGACTTATTTATGTTTGATAATATATATTTTACATTATATTATTATTATTATATATATAGTTCATTATATTAAGTTATTAAAAAATATTGAAAAAAGTATAAACAAAACAACTAATTAAGCAATCTCTAACATAGGATATACAGGTTGTTCTAAGGGTTCTTAAGTGGAGGGAGGTTGTCTTGGAGGAGATGAGAACCCTGGAAATAAATCAGACTTGGAAAAAAGTGGACTTTCCTAGGGGAAAGACAACTGTGGGGTGTGTAAATGGGTGTTTACCGTCAAGTATAAGGTAAATGGATCTATTGAGAGATACAAAGTCAAGTTAGTTGCTAAAGGCTTCACTTAGAATTATGGTATTGATTAATCAGAAACCTTTTCTCCTTTTGTGAAGTTAAACACTATTAGAGTTCTTTTGTCATTAGCTGCAAGTTTAGACTTACCATTACAACAGTTAGATGTGAAGAATGCCTTTTTAAATGGAGATTTGGAGGAAGAAGTCTACATGGATGCACCCTCAGGCTTTGAATCACATTTTAATAAAAAAAGTATGCAGGCTTCAAAAATCCCTCTATGGATTAAAATAATCACCTAGAGCCTGGTTTGAGAGATTTGCCCATTTTGTTAAGAAACAAGGGTATGCTCAATGTCAAAGTGACCATATAATGTTTGTAAAACATTCTTCTGGAGTAAAAATGATTATGCTAATTGTTTATGTGGATGACATTGTGATTGTTGGAGATGATTTCAATGAAATAAAGAAGTTGAAAGCTTCCCTTGCAGCTGAGGTTGAGATTAAAGACCTCGGGTCCTTAAAATATTTTTTAGGGATGGAGGTTGCAAGATCAAAGAAAGGAATTGTTGTGTCACAAAGAAAGTATATTCTAGATCTTCTGAAAGAAACTGGGATGATGAGTTGCAGGCCAATTGAAATGGCTATAGATCCTTATAAAAACTTGGAACTGAAGACAAAGGAGATCCAGTAGATACACTTAGGTACCAAAGATAGTGGGAAGATTGATTTATTTATCTCATACCCGGCCAGATATAACCTTTGCAGTAAGTTTAGTGAGTCAATTCATGCACTCATCAGATGAAGAACGCCTCGGGACATTTTAAAGGATTTTGAGGTATTTAAAAAGTGCAACTAGAAGAAGATTTTTTTTTTAAAGAAAACTGGGCAACAAGGCATTGAAGTGTTCATAGATGCAGATTTTTATTTTAATTTAAAAAATAATAAAATAAATCAAGTATGAGTAGGTGTTAAAATTATAGTGAAGATAGTACAAGAGGATTGAAAAAAAAAAATCCTACTTTGTATTCTCCAATAAAAGTCAGACCACGTATTTATTTTTAATGGTTCATATTTACCAATTTCAAATCGTAATCTTTGATCAATCTCACATATTACTAACCAATCTTATCCATTTAAGATAAATGAATGGTTTTGATTCGATGGAGAGAGGATCCAGATTTCTCTTACCATATATTGCTCTAATCTCTAAACACTCTAAAAGCACCTTAGAGCTGGTGGCAATGCGAGTTTTCAAAAGGTGCATTTTTTTTATTTTTTTATTGGAAATTCTCACCTAGCTGTAAATTTAACCCTAAGATCAGGGATGATGATTAGATAAATTTATTTTAATAGCGGTGATTTCCATTACGATAAACAATTGTTTGCTCTTCTAAAAGGTGCATTTGCCACGAGGTATCCTATTAGTATTTTCGTTTTTTCAATATTTTGCGAGTGGTTGCAATAGTTTGCGTACTTTACTAATTATTCCCCACTTATATGGTTCTTATTACAATAATTGATAGATATACTTATTATATATCTCAAGAGTCGACTCTCTCGGTCCCCACAGTGTCAGTAGGTAGCTACAGTATCGGCGAGAGTCATGGCAGAGGAATCTAAGCCCAAATGGGAAGGTAAGTCCATTGTTGAACTAAGAAGCACCGCAGCTGAAGATGTTTGGCCTGTTTTAGAGGATTTCTGCAACCTTCACAAGTGGATCCCCATAGACACATGTTACCAAGTAGAGGGGATTCAAGGCCAACCTGGCCTCATCCGCTATTGTGCTTCCTCCATAAAAGGGGCTGATGATTCAGCTGAGACAACTACCATCAAGTGGGCCAAAGAGAAGCTCCTAACAATCGATCCCGTCCAACGCTGTTTGTCCTATGAAGTTGTTGATAACAACATCGGATTTAAGTCTTATGTGGCCACACTCAGAGTGGTGCCAAGCAGCAATGGCGATGGATGCAAGATCGAATGGGGGTTTGTCAGTGATCCAGTGGAAGGGTGGACTTTCCAAGATATGAACTCTTATATTCAGTCCTCTCTCCAGTTCATGGCCAACAAGATTGAGCTTGCACGTTCCGTGTCTACATAAAGTTAGTTACTTAGTGGGACTCCACTCCTCACTCCTCACAGAGTGAAACTACCAGAATTAATGAATGAATAAATCTGGTGGTGTACTGTCTGTCTTAATTTTGCGACTAATAAAGTAGACGGACGATAGACATGGGTCCGACTCCGATCGAGTGAGCCTGTTGTTTCCGATTCTCATTCTTATGGCTTTTAGTTTCTATTTAATTTGCATAATTTCCTCAAAATTAATCATAGTTCCGTAATTTCTTCATTTTCTTTTGTGTTGTTTAAGGTCGTTATAGAATTTGTAACATTAATATAATTAACCAAGTTTAAACCATAGAGATCCGCTTATAATAAGTGGTCTTGAGTTCGAGTTCTGATATGCAAGTAATCGGATAGAGAATTTCTCTGTTTATAGAGGTTCTCTCTCGTGAGAATGCATGTGGATCTTATACCAGAAAAAAATTACCAAATTAAAGTTTAAAAGTGGAAATTTAGCATTATAGCATTTCTTTTAATTTATACCTTAGAAATAAAATGAGAGGTACCAGGTCCAGGCATCACTCACTGCAGGAACAAGTACATGTGTATGGCCTCTGGACTGGGGCGACATTAGAAACTTGTTAATATCCAAAGGGTGAGGATCCCCTTCAGTTGTGAGTCTATCTCTCTGAGAACCGGAAAATTCAAGCGACACACATGTGACTCTATCTATTCAACTGAAAAATATCAATATGAGAAGAGAAGATTTTCTTGTTTCTCCAAGAGCTACTCTGGTAACGAGTTGCGAAAGTGTTTCTACATGAAAAGCATTGTCCTTGCGCTCTACTTTGATATATTGAATTTTAGACTAAAGAGGTTGGAAGGAAAGGAAATGTAGAATCATTTTTTTTTCTTTTTGCAAGTAAATGTTTTATTTAATTTATTTCATTATTTGATATTTTGACGATTAAATTTATTTTGTAATTAAATAGCTGTGATTTTATCTATTTTTTAATTAAGTCTCTATAATTTAAGGGTCCTTTCAGGATGCAGTATTGTATGAGTGGTACACCAGTATGTCAGTTTTTTTAACTGGTATACAATGGATCAATTTACCGATTGATGTTTGTAATTTTCTTTTATTTGTAGGGTAAAATAATTTTTTATTCCCTATAAAATATCTGAGTTTTGATTTTTGTCCCTGGAAAATTTTTCTTTTTATTTCATCCTTATAAAATATTTAAGCTATTTTTTTAGTCCCCGATTTTGATTCTACTGTTAATTGTGGATGTGTTGAACATCTATAATAATGATCAATACTTGAGAAGTACCCTAACACAATATATATATATATATATATATATATATATAAGAGAGTTACCCTCCTTCAACTCTTTCAGAGAGTCAAATTTCATGCCCGGCATGGACTAAAATTCTTTGTACATTTCCTCCTTCCTATATATCATAAACAATCTCTGAATGATTTACAGATGCTACCAATGTTGTATAATGTGTTAGGGTGTTGCACATATAATTATTGACTGTGATGGGCATTAGACACATTCGCATTTAAAAGTAAAATCAACAATAGGGACTAAAAAAATAACTTTAATATTTTATAAGGATGAAATAAAAAAGAAAAATTTTCTAGGGACGAAAATCAAAACTCGGATATTTTATAGGGACTAAAAAGTTATTTTATCGTTATTTGTATTATGGGTTGGAGTACCCCTTATACTCCCTTTAATTAATTATTTTTACTTAGCGAAAAAAAATACCAATTGATGCAAAAAAAATTAAAGTTTAGTGTAATTATAATTAAGGGCCTCAATATATTGACGAAAAAAGTTCCCATCAATAATTAAAAACATTTTTATTAAAATATTCATTAAAAATATAAAATATATTTTTTATGTAATATTCATGAAATTTGAATTCTGACATCTCAAATGATCCATCATATATTATACGACTCATAACTGAGTTTAAGATGATTATTTACATGTTCTTTATGATGGTCCATGGATGGTTGCTGACCATTATCTCATTGTCCAAAAGTGGAGACCATTATTCTTGGAGGAAGCTAAACAGGTAAAGAAAGTTGCAGTCTGGGTAAGGATTCCGGATCTTCCTATTGAGCCTTACAATTCTAGTTTTTTAACTAGGGCTGGTAATATTTTGGGGACAATGCTTAAAATTGATCTCCTAATATATATTCATTCAAGAGGACGCTTTGCTAGAATTTGTGTGAAAATTGATTTGTCTAAACGATTGATTCCTGAAATTGAAGTCGTGGGTATAGTTCTTCGCATTGAGTATGAGGGTCTACATCTAATTTGTTTCAATTGTGGTAAGTACGGTCATAAAAGTGATATGTTCCCTGATTCTAATATCACACAGAATGATATCCCAGTTTTTACCAAGCGACAAGAGGGTATGGGTGCTGTAATTAACAATGATTCTGAGGTGTCTAAACATCCAGAGGTTTCCAGTATGAATCAAGATACCGTTAAGGATTCTGTTTCATATGTCTCTAAGAAATCTGAAGATTTTTGTAAGGTTCAAAGGGAGAGCAACTATTCTAATAATGATGGAATTCTGGAGGTTAAGAAAGAAGCTAGTCCTTATGGGTCATGGATGCTCATCAAAAGGCCGCCAAGGAAGAAAACAAATTCCAGAACTAAAAAGACTCATGGCCAGGTAGCTATCAAACCTAATCCTGAGGTTGATAAGGGTTCAAGATTCTCTCTTTTGCAAGATGAGAAACAGGCTGAAGATAGTCAGAATTTAGAAATAGGCAAAAAAGTTATCCCTCAATCCAAAGTGATTCGGTTAGAGATCCCAAGGCAGGTAAAAATAACCAGAATGCACATGTGAAGAGCCAGTTAGCCAAGAAACAGGTTAATCCTAAGGTAAATATTGCTAAAGCTACTGTTCAGCCAAGCCTTAAATCTGTTAATATGGAAGCTTCTTCTTCTAAGGTCATGTTGGGAGTTAAAAAGCAACCTGAGCCGAACAATAACAACCTTGTTTTGGAGGCCAGGAGAAAAATGGAACAGGACCATTTACTCACCATGAAACTGATCTCTAAAGAAGCAGCCAAAAGAAGGGATATTTTATTCCAACCTAGGTCATTTTCTATAGGTTCAGGCACAAAGTTTATTCATCCTAAACCTCCTAATTTAGAGTCAGAGGAAAATTCAGCAATGGGAATTTGCTAGAATTTCACATGAATATTGACACAGTTGTCCAAGCTTCTTCTGAGCCTGGAGCTCCTACAAATTAATTTGGTTATTATGAATATTGTAACTTGGAATTGTAGAGGGATTTTTGCCAACAACTTTCCTAGCCTTATTAAGGATATAAGATCTATATATGAAGCTCATCTAATCATTCTCATGGAAATCCATGCCTCAGGTGATAAAGCCATGAAGGTTGCCAAAAGACTGGGGTTTGATTCTTTTAAAATCTTTTATTCTCAAGGTCAGTTTGGTGGTTTTATTGTTTTATGGGATAGTTTTAGATGGAAAATTGATTTCTGCTCACATGTTAAACAATTTATTCATATGAGAGTCTGTTATGGCTCGGATGCTCCCTGGTTCCCTACAGCTGTGTATGCCAGCCCTCAAGCCATCAACATAAATTATTTGTGGGATGAATTAAGGTCTATAGCTCTGTCAGTTTCTGGTGAATGGTGCCTCATGAGGGATTTTAATTCTACTAGAGGTCCTAGTGAGAAATCTGGAGGGGCTGGCAATTCATTTATTCATGGCTCAAATCAATTTAATGTTATGATTCATGATTGTCAGTTGATGGATGCAGGCTTTGTGGGGTATAAATTCACTTGGAGAAGAGGTAATTTGGCTGAGAGATTGGACAGAGGTCTAATCGACATGGATTGGAGAACCAAATTTCCCTCCTCTTCTCTGGTTCAAATTTCTTTCTTCCTTCAAGTCTGATCACTATCCCATTCTTATGAGGTTCAATACTATTATTGTCCCTAACCAACATAGAAAACCTTTCAGGTTTCTTGCTTCCTGGATTATTCATCCTACTTTTCTTGATTTTGTAAAATCTAATTGGTATAAGAATCAGGATTGGAATTCCACAATTATGGGATTTAAAGACAAAATTCAGATATGGAATAAACAGGTTTTTGGTCATATAGGCTGCAAAGAGAGATCTCTTATAAGAAGGATGGATGGAATTGTAAAGAAACAGTCTATATTCTTTGATCCTAACCTAGAAAATTTATATAACAAGCTTTAGAGGGAATATGAAGAAATTGTATATCATGAGGAATTGCTTTGGTTTCAGAAGCTAGATGTCAATGGATTAAAGCTGGGTAACAGAAATACCAAGTATTTTCATGGCTCTACTGTTTCTAGACGTAAAGAAATAAAATAGAAAGATTGGAAGATGATGAAGGTAATTTAGTTACTGATAACCAGGCCCTGGAAGCTATGACTACAGAATTTTATAAGAATTTGTTTCTTGAATCTGGGGACTGTGACACTTTCTGCTTAAAAGACTGCTTTCCTAAACTTACTCAGGATCAAGTAGAGGCTCTATCTAAACCCATTTCAGATAAGGAAATTAAAAAATCCATGTTCTCTATGGGTGGTCTTAAAGCTCCAGGTACGGATGGTATACATGTTTTATTTTATCAAACCCAATGGAACACTGTTGGCAGGGATGTCTGCAAGCTGGTGCATCAGGTTTTTTCTAATCCTTCTTACATTGCTTCTATTAATGAAACCCTAATTACTTTAATTCCTAATATTTATGATGCTAATTCTCTTAAATAGTATCGTCCTATTAGTTTATGTAATGTTTCTTACAAAATTATTACTAAACTAATTTCTCAGAGACTAGAAATGTTATGAGCCATTTAATTGGTCCTAATCAATCTAGTTTCATACCTGGCCGTCAAAGTAGAGACAATATTGTAATTACCCAGGAGGTTATTAATTCCATGAAACAAAAAAAAGGGAAGAAAGGGTGGATGGCTATTAAGATAGATTTGGAAAAAGCCTATGATAGATTAAATTGGGCTTTTATCAATGATACTCTTATAGACATTGGGATTCCTGACCAGTTGAGGAATGTTATTTATCAATGCATTTCTACTCCTAATATGACAATTTTTTTCAATAGGGAAGCCCTTAGCCCTTTTAATCCTTCTAGAGGAATTAGGCAAGGTGATCCTATTTCACCTTACATATTTGTCTTTTGCATTGAGAGACTTTTTCACCTAATAAATCTAGCTGTGGAACATAAGTTTTGGAATCCAATAGAAATTGGTTGGAATGGACCATTATTATCTCATTTGGATTTTGCTGATGACTTGATTCTTTTGTTGAAGCTAATCTTGGCCAGGTTGAAATTATAAACACTATCCTTGAGTTGTTTTGTTCTAGCTCGAGTCAGAAGGTTAGTAAGGACAAAACTATAGTGTTCTTTTCTAATAATGTGTGCATGCAGGTGAAGGAAGAGATTTTTAGGCTCTGGGCTTTCAAAGGATTACAGACTTGGGCAAGTATCTTGGAGTCCCTATTCTTTCTCAAAGGGTTTCTAGGGCTACTTTCCAAGCTACAGTTAACAGAGTGAGAAAAGGCTTTCTGGGTGGAATTCCAAATCTCTGTCTTTTGCTGGGAGATTAACTCTATCTCAGTCAGTTTTGAACTCTATACCTTCTTATATTATGCAGACTTCCTATCTTCCATCTTCTACATGTGATGCTCTTGATAAAATATCAAGAGAATTTATTTGGGGAGATTATGAGGAGAAAAGGAAAATACACATGGTGGGATGGGATAGGATTTGTAGTCCTAAATTACCTGGTGGACTTGGTTTGAAAAAACATAAGGATGTTAATACAACCTACATGATGAAGATTTGTTGGGGCCTTATTCATCAACCCCAAGATTTATGGGTTAAAGTTATTAAAGCTAAGTATAACTGTGGAGAAGCTAATCTTCCTATTATAAAAAACAAAGGGCATGCATCAAATTTATGGCATGGGGTCTGTGCAGTGTGGAAGGAATTCTTAACTCACTATTCTTGGAAAATTATGGATGGAAGTACTACCTCCTTTTGGAACCATATTTGGATTCAGAATCTTGGATCTCTAGCTTAACATGCTATAAAACCTCTATCTGAAGAAAAATCTAATCTATCTATTCAGCAGTATACTAATCCTACTGGAGAATGGGACATGGATAAATTACAGTCAGTTCTTCCTAATCATGTTTGCAATCAAATTATGAACATAAACCCCCCTATTTAAGGTGTTGGTAATGATATAATGGTTTGGAATCATACCTCTGATGGATGGTTCTCTCTGAGCTCTGCGTGTGAAAATATTTCTGCCTATAGAATGTTGGACCCTAATCCCCTAATGAGAAAAATTTTGGGGTGGCCAGGCCCCCAAAAGATCATAATTCTAATTTGGAAAATTGCGTCTAATGATTTATTAACTAATGAGGACAGGGCGAAAAGGAAACTTACCAACAATGCTCTCTGCCCCCTATGTAATATTCAGAAGGAGACACTACTTCATTTATTTAGAGACTGCCCCTCAAACAGCGAGATTTGGACCATCTTCTATTCTGGTGAATTTTTGAAGAAATTCTTTGAACCCCAATCTGTTAACAGCTGGCTTCTTACTGCTCCGTCCTTATCACGATAGATGGAGATTGCTTGAGGAAAAACCTAGTGTTTGGGTACATAGTGGAAGAAATATGGAGAATACGAAATGATCAGATTTTCAACAATAATATTGTTTCACTTTTTGCTCTTAAATCTAGGGTTTGTGCTCACCTGAAGACTGCCATGGCTGCGTTCGGAGGTGACCATCATAGCGTTAGGGTTCTGAACAATATTTCTACTTTGTCGATCAATTGGAGTCCTCCTCAGGTTGGATGGTTTAAAATAAACACATATGGAGCGGTCTCTCAGAGGAGTAATTCAATGGCTTGCGGTGGTGCTATTAGAGACAACTCGGGAGCCTTCGTGGCTGGATTTGTGAACAAGTTGGGTCCCTCTTCGGTAATAGGCGCAGAGCTTTGGAGAGTTTTGAGAGTTGTCAAGTTATGGTTGCAGCTGAATCTCTCCAAAGTGGTTCTAGAAACATATTCCATCCAGGCCCTGCAATTCATCGAAAATGGATGCCCTATTACTCACAGCGTTTTCCCAATAGTTCAGCAAATTAAGGATATCAGTGGTGGATTTGATGAAATAGTGTGGGTGCATACCTTTAGGGAAGCGAATCAGCTTGCTGATGCATTTGCAAAGTTTGGCTTTAGGGTCTCACGATCAGTATAGGAATTTCTTTTCTCTTCTGTCATTTGCTATTGTTTATTACATTTCTGATACCTCTGGTGTGTGTTTCCAGAGGTAGGTCTTGTTAGGTTTGCTTTGTTTCTTGGCCTTTGGGCCCTTCTATCCACAAAAAAAAAATTGTGACACACGAATTAAAAAAAGCCATTAATAACATCATAAAAATGAATGTAATTAATTAATTTTGTATTATATTTTTTATCTTTGATATTAAAAAGACACCATTCAATAACTTTTTCGTCCCTATAAAATCCTCAAATTTTGATTTTCCGTTCCTAAAAGTTTTTCTTTTTTTTATTTCATACTTAATTATGAAATTTTTAAGCAATTTTTAGTTCTTTTTGTTAATGTCTCTACTATACTGCAAATGTTTCGAAAACCCATCACTGTCACAAAGTCTTATATGCACTACTTGACACGGTGTATAACAATATTAGTCTCTTTAAACTCATTCACGGAGCCAAAATTCCATTGAAATAAAAGTCTTTGCACATTTCCTTATTCCTATATCTCACATAAAGTCTTTGTGACACCTATCTTAATTATACATAATATTGTTTATGCTAATTATTTATTATTATTGTTGTTGATGTTGTATAATAGTGATGATGAGATTTGAACTAGAATCTTATATAAATTACTCAAATGTCTGGATCAATTATAATGACTTAATTATTTTTTATTGTAATTTCTTTAAATAAACCTCAAAAGAATGTAAACAAATAAAAAGATAAAATTAAGACATGGATAAAAAAATGCTACATTACAATGAAATAAGATGAAATGAAAATCTCAACTCAGGAAGTGCATATAGGACAAAAATCTTTTATTTTTCTTTCTTTATCTCCTTTTCTTTTTTGGTCTAATCTTTATCTCTTTTTCTATGCCTTCAATTAAATCTCAAGGAATGATTGGTTTAGACGATTCTATGTCAAGATACTTGTGATGTACTCCCACCGGTCCTATTTATAAGATAATATTTGAAACTTTCTCATTGTCCCATTTATAAGATAAAGTACACAAATCTAGAATCATTTATTATTTTTTCCCATATTTGCCCTTGTTGACCATTAAAGGTTTTAAAGTGACACGATTACCGTGATAGTGGAGTTTAATTTTAAATAGGGATACACTTGTAATTTTATAGAGTAATTTCTTGAAAATCAACACATTAATTATTTCTCTTAATATGTGTGTTTTTGTCTAAATTGTCTTATAAATAGGACCGGAAGGAGTATAAAAAAATTTTACATGTTAACAAAATTGACACCTCCAACCTTACATGAAGAGTTGCTTTTAACACCTTTTTTTCTATTTGCACCCCACCACTAACTTTTTGAAATTTTATCTCCCAAATTACCCTCCTCCCATCACCCTTCCCCCACTCCCATAGCCACCTCCATCTCCCAAGACCCTTCACCACCACTCAAATCAATTTTTTTCTCTTTTCAGAAATTATTTCTAGAAAAAAAACACTTTCAGAAACTAATTTCTGGAAATCAAATGATAAAAATGGCTTCCGAATGTATGTTTTTTCAGGAAAAAAACTTTTGGATGTATATTTCCGGAAACTTCCAAAAATATACATATCTTTTTTACAAATTTTTAAAGTTAGAGACAGATTAAATTTCGTCTCTAAATCAGAGACAAAATTTTTCCTCATACAAACACATGGAAAAATTACGTCTCTGACTTAGAGACAAGATTTAGTGACGGATTTGAGGGTAATTTTCAAAGTTACAAACATTATGGATGGTGCAAATAGGAGAAAGTGGGTGTTAAAAGCAATGCCGCCTTAATACATTTTTTTTTTTGGGCCTAAGATTAGGCTACTTGATTTGGTAAAAAAAATACGCCCAATCAAATCTAGACAGTTAGCCACATCAACTACAGTATTTTAATGTTCAAATCTAGACCCTCTTAAGTGCAGTCATACTCATGAGAGTTGCTTTTAACACTCCCTTTTGCTATTTACACCCTTATATCTATCCTTTTTGAAATTCTTTTTCCCAAACCCCCTTTGGCTATCTTTACACCAATACAAGTGACCGAAGCTGAGAGTCTTTTTCCCAAACCCCCTTTGGCTATCTTTACACCAATACAAGTGACTGAAGCTGAGAGTTCCAATCGGTGTGCAAGCTCATATTTACCAATCATGTCATTCTAACAATGATATCCAACTATTTATATAGGATGAACCCATAATCATAAATTCTTCATCACAACAAAAACATTGTATATAGAATCCAGAAACATGGATATGACGGAAATACCAAAAAACACCATTGATCTCCTTCAGTGGTTTTTTTGGGTGCATTCTCTATTTCTATTAGGTGACTATTATAAATTTATTATTATCATAACAGTAGCAGTAGCACAATTCCTCTGGCAAGTTCATTTTCTTCCAAATGGAGAAGAAAAAATTATTGCCGCTTTTATTTATTTATTTATGAATTTTCTAGGTGATCATTAAACAAATAAATTTACCAACATTCATTGATTTAAGTGGCAAAGAATTCAGTTTCCTTTAACAAGATTAATTGAAACCTAACGTGCTTACAGATTTTGAGGTTTCACACGCACAGAAAAGAAAAAATCTATTTACTAAAAGATCGAAATTATGCAAAAACAACATAAAAAAAGTGCTCAAATATGGAAGATATTACACACATCACATATTGAAAGTATGTGGGGACTAAAGAGACGAAAAAACTACTGAAATTTAAGTCTATTGAATGTACAAATTTCTCGATGGAACAATGATCCCCACACACCTCATACATATGTCCAACACCTAATATGAATAAACCTATCTGCTTCCGCCGCCCTTTTTTCTAGAGCAACTTCAATTTTCTACACATACCAACCGTGGCAGTTAGCATCCTTTTCTTTCTTTCTTTTGTCTTGCCCTTCCTATTAAACCCCCCATTATTGACATTTTCAAATACTGAACAATCTGTTTTCCATCCAGGTGATAATGTCCCGAGCTATCTCTTCACGCTCAGGTTCAAACAGAAGGTCGTGTAAGAAGCCATCATAAAGCTTTATGTCTTTGTACTCTGAAGCTGCCTTATTGTACAGATCCTGTGAGGCCAATGGATCAGTTACCTTATCAGCAGTTCCATGCAGGACAAAGAACGGTACTGTCACAGACTTGAAGTTTCGCATCAAGTAAGCGGATATCCGCAATATTTCATGGCCAGTTCGGACCCTTATAGGTCCTGTGTACACCAAAGGATCAGAGTACTTGGCCAACAAAGCTGCTGGATCCCTTGAAACTGGAATGCCCCTTTTGTTTGCTCCTTTAAATTGGAACTTTGGAGCTACCAGAGAAAAAAAAGGAGCAACTGCCTGCATCAACACATCAGACAAATCCTTTAAAAACATGAATACACAAAAAGCATGAAACATACAAAGAATGGTCCATAATTATAAACATACTGCAGTGCAGCCTTATAAGAAATAAGTACAAGCATTCCAAGCATAGCTAGCACTGAAGCAACATATCAGAAACACTTCAATGTCAAACATCATGCACAAGCTGCAAATGCAAAACTTACCCCAACAATTGGATGAGCTGGCTTCACACGCAAAGCTGGTGAGGTTAATATAATTCCTTCCACCATCACTTCAATATGAGGGTGGGAAGCCGCCTACACAAAAATGTACAAATTAAATTTCAAAATTCAACAAGACAAATTTAATCACTGAAAGTAAGCTTAAGATTTTAGCCCTTACTTTCAAAACCACAGCCCCGCCAGTGGAGTGACCAAAGAGAAAGCATGGTATCCCAGGGTTCTCTGATTTAATCTTTTCCAAGAAAGCTCCCTGTTTATATGATCACCATCAATATGCAAAGTACACAGTCAAAATCAACTAGTGGTATTTGAAAATGAAACATATCTCCAAGGGAAAAGAAGTAAAGAACAACACAAATATTTGACATCATTGATAGTATAATTTTCAAATCGTAATGAAAGTGATGAGAAATAACAATTACACAGAAATTGAGTGATGAACACAAGTTACACAACACCTACCAAAGAGCATGGTCTTATGCCTAAAATTTTTTCCATTCTACATATAAGAACCTAAATATTTATATGAACTGAAGAAGGTAGAAATACACATACTGTGTCTGCAACCACATGATCAAGAGAAGGAACATAGCCATGCAATCCATCACTACCTCCATGACCTATAGCAAGAAAGCAGACAACTTCAGACATTAACCATAACAAGAATTTAACTCCTATATTGAGTCTAAGGTAGACCCATTGGAGAAAAGGAAAATACTCTGTATCAATGAGGATTTCAAGGGACCAAATTGAACAAAAAGTCTAAAATTACCTATCCAGTCCATTGCATAAACACCAAAGTTGCATGATGTTAATTGCCTAGCAAAGTCACCATACCTTCCACTGAAAAATGAGCACCAAGTCAGAATTGTGGGAAAAGCATAAATCTTAATCTTATTATCTTATATTGGAAAGAATCATAGGAAAGATTTAAGTGGATTGACAATCACTTGAAAAATCATACTTAAAAAAAAAAAGACTACACTAGTCCCACAATGAGAAACAACTATTAAGCTCTAGAAGAATCAAGAATGTAATTTTAACAAAAAAGTACACAAAGCAAGGTTACCTGTGTTCATTAAGCCCATGAATAATGATCAGAATGCCCCTGAAAGAACAAAAGATAAAGGAACTTGAGTTCAACGTTGAAGAAAGCAGCACAACTGCAGGGAACAGAAAGCTATACCTGCTAATATGTAAAGAGGCAGGGAATGAAAACAAAAAAATGAAAAGACTGGTAAGACTTTCTATCTCCATTAATCAGACAATGTCAAATCAATCTTCTAAGAAACATTATAGCATGGTTTGATCCATATAACTACCTCACCTACTGAGAACAAGGACATTAAATAACTGAATCCTGTGAAGATAACTAATATAATTTTGTGAAGCACAGGCCTGTCTTGCTTGTTAACTGCTCAATAGTAAACCCACCAGTTACCAATATAGCACACCAATATACAAACCAAAACCCATTCAGCTGGAGAAAAAACAGAATGTGAAAATACAATTTACCCTGCTTGTAATTTTATTTTTTCTTTGAAGTCTGACAATTTCAATCACTTAAATTTTCTTCCACCTCTCTCTGACTCTGCAATTACTCCGTCCCGTAGGGAGGACTCAATTCTAGATACACCTTATTCAGCTTAGTCCAAGTTCCAAGTTTTGGCCCTGGAACGACCTAAAAACCATAAACCCCCCCCCCCCCCCCAAAATGAAACCCTAAACTTGTTTATAAACGTTCCTCTTCCATCAAGCTACAGTGGACAAAACTAAAGCTAACATCGGTTTATCAGCTCATTTACTGGTTCCCCTGAACCAGAATGACCAAGTCTCCGACGGCTCTACACGTTATGCGTATACGACATATGAACTAGAAAGAGAAAATGACTTCGTTTAACAACAGAATTATCAAGACTCGGAATTCTCCACGTCATGTTTTTCAAATTTGAAAAGTCAAATTACAATTTTACAAAAAGAAAAGAAAGAATAGCAGAAAACCTTACTTAAGATCACCGTAGACGGGGAACCATGATCGGCAAAAGAGAGCGTTGTTTCTAACCCCATAGAAGATAGAAGTGGTCCACCGGCAACAACCGTCGTCGCGTCCCATCCCAACGTCTTGTGCCAACGCTCTTCTCCTGAAGGTATCTTCCTCTTCCCTCACCAACCAGCGTCGCTTCAAATGCTTCCTAGGAGAGGAGGGACCCGATGAAGGCGAAGAGAGGCGAGGGAGAACGAACAAGAGGAAGGAGAGGAAGAACGTGTAGACGAATATGAGAGAGGCTCTCAGGGCTTTCAGAATCGGAATGATGCGGTTGCTCGCCCCCGACGTCAGTGGCTCCATCCCCGTCTCGACGGAAGACATCGCTCTCTGCGGCGGAGGAAAAGATGAAAATTGAGACAGAGACACGCGCAACACACAATCACGAACAGCACAACGCAATAAACACAATCGCGTTTCTGTTTTGGACACAGTTGTGCCTTTTATTTATACTTGTTCGTTAATGAATCCTATCTGTTTGTTTTATGGGCCCATTAGATCTAACGGTTGAGATTTCCTGATGAACATGCTGGCTGCTTTCGACGCAAAGAAACGGTAAAGGTAAATAAACGTCGTTCGCATCGGATGGGAGAACGGGATGGATAGCGAACGAACGAACGGTGATTTCTACAGTACAGCCCATACTCGTTGCGTTCATGAGCTGATTGGCTGCATTTGACATGTGGCCTATTTTGATTTGTAGACTTGGCGGGGGAAAAACGCGTGGTGGGAAGTCGCATCTTTTTTTATTCTTTTTACCGCGTTAGTCAGAAATTGAGTTATTAGAATTAAAAAAACTATTTAATGTATTTACTATATGAAATGGTTCCCTTCCCTTTCTGACTATCAATAAAAAATAAATAGTAATTTTTTACGGAATAAAATCGTTTAAAAATATAGCACATTGCTTTGATATTGAAGACACTAAGGGATCGTTCGGGGTGGTTGTGGGTTTTCAGTTTTTGGTTTTTAAAGATTTTCAATCCAGTTTTTACAATTTAAAATAAAAAACTGAAAACTTGTTTTTGTGGTTTTCAAAACAAACATTTTGAAAACCACAAAAAGTGGTTTTCAATTTTTGATTTTGAGTTGTAAAAACTTAATTCAAAGTTTTTAAAAACCAAAAACTAAAAACTGACAACCACTCCGAACGCGTCCTAACCTTTTAATCTTGTTACAGAATTGTCAATACTGTTCTGTTTAAACCCGCTGGATTCTCGTGAGTTGGATTTGTCCACGAGTCATTTCTTTGAATTCAACTCCAAGTACCCATTCTCTTCAGTTGGATTTGGTCTATGTAGCATTTTTTTTCTGTTTTAAATAAGTTTCGGAGCTAATTAAATAAATACAGTCCCTTTACTAAAAATTTATTTAGGGTTAAATACTTAAATTTGTTTTCAATTCTATAAAATTTGTAAGATTTTGTTTTAGTTCCGTTGTAACGATGGGTCGACAAATAAATTAAGAAAGAAAAATGATCTTTAAAATCAGATCTGAGTTTAGGAGTCATTAATGTGTAAAGAATGTATTAATATCCTACAACATTTGTTTAAAAAATAGTTATTTTTAATTAATTGTGTAACATTGATTAACTTTTAAAAATTGTTTTACCCCCTTTGTAAATATAATTTTTTTTTTGTATTTTGTTATTTTAGAATAAGCAACAAAGTTTATTAAAAAAAGAATTGAATTTTAAAGGAAAAATATTTTTAATTTATTTTGGCTTGACGGGCCTAATTACCGTTCCTATGTATCCCGAAATGCAATAGAGAAATCAGAATCAGGTATTTTTAAAAATTGATGTGAAATGCAAATTTGTTTGTTTGAAAAGGATTGATTAACTTTGAAAGGAAAATGATTTTAAATTTGAAGAGATAAAAAGAATGATTTGGAATTTTTTTTAAGTTTTTGGATAGAATTCATGTTAGCAAATGACTATACGAAGAACCTTTAATTCAAATGATAATGATAGAAATGCTATTCATTGACATCGTTAATTATTTTGTGAACTTGTTTTAATTTTGAAAATAGTTTTACAATTGTACGAATTATTGAGTTAGCAAATGATTATATTGAATAAACCATTTAAACGACATTAATAAATAGAAATGTTATTTCATTAACGTAATTGATTAACGAGCCAAATTATTTTTAAAAATATTTTTTATATACAAGTATGCGGATTATTGAGTTAGTAAATGGCTATACTTGATAATTTTTTTTCTAACGTTAAAGGATTGAAATGTTATTCCATTAACGTGATTGATTATTGCTAAGATAAAAAGGGAATAAATTGAATCAACCAATATTTACAAGGATATGTTAAAAATAATTGACTATTTACAATGACGAGAAACAAATATTTACTTAAACTAAGATCAAGTAAAATAAATAAATATAAATATTTTAAAAAAAAAACACAAGATGGTGCATGAAAAATAATTTATAAGAGATGGATAATCATAATAAAAGAAAATGTAGCAGATTTAAAGCATTTATCAAACATAAATCATAAAAAAAAGTTAGGACTTAGGTATTTGGTAGAAGAACGAAACAAGACAAAATAGGACAAAACAGAATGTAACGGGACAAAATGTCTTTATCCTATTTATTATTTAATTAAGTATTGTAAAATTTAATATGGGGTATTGGAAGGTGGTAATAAGGGGTGTAGGGTAGTGGTGGCGGTGGTGGTGACGGCAACGACGATGGTGGTGTAAAGTGTCAAGCGACAATGATTGTGGTATAAGGTGTTAGGTGGTAGTGGCGGGGGTGACAGAGATGGTGGTGGCGGTGATGGCGATGGTGATGGCGATTGTAGTGGTGGTGGCGACAACGACGGCAGTGGCGGCAATGATGATGGTGGTAATGTAGGGTGTGAGCGACAACGGTGGTGGTAAAATGTGTTAGGTGGTGGCGGCGGCAACAATAGTGGCGGTGTAGGGTGCCAAACAACAATGGTGGTGGTAAAATGTGTTAGGTGACAATGGGGGAACTAGGAAGAAAGTTAGGAGAGTCGATGATAGTTTTGTCAATAAAAAAATAATAATGAGATGTTCTGTTTTGTTCTCTTTGGTTCCACTTCTTTTATAGAACTAAAGTGTTTCACTCTTTCAATATTACGTCTCATTCTATTCTACTTTTAAAATATACCAAATATAAAATGGAACTTATATGTCCCGTTATGTTCCATTCCGAAGTGTCTACCAAAGGATCTCCAATCACTTGTTTTTAGTCTTTGGAATTAAGATCATGAAAGACTAAAAATACATTATTTTTATTAAATATAAGGACTAAAAATGAAAAGGAAAATTATTACAAACTAACACTAAAATTTACAAATTTTTTTAAGGATAAAAACATATTTAATTATGAATAAATTAGTTGATAAGAATGATAATTTTTATAAAATATTTAGAATAAATAATATTTTATTAAAAAATCATCATTTATGTCATCTGATTATTATGTTATTTTATAATTAAGGGCTAGTTTATTTGTACTTAAAAAGGTACCTTTTAAATTGTTTAAAAAATTAATTTTATTTTAGAGATTCTTGTATAATCAGAAATAAATTTTCGTTTGGCTACAATCATAAAAAAGCACCTTGTTTGCCACAATAAATGTCTTCATATTGTTAAAAAGTTTTTTCTCTCTTTTATTGCAACTGCTTTTTTCAAGAATCGAGAAACAACTCTGAGTTGCTTCTTAAAAAAATCAGAAAACTGATTATTTTTTTATTCTACTTCTTAAAAAAAGTTTAGACAAAAATCTTAAAAATTTTTATAAGTGATTTTTTTTTTAAAAAAAAGTGATTCTTTTAAGAAATAATTTTAAACAAACGGACTCTAAATAAATGTTATTTGACCATTACCTTTTTATTCAACTACTAACAAAATTAGGTGTTGAATGATGATTTTTAGCATATAAAAAAAAGAAGGAATATTATGTCATAAAAAATTGTTGTCCATGTCATTTAATTTTTTTTATTTTAACCATAGCTGTTCTCCACACGTATGGTGGGACTAACTCTCCCAACAGGAATTTTTTACATTTATAAAACTTGAACTCGAAACCTTACTTAAGGAGAATCAAACATATACAACTTGAATTAACCTCCGGTGATTCATATCATCTAATTTTATTAGCAATTATATAATTAATGAATTGATCATATTTACTTAGAAAACTATAAGAACTTAATTAGATAAAAAAAAAGCATAGACTATAAATATTTTGAACATTTTGTGTAAATAATTTGAGCATATGTCAGAAGAAGGGGCGGAGATTCCAATCCAAATAAATTGGACCATTATGAAGCGTACGACGTGTTTCTTTGTGCATCATCAATAATTCCGAATGGGAGACATGAACTAAACTTCATCGCGGTTTCGTGTGTGGCTTGAGTTTCTCTTTACGTTCCCTCTTCGGCTTTCAAATTCTGTAGACTTTCAGCATCAATGGTTAAGATATTTAATTTGGATTTTGGGTTTAAAATATTCAATGGAAGCACATAATTAAGTTTAAACAGTAAAACAGATATGCTCTTTTTAATTCAGACTTCTCATTCTCGACTGTGACGGTGCACGCAGACTGCAAAATCAATAATTATTAATCGGTGTGCGGGACCGTGATTAATGAATGTGTTTTTTAATTATTGACTAGTATGAGGATGAATAACTTCATTCATACATCTAGTAGATATAAATTAAGGTTGATTGTCCTTTTGGGCGCAAAGCAAAATAGGCATTATTATTGAAATGTATCCCAATTAGGCGAACAGATTTCAACAACATCCTAGCTTTCAAATTGGAGGGACCGACGGGCCCTTTAAATAAACGAAAAATACGATATTGACAGAAAAGACAAAGGGGTATCTCATATTTTTTTCCGCCACTTTCAAAATGACTAATATTTTTAGTTACAAATGAAAATAAACAAAAATATAAAGAGATAGGAGAGACATTGTCATCATAATTCCCTGGCCTCCTCGCCCCTTGGCTTTCTTTTGGACCACATGACATGAATGAAGTCACAATCAGGATATTTTCAATGTAGTCCTTATTAAACGTTGAGAATCTTAGGCAATAGATTACTGATGGTCTGATCCCGATGACATTACCTAGGATTAATTGGGATAATAGTTGATTCTGTGGGGCCTGTAGGCATATCCGCAAAAGTGGATAAACTCTAACAAGTATAACAACAATCACTCACCATACCCAATCCAACCCAATCTAATATCATGTAAATAGTAAAAATCGTTTTAAAAAAAATACTGAAAATTGAATCATATGAAAATTTAAAAAATCAAAAAATTACAAAATTTAATTTTTTTTATCAGATTAGATTAATTTTCAGATCTTACATTAAAAATGGATCTGATTCAAGCCAAATCAAACTTATATAAAGATATTATGTTTTTTTTTACGTCAAAATATATTGAAATCAAGTAAACTCCGAAGGATATCCAGAGACACGGCAGACAAAATACAAATAGGAGTTTCTTCTAACCAAACAGAAGGAGGGTTAGAACAAGCAAATTTAGCTAAAGTGTGAGCTACTAAATTGCAATTACGAACAAAATGAGAAAAAAATAGAGACAAAAATTCTCTTTGAAAAGAGAAACAATCAGCTGCTAGAAGTTCAAACAATGAAGTTCCTCTGGAAGAACGCCTTATAGCTGTTATGAGAGGGAGACAATCAGACTCAGTAATGAGATCCATGAAGCCCATTTCAACAGCAAACTGTAACCCCAATTTTAGCTCATATGCTTCCACTGTGCTAGCATCAGGCCCACAAGTAATGTGCCACGTTGCTACAGCAAAAACTTCTCCAAGGTGATCCCTGATGACCGAGGCAACACCCCATTGCTCCTCATTTATTTTGGCCACATCTGAATTGAGCTTATACTTGCCCACAGGAGGGGGGACCAGCATTGGTGGGGGGCTGAATTATGTTCTGATGGTCCAAGTGATGAACAAGCACGAGCCTCCCTAAATTGAGAAGCTTGCCTGGAAGCCTTTTGTAGAATTTCAGCAACATGCAAAACTTGTTGATCAAAGACCAGCCTGTTCCGAGAGTTCCAAATACCATAACTCAAGGCTGCAAACAGTGTAGTCGCCTCTGTGTCGAAGGAAGACAGAGCCGCATCAATCCAATCCATAACAGTGGGAATTGACAAAAAATTAGGACTCAGATTTAAGTTGGATGAAAGCCAAAACTCTTTGGACCATTGACAACCATAAAAAAACATGCTCCAAAGTCTCTTCCTGATCATTATAGCGCAGACAGAATGGGGAAATTTGCATCCCTTTTACGAAGTAAGTTGCTCCTAATAGGAAGTCAGCCTTTCTTTATTCTCCAGAGTAGATGCTTATGTCGAGGAATTGCCTCCAAATTCCACAGCTTCTTCCATTGCTTTTGTGAGACAAAATCTACACCACCTCAGGGGGATGCATTCTTAGTTAGTCTCTGTTGAATAAAGTGATATCCAGATTTTACCGTATATATCCCACTCCTGGTTGCCTCCCAACACAACAAGTCTTCTCTTGGATAGTGAGGGATAGGGATGGATAGAATTTGCTCAGCCTCAAAATTGTCAAAGCTGTGGCGAACTAATTCTACATTCCAGCAATGGAGATCATGATCCAAGAGCCCAGAGACTGTGGAAAAGTCAAGTTGACCAGTATTTGGCGTCCAAATATGGTGACCTTGTTGACGGGGGAGCCAACCATCTCTCCAGATATCAATATTAAATCCATTCCCTACTGCCCAATACGAACCATCATGGAGAACCCATTGAGCATTATGAATGCTCCTCCAAGTGTATTTATATAAGTATATATTTATGAAATTACTTATACTAATATACTTTTTATGATTTTATTATATTATATCATTTTAATATCTTTATAAATATATTAATTTTAAATTAATTTTAAATTAATTTTAAATTAATTTTCATATCTCGTATTCTTCTTTTTATATATTTTCATATTTATATTGATAAATATAATTTCTAATAAAAATGTTTATTATTATTGAAAAATCTTATCACTTTATATAGTATTTAGTGTCTCTTTAAAAATTCAAAAACCAATCATATACAATCAAACCCAATCTAAACTGGATATTGGAACGGATTCGATCAAATTTGAGAAAAAATCAAAACCGATTTTATGATAAAATGATAAAACCGTAATGATTGGATCAAATGGATTTTACCTTAAAACCGATAAATATAGCCACTCATTGGATATTTACCCATCATTTTTGTAAATCCTAAAAAGTAAAGGCAATGAAAATAAAAAAATAAAGACCAGTGATAATGAGAAGAAAATAAATAAATCTTAAATGTTATTTGAATATAAAAATAAAAAACCTCTCAATTTATTTAATTGAATAAAAAAGTAAATAAAAAAACAAATAATATGTATGAAAACCAATTCACCCCTTATAGTAGAAATTTCTTTCATTAAAATAATAATCCATTAATAATAATGTTATTAATCAATTTTAGTGATTAATTTATTATTTTAATTATTTTAACCACCATTGCTTATTAAAAAAATTATTTTAGTTATCAACTCGAGATCATAGAATTGTTTATCCTTAAATTTTTACAATAAAAAAATGTATTTAAATGAACAATTCGAGACTAGATACACATCCTCTTAAAGGTTCTTTAAAGCGTGTATTGGAAGAGTGTGTGGGAGAAAGAACACAATTTGCATATATAAAATGTAACGAGAAATTCATACAAATCCAAAAAGAAATAAAAACATAAATGAGGATGAAAAATGAGATGAGATGTGCAAGAACATTCAAAATAAAAAGTAAATGATTTGCAAGAACCTACTCCTAACACAAGGTTACCTTTGTCACTCAGTTATAGACGTTGTGGTGTGGTGTGTATTGAGTAGAAGATTTGTCAACCATTGCATCCATCCACTACTTTTCCACTTATAGGTTCTTCATTTGGTAACTGCCATGCTCTACGTCTTGGTGTTAACTGTCTTCTAGAAGCCGAGTCATTGCAAGGCATAAATGTCTCCACGCTTTCCACGTAACAAGCTTTTGAAAAGGCAAAGTATAACTGCATATAACTGTAACTGGAATCTCCCTTGAGACGTACTCTCGAACTATAAATCTATGAGCATGGGCATGATTTCTAATCAGGCAAGTGTTGATCCTGACTTGCAATAGTGAAGTTTGCATGCATTCGAGCACTAGTTGCCTCAAGTCATGAGCCTCTACCTTGAAGCTACCCTCTTCCTCGAAGCAAGTACCCATTCGAGTGAATAGATCCTTTGAACTATGCATCCTTCGAAGTAAAACACCTTTCTTTAGGACTTAGGAAAATTCTCATTTTCACCCTAACAAGGATATAATACATCAATTTTTAGTTGAGTAAATTACTCCAATTCCCTCTCTATTTTGCATCCCATCAACATGGGATGTTCAATATGCAGAATACAGAAACTATTGATCATATGTTTGGAAGGTTCCAAACTATCACTAATGGACTTAAATCCTTAGGAAAAACCTTTGATTATGGGGATCATAATAGGAAAATCATAAGGAGTTTGTCTAAACAGTGGAGACCAAAAGTTATTGCTATTAAGGAGGTTAAAGACCTCAACTCCTTGAAGATAAAAGAACTTTTGGGTTCCCTGAAAGTCCATGAGCTTGAGATAGGAGAGGATGTTGGCAAAAAGAAGTCTCTAGCGCTTAACACAAGAACCAAACAGCTTAGACATGGTGCTATGAAAGCCATGCAAGTTGAGGAGACTTCAAATGGGTCAGAGGTATCTGAAGAAGAATATGAAGATGATGATCTTGCTTTACTAAGCGGAAAGATCAAGAGAATCATCTAAAAGAAGGGACGATTCAGAAAAGAGCAAAACTTCAGACCTTAGAAAGAAATAGCCTGCAAGGATGGGCCTACATTAGAAAAAGGGCAAATAGTTTGCTATGAGACAACCAGGCCACATCAAGGTTGAGTGTACCAAGCTGAAGAAACCCAGCTTCCAGAAGAATAAGTTCTTCAAGAAGAAGAAGAGTTTGATGGTCACCTGGGAAGATCTGGATGATTCAACCTCGGAAGAGGAAGAGGAATCTTTAGAAGAGGCCAACCTTTGTCTGATGGATAGCTTGCCTTCTTCAGACAGTTGCGAAATAGAGGTACCTTATGATCTTCAAGAACATTTTGATGACCTGTTTGAGAGCTCTAAAGATTTGTTCAATGAGTATAAGGAGTTGAGTAGAGCATACACAAAAATGTGTGAAAAGAAAGAAACTTTAGAAAAGGAAAATCTTATACTTAAGACAAAACTTGAGAACTCAAGAAAGAGTGAGACATGCAATCAATCATCTGATGAAGTAGAAAAACTTCAAAAGAAGATTGATGAACTCACCCTTGACCTAGCCAACTTTGTTAAGGGAACTGAAAATCTGAACAAGCTTTTAGGAATTTAGAAAGGTTCAAACAACAAATGTGGCTTAGGGTACAACTCAGACAACCCGCCAAAACCCTCTATACCTCATATTAGTAAGCCTAAAAAGGATAAGAAGAAAGGTATTGGGTGTTTTTATTGTGGCAAACTTGGACACCACGTCACAAGGTGCAATCACAAAAAGAAAGGAAAGCCTAAGACTAACAAGAAATGACCCAAGAAAATATGGGTACCTAAAAATTTAATTCTTCATGTGGCAGATGTGCTTAACAAGACAAAGGAAACTCCTAAAATGGTACATGGGCAGTGGATGCTCGCGACACATGACGGGCGAAAGGTCTTTGTTCCAAAACCTTAGACCCAGTAATGGTGGAGTAGTTACCTTTGGAGGCAACCAACAAGGGAGGATCATTGGTGTTGGAACATTAGGTATGGAACCTCTCTAACATAAAATATGTTATGTTAGTTGAAGGACTCAAACATAATCTGCTTAGCATAAGTCAATTATGTGACAGTGGTTATATGGTATCTTTCACTGAGGAAGGTTGCATAGTCAATAATGCTGATGATCAAGTTCTTTTTACTGCCAAAAGACACAACAATGTGTACAAGATAGACTTGGAGGAACTTGCAAATCAGAATGTGGAGTGCTTTCTTTCTGTTGAAGATGAAAAATAAATTTGACATCAGAAACTTGGGCATGCTAGCTTGAGATTAATCTCAACGCTTACAAATTACAACCTTATTAAAGGTCTGCCCAAGCTCTCATACAAATCTAACATTTTGTGTGAAAGCTATTTGAAAGGGAAACAAACAAGAAACTCTTTTGAGAGTAAAAATGTTGTTTCTACCTCTAGACCTTTAGAATTACTTCACATTGATTTGTTTGGTAAAAAAATGACCGAAAGTCTTGGTGGAAAGAAATATGGATTGGTCATAGTGGATGACTATTCTAGATTCACATGGGTGATATTCCTCAGAAGCAAGGATGAGCCTTTTGAGAATTTCACAATATCATGTAAGAAGATACAGAATGAAAAAGGATTTCATATTTCTGCCATAAGAGGTGACCATGGTGGAGAGTTTGAAAATACAAACTTTAGACTATTTTGTGAAGAGAATGGGATCTCTCACAATTTCTCTATGGCTAGAACACCTCAACAAAATGGACTTATTGAGAGAAAGAACATAAGTTTACAAGAGATGGGTAGAATTATGCTTATTTCAAGCTCTTTTCCTAAATCATTTCGGGCAGAAGTTGTTCACACATCATGTTATATTTAGAAAAGAATATTGGTAAGACTAGTTCTGACAAAGACTCCCTATGAATTGGGGAAGGGAAGAAAACCCAACATATCATACTTCCATATCTTTGGATGAGAGTGTTTCATACTCAACACTAAGGATGGTATTGGAAATTCTGATGCAAAATCTGATAAAGGCCACTTTATTGGATATTCTGAAACATATAAGGTATATATAGTGTATAATTCTAGAACCTTAACTATTGAATAATCAATCCATGTAAGGTTTAATGACAAGAAAAAGGCTGATAGTGATCTATTAGATCTAGAAGATGATTTGCAGATATGGATCTAAACATGAATTGTGAAGAATCTCAGACCAAATCTGAAGACGTGTCTGAGACACTTTCAGAAGACCCATAAGAAGTTGAACCATCTCAAACAATTCTTCTTTATGTAAAGAGTTTTCTAAGTTCACGCAGTCTGAATTTGAACTGAGCATGATTGGAGAACTAATTCTTCCTAGAACTTCAGATAAAGCAAGAATCCAAATGTATATAGATCCACCAGGAGAAATATACAGAAGAAATGCTTAAGAAGTTCAATATGAATGACTGCAAACCTATGTCAACTCCAATGCACCCTTCAGTTATCTTAAGTAATGATGAAGGAGAAGAACCTGTTGACCAAACTTTGTATAGAGGAATGATTGGTTCCTTACTGTATCTTACAACAAGCAGACCTGACATAATGTTAAGTGTATGCTTATGTGCAAGATTTCAGTCAGAACAAAAAATTACTCATTACAAAGCTGTAAAGAGAATTTTTAGGTATTTAAATGGTACTACTAATCTTGGTCTTTGTAACATCCTGATAAATAAGACTAATTACATATATGAGATGGTAGGGTAATGATTCTAAGCGTAACAATAAGGAATAGAGTAAAGAAGGAATAAGAGAAAAGACTTAGAGTAAAAACCAAGGCTTTGAGTTTCAACATTCTCGCTCAAGCGAGAAAGGACTCGCTTGAGCGAATTATGCAGCAAAAATGTGTAAAAATGAGATTCTGCATATCTCGCTTGAGCAAGAAATAGGGTAGTTTTAGGGGGGGGCCTCTCTAGACGTTTTTCACCTGAGCGAGCAGGGGCTCGCTCAAGCGAGAAACTTCCAGAAAGGGGGTAAATTTTGGTCCATTCTCGCCCAAGTGAGAAGCCTCTCGCTTGAGCGAGCATGTGGAGGGAAAGTTTTGCCCCGACCCTCTCGCTCAAGCGAAAAGGTCTCGGTTGAGCGAGAACCCACTTACGAGTTTAAAAGTCTTAATTAGGGCACCGATTAAACACTTCTTCTTCCTTTCTAGTTCTAGAGAGATAGAGAGGTTCTAGAGGGAGGAGCCTCATTTGGAGCTTGAAGCAAGGATCCAAGGCCAATAACTCTCCACCCAACCCTTCCTCAACCTTCCTTTCATCTCTTTGAGCCTCCTTTGTGGTGAGTATAACTCACACACTCACTCCTAATTGTGATTGGTCTCCATAAATGAAACCTAATCCTTCTTTCCCTTTCTTTTAGCTTGTAAGTTGTTATTGATTGTGATTTTCTCTTCTTGTGGTTGTTTTGTTTGTTGGAAGTGGCGAAATATATTGGAGCTTGTAGATTAGGGTTTGGGCTCCATTACCTTCGATCTATGACTCATGCTTTAAATTCAGTTTGAATTATATACCGTGTTCGCATTTCGAAAAAAATGAATTTGGCCTATGGCCACCAAACTCTAATTAATCAAGCTTGACTTCGGTCCAGAATAAAACTAAAATGAGTTTGGCTTCGGCCCAAAATAAGAATGTTTGGCTTCAACCCATAATATGTATGAAAACTTGACTTCGGTCCAGAATAAGTGGTGGGATACATCCCTAAGGAAGATGTTCCTTGTAGTCTGAGCTCAGGTCTAACCCTAGAATTAGTGAAAAAACCCCGAATTGCCGGGTAAAGCAGGCTATGAGTATGTAGAGTTGAGAATTGAAATTTGTTTGATTTGTATGATTATATTATATGAACTGTTGCATAGCATTACCTGCTTCCTTACATTGCATCCTGCATATTTATATTCACTGAGACATCCGTCTCACCACATGTTTCGTGGACCACATCTTAGGTGTGCAGGTACCTCCACGCACAGGCCCATGAGCTGGGAGTTTGGAGTTATTGGTTATCATTTTGTAGTGGGCATATGTAGCCCTTTTTGGTTTATTGATTAGATTTGGAAGCATGATTTTGACATTCTTTTGGGAAGGGATATGATTGTACATGTGTACCATTTATTTTCTGTCATGTCAGAACGCATGTATGGAGGTATCCTCCGCTTGATATTATGTATTGGATGACTGTAGCCATTTGGCAATACTAATCCTAAATGCCTAATAAATTTGAATTGGAAAGAGAAAAATAGTTTCCTCTTAGTCGGTACTATCCCAAAATATGAACATAAGATTTCAAAAGCCCTAATAAAAACCCCACGATTTTTGGTGTAAGTGAGTAGGAGCAACATTCAATAAGCGAAGAATGGAGCACTAGAAATGACTAAAGGGGATCCTCAATTTGAGCTTAGTGAAAAAGGTGTTGTAAACTAGAACAAAAGGACGACAGTCATTCGAAGAAACCCGGGAACAAACTCATTAACTCAGTCATCATCCATACACTAGCTACATTCAACATCCCCTGGAAGGTCGTCATCAGTATAAATAGAACAAGTATGATTTACAGCCGGCTCCACCCAAGTATAAGTAGGAAAATCATATTCATTGTCGACTTTAGATTAAGAATCGACTTACAAAAAGTAACATACAAACTATCATTCTCCTTTCACATGCCTTTCACCCTTTTTAACATGTGAGGCACTGGACCCCTTGCCGGAGGACCGTCGCTTATGTTTCCTGGAAGTAGGAACCTTTACCACCATACCGTTGCCACCTTTAGAGGGACCAACAGAATACTCCTCCTTCTGGAAACAACGAAGGATTCTCTACATTTTTTACCCTAGGGTTATCAACAATTTCAGCAACAACCACTTCACTCACACCCATACACTCGTTCGATTCAGCCATAAAACTACCAACAAAAAACAACAAACCAAAAGCAAAGATATAATTCACGAGATTGCTCAAAGGGACTCCCTCAAACAAAAGCAAATACCTTTAAACAAAAAATGAGAGAAGACACCTGGATTGTGGAGAAAGCGTAATGTTGTGGAGGTAGGGGTGTTCATTGGTTCGGATCGATCCGATGAACCCGACGAACCAAACCGAACCAATTAGAACCGAGGTCTATTGGTTCGGGTAACGGGTTTGGATTTCCCAACCCGTTACCCGAACCGAACCGAACCAAACCCATATATATATATAAAAAAATGCATTGTTTTACGGTTAGTGTTTATGATTTTCTTGATATCAAGATATTTGAGGACTAATTTTCCTATGATCTTTAATTAGTAATTTTATCAATGTGTTAATATGTTATGCACTTATGCTGGTTTGTAATTTTCATGTTTGAATGTTATTAGTAATTTGGTTATGTTACTATTGATAATTGGTTGAAACTTGAATGGTTGGTGCAAATTTGAAGCAACAAAACAATCTTGTGCATTTTCTATATCAGGTTATATGTATTATTTTAGGCAAAATCATGTATTTTTTCTTTTATCCCGAACTGGTAAAAAATGACATTTTCTGAGTTTCTGATCCGATTGAACCGAACCGAACCAACCCGTATTTAATTGGTTCGGTTTGGTTCGGGTCAATGCAGAAAAAATAACGAAATCCGAACCGAACCGAACCAAACACTTTTGTTTGGTTCGGATTCCTTTTTCCTCTGAAACCGAACCAAACCGACCCGTGAACACCCCTATGTGGAGGAAGTGTAGCGAACTTGCGTCTACTTGAGGAGGCAGAAGTTAATACCAGGAAACAGTGAGAAGTTGAAAAGTGCAGAAACTTTTTGTGAGAAAAAACGCTTAATGATGAAACTAAATAAATTAACAGACATGGAAGGAAGTGGACGTGACAAGTAGCGAATCGGACGAATGGGAATCATCTTCTAGAAGGTTCAAACTTATCTAATGGCTTACATTCAAATGTCAGAACGAACCGTTTCCACCAAATATTACACGAAAATGGGAATCAGGAGGAGTAAGATTAAGCAAAACCAACTGAGGTTTATACTCCTTAACCATAAAGCTACTTCGCCTAATCAACTCATAGCTTGTGGGACTATGTTACATGCTGACCGATATTTGTACTCTTTAACCATAATGCCACTTCGCTTAATCAGCTCATAACTTGTGGGACTATATTATGAAATGGGAATAGCTAAATGACATCTCGGTTGGTGCCTGAGGAATTGGCCAATGTCCAGGTTCGATGAACAAACCCAAAAAGGAATCATATCAGGACAATCAATCAACACGGTAATCAGAAACGATAATCACTCAACATAACAATCAATCAGGGATGGAAGACCGTGCTGAAGAAGAAAACAATTAAAACAGATAGGCCAATTTAAGGAAATCAGGGAGACAAAGATCGCGAAAAAAGGAGGCATAGATGTTAATACACAAGTCAGCCCAAATAGTACCTAGGGATGACAAAAAAAAACCTGCAGTCGTGGATACTCGTGGATATACCCGCAATGAGTACCCGCATACTTATTAAGACATATTTTTCTATTAAATATATTTGAATATTAGAATTTTTATTATTTTATGACGAGATATAATTTATTTTATATTATTTTATGATGATACTTTTAATATATTAATACATAATGGTATTATATATTGATTATTATATATATAATATGAAATTATAATATATTATATAACATATATAACATTTTCTCTCTTTATTTTTATAAAATTAAAATTCTTAAACATTAATGGATACCTGTAAATACTCGCTACCCGTTAATTTTAACGAGTATGGATACGAGTAGTGCACTATCCGTCCCCCGCCCCATTGACATCCCTAAATTAAGACCCATTTGAACCAGAGGCAGAGTAGTTGACTCTTATTCCTAACTATGTCGTCACTTTGTTAAATTGTACAACCAATCCCAATTTAGAGGAGAGTAGGGTTTTTATAGTCAACAGTAACCAAATACATACATGTGGATATCATCATTCAGGTAAAAATCTATATTAGTCAATTGGTTGAATCAATGGTCAATGCGTCTGTATACGGTGGGAAGAATTAATTTGGCTAATTCTTAGGCAATTGGAGTCGTGCACATATGCTCACAATGACGATCATCACAACAACACAATCAAAATATATTCCAAGGCAACTCGATGATAAAAATTAAATTCAGTATACATGAATGATCAATTATCATCCAATTATAAAATCAATAATTTTACTAATCTCACACTATTCTTATAAAAACCCTAAAAATTTAAAAAAATGCTAAACGGGAAGAAAAACCCAACACAATCAAACACTCAAGATAGCAGTTAATTGAATTAAAACTAAATTAAAAAGGGAAGTATTCAAGATTAAACACAAACAATAGGGGTATAGGGTGAACCTCTCTACCTACACCCATCAGCAAGATAACTCATTCCTGCTTTACCTTGAAAGAAGCAACCTTTAGCAAACAGTCGGAGTGGCGAGACTCTGACTTCACGATTTCGACTCTGGCAACGATGTCTCTCGATTCTCTTGTGGAAGCTCTACGACAACGACAAAAGGTTTTCCAAGAATGAGGAGAAAAAGAAAGATTAGATCTTCTCATAATCTTCTATCATTAGTTGAGCTATAAGTCCTAAGGCCCAATACTAATTTTTTTATTATTTTATATTTTTTATTATACATGTCTATTTTAATTCATTCTTTTTTCTCTCTTCTTTTTCTTAAACACGCATATAAATATAAATAATTAGGAAGAAAAGAGAATTGAGCTGATATAACCTCTAATTTTATTTTTTTTGTTGCATATTTGGAACGCATTATAGGATATGTATCTTCAATTCTATACCAATGCTTACCAACATATAATAACATGAATTTTATGGATTTTTTAAATTAAAATTTTTTATATTAATTGGATTGGTGGACCCACTTGTTTAACTCACCAACTTGTGGTGAGTTGGGTTAAGTTTTTGTAAGTATTATGATTGGTGGCCCAATTTGGGCGAACCCATTTACATGGTGGGTCAACACGGATCAGGTCAAACAGATTAGACTGAGTCATTTTGACAACTCTAGTAAAAATTCTAATGTGCGATGGCGAAAGCGGAAGAGGAACAATGAGGAAAGGAAGGATGTTATGAGGTTAGGGCCTAAGAGGGTGGAAGGAGAGGAAACAATAGGGGTAAAATAATAAAAGAAATTATTTCAAAAAGAAAGAGGCAATAATAGCAATAGAGGGTTGAGAACAACAATGCCTTACTCCCTTCCCTCCGTCCCACGATGACTACAATTTTAGTTTTTTTAAATTAGTCTCAAGTTAACTATAGTTCTTAGTTTTTAATAGAATATTATCCCCCCCTAAATTTACCTTTATATAAATTACACATATTTGAATGTATTTTGATTATTGAGTTTTCAAACTACCCAATTAATGACTAACTTATTTAAAATACTCGATATTGTTGTCTTGGAAATTGGTGAGTATTTATTGAGAGATTGAGGTTATTTTAGTAAAATTGTATAAAAAAATTTCATATTTATTGTTGTTTTTAATGTGTGTAGAAACCTTAAACTGCAGTAACTGTGGGATGGAGGAAGTATTTTGTTTAGGGCTTTAGGTATTTCAAAACCAAATCGGGCATCCACCAATAGTGGTGAGAATAGGCTAGATTGGCGACATGGGCCTATGTCCTGACCCCATTAAAGTTTGGGCTGACTTTGCCTGGGCTATTTAATAAAAGGGTGCAGCAAGGGTGTTTCATAGTACGGGTGTAACACCGGTATTTCACCCTTTTAACCTGCTATAATGGGTTTTGTAACCTGGTAGTTTTAATTAATGAACTTTTTAAAATTGCATAGATAGGTCTGCATATAAATATTGATGCAAACAAACTCAACTGTTCATGGCTTTTTGTTATTTTATTGTGTTAAACCTTTTTATCGTTACTGTACATTCTGCCGCTCTCCTTCGTAACCGTACAACCTAACAATACACTATACGTTAATTAGCATTTGATATCAATTTGTAATTAATTAAATCTTTTCAAATTTGTTTACGTAAACTTGCTATTACGTAATTCAAATTCATTCTATTTAATATCAATTGATTTTAATTTCATATCTAAAAATTTATAATAAATTTTTATTTATATTCAAGACCAGAGTAGTGTTATATTTAATAAAATTAACTAATAAATTAACATATTGAATTAATAAAGTGTTAATTTGGTTTAAATAGTTTATTAATGTAAAATAATATAAAAAGGGTATATTTACATAAATTTTATTATATAAACTCTATTTTTATTTTCTATAATAGATAATTATAATTTTTTGTGTTTTTATGAACTTTTAATTTTTATTAAAAATTAAAATAAATAGAGAAATAATTAAAATAAATAGTAAAAAGAGAATAATAGTTAAAATAATTCACAAAATTTTGAAATTATTTACCTTATATATATATATAATCATAATCATGGGTATTTATCTTAATTCAATATTTAATATTCAGTGTGGGTAATGGGTACGAATACGTAAGTACCCAACGAGGGTACGAGTATTAGAATTACTACCCATGTGAGTATGGATCTGGATATGAGTATTTTTTTAAAATACGGGTATGGAGACTGGTACTATAGTACTTTACCCAAACCCTACTTATTGTCATCTCTATTTTAAAAAATATACATTAAAAAATAATTTTAAAAAAATTTAAACATCTATGTTCAATAACGTCATTGTGTCTATGGTGAAGTCGGGTGTCATTACACAATCTTGGGATTTTCGTACCTTCTTGCCACACAAAAGGAGAACAATTTAACACAACATGAGAATAATTTCAGCTAAGAAGCAATGGATAATAAAGCAAAATATCATTTATAAAAACACAGAGGGACTCTAACTGTGAATTTTAAAATTTCACTTAACCGATTGCAAGTAAGGAATCTCATCCATCGATTAAAAAGTTAACAAATCAAACGGTAAAGTGGCGGTGAATCACGCGTGTGTCACCCACGCGGTGATTCATGTTAGATGAAGCCTTAATAAAAAGGACAGATTTAGTCTTTTTAAAAATACTATTTAATTAAATAGGTTAGATTTAGGGCTTTTTCTAGGGTGCACAAATAAAAAAAAGTTGTGCACGATAAACAAGTAACATTACACCATTGGATATGTTTATAAAATAATAGATGGATGAGATTTCTTACTCACAAATTGTTATTTGAATTTTCTAAATTTGCTAAATAGTTTGCCCCTTTCTCCCTCTTCCCCTATGTAACAATGTCACTCCCTTCGCCACTGGCGATATGGGCGTCAACCACCATAAAAGGTTAGAGGTTACTAACGGCACCTTGATCTCTCCTTATTCTCCACTGTACACTTCGTTAGCAAAAAATTCGACAATCAATAGTAACCTCCTACAAGCCTCCTTCCTTCATGTTCAACTTCAACCTTTGATTGTACTTTAAAAAAAAGGAAATGCCACCGCCTTCTTGTTCGTTTGTGCAAGAAGTTGTACAAGGGTCAGAAAAAAATCCAGAGAAGGAAGAAGACCCTCCCTCCCTCCACTTGTGACTCTATTGAGATTCACAACTCCCATGGCTGCACCCTGCACTTGCACTTGCAGCCTTAATTAATAGAAAGATTTCAAAGTTATAGACCTATGTGAAGGGTCTCTCACCAATCTCTCACCACGATTCCAATGCTATGTCGAAGGGGCACGGTTTGAAGATGGGTGGGGTGAATTTAGGGTTCACAAGTGACTTATGTAATTTCCACAATTATAGGGATTTATAAACAATAATATGAACCTACTATTGGAGGCAAATATAAAGTTTTACACGGTACAACATCCATAAAACTGTTGCACCCTAGAATTCGCCTAGATTTAGACCTATACACAAGCCTATAAAACTTAATAGACCGAACTATTTATATTTAAAATAATAAATATTATATTTATAAAATAAAAATATATTAAAGTTATATAAATGTAAACTTACTAATAATAACAACTTAATAATATTATATCAATATATCAAAATATATATCAATAACACTTAGACAATTAGAAATTTAATAATTAAACTTACTAATACTTTTTTACCAATTACAATTCAAATAATTAAGAAATTGCATCTGAAAATTGAAATCAGCAAACATAATTAGGGAGTGCTTCAAGTTCATTCATCCCCTCCTTGTATGAGTGATCATGAGTTTGGTATACCTAACGAACTCGACCAACCCAACCCAACCCAATTAAAAAAGTCAAGTTGGGTTGGGTGGTCAAGTCGTGTTGGATTCAATACAAACGAACCCGATCAGATTGGGTTAGGTATCGAGTTTTCATACTTCCAACCCAACACAACTAATAGTAAAATAATAAATTTTATAATTTTTTATACTAATAAGTTATACATTTTAATATTTAATATTATATAAATTGATTTTTTATTATCAAATTATTATTTTTTATTTAAAATATTTTCATTTTTTATTTTATTTACAAATCAAGTATTCCAATTGATCCAATCCAATCATAATTGAGTTGGGTTGGATTGGTTACACATATGAAAATTGGCAAAACCCAACCCAATGTCTTCATCAGGTTGGTATGTCACTCACTTGAACTCATCCCATGCATGGCCAATCTAACGGGAGGTTACTAAAGAAATGACTTCAGGCCTTCCCCATTACAGGGCCTCAAATTTTTATAGGTAAAATATATCTTATATATTAAAATTAATAAAATTTTTATATTAAATATAAAAAATATTATTAACTATTAATTGATATATAGTAATTAATTTTTTTCATAGTTTTCTTAATTTAATTTAATGTAACTTTCATTTGTTAAACTTAAAAATATATATTTCTTTTAAGTCTTGAAGTTTGACTCAAATTTGGTCTTAGTCCCTAAACTTTAAAATCGTTGGTTTGAGTCTCTTATCTTCTGAAATCACGTAACTTTAGTCCCTCATGTTCTGAAATCACGTAACTTTAGTCCCCTCCCCTTTACATCGTTAACCGTTGACGTTGACATGGGAAAAATATTTCTATGTCAGCTTGTCTAATCAGATTCAATGACCATGATGTGGCAATTGGATCACACCTTAGCTCATCCAGTCTGTTTTATTGGCCTTACTGGTTCATGAAAAATGTGAAGTTAAATTTAATAAAATCCTAAATAAAAACCTGACTGTATGAGCTGAGATGTAATTCAATTGTCATATCATGGTTATTGAAACTGACTGGACAAATTGACGTTGACATGGGAAAAATATTTCTATGTCAGCTTGTCTAATCAGATTCAATGACCATGATGTGGCAATTGGATCACACCTTAGCTCATCCAGTCCGTTTTATTGGCCTTACCGGTTCATGAAAAATGTGAAGTTAAATTTAATAAAACCCTAAATAAAAACCTGACTGTATGAGCTGAGATGTAATTCAATTGTCATATCATGGTCATTGAAACTGACTGGACAAACTGACACATAAATTTGTTTGTCACGTTAGGATTAAAGTTAACGGTGTTAAGGGGAGGGACTAAAGTCACGTGATTGCAAAACATAAGGGACCAAAATCAACGATTTTAAAGTTTAGGAACTAAAACCAGATTCGGGTCAAACTTGAAGATCTAAAAACATATTTAACCTTTTTTTTTTTCCTTATAAATAGACCTATTTTGTAATTTACTTTAGGCCGAGAGAACGCCGTGATCCCATGATCACCCCTACCTCCTCCCTCTCGCGCCTCTGCTCTTCCTCTCTGCGATTCTGCGAACGGCGACACCAGGCACCGGCTCATGGAGTCGCGGATTCTGCTCTGCTCAGCCTGTGAACGTCGCTCATTGCTTTCACGAGTCACACCTCTGCTCTGCCATTGCGAACGTCGCTCACGGCCACGGGTTCAGGAGTCACGCCTCTGCTCTGCCTCTCTGCGAACGTCGCTCACAGGTTCACGGGCTCACGGGCTCTGCTCTGCTCTGCCCTGCCTTGTCTGGTGAGTTACAAACTCGTCCACTGCTTCTGTTACACTTACCAATCAATGCATTTGAAGTAGATTCCTTGAATTCACAGTTTGGCATTACAGTTGGATTTTTGGCATCACATTCAACTCTTTAATCTGTAGCCATAATAAACTGTTGAAGATTTTCCATTTACTTTCAAATTCAAGATTGTGAGCGTTACCTGAAACACACTCAGTAAACTTACATGTTCACAATAGTGTAGAGCTTTGAATTTGATATTCCAAATATAAAAAGATTCTGTGGCATTACTAGGTGTCAGACACATACTGTCAAGCTAGAAGAGTCTATATTCTCAAATTCTACCAATCGCTTGGTCAATGTTACTTCACATACATGGACAATTCTTAGCCGCATCACAAATTAGAAAATCAAAAGACCTAATGTCAGAAAATTACTGAGGCTCAAATAAAACAGCTACTAGAACATTTAGTAACATCTTTGAAACTTAGATTCATTATTCAGTGAAAAACAAATCTATCAACAAGTGTGCAACTAGTCTATGCAGAAGATCAATGCCATATGTTACTGTTAATATGACCATTTTCTCTCTTCAAGAACAAAAGTCCTTGAACGGAAACAGAATGTAATACTCAAACCCTAAAGAAAGAAAATTTGGATGCTGTTTAGAAAATTTGACAAGCTCTGTAAACTTTAATCATTTGCTACTACTGTAATCTTTGCTATTTGTCTATAACCTATTGTCTATAATCATTTGGGAGAATTGAATAAAATATGTTACATGAAACAATCACAGCTTATAATAATTACTAGCTTCCATATTAAGGTCATCCACGACAAAATGATTGAAGGAAATCGACTCACTAGCTATAGGCGATATTGTGCAGAGAACATGAAATTCAGTATTAAACTTGGGAGTGGCTTTCTTATTTTTTGGAAGTGCTGATAATATAATAATGCTAGCTAACCAAATCTACCTTTCTTTTATCCAGATAAACTTATCCAAGGAAAGGTAGGGAAGGTTAAAGGTTTTAGGTTCTAGCCTTAATCTAAATATTGGTTACCTGAATATGGAATATTGGAATGGGCTCCTATATATACCAAAACTTATGCTAAATTTCACAATAAGAAATTTTTATTTTGGAAATCATAAATTTAGTAATACATTATTAATAATTAAACACTCATAAGTAAAGTGAGTTGGAGATAGAAGAATATATATATGTATCATTCTCATTAGAATAATTGTACTCACATGGACAGTCATAGTATTTTCAAGTTAGTAAAATTAGTATGTCTTTTGTGTTAGGCGTTTCTCATACTTTCCCTGTGTCTAAAGTTTAACTCAGTTTTTGTCAATAGTTGGGTTTAATTTGCATTGATTGCTGTACTGTGTGCTTGGAAACTTTTCCAATTCTCGGTGGATGTGTGTTATATAGCAGCAGCTGGAGTGCTTCTTAACTTGCTGTGTTAGCTTTATTCCGGTTTGCTGCTGGTACATCTGTATGGATTGAACGCCTACCTACTGCACATGTGTTTATTCTTGGATTCATGCAGTTGCTGTTTTGTCATTTGTATTTATTCTTGGGTTCCTACAGCTGTTATTTTGTTATTTGTATTTGTATTTACTTGGCAAATTGACATTGGGAATTTCTTTTGGTGGCTATTATTTCTGTGCTTTATTTGGTGGCTCTCATTTCAGTTGGTGGCTTATTTCTTGGTTGTGGAAACATTCGTTGGTTCTACAATTGGCCCTGCTGCATGGTTTTAAATTCTTTTGCTTATCAATACAATTTTGTTTATAACAAAAATTTGGCCACTTAAGGCCAGAGGCCTATTTGAGCCTATTTAAAGGCCTTAATATGAAAAGGCCTATTTAGATATGCTGGCCTATTTAAGCATTTTTCATATTCAGGCCTTTAAATAGGCTAGTAGGTCATGCCGGACTCCTAAAAAGGCCAGACCAAGTCTAAAAAAAGCCTATTACAGGTAATGGGCCAACCGGTTTTGATGTCTTCTATGTAGGCAGGTTTGATAATTGAGCAAATACAATACAATGCGTTCCCCTGGTTGTTCACCTCTTCACAGCGAAGACGATAACGATGGGGTTTTCATTCATGACTATGACATAATCCATGAAGAATTTGTGGACAGTGAAGTTCTTCCTGATGCCGATGACACTTCTGAAACTGAAGGTGGTATGAACTTCAACGCAACAATTTCAATCTCTTTCTCTGTGTGTCAAAACTATCACCTTTTATCTTTTCAATGTATTATTATGTTTGGAAGTAACAATATTTTAACAATTTCAGAGGAGGGAGATGGTGGCAGTGGTGATTTTATACACAAATTCACTGCTCATGCTAGTAAGATTTATATAATTTCTTCTTTTGTTATGATATGCTCATCCTAACCTAGCGTTTAATTAGAAGACTCAAACCAAGTCATATTGATGAATTGATATTCTTCTTTCTGTTCCTTTTTCGAATTTTGAAGTCATATATCATAGGCAATGAATGACATGCAAGGGGTTACCGGGAATTTATGATATTTTTCAGTGGATCCTAATGTAGGGGGATTATACTCAGTTGTCCTTAGCCCAACAGTTACAGATGAAGTCATGGACACTGAAGACCTTCCTAATGCAGATGATAATTCTAAAGACGAACGTTGGTGTATGGACCTCTTACTATTTGATTAGATTTAATGCAGATGATTATGCTATCCGATGATTCCTATCCTAATTCTTACTGACCTTTTTAAGCAGATTGAAATAGACTCATTCACAAACTCACATGATATGATTTTTTCTGCTCCCTTTACAATTTTTGAACTCATGTTGTTGTGTCATATGCATGGAAGGTGTTAGGAGGGATTTATGATATTTCCTTTCTTTCTTGGATTATTGTATAGGGGAAGTATGCTCAGTTGCCTGCAGCCCAACAGATGCAACAATGGTGGCTACAGGGGATCGTAATAAGAAAGGATTTCTCTGGAAGATTGGCCAAGAAGACGAGCAGGCTTTTGAGCTTCATGGTATTGGCATGATACAAGACCTACTCACGGATTAATAATTGTTTTATTTAGGATAAGTGCAGCACCATAATTGACAAAGTCAAGATCATATTACTTGCAATTTATTTTACTGAATTGACTGTGTCCTAATGAGATTCTTATTATTTTGTGCAGGTCATAAAGATTCTGTAGCTAGTTTAGCCTTTAGCTATGATGGACAACTTCTAGCATCAGGATGCTTAGGTGGAATTATTAAAGTGTGGGATGTATCTGGAAATTTGGAAGGTAAAAAACTGGAAGGTCCTGAAGGGGACATTCAGGTGAGAGTGTTACTGAAAAAAGGTGTTATTTTCCTAGTTATTATTAGTAAAAATAAATATAAACTGGAAATGAAAAAAATAAATAAATAACCCAAGCTCACCCCTAGTTTTCATGCTTTTTCTGTTGTAAATAGTCATTAGATGCCATGAAATCTTTCAGTGGCTTAGGTGGCATCCAAGAGGACACATACTCTTAGCTGGTTCTGAGAATTCACACATTTGGATGTGGAATGCTGATAAAGCTACCTTACTTAATACATTTATTGGTCATTTCCGTAGTGTAACCTGCGGTGACTTTACTCCCGATGGTAGTAATTTCTCTTCATCTTGGTGCATTTTTTTTCAAATGATGTTATTTCTGTTATATACTCTTACACTTCCCCATTTCTTTCAACTTGGTACCTTAGGGAAAATAATATGCACTGGTTCTGATGATGCAACCTTGAGAGTATGGAATCCAAAAAGTGGTGAAAACATTCATGTTGTGCAGGGTACGTACATTGCTCTGTGTGCCTTTTTGTACTTATTGTGTTTGTCCTCTAATCCTCAGTGATGCATTTTGTCAATTATTCTTAGCTCCAATATAAACAGTCTGTGGTCTTACAGTGCACCACAGTTATTTTACCTTTTTAGCATAAAATCTTCTAATCCATTGATTGATGGTAAATATCTTAGAATTTATTCAAAGAATGATAGCCTCCAACGCTAATTACAATAATTTGAGTGAAAAATATTTTTCATAGGTCACTCCTGTGTCACGAATTCATCTTTCCTGTCAAGGGCTAAAGAGAACAAGCATGTGAACGTGTATGGGAAACAAATCAAAAAGCATTTAGCAAGACTAGTTTCAGACTACATTTTACCTTTCTTGAAATTTAATTCTCACAATTGCAAGACTAGTCCGAGACTGAGTGATGCTTGATTTGACCGTATTTGGAAGCCAGCGACCATCTTTTCCACAATATGGAATTATGGATTAAGAATGTTGTATTTTTGTCACGCTCAATCCTCAAATATATGGAGATAGTAGTTATTCAGTTGATTTGTGTTAGATCAGAGGTCAATATGGAATCAGGTCCTAATGTGGTGGCTGACCCTGGTCCAGCAACTATGGTTAAACCATGGTTAGTCTACTCCAGGAAAAAGAAGAAATTAGTTAGTTAGTTAATTTTTCTGTTATAAGGAGGGATGTATAAGTAGTAAAGGTAGTTAGTTAGTTTGCAGTTTTTTGGGAGTTTGTAAGAATTGTTTCTCTGGGTAGTCTAGCTCTAGGGTGTCTTAGCGTATAGAATTTATTCGTCATGAATAAGAATTCTTGCTTCTTCTTTCTTTTTTCTGTACTCCTATCAATGTGTATGGAATTTGACTAATTACAAATTCAGCCTGGCAATTTTGTGACCTAGATAGATTATTATGAGAACGATATGGCCTTCAACTTAGCTCTACTGTTTGTTTGTGTTTTATGATAGAACACAGTTTTTCTAAGAATTATGTTCTTCCATAGTGTAGCCTGTCTAATGCTGTTGTCAGATCCTGGACCCTATCACTTTCACTGCTTTATTTTGTTCTAATAGTTTGATTTGTCTCTGTATGCTGCAAATTTATTTCTTTGTAAAGGGGTTTGATTATATAAATTTGGCTTCCTGCTTATTCTCTAAGAAACATAAGTTTCATGTTTGACAGGTTATTGATAATAATGCCCTTGCTTCTCATTCAGATTCCGTTGAGTGTGTTGGGTTTGCACCAAGGTATGTGTTACGATTGACAAACTTCTCATGCCTGTCTATACATACAATCTTGCACGTTGTCATGTACTTATATGTCCCTAGATTCATGCGTGTGCACAATAGACATTTTATTTGACGCAAGGGTTGTTTGAAGGGATGACGTTTATGACAATGGACAGGTCCACCGATATAATGTTACATCTAAAAGTATAGTCTCATTGGTAACAGGCATACTATAATAAGGGTGTGTTTATAAAGATGAATAAAAACCAAGTGTTGTGATTCAAGAATCGTGAAATGCTACTTGACCTACTTGACCTACCTTTAGTGACTTGGTTTACAGTATAAATAACGTTTTGATAAACAATTTTATTCATTTCCTTGGAACAATAAATAGACATGAAAATGACCCAAACCTTGCTTAAATACGAGTATGTTTTATACAGGTGAACTTATGAATAGTTTGTTCTCTTAAATTGATGTGAGCTGTCAATAATTTTGTATTGTCCCTTAAAAATTTATTTTATGGTAGTGTTTCCTGGGCTGCCGTTGGAGGGATGGATAAAAAACTGATCATCTGGGATATAGAGCATCTATTACCCCGAGGAACTTGCGAACATGAGGTTCGTTGGAATATTGCTTTGTGCAAGTGTCATCTTCGTGCTTTGCAATTGTACATTGGCTTGAAATTGTAGAGTTTTGTTCTTATCTGATGCTTTTACGAAATTTTGTGTTGTGCACAGGATGGAGTGACATGTTTGGCATGGCTTGGTGCATCATATGTGGCTACTGGTTGTATGGATGGCAAAGTGAGATTGTGGGATAGCCGGTCTGGTGAATGTGTAAAAACATTCAAAGGGCACTCTGAGGGCATTTCATCTCTTTCTGTGTCTGCTTATGGGAGTTATCTTGTCTCGGCTTCATATGATGGAACAGCTTGCGTTTTTGAGGTTGGAAATTTTCAGTGATCAATGCAATGCCTCTTTTATTATTGCATATGATATAAGGTAAGCAAAGCCCCTTGTCTGGGCATGCCCTCTGTTTATGTCCATAGGGGCTGGGTGTTACTCTGCAGAAGCCAGATTGTTATTTTATGCTGAAAATGAAAATTGTAGTTGCGCAGGTTTCTTGGATAGAAACATTAAAGCAGGTTTTCTTCTCGATAGAAACATTGAAGCAGGTTTTCTTAGATAGAAACTTTAAAGAACAAGTTGAATTTGCTTTTACCAATATTATTTTTCCTCTTTAGGCTTTTTGATGTTGATACTGGATAAAAAATTTGTGTGTATTATTTGTTAGACAACGAGCATGTTTGGATTAGCATTGAAATGTGGTAAACCCTCGTTTTCAACCCTAGAAATAGTTGTGTGGGAATCCAAACTTGAGTTTAGTCAGTTTTAACGCTAAACCAAACACACGCGACTATACGTGCGTTTCTACCATGCGGAAAAATTATGCACGTGACCACTTCCACACCAATACCGGGCCCAGCACCCCGTTTCCTTCCCCTGTTCATCGCCCATGCCCCACCCTTACCCTTGGGATGTCTTTTTAATCTTTAGTCGTTAATGTAATCAAAATGACAGAAAAAAGAAATCTGTGTTAAAAAAGTTAACTAATATCAAATAATTTATTCATTAGTAAAATAAAATAATGTTTGTGCTAAAACTATTATTAATGCATCGTAATTCCATCACACTTATCTCCTTTGGAAGAAATTATCGTATAATCAATCAATAAAAAAAAAAGTATGTTAATAAAGCCATATAAATATTTAAAAGCACAGGCGATTCACTTATTATGCACAAATCAATAAGCAATCTAATATACACTTCGAATGTGTTCAAAGTACAGGCGATTCACTTATTATGCTAAAAAAAACTTGTGAGGTTTTAAAGATTGTTATACACTAAAGAGAAAAAATTAAGAACTATTTCGCCACTAAAATATTTAAAACAAAATCTTTATTTAGAAAAATAATATCAAAATAAATTAACTTAATCATACTTAAGAATCTCACATTAAATATAATAAATATATATTATTGAGTCAGGATCCGTCAACATCATGTGTCAAACTTCAATAGTTACACATCTTAATAACTTTTTGTAAAATGAGAATTTAACCAATCTAACCGTTGAATCACACTATATTACCTTCATGATCATGTATAACATTCAAATAATTTTGACATTCATATATATGTTATGTGATAGTGGACTTTTACTTATATTTTAAAAACATTTATATGTTAAAATAAATTAGTTTGATAAAGTATTAATTAATTTTCAATTTTTATGAAATTTTATAAGTTTGATCTACTTTATAAGAACTTTCAATTCAATGAATGAATTGGTCAAATTCTCATTTTACAAAAAGTTATTAAGAGATGTAACTCTTAAAGTTTGACACCTGGTGTAAACAAATCCTTACTCTATTATTTAGTTTGACATGTTAAGAGACTTAATTTTATTTTCTTTGTTTGAGTATTTGAAACAAATGTAAATGTACTTGTTAACTTTATACACATAATTTAATAGAAAAATTAAGGCAGTTATAATTTTTATATACATTTACTAAACATTTTTACCTTGAAAAAATTATATTCTTTATTTTTATGTACAAAATATTTTATCCTCAAAATAAAAACTGTAGTTGCATATGATTTTCTTAGATAGAGCATTGAAGAACAAAAAGTTGGATTTGATTTTACAAATATCATTTTTCCTCTTTAATATCGGGTTTGATGTTCAGAATGGATAAAAAATTTAGTGTGTATTATTTTAAATAAAATATTTTGTGGGAGATAACCGAGAAGAGTAAGAAGAGAGAAAATATGATAATTTTGTTATTTTCAAGTATAAAGTAGTCTATTTATAAGCAAAAAGTATAATGAGAAGTTTACAAATGATTTACTAACACTAAGAAAAAAATATAATTGTCATAAATATAGATAGCCAAATATTTGCAATAGAGATATTCATTTTGAATGTTGATTATTTAAGAATGTGTTTTGTTGAAATCTTACTAAGGAAAATTTTGTGGGATAAAAACTTAGTGAAAAAAAAAATTCTTTAATATTATCATATACTGCCTTATTAAAAATCTTATAAAAAAAATCTTAATGGGACAAAACTATGACGAAGAAAAGAAGAGTGTAGAGTGTATTTATTTCTCCCCTCATCTAAACAATAATCTTTAAAACAAACGAAGTCCACTATTTTCCTTTATCATATAATGAATCAATAAAAAAAGATTAATAAAATCACAAGTGTAAAAATAAGAGACTAACATGGTAAGGATAGGAGCTCAGAGGGAAGAAGGAGTAGATTGAATGAAAGAATACTTCTCATGTATTACAGAAACCATAAAGGGATGCTTATATACAAGGTTGAGACTAACAGAATTAACTGATAAAACTAAAAGCTAACTAACAAACTGAAAAAGGAAGAAAAAACAAACTAACAAACCAAGCTAACAGACTTAACAGCAAAGTAAGCTAACAAACTCTAACAGCCCCCTCAAGCTTGAATGTATCGTCTTGCATTCCAAGCTTGGAAACCAAGTGGGAGAATGAACCAAGAACTAAGGGTTTTGTTAGAATGTCAGCAACTTGAGAGCTGGAAGGAATAGGCATTAAATGAAGCATTCCTGATTGAACTTTATCTCTGACAAGGTGGCAGTCCAATTCAATGTGCTTGGTCCTTTCATGGAATACCGGGTTAGATGCAATGTGGATAACAGAGTTATTGTCACGATATAGAACTATAGGCTCATGAGGTATTATTTGAAAATCCTTCAGGAGATATAGGAGCCATTGAGCTTCATAGGTGGCATGGGCAAGAGCCCTATATTCTGCCTCTGCTGAAGATCTAGCAACCACTTTCTGTTTTTTACTTTTCCAGGAGATCATTCCATTTCCAATGAAGAAGCAAAAGCCACTGACAGATCTGCGGGTGTCTGGACAAGAGCCCCAATCTAAATCACTAAAACCAGTTAATTTTAGGTTGTAGGTGGTTGAGAAGAAGAGACCCTTAGCCGGAGATAATTTGATGTATTTAAGAATTCTGATTGCAAGCCTGGTGGTGAACATCAGTAGGATGGGCAAGGAACTGACTGAGTTGGCTCACAGCAAAGGAGATGTCTGGCCTAGTGTTGGTGAGATATATGAGTTTTCCAATGAGTCTTCTGTAGCTGGTCACATTTGAGAGAGGTGTTCATGAGTCTTTGTGCAGCTTGGTAGAGGAATCCATGGAAGTAGTGGAAGGTTTTGAGCCAAGGAGGCCTGTATCATTGAGTAAATTCAGTGCATACTTTCTTTAGTGTAGGAGAATACCTTTCTTTGATCTTGCTACTTCTAGGCCAAGGAAGTACCTCAGATTTCCAAGATCTTTTATGCTGAATCTGTGGTGAAGTGTACTCTTAATGCTTGTGATTTCTGCTAGGCAATCCCCTGCAATAACAAGATCATCAACATAGACAAGGATAGCTGCATAATGGTCATTACTCTTTTTAGTGAACAAAGAGTAATCTGCCTTAGATTGAGTGTATCATGAGCTTAGAAGGGTCTATGTGAGTTTGGCATTCCATTGTCTATTTGCTTGCTTCAAGCCGTGGATAGATTTTTGTAACTTACAGACAAGTGAAGAATCACTAATTTCAAGTCCTTGGGGTGGTGCCATGAATACTTCTTCCTGAAGATCACCATGTAGGAAGGCAGTATTGATGTCCAACTGATGTATGTACCAATTTGAGGCAGCAACTATACTCAACAATGTCCTAATGGTAGTCATTTTTACAACCGGACTAAAGGTGTCTATGTAGTCTCTTCCAGTTGTTTGAGTGTATCCTTTGGCCACTAGCCTGGCCTTATACCTTTCAATGGAGCCATCTGCATTATGTTTAGTCTTGAATACCCATTTGCAAGCCTACAACCTTCTTGCCAAGAGGAAGAGTGGTTAGTGTCCATGTGTCGTTTTTAGCTAAGGCTGTCAATTCCGCTTGAATGGCATCTCTCCAGCAGGCATCAAGAATAGCCTCTTCATAGGATGAGGGTTCAGTCTGTGTAGAGATGATTAGAGAGTAGTGTTTGTAGGATGGTGAGAGTTTAGAGTATGAAAGGACAAATTGTAGGGGATATTTAGTGGATGGCTGAGGTGTGATGAGATTGGATGATGTTAGTAGTGAGCAGTGGTAGTCTTGAAGGTAAGAGGGGGGCCTTTTTGGTCTTTGTGAGTGTCTAATAGGTGGAGGAGCAGGTGCAGATTCTGTTTGCAAATGTGGAGTTAAGGTGGGAGGTATTGGTGTGTCAGATTCAGGGTTGGGAGGAGTGAGTATAGGATGAATGATTGGAGTGATAAGTTGTGAATTGTGAGAGGATGTAGAGAAGGGATAGATATGTTCATAGAAAGTTGTGTTTCTGGAGATGAGAATTTCCCTACTTTTGATATCAAAGAGAATGCTTCCTTTGGTCTCATTCCTATATCCCAAAAAGACACATTGTCTTGCTCTTGGATCAAGCTTCATCCTTTTAGAAGTGAGTGTGGAGGTATAGCAAAGGCAGCCAAAAACTCTCAGGTTTGAGATGTCAGGGAGATTTCCATAGAGAACAAAGTGAGGTGACTGGTTGGAAAGGAATCTTGTGGGATGTCTATTGATAAGATGTACTGCATGGCTGACACCATAATTCCAGAAGTATTTGGGAAGGTTAGATTGAAACATAAGGGCCCTGGCTACAACAAGTATGTGTTGATGCTTCCTCTCCACTATGTCATTCTGCTGTGGAGTCTCAACACAACTTCTTTGATGAGTGATGCCTTTGGATTCATAGAATGTGGGAAGATTGAATTCTGGACCATTGTCTGACCTGATGCATTTTACTTTCAAACCAAATTGTGTGAGAATCCTCTCTACAAAGAATTGAATTAGTGAGGGAACTTGTGATTTTTGTTTCAATAAATAGAGCCAAGTATATCTGGATTTATCATCAACTATGGTTAGAAAGTACCTGTGACCAATAAGAGATGGTGTGGACAAAGGTCCCCAAATATCAACATGAATAATATCAAAAAGGTGAAGAGATTTTGATTGACTTAATGGAAAAGGTAGTCTTTTTTGTTTAGCCATGCGACAGATATTACAAGGATCCTTTATTCTATTACATTGAATAAAAGGATAAGCATTCTTTAACAAAGAAAGTTTATTGTGAGAGAGGTGGCTAAGTCTAATATGCCAAAGAGAGTTATCATAGGTACAAAAACTGTTTACACAATACAGATTCAAATTCCTAACAGATTCAGGCTGCTTGGGATTGCTTAGAACATAAAGGCCCTCATGAATCTTAGCTACACCAATCATCCTCAAGTTCTTGGTGTCCTGAATGTGACAAACTGAGTTAGTGAATTCAAGAGAACAATTCAAGGCTATTATTAACCTTGAGACAGATATCAAATTGAAACTAAATGATGGTATGTAAAGAACATCAGTGAGATATAGTTCAGAACAGAAAAAAATAGTTCCACAAAGACTAGTGGTGATTTGACTCCCATTTGGGAGATTGATGGTAATAGGTTTGATTTTCTTAAAACATTTGAAGAATTTTGATGAAGAGCATACATGAGCAGTGGCACCTGTATCTATAATCCAACAGGAATCTTTTGAAATAAAATTAACCATACCTTGATCAATACCTGCATTCTTAGTAATAGTGGAGATTTGGTTCACAGAGTGTTGGTCCAAGAAATTATCATGGTGTTGCATCTTTTCCAAGGGTTGCTCATTGAATCTCCATTGGGAGGCTTCACAAGGGTTCCATCAACGAACTGGAGTTTGTTCTTAGAATCTAAGGCCATTGTCATGGCTCTTGACTGGGAATGATAGTTGTCTCCACTCAGGAGACTTGAGACTAAGCCTATTGCAGGGTTTTCATTCGGGTGAAGATAGTAGGGACTAGAGGGATCAACACCTTGGTTTGCCATTGATTCAAAAAAAAAAGAGGACAAAGTAGAAGAATCAACAAAGAAATGTAGGCAAGAAAAAAGGATGGGTAGCATAGCGGTAGTAGAGCTCCTATTGAAGGAGCTCTGATACCATGTAAAAAAAAGAGACTGACATGGTAAGGATATGAGCTCAGAGGGAAGAAGGAGTAGATTGAATGAAAGAACATTTCTCATGTATTACAAAAACCATAAAGGGATGTTTATATACAAGGTTGAGACTAACAGAATTAACTGATAAAACTAAAAGCTAACTAATAGAGAAAATGGAAGAAAAAACAAACTAACAAACCAAGCTAACAGACTTAACAGCAAGGTAAGCTAACAAACTCTAACAGTAAGTAATAATAGAAAAACCATAATATTGAGTATTTTTGTGATATTAGCAAGTTGTACACTGGGCATTGGGTTTTTTTCCGAATGAGTAGAAAAAAATTATAAAATAAATAAAAAATAATAAATGTTAAAAATTTGAAAAAGGAAATAAGAGAGTGTACTGTCACTACTGTGTCAATGCCATAAGGGCTCACCGCAAAGCCTGGTGAACGAGAACAAGACAAAAGAAGAATGTGGAAGTTGAAACGGTATCATCTCTGATTTTCTTCTCTTAGTTTCTCTTGTATAGTTTATCTTACATCCTCTTATTCCCTTACCTTGTGTTTAGATAGGGAAATTTAAAATCAATGTTAAAATAGTAAAAGAAAGAATTTCAAATGATAATTAAGATAAATCTTTATAATAAATAGGAGGAATTTCAAATGATATATATTCAGAAAGAATTTCAACATTTCTTTGTTTTATTTAAGTTTTTAGATTTATTATTTGCAATTCCTCTCATACTTACAACTCACTTAACATTTTCTATTACAATTTTTGGAATATTTAAAAATTTCAAAGTTTCTTTGGACTTACTTGTTTCTTACTCTTCCTTACTTTGTTCTTCTTTGTTTGACATTTCCTTTTATTATTAACAAGAACAATTCAAAAAGAAGGACGTAGAAGGGGAAGAGTAAAATTGCAAAAAAAAAAAAGACGTAAAAACATATATTTTTTTTGTTCTTCTTCTTTCCTTCACACGGCGAATAGCGAGCAGAGCAGAAGCTGAAAGGTTTTTAATTCCTTCTCTACTCTTTTGCTCTTTGTACACACATATACAGTGGCTGCAAGCATGAAGCAGCAACGCGGGTGGTCTACGCGTGAACCACCAAAATAACCATGCTAATATGTAAAGTCTTATTTAACCATTAGTACCTAAACTCTTCAAATTTTAAGAATGGCCCATTTTATTTTCATGAGATGCAGCCAACAATGACGCTACCAGCAAGGACCATCACAATCGAGGTTCATCACATGGATTGGTGAAGCTGAGAGCCATGGTGGTTGCACAAAGTCCACCAACGTGGAGGCCACCGTCATCGCCTTCTTCTTCCTCCGCAGCGGCACCCCCGCCACGACTTTATGCCTATCTGGAACCCAATCATTGCGGCCAGTGGCAGTGTCGTGGTCCTAGAGCATGCGAACCGATCTGGGGTTGCAGTTCAGGCAGGGATGATCCCCAACCGGCCTAAGAAAATCGGTGATTGCAAAGAAGAAACCGGAGAGGCCAAGGAAGACACAGGCATGGATGAGGATGAAGGATCTGCGAGAAGAAAGAGGTGAAGGGTGACGACGATGGAGGCCACTATAGTGTGCGTGAAGGAGACCGATAATTTTGCAAAGGTATTGAAGCAGTCGAACAGATGAGAGGGGGAAAATAGTTGTGTCCCAAACAAAGGAAGAATCAACGAGCAGAGTATCTGAACCAATCTGCTGCAACCATCTCAAAATCAGAAGGGCATTTGTTTGGATTTTGAATGGCTGAAATGAGCAGGAGACAATCGGATTCTGCAATCATCTCCATGAATACCATATCAAGATGGAATTTGTCAAGTAGAGAGGGGCTCCTGATAAGTGCCAAATATTAGGATATTTTGTATGAAAATTATGGCACTTTTGGATTAATTGCTTATATTTAACAATTAATTTCTCCCAATTCTAGAAGTTTGAATTAAAGTAGATATTATCTGAGTCTTGAATTATTTGAAGTCTTTTAATCCCATTTTGTGCTTTAAATACAGGAAATCAAGAAGAGGAGTAACCAGGCTCAGAAGAACTGAATTAGCAAGAAGAAAAGAAGGATTTCAAGTAATGTAAATTCGCTTGAGCAAATTTTAATTAGCTCAAGTGAATTTTGACCAGAGAGTGTGTTTTTGAGGTGCTTAATTCGCTCAAGCTAATTTCATTCGCTTGAGCGAATTGACTTTTCTTCACCATGAAGAATTCCATTCGCTTGAGCTAAAAATTTTAGCTCAAGCAAATTTCCACTTACGCAGCAGCACAAAACAAGTTTCAGAATCAGTTTTCGGGAGTTCGTCACTTTTCCAAAAATAGAAACGAAGAGCTCAGAGAGGAACGAAAGCTGCGGAAGCTTGATCTTTTGTTTTCTCCTTCATCTTTATTGGTTGTTAAAGCTACTATGAGTAGCTAATCTCCTCTTATTGGGATTGAATGTAATCGACTTGAACTCGGATGTATTCCGGTGATATTTATATATAGTAATCTTGTTTCGATCAATATTGGTATTATCGTTCTGTTCTTTATGCTTGATTCTATCTGATCAATAGATTCTTGATTTTGATTTTTAGATCTAACTGGAAAGTATTTCTGAAAATCCGATCTGAACGAGAGTACTCGATGTATTGCGATACTAGGAATAGATTTCAATATATCGATTGCTTTTAACACTTGAACTTAATGCTGGATAATCTGTTGAATATTTGAGGAATCAATATTTAGGGGATTAATCTTATGAAGTTTATACTCGAGGAATCGATATAAATGATATTTGTGTGTTGCATCAATATTGATAGTTTCAAATGCTATATGTTTATATTCATCCAGAATACAGAAGAGTGAGATAGATGAAATTCAATCCTTGTTTCTCTCATTGAAATTTCCCTTAAATTTCCTTGTTACTTTGCATTACTTTCATATAAGTCTAGTTTAATTTAGGTAAATTAATCATGAATCCATTTATCAACCTTGTTTATATGCTTTTTGAGTTGAACTTTAAATTTTAATTGAACCTGTTCCTCGTGGGATCAGCACTCCTACTTTTAAAATCATTATACTATAGTTGACTTTTGGTACGCTTTCCAAGGAGTTAACAGCTCCCCTCGCTGCCTAACAAGTGGTATCAGAGTCGTTGGTGTGATCAAGTGACCGACTCAGATGAGAAATTGGTGGTGGACCATTGAAGTGATCAATGTGTCGAAAGTCTTCCTAGCGATATGTGCAAGCTAGGCAACGTGACCTGTTGCTGTGAGCTAACGGCGGTGCAAGTGTGAAGAGAGCATTGGCGAACTCAGATGCTGCCATGGAATACTCGTGGTGAAAAAGGCTTCCGCTTGAGGGGGAGCATAGATAAATGGACTCACACTTAAGGGGGAGATTGTTGGGATATCAAGTATTAGTCCCACATTGGGTAGGAATGAGCAAGGAGGGCAATATATAAGTAGCAAGACCCATAAACGTAATGCCTTAAGGTTTTGGGTTGGATATGGTGTCTAGTTCACCCGTGTGGTTTTCTCCTTGGCCCTATGTTGGAGGTCTCCCCGGTGGTTTAGGCTCCTCTCATTACCTAACAGAACTGGATTCCCAATTTCAGACGCAAAGCTTCTGCGAACCCCATCACCTATTGTCTTTGGTTAAACTAAATAAATTTATGCTAATTAATGATTTAAAAGTTTTAGATTAAACTAATTAAAAAAAAGTTATACATAAATATGAGTTTTATTGAGATCTCTTTTACAATATAGCCAAAATTTATTTTAGCTTTAAAAACATTGCTTTTCACGTGAACCACCCCCTTGGTACTTCATTGTAGTCGCCGCCCACACATACAAGACACAAGCATTAACTTTTCTCTCACACTTTATTTGTCTTTTCCAGGTTTAACTTCACTTGCTTTCTTACGCCGATGGGTTTCTATTTTCGCTACATTCACTTGACACTCACACGCGTCATTTCACGAGCGTTTTCGTAATTGTCTTTTTCGAGTTTGTTCTTTGTTTCTGTAGATGGCTTTTAACAAAAGTGTGTATCTTGATTTGTTCCTTTTTTCCGTTTTTACTTTGTTAGCTGACTATTTATTTTAAATAAAATATGTTAGAAGTCAATAGCTTATTCTTTCTGTTAGTAGTTTTTGTTATTAGAAGTTATAGGTCATTTTTTCTGTAATAGGAAGTCTATTAGTTTGATGGTGGTTAGTTAGTTAGTTTGCTAGCTTCCCTTCGAAAGCTTTTCTTTTGTCTTTTGTATATAAACTCATTTGGAGCCTCTTGTTGAAATGAAGAGAACAAGTTTTCATTCTTTTTACCTGTAGTTTTTTTTTCTCTTTTCACACACTTACTGACTCGCTCATTCGATTTCAGCGTTAAATGTTGAAACATGTTTGAATCACAGACCGATGCATTACACTACTAGAAGTGGTTCGAATCCTTCTACACCAGCCATTGTTGCCACCCTCTAATCCCGATTATCTTGTGTAGCATACCTTGTTGTTTCTACCAGTGAAGCATTTTTTGCGAGTTAGTCCTGTATGCAAGTCATGGAGTTCAATCATCTCCAGTACTATTTTTTTTTCCAAAAATCACCTTTGAAAATCAATGGAAGACCCTACTTTGACCAACCATCACTCGCTTTTACCTGTTCTAAATCCAGACCTTGTCATCTTCCTTTCTAACTCAATCAAGCCTGTGTTTAACGAACCACTCACAAGTTCGAAATACATTAACAACTTGCATTTTCCTTTAACAAGTGCAGAATATAAAGTAATGGGTTTCTGCCACAGTTTCCTGTGCTTTATGTCAAGGGAACATATAGGGGAAATGCACTTGCGCTTATCCATTCCATCTACAAGGATGGTGTCATTAGAATCTTCGTCCATAGGTCTTTGTATGGGAGAGCAAATTTTATATAGTCGTCCTTCTCGTCTCTGGTACTGAGTTAAAAAAGGAGTTCAATAATGGGATTTATGAAGTTTTTGCTATGATGCAGTGAGTGAGAAGTTCAACTTATGCAGTTTTCTTTCTCTTTTTCACACACTTACTGAATCGCTCATTCGATTTCAGCATCACATGTTAAAGCATGTCTGAATCACAGACCGACACATTACACTACTAGGTCAATTAATAATTTTTGTATTTTTCTTGTAGAATGATGGGAGATGCAAAATGAGTAGTAGGTGATTTGACTAGGGTGGAAGGCTCAATATGCTCATTCCACTTAGGTCGTGAGACCACATATTTCTATTCACACTATTTTCATAACGTAAGTTTGTTGTCAAACACTAGATTGGGAAATGATCCTCAAATTGGACTTCAAGGCAGCCATTCCACATTGTCAATCTTGAAAAAGTCGGGACGCCCCACAGGAATGTCTAGTGAGCACTGGCTAAGTGATGATGAATGGAAATCATCTCAAGTACATATACCAATGAACTATAATGGGATTAAACCTTACCTTGAGTGAGTGTTAAGGGTTTTATTATTTTTAAAGTAAATGGTTTAGGAATGAATGAGTTATTAATTACTTGTTTCATTTCAGCTTATTCTTACAATATCACTCCATCAATGATATGGATTATTCTGCTTGAATACATGCAGACTTTTCATGATGGTTTAGGAACTATATAAGTCTGATCATCCACTTTTCTTGTATTTACTTAAAAATAAGATTTCAAACTTAAATGATTCTTATGATTAGGTTTGTGATGAGCGAAAAGGGGTGACCAACACAAACGTTAAATCATTAGCTTGGGGACCCAACTCATGTGCAAAATCATGGAACACATACTTTGTTAACAGCTACAGATTTCAGACAAAGGAATTGAGTGATGGTAAAAAAACCACAAAGTTCTAGCATGTGTCTCATTAACAATGTGATTATAAACATTGTCTTCTACAAATTGCCGAATAAAACCACACACGTGTTGGTGTTCAAAGTCAATCCGACTTCTGAGTAGCAAAGACAAGAAGTTGCATTTTCTTCACAAATAGCAAGTCTTTCATCTTGTCCTTCCACAAGTGATATTTTGTTCCATTCAAAGCAATCATTTTTGTATTTGCCTCCATCATTCAAGCAAGTCAAATAGCCCCAAAACCAAAGCCAAAGAGCTTTGATTCCACTCTGATGTGGGAAACAACAACACAATAACAATACAGAGCACACTCAAACAGTTAATACAGTGGAAATAAATCCCCCTAACTTTCAAGAATCTATGAAGAGCAACAACAAATGAATATCAATAGCAAATCACCAAAATCACAAAAGAATACACCAAGATTTTAACGTGGAAAACCCCTCAAAGCAAGGGTAAAAACCACTGGTCGTCCAAACCAAAGAAATAGCTCTATTATGATCAACAAATGGTACAAAAGAGTCTCAATCAAGTGCACAAAACAGTGCTAACACCCAGCCAAACAACATAGCAATAAAGCTCACAAATATAGAACAAGAAAGATTAAAAACCCCAAATACACAACTACTGTGCGAACTGAATATCTCCCAACTAAGATCTCATATCAACGATCCAACCGTTAAGAATGAAGAACCGAATGTTCCGAACATGTTGTCAAAATTTAAGCTCGATACAACGATGAACGAATCTGCAGTAGCAATTTTACAGTTGTATCTGTGTAAAAGCGAAAATGACTTTCTCTCTTCCTCTCTTTCAAAGTGTTGTTGTTCTCTACTTCAGACCTTCCTCTATTGCTAACTTTAGACCCCTCTCCACTTAGTTAAGTGAGACATCAAGTGAGTTTCTCAATTTGGGTCTTTTCTCCACGTAAGAAGGGAGCCTAATATCCAACAAAACATACACACACACACATATATATATATATATTACGCAGAAATAACATTCCTTGTAATAGGATTTTTGGAAATATTATTTCGGAGAAAATGAACTTATTCCATCAAACAAACTCACCCTTTATTATTATTATTATTATTATTATTATTATTATTATTATTATTATTATTATTATTATTATTATTCCCCCCTTCGAGGGTTCAACTAACTTTATTATTGTTGATAGAGTTGTTTTTCGATTTCCTTAATTAGACAGCTGTAATATATGCTTAAAGTTGGATATGGTAGCACAACTTGTCTACAGACACATGCAAGACTTCTGAATCTTCACGAGTTGGAGCTACAGAGGAAAGATTACAATTCGCTAGTCTCCAATTTCTTGGCAAACAGGGAACGGCATGCACTAGCTATAAGTGTCTGTTTATTAGACTTAACGCTCAGCATGGAGTATTAATTTTCTTATCGCATGCATGTTTGCAAACAAAAATTAAAGCTTGTTGCAAGGCTAGTGGACAAATTAGAAAGTGCTGAAAGGGGACTTTATATGTACAAATACAAATTACCTTAGTCTGTAAAGGCCTTCATTGACATCGTTAGTTGTCACTTTCAATCGAAACTAAAATAAAATATCATGCAACTAACTTCACTTTATCACTTTATGTTATTACTCTAAGCCACCCACACCTGCTTATGTATAAATATGCACATTGCTATAAGACACGTACAAATTAAAACAGGGCATCAAAGCAAAGAGGAAGATCAGCTCAAATTGAAACTCAATTGTTTCTTTCAATTTCATGGTGCTCCTGCCAATGCACTGAAATTAACTACTTAACATTTATTTATTGCCTCTTGTTTTGCTTCTTAAATAACATTGACACTTAATTAATTTTATTTTTATGTTAATTTCCACGTACAGGATCAGGAGAATCAACAAAAACTTCGAAAGGCGGTCTCGGACGTGTGCCTTGAAATTGGGAAATACTATGAAGAGTTGGAGAGAGAATTACTTGGTGCTATTGAAGAGGTGGAAGAAGCTGAATGCCAATGTTGTGGGTTGAAGGAAGAGTGTACCACAGTTTATATAAGAGAGGTTCAAGAATGTTATGGTGGGAAGTGGCTCTGTGGCCTTTGTTCTGAAGCTGTTAAAGAAAAATTAGGGAGAAAAAGTTCATCAATGGAAGATGCTCTCAAGTCTCACAGGGATTTCTGCCAGGAATATAACGGCACCACCAGACTTAACCCCAAACTCTCATTAACACTTTCTATGAGGGAAATAGCCAAAAGAAGTTTAGAGAAAAGGAAATCTAAGGGATTGGGAAAGCTTAGTCGGAGCACTAGTTATCCATAAGATTGATTAATTAATTGATCATTGAGTTCAGACTTTGATTAATTTACTGTATTTATTCATACTAGCTAGGGGGTTATTTTAATTTCATTGTTAATTTCCATGCTTTTTTTTTTGGGAGCAAAGGAATTAAAGCAACAAAGAAACAAGAAATAGCTATCAAACAGAACATGGGTGTGCCTCATGATTGAGATTATGGAGACTCAAGCATGTTTACAAGGTGATCATGAGTTATAGTTTCAACATGATGGTGGAAGTTGCACGAGAAGCTAGCAGCCAGTTTCATCCCTAAGCAGCCTATTCAATCATACATGAACATAGTTTACGTTTAGATGTTGGGAGAAGAAGAAAACTGAAAGATATTGAATAGGTAGGGATCTTTTCAGATACCTAATTTTTTACTAAAAAATGTTTGACAAGTTAAATAACAAAGTTCTTGAAATATTACATAAAAACACCTCAGTTTATTTTTCTAACATTGTCAAATATTTAAGTTAGAATCTGTTTTTTATTTTATTTTATTTAATATAGATATCAACTCTTATCAACTCTCTATATTATAATTTTGAAACCTTATCTTGGAGAGTGAGACAATCATGAACTCTACTCCACCTGTCAATGATTGTTGGCATTCTCTTCTCCCATCATTTGATGGTGAATTCCACAAGTTTCTTGTGAGAGTGAAGTTATTCTTCTCAATTTCTTAATGCAAATATTCTCTTTCTTCTTAATTAAAAATTTAAATACTAATAAATGTTAATCATGTATTTGGAAAATTTATCAACATTTTTTGGTAACAACAAAATTTAGGGCGAGGGGATGATGTCTCAATCCAAGCTAGGGAAAGCCTATGGGGACAAATGGTGGTTCGAACTTGTGACTTGTTAGATACGAGATCCTGTATTGCTCCACTCGACCAAATTATTCTAATTTTTATTTTTTTTAATTTTAAAAATATTAATTTATTTAATTTTAATTAAATAAAAATATATTTTTATCCGCGTATTACACACGTCAAAATACTAGTATATTTAATTTAAGTTTAAACTTTTAAATGTGAAGATTTTTCCTAATTTACTTTTATTTTTAGTACAGCGCGTCATGCATCTCACATTATTATTATTATTATTATTATTATTATTATTATTATTATTATTATTATAATATACTTTTTAGTTTCTTTTAAAAACCATTTCTTCACTTTAATTAATAAAAAATTTGAAATCAATATTAAAATTTTATGAGTATAAATTTGAAGTTTATAAACCTAAATTTCATCACATTATATTAAATTAGTAAACATAGGAGATTGCATCCATGCTTGAATCATATAATCACTACCATTTTTCACAATTTAAAAAGTTTATCTACGTAATTTATGTATATGTATAATTTTAGTGTTTAATAAATGAGTCAATCTATGATGAAGCAGCGTGTGTGGGTGTCATACCGGTATGACACTATTTTGACCTGAGATAGCAGGTCATGTTACCTGATAAAAAAAATTTTAAAAATGACAAAGGTGAGGGGGATAAGAAGGGAATAAAGGGAGAGAGATAGAGAGAGAAAGAGAGGAAGAGAGAAAAAGAGGGAGAGAGAAGAGAGAGAGAAGGACGAGAAGGCAGAGAGAGAAGAGGGAGAGAAGAGAGAGAAGAGAGAAAAAGAGGAGAGAGAAGAAAGAGAGAGAAGAGAGAGGAAGGAGAGAGAAAACAGAGGGAGAGGGAAGAGAGAGGAAAGAGAGAAAAGAGAGGAAGAGCGCGGAGAGAGAGAGAGATAAGAAGACCCCTCTTTCTCTCTCCTCCCTCTCCCTCCTATCTCTTTCCTCTCTCTCCTCCTCTCGCTCCTGTCTCTCTCTCCCTCTCTTTCTCTCCCTCTCTCTTCCCTCTCTCCTCTTTTTCTTTCCTCTTTCTCTCCTCCCCCCTCTCTCTCCTCTCCTCTCCCCTCTCTCCTCTATCCCCCCTCTTTCTCTCTCCTCCCCCTCTCTCGCTCCTCCTTCCTCTGTCTCCTCTCTCTTTCCTTTCTCCTCTCTCAAAAACCAAATCTCATAATTTTTTACTATCATTTGTTATTTTTAACTATTTTTCCCTTGTTTTTTAGCCATTTAATTCACAGAAATTACAAGACCTTTCAAAAAAAATCATGAGAATTCACCACGCGAGTCCTCTCACGTCACTTATACTGAATGCAAAATTCAGATAAAAATTCAAACGACAAGTATGCATGCATGAGGCCTCCCCCAAAACTTAGTTACTTTGGTTTAGGGTTCGTGTCTCACACTCACAAGGCCGAAATCGCACTTTTGACTTTCGTCAAGAAAACTCTCCATATGGATTCTAATGGTCAGGAGCCATCAAAAACCAATTTTCATAATTTTTTTACTATCATTTGCTATTTTTAATTCTTTTTCCCTTTGTTTTTAGCTATTTATTTCACAGTAATTACAAAACCCTTCAAAAAATCATGAAAATTCACCACGCAGATCCTCTCACGTCACCCTTACTTCATGCAAAATTTCAAATAAAAATTCAAACAACAAGTATGCATGCATGAGGCCTCTCCCCAAAGTTAGTACATTGGTTTAAGGTTGTTGTTTCACACTCACAAGTGTTCAAAAGGCCGAAAATCATACTTTTGAATTTTGTCACGAAAACTCTCCACGTGATTTCTAATGGTTAGGAGCCAACAAAAACCAAATTTCGTAATTTGTTACTATCATTTGCTATTTTTAATTATTTTTCCCTTTGTTTTTAGCTATTTAATTCACAGTAATTACAAAACCCTTAAAAAAATCATGAAAATTCACCACGCAGATCCCTCACGTCACCCTTACTTCATGCAAAATTTCAAATAAAAATTCAAACAACAAGTATGTATGCATGAGGCCTCTCCCCAAAGTTAGTACGTTGGTTTAAGGTTCTTGTTTCACACTCACAAGTGTTCAAAAGGCCGAAAATCACACTTTTGAATTTCGTCATGAAAACTCTCCACGTGGTTTCTAATTGTTAGGAGCCATAAAAACCAAATTTCATAATTTTTTACTATTATTTGCTATTTTTAATTATTTTTCCCTTTGTTTTTACCTATTTAAGTCACAGTAATTACAAAACCCTTCAAAAAATCATGAAAATTCACCAGCAGATCCTCTCACGTCACCCTTACTTTATGCAAAATTTCAAATAAAAATTCAAACAACAAGTATGCATGCATGAGACCTCTCCCCAAAGTTAGTACATTGGTTTAAGGTTCTTGTTTCACACTCACAAGTGTTCAAAAGGCCAAAAATCGCACTTTTGAATTTCGTCACGAAAACTATCCATGTGGTTTCTAATGGTTAGGAGCCATCAAAACCAAATTTCGTAATTTCTTACTATCATTTGCTATTTTTAACTATTTTCCCCTTGTTTTTAGCGATTTAATTCACAGAAATTATAAAACCTTTCAAAAAATCATGAGAATTCACCACGCGAGTCCTCTCACGTCACTTATACTGAATGCAAAATTTCAGATAAAAATTCAAACAACAAGTATGCATGCATGAGGCCTCCCCCAAAACTTAGTACTTTGGTTTAGGGTTCGTGTCTCACACTCACAAGGCCGAAAATCGCACTTTTGACTTTCGTCAAGAAAACTCGCCACATGGATTCTAATGGTTAGGAGCCATCAAAAACCAAATTTCGTAATTTTTTTACTATCATTTGTTATTTTTAATTATTTTTCCCTTTTTTTAGCTATTTAATTCACAGTAATTATAAAACCCTTCAAAAAATCATGAAAATTCACCACGCAGATCCTCTCACGTCACCCTTACTTCATGCAAAAATTCAAATAAAAATTCAAGCAACAAGTATACATGCATGAGGCCTCTCCCCAAAGTTAGTACAATGGTTTAAGGTTCTTGTTTCACACTCACAAGTGTTCAAAAGGCCGAAAATTGCACTTTTGAATTTCGTCACAAAAACTATCCACGTGATTTCTAATGGTTAGGAGCCATCAAAAATCAAATTTCGTAATTTTTAACTATCATTTGCTATTTTTAACTATTTTCCCCTTGTTTTTAGCTATTTAATTCACAGAAATTACAAAACCTTTAAAAAAATCATGAGAATTCACCACGCGGGTCCTCTCACGTCACCTATACTAAATGCAAAATTTCAGATAAAAATTCAAACGACAAGTATGCATGCATGAGGCCTCCCCCAAAACTTAGTACTTTGGTTTAGGGTTCGTGTCTCACACTCACAAGGCCGAAAATCACACTTTTGACTTTCGTTAAGAAAACTCTCCACATGGATTCTAATGGTCATGAACCATAAAAAACCAAATTTCGTAATTTTTTTATTATCATTTGCTATTTTTAATTATTTTTCCCTTTGTTTTTAGCTATTTAATTCACAATAATTACAATTCAAAAAATCATGAAAATTTACCACACAATAATTATTTTTCCCTTTGTTTTTTGAATTATTATCATTTTTATAATGATGAAATAGTTAATTTTTAATTTTTAATTTATTATATAGTTAAATGTGAGAGGAAAGAGAAGAGAGGGAGGAAAGAGAGGGAGGGAGAGGAGAGAAAAAGAGGGGGAGAGAGGAACGAGAGAGGAGACAAAGGGGAGCAGAGAGAGGAGGAGATAGGAGAGAGAAAGAGGGGAGAGAGAGGAGAGGGAGAAGAGAGAGAGGGGAGAGAGAAAGAGGGTAGAGAGGAGAGAGGAGAGAGGGAAGAGAGGGAAGAGATAGGAGAGAAAGAGGGGGAGAGAGAGGAGGGAGATAGGAGAGAGAGGGATGAGAGAGAAAGAGGGGGAGAGAGGAGAGAGAGAGGAGATGAGAGATGGAAGAGAGAGGAAAGAGGGGGAGAGAGAGGAGAGGAAGGAGGAGAGAGAGAGAGGAGAAAGGGAGGAAAAGGGAGGAGAGAGATATGAGAGAGAGGGAGGAGAGAGAAAGAGGGGGTTAAAAAAGGAAGGACCAATTGACAAAATAACCATTGACCGGTTTAGCAGGTTACATGTACTCAATCTGAACCATTGATTATAATAATATTATATCTAGTGGCTTAAAGGATGTGTCATACCGGTATGACACCCACGCGCTACTATATGCTAGACGTTATAGTGTAAAATATTTTTACATTTTCATCTAATTATATGTTGACATATCATTAGATTACAGTATAAAATATTTTTATCCATTAAATCCATAATTTTTTTATGCTCCTAGTTTATAGATTAAAACTGGATGAATCACTTAAGGAGTTAAAATTTACAAAAACTATTTTTTAGATGCATTTTTTAACAATAAAAATTGTATAATTTACATGAATTGTAGATTCAAATACATCAGAATTTCCCTCCAGAAAAACCCATCTCATCTGACACATTATTATGTTGTCGGTATTACATATTAGTATTATGTATTATTTATTATAGTGTCTATATATATATATATATATTATATTTTTAACAATAACAATATAATATAATATATCATATGATATTGTACAAATATATCACGATATTATGATGATACTATTTTATATTCTGATATATTTTTTAATTCAAAAATTATATATATACATATGGGTGAGGATCAACTTATTCCAGGAATAACTCTTGGTAAAGTTACTCCACTTAATAACTTCTTGTAAACATTGAGTTTCATCAATCCAACCGTCATATTAAAAGTTTTCATTAACTAGATCAAATCTACAAAATTTCATAAAATTTTAAAATTATTTGATATTGCATCAAATCACTTCAGTTTAACGTATAATATACTTTTTAAAATATAAGTAAACGTTTACTACAAGATTATATACCTGTGAATGTCCAATTGATCTAAAATTTGGTGTGCATAATCATCATATTAATATCACATTATTCAACGGTTGGATTTGTTAAATTCACATTTTACAAGTAGTTATTAAGCGGAGTAACTTTGCCAAAGTTACTCCGGGAGTAAGTTGATCCCCACCCCATATATATATATATATATTATATTTTTAACAATAACAATATAATATAATATATCATATGATATTATACAAATATATCACGATATTATGATGATACTATTTTATATTCTGATATATTTTTTAATTCAAAAATTACTTTGAATAATAAAAAAGTATCATGATGATAATTTATTCTACATATTATGTTCTATATTTATTTATATTTTATTTTTAAATATTAAAATTAAGTTAATAAATACTATATTTTATTTTACATTACCATTGCATGGGATACAACTCTAATTTATTTTAAAATGTGAGAATATAATGAGTCAAGTGACCGTTTGATTTATATAATTGGGTAGAATTGATATAATTATAAAATCAATAATTGGAATAGAATTATATATTAATATTAAATATTACCAACTTAAAAATAAACGGACACTGAGTTTGTGAAACATCAATTATTGTGTACATACATTCACTTTTTTTTTTTTTAGAGGTTAGCCGGTTAAGTTCAGCTCCTCTCCATTTCCTTAAAAAATGGACATTTCCATTTCGCCTCTCATATAATTAACACATGGCATAAAGATTATCCAAAGGTTGAAAATTAATGGATATTGTTTAATTAAAAAATAATCACGAGGCGAGAATTCAAGTCGTATGTTTCTCGCCTTTAAACACAAAAGGTGAATAAAGTCAATAAACCAAAGAGAAATGTTTCGCGGCACGTAAACAGTGGGTACCACTATTTTGCGGGTTTCTTCTTTAGTGCCCTTTTTTTTAAAATTTTTATTGTATTATTATATTCATTTTTATTTATTTATCTCATTAAATAAAAATATAGATTAAGAAATACAATAAATGATCACATTGAATTTGTGTTAACCATTCCTGTTAATGAGGTTAATTATGTGTCAAGCAACGGTGAACATATTTTTAAATGGGGTTAATGGTGTATTCAATGGCGATTAACAGAATATGATATTTGGTTAAGTGCCCCCTTTTTTGGGTTTTTATTTAATTTTTATTTTATTATTATATTCAATTTTATTTATTTATTTCATTAAATAAAAATATAGATTAAGAAATACAATAAATGTATATTCTTGGAAAGGTTGGCATAAGTTTCTTATCATCATTATTCTATTTTGATACTAATAACCAGATATACTATTTCATTTACCATTTCTTGACATACAATTAATCTCGTGTTAACAATCATTGTTTCTTTTTTATGCAAATAACCAAATTTATTATTTCATTAACCCTTAATGAACACACAATTAACCTCACAAATTCAATTAACCAAATATCACATTTTGTTGACCGCCAATGGATACACCATTAAACTCATTTAAAAATATATTCACCGTTTTTTGACACATAATTAACCTTGTGTTAACAGGAATAGTTAACACAAATTCAATGTGATCATTTATTGTATTTCTTAATCAATATTTTTATTTAATGAGATAAATAAAAAAATGAATATAATAGTAAAATAAAAATTAAATAAAAACCCAAAAAAAGCACTTAACTAAATATCCTATTCTGTTAACCGCCAATGGATACACCATTGACCTCATTTAGAAAATAGGTTCACTGTTTCTGGACACATAATTAACCTCGTGTTAATCGGAATGGTTAGCACAAATTCAATGTGATCATTTATTGTATTTCTTAATCTATATTTTTATTTAATGAGATAAAAAAATAAAAATGAATATAATAATAAAATAAAAATTAAATAAAACCCAAAAAAAGGGCACTTAACCAAATATCATCTTCTGTTAACCGCCAATGGATACACCATTAACTTCATTTAAAAATATGTTCACCATTTTTGGACACATAATTAACATCGTGTTAATAGAAATGGTTAACACAAATTTAATGTGATCATTTATTATATTTCTTAATCTATATTTTTATTTAATGAGATAAATAAATAAAAATAAAAATAATAATAAAATAAAAATTAAAGAAAAACCTAAAAGAAGGGCACTAAAGGACAAACCCGTAAAATAATGAATTTTTTGTGGTACTCACTGTTTGGGACGCGAAATATTTTCCTATGGTTTATTGACTTCATTCACCTTTTGTGTTTAAAGGGGTGAAACGTACTGCTTGAATTCTCTATTTCTTAATTAAACAATATCAAATAATTTGAAACCGTTGGATAATCTAATCATGCCATGTGTCAATTATATGAAAGGTAAAATGGAAATGTCCATTTCTTGGGAAAATGGAGAGGAGCCGAACTCTAGCCGGTTAGGGTGGGGGGAACGAAGCGAACAAGTCAATTATCCATTCATGAAAAAGCCTGCTTGTCCTTCCATTTGTCAAAGCCCATAAAATACTCCTTACTGAGTCCCTGTTCAGAATTGATCCAAGAAGTAAAGTTCGAAAATATGTTCGATCAGCCCAAATGCCCTATCCATTTCACATAGTTGAGTCACTTTTAAAAGAAAACAATAATATTCTTTGACACCTCCTTAGGTGTCTATAGTAGAAAGGAAAAAAATTGAGATACAATAAGTGAGGTGATGAGAAAGGGAAAAAAAAGAGAAAAAAAGGGTTAAATATGGTTTTGGTCCCTAAAATATAGTCGATATTTGGTTTTAGTCCCTGCAATTTAAAATCGGTGGTTTTGGTCCTTCAAAAATTAAAAATATACCAATTTAGTCCTTATCGATAAAAATTAGTAGCTAATCGGTAGTAAAATTTGTAACAAAATTATACAATAAGGACTAAATTGGTGTATCTTTAATTTTTGAAGGACCAAAACCACCGGTTTTAAATTGCAGGGACTAAAATCAAATATTAACTATATTTTAGGGACTAAAAACATATTTAAACCAAAAAATAAATATATAAAAGAAGAAGGTATAAGAATATAAAGATCCTGAAAAAAAAAAAGTAATCAATTAAATTGCTTTCTTTTTACCAGATTTTCAGTAAGAATAGTTAGGATAAGAACTTGTAAGTCAAAATGCTGACCATGTAAAATGCCTTTAAAAGGGACTTCAAGATTTAATTGTAAATAAAATTTGTTTGGAGTCACTGTTTAATTGAGATCAAACATTAGTTAGAGTGTATTTTGGGTAGAAAATGTGACTAATCTCCCCATCTAAAGTCAAGCTTTAAAATTTTGGTGATAGAAATTAACGTATTAGTATGGATTATTCATTGTTAATACAATTATTATCAACTCATCCACCCAAAAAAATACAATTATCAGCTTGGCACCAATATCCAGGACACGACCTCAATAGGGTAGGTTTTTTTTTTTTTATATTAATCACATGTATCCAGTATTATCAGGGATAATCAATATTGTTTAAAGTTACAGTTAAGGCTTCTCGTCCCTCCCTAAGAGTATGTTTAACAAGAATCAAATGGGAGTTCTTTCCACAATCTTAGTCACAGTCTCAGCCTAGGGATTTCCTTTGCTAACAGCTAAACGACTTTGATTACTGTTCTTGGTCTCAAGATTTTGGAGACCGACCTAGTAGTATATTCGGTAATGTCTAGTATCGTGGTCCTCTATGGGCTTAACCCCTTCTTATATTTGTTATTGTTGTTAATGTGAGTAAATGTGTAACGGTCTATCATTGTGTATATAACGGTCTCAATATTTAAGATATTAAGTGGAATACATGTGTTAAATCAGGACATTTATAATTATGATTGGTCGATTATATGATATAACAGGACACAACCCCCAACTCATAAATTTGGCGTAGCCGAATTAGCGAGTTTAAATTAATATTCGGTTGTGTGCGTATCTAGACTTTATTTGAAATGTCCAATTTATATACGTAAGTATCTCAGCTGAAATAATAAATATCGGTGGAATTAATTCTAAATATGGTTGGCTTTGACAATAATGAATTTGTCTGAGTTATTCTTAGACTAAACGTAGTTGACTTGGACCAATGATTTTGTCCGAGTTATTCTCATACTAAATGTGATCGGCTGGGATCAATTTATAATTATTTTTTCCGATTTATTCTTAGACTAAATGTGGTCAGCTTGGACCAATAATAATATTGTCACGTGGTTGACTTGGACCAATAATAATTTTGTCCGAGTTATTCTCAGACTAAACATGATCGACTTAGACCAAAATGATTTTATAATTGATAATTGTCTCCCAAGACATAATTTGATTTCCTTTAATTGTATTATTATTTCTTTTTAATCACCACAATTACAATAATAATAAATTACGATAATATTAATTTAAAACTACAATATAGATTAAAACCATGGAGATAATATATTTAGAATCAAAGGACGTTTTTCTTTCTCAACAAGTTCCTAGTAGTACTTACATTATATTAACATAATGACAAAATGATCAGCCACTATTTTAGTGACTTAAAAAGGCTATTGATCAACTAGCATTTCAATTAACATATCACAAGCCTTCAACACAGAACATAGTCAATACATGCAATACAAGGAAGCTAGCTAGAGGGAGTGATTTAATGATATATATAAATTAGTACAACTCGATCACGATCAATATCAACCTTTATTTATTTTTGTTTTCTTTTTCTTTTTCTTTTTCATGTAGATATACATACATATATTTTGGATCCTATCGCCAGCTTAAATTCCAACCGGGGGGGGGGGGGGGGGGGGGGGGTTCTAGATGGGTTTCATGTGCATGATTAATTAACAAAGGAGTTTATTATAATTCAGCACTTTTTTTGGGAGGAACCTATGGGGTTTTGACAAACCATGACAGGGGTTAACACCATGTGCCTGTGGTGCTCAATTTGGTTGATCCGTCCACTAGTCCGTGTTAGTGAGTTAGTCACCATCGTAGTGGACCTTTTAGTTCGATATTTATTTATATATTATATATATAGTCGCCTTTATAAAGTTTTAAAAAAAGAATATATATTTACTAAATGGGTTACTTCAATTTATTCTCTTTGAAAGTGCATTAAAACTTTTTCTACCATATAATAGTGCTTAATCTATTAAAGAATTATTAAAGTTTTAGAGTGATTGAATTGGACCACTAAAATAAGAACATGAAAACCCTACAAATTTTAAAGAGATTCAGACCCCATATCAAAGGAAAATGAATTGGCTCTACGCCATGCATACATCACACTTTATTTAAATAAAACATAAAAGTGTAAGCAATGTTTTAAGGCACTGATTCATCGTTCATTGGTAGTCGAACCGGTATTAATTAAATATATATTTTTAATACTATATAATATTTTAATTAATAAAATAATATGAAATTATAAGAAATTAAGATATATAAAGTTGTAAATTTGTATAAATAATCATATTATAAGGTTTATATGACAAAAAATTTAATAATAATCGATAAAATAATAGATATATGTGTATAATTCTCAAATATATGACTTTATTTATCTTAGAAATATTTTATATTAAATAAAAAATAAAAAAATAAAAAATGAATTTTTTTAAAAGATCAGTTGAACCGGTTTTTAGACACCAATTTTTACCAGTTTTTACCGGTTTTTTACCGGTTCTTGACCGGTTCCCACCGATTTTGAAATTTACCGATTTTTTAGATTAAACAGACCGATTACCAAGCCGGTTCCTGATCCAACCGGCCAATCCGCTCGAGTTTTTAAATCTATGAGTGTGAGTGAATTTATTGGAGAGATCATTAATATTATATAAGTACAAAATGAAAGCACTAAACCAAGATGGTAATGCTCTTTACAACGTATTGGCACAAATCCACTTTTCCACATAAATACATATAAAATGGATCAGTTATTGAATCAGCAACTAATCGTGTATTGTGTTTTTTATTAAAGATGAATATTAAATTATTTTTTAATTAATTTTATGAAATATTGGTTGAAAATAATAAAAAGCCAAATCGATAGTACCGTACGTGTAATGTGTAAATTCCCCCATCAACTCTAAATCGATATATCTTCAACAGAACTAGTATATGTTATATTGTAATCCATATTTTCCTTTAAATTAAAGGGAAACAATCATATAAAAATCATTTAATAAACAATAAAATCATTCATTTATCTTTAGTCGCCAATAAAATGTAGGATAATTAGGTGGACCAAATTTTGTTTGGTCACCCGAAAATCGTCCTTATTTATAAGCATTGTTCTGAAAAATGGACCGGCCGGTCCGACCGGGAATCAGTCCGTTGAACCTTAAAAACCGGTCGAGCTTGAAACCGGTGAGAACCGATTGAATCGATCAAAAACTGGTGCTGAAAACCGGTTTGAACCAGCCATTTTCCAAAAAATTCTAATTTTTTTTATTTTTATTTAGTCTAAAATATTTTTAAGATAAATAAAAATACATAATTAAAAATTACACATTAATATTTATTTTTTACTAGTAATTTATGTTAATTTACAACTTTATATATTTTATTTTTTTATAATTCCGTGTTATTGTATCACTTAAAATATATATTTAATAATAATTGGTTCGTTTCCGGTTCAACCACTATTAAACTCCTGAACCGTAAATCAGTACCTTATCCCATTTTTAAAAACATTGTTTAATTATAAGATATTTTTTACCCATGCATAACCTTTTTACATAGAAACCTCACATTTCTATCATTTTAACAATTCAATATTTATATTTTCTTTTCTATTTTCTCTTTTACTACCATTCATGGGCCAGTATCATTTCCTGTGTGATCATTAAGCGAAGGCATCTCTTTATGAATCATTCACCTATTTATAAAATTTCCTGAATATATAAGAGATGAAAAGTACTCAAATTAATTTTTATGCGTTATAAGTAAATGTCATAAATGCAATCATTAATTTTTAAAAATTATATTTTATTGTCGTAAGATTTGTCAAAATGAGACTAAATTTTAAACTTTGACCAAAATTAGATTCATGAGTTAAATTAGTGTAAAAAAGTTTTACATTATTATTCAATGATGTGATAATATATTATCGAATCATAAGATAAAACTTTTTTACACTAATGATATATATACATTAAATCATATAATTCAATCATATTTTTATATCTTTATTTAACTATTAACTTAATATTAATGTTAAACATTTTTAAATAAAAATAATTTACTATCAATCATAAAATGCTTCTATGAATATTAGGATTATAAAATGTACTTTAAAGATATAGAATCCTATGAGTCTTTTTAACATAAAAATAGAAAATATATAGCTTACAAAATTCTATGAAGACAATATAATTCATATTTATATATGTTATTTTGCTCCTATATATAAATAATGTGTACCACATGTATTTATTTGAAAAACTATATTTTAATTTGTTTCATTTGTTGAGTCATTTATGACAACTATAGAGTTGCGAGAGTAATAATTTCCTTTTTTGTGATTTTTTTAATCGTAAATCAAATTCTTGTTTGAAATATAAAAAATCTCAAAATAACATATAATTAATAACAAGCATATCTTTGAAGGATTAAATATGAATAATATATACATTAAATTTAAACTTTTGTGTGTGTAATTTGTGTTTTAAAATATACTTCAACATATATTAAATTTGAATACTTGTTAAGTATCATTGGAAAATATCTCTTATCCGGTGTTGTCTCTAACCTATTATTTATTTAAAGATTTTTTTATTATTTAATATCCTAAAAATATTAGTTAAAAAATAAAGTATTTTTATTGAAAATCGTACATTTATTATATTTATAATAAAATTTTAATAGTCATGATCGATGCTTATATCTCTCTATATAAAGGGTGTTTATTTTGGATTAAAATCACATATCACCTTTTTTAATACAAATATAACATTTTTCTCTAAAACTTATCATTTTTTTTCTTATTTATTATTTTTTAATAAATTATAATATTTTCATTAGAAAGACAATGTAAAAAGATAAAAAAGGAAGTAAGTGATATCTATCCGCGCCATTTCTATATATATTATGAATGTTAAAGGGTAGTATTTTATTATAGTTAAGCACAAGTGGGAAGAAGGACAGGAAAGAAAGGGAATGGAAATGGGCCGGCGTGGAGGAGAGTATAAGAAAGGAGATTGGTGAATTGAGATTTTTGGTGTAAAACCCTAGAAAATGGAGATGGGCAAAGCATGCCGGGTATGACAAAGACCACTCACTGTATATTCCTTCGAGAAAGACATAGTGGGTCCGTTACTGCTCAAACCACACTCACATAGATAGATTATAGATAGGGTGAAGTGAAGTGAAGGAAGCTCAACAACACAACACTACTAAATAGTAACAAAGAAAGGAAAAAGAGATTATTGTTATATTAAAGTGAATGTGCCCACGAGCCAAGTACTAGTCAATATGTAACGTAAAAGACTCGCAACTTTTTTTTTTTGCTTTTTTACATTCTTCTACTTTTATTTTTCCCTGTTTCTCTTTCAGCTTTAATTGGTTCTGATCATTCCTCTTTGCCTCACTTGTAACTCTGGCCTATTTGTGTTAGTTTTGTACATATATACTTTCCCTTTTCTCTCCCTTAAAAAGTTTATTTTCTTTCTCTCTGCATCCCCTTTCCACTGTGTGAGAGTGAGAATCCAAGATGAGGAAATAGAGTCCAAACAAAAGCGGTTCAAGAATCTTGCTTTTTAATATGCCACTGAAAGCTGATCATCCTGCGTTTCCTCCACCTACGTCTGCCCTCAATTCATAACAGAATTACATCACCACCCATTCAATTTTGTTCTGTGGTCATGCATGTGACCCTTCAATTATATTTTGATGGATAATCTGAACAAGTGATTTGTGATGAATGCATCTGAAAGATAATAACAACTAACAAGCCACTATGCCAATGAATGAATGCTTTCAATGATAATGTAATGCAACGGCACGTAGGTCACAAATAGAAATCCACTTAGAGGAAAAAGAGCTATTAGTTGATTAGTCAAGAAAGAAAATGTTGTTTCTTTCAAAATAAGCTTTTTGTAAAAATTGTATGAATGAATATGCATGATTGGTTAAGTATATAGTGAGAGTTGTGAAGTTATTGTCAAAACAATTTTTATATAGACTTCACGCATGTATATTATATATTATGAAGTTTTTCTTTTTTATTTATTTTTGTAATAATTTCTTTATACTAAATAAAATTACTAACTACACAATTCTATAATGTAAATGATTGAAGGAAATAAAGGAGATTAATCTAAACACTCTTAAGAAACTCATTAATTTTAATTTATTGGCTTCTTGCTTTATTTTGGTCTTTCACCGGAATCCTCACAAACATATATAGTCGTGGGTTTAACCTTTGGCCCAATGTGATGGTTAAGTAAAATCCTCCCAAGAGTGACAATTACAGAATTCGAACTCCTGACCTTGCACTAAGTGTGTTTGGTTTGACGTTAAAACTGACCAAACTCAAGTTTGAATTTCTCAACCTAATTATTTCTAGGATTGGAAACGTTAGTTTATCACGTTTCAACGCTAAATCAAAATTCTCTCACTTCAATTTCCAACAACTATCCAGCAACTAAAAATAGAGTGAAATTAACTTTGGTTTCTTCTACTTGCATCTCCCTTTCCATTAATTCTTACAACACAATTCGTCAATAAACAAGTCATTAAGAACTCTAGCATGCATGGCCATGCCTGTCTAGAATTCGATCAGCTATTCTATTGAAACATCTGCTTCTTAATTTGCGTGGTTGTGCCTTTTCCAAACAGAAATGATGATTATAATCACTAAATAAACAACAGCTTGTATCCAAATTGGTTTACAAAGTACTAGTATCAATCTTCATAACTAATTAAGCTTGATTATGATGTACAAATCCTTCAAAAAGCAAAATCCCCATTTCCCGTATCACTGTTTTTTGTTCAACAGACTGATCGAATATTATAGAATGAAACATATATAAGAAGAAAATCACACATATATAAAGGTTCTGACAACATAATTAAAACAATACAGATGTATCATGATAATCAAAACTTTACCGAAAGAAAATTAACCCCCGCGGCACCCTCCATAGTCCATATCATATCTTTGTTCTCAATTCTTACTAGTGAGGCCTGTAAATAAATAAGTACACATTAGTAGCATACACATCATATATCCACCCACCAACATCAAACATATATATGATTTGATATACGGAAATTATATATAAAACTAATTAATAAAACATGAAACAGATATGGCATATCATTCATCAACCAAATTACATGTTTGTCGATTCTTGTGAGTGTTTAGCATTTTTCCATTGTTTTTTTTTCTTTTCTAATTAATAATAGCTATAGTTTGAAATGTTTGTTTTCAACGGTTACAGAAATCCTTTGTCACTTTCCCAAATGCTCAGGCAGTGAGTCAGTCAAAAAAGAGCATTTTGGTAACAATCCGACAAAATCAGAGCCTTTTTCCAACATCTGTCCCTGTTTCCATTTCAACCGTTTGTGTTCAAACACCAATCTCAAAGAAGTCAAGGTGCAGTTTTGTAATTATCTTTCAACCCTGTGCCCAATTCCACCTCTTCCAACCTTCCTTCTATTTAAGCACGCACGCATCCTTCTCTCTCACATCTAAACCATCCTCTTCAAATAGTATTTCAAAGAATTCACCTCTCTCTCTCTCTCTCTCTCTCTCTTCCTTCTTTCCTTTGCTTTCAATCCAAGTTCTACTCAATACTCAATTCATTTTGACCCAGAGCATCATCAACAACAGAAAATTAAGTATTCCTCCAATTATGATTTTTAGGTACGTAATTACACCTTTTCATTATCTAAGCTACTTTTGCATTTTCTCTTCATAAGCTAAGTTCATGTCCTGGTGCATGCATGTTCCTAAATATGAACTGACTCATGAAATTAATGGTATCTACAAGTCAATTTTACCACTCATAGCCACCCGTAAAAGCTGCATGATTTTCATTTTTGTCAGAAACAGATATACATATATACATTTCTTTATTTTCTTCTAAAGAATTCAATTCATAGTAAAGCTCACTAATACCAATACGTACTTCAATATATATTATTCTTTCTGCCCATATATTATTTTTGTAGGACATAATACTAATAAGTATTGAACTTATATCACTGATAACTAACATAATTAAAAGGTTACTTACCTTAATCATTTTGTGCCCTTTTTTACAGCTTGGGATCCGAGGAATTAAATCCAAGGCAGATAGAAAACTGATTTTCTGTCAAGAAAATAAACTGCAGGAAGACATGGCTAAAGAAACTCCAACAACAACGTTTTCTTCAAAGTCTCTCATTTTTATCATGTGTCTCTGCTTCTTGTTCATGCTCAACTTCCACTCATCCCATGGAGAAGAACATGAGCTCCTGTTATCCTTCAAAGCTTCCATCCACAACGACCCACTTCACACACTCTCCAACTGGGTCAGTTCCTCTGCCACTCTCTGCAAGTGGCATGGCATCACCTGTGACAACTCTTCCCACATTAACGCCGTGGTGCTCTCAGGGAAAAACATCTCTGGCGAGGTTTCTTCCACCATTTTTCAACTGCCACACGTTACAAGCCTTGACCTTTCCAACAATCAGCTTGTTGGGGAAATCTCTCTCATCAACGCTCCTTCTCTCTCCCCACTGCGTTACCTCAATCTCAGCAACAACAACCTCACGGGTTCTCTGCCTCAATCCTTGTTTTCCGCGTCGTTTTTCAACCTCGAAACTCTGGATCTCTCCAACAACATGTTTTCAGGGAAGATACCAGACCAAATTGGATTTCTCTCCAGCCTAAGGTACCTTGATCTTGGAGGAAACGTTTTGGTGGGGAAGATTCCAAATTCCATCATCAACATGACCACCTTACAGTACCTGACTTTAGCTTCAAATCAATTAGTGGGTGAAATCCCTGCAGAGATAGGCCTAATGAAAAGCTTGGAGTGGATTTATTTGGGTTACAACAACCTTTCAGGTGAGATACCAAGTAGCATTGGGGAGTTATTTTCTTTGAACCACCTTGATCTTGTTTACAACAACCTCACTGGAAAAATTCCTGAATCTCTTGGAAACCTCACTGGTCTTCAATATCTCTTCCTCTACCAGAACAAGCTCACAGGTCAAATTCCTCCATCCATTTTCGAATTGAGAAAGCTCATTTCTCTTGATCTCAGTGATAACTCTCTTTCTGGTGAGATTTCCGAGCTTGTGGTCAATCTCCAGAGGCTGGAGATTCTTCACCTTTTCTCAAACAACTTCACCGGGAAGATACCAAAAGCTCTATCATCTCTGCCTCGCCTTCAGGTTCTTCAGCTCTGGTCAAACAGATTAACTGGTGAGATTCCAGAGGAGCTAGGAAAGCATAGCAACCTCACTGTTTTGGACCTCTCTTCCAACAATCTCACAGGGAATATTCCAAATAGCTTATGTGCCTCTGGAAATCTCTACAAGCTCATCCTCTTCTCCAACTCTTTCAAAGGAAAAATCCCAAATAGCTTAAGCTCTTGCAGAAGCTTAGGCAGAGTGCGCCTCCAAAACAACAAGCTCTCTGGTGAATTACCACCGGAAATGGCCAAACTGCCACAGATATACTTCTTGGATATCTCTGGTAACGAACTTTCTGGAAGGATCGATGATAGAGAGTGGAACATGCCGGCGCTTCAAATGCTCAGTTTGGCTAATAACAACTTCTCAGGGAAGCTACCAGACTCTTTTGGTAGTAACAAACTAGAGGATTTGGATGTATCACAGAATCAATTCTCAGGGTATATTCCAATCGGTTTCAAAACGTTATCAGAACTCGTGCAATTGAAGCTAAGCAATAACAACCTCTTCGGGAACATTCCAGAAGAACTCTGTGAATGCAAGAAGCTTGTTGTTCTAGACCTAAGTCAGAATCAACTCACCGGTCAGATTCCGGTCAACCTCGCCGGCATGCCGGTGCTCGGAATGCTTGACCTATCGGAAAATGAATTATCCGGTGAGATTCCAAAGAATTTAGGAAGTGTGGAATCTCTTGTTCAGGTGAACATTTCACACAACAGATTTCATGGAAGTTTACCTTCTACTGGAGCTTTCCTTGCCATCAATGCCAGTGCGGTTACCGGTAACAGCCTCTGTGACCGTGACGGTGACGTTTCAAGCGGTTTGCCACCGTGCAAAAGCGATCAGAGTCCAACTTGGTTGTTCGTTTTGCTGTGTTTTCTACTCGGATTGGTTGCGTTTGCTGCAGCTGCTGTTCTCGTCGTTTACGTTAAACGACGAAGGAGTAATTTGGAGATGCGAAGAGTGGAAAACGAAGACGGCACTTGGGAGATGCAGTTTTTCGATTCCAAGGCATCGAAAGTGATAAGCATAGACGACGTTTTGTCGTCGGTTAAAGAAGGGAAAGTGATTTCGAAAGGAAGGAACTGGGTTTCATACGAAGGGAAGTGCATGCGAAACGACATGCAGTTTATGGTGAAAGAAATGGGCGATCCGAATTCTCTTCCGCTGAGTTTTTGGGACGATATGGTGAAGTTTGGGAAGCTAATTCGTCACCCGAATATCGTTAAACTTGTTGGAATATGTAGGTGTGGTAAGAGAGGGTACTTGGTGTACGAGAATGAAGAGGGAAACAATTTAACCCAAATACTCAACGGTTTGAGTTGGCAACGGCGACGGAAAATTGCCGTGGGGATTGCAAAAGCACTCAAGTTCTTGCATTGTAACGGTTCATGGATCGGTTTGGTTAATGAGGTGTCACCGGAGATAGTTTTGGTCGACGGCAAAGGCGTCCCTCGCCTGAAGCTCAACCCTCCCGGAATGGCATGTTTGGATGTCAAGTCACCCTACATTGCCCCAGGTACTAAAATGTCTATTTTGCCCCTATAATTTTTTGTTAATTATATAGATTGATATGTCTTATCGGTCTTATGTTATGTTATGTCATGGCATGGTGGTGGTGGTTGGATGAATTGTAAATTGACATTTTCAGAGGCAAGGATGAGGAAAGATGTGACAGAGAAGAGTGAGATATATGGATTGGGAGTTATGCTGATTGAGTTGTTGACGGGAAGAAGCCCGATGGATACAGAAGGCATGCAGAATAGCATTGTGGAGTGGGCCCGTTACTGTTACTCAGACTGTCATCTTGACACGTGGATAGACCCTGTGATGAAGGGTGGAGATGCAAATGCAGTGGGATATCAGAACGACATCGTTGAGATGATGAATCTTGCACTGCACTGTACCGCTACTGATCCCACCGCAAGGCCATGCGCGAGAGACGTACTCAAAGCCCTAGAGACTGTTCACAGTACCAACACTTTTTGTTGATGATCAGCTTCCAAGCACTCAATACCTCAACACTCTCTCATTGCCAGCCAATTTTAATTTCTGACCTTTGTAATAGTTTTTTGTCTTCTTTGTTTTGAATTTTCACTTTTTATTTTTTTTTCCTCTTTGATTTGTTTAAAGTTTTTAGCATAAGTAAGTTGTTGATTAAGGGATTGCTAGCTAGGGGTATGTTTGCTTGATATTTTATATATGGGGCATGCTTGACATACTGCTGATGATGAGTGTAAAAGTAAATGTAAATAAATTGAATGTCATTAATAAATTAATTAATTATATACAGCTAGCCTCTAAATATATATGTAGTTTGCACTTCTCAAAAAACATCAAGCAACACCTTTATTTATTTATTTTTGGCCAGTTGATAGACTCTGTTCTTTTGCATGCGAGGGCTATAAATTCAATTGTCATTAATAAATCAATGCTTTTTCTCCACACAGTATTATTTGGCTCTAGATTTTTCTCCAATTGGATGTTGATTTGCTTTATGCAGTTCTCATGAGGTTTTAGAGACGATCATTTTAAGGCATTTGACTCTTTTATTTATAATAAAAAGAAAATCAACCGTTACAATAATTAAAAAACATACACGTTTTCAAAAAAAAGTATGGTATTGTTAAATTTTATTATTTTAATTTTTTTTCATTAATAACTATAATTATTTAATTTGACTTTTATTAAAGTTATCTCTCTCGGTTTAGAATAGTTTAATCCTATTTAATAGGTCTCAGTACTCTCACTCTCTGCCTTATATGAAGTACTTTGAAGGAATTTGGTTTAAATTAATTTACAAAATAACAAAAACAGAGTGTAGTATATAGGAAAAGGAGTGGAAGAGCAACACAACACTCATATTGTGAATGGGTGGGACCACATTATATTTATTCACCACGGGCTTTATGATGTTTTTTGTCCCATTGTGGAATACTTTATGCAAAAATTTGCCAAAGAACAGCCAAAAAAACCAAAGCAAAGGAATTTCATATTTTCATTCATCATACCACTAAGTATATATGGAATCACGCAACTTAAAGCTGCATGCAGAAACTCAGTTTGACAGTGAAAGAAGGAAGTCAAAGAATACCTCGATGCACCTATGCTTTAATTTCCACTCACTTCATATCTCAAAAGCCAAAGTGCTTTGTTTGCTTACTAAATATACACAATTTACAAACTAAGTTAACTAAATATACCAGTGCACATTTTGTCACTTTGGGAAATCAGAACATAATTGGTAAAGTCCTACATTTAAAAATGGGTTAAAGGAAGATAATATAACATAATAAATTAATTAACCTAAGGCTTTGAGCTAAGACATTGTGTCACTTTCATTTTTGTGATATGTTACTTGGTTCAATGGTGTTAGGTGTTAATCAATTGGCTGGTTCCAAATGCATCAATGTTTATGTACTAAATTAAAAAATATATATTTTTGTAACATTTGATATATAGCTGCGATCGACCTAATCATGCGATCACATTCAACGTTCCAATTGTCATAATAATACAATCACAAAATCTAACCCGCAGACAGACATTCAAAAGAAACTTTTATTATATATTTATTATATATACAGTGATAAGGCGACGCAATTTTTCTTTTTTGGTTTGAATGCAGACTGTAAATTACACCTTTAGTGATGTTATGATTGTAGGACTGATAAAGGCAGTGATTAGATTTCTTCTTTCTGGTTTATTTTTACTGCTCATGATGCAAGTTTGAATCTATGATGATACCTTCACATTGATCATTACTGTTGTTGGCCGTCTGGTCTCCTTTCATACACTAATAAACTTAAATTATACTGATAGTGTGTTTGAGTTACCTTGAAGTAGATCCGGATAGAAACTATTTTAGTAGCATTTCTCTTCATTTACATTTAAAAGTTAAAATACACTTAATCAATCACTTTTTTTGTGAATTGTTTCTTGCTATGTTAATTACAGATATGGGTACATGTGCCAAGTTTGGTGAATATTTGGTTTAATATTAAATAATAATTAAATTCAAGAGTTTAGAATTCTTAAAATAATTATTTATAGTATCGAAAACGTGAATTTATCAACATTCCAATGCTCAATTAAACATATTATTTATGTCCAAATTAAATGTGTTTCTTGAGATTTATTTCTTTCTCGTGATATAATAAAGTTACTATATGCATTATATGGGCTCAATACAGTTCTTAATTGGATTTGGGTTAGTGTATGATGAAGCATTAAAGGCACTCCACTTATTAAGTAAAAGTAGTACATTGGGGATCTTCTCCACCAGGCCAGACCATAAACTTTCTAGTGACCCACATTCCTTCCATGTTATGATGATAGTGCTAAGAGTTCCCTTTTTTAATTTAATTTCCCTTCTTCTTTTTCCCTCCTTTTTGTTTAAACAATTTATTTTCTCATGTTATGGCCTCAAAGTAATGATGGTAGTGCAAGAATCCTTTTCTCTTTTCTTCAATCAGAACTCTTGGAGGGGTTTCCACAGTTAGAAGATTCCATTAGTAAAGATGAGTCTGAGCATAAAAATATAAAATAGCTGACATTATGAGGAGCAAACCAGCTCAGTTTGGCTGGCATGGATATGATCTGCTGCAATGTTTTGTTCTTCTCAAAAGCCCCCCAAGTTTTCAATTATAGCCCTCGGAGACCATGCAAAAGGTTCTTTGGCTTCATTCTTTCAAGTCAAAAAAGCCCCTTTTTCCTCTGATTAATTGTTTTTGTAAAGTCTTCTTCTTTCGTTACCTTTGCTAGCCTAGTAGCAAGTGTTTGAAATTGTAATGTCTTCAACATTTTCTTCTTTTCCTCATCCCCTCACCCTGTTTACTTTGTAGATCAGAACAGAACAAAAACAAATTTCATGTTTGCTAGCTTCTCTCATAAAAGACAGCTGGCTTTTGTTTTCGAACTTCAATGTACTTAATGATAATATTGGATCCACGTGCAAGTACCCATCGGATAGTGCACAACCCCCCACTTACTTGACACAATTCATGGACTTCAAAGTAGAGATCAAAAAGGGTTGCCTAGTGCTATTGACCAATGCATTAATAGAATAGAAAAGAAAAGAAAAGTTCTAGTATGAAAGCTATTGGCATTGTTAAGCGTGAAACCAACCATTGTATGCAAAATGAAATTAAAGGGATATATATACTCTTGGAGGTAGCATTGGATATTAGTTACAAAGAGAAACTCTGCTATATATATATTTTGGTTTAACCACGTATATTCTTTATAGTAGACAATACTATGCTCTAACTAGAAACATTCACATCATGGTAGGACTAGCTTTCTTAGTGAATTTTTTTTTTATCTATAAAACTCGAATCCAAAACCTTACTTAAGGGAGTCAGGTGCCACTTAAACCAACCTGTTAGTAAATTCTGCTATATGTGCCTATGAACTTGTCACCCTCTCTGAATTTGGCCAAAAGGGAATTAATGTAGATAATTTACTATTAGTATTATAATAAGGGGATGATAAGTTAGTGAGCTCATCATGAGTTGATAAATGAACATTGGAATATTTGGAAATTGACTTAGTGGATTAGCAGCACTCTTGCTTAGCCAAAAATGCATATTGTATTGATACGCCAATTATTATGACTTTCACTTAATCCAATGAAGCGAATAAAATGGTTACACATATTTGTTGTGTTTAAATCTGGTCAATTCAAAGTGTGGATATGTAGTTGTAGTCATCTGAGGGAAATGACTAATGAATGTAAAAGATGCTTTACTTTTGTCTGTGATTTCAAATTTATTCCATATAAGACTTTGGTTTGTCTCTCATTCGTTAATGTGATGGGTCAAAGATCACATCAAACACTTACCACTCCCAAAAACAAAAGAAAGACACTTTCAGGGAACTCTGGGGTCTATTTCCCTTTCAATTGATAGTAACAAAAGTAAAGCAATGACAAACTATAATGTCCTATTATCCCAAATGTAGGATATATAACCTGCGAACTAGGCTCTCATTAATTCTTTCATGTATATGCCTAACCAATCTAATTTAATTTAGAGAGATGGCTCTGGAGAAAACAAACAAGTACTCCCTCTATTTCTATCTCTTTTTTTTATGCAAAGTTGTTATTATAAGTTACAAAGTTGTTCAACAATTAAGAAATGAAAGAAGCAATTCAGAACATAAACAAACAATTTAGAGCATAATTTATCACATCTAGTTTATAATGTGTTTGATTTATCATAAAATCACGTTAGGATTGTAAATCCAGAACAATTCTATTTTAATTAACATTGGCTTGGATCCACTTAATTAGACGGCATGAATAACTGATGGAAGATTGGAATGAATGTGAGACATATCGCTCTCAACTCTTTCATAATGCTAGCTTGATAAGGACCCCGGCTACTAAAGAGTCATACGCAGAAGGGTAATTCTGAGATTGTTAATTAAATATCAAGTTTCATTTCTAAGTTAAGTGGCAAATTATTGTGTGGGATCTAGAATTCATATATATCAAATGGGGACATGCAAAGAAGTGGTTGCGTTTTTAATCATCTATAACAATTCGTATGCCAACACCTAACTTTTTTTTCTCCATTTGTAATCGGGGTCGAAAATAATTTGTTCTGAGTGGAGAATAATGATTCATATTTCAAACCGATATTTAGGCACCATAAAGTATACAAATCGTGTTTACCAAAAATGAAAATTTAAACATTATGGGAAGTAAATACTAAAGGTCCCTTTCTTTCTTACCCAGAATAACACGTTTCGTCTTCTGTTCACCTCTTATATTGTCCATGTATGCATATGTGAATGTGAATATTTGATTGGTACACAGCTGACAGCACATTTACCACTCTAGGGACATTTTTCTTTTTTTTTTTCCTTTGAAAGGGCTTCAGTTATCTTAAAGAGTCTGGTCATGTCATAATTGAACCATTTCGAGTAAATTTGAAGGGAATGGTTTTACTTCGTAGAAATTAAATTAAGTGTCAACAAGTATTGAAAAGATTCCTTCATTGAAAATGAAATTTTTGACGGTGATGACCAGCACTCAAGGTACGATTTTTTTTACAGAGATGGACAGAGAGAATAGGAGAGTAGACCTTGGTGCGAAAGATTTATGATCAGGATTGGAGAGGATATCAGAGGATGATCTACTGCCAAAGGATTTTAAGGATAACTATAGCATGAAAAAGGACACGATTTGATCATGATTCTATTGGTCAAGCTACGTACAGAATAGAGACACGTTGGAAAGTTTTTACTATGTGGGGAGGAAGAGTTAATGATGTATTTGTTCACATAAAGAGAAACAAGAGTGGTAACTATTTTGGATTTGTTAGGTTTAAAGATAATGAAGATCCTGATGCTAAGGAGGAGTAACCGAGAAGGATATGGATTGGGTCATATAAACTTCAAGTCAATATTTCAAGATTCAGTGTGTGTTTGGACTGGTGTTTGCAAACTTGAGTTTAGATGAACGTGATTTGAAGTGAACTTGAGTTTGTATGAACATGATTTTATGTTTGGATAATTTGTTGCAAACGTGAGTTTAAGAAAATGAATGTTGTTTGAATGATATTTTATAAATTACGTTTGTAGATATAATTACTAAAAAGGACATGTCTTTGTTTTTTATATAGATTTCCATTTTATTTTATTTTTTCGGTGTACAAGGAAAGCAATGGGGTTTGAACCTAGAACCTCATGTTAAAGTACCTAAACTACCCAAACTCCATTTTATTAAAATAAAGTATATAATTGATTTTAATATTAATAAAAAATAAAAATATTTACACCATTTTTTATTTATTTAAAAGTATTAGGAATATGCATGATATTTTAACTATTGAAATAAAACACAGCTTTGTTAAAAGCTTGGAAATAAAATGAAATAACAACATAAAGGTATTTTTTAGCATAAATATTTTTTAACATAAAAGTATAATATTGTGGTTCAGCCACGTCTTCTTTGACTTGTCTATATTTTTTTTTTTTGTGTCTTGAATTTCATGTTTGATTTCACACACTTTGATAACAAGAAAAAATGGTGCCTTCTCAAGAAAAACATGCTTGCTCTGCAACTTTTCTAGCACTCTTATTTGCTCGAATTGGTGAAGGGCAAAGATGACATAACCAACCTATGCGAAAGTGGATTTGATTTTAACATAACGCAAAAGCTAGAGAAAGTTGCATCTGGTGAAACGCGGATTCAAGGGTCAAGACGTGGTTTCCATGAAACTCCCAAACACTAGGAACAAACATAAACTCAAGTTTATTGATACAAAAATGTGGATTTGGGTTGGCAAACGCCAAACCAAACATAGCCTCAGTAGAAAAAAAATGAACGTGATGAAGGTCAAGGAGTTAATGATGGAGTTGTGAAAATGAACGTGAAGAAGGGGTATTATCATGACTGCAACATAGGAGAAGTGTGTTGAGTCTCAAGACTTAAAGAGTCTAAGACACCCTACATTTAAGATTTTAATGATAACAAACTTAAGTAAACTCAGAACAAGTCTTCACGTTAAATTTTAATGAAGGTTTGATATTTTAGGTAAAGCAATCAATCTGAAGTACAAAGTTATCTGAAGTAAGTCATGCATCTGAAGGAAGGTACGATCTGAAGTAATCAAGGCATCTGAAGCTCAAGGCGTCTGAAGATGTATATGAAGTCAAGTTGTCTGAAGACAAGGCAAATTTGACGTGGTAAGTCAAAGTCTGAGTTAGACTTAGGGAGAGTGTTATAAAATAAAGAAGCCCCACATTGATATAATATAAGAGAAGTATAAAGTGGATTTAGAGTTTGGAGTGCACAAGTCCAGTAAGCTTAAAATTTTGAATAAATTTTTTTGGATAAAGTGACAACTCTTAAGCATAATCTCATAAGAAAACACCATCTCAATCTCCCACGATCTAAGACTTGGATAGATCCATACTAAATCACAATGATTTCCTGTGCCTTCACACAAGGATGGATCCAAATGGGGCATGTGGGGCCTTGGCCCCCTCCTATTTCAAACATAAGTAGTAATCCCATTATATAAGCTACTAGACTAATAAGGTTAAAAGAAGAATGGGGTGGGGGATGGGGGTGCTGATATGGTGGGGGAATAGGAGAAAGGGTGGTTAGGGAAAAATGAAGTTAAAGAAAGGGTAGCGGTGGGAAAAGTAAAAGAGGAGGTGAAAAAAGTACCACTCAGTTAGATGTCTCTCTCGCTAGTTTTGGGATATAATGGATACCATACCACTATACTAATACTATTGAATATTGATATAAAAGGAGGAGGAAAAGTGATATGCACGAATATCCGAGAAGCATAAAGCAAGCAAATAAAGAAGCAAAAAGAAATGGGACCATAGATGGATCCTGGAGCCCACAAGAGTATTAATTTAATAGTAATAGTATGTAGCATTCTCCAAAGTTAAAATGAAAGGGTAATTAATACTAATATTGCATTGCATTGCGCTCTACTTTCCTACATCCTAACTTGCTCTCTTTTAATCTATCATCAGATCAGACAAAAGACCAATTGATGAACATAAAACAGATGCAATGAGCTGATTCTTCTTCGTTTAGCACTTTCCATGCTACTGCTCTCTCATAGGATATTGGCCTCCCCATGCTTGACAAACAGATCCCACCTTGAATACACATGAAACCCTGAACCAAATACCATTGTTACAAATGAACAAGTGAAGTCAAGGATATATATAATAATACTATAGTTTTTCTTCAGTCTTGTAAAAAGCACTATATATGTAGTATACCTGCTGCATTATCTGGGGGAACTCGGAGCACAGAGTTTTCTTTCCATTGTCATCAAAGATTTTTTCCAGGGTGATGTCTTGAAGAGCAACCAGGGTTGTCTCTAGCATGTCAAGTCCAGCTTGATTTGCAAACGTGAAAACAGGTAATGCCTAACAAAATCATATAATATAAGTTATTATCAATATGGAAGAAAGGGGAAAACAAAAAGAGGATAAAATTAACTAACACAATCACAAAAGAAATAAAGAAGGACATAAACTCATGAAAAAACTGCAAAGAGAACACTTTTTATGATCAGAATGTAGATGATAAAAGAAATTACCTTCAAAGAGCAGCACAAAACTGCATCTGAATGATGCCAAAGGGATTTGAGAATGGACTCACTGCCTTCACACTTTAGTAATTCTACTCCTAGATAGAACCTGCAAAAAATGTCAACATTTTAAATACATTGGACACTTTTGCTCCATAAACTGTCAGTATTTGAAAAACAGAAGGAATCAAAGAAAACTAAGAGTTTTATTGATGTGCTCCTCCTTTAGTGAATGATATGTTAGTGTCTGGTTTCAATCAAAACCACATTTCAAACGTAAATCCAGACCAACTAGACCAACTGCATCTGGCTCGGATCCTCGTTTGTAATGTGATTTTGAGATAAATCAAACACGCTATAATAGTAGCGTTGGTTCGGATCCACGTTTGAAACATAGATCCAGTGTAAACCAAACATGCTTATAGTTTAGCATGGAATAGTTGCAGTTATGCATAGACATACCTATAGCTGTTACAGATCCAACGAGCAAGTGTCTGTGCCTCAGGAGTGCCAGGTGGTAAGTTAAAAGCATTGTGAGAACCAAAACGCGAAGGAGAGAGTGCTAATGAAACCCTCTGAACAGATGCAATAATGCTTCGGACATATTGTCGTGCCATAGTTGCTATATTATCTTGAAGATGGACTTCAAATGCAAACTGGAATGCTATTGTCATTACAGATTTTGTGCTCCCAGAATGACCTGAATTGTCACCAGATGCTTTGTTTGCTGTGGTTCCAACATCAAGTGCAGAAGCAAGATCAAGTGTACGGTTTGGACTAGCACCATCCTGCATGATATCATACATACATACATAACACAAATAAATCAAAATCCTTACTCTAACAAGAAGGGAAAACAACATAATCAAAATTATATGTCAAGCTAAAGACTTGCCGTGCTAGAATCAAGAGGTATGATGCGAAAACCAGAAGGTAGAATGGGTGCATCATCAGAGAAAGATGCATCTATTGGAGCAAAAACAAGTTCTGCACTGGTGCCAACTGCATGCTCATCCACTCCACTACAAAGCTGTAACCAGAAAGACTGTTAGTTATGGACTATATGCAGATACCATAGCTATTAACACTTGTTTATACTTCATATATGGATCCTTAATTCCTTACTCTAAATATTCCTATAAGGCTATAACTATGTGCAAATCCCCATTCCTGATATGTGATGCATAATGCATCTTATTCTTTGGAAATAGTAAAAGCCAAAGATGATTAGCTAGCAAAAGAAGAAAAAATTAACTAACATTATATTGCTAAATAGTTAATGGAAGTGTTTTCTCTTTATTAAAATTATAGGAATGTTTTTCATGATTGCTAGAAGGTCAAGCATCTGGAAATGGTAATTTTCAAAAGAATGGTTTTGAAAAATGTTACTTACTTGCAAGAGGAAAATGTCACCAGGTATAGTCATGTCATCCCTATAGTAGCCCATGTTTTCAAGCTTAATCACCTCCATGAACTGTTTTAGAGAGGAAGTGTCAACAAGTTTGCAATACATCCAAAGAGAAAACCACAAGAAATTAGGAGCAAATAACTTGCCTCTTCATGCTCAATTGTGTGAGCTAGTGGAAGAATAACCTGACCCCCAAAACCTCCTGCTCGGGCCCCTGGCAAGCTACAGGGACCAGCTTTAATGGTAGCAGCTGAGTAAGCATCAATACTGCTATCTGCCCATTCTGATCTGTGTTCCCTCAAGAATCTTAGAAGAATAACTGGAGGGACATTCTACAAGGACAGAAAGAGAGCATAAGACAAAAAAAAAAAAAAAAAAAAAACTTGGAAACCGAATACTACTACCAGTCAATGCAAAGGAAAAGCAAATCCTAGAAGCTGTTCTATGAGCATAATCCACAATAATGAGTATTGGAGATTCTTACCTGTAACAACATGGATGCTTTAGCACATAGCACAGAACTGCTAATAGATGGAAATCCATTGTTATAGCCAAGGTTTACTCCCAACAATTTGCTAGGTGATGAATTCACAAGAAGGGTGACATCATCAATGCCATCACTCTCTAACATGGACCAACCATCATCTGCAAACCCATTCACAGCTTCATTAAAGCCCCTGCAAAAAGGGAAGTTCAAGTTAGAGTATGGTAACTAGTCAATTATGCCAAGAACAGTTTGAAGGGTAACAGCACAAACTTGCTCAATCTCTGACTAAGTGCTCGTAGAGCTGCAGGCCTTCTTCCCCATCCTGTAACACTTGGCTGAGAAATTTCTTGAGAAATCTGCCTCAAGTGACGCAAAGCCTGAATGACAATTGCAGGGTTACAAAAGCAGTTAATACAAATTCCATCACTTTATATCTTTACAATTACATCCATTGAAAAACTAATGTCCATATAGCCCTACCGCCATAGTTGTCCTCTGAGCAAGAAGCATTGATGACTCATAAAGTGGGCGCAAAACTTCAGGTACACTCCAGGGCTGATTTCAAAGAGAGCCAACAAGTCAGTTCCAAGTTATCAAGCACTAAACAAATTTGCTTTATTTTATAATGAAAGGTATCTACAAACCTCTAAAACCATATGATCAACAATATGAATAATGGATCCCCCTCCTTCACAAGGTCTAATCAGGTATCCACTTGGCAGCATGTCAGCTCTAACAAAATGCTGCACTGGGGGCATAGCAGGACCATTCTGAGTGTTGTTAAGTGATCTTTCACAGACCTGACATTGTTAAAATCATCAATTAGCTTTAGAGTTTAGACAAGGATAGAGGAAGGGGTGAAAACTGAAAACATGAGAACTTGACTTAGAACAACCATGGGTAGTAGAAGTACATACCACAAGACTACCATCCTCCAAAAGTGATGTGTAGCGCAGCAACCAGAAGTCACGACCTGGTGCTAAAGTTGTTGGCGCATACAACTAAAAAATATGGCAAATTGAAAAGTGTATTTAGCAAAACTACCAAATGAACTAAATTATTAAGACTTAGGACTAAGATGTTATATTAGCTATATATAGTACCTGCATGTAAAGGAGTTCAATGGTTCCTCCATTTCCAGTGGACATCACATTCAGAACATCCACAGTTCGGCAATCACGAAACCATGATAGCCTATCTTTGAGGATTTCGGCAACCTGATACATAACATTTCATTCAATGCCTCCCCATTTCAACGTGATTGGTGTTTTTAGAGTATGTTCGGTTAGCATTGAAATGTGTCAAACTCATGATTACAATGCTAAAAATAGTTCTCTTGAGAAATCTAAACTTGAGTTTGACCAGTTTCAATGCTAAATCAAACACACACTTAATATCATACGGAAAGGAAGGAACTTACCCTGGCAGGTTCAAGACCCACAAGGCCGCAGGCACGTGCAGCCACTCCAGGGCAACCATGAGAAATTGCAACGATTCCAATGGAATCCGGACCAGGCTACAGACATTGAAAACAAGAAGATTTAGATCACATACTTAAGAATAAGAAAAGAAGAAAGCAGAAATTTGGTTTCTAATATATTTCCTTAGCCAAAGGACTATACAAGACCAAAGAAATGTCATTCAGTTTCCACAGTGACTTGAAAACCAAGTTAATCATCTGACATGTGCTTTGAATTTCTTGTGGGAATTATAGAATCATGTTGTTTGATTGATGCTTCAAAAGAAAATTAATATGATAGGAAGGAATAGTTAGTATATAAGAAGAAGTAACAGTAGAGGCTGATTAGTGAATAACCCTGGAGCTGGGGCTGTGGTCCCTATTATTAGAACATGAAAAATTACAAGAGGAAAAGGATGGGGGAGTAAGGAAAAAGTATAAAAGAGAGGGGAAGAAAAAAAACAGTGAGTTAATAGTATTACTTATTGTGTTGTGTGCAGTGATTGTGATTGAGATGATATGCTTAACAAGTTGGTTGCTTAATAATGGAATGGAATCAACAGTTAATTAAGGGAGTGAATGAAGTAATAAAAATAAAAGTGGTGGTAATGGTAACCTTCATCCCAGGCATTTGGACCCACTCCACAGCAGTTCCAGTGGCCTTTGAAAGAAACTCTGCTAAAGTCTCCTCTGCAATGGACAAAAGTCTGAAGGGTACAGACAAATACAAGGCAAAACAGATGAAAAATATTCCATCAGTACAAGCACAGAAAAAACAACATAGGATCCAACAAGAGATCATAGCAAAAATAAAAAAAAAAACCACTTTCAGTTCATTGTTCACTAACCCTGCAGGGCTTGCATCCCTTGGTGGATGCTGCGGTGTTAGGTGGCGCTGACCGCTCGTTACCACCGACTCACAGCTCGTGTCTGTGGTGGCAAGGGTCGCCTGCTGAAACCACAACAACCCAAAAATAAAAACAGAATATTTTTGCCTAGAAAGATATCATCTCTATTCAAATTTGCAGAATTCACAGAATGGATATAGTGATTTACACCATCTTAGCAGATCCAAATGACAGAGATTAATTAAAGTTAACTTTGGTCTTAGCAATTAGGCCTCTTCATTGATATATTTAATTTCAAGTTCAACCAAACAAATTAGGAATGACAAAGAAGTACTTGATAAAGAAAAAAATTATAAGAGTATTAGATTAGATTAGATAGTATTTAATTTATTACATTCTGTGTCTGTTGGCGGAAAAAGCTGTTCTCATACACGAGCTGTGACACCTGCTTCTGCAATCTGTCGTTTTCCTCCATCAGTAATTTATTCATTGCTGTTAGCTTCCTGTTCACTGCTTGCAGCCGTGACGATTCTTTCCGCTGCTTCTCTCTGCACCTGCAAAAACCAACCAAAACAACACCATAATTACCCTCTTATATAATAATTAAGCCCTTCATTACTTCATCCATCGTTTTTGTGATACAAGAACAAGAGAAAAACCATAAAAACAGGAACTTTGGCACGGAAAATATAAAACTAATTAACACCAATAGAGAAGAGCCATGAAAGTCAGATTTACACAGATCATAAAGCACTTTTGATGAAATGAATGAATTCAATTAAATTACTTTCTTTTTTCAAGAGTTATGTAGATATATATATGCATGAGAGTTGAGTATAGTAAAGTTATTGAAGAAAGTGCTTAGGAGTACCTTCTGTTTTGGAACCAAACCTTGATCTGTTTTGGTTCAATATTGGAGAGAATGGGGCACTCTCTGATGAGTTGCTGGCGGCGAAGGGAACTGGGTTTGGGGCATTCATGGTAGAGCCTCTCCAGAGCTTCAACCTGCTCTGGTGTGTACCTCACATACTTGCCGTTGTCCATTGCCAGCTTGCTCCCATCTTTGCAGGCCGAACTCACAGCCATCATCCCTTCCAAATCCAACCCAGTTTGATTTAATTGAATTTAAGTTTGAAAAACAAAAACTTTAGATTGGTAGAGCTTTGATTACCTATGAGTGTATGGTGGTGGTTTCAGTGAAAGGTTAAGAGGTAGTAAGAGGAGAGAAGCATGACATGAAAGAGAAAGGAAGAGAAGGGAAGGGAATAAAACTGCAAAGGTAAAAGAGGTACAGATACTACTCAGAGTTTGTCTGTGACAGTTGTTGGTTGTATTATATGGATGACAATGGAGGAGAGGTGAAGTGAATTGAATATGGAAAATGTAGTTGAAATTATTCTAATTTTGCGTGTGTGTATAAAGAATGAAAAAGGAAAATGACTAGTGGTGGTGTGAGGGGTAGATTGGGATTGGGACAGACAGAGAGATAGAGATGGGGGGTTGTTGCTTATAAGAGAAAAACCCCAAATATCAGACAGAATAAGGGAACATTTTTTTGTTTTCACATCATTCTCCTTCTGCTTTAGCTGTTTTGCCTCTTGCTTTTCTTGCACTACTTCATTTTGGCACTTTCCAACACCTCTTCTCTCTCTATGAGGTTGTGAGAACCAAATAGGAAAATTTGCGACCCACACTCTCATTCACAACGCGTGCGCTGTAAAATATTGGTAATGGACGTATTGGACAATAGACAAAACTAGATACCGTTTCATCTCATTTCTCTTTCTGACATTGCCATTGCCACAGTGAAAAATGCGCATTGTCATGCTTCCTTCATGTCACATATATATACCTCCCATCCTGTCCATGCTGTTTTAATTATAATTTTTTTACCATATATAGTTCACAGTCACACTTCATACTAAGCTTTTTTGTGCGTTTTCTTGAGTGGTACAAATGAATATATAACTGACAATAACAAGCAATAATTTTTTTTAAAGTAAAATATAGGGTGAGAGAATGGTGTTCCGGTCGGCCCATTCAAGGCAGAGAAAATTTCCTCATCTCACTTTAAGGAGATGGGTGGTTCGAACTTATAACCTATAATTGTGAGACTATATCTTATTTCACTCGATCATCCCTAGATTAATAAGTTACAATCTTTATTTTTAATTTTTTTAACAATGAAGTTAGAAATAGGATGGGTTGACATGCCACAATGATCAAAAGTATGGATACCTCAAACTTAAAATGCCAGGGATTGATCGTCATAGATCATGTGAACTGTATACACAGACCGTATATTTTTTGTTGTCTTCTGATTATAGCACATAGAGTGAAAAAAACAAAACAGAAGTTAATCATTTATTATAAAGCCAATAGTCCTATATGCATACATTCTATTAGTCCAAAAATGTACCACATATAGGACACGTTTCGATTATACAAAACATTCAAAATTATTTTCCCTGATTTATTAATTAACTGCTGCAAGTTAGTTAATCCAACTTGAGAATTATAATATCTAGCTATTTCGGGCGTGCGTATATTTTTATATATGTGTGACAGGAGGGGAGTGAGAGAGTAACATGGTAATTAGTTAAGAAAAATTCATTTCAATCATAATTATATAGAAACGGGCTCCTCATCATTTTTTTTGACCCCATAATTATGTCTGTGTCGCCTCAATATGATATTTGTTGATAGAGTTGTATGCACATCACAGGGACAGCATAATTAGGGTTCTTTGCATGCGGGCTAGTATATATGTATAGGTTTTAATTTCTTGTGAATCACCATTTTGACAAATTCTTTCTACCTCAAACCATGTTTATATTATACACGCACATTATTTAGCACCATGACAAAGTCAAATATACAAAGTATCGCATCATTCTATATTGGCAGCTTCAGGTGGGGAAAAGATTTTCATATACATTATTACTGTACGCGAACTCACTACGTTACGGTATAGAAAAATCGATCCCTTGTTTAAATACTGTATACAAAATGTCCGGTTAATTAGCTTTTATTTTCCTACTTATGGTCCACATATGTATCCGGATTTTATGTCACTTTGGTCAAAATAATTATGCTAAAGTCTAAATGAGTCGTTTCTTTCATGTATTTTGATTTCAAATAGCTTGTTTCTGACCAAAAATGCACTCGTGGTAATTAAGAGAAACTAGAATCCCCGCTCATACGCTTCCAATCGTTGACTAGCTAGTATCCAACTTGAAATTAGTGGTGCAAACCAACTGCACAATTAATAAGCTAATAAACTGTCTAAATTAAGGTAGATTTATAAATATCCATTATGTTAATTGTTTGTTGAAAATTAAATATTAATTTAAAATTTGATTAAAAGTAAAAGTTTCTATTTCATTGAATAACTAAATAAAAATATTAATATTAATATATAATTTAATATAAAAGTTTAAAATATAGTGGTAATATCACAATGTTAAAAATTCACGCGGATTCATCGAAATGAGAACATTGTTTCATTTTTATGAATATAGACTTCAATTTTTTGTACTGGGTGAATAATGATCTCAGCAGCAACAATAATAGAAAAAATAGGCATGGGTTTACACATCTATTTTATATATTTGAAAAAATAGTTATTTTTTGTTCATACGAGGTATTTAGGTGTGAAAGGGAATTTTCTATATATACGTAGAAAACCTTCTTAGTCGATGCATTCAAAATAGTATTTGACATGTGTAAAGTTGTGTTTTTAAGTACATTACTAATATGATTAACGTCATGACTTATGCGTGTGAAATGTTTATTTGAGTGCCGAGTTAGGAAATTCTTACTTATAATTTTCTCATGGAAATATTCTCGTTCATAATATTGAACTTGTCTTTTCTCACCAGTACATTCTTATAGACTCGAATTAATGATACACGGATCTAGCAATTGCTTGGACTGAAATTTGTTTTTCACTTGAACTATACTTTCTATAAGTACATATTTAAAACTTTATAATATAGATATGAGGGAATATTTGAATTACCTAATTAGAGGATAAGTTAATGACATTTATTGAACTCAAATTAGATACGAATTGAGTCGGCAGTGAATACACTTCTTTTGAAATTTTGAGGAAATGAAAATTTTTTACTTAATTATATTTTAAGATATTGATTCAAAGCACGAAAGGCATCCTCTGGAAAATTTAGGATATGGATTGGTCAACACGCTCTTACCAACCAAATTGAGTCTAATTGCAACTAACATGTATGACATTTTGATAATTGTCGTTCAACATGAATATTGCGATTGGCAAAACCGTCTACCCGGCTCGATTGGGACCATCCCGATGCAGGCTAAAAAGAACCGGGTAAAAAAAACACAAATTTAAATAGAGTTTAAAAAATGGTGTTCAAATCCCGTAAAATATGGATTAAATAGGTTGAACTAAAAAAGTTCAATATTAATTTATGCTCAATTTTAAAAAATCAAACTCTACAATTTTACGAGCAGGTTGGAGTTAGCTCTATTGGCCTGGCTCCATAAATAAGGATATGTCCGGCATTTGTGCCACTGGCTCATTGCATCTTAATTAAAGTTTAATATTAAATAATTTTTTTTAAAATATATAACATTTAGATTGAGGAAGAATGTACACTACCCATACCACAATTATTTGCATTATTATTCATGCATATGAATAAACTAAGGTCTTCCTTAATTAGTAGCAGAATGATTGCAATTTTTAGGAAGGATTAGATCATGAAACTTTATACCATCAAATGTTGCCACATAAAAAATATAAGAGCATCTTCATCCCAATTAATGCATAACATAATTTTAAAAAGGAAAAAAAGTAAAGGTTGTTAACGCGTGAGTCTGCGACGACGTTATAAGGTGAGAAGCGAATATGAATATCATGACACGTGTCAAGTTGTGATAGGGTGGGACAGGCAGGGTATGGGACATGGCTGTGCGGCGGGGGATTTGAATATGTTTGGTTAAAAGAAAACTACAAAAATAGTTTGGATGTTGGAATGTTTAAAACAAAACTAGAAGATAGTCGGGTTTGATTGCGTAGAGACGTGAACTATTTTGCAAAGTCAACATATGAAGCTTTATAAATTAATGGACCATTGCTAGACAATATCTTCTTCCGAAAATTCTAGTCTAACCATATTCCCTTAAAAGTATTTTATTGCGCTTGAAAGATTTTGTTGGATAGGATTTCTACACGAGAAAATCTGTGTAAAATATGGATAATCTAGCATGAAGAGGACAATCGGTGCGCTTTTTGCAATATAGAGGAAAAGACAACAAAGCATTGGATATGGGAAAGACAAATAGATGAGGGAAAATTAAAAAAAAAAAAAAAGAAACCACCCTTTAAACATTTATGCTTTCTTTCTACTTGAGAAGAAAAACTTTGATGTGGATGAGATGTCGATAATTTCTTTCTTTCATGTTTCTTAATTTCCTTTCCAAATCAAGTGACACTTCTCATTTATTTTCTTCCCACATTTTCTTTCATTTTGTTTACTCCCTAAAAACAAATGAATCATAAATATCAGTGGATGTGAAACCAAGATATTTTGATTGTCAAGTAATGCTATAACATTGATAGCGTGAAAATAAGTCAAATTGTATGTTAAAGGCCCATGATTTGGCCTACAAAGGATCATTTTCTAAATTAGTGTTTAATTTGCATCAAAATCATGTTACAAATGTGGATCCAAGTCAACGCTATGAGAGTATGTTAGTTTCGATCCATATTTTTAACGTGATTTTGTGTGAAATCAAACATACACCCGGATTAAGATTTTTTTTTTCATTTTTTTAGCTAACAATGTTAAGTTTCAAGCTCTTAAAAAAGCTTTTTAGATTTAACGGGCCAATATATATAAATAAAATAAAATAATGTTACAATAATATTAGTATTATATTAAATATGTATTTTTAATAGGAATAAGAGTATATAACCATTCTAAACTTTTACTTTTTTACATGTTTTTAATATTTAAAACACAATATTGAAAAATTGATATTTATTATGTTAATTATTTAGCTTCATATTAATGAAAGGACCTATTGCAATAATGATAAGAGTTCAATGATTAATTAGAACAAATTAAAAGTTCATGGTGCCTATTTGCAAAAGACCAAAAGTTCAGGGTGACTTTATGCTCTTTACCCTTTTTAAGATTTAAAACATATATTTACTGACCCATTTATATAAGGACTTAATTAGACTTGTTAGCTTGTATAAGGGCTCAAGCTTACCATCTGTTTAGAAGTGGGATTGATTTGTTAATCTAAATTAGAGCTTTAAAAGGATTAAGTCATAAAAATCAAGGTTGGTACATGTATACCTAGACTTAAAGTGAACATTTTTATTTAAAATTTATCGTTCAAATTTTTTTAATCCAAAATTACTTACAAAACATTCGTATTCAAGTTGATTTAATTTTTTTTTCAATTGATAAAAAAATTAATCCATTTAACTTTTTGATATATTGTTAAATTTTTAGGAAAGATTTCATTAAGAGTAAAATTTGATTTTGATTTTATAAAATAAGCTAGTTTTTATTTTGGTACTTATAATTTTTTATTTTCACTTACATCCTCCCAAAATATAAATAATTTTTTATTTTAATTTACATCATTTTATAAAATCTAAAATTTTGAAAAACGTTATTACGGATAAAAATTGCTCCCTCCCTCCGGTCTTATTTATAAGAATCATTTTGAAGGTGGGTCTTGGTCCTTTTTATAAGAACTTTTTCAGATTATCTCATGCATTAATTATTATTTGACAAAAATACCCCATTAGTGGAGGTAGGTGAGTAATTAATTAGTAGAGAGAGTATAACACAATTGAGTAGTTAAATAGAAAGAGAAAGATAATAGGTCTCAATAAATTCAATGGTAGTTTAGTAAATATGACACACATTCATGACAAATTTATTGTAATCAACTAAATTAACCAACTTCCTTAATCCGTGTGAAGTAGTTAAAAGGTTCTTATAAATAGGACCGGAGGAAGTATTACGTAAGCAAGTCTTTATTACATGGTAATTTTTTGGCTTATCACTTTACCAGCAACAATATTTTTTTTACCCTTTTTATTAAATTTAGTTTTGAAAAATTCATTTCCCATTAGTTACTAAAATTGTTAAAATTAATTTTAGCACACAATGGTATGCTTTTAGAAAAGAATTTAGTTTTCTTATGGAACAGTTTGGATGCATTTTTGCAAAAGATTTTTAGGTGAGAAAAATAAAATGAATTAAAGTGATTAAATGAATTTAACTTCTTCATAAGTTGAAATTAGTTTTTGTAGCTCATATTCTCAAAAAAACTCTCACATTTAACTCTTCCATAAGTAATTAATTTCAACTTATGAAAAAATTAAATTCATTTGACCTCTATGAGGGCTTGTTTTTAATTAAAAAAAATTAGTTATTTGTCCCTAATACCCTAAATTTATTTATCACGTAATTATTAACGGTTTATTTTTTAAAAAAATACTTATTGTAAGTGATAAAAAAATTTGGATATAAAGTAAGGGGTTTTTCAAGTATATTTGGGTTGACCCTAAAAATGACCTATATTAAGACTTGTGTGATCGAGGCCGTTAAACTTAAGATTTGATATTTATCTAACTTATTTAATAACCTAATCATTGAGCACTGAAATTTATTGTAACTAAAAAATTATTGAATAAATCAAATTACAACATAAAAACTTTAATTTATTCGCAATAATTCTAGCTTAGATTTTTTTTAAAAAAAAAAATTGCTGTACTCTTTCGGGCTAGGAGGCTCCACTTTTTTCATTTCCATGTGTATGATCAATTTGGTCAAAATCCTAATTAACCTCGATTCTCCTCTTACAGGTCTTTCAGGGTTGAATTTTGAGCAATTGTATATGTTTAGCATGTTAAGCATCAAAGTATATAAAGCATCTTTCAGGTAAGTTGAAAGCCAATTATAACTCGCTTTACAGCCCCAATTACAGACATAAATACACCTCTTCCTTTTTTCCCCAGGCCATTTTGTTTTATTATATGATATGATATAATATAAAAGGTGCCATTCTTTTTTCTCATAAAATTTCTTGCAATAAAAGAAGACCACCAAGTCAATGCTTTCACCGAAATTGAATCTGCAAAGTCAATAAAAAAGGTATTGGCCCATATGGAAGTAGCAGGGCTTTCCTTCTTTTCTAAACTTGTCCACTATGGGTTAAAAAAATTACTCGCATAAATTAAATAATTGGATTTAAAGAAGAGGGAATAATGGCGTATCAGTGGAAGTGGAGTCTGATTCTTGGACATTCCGCATTCTAAGATGAACTAAAATTACGCGTCCTAAGCATTTAATTAATCAATGATCTTTAATCGACGTTCCGCATTTTGTGTTCCAATAGTAGAAATAGATTAGCTTCTAAATGACCAATAAAAAAGAGAAACTTAAATTGCTTTAGTTTGGATAATGGAATCAATCAAAGTAATAAAGTCTTAATCAGCATAGCTTAAAAGATAAGCAGGCAGTACAAGGAGGACCCATCAAGGGACGCCAACCTCATCACTAACACCCAACTTTTGTTTTTTTTGTCTATTTTTGTTAGTAGCAGTAGAATTCATCGTAGTAACTAGTAAGAATTAGAATAAAACATGTCAATTGATGCGGAGAGGGTGGTAGCAAAAGGGAGAATAATTATCCTAAGTAGAAACTTATTTTTATTTAGTTGTGATTGAGGAGAGAGAAAGAGAAGGGTGTGGCGTGAGATTGACGGGAAGCAGAAGAAAGAATAGCTGGGGCCTGGGAGTGGTCCACAAGCACAATTCACAAATATATATAGAGAGAGAGAGGGATTAATGTGGCCCCGCACGCGTGAAGCCCACTGTTCCTTTCCTCGGCACTGCTTCACAGCGTGCAATTTACTCCTTCCCCTTAATCCCACTAGTTCTCCTCTCCTTTGTTTGGCTCTGAGGATAATAAAGTTAGGATTAAAATCTTCTCTAATATTGGAATTGTCCGGTACGAGAGATATAGACACACATATCTTATACCGGACAATTCCAAAAAATGGAAAGAGTCCGGTTCCACAAAGTTATGGTTTTGTTATCATCAATCAATTAAATACAATTATATTTAAAAAAATCACTTTTAAAATGCATATTATTTGAAAATAAAATTAATTCAAAATTAATTCTATGCCCCTTCATCCGAAAGTGACTTTTAGTTCAACGTTACCATAAACACTTTAGTTTATCATAAACACATTAAAATATAAATTTAGGCAACATAAATGTGAATAAGGTCTTTTTTATACTGGGTGAATAAGGTGAATAATCAGTGTAGATAACTAACTTTAAATAAAATATCGTTTTTGAAACACTAATAATTTTGAAAGTGGATATGAAAATCCGCCCAATTCACTTTACAGACAAAATCTGATTAAAAAAACAAACACTTTCTTTTAATTAAATGAATGTGAAGGCCTAGAAGTGTGGGGGTGAGGGACCAAGAAGGGAGGCAGAGGAGACAGAAGGTGTAAGGAGAAGGTGCGACACTAACAGTGACAGTAGATGCGTGGGACCACTGCCAACGATACGCGTGTAGCGTCTTGTTACCACCTTTCGGCGTCTATTGCTGCTCTCTGTTTGCCGCCGATAAATATATACACTTCTTACATCTGGGAAAGAAATAAAATAAAAAAAAATAAAGAAAGAAAGAAAGACATTCTTTCCCTTCTTCCTCTTTCTCTTCGCCAAGCGTGCCACGCCATTTCACTTGTGTCTCACACTTTCTCTTTCCTCAACCCTTATTCCTTTAATTTTGTACCAATACGCGCACCACCACCTCCATTTTTGTTCTTTCCACACACCTCACGTCAACGAACGCACTTCTCATTTCTCCACTCAACTTTCAAATATTTTCATTTGATTAGTATTATTAATTTAAAAATTAAAATTGAAAAATTTAAGATTTAAGTTTAATTACTTTTTCTTGTCAAAAAAAAATTAATTACTTTTTTACTCTCTAATTTAGATTTAATTTTTTAAAAATAAATTAAATCCCTTTATTTTTAAAATAAAATAAATTGATCTATTCATCAATTTTATTCTACCAAAATTTAAAAATTCTCAAAAAAAATCATTTGTTTGATTTAGATTCATATCAATGCAATCAGAGGATTGTTCATTAGGGTTTAGATATATGAACCTAAGAAAGAAAACTATCAATGCATGTTCACGGATCAACGGATTTAGAGAGAGGGTGTGAGAGATTACTCAGATTAGTTAGGGTCGATCAATTATGTTTTATTTTTTTTAGACGTGTGTTGAAAATTGAAAAGAATCTTATACAAGCACATTTTAAAAAAGTTACTTTTTAATTTCTTAAAAAAAAATAATTTGATTTACAATAAATTTGATTTTTCTTATTTGAAAAACTTATCAAACATTGTCAATTCTATAACCAAACAAACACAAATTCAACGTATAAACACTTCAAATTTCTTCTTTTTTTGTGTGCCAACTTTTTTAATAATATTTAAAATGTATAATCATATATCTTATAGTATAATTTTACACATTAGCCACACCCGTCCTTTGCATATGCTTTTTACACAATTTTATACAAATAAAAAACACATTATAATTTCTAAATTGTACGTGAAATTAAAAAGATAAAATATTTGTCATCTTTACTTCTAGATGATTCATTGCTATTCTTAAATCATAATTAATATATTAACAATAAATTAAGATGTTGTCTTCTTGATTTTGTAGTTGGCAGTCACGTTGAAGAAGAGGTGAGGTTAGGTTAACCACATGAAATTAGAGAGCATGCATGTAATTCTGAATAAAAGAATAGTTTCTACAATTGTTAAACATGGAGGGCACAAGCAGCGTAACAAGTCGTTCTTTAACTTTCTTTGCTTTTACCCTACATCCCCAAGCACGAGTTAAAGTTTTTGGCGATATTGGGGATTGGGATTGCAAGGTATATATATAGTAGTAACAAAAATCAATATATTCAATAGTGCTACGGCTACCCCAGCCCCAGGGACCTCAACCTTAGCGTGGGACGACAACCACATCACACACGGGCCCCACTTCCCTTGTCAATCATTCATCCACTATTCTTTTCTAAGTATATCGAAATTTTACGTATTGTCAAACTACGTATTTAAGTATTATACGATACCACTTTTTTCAAAAAGTTATCCTTTTCAACCCACGTTTTCTACCATATAACATTGACATTCTTATTTTGTCAGAATGTCCAGAACTAATTTCTTATGTTCTGTTTGGATGAACTAGACAAGTAAGAAGAAAAATAGATAAGAGTAAGAGTGGTGTGAATTTAAATAAAAAATGTTGTTCGATATGAGAAAAATAAAAAAAAAGTTAGAAGAAAAATTAATTTAAATTATTTTGTTATATAGAAATAAAAGAGAGATTTATAAATCTTTAGAATGATAAAAATGTACTCACGATTATGGTTTTACTTGTTGGAAAAAGAAATGACAAAGGATGTCCAAATCTATTTTCTATCACAACTTAGGCTTTCCTCTCTTCACTTTCTCCTAAGCAATGGGGAAATTTAAGATATGGTGGGATTCATGCAAAGTAATTCACTCCCAACTCTTTTTCTAACCTTACACCAAACGTGATCGATGCTTTGCGTAACTCTACGCAAACTTTTTCTCTCCAATCTCTCTTTCCCCAAAACTCTCGCTAAACAAATAAAGTGTTACTTTTGTCAATAAAAATTACAGTTAAACCTGGTAATTCGAGCTACCCATTCTGCCCCGACTAGCCTAATGCGGGGTAGTGGGTTTTTTGCGGGTCGTGCTAAAAAGCATGTGAATTCTTCGACATTCTAAAATAAAGGTCTGAACTCTATATTTTTACGGGATTTGTAGGCCACAATTTTTTTGCAAGTTTTTGCGAACAAAAGGTTTTATCGGGTTGACTAAAAAGCCCAAGAGTTATTCCGACTTCTAAAATAAAGTCATGGGCCATACATTTTTGCGGACCGACTCAGTCGGACTAGCCCATTTTACCGACTTTAGTTGCAGTTGTAATTATAATTAAAAAACAATTGTAACCATAACATAGTTTTTTATAACTAGATGACATATATGCAAAAGGGGATATTACCTCATTTTAGGCTACTTTTGGTTTAGCAATATAGCTCTACCTATAAATAAAAAGATAAAAAACAAAAAAAAATTAAAGCATATGTGTTATTAACTGTTGTTGGTTCAAGTGGTATGCTTGATTTCACTTAAATGTGGTTTCATATTCGAGTCTTGTTGTGTGCAGAAAAAACCTCATTGGAAAATCTAACCCCACCAAACAAAAAAAACTAGGGGTGATCATGGGTTGGGTCAACCCGACCAACCCGAGTAACCTGACTCAACCCGAAGGGTCTTAACTGGGTCGATTTGGTTTAACAGGTCCAATAGTTTAGGTAGTGTGGAACCCGAACAATTCAAACTGGGTAACAAGTTTAGTAATTTGGGACTCGAAAGACCCAACCCAAACTGAATATATTTAAAAAAATGTTGCAATCATGTTACCCCCCACCCACCCAAATCAAAATCAGATCTCAGTATCTATTCTCACGTTCAATCACTCACGCAATCACGCTACCCCCACCCTTATTCAATCGATCTCAATCTCTTTAATGCAACTTGTTTGCAGATCTACTCCTGCTCTAACCGTTTTGCTTCTACCATGGTTGTTTTGCTCAAGATTTTTCTCCGACGATGAGTGCTTCTCGTATGGCGTGACTCTTGCCCGTTTATACTTTGGCGCCGCTAGTGTGCAGATCTGCTTTTACTCTGATCATTTTGCTTTTGCCATGGCTGTTCTGCTTAAACTTCTTCTTCGGCAATGTTGTGCTTCTGCTATGGCGCAGCTCCTTCTTGGTTCGACTTCGGTGCCGCTTCGCTTCTGGTCAATTTGCTTCTACTCTGTCACCGCTTTTGGTTGTTCTGTTGTTACTACATTGTCTTCTACTTCTAGATCCGACGTCGATCTTCTTCGACATTTTGCTTCTGGTCCGACACTGCCTCGTCCCCGTCTCCAACACTTTTGTCGCTCCTCATCTCCTCTATTTCTACTTTTGTTTTCTGTTAAATCGAACCTCTAATTTTCCTTCTTGTTTTAGTTCCCCAACCCGAAATCCGACCCGATCCGACCCATGCTCATTCGATTCGGGTCGAGTCGGTTCTAGCCCCATAAAATTACTCACACAAGAACCGATCCAACCCAATGCGTGTATGCGGGTTGGGTCAAAAAAGGGTCAAACCTGACTCGTGATCACCCCTAAAAAAAGCGTAGATGTTAATGTTAAGAGGAGAAAATAAAATTATTGCGTTTGGCTATCTAAGAGAAACATAAAAAAAAAATGTAAAGTCATTATCTTCACTTATATGATGTGCAATGAGGACGCCATTACAAATAAGTATTTTATGACAATGGCTTGGAAAGGACCAAGAGCATGCCTGGGATGTAAGGAAGAGGAGTCAAACAGAGGAGTCCATGTTGAATATACACAAGGTCAAAGTCAACATGAACTCAAGTCAAGGTCCAAATTTGAGAACTCTCATTCTCATACAAGGGGATGCTACCCTACACTAAAGAGGATTAACATATTTTTATTTGTTATTGATCGTCACTAAAAGTCGACTCACTAATATATTAGTGACGATATTTTTAATATGTCACCGAAAATATTTTTTATTGTGACAAACACATCGTCACTAATAGTACTACATAACAGTGACAAAAAATGAATTGTCACTAATACAAACAATAATAGTGATGATTTAATTGCCACTATTAAGAGTTTATATATTAAAAATTATCTCCATTATTCAATATTTTTGAACCAGGTCGGTTCAACTTTGGATCGTTGCACCTAACTTGGACATCTTGCGGTTTAACCGGGGAATTACTCGTGAAACTCGGAGTCGGAGCGTTAACTCAGAAGCGGCTTGTGAGTGTCGTGCGTTGCGATGAAAATTTCGAAACCTTGCTGCTGGTGGAATCGATCTCGCGTGCCCATAGCTTGTGTCAAAGCTATTCCAATCCTCACCACCAAGCCAATCACGCTTCTTTGATATAAGTGGGAGGCATTTTATATACTCCCTCCGTCCCTATTTATAAGACCCCTTCTAGAAGAATTGAGTGTCCCTTAATATAAGACCATTTGCAAATTTTTAAGTAAAACAATAATTTTTTCCATACCTGCCCTTCATTAATATTCAACTCTTTTTATTCCCCATATATTGTTAAGTGTGATAATTAATGAAGTTTTACCTACATGCCCAACTACACCATTGGAAAGTGACTTTTGGAGTCTTCCACCATGTCACAATTAATGTCTCTGAAATATAGTGACTTTTAAATAGGGGTATATTTGGAATGCTATTATTTTTTTTAAAAGATCAATACATTAACTAACTTTTCTTAAACTGTGTGAAATGATTGAAAGGGTCTTGTAATAAGGGACGGAGGGAGTATGTAGATAATTCAAAAGGGGGAAACACGTATAAAGCTTCACCGTATAAATCCTTTCTTTTTTTTTAAACTTTTGACTTTTATAAGAAACTTTCATAATAATATGTTTAATAATATTTAATATATCAAATAATGTTATTTATTTTTTAATTATATTTTTACTTAACTTTATGAATGAAATATTAAAATTATTTCCTTCTTATTAGATAATATTTTACCATTTTCTTTTTATTTTTATGTCTTTTTTCATAAGCCTTAAAAATTTAGTGTAAAATTTATATAATTTATATATATATATATCGATTTAATTGGTTCAACTTGTGACTCACTAGTTGAACTAGTAACTCATTAGCCTAATATTCTGACCGAGTCGATGACCGGTCTGAGTTTTATAACATTTTTATTATTAGTGTCAAATACTTTGTTATTACAAGTACTAAAAAAACAACTTTCAATAAAGATAAAAAAATTATATTTCGTGACGATAATTCTATGAAGAAAATTATATAAATGATTTTTTTGTTTATATTTTTATTTTTATTTATAAAATTTAATCCTAAAATTTATATTCAAATAAAATAAATTTTTATTATTTTATCTAATATTAACCTCACACCTCAAGTTAAAAGAAAATACTTTTTGATTTTTTAAATTTTTATTATTACTAAACTTTATTTTAATATCTCTTAATTCTATATTATGAGTTCAAATTAAGATAAAGAAGGTTATTTTAAAAAAAAAGTTCTACTATTTAAAAACATTAAAATAAATTTTTTTAATATATTTTATTTTTATCTTTTGAAATGAGTATGAAAAAAATATGACTTGTAAATATTTTACTATAGAAATTTCAAAATTTAAATGTCTGTAATTAACAGTTTTGAAGTATATTAGTTTGAAATTTATTAACATATTAATATTAACTATTTAGGACTATTTATTATAGAGATGTTTGGAATCTCTAATGAAAAATGACTTGTTACTATTAGGGCCCGTTTGATGGACAAGATATGATAGGATAAGATAGGATAGACGAGTTGGATATGTAGAAACAAGATAAGACAATAGTATGATAAACTCTTATCATATCCTATGTTTGATGCACACTAGGATAAGAGGTGGATAACATTATTTTATCTTATCATACGTTTGAAATGGACAAATGATGATAGAATAAGATATATAAAAATATTGATATGACAAAATTACCCTTTTATAAAATTAAATTAATTTTAATTTTTTACTTTTCAATAAGCATACATGAATAAAAAAATATTATTTATGAAAAAAATATAAATTTAATGAAAAAGAATAAAATTATTCAAAATAATATCAAAATTATCATAAAAATAGGAGAGGGAGAGAAGAGAGAATGGGTGGGGAGAGGACAGATAGAGAGGAGAAGGAAATGTAGTGGAGAGAGGAGAGAGATGAGAGATGAGAGAGGGAGTGAAGAGAGAGGAGAGGGGGGAGAAAGGAGATGAGGGGGAAATAGAGGGAGTGGAGAGAGGGAAACAAGAGAGGGGGAGAGATGAGAGACAAAGAGGGAGAAAAAGAGAGAGAGAAGGAGGGGGTGAGGACAGAGAGGGGAGGGGGGAGTGGAGTGGAGTGGAGAGAGGAGAGAGAGGGAGGGGAGGAGAGAGAAAAGAGAGGGGAACAAGAGAGAAGGGGGAGAGGAGAGAGAGAGGAGAGAGAAAGGACAAATGAGGAAGAATTTTTTTATCTCATCCTAACACTCTCTAACTCAGCTCCCCTCTCAGGATAAGAATTACACTAGGAAGAAATGATATGATATGCTAGATAAAGTTATCATATCCTATTGGTGCAACAAACACATGAATGATAGGATATGATAAAGTTACCATATCTTGTCTCTTATCATGTCCACCAAATAGACCCTTAATAGAAAGTGAATAACTACTCTATAATTTCCACACTAATATGATGTGGAATCACATTTCATTACTAATATATTAATATTAATTATCTGTGACGAATTACTATAGACACAAATGCTTAAAATATCTAGTGATGAATAATTTATCACTAATAATATAAAGTAAATGACTATTTTATAATCGTTTCTAATATAATGAAATTATATTTTGTCAATATTATGATATTACTAATTTTTTGTTATAAATTATTTAAGGCTCAAATATATCAAGTCATTAGTGATAAAAAAAAATGTAACTAATAAGAAAATCAAATGATTGTTTTTATAATTATCAATAATATGATATAAAATTGATGATAAAGTTAAACTTTTTATCACAATAAATTTTTATATGGTCAATAAGTTTTACGTCATCTATGATTCTATAATATGACATATAAATTTGTCATGATTGTTTTATGTTAGTGGCAAATTATCTGTGACATGTAGATTTTTGTCACTATTAATAAATTTATAGTGACGATTTATAATTTGGTCACTAATATAAATATTATTAATGACAAAATAAAAATTAGTCACAAATAATATCATTAGTGACAAATTCTATTATGGTCACTAAATTTTTGTCACTAAAAATTAGTTTTCTTGTAATAGTAAGTGAAAGGGGTTGTCGTATCCACAGGGAACGATACAATGTAAATTCTAGTGGTCACAGTTATCAAGTATGAGAAGATGGTTGTTTGTGTGGATTGCAATAGTAAATAAAGAATGAGATGAGGTTGAGCAAATTACTGGAACTAGGATTGAATTTCATCTATCGCACCCCTTTTGCATTTGAAGCCCAATGATATTCATGAATGTATAATTATAATATTGAAACACAAATTAAAGTTATTTCATAAAGGTCTCCACAAATATGAAATACTCAGAAACAATCTACCATGATCTCCACAGTCGTAAATTGCCTCGGATTAAAGATCTATTTGTTAAAGCTATCAATTCATCATGGTCTCCACAGTGATGAATTGAGTGTTTTCACCAATCAGAATTCAAGATCCCTATCTCTAGGCTCCCAAGAACTCGCTACTGATTTCATAAAACCACTTCTTAGTGCGCCGCATAAAATCATATCATAACTCTGGCACAAAGGCGGAAACTAAGCATTAAGAACAGAATAAAAACACCAATATTATAAAAACAGGGATTCATAAATAACAAAGAGGATCCAAAATACAATTGGGGATTGAATCGATTACATTCAATCCTATGGGAGAGTTTAGCTACTCATGGTAGCCATTACAAACCAATAGAGAGTCTGTCACACTCTTCTCTAGCTCCATATCTGCTCCGCTGTCTCCTCTTCTTTCAATCTTGCTGAAGGTCCTTTAAATAGAACTTTGGAAAGCCCGTTGAAACCTTGTTTGGCCCATTAGAAATTAGGTTTCCGTGTTCCTGCGCTCAGATCTGCGCCCAACACAGATGAAGCGCAGGAAATAGTGTTGAAATTCCAATTCTGCGCTCAGCGCAGGTGGAGCACAGACCTCCGTATCTGCTTTCCTGACTCTCTTCCTTTTTAAGCTTATCTTGTGCTGATCCTATCCTTATTTGCTGCTATCTTGTGCTGATCCTATCCTTATTTTCTACTATCTTGATGCTGGATTTGAATTTAAACTTTTTATCTGCAAAAATCAACATAATCTTTATCAAAATAGCATCAAATTCAAATTTGATTTAAATAATTACAAGAATCACACTTTTAGCCAAAAAGGGGATAAATTTACCATTTTGCCCTTAATAAGTATTAAAATTACATATGATTTTTACATTAATTTAACACTTATCAAATTCCCCCCAACCTAGCTTCTTGCTTGTACTCAAGCAAGAGAACCTTCTGCAATCAAATGAATTCAATTCCCCAATCATGGTTCTCAATAATAAGGAAATAATTTCATCATCTCTTTGCTAGGCAGCTGTCACTTTCCAAATTTCAGATTGATAATCAGAATTAAGTGGTGTTTCCAATACTTAATCAGAACAGGATAAAAATACATTCAAACTTTTTCAAAAGCAGTAACCAAAAAAATAAGTGATAAATCAAGGAATTCTCTCATGCTCACGGGTAAGTGTTTCCCTAAAAAATTTTTCACGGCAGTTGAACAACTAAATTTGATAGTCATTTCTGGTTAATAATCATGCACATGGTAAACCATGGATCAAGAGGTCTTTCTTGGGTTGAAATGAGGCTGGGCTATCAAGAACTCATGGTTTTTTTGGATATGCAAAGAAACACTGGAATAAAGAGCATGCTTGATTTTTCTTTTTCTTGAACTTTCTCTCAATTCTCCATTGCATTCTTGAATTGCATAATTCAGCTGGCCTCTTTTTTGTTTGGTGATTCACTCCTTTTTTTATTAACTTTTTTTGTTTTTTTCTTTTATATTCTTGAGGGAGTGACTCACTTTGCTTGCTTGTGCCTGCTTTTTGTATTTCTCCAATTAACTACCCATTTTGTCAGAATTGTACTTATGTTTTCTATCCCAAGTGTATAAGGGACAAGATATTGATATCAATCTGGCTTGGATGCATAAAAAAAGAAACATTAAAGCTCAAATGGGTTACAAAAAAATTGGAAAAAATTTTCATGGGTTGGTTTTTTGGCACTGAGCAATTATTCCATAAATACAAGCTTGCCTTTATCACTTACATGTTTTTCATGTGCAGAATAAAATCCAAAAACTCAAGTAATAGCAGTTGACAAGCAATGGTAAAAAGTCTCACAACTCACCGACTTTTTGGCTAATTTTTTCCTTGATAAAGTCACCATTGAAATTAATTAACTACCTTGATACATTCTCCTGCACAATATCCTAATCCTAACTGATTATGGATTTAATCACAAAATTCCTTTTTCTTTCCTAGTTCAGTTAATTAGGCTGCCTAGTTTTAAGATTTGAAATTGAATTTCTTAAATCCCTATTCCTAAATCTTAAAAAAAAAATGAAATACAAAACAAAAATCCTAATTAACTAAAAAAAATTAATCCTAAAAAATAAAAGAAAATAGAAAATAAAAGAACGAAAGGAAAGAAAAACACCAGTATCAATCTTCGTCCTCTGTAACCTGTAAGTCCTCATTCTGCTCTCCAGCTGCTACTGCTCCACCTTCCCCTGGATGAATAGGCCTGTCCCCAGGCCACTGCAAGAATGTCCGGAACTCATCGGGCAGCATGTCTGGGTATGGGTCTAGCCGGGTCTGGTACAGATACTCCTAAAGGTGGGAAATCCCTCTGTGGAGGGTGGAGTTCTGCCTGCAGATGTGCTCTATGTAAGCTCGGAGTGGGATGTCAGTTGGTGGTGGTGGATGTGGCTATTGTGGCTGATGATTTCCTCTCTCCTCTATCACCAGGCCCTCCAACTGTGTTGGCGTAGAATTCCCGGACCAGCTCCGAGCCGAATAATCTATCAAGATCAGCTATCCTACGCCATCCGTGTCGGGTAATCTCCATGTTGAACTCCTCATACTCCCCTGGTTTTGAGGTCAACTGGTCTCTCGAGGACAAAATTGCAAGGTTTGAGAGCTTTATACTTCGCAACAGCCTATGCGCTCTTGAATCGCTTGGGGTCGTAATGGGGTTCATCTCGAACTCTTTTCCCCCTACCTTCTCCTCGTGAGCTAGAGCCACGACAAAGGCCAATAGTGTATTTTATACGAGGCATCTGAAAAATTAAACAAAAACAGTTAGTTTAAAGAAACATAGTCAATTCAACGATGCCTTATTGCGAACAATAATTCATGAAGAACATGGAAGCATATAATTAACCAAATTGCATGCAAAATTAAAAATACATTCTGCAAAAGAATCAGTCAATTCACAACAAAATTTCAGTTGCAATTGGTAATGGCTTCATATAAACAGAATATACCTAGTTGTTTTGCAAGCATTCAATCAATCTATGGAAAGTGAAAGTTTAAATTTTTCAAGAAACAGAGCATAACACCTTCAAACTCAAAAACTCACAAAACAACTAGTATTCCAACAAACAGTTTGTTCTTCATATTCCACTCAGCCAAAATCACATCCAAGATAGTAATAATCAACAATATCTACATTTACAATCCTACGGTTGCTATCTTAAAGTTCAAATCATAAAAACAAAGGAAAATGAAAATTTCAATCGATTAAAACTACTTAAAAACAAGAAAACATACCTTGAACTTGAAAGATTAAAAATGAAGCAGGTTTGTAGTCGAAAAAGTAGAAAGAAATGGCTTAGGAAGTGGAGAGATGGTATAGGAGAAAACAGGGGAGGAAGAACGAACGACTTCCCCCCTGTTTTAGTTCAATTTAAGCAACAGCGCATACCTGCGCTCCATCTACGCTCGGCGTGAGTGGAGCGCAGGTTTCAGTTTCAATTGGTTAAGCAAAGAATTTACTTAACAACTTCCATATTTTTCATAGCAAATGGTTCGCCCAATTGTTTTCTCATGAAAAATTGAGGCATAATGCAGGAGATAATACCCAAGAGCCAAAAGGGTAATGAAAAGTATTGTCTCTAGCTCTAACCCAATTCCAGGAGCGAAGTTTAACAAGTTCCAACAACTCACTTTGCACAGCCAATTGATTAGAAAACACAGCCTCGTTCCTAGCAATCCAGAGTGTCCAAATAGTAGCCATCCAAACCACTGACCAAGGTAAGCGATTCTCGTCATCACAATTAGGAAGACCTACAAAATATTCAAGATGAGGGAGACATGAATTGTACAAAATAGAACTCAAACCAAACCAATTTAAATAAAGCATCCAAATGTTATATGCAAAAGGACACTGGAAAAATAGATGTTCAACTGTCTCCAACTCATGTCCACACCAAACACAGCCTCCATCATTAGAATGCAGAATCTGCCTCTTTATTAAATTATCTTTTGTTGGAATTCTATTCAAGATTACTCTCCAAACAAATGCTGAAATTTTTGAAGGCAACAACTTTGACCACAGTAACCTGTGTAGGGGAAATTCTGCAAAAATTTCATCATTAACAATGAGTTTATAAGCTGACTTAACTGTATAAACTCCCTCATTTGAAGCTGTCCACCGCCAGTAATCCATCTGATCATGCCGCAAAAATACAGTGTTGACCTCAGATAATAACTGCATTAATAGCTCTTCCTCCCATTAAAAAGGTTTCTCCTCCACTCCCAATTCCATACACAAACTCCGTCCCTCCAAATAACCATATCAACCACAGTAACATTTTTATTAGTGACTATAGAGAACAATCTATTGTACCTTTCACACAAAGGTGAAGGCCCACACCAAGGGTCCAACCAAAAATAAGTATCCCTCCCATTCCCAACTACCTTTGTGCAAACATTAGGAAACCACCCCTCTTTGACCAATACCTCTTTCTCTATGTTCCATAAACTTACCCACCAATTTGAACCCCTTCCCATAGAATAAGTTGCCTTTATAGAACACTCCCCATACAAAGAGACTAACACCCTATTCCACAATTTACCCTTATCAACTAATAATATCCATCTCCACTTACCTAACAAAGTAAGGTTAAAGGACCTCAAATCTCTAATGCCCAACCCCCATGTTTTTTTCTTTACACACATCATCCCAAGATACCCAAGCAATTTTACTATGATCCCCATCCCCACCCCAAAGAAACATTTTAAATAGAGATTCAAGTTTGGAGATTATACCTTTCAGAGCCTTGAAAAAGGAATGATAGTAGGTCGGAATGGAGTGAAGAACGGACTTCAAGAGGACACTTCTGCCACCAAAAGAAAGAGTCTTGCTCTTCCACTTAGATAACCTTTTCTGCACCTTATGAATAACCAGTTCTCAGGTACTCAATCTTTTTGGGTTTGCACCAATGGGAAGACCCAGATAAACAAATGGAAGAAAGCCAACTTTACAATTTAAAAATAATGCCATTGCATCCACCAACTCTTTTTCTACATTAACACCATAAAGCTTACTCTTATGGAAATTGACTTTTAGGCCAACCACTAACTCAAAAAGCTGGAGGATAGCCTTAATAGCCCAAACATTCTGCATGGTCACTTCCCCTACAAAAATGGTATCATCTGCATATTGTAGATGCAACACTAGAACGGAATCATCACCCACCTTATGACCACTAAAAACATGAGAGTCTACCGCTTTATTCATCAAAGCATTGAGGCCCTCAGCAACAATAATAAACAAAAAAGGGGGCCAAGGGATCCCCTTGTCTCAATCCCCTACCAATCCCAAACTCACTAGATGGACTACCATTCAATAGAATAAAGACTCTTGCAGTGCTTAAACACTCAGCTATCCACCCCCTCCACTTACTTGGAAATCCCATTCTCCCCATGGCATACTGTAAAAATTCCCAATTAACGGAATCATATGCCTTTTCAAAATCCAATTTAAATAGCAACCCACTTCGCCGATCTCTCTTAAGCTCCTCCACAATGTCATTAGCAATAACAATACCATCAAGGATACAACTGCCACTCATAAATGCTGATTGACAGTCAGATATAACACTTCTAACCACCTTTCACAGCCTATTTGCTAACACCTTAGACAACACCTTATAAATACAACCAATTAAGGAGATTGGCCTATATTCTTCCACCCTCTGAGGACAATCTGTTTTAGGAACTAGCACAACAAATGAGTTGTTAGACCCTTTAACTACCTTGCCATTAGCATGAAACTAATGAACAAAAGCCATAAGGTCATCTTTCAACACATCCCAGAAATCCTTGATGAAATTAAAGTTAAAGCCGTCTGGGCCAGGACTCCTTGAACCTTCACAATCCCACACTGCGTCCTTGACTTCCAACTCAGAAAAAGGCAAAGTCAGCATTGTAACCTCTAAATCAGTCAACTGTTGAAAATTTACCCCATCAACTTCTATGTAAACCCCAAAGAAAATGTTAATATTATTTTATATAAATATTTTGTTGCATTTGAATTCTCTAAAAAGACATTTAAAAGATTAAGGCCGAGACAAACAATTATAATATAAAAAGGAGGATACACACAATTGTAGCAAATAAAGTATAAAGTTGTGTTAAAATTTAGAGAGAGAAAAAATTATAACCTTATTTAATTGTAATTATTATTTGAATAAAATATTTATGATATCAAAATAAATAAGACATAAAAAGTAAATAATCAATAAAAAATGTATATTAAGACTAATAGCATTACAATAGTTATCCTATTGCATTTGATATGGATATTTGGGATTAACTTTTTTTAAATAAATATTTATGTTTTCATATTTTGTTTATTAAAATCAATAAGACATTTTTTTTATGATTTACAGGAGAAATGTTAAAAATAATAATTTTTTATTATTGTAAATTGCTTTCGACTCAAATATGAAATAGTTCAACAAAATACTAAGAACAAATAATAAGGAACCATGTTTATTTTTAGAAGTATAATAAAAAATGGGAGAAAAAAGAAACAAAATAAGGTAGGATAGTGTGAAGTAGTGGAGACAAAAATAATAAGTAGAAGAAGAATGGGTAGAGGCTCACAAATTAATCTATATATGAAAAGAAAAAATGAATGGAAGGGAAAGACTTGATCATCCCAATGGTGGAAGTCAAAGAGAATCACACCTCTTTACAAAACAAAGTTAATAAATTGTCACTAAGCATTGTAAAAGTAAATGTCCGTTATCTTAATTAATGGGTATTTACTAAACATGGAAAAAAATATATCAAATAAATTATTTAAAAGGAAAATGACATTATTACCCCTAGTTTGAGTGGGAAAATATACCCTAGGACAACCACAAACTACTCTTCTTTTATTTATATATATATAGATAAAGATAGACGTAGAATTACTTTCATGACTTTGTGAAGTCTATAAATCGGTTTAAATATTTAAACATGATTATAAGACTTAGCATCCTTAAGTTTTAATGATTAACAAATAAGATTATAAAATTATATTAATGATTAACAAATAAGATTATATTATATTAACAGGTTCTACTGAGAAAGGTATTGGTTTGTTGATTATGTTTCAGGATGGAATATTCACTATCTGAAGAAGAAGAGTAGAAGAACACATCAAAAGAAGAATCTGAATCAGGGGATCAGAATCAAAAGAACAAAGTGCAGAATCCGAAGAAGAGTAATCCACAACCAAGTTAAAGACTCGAAGAAGTGAAGACTCAAAGATACACCTATCTGAAGTGCAGCCATCATCTGAAGAAATGAAGACAACATGAAGCAGTCTAAAGATTGAACATATCAAAATCAAGAAATGACTTCTTGAAGACATTGCAAAGTGTAAAGCACATGAAGATCACTCATTCAGTAGATAAAGCTAGACATGTTTTTCTACCTCGATTAAAGTCTTGCATAAATAAGGAAATATTGCAAAGACTTTCCACAATGCCTGCAACAAAAGGATTTCTATAAGCAGACCTACTGCATCCACACCTGCTGCCAATCAGAAAATGATAGAAGACTGAACAGAAGCAAGCAAGAAAGATGATTGAATAAAGAACATACAATTCAACATCTTTATCTATAAGAAGAAGAAATACTAAGAAGAAAGAAACTACAATCTTCTTATCAGAAGAAAGAAGTACTCTGAAGTTTCATCTTGGCAAAAGCAAAAGAAGCTGTCTGAAGCAAAGAAGCTGTCTGAAGCAAAGGAGTTGTCTGAAGCAACGGAGCTGTCTAAAAGACTAGAAGCTATCTGAAGTGTCAATATTCGTCTGAAATATTGAAGCCGTCTGAGATCCGACATGGCACACTCACTGAAGACAACGAAGACTTTTACTCTCTGAAGTATACTGAAGAAAAGTCGTTCTCTACAAACACGCAACGCTTTCAAAGCTTAAATTGGCAAAGTCACAGAGACCTTTCTCGGTACCTTTGAAGTTCATACACCACTGAGGAAATCTCTGCAACGCAGAAATTGCAGCAACAACGGTGGCAGCTTTATAGCAGCACCAACATTGTACTTTGTCAGAATTGTCAGAACACCCAGAAGCGTGTCTCACAACGGATTGAATAGCATTCAATGCTATCTCTAAACGGTGGTATCATAACGGAAATATCATCACCACCAATCTGAAAGAAAGCAGAAGAAAAGCTCAGGAGACTAAGCAGAAGCAACAAAGAAAAATGTTTGAATGAAATATTTTAATTCAAACATATTTTATCATCTGCAAGCAACAGCCATTGAACAAGACATCACACCCAAAGAAGATATGATGTCAGGAGAAAATGAAAAAGGAGTATATACAGAATCGGCAAAAGGACAAATTCAACGGATATCTCCTAATGAGACACTCCTAAAAGAAAACAGAGGAAAGCAGAAGAAAACAAATGAAAGCAGAAAGAAGCAGATTCAAGAGAGAGTATTCGCAGAATTATATCAAGAAACATCTCTCATGAAGAAGAAAATATCAAGTGTCAGAACGGGATCGTCTGAACACTCATTCGCTTAAGGAGAAGCAACCGTTTGAGAAGCTATTACACAACGGCTATATGAGTCACGTCATCAACATCTCAACGGTATTATGAATCATCTTCAAACGACTATATTTCATCATAACATATAAATAGCCTCAGGATTGAATTTGAAGATGCTGCCGACCTATTGGTCAGTCAGACAAAATTGTTGATCAACAGAATCAAACTAGTTAATCAGGCTGAATGCCTTATGGTTAACAAGAGTTGACTTGAGCTTAAGTGGATCATGAAGATGTCAACTAAGTTTGATCAGAGAGTTGGTTCTCAATCAGGCTACTGACTAGCTGGTCAGTTAGTTAGGTTGTTCAGTTGGTCTGTTTGATCAAGTGAGTTGATTGTTCGAAAGGCAATCATGCTGAACAAATGACTATCAAACTGGGTACGGTTTGAAGCTTTGATATACCTTGGTGTTCCTATGATATGGGTGAGAATGTAGCCCATGGAAACTAATGGTTTGAGAACAAGGCTGGAGCATCATTTCACATCTTAGTTAGCCTACTCTCAGAGGATGTATTCCTCATAGAAAGACAGCGATTGTACTTAATTCAAACACTTGTATCACTGTCTATCCTTGTACTTAGTTTGTAATGTACAAGTAGAATCTAAGTTTAGAGGTTCTGGCGAACATCTAACTTGGATTGAGTAGTGAAACTACTCAACACTTTATGTGTCTGAGAGCCTGGAGAGGCTTGGTGGAAGAAAGAGTACTTGGTGATATCTGGAGAGACTGTACTCGTGATGTCTGGAGAGACTGTACTCGTGATGTCTGGAGAGACTATACTCGTGATTTCTGGAGAGACTGTACTCGTGATGTCTGGAGAGACTGTACTCGTGATGTCTGGAGAGACTGTACTCGTGGTGTCTGGAGAGACTGTACTCGTTGTGTCTGGAGAGACTGTACTCATATTCAAGTTTGTATCTGAGTTCAGATAGTGGAAAATCCAGTGGTTGTTTGCCTCTGGGACTGGATGTAGCTCACGGATTTGTGGGTGAACCAGGATAAACTTTGTGCCTAAGTTCTCTTTCCCTTAATCTCTTTATTTCCAGTTTTCATATTTATGTTGGGGATTGAAAAGTATTTTTCATAATAAACTTAACACAACTATTTCAATAAAATGATCTTTCATATGAACAAAACATGAGATGTCTCTCATATCATTTGAAGCATTACAAAGAATGTTCCTTGAAGAACTTATGAAATAATTTTCTGAAGTGAGTTTGGAAAGAGATCTGTTCAGAAATCGGGAACAGACTTCAGACAACCACTAGTCGTCTGAAGTATTTCAGAAACCGTTCTGAAAATAATCTTTGTGATAATCTTCAGAAGATACTTTGAGAAACCTCTGTTTAAAACAATCTTAAGCTTTAGAAGAAACTCTGTTTTTCTTATCTTCCGCACGTTTTAACTATCTCTGATCTTAAGACTTGTTTTGAACGTTGCTCATTTTCATGATTTAAATTAAAGATTTCCAAAAACAATCAAAAAGCTTAAAACACTATTCAACCCCTCTTCTAGTGTTTCCTGTGGTTCTAACAGACGTATCCCTTATACACTTATTTTATAAGCCCTTTTTTCCCTTAGGCAACTTTACCAATCAAATATGTGATTATCATGTAAAGGTTTCATTTTATATTGCATTACATCCGACCACATTTGTTTTTCTTAATTCTCTATGGCTTCTTCAAAACTTCTAGGTTCTCCCCCATCAATAAAGGTTACATAACCATTAGAAGCATATCTTGTAGATGATTGCCTATGCTTACTATACCTCATGAGTTTGACTTGAGGTGGTTCGAGCGCATCAAATGAGAAAAAAGAGAATGCTAAAAATCACTAAAAGGGAGAGTAGAGTGAGTGAGTGGCTCACTCTCCAAGATGTGGTCTCGAAATTATATAATATAGAGAATTGATTTTTTTTGTGTCTATAATATATATTAATATTAATTTTTTCATAAAAAATATTAATTAATTTATATGTTAATTAAAAATATAAACATATATACAAATTAAATAAATTATATAAATGTTGATATGTGTAGGGTAAGATACCATAGTATCCATACCAGCACCTGTACCCATTAAAAAATATGGGTAATTACCCAAACACGGGTCCTGAGCTATATAACGGGTAATTACCCTACCCATTATGAGTAACTTTTGTGGGTGCTCATTGAGTCTGAATCCAATTGTCATCTCTAATATAAATGACACACACACACACACATATTAAGTAATGTCATATCTAATGTAAAAAATGTGATATGTATTAAATAAAACAATAAAATATTTCTGCTAACCTGTGGTCACATATTTATTCACCAAAAAAAATCTTTGGTCACATTAATTAGAAATTCAAATTTCTAATTAAAATAACATTTTCTCCGAACTTAAATATAAGCAAAAAAACACTCACCTATGGTGGACTAAAATATAAGTAAAACTTAACTAATTTCAACTTATTTAATGATATCATCCCAAATTATCTTTTATTTAATTCAAATTTTATTCTCCAACTACTTTATTTAATGAATCATATGTCAATAAAAAATATGTTGACTTAAAATGTAAGTTTTAATAAAATCAAAATTAAATGTAAGGTTGTGGACTTGTGGCAGTGGCACTCACTTCTTAGTGAACGCAAATTTCGGTTTCGGATTTGCAGAGGTTTCATTCAATCATGCGAGTGCGACTATGACGCTGGCTGTGGCAAAATATAATTGCCCATTTGCCCTCGCTCTCGCGCGCCACCGTCATAACGTAACTCATATCATTTTTTTTTTGGTAAAAAACGTAACTCATATCATAAATCATAATCATACCTACACCCAAAATTAAAAGCCAACCAAGAAAAAGGAAACTGATGCTCATTGGGCTGGGCTTTCACTTTCTGGTGCGGGCTCCTCCATAACTCTAGCTTACTGGGCTTCATACAACCCTTTCCTCTGGTCATGAAGCCATGCTAACATACTATCACATACGGTATATATAAATATTAAACTCTATTTTTAAACTGATTTTATTTGAGTAAACTAGCAAATAGACACCCGACTTTTTTAGCGTCATGCAATTTAGTCCCTAAAAAATATAAAACCCCAATATAGTCTCTGACTTCTTACTTTTTCTGTCACTATAATCCAACTGTGTGTTTCCCGTTAATTTTATTTTTACGACGTGTCACGTTTAGTGACACTCTGTCACACTGTTTGTCACTAAAGTATCCACTGTGACATAAAAATGATGCGGTTTTGTCAAATTTATAGCTTGAAAAGCTTCAACTCCAACAGTCATGGGCTTCCCTATTCTCCCTTTTTTCTCTCTTCTCCCCCTTCTTTATTGGAAGATCTCAACAACAATGACAATACTTTAATTCCCCGATGAAAATTAGTGTGACACAGAGTCACGAAATGTGACATGTCATTAAAAAATTAACGAGAAACACATAGTTGGACTATAGTGACAGAAAAAGCAAGAAGTCAGGGACTATATTGAGGTTTTCTATTTCTTAGTGACTAAATTGCATGACACTAAAAAAGTCAGGGACCGATTTGCTAGTTTACTCGATTTTATTTCACACAATATTTTAAAATTTTATAATTATTTTAATAATTTCTTATAAATAAAAAGTTCTTTAATTTTGATTAATATATTTTACATAACATATTAATATATTTATATGTATATAATTGTGTTAACACCATAATTATTTCGATTTGATATCGAAATAATCTTATCTTTCCTATAAGACATTTCAAGTGCAAGATTTGAAGATTGAAGATGAGTTAAGAGTATGGAGAGTCTCAAAGTGGTTATGAGAAATTACCAAAAGGAAGTTATTAGAAGTTGTCAACAGTTTAGATAATTTTTATTATTAAATAAACGTGTTTAAATATATAATTGGCACATGTCTATTAGGTGGCTTAATTGTAAAGATTGATAGTCAGGATTTTTGTTTATAAATATGTGTTTGTATAATGTAAATAGGGTTGGATTCATTTGCTGAAAATCTCTATAAGCCTAACACGTCCATCCATTAACGACTACTGGCAAACGAGATCGAAAGTGTGTGATCCCTCCATTTTATTTAATGTAAGGTTTTCTCTTTACTCTTTTAAATTCATGAAAGCTTCATAAACGAGGAACCTCAAAATAGCTGCACACAAGGTGAGTATAATCCACATACCCACCGACATGCATGGTTATTGTATGGTTTCCTTTCTTCTCCTATTCTTTTGTGGATTCCTTGAATATTTACATGAGTGAATGGTGAGAATAGTTGAATTGATAATATGTTCGTGATTGAAAATTCATACATGATGTTCTTGTTTGGCTATGGTGATAAGATAGGAATGTTTCCCATGAATTGTATATGAACACATGAATTCTAGTTTTGAGTATATGTGCTTATATGATCCATAAAAGACAATTTATGATGAATCCCAAAAAAAAAATTAGGCTTCCACCTGGATGTTATAAGAAAGATTTAGGTAGAGGTGGCAAAATCGACTAACCGACTCGATTCAGGTTGCGAGCTATAACAGGCCAGGGCAAAAAAGCCCGAATTCTGGGCTTAAAAATGGTACCCAAAAATAAAACCTTAAATCTTGCAATTTAACTGGCGCGTTCAGACTAGTTCGATGGGTTTGACCCATTTTGCCACCTGCCACCTCTAGATTTAGGCTTCAACCTACATGAGATGAAAATTATGAATTAAAACAGCACAAGTCTAAGACCATTATGTAATTTGACAAGTTCATAGGGTATGTGTCCCTACATAGTCGGTATGTAGGGGGAACACTCTTTGCTTGACTCAAAGCTCTAGTCAACCAATATGAAAAGTGATAAGACCCTTTAATACGAAAACATATGTTTGATGTATGTGTATAAATATATGGATGAACGTTATATGTTATATTCAAATGTTGAGCAAATTAAATACACATATATTATATGTAATTTGGTGCATATTATTTGCATGCCTTTACACTATATGCTTGAATCTGCTCACTGATACCTAGTTCCTATCTTAAAAGGAGCTTATTTCTTTAAAGAGTTTAATTTTTATATATTGTTAGTGTAAAAAAGTTTTACACTATCATCCAATGATATATTACCACATTATTTAATAAGTACTAACATAACAATGTTCCTTGTAGAATTTTTTTATGGATTTTTCTTAAAATTTTCTGGTGGATTTTAAAATGGGTAAAATATGTTTTTGATCCCTGCAAAATTAACGAATTTTATTTTTAGTCCCTATAATTTTTTTATTAAAACATCATTCAATTTTTTTAACAAATAGTCACTCCTCTCAATTAGTGTGTATCATGTACTGATGTAGCACATTTTCTCTCTCATAAGTGTTCATTAGTGTATTGGTAGCCTGCCCCAAAATTACCCTGTTTTTACCTTTCTCCTTCTTCTCCCTCTCTCCCCCACCCCTTGCTTGTAGCCATGTTGGATTGGTTGAATTAGGTCGTAGTTATTTCATGTCAATGAGGTCAAAATATGGGATTGAATTCATTGCTGAACCACTAGATATTTATGACTGATATAAACTACTTTGTACATGTCTCGGTTCCTTTTAAAACACCAAAGAAAAAGAAAGAAGAAACGCAACAATCACTACAGTGGCCTCGTTGTGCTATGAAGGGAGAAGGAGAACGAGGCACCTGATCAGGCATGGCCACGCCGGAGCCTAGAAGAAACTACAACGGGTGCACCGATCTGCACAGTACCACAACACAACTCACGAGGAGAGAGAGCAGAGCACGTTGTCGGCGTAGCTCCGTGACCATCGTCGCAGTCCCGAGCGTACACAGAGAGCTTCGATGCAAGTTCATGGTTATAGGGTGTGGGGGAGAAGAGGGAGAATACACTCATGGACATTTAGGAAAAAGAAAACGTGTCATGTCAATACATGACACACGTCAATTGAGTGAAAGGATTAATTGTAAAAAAAAAAAAAATGGGAGGACGCTTTAATAAAGAAATTATATGGACTAAAATCAAAACTGGCTAATTTTACATGGACCAAAAACATATTTTACCCTTTCAAAATTCATAGGAAATTTCGTTCTGATTCAAAAATTTGTGGGAAAATTCCTATGGATTTGTTTACCGCACAACAGAGAAATTTCACAGAAACATTTCCATGTAAAAAAATGGTGTTTTTTTTTTTGAAAATTTACTATAAATGTTATTTTAAAGAAAAAAAACGCAAGAAATTTCCGGAGAATCTTTACCTGGAAAAAATAGTAGTAATGGAGCTGCAAACGTGACTTAACGATATATAATTCATAAGAATGACTAAAAAGATGTGATTTTAAAAAATGGAGGATCAAAACGATGAAAAAATAAAAAAGGGGCCAAAAAAAATTTCGCTATATTTTCAAGAACTAAAACATATTTAACTCAAAAAACTGTTAGTAAAAAACCAACTTTCTATATACTAATTTTGAGACATCTTTTAATGAGAGAGACACTCACTTTCTCAACTAGAAAGCCACATGTCCTATATTTTTTTATATTTTCTTAAAATTTCATTTGAGTGTATTATTCACATGCCTTTGTCGCAAAGATTTTTTATTCAACATCCCCTTAAATTTCTCAATCTCTTTTTTAAATATAAATATTTATGGTTTTAGTCCTTAATCTTGTCAACTCTCTCTATATACTTCCTCCGTCCCTATTTATAAGATCACTTCTAGAAGAATTGGATGTCCCTTAATATAAGACCCTTTCTAGATTTTTAGGTAAATTAATTATTTTTTTCATATTTGCCCTTCATTAATATTCAACTATTTTTATTCCCCATATATTGATGAGTGTGAATAATTAATGAAGTTTTAAACATATGCTCAACTACCCCATTGGAAAGTGAACTTTTGAGTCTTCCACCATGTCACCATTAATGTTTCTAAAATATAGTGACTTTTAAATAGGGGTATATTTAGAATGCTATTATGTTTTTTAAAAGACCAATACATTAACCAATTTTTCTTAAACTGTGTGAAACGGTTAAAAGGGTCTTATAATAAGGGACGGAAGGAGTATTAATTTTATGACCTCACTTTGAAGAGTAAAACATTTACTTTCCGTACTCTTTTAACTAGAAAACCACATGCCATTTTTTAGATTTTTTCACACTTTTCATTCAAGTGTGTTTACTTTTTCATACACCTGTCTTGCAGAGTTTTTTTATATTCTCTCAGATATCTCTAAATCTCTTAAAAAAAATATATTTTGAAATATAAATATTTACAATTTTAATCCTTGATCCTATTCCAAATATTTTCATAATTCAAATTTAATTTCTTATTATTAGCTTCCATTAATATATAATCTCAATCAATAATTATAACTAATGATTACATTTAAAGATTTGAATAATATGATAATAGATTAATATCTCAAAATTTAAACTATATAAAATAATAATATAATTTTTAAATTATATGAAATACTAGAGGTTAAATAATATAATTGGAATAATTGATTTTTATGAATTAATATCCGAATTCAAAATAATGATCCTTTAATATATATATATATATATTTATATTTGTGTATGTATAATTTCTAAATCAAATTAATTAACTCTTAATATTTATATATTAAACTTAAAATATATGTATAATCCAACTAATTATACTATAATATTTTGATATCAAATTTAAATTATTCCTTATAAATTGAATATATTTTTAATATTGAGGAGGGTTCAAATTACACCGGTGTAAGTTACACTAAGTATTACACCGCTAATAACTACAAATCGAATATGTTTTTCAGTAATCCAACCGTTGAATTATGTTTATTTATCATCATGATTATATGTGTCAAATTTCGTAAAATTTTGACACTAATAACTTGATAATTAAATGGTTGGATTTTTTATATATTTCAAATGTATATATAACGTTAATCTTGAGACATCTCAATGACATATCAAATAATTTTGGATTAATGTAAAATTTTACATGTATGATCTATATGATAATAACTTTCAATTCAACGGTGGATTATTTAATACAATGATTCGTTAAAGAAATATTCAGCGGTATAACACTTGGTGTAACTTACACCGGTATAATTTGAAACCTCCTCTTTTATATTAATTTCAATATATATATTAATTACACGTGATAAAATACCAGACATAATTAAATTGTGATCTTAAATATACTGTTTTATTTTTTGGACTAAATCTTAAATATACTGTGCCCAGATTGATTCGAAGCTTCGGCAGCAAAGAATCCAAGATCAACTACTATTTCAATTTCGATGTGATATGCTTGAAGATCCTGTGCATTTGCCAGGACAATCCAATAAAGTGAAGATTGGGTTAGGCCTACTTTAAGCCTACTTCTGGGTGGGCCTTTCCCTTTCTCTGTTCATATGTCGTATTTTTTCTTGGGTAGGCACACATATTGTATTTAATATTAGATTACTTGAGTAAAACATCATTTTAATCCTTTAAAGATATAGGATTGGCCACTTGAGTCATGGAAAGATGAAAATATAGATCAATTTTTTTTTTTTTAACATTTATTTAGTCCTTAAAAGGCATTAATATGATCAATATTTATACATATTAGGGACTAAAATGGTTGTAGGGATGGGTCTGGGTAGGGTACTACAGTACCCGTCCCCCTACTCATGTTTTGAAAAAGTACCCATACCCGGATCTATACCTGCATGGGTAGTGATTCTAATACCCGTACCCTTACCTGCTGGGTACTTAAGTACTCGTACCCGTACACATTTCCCACACTTTAATTAAATATAAAAATAATAAATACATTAGAAAATGAAAATTAATTAAAAAGTCACTCTAGCACAAATGAAAAATAATTCATAGACCATCCAAGTTTAACTACAAAACCACTATGGTAATGTGGAAGTGGATGAGAGATGAGAACAGTGGGAGCGGAATGGAAATTAGTTCAAGTTTTGCTATTTTAGTGTTTATGAATACAAAATTATAACATTTCCAAAATTATAACATTTAAATTAATTAAATCAGTACTATATATTAATATATGTTTTTTTAACTATAATATATATTACCATTAATTAATTTTTTGAAAAAAATATTAATTAATACTATATATATTAAATTAATCATATGTATATTAATTATATATTATATAAGTGCGGGTATGGGTAGGGTAGAGTACCATAGTACCCGTACCCGCACCTGTACCCATTAAAAAATGCGGGTAATTACCCGGACCCAAACCCATTTGGTGGGTAATTACCCTATCCATCACGATTACTTTTTGCGTGTACCCATTGGGTATGGATCCAATTGCCATCCCTAAACGGGTGCTTTCTATTATTCACGGGCTAAAGTAACCAACCTTACATTTTCAAGTAATAAAATGGTGATTTTCCTCTAAATTAATTATCCTGTGATGCTTATATAGAATTATTAAGTGTGTGTTTAATTTCCATTACAATCACGTTACAAACTTCGATCCAATCAACTTGGCTCGTATCCCTGCTTTTAGCGTAGTTTTGATATAAACCAAACACGTCGTAAATAACTAATAACATTTATTTATTATTATGAAAATCATGTATGCTTTTTTCATGTAAATTTGTAACTTCCTATAGGATAATAAATATATTTATATATTATGGAACATGAAACATAAATGTTATTGTGTATGTTTGACAAAGCAAATATGTTATCTTACCGTTTATTTATTATTTTACTAGCTTGATTATAAGCTCACTTAACCACTTTATAGCTGTTTGATAAATAAATTTATTTTAGTAGTTTATAGCATTTTTTCAAACACTTCTTTAAAGTATTTAAGCTTATAATTAAGTTATAACTTATTCTTCTTCTTCCTATTTTTACCCTTAATATTTTAGTGAAATCCTATTTTTGTTCCTTTTAATTTCTTAAATGCACTTTAGCAAAAAATTTAAATAATTGAAATAAATAAATGGTCTTATGCTTTGTTAATCTATAAAATAAAATAATTGAAACTGAAAAATAGTAAAATAAAATAATTATTTTTTGAAAAAATAAAATTATAATAACATAAATATATTTTTATTTATTAAATATAATTATTTTATACAAAAATATCATATAAATATATTTTTATGTCATTTTACTTTAAACAATTAAATTTACCAAATACTTTTAATTCAATAAGTTGACCAATCAACTCTACCATTTCAACTAATATTTAGCTTTTTAGCTATTTTCATCAAACATATCCTTAAGCTAAAATTGTCCTTGATAATAATAAATCTAAAAACTTACATTCTTATGAATCTTTTTAAAATGTGATTTTAATATCACTTAAATAAAAAAAATTGATACTTAAAATGTATATGTTTTATTTTCTAGAAAACTTTTTAAATCTCATAATTGAAAATTTTAAATTGCCAAAGAAAAAAAATTAGCATCTTTGTCCTTCATCTTTATTTTAAAGGATAATTTTCTTAATTTTCTATTATCCTATAACCTTAAATATAAAGGTGAAAATTGTATCAAATTCATATGCTAACAACTTTTATTTAATGAAAATACCATTTAAATTATTTATCTATATTATAGCAGAAAAGTATATATTTGCGTGCTTTAAAACGTAATACAAATGTGTGAAAATTATCACTCACATAAAAAGAAACAACTCAATAAAAGAATTTGTAAAAACTGTGAAAAAGGATCGGTGATCATAGAAGCAACGGAAACCAAATTGTAGTAAGCAGTAGCATATACAAGAAGTCTCAAAAATTGGTTGCTTGGAAGGATAAAAATGGTATACCATTGAGGATTGAACAATAAATCTTGTCTTGTCCCTTGCATTTGCATGCCCAAGGATTTAATAAAAAGAAAAGCATGATATTTAACTTCGCTGAGAAGGTGTGGTGTTTGTTAGCTAGGTTGGCAAAGGCTCAATGTGAGAATTTTTATATGGTATATATAATTTTTATGTAAAAATTTATGTTTGTTTTATTTATAAGTATTTTAATAGGTTTTAATTAATAAAACCATATTGATATATAGTTTATATATAATTTTTATCACTTATAGTGTGTTTGATTTATGGTTTGAAATGGCCAAATCATATAATTAATCCAATCTATCTAGATTCATACTTTTGAGTGAACAAATGAAACAAATTAAAATTCATGTAAAATTCTCACCCGATTAGACTCATTTGGAATTCCACATGGTTTAAGTAAAGTAACCAACCCACCCTTTGGGGAAGCGAAGTATGGTGAAGCAACTGCAACTGCAAGGCTTGTCACCCAAGCTTGTCCAGTTAGCTGCCAGCCTTAATTCGTGCACGGTTTCCTGTGTTTCATTTCATTCACTGAAACAGTTGTACCTCTATTGACCTTCCTCTTTCACGCTTAACATTACCTTCCTTTATTGTTTTGAAAGAAAATAAAAAAAAAGACAAATGATTGAAACTTTTCCATTTGTGTGTTGATAGTCCTGTCTCAAAAATACCATCATATTAAAATGAAGTTTAATTTTGTAGCCAATTTTTGTTTGTCAAGTAGCAATAATAGCTTAAAGACCAATTTAGATACATTTTTATGGGAATACTTCAAGAAGAAAAAAATAGAATGAATAAAAGATGTGAAATGAATTTAACTTTTTCATAAGTTAAAATTAGTTTTTGTAGTCTACCTTTTCCAAAAGCTCTCCAATTTAACTTCTCTATAAGTAATTAATTTTAATTTATGGAGAAGTTAAATTTATTTCACCTCTTTAATTCATTCTATTTTTTTTTCCTTTTAGAAGTACATTTACATAAGTGTATCCAAACTGGGCTTAAGAGTGTGTTTGGTAAATCATTTCAGCTAGCTGAAAGTTGAAATTAGTAGCTGAAACTATTTCAGTTGTGTTTAGTAAGGTAGTATTTTTAGGTAGCTAGTTGCTTTTCTTAAAAAGATACTTGAGGTAGCTTTTTTGAAAAAAAACTTCAATTTTCAACTACTAGCTGAAAATTAATTACAAGTTTAGCCATCAACCACCCCCACTCATCATTATTTAATAATTAATGTTGTCCTTGTATGTCATTTTACAATTTTCAGTTAGTTTTACCAAACACATTCAATAGCTTTTTAACTTTCAGTTAGCTTTAAGTTTTTCAGCTTTCAGCCAGCTTTAAGCTTTCAGCTAGCTTTTCAGCTAGTTTTACCAAACACACTCTAAGTCATTTTAAGCAATATGCATGTCTGATCTTCTGAAAAGGGGAAAAGAATATGCGTTCATAGAATTTTCCCATTTAAACATTCCATCCGTCCAAACTCATTATGACATGAATTTGCAAATGTCACAATTTTGATGTATTACATAGTCAGTAAATTCAGGTTGTCTGATAAATATCGGACGGTTAAGATGTCAGGATAATAAAATCAGATTTAAAAATCATCTCGATATCTGAACTGTTTAATTTTCATTGGACAATCTGAATTTACTGACGGTGTGAATGCACCAAAATGGTGACAACAATAAATCCGATATTTCATAATCATTTTATAACCATTTTAGGTTAATACTTCATTCACTATATTTTATCATATATTCATATATATATATATATATTCATAGTTATATAAAATATTTAATTTATAAATGATAGGACATAAGTTTATATATGGAGAAATGCAAATTAACACCTTAAAGTTTAAAAAGGTATATTTTTATTTTGAATAACTAAGTAATTCCTAGCTACTTGATTATGAATTAGATATACAAAAGAGTTACTTTACACATTTTTAAAATGTTAGATATTGAAATACGTACACCTTTGATGTGGATGGAAAAAATCCCCGTTGGGAGAACTAGCCCCACCATGATGTGGATGTTCCCGGCTCGAACAGGATTGCATCCCTTGGAGGATACATGTGGTTAAACCAAAAAAATACGTACACCTTTTTAAATGTTTGGGACTAAGTCTCATATGACTAATTAAAAAGTTACATGATTATGATTTTCCCATTTAAATGTATGTTGAATGAATTGATGACTTTGGCCTTAATCAATAAACTTTGTAATAATTATTCAAATTATTTGTGAAAAATGAAAGAAATTGGACTTAAGTGAAAAAAAAACTCAATAGGTTAAGAAATGAGGGATTGAATTAAACTAATCTCTAGAATTCAATTATACATATGGTCTACTTATGTATAAATAATTATACTAACAAAATCAACCAACTGAAGAAAAGCTAACATATATTTATAACAACTAATTAAGTGTAATTGCATCAACTGACAAACTAAATCAATTGTAGAACTATAGATCATATGGGGTTTGATAAATAAATCCCTTCAAATTATATATAGATCAATAAGATTAAATTCCATTAATTATCCAACCCACTTCACTATGTTGCTAAATTGTGTATTGGATTAGTAGGATTTGTATAGTTAGTTTAGTTAGTTACTGTTAGTTTCTATTTTTAGCTGTAAGTTAGTTATTTCTGTTTTAGTTTTGTTTCCTTTTCTGTTTTTCCTCTCTTGTATATATTTAGTCTTCCCATTCTGATTTGAATAATATTGATGAACATTCAGTCATCTTGTTTCTTTTTTTTTTCTCTCCCTTTCATCATCACCATGTTGATCTTGCAATAGTTCTAATATGGTATCAGGAAAGACTATTCACCACTTTCAAAGATCCATTCCACTGCCACTCTGATTAATTTCCTCATCCTCTCATGGCTGATCAAGCCAAAGATCCAACCCAAGATGTCTCCAATCCTTTTTTTTTTGCATCACTCGGATGGGTCCGGTCTTGTTCTCACATCACAGCCTCTTGATCACAAGAACTATACCACATGGAGCAGAGCGATGCAGGTAGCTCTCTCTGTGAAGAACAAAGTGGCCTTCATTGATGGTACCCTCCCGAAGCCTGCAGCCACTGATCCCACCTTCGCTGCTTGGACTCGTGCCAATAATGTTGTCATCTCTTGGCTTTAAAATTCTGTTTCCAAAAACATCATTACCAACATCTTGTTTGCCACTATTGCTCAAGAAATTTGGGAAGATTTGAAAACAATATTCTTAAGAAAGAATGACCCTCGCATCTTTCAACTCCGACGCCAATTGATGTCTCTTCACCAAGGCATGGATGATATCAACATAAATTATACCAAAATCAAGTCAGTTTGGGAAGAATTATCTGGCTAAAAACCAACTTTCCAATGCACCTGTGGAGGTCTTCAGCAACTTCAATCTTTTACAGAATCTGAATATGTGATGTCCTTCTCGATGGGTTTGAATGACTCTTTATCCCAAATCCGTGGTCAAATTCTCCTTTATGACCCATTACCCTCCATTGGTAATATTTTTACCCTTGTTCTTCAAGAAGAAGATCAACGTGAAATTGTTGTCACTTCTTCTCCCCCTGCTGTTAATTCGGATAACATAGTCTTTGCTGTAAATACTTCTCAATTTGCAACCAGTAGGTAGGAGCAAATTCACCAAGAAAGAAAGACCCAAGTGTGCTCACTGTGACATGTTGGGACATACAAAAGATAAATGCTACAAGCTGGTTGGCTATCCCCCAAATTATTTGAAGAATCGTACTACCAACACTGTGAATCAGGTTTAGGATAGCCTGAAAACTCACACAGTTTTCAGACTTCAAATTTAACTCCTGCTCAATGTCAACAATTGATCTCAATTCTAAAAAATCAAATGCAAACTGATACTACCTTAGATGCAGTTGCTACCAATGTGACATGTATCTGTATGAATGTTGCTCTAAATAATAAATCTCATACATGGATCATAGACTCTGGTGCCACTTCACATATTTTCTGTTTTAAACACTTATATCATTCTTATATTGCCATCCATGATTCTCATGTTCTCTTACCTAACTCCACAAAAGTCAAGGTAGAAGGTATTGGCAGCATCAAGATTAATGATGATATTTTCCTTCATAATGTGCTTTACATACCTACATTTAGATTTAATCTTTTATCCCTTCTCAGCTTAATCGATGACAATTCCTTTAGATTTACTATGGAACCTAACTCTTTCATTCTTCAGGACCTCAAGACTTTAAGGGAGATTGGCACTGCTAAACAACAGTACATATTACTGGTTTTTGAGTTTCCTACATGCACATTTCCTTCTAATTGTATCAATTCTTGTAATATTGTTACATATGATACTTGGCATAAGAGATTAGGACATGTTCCTCCTTCTGTTTACAGATTAATTGCTAATAAAGCAGATCTCGGTTCTGTTGATTTTGGTTACCATTGCCCTTTTCTAATCCCAATAAATTTAGTCCAAATTGTTTTGGTTTAATCCATGTTGACATATGGGGCCCCTTTAAACAAACTACCTATTATGGTTTTAGATACTTCTTAACTTTGGTGGATGACAAGAGTAGATTCACTTGGGTTTACATGCTTCACAATAAATCTGATTGCATTCATATTATACCTTAGTTCTTTGCTTATGTTGAAAATCAATTTCAAACTAAAATTAAGTCCTTTAGATCTGACAATGCAAGAGAACTTCATTTTAAAGATTTCTTCTTACAAAAGGGTGTTCTACACCAATTCTCTTATGTTGAAAGACCTGAATAGAATAGTTTAGTTGAGTGCAAACATTTACATATCCTGAATATTGCTCGTGCCTTAATGTTTCAATCAAATGTTCCTCTTACCATATGGGGAGATTGTGTTAAAATTGTTGTTTTCCTTATGAATAGAACTCCAAGTCCTGTTTTGAACCACAAATCCCCATATGAGCTTTTATATGATAAATTGCCTAACTATTCTGATTTCAGGACCTTTGGCACTTTGTGCTATGCTTCTACCTTACTCTCTAGCAGACATAAATTTATTCCCAAAGCTACTGCAACTATCTTTATTGGGTATCCTCATGGCTATAAAGGTTACAAACTTCTCAACCTGGCCACTCATCAAATGTTCATCTCCAGAGATATGAAGTTTTATGCACACATATTCCCTTTCAAAACCAACACCTCATCTGCTCCCACTCATGATGTTTTTAGCAATCACATCACACCAAACCTTATACACCTTGTATCTTATGATGACCCTAATCCTAACCCTACCACCAACACCCCAATAAACACATAAAATCAGCTTATCATACCTCCATCCACTTCTACTGACCAACCTCACGCAAGAAGGTCCAGCAGAGCTATCAATCCTCCCGCTTACCTCTCTGATTACCATTGCTATAATGTGACTACATATACCACTTCTCTTTATCCTATTCAAAACTCCATCAAGTATTCAAATTTATCCAAGACTCGCACACATTACCTATGTCAAATCTCAACCAACTATGAACCCCAAACTCACTAACAAGCTATCAAATTCCCTCACTGGAAGCAAGCGATACAAGATGAACTTGCAGCTATGGAAGTCAACAATACCTGGTCCATTACTCATCTCCCTCCTGACAAGAAGCCTATTAGCTGCAAATGGATTTTCAAATTGAAGCTCCATTCTGATGGCACTGTTTCCAAACACAAGGCCAAATTAGTTGCTAGAGGCTTCACACAACAATATGGCCTGGACTTTCAAGAAACTTTCTCCCCCGTAGCAAAAATAACCACTTTGAGGTTACTTTTATCACTTGCAACATCTCAGCATTGGCACCTTGCTCAACTTGATGTAAATAATGGCTTCCTCAATGGCAACCTTGCAGAGGACATCTACATGCAAATACCTCAAGGTTACTGATAAGTGAAAATCATATGATAAATTAGAGCACTTTTTAGTTCACTTATCAAGGATAAAATGGTATTTTTGCCCCAAATTAATCCCTTTTTATTTAATATTAGATAAATTGTATTTATTAATCTTGGATTTGAATTTGATGCTATTTTGATATAAATTGTGTTGATTTTTGCAGAATATTGCAAAGATTTGATATGAAGGAAAGATAACATTAAATAAGGGAGATATCTGCAAGATTTGAAATTTAATTGAAGACATTTAATGAAGATTTGAAGATTATTTGAGAGCAATTAATGAAGATATCACTGCCAATTAAACAAGGATTTTGTAGACAACCTTCCCAATTAAATCCAAGATGCTCAATAAATGCAAGATTTCATCAAGAAAAGGGAAACAAGGAAAGACAAATCAATCAAAACCAGTCTCGAGGAGAGATCAAGTTAAAAAGAGAAAGATTGAAGCTGCAGGACGCGCTGCACGCTTCAACCTGCGCTGTAGCGTAGGGTGAAGCGCAGATCACGCTGATTCTTGCCCTCTTGCTGTTTTTAGATAGATTTCTCCCCAATTTTCTTTGTCTTTCCTTAGCCTATAAATAGGAACTTTTTGCACCAGATCAGGTGTGCACGATTATTGTAATTCAGTTATATTCCAGTGATAATACACCACTTCAAATTTTAGAGTAGGAGAGGAGGAGCACTTCACAAGGATTGAAGATGGTGACAGCATCTTCGGTGGTTTGTATGGCTACCTTGTGTAGTTAACTCTCCATTAGGATTGAATGTAATCGATTCCATTCCCAAGTGTATGTTTAACTCTATCTATTTATTTATGCAGTTCCCTAGCTATAATATTGGTAATCTTGTTCTGTGCTTAATTCATAACTTCCGCGCTTGCGCCAGAGTTATAGGCTAGTTTGTAATTAACGTTACGACTAGGATTGAGTTTGAGGGAGCCTAGACATAGGAAACTCAACCTCTGAGTGAATGAGAATACTCGGTTAACCAGTATTCTAATGAAGGGCATCTAAAGGATAGACATGGTATAATGGATCGATAGCAAAGGATTAGTTGATTGTCAATCCAGGAAGCGAAACGTGGATGTATTCTAATGAGTGATGGGTAGTGACAGTACTCTAGCGAAAGTGCGTCCAGAGTGAAGTTGTGGCTTCAATCACAAGAAGGGGGGTTGAATTGTGATTGAATATAATTTCTGCAATTTCTTTTGCACTTTTTTTGCTCAAGGTTTTGCCTTGGCTTAGTACAAAGAAATAAACTACCAGCAAATGCATTACCCAACCCCGGAGAGCAGCACGATGACATTGTTCAGCTGATAGGGGAGGAAATCAATGACAATCTGGCTGATGAAGAAGATTAAATTGAAGAAACACAAGAAAGAGAGTCAGAAGAAGTTGATGAAGACAAGGAAGAAGAAAAAGGTGCAGAAGAAGAAGAAAAAGAAAAAGAAGAGGAGGAAACAAAAAAGATGGTGCTAGAAGAAGAGAATGACTATGAAAGGGAGGTAGAGAATACAACATATGAGGGTGTACATGATGAAAAAGATCAAGAAAATGAGAAAAAGAGTGAACAGGGAGATGGAGAATCAAAGCCCGAGGAAGGAAGGGAAGTAGTACCAAGACCAAAGACCTTGCCTTATCTAACCAGTCCTCCAGAGGAAGATCAAGAAAGGCATGGTGAAAGTGATAAACCTTCCAGACCTCACAAAAGAAAGTCCTGCAATCACACTGACCAAGACAAGGCAAAGAGAAGAAAAGTCAAGCTAGAATCAAATTCAGAGCCTAGAGCCAGATTGAAGATCAAGTGGTCAGGTGTGTTCCATATCAAAGACCCCCCTGAAGCAAAGAAATTGAGAGCAATCAATTGTAAATCATCAAAGCTTCACAGTACAGGTTGTTCCAAGGCAAGATTATGGGGAGGTATATGGGCCAAAGAAAGGAAGGGTGCAGCTCACAAGGTCATCAAAATATTCCAGTTTCAGCCACCTTGAGAGAACAGGCGTCGAGCTAGAAGACGTTAAACAAGCGCTTCCTGGGAGGCAACCCAGAGATTTTTAAGTTTTTAATTGTTTTCAATTTTATTTTGTTTTTGTTAGGATTTTTCATTTTTCAGGATTTAGGAAATTTTCAAAATTGATTGGAATAAGTTTGTGGAAAATAAAATTTTTAAATAATAGGAAGCAGCAGAAAATGTGACTGAAAATTGCAAAATTAAATTCTGTTTTCTGCAGTTCACCTGCGCTGTAGCGTAGGTAAAGCGCAAGAGTGCAATTTTAGTCACTGTCTTCTGCGCTTCACTTATGCTGTAGCGCAGGTGAAGCGCAGCAGTACGAAATTTTAAAAATCTTCTATTTTCTCATGTGCTGTTTCTCTACTTCCTAAGCTCTTTTTTTCACTCTTTCCACTCACAAACTTCCATCAATTTTGAAACTTTCAGTTATGTTTTCTTTAATTTTTACTAATTGAAATCTTCATTTACTCCATTTTTATGATTTTCACTTTAGGGTAGCAACTTTAGGATTGTGAATATTATTGATTATTGCTATCTTAAACGTGATTTTGGCTGTATGGAACATGAAGAACAAAATTGTTTGATTGGAATGCTCTTTGTTTTGTGAGTTATTAAATTTGAAAGTGTTATGCTCTGTTCCTTTAAAAAACTTTAAACTTTCACTTTCCATGGACTAATTGAATGCTTGCAAAACAAATGAGTATGTTCTGTTTTTAGGAAGTCATTACCAAGTGCACTGAACTTTTGTTGTGAAGAGATCAATTCTTTTGAAAGCATTTTGAATTATGTATGCAAATTGGTTAATGATAGGCTTCCATGTTCTTCATAAATTGGTATTTGCAATAAGGCATCATTGAATTGAATGTGTTGTTATTTGACTTTTCAGATGCCTAGGATTAAATTGTTGGTCTTTCCCGTGGCTTTAGCTCACGAGGAGAAGGAATTGTGAAGATGATCAAAAAATATGATCCCATGAGAATCTAGAATGCACAAGCTGCTGCAAGGAGTTATCAGACCCATACTCAGGCATGCTGCTTGAAGAGTTCTGGATATTCTTGCGGTGGCCTGGGGACAGGCCTATTCATCCAAGGGGAGGTGGAGCAGCAGCAGGGCAAGAACTCACATGATACAGAGGATGAAGATTAATACTGGTGTTTTCTTTCTTTTAGTTTTTCTTTTATTTTCTATTATTTTATAGAATTTTAATTTAGTTAATTAGAATTTTTGTTTTGTATTTCATATTTTTTTCTTAAATTTTTAGAATTTTTAAAATTTTTAGGAGCTCAGGAATTAGGATTTAAGGTAACTTTTTCAAAATTATCTGTAATTAAGTAGTTTAACTAACCAGACTAGGAAAGATGATAGGGTTTTGTGATTAATTCCATATTCAGTTAAGTTTAGGATACTGCTCAGGAGAACCTATCAGGATAGTTAATTAAAACCAGTAAGTGCTTTATCAAGGAATTTTAGCCAATAACCGGTGAGCTGTGAGCCCAAACACTGAAACTGAGAGCTTTTCACCGCTGCTTGTCAACTGTTATTGTTTGAGTTTCTAAATTTTGTCTTGTTAGTGGAAGATATGGAAGTGACAAAGGCATGTTTTGTGATTATAATATTTTGCTCAGTGCCAAATAGCCAACCTTGATTAAAAATTTCCATTTATTGATTGCCCATTTGAGCCTTTAATATTTCTTTTGATGCACCCTAGCCATACTCAATGATTATATCCTGTTCCTTAACACTTGGGATAGAGAGCAAGGTGCACCACAACAACATGGGACAAGAGGTTGGTGAAATGAAAGGTCAAAGAGATTCAAAGAGCAGGCACAAGAAATCACAAAGAAGAATACTCCCCCACAAATAAATTATCTATGTTATTATTTATATAAAAAAAATATGCACAAAGATGTGGATACTAAATAAGTTGGGGGGAGTACTTCTTCAAACAAAGAGGCCAAGCTAAAAAAAAGGGTAACAATTCAAGAATGATCAGGTGAATGGAGAAAAGTCCCAAGCACAATCACAAGATGCTCTCTATTCAAATTGTTCTTTGCATATCTAGAAAAACTATGATTTCTTGATAACCCAACTTCATTACAACCAAAGAAAAGACCTTTTGATCCATAATTAACTGCTTACATGTTCAAATATTGGAAACGACTATCAATTCTAGTTGTTCAATAGTGGTGAAAAAGATTGAGGGAAACACTTACCTGTGAGAATGAGAGATTTCCATGGTTTATCACTTATTGTTTTAATTTCTATTTTTGAGAAGTTTGACTAATGTTTGTGTTCTATTCTACAGGAGGATTGGTAACATCTCTTAATCCTGATTTTTTCTTATGTTTGGAAAGTGACTGCTGCTTAACAAGGAGATGATGAAAAGTTCCTTGAATTTGTTTTTGATTTTTTAGTTATTCAGGGGATAGAATTGATTTCCTGATTGCAAAAAGGTCTCTTGCTTGAGGACAAGCAAGAAGTTAAGTTGGGGGGTATTTTGATAAGTGAAAATCATATGATAAATTAGAGCACTTTTTAGTTCACTTATCAAGGATAAAATGGTATTTTTGCCCCAAATTAATCCCTTTTTATTTAATATTAGATAAATTGTATTTATTAATCTTGGATTTGAATTTGATTCTATTTTGATATAAATTGTGCTGATTTTTGCAGAATATTGCAAAGATTTGATATTAAGAAAAGATAACATTAAATAAGGGAGATATCTACAAGATTTGAAGTTTAATTGAAGACATTTAATGAAGATTTGAAGATTATTTGAAAGCAATTAATGAAGATATCACTGCCAAATAAACAAGGATTCTGCAGACAACCTTCCCAATTAAATCCAAGATGCTCAATAAATGCAAGATTTCATCAAGAAAAAGGGAAACAAGGAGAGACAAGTCAACCAAAAACAGTCTCGGGGAGAGATCAAGTTAAAAAGAGAAAGATTGAAGCTGCAGGACGCGCTGCGCGCTTCAACTTGCGCTGTAGCGTAGGGTGAAGCGCAGCCCTCTGGTTTCTGCGCTGGAACCTACGCTGTAGCGCAGGGTGAAGCGCAGATCACGTTGATTCTTGCCCTGTTGCTGTTTTTAGATAGATTTCTCCCCAATTTTCTTTGTCTTTCCTTAGCCTATGAATAGCAACTTCTTGCACCAGATCAGGTGTGCACGATTATTGTAATTCAGTTATATTCCAGTGATAATGCACCAGTTCTAATTTTAGAGTAGGAGAGAAGGAGCGCTTCACAAGGATTGAAGATGGTGACAACATCTTCGGTGGTTTGTATGGCTACTTTATGTAGTTAACTCTCCATTAGGGTTGAATGTAATCGATTCCATTCCCAAGTGTATGTTGAACTCTATCTATTATTTATGCAGTTCCCTATCTATAATATTGGTAATCTTGTTCTTTGCTTAATTCCTAACTTCCGCGCTTGCGCCGGAGTTATAGGCTAGTTTGTAATTAACATTACGACTAGGATTGAGTTTGGGGGAGACTAGACATAGGAAACTCAACCTCTGAGTGAATGAGAATACTCGGTTAACCAGTGACTGAAACATGGGTGTTGCTAATGATTGATGGGTAGTGTGAGTATCCTAATGAAGGGCATCTAAAGGATAGGCATGGTCTAATGGATCGATAGCAAAGGATTAGTTGATTGTCAATCTAGGAAGCGAAACATGGATGTATTCTAATGAGTGATGGGTAGTGACAGTACTCTAGCAAAAGTGCGTCCAGAGGAGTAGGTCTCGTTTATCAATTAGTTCTTTTACAAACGGAATAAAGAAACCAAAATAAGCCGAGAGTAAGACTGTCGCTTGGGAGAACCCGCATGGATTACCTTTGAGTGTGAGTGGCGCCTGGTAACTCGGGGTCTTAGCAATATAGTTTGTCTACAGTGTTATAGTTCAAAGCCTATAAATAATAGGTAGTCTCAACATACATGAGGGGTGTGATGAGATGAAGTTCAATCCTAATCCAAGTAAATTGTCTTTAACTCTTCCTTTCTATTTTTATTACTTATTAATTTGCAATTTATAATTTCCACGCATAATATCCTCACAAATCTGTTATTTATCTCTTGATAAATAGACCACGAATATACGCGAGTTGACCGTTCCCTGTGGATACGATAACTCTTCTTACTATTATACTACTGGATTTTTGGTTCGCTTGCCAAAAACCCATCAGTTACACTCATCACACTCTTCCTATTTCATCAGCTCCCTTGGTTTACAAATTGCACAGGTCAATATATGGCCTCAAATAACCCTCAAGAAGTTTGTTAAAAAAATTCAGCACCATTCTTACATATCAGGGTTTCAAACAGTCTAAACATGGTTACAGCTTGTTCACTAAAGGTACCAATTCAACCTTCATTGCCATCCTAGTTTATATTGATGACATTGTTATTTCAAGTCCAAATTTTGCTGCTATCACCTCTATCAAAGACATGCTCCACAAGCACTTCACGTTGAAGGACCTACGGGATTTAAAATTTTTCTTGGGTCTGGAACTCTCAAGGTTTAAGGCAGGAATCTTCATGTGTCAAAGACATTACGCTTTGTCCATTCTTGAAATTGTGGCATGATGGCTTACAAACCCTCAGTTGTTCCTATGGAAGCTTCTTTGAAACTGCATGTTGAATCTGCTACAAACTCTCTGATCCAGGTGTATACAGAAGGCTTACAGGGAGGCTTCTGTACTTAACCATTTCAAGACCAGATATTTGCTACACTGTGCACAAACTGAGTCAATTTGTTTCTGTAACATCCTAAATAAATAAAAGAAAATAAAAGAAATAAATAATAGTATTATTAATAATTAGTATTTTTATTAATAATGTTATTTTAATTAAAAGAAGAATAAGTGGGTTGAGGGTGGGCCCAACCCAGTTAAGTATTTAAGTAAGGAGGGGTTACCAATTCACCCTAATCCTTATTTTTCAAATCGTCAGAGAGCGAAACCATAAGGAGGGGAGAAACGACATCCCAAGAGGAGGTTGCTGCAGAGTGATCATCAAGAAAGAGTCAATCGTTGTTGTTCGACCTTCACCTTCAAGGTACGGGGGGAAAGGGTGCTGCTTATGCGTGTATGTTGGGGTGCTTGGGTAGTGAGAGCAACCATAAGACCCTCTAAGAATTTTAAATTCAAATTTGTTATGTGCATTATGTGTTGTATGATGAAAATCCGTTGCTTTAATGTTTAAACGTGTTAATCTTGATGAATCTTGATGAATTGAATGATGGTAGCGAGAATAGCGAAAAAGGGATAAATAAGGGTTTAGCGATGAGGATTAATAATGGATTGGATGTGGTAATTTGTAGTAAAGATTGATGTTTTCATTGAATTTGTTCGGTAAAAACATGTAGGATTGAAGTATTAACAATGAGGATTGATTAGGGGTTGAAGAAAGGGGTTTAAAGGGTAAAAATCGCAAGAACTGTCGTCTCGCGTCGCTGGTAATTGATTACAGCAGACTGTAATCGATTACAGGGTTTTCTGGGCAGCGTTGAGTGAGTTTGGCTTGCTGGTAATCGATTACAGGGAGGGGGCTTGTAATCGATTACCCGAGAGTTGACATGCTGGTAATCGATTACAACTGTGTGGTAATCGATTACAAGAGAGGTGATTGGCTGGTAATCGATTACAGGAGGCTTGTAATCGATTACTGATAAGTGTAAATTATGTGATATTTTCCTATGTTTTTATTACACTTATCAAGGCTAAAATAATGATTTATGCCCCAAAATAATCCCTTTTTATGAATAATTGTAATAATTATAATTATTTGGTTTAAATTTGAATTTGATGCTATTTTGATTAGAAATCTGTTATTTTGTGCAAATTTATGGAAGATTTGAAATTGAAGAGAAAATAACATTAAATGTGGAGATTGTTTGCAGATTTTAAGTTTAAATGAGGACAAAATAAAGATGAGATCACCAGCCATTTAAACAAAGGATCCTGTGGATAAGTTTCCCCAATTTGAATTCAAGTTCAAATAAATACAAATCAAGCCAGAAAAGGGAAATAAGGAAAACGAATCAAGCAAAGGCAAGATCGGAAAGAGATCAAGTGGATAAATGAGGAATTGAAGAAAGTCTACAGCGTGTTTCACGCTTCACCTGCGCAAAGCGCAGGTGGAACGCAGCTTACAGAGGGACACGCCTCACGCACCGGCTTTTTAAATTCAAATACAGATTGATCTCTTCTAGATTTAAATTAGGGTTTTCCTTGGTCTATAAATAGTACCTTTTGCACAGATCAGAGAAATATAGACGGAAAGGAGACTAAGGCTTTTAGAGAGTACAGAGGAGAGAGGCCTAGAATAGAAAGATAGACGCACAAGGATTGAAGAAGGTGACAGATTCTTCAGTGGTTTGTGATGGCTACCATGAGTAGCTAAGCTCTCCAGTAGGATTGGATGTAGTGGATTCAATCCCCAAGTGTATGTGAATTCTCTTGTTTTAATTATAAATCCCTGTTTTTAATTATATCGGTACTTTTATGCTGTTCTTAATGCATTACTTCCGCGCGTGCGCCAGAGTCGTAGCCTAGACATAGAAAACCTAACCTCCGATTACTAAAGTACTCGTTAATTATATGAAATATTGGTGGAATCTGATGATTGAATTATTTTGGTGAGTGAGAGCCTGTTCATAGGAGCATCTATAGAACATATAGTTAATTGATAGTAACATAATTGAAAGTTAATTGTGTGTGAGGGATAAACGTGATCTTGTGATTGATGGGGTAGTGACAGCCCTTGAATGAAGATCGTTTATAGGGAAGTACAATTAATGGACGATTCAAACAAACAGAACAATAATTAATTAATTAAGAGCTTAATGAGTCGAGGGTAATTTGTCAATTGGGAGAGCCCGCATGGATTATCTTTGAGTGGTAGGCTACTGGTAACTCGGGGTTTTATCAATTCAGTTTGGCTAAGGTATAATTAATAACAAATTTATAATTAAAGAAGGGATTCACATACATAAGGGGTGCGAAGAAGCGAAGTCCAATCCTAATCCAAGTAAATCTATCTTCCCTTATTTTATTGCTTACTTTTCTTTTTGCCATTTAAATTCCGCACATTAATCATTCTCTTAAAAGTTGCTCACTTGGTAATTCGATCACTAAAATCTTGCAAAGTTAACCGCTCCTTGTGGATACGATACTTTATACTTACTATTATACTGCTGAACTTTTGGTATGCTTGCCAGAATTTCATCAAGTATTTTTGGCGCCGTTGCCGGGGAGCCGTTGTTTCACTTTGTATAACCTTGGGAGGTCGAATTATCAAGTTTATCTTTTTAATTTTCTGTTTATTTTAAATTTTTCGAATTAAAAAAATTGAATTTAAATTTGAAGTTAAAATTCAAATTTATTTTATCTTATCTATTACCTTATCCTTTTCAAGTTCTTTTTGTTTATGCTTTTAAGGAGTTAGGTGTCCCCAAGCCAATTAAATTTCGATCCAGAAATCGAGAGGACAGCCAGGAGGAATAGAAATAGAAACAGAAGAAGGAGAAGAGGGATATTTACTGAAGAACCTAAGGACATGGCAGGGGAACAACCTAGAAGAAGGACTCTAGGAGATTATGTTATGCACCAGGGCCCTCGCTATCATTCTAGCATTGTAGTACTTGCAACTGCAAAGACATTGGAATTTAAAGCTGCTCATCTCAACCTCATAAATGCTAATCAATTCGTATGATTGGATCACGAGGATCCACATACTCACCTTTCTAATTTTTATGAATTGATAGGCACTATGGGATTTGAAGAAGGAGATTTAGAATCTGTTTACTTACGTCTTTTTCCTTTCTCTTTGATAGGTAAAGCGAAGGAATGGTTGCAGTCCCATCCAAATCAAAGTCTAAATGCTTGGGGAGTTGTTGAAGACAAGTTTCTAAATAGATTTTTCCCAGAAGGGAATCATATCCAAGCAAAATTAGAAATATCCACATTCAGGAAGGGAGCTGATGAGCCACTTTGTGAAGCCTGGGAAAGATACAAGACCTTGCTGCGAAAATGCTGAATCACGGATATGATGACATTACCCCATTGAACATCTTTTGCAATGGACTCAGACTGGATTCCAAGTCCTTTATCGATGCTGCAGCGGGAGGGACTATCTTGTCAGTGGATGCTGAAAGGGCTATTGCAATCATTGATAATTTTCCCAAAACAATCAACAAGCCCAATGTGGACGGCAACCATGTCAGATTCAGAAAAAGGGGATGCTAGAACTTAATTCAAGTGATGCCATCTTAGCTGAAAATAAACTGATTAAGAGACAAATGGAGACACTCACAGAGGCATTGAAAGCACTCCCTCAGCAACTCAAAGCTGTTCAATCTCAACCAGTCCAAACCCAACCATTGATATGTGACTTCTGTGGAGGAGACCATCCAAATGGTCAATGTTCTTTCCAAGACACACAATCAGAGCAAGTCAATTTCATGGGAAATCAGAGGGGGCAAGGAAGTTTCTCCAATAACAACAACCAATATTCTCAAGGGTGGAGGAACAACGAAACCAACTCTGGTTGGGGGCAGAATGGTGGAAATAGACAGACTCCTTATCACCAGCAGCAACCATCAGTGCATGACAAACTCGCTAGGTTGGAAGAAAGATTGATAACTTCATATTAGGATTTGAAGGGTTTAAGAAGAATAATGATGCATCAATCAAAGCGTTGGAAAATCAAGTGGGCCAGCTAGCACAAGAGATGAGAGAATTTAAGAAAGGTCACTTTTCAGCGAATACTCTTACCAACCCCAAGGAACATTGCAACTTGATAGCTACTGATGGAAACAAGTCAGAAGATAGTGAGGTAGAAGAGGAGAGCCTTATCTTTGAAGAACAGTTACCCCAAGAGGAAAGAGTCCAGATACAGTTTGAGAAAGAAGAAAGCCAAGAGGCAGCATCAGAAAAAGAGGAAGAGGAACCCAAGGAGGTCTTCATTACAAGAAAGTCACCTGATCCAGGTAAGTTTACTATTCCTTTGTCTATTGGAGACTTACCTACCGCTCATGCTTTATTAGATCTTGGAGCGAGCATCAACTTGATGCCGCTATCGTATTTTAATAAGTTGGGTGTTTTGAAGGTTAAACCTGCTAATGTAAAGTTATTGCTTGCAAATAAGTCTACTCAAAACCTTTATGGGATTAAGAGGATCTACCAGTGAGAGTGGATATGTTTGTATATGCAGTGGACTTTTATATTGCAGAGACAGAGGAGGAGGATACTGATGTCCCCCTCATATTAGGAAGACCATTTATGAAAACTGCCAAAATAATTGTTGATGTTGATAAATGGGAGTACCAGGTAAGCTCAAATAATAAAGTATCATGTTTCATATTGATAGAGGAAGCCCCAATATCTTGAAAACTCCAGAAAAGAATGGAATAGATCCTACTGATGGGTTTCTGGAATGCGAACCAAAAATCCAGTAGTATAATAGTAAGAAAAGTATCGTATCCACAGGGAACGGTCAATTCACGTATACTCGTGATCTAATTATCAAGGGAAAAAAACGGGTTTTGAGAATATTGTTGTGCGAAAAACGTAAATAGCATATTAATAACCAATTGAATTTAGAAAGGAAGAGTTAGAGACACTTTACTTGGATTAGGATTGAACTTCATCTCATCATACCCCTCATATATGTCGAGACTACCTATTATTTATAGGCTTTGAACTATAACACTGTAGACAGACTATATTGCTAAGACCCCGAGTTACCAGGCGCCACTCACACTCAAAGGTAATCCATGCGGGTTCTCCCAAGTGACAGACTTACTCTCGGCTTATTTTGTTTTCTTTATTCCGTTTGTAAAAGAACTAATTGATAAACGAGGCCTACTCCTCTGGACGCACCTTCGCTAGAGTACTGTCACTACCATCACTCATTAGAATACATCCACGTTTCGCTTCCTGGATTGACAATCAACTAATCCTTTGCTATCGATCCATTAGACCATGCCTATCCTTTAGATGCCCTTCATTAGGATACTCACACTATCCATCAATCATTAGCAACACCCATGTTTCAGTCACTGGTTAACCGAGTATTCTCATTCACTCAGAGGTTGAGTTTCCTATGTCTAGGCTCCCCCAAACTCAATCCTAGTCGTAATGTTAATTACAAACTAGCCTATAACTCCGGCGCAAGCTAGGAATTAAGCACAGAACAAGATTACCAATATTATAGCTAGGGAACTGCATAAATAAATAGATAGAGTTCAACATACACTTGGGAATGGAATCGATTACATTCAATCCTAATAGAGAGTTAACTACACAAGGTAGCCATACAAACCACCAAAGATGTTGTCACCATCTTCAATCCTTGTGAAGCGCTCCTCCTCTCCTACTCTAAAATTAGAACTGGTGCATTATCACCGGAATATAACTGAATTACAATAATCGTGCACACCTGATCTGGTGCAAGAGGTTCCTATTTATAGGCTAAGGAAAGACAAAGAAAATTGGGGAGAAATCTATCTAAAAAAAGCAACAGGGCAAGAATCAGCGTGATCTGTGCTTCACCCTGCGCTACAGCGCAGGATGCAGCGCAGGTTCCAGAGAGCTTTAGATTCATCCTGCGTTGTAGCACAGGTTGAAGAGCAGCATGCGTCCTGCAGCTCCAACTTTCTCTTTTTAATTTGATCTCTCCCCGAGACTCGTTTTGGCTGATTTATCTATCCTTGTTTCCCTTTATTTGATGAAATCATTGTATTTATTGAGCATCTTTGATTTATTTGGGAAGGTTGTCTGCAGAATCCTTGTTTGATTGGCAGAGATATCTTCATTAATGGCTCTAAGATATTCTTCAAATCTTCATTATTTCTCACAAATAATCTCCCAATCTTCATTAATTGCCTTCAATCAAACTTCAAATCTAGCAGATATCTCCCTTATTTAATGCTATCTTTCCCTCAAATCAAATCCTTGCAATATTCTGCAAAAATCAGCAATATTTCTATCAAAAGGCATCAAATTCAAATCTAAGATTAATAAATACAATTTATCTAATATTTAATAAAAAGGGATTAAACTAGGGCCAAAATACCATTTTATCCTTGATAAGTGAACTAAAAAGTGCTCTAATTTATCATATGATTTTCACTTATCACCTACTGATGGGATCTATCAATTCCAAGCAAAGCTGCGGAAAGATAAGAAGAAAGGAGTGCTCATTGCTGATAATGAGCCAAAGAAGAAAAAAAAGGTTTCCGAATTTCTGAAGAAACCAAGAATGAGAGTAAAGCAACCGGAATCTATTTGGGAGTTCAAGTATAAAAATAGAAAAAAAATCAACATCAGACACTAAAGAAGGAGAAAGTAATGGAGAAAGTGAAGGAAGATTGAACAAGTGGCATGGAGGATGGGAGCTTAAAGGAAGGACAGGAACAGAATCAACCATCATCCTCCAATTGAGGCCACCATAAAAATAAAGGACCAGGCGTCGAGCTAAAAGACGTTAAATAAGCGCTTTCTGGGAGGCAACTGATGGGTTTCAAGCAAGCGAACTAAAAATCCAGTAGTATAATAGTAAGAAAAGTATCGTATCCATAGGGAACGGTCAATTCACGTATACTCCTGATCTAATTATCAAGGGAAAAAAATGGGTTTTGAGAATATTGTTGTGCGAAAAACGTAGATAGCAAATTAATAATCAATTGAATTTGGAAAGGAAGAGTTAGAGACACTTACTTGGATTAGGATTGAACTTCATCTCATCACACCCCTCATTTATGTCGAGACTACCTATTATTTATAGGCTTTGAACTATAACACTATAGACAAACTATATTTCTAAGACCCCGAGTTACCAGCGGCCTCACACAATCAAAGATAATCCATGCGGGCTCTCCCAAGCGACAGACTTACCCTCGACTTATTTTGTTTTCCTTATTCCGTTTGTAAAGAACTAATTGATAAACGAGGCCTAATCCTGTAGACGTACCTTCATTATAGTACTCACACTACCCATTACTCATCAGGATACTTCCATGTGTCGGTCCTGGATTGACAATCAACTAATCCTTTGCTATCGATACTAAGGCCTAATCCTGTAAACGCCCTTCGCTAGAGTACTGTCACTACCCATCGCTCATTAGTAACGCTCATGTGTCGGTCAAAGAGTATCAAGTCCTCTTATTCAATCAGAGTTTGGGTTTCTTCAGAATCCGCTCCCCCCATCCTCAATCCTACTCGAAACTAGCCTATAACTTCAGCGCAAGCGCGGAAGTTAGGAATTAAGCACAGAATAAGATTACCAATATTATAGATAGAGAGATCATGAAATAATAAAATAGAGTTTACATACACTTGGGGATAGAATCAATTACATCCAATCCTAATGGAGAGTTAACTACACAAGGTAGCCGTACAAACCTCCGAAGATGCTGTCACCATCTTCAATCCTTATGAAGCGCTCGTTCTCTCCTCCTCTAAAATTAGCTTTGGTGCATCATCACTAAAATATGATTGAATTACAATAACTGTGCACACTTTGATCTGGTGCAATGAGGTCCTATTTATAGGCGGAAAGACAAAGAAAAATGTGGAGAAATCTATCTAAAATGGCAATAGGGCAAGAATCAGCGTGACTTGCGCTTCAAGCTGCGCTACAGCGCAGGTTCTAGAGAGTTGTGCTTCACCCTACGCTACAACGCAGGTTGAAGTGCATAATGCGTCTTGCAGCTTCAATCTTTCTCTTTTTAACTTGATCTCTCCCGAGACTGGTTTTGGTTGATTTGTCTTCCTTGATAAGCTTGTGAGCTGCACCCTTTCTTTCTTTGGCCCATATACCTCCCCATAATCTTGTCTTGGAACAACCTGTACTGTGAAGCTTTGATGATTTATAATTGAGTGCTCTCAGTTTCTTTGCTTTAGGGGGGTCTTTGATATGGAACACACCTGACCACTTGATCTTCAATCTGGCTCTAGGCTCTGAATTTGATTCTAACTTGACTTTTCTTCTCTTTGCCTTGTCCTGGTCAGTGTGATTGCAGGCCTTTCTTTTGTGAGGCCTTTCTTGATCTTCCTCTGGAGGACTGGTTGGATAAGGTAAGGTCTTTGGTCTTGATATTACTTTCCTTCCTTCCTCGGGCTTTGATTCTCCATCTCCCTGTTCACTCTTTTCTTCATTTTCTTGATCTTTTTCATGTACACCTTCATATGTGTTGTTCTCTTTCTCCCTTTCATAGTCAATCTCTTCTTCAAGCACCATCTTTTCTGTTTCATCCTCTCTTTCTTCTTCTTCTTCTGCTGCACCTTCTTCTTCTTCCTTTTCTTCTTCAACTTCTTCTGATACTCTTTCTTGTGCATCTTCAATTTCATCTTCTTCATCAGCCAGATTGTCATTGGTTTCCTCCCCTATCAGCTGAACAATGTCGTCACAACTGTTCTTCAGGGTTGGGTAGTGCATTTGCTGAAAACTGCTTGATCATATTTCTATCTCATTTAGTGCGAGGTCAACGGTTAGTCCTTCTCTTTCACAATACAACTTAAATTGTATAAATTCCTCCCACTTGTCTTCAATAAAATCGTCACTATCTGAATGACTTGCTAAGATTTGTTCTAACTGTTGGTTGACTTCTGTTTCTATTAATTGCTCCAACAAGGTGTCAGTGTTTCTTCTTGCTTCTTCTCTTTCCTTTTGAAGTCGTAACTCCCTTTGTTCTGCTAGCTGCGCTATCAAAGCATCATTTTTTCTTCTTGCTTCTTCTCTCTCCTTCTGAAATTGTATATTGTATCGATCGAGTTCTTCCAAAAACTCATCATATTTTGAGTAACTTTGCTGCTGTTGAAAAGAAGGTTGCATGCGGAGTTAAACATCATCTTGGTGTCATCCAAAATTCTGATTCTGGTAACCTCTCCAGTCCTGTGAAAAATTGTTAGAATAATTGTTGTAATTAGAGAAGTTACCTTGAATCGGTGTATGAGAGAAATACTCTGGTGCTTGTTGTCTAACATAATCCCCAAGGGTTCTCCTTGGTTGATTTTTCCATTCATAAGCTATTTAACATTTACTTCACTTGGGGTGGTTGAACAAAGAGTGTTTAAATTGTTTCCTTGAGCTCTGCTCCTTTTCCTTCTTGGGTGATCAGAGAGTGTTGAAATTGTCTCCTTGAGCTCTGCCCCTTTTTCTGTTACCTGTTTTCTCAAGAGAAATAATCAAGAAGCTCAAACAAATGTTAGCTCAGATGAGAAGAACAAATAACAAAAATAATATTTTTTTTATTTTTTTAATAATAATAATAATAAATAAAATAATAATAATAATAATAAATATTTTTTTATAAAAAAAAGAGAAATAATTAAATAAAATAATAAAATATTTTTGTTTTCTTCTCGACTTCTCCCTCGTCTCTTTCTCTTGTTTCTACTTTTGTTCTTCCTTGATGTCCTTTTCTATTTCTGGATCAATTGTAGTTGATTAGGACACCTAACCTCTCAAAAGAATAAACAAGAAAACTTGAAAAAAGTAAGTGTGGAAGAAAAAATATAATAATAATAGAAAATCAATAAATTTTCTAAAATAACAAAAAGAATAATTAAAGAAATCCTAAGATAGATAAAAATAAGAAAATCCTAAGATAGATATTCTTGATAACTAGACCGCCAAGGTTTACACGAATTGGAAACCGTTCCCCCCGAACAACGGCCGTAAAAAATACTTGATGGGTTTCTGGCAAGTGAACCAAAATCCAGTAGCATAATAGTAAGAAGAGTTATCATATCCACAGGGAACAGTCAATTCGCGTATAGTCATGGTCTATCTATCAAGAGAAAACAACGGATTTATAAAAGTAATGTTGCGTAAATGGTAAATAACAAATAAATAATCAAATTGAATTAGAAGGAAGAGTTAGAGACACTTTACTTGATTAGGATTGAACTTCATATCATCACACCCTTTGTGCATGTAAAAACTATATTATTTTAGGTTTACTCTTAATACTGTAGACAAACTATATTGCTAAGACCCGAGTTACCAGGGGCCTCACACACTCAAAGATAATCCATTCGGGCTCTCCCAAGCGACAGACTTACCCTCGGCCTATTTTGTTTTCTTTATTCCGTTTGTAAAAGAACTAATTGATAAACGAGGCCTAATCCTGTAGACGTACCTTCATTAGAGTACTCACACTACCCATTACTCATCAGGATACATCCATAGTGTCGGTCCTGATTGACAATCAACTAATCATTTGCTATCGATACTAAGCCTAATCCTTTAAACGCCCTTCGCTAGAGTACTGCCACTGCCCATCGCTCATTAGTAACGCTCATGTGTCGGTCACAGAGTATCGAGTCCTCTTATTCAATCAGAGATTGGGTTCTTCAGAATCTGCTCCCCATCCTCAATCCTAGTCGAAACTAGCCTATAACTTCGGCGTAAGCGCGGAAGTTAGGAATTAAGCACATAATAAGATTACCAATATTATAGATAGAGAGCTCATGAAATAATAAAATAGAGTTTACATACACTTGGGGATAGAATCAATTACATCCAATCCTAATGGAGAGTTAACTACACAAGGTAGCTATACAAACCACCGAAGATGTTGTCACCATCTTCAATCCTTGTGAAGCGCTCCTCCTCTCCTCCTCTAAATTAGCTTTGGTGCATCATCACTGAAATATGATTGAATTACAATAACTGTGCACACTTTGATCTGGTGCAATGAGGTCCTATTTATAGGCTAAGGAAAGACAAAGAAAAATGGGGATAAATCTATCTAAAAATGGCAATAGGGCAAGAATCAGCGTGACTTGTGATTCAAGCTGCGCTATAGCGCAGGTTCCAGAGAGTTGCGCTTCACCCTGTGCTACAGCGCAGGTTGAAGCGCAGAATGCGTCCTGCAGCTTCAATCTTTCTCTTTTTAACTTGATCTCTCCCCTAGACTGGTTTTGGTTGATTGTCTTTCCTTGTTTCCCTTTTCTTGATGAAATCCTTGCATTTATTGGGCATCTTTGATTTATTTGGGAAGGTTGTCTTGCAGAATCCTTGTTTGATTGGCAGTGATCTCCTCATCGATTGCCTCAAATATTCTTCAAATCTTTCTTAAATGTCTTCAATCAACTCAAATCTTGCAGATATCTCCCTCATTTAATGTCATCTTTCCTTCAAATCAAATATTTGCATTATCCTGCCAAAAATCAGCAATATTTTCTATCAAAATGGCATCAAATTCAAATTTAAGATTAATAAATACAATTTATCTAATATTAAATAAAAAGGGATTAAACTGGGGCAAAATAACATTTTATCCTTGATAAGTGAACTAAAAAGTGCTCTAATTTATCATATGATTTTCGCTTATCACCCTCGACTTATTATGTTTTCTTTATTCCGTTTGTAAAAGAATTAATTGATTAAACGAGGTCTATTCCTCTAGACGCCACCTTCGCTAGAGTATTGTCACTACCCATCACTCATTTAGAATATATCCACGTTTCGAATCCTGGATTGATAATAAACTAATCCTTTGCTATCGATCCATTAGACCATGCCTATCCTTTAGATGCCCTTCATTAGGATAGTCACACTACCCATCAATAATTAACACACCCATGTTTCGGTCACTGGTTTAACCGAGTAGCAGTATTCTCATTCACTCAGAGGTTAGTTTCCTTATGTCTAGGCTCCCCCAAACTCAATCCTAGTCGTAACGTTAATTACAAACACGTTAATTACAAACTAGCCTATAACTCCGGCGCAAGCGCGGAAGTTAGGAATTAATAAGTACAGAACAAGATTACCAATATTATAGCTAGGGAACTGCATAAATAAATAGATAGAGTTCAACATACACTTGGGAATGGAATCGATTACATTCAATCCTAATGGAGAGTTAACTACACAAGGTTGTGGAACACAGGGAAACACTAAAGGGGGGGGGGGGTTGAATAGTGTTTGAATATTTTAGAAAGCTTTTCGCAAACAGGTGTTAAAACACAATTTCACAGACAGGCTCTTCAAGGACTGTCTGAAGTTTTCAGACGGCCAAAAAATACTGATGTTAAAAGATGTTTTTTTTGTGCCTTTATAGAATATCAGATTGATTACTCTAACCCCTTGATTAGTATAAAAAGAATTAACAAGAGATAAGGGTAAGAAAACTTAGCCAAGGAATTTATCCTGGTTCACTCACTACCACTGTGAGCTACGTCCAGTCCCAATGCCAACTAGCACTTGGATTTTCTTTTAATCTTTCAAGATTACAAGTATTCTTTTACAGTCAAGCCTCTTCAGGCTCTACAATCAAGTATTCTTTTACAGTCAAGCCTCTTCAGGCTCTACAATCAAGTATTCTTTTACAGTCAAGCCTCTTCAGGCTCTACAATCAAGTATTCTTTTACAGTCAAGCCTCTTCAGGCTCTAAAATGAGTTTACAGAGAAAGAAGTTTAAGCTTTTAAACTATGCAAGTTTGAAGCTCAAACGAATACATGAAACAATAAAATTACTGAGAGTATAAAATTGATCTGAGGTATGATCAGGATATAGCCATGAGTAGCGAATTTTTCAGAGAGTTTTTACGAGTAAAAACTTGTAGCGTGAGTTTCTCTTGGCTTTCTTGTAATCTTTATTTTCTTTCTTTCTCTTCGTCTCTTTTGATGGTCTTCATAGAGGGGTATTTATAACTCAAAATAACTTAATCCGTTGAAATACCCGTTTAGAGTATAGCATTAATGCTATTTAATAATCCGTTTGTGAACTGCTTCTGAGAGCTCTGATATCTCTGACACGCTATACAAGGTTTCTTTTGCATTAAAGCTGCTACAAATGTTGTTGCAGAGGCTGCGTTGGGCAGAATTTCCTCAGTGGTGTATGAATTCAAAATCACCAGGAAAGGTTCCCTGTGATCCTGCCATAATCGTGTTTGAAAAGGTACGTGCAGCAGAGGTTCAGAAAAGTCTTCACAAGCTTCAGCAGAGAGTGCCACGTCATAAGTGAGACTTCAGACGGCACTGATACTTCAGACGGGTTGAGCTACTTCAGACAGCTTCAACTCTTCAGACGAGTTCTGCTTCTTCAGACAGCTTCAACACTCAGTCTTTCTATGTAGGCTCATAGTGACTCTTGCTGAAATCATAGATAAATCATTAAGCATATATGTATCTATGATAAATATTTTAACTAAAATTTGTTAAGCATTAAAACTTGGGAATTGAGTTGTCTTAAACATCATATTTCTTTTATGATATTTTGAGATCAACATTCTCCCCCTTTTTAATGATGACAAATTTGTTTAAAATACATAAATCTGAAAGGAGTTTTGAAAGATAAAAGTATAGATAGTTCCCCCTCAGATTGTGTCTCTTAAACTGATTTGATCAAAAATCAATTCTTATATACTCGCTCCCCTCAGATGGTGATCTCTTAAACTGATTTGATCAAAATCAATTTCTTATATACTCCCCCTGAGTCCTGTAATTACTTCAGATTCAGATTTTGTTAGATTTTAATACTCCCCCTTTTGTCATCAATCAAAAGGGAATAGCAGAGCTAAACAGGAACAGAGCAATAAATTCATATAGAACATATAGCATAATGATAACGATGCACTCATAAAAGATGAGAAAAAACCACTGATTGTATATAGATGGGAATGTTCAAATAAAGAAACAAACAATCAGACACATGTCATAAGCATAACAAAAGACAATGGCTAAGATGAACAGTCTAATCTTTCTTCTTCAGCAAGGCCTCAGTGAGAAAGGAAATCAAGTCGTCCTTGGCCTTTTTTATTGCAGCTTCCACTGAGGTTTTTAAGTCTTGCTGACCAGATCTGATAAGCTGTTGTTCTTGAAGAATCGTTCTTGTTGAGCAATCAGATGCTTATTCTTCTGTTCTTGAGCAGACACTTCTTTTCAAGTTTCTGCACTTTGGACTTCAACTTTAGATTTTCTCAGCCAAGTCTTGCTCAGATTCATAAAAAATGAGCTGGATGTAGGGGCAAACAATCTAAGCATTCCAAATCCTGGTTGTAAGCTGTAGTCAGATGGGCTGAAACACGGCAGAAGAAGGTGCCAATAGGATTCAGCAGAACCCAATCTTCATTGAAAGAGTCAGCAGGTGGGGAAAGTGATCTCTCATATATGATATTTGACAGTGGTTGCCTTTCCAACTCCAACACCAGAATCTGAGCATCAGGACCAGTTGATCCAGAAGAAGATCCAGCATCTTCTCTGATCTTCCAGTAGTAAGAGGACCACATCCAATCTTGAAGTAGATGATCCAGGCCTCCTCCTAGATTTGTGATGAATTCTGGCCAAAGAGTCCCACTCTGATGGACTCATCACTTCAGAACAGGTGAGTTTTTCTTTGAATAGCTTTTAGCTTCTTTGAATTTCTCTTCCAGTAAGGGATACCTAGGAACTATTCTATCAGGTTTCACCAAGATTTTGGTGGTTGGCCTGATTGAACAGGTTCTAGGGGGCCTGTAGCTCTCATACCTTTCACCCAACTCCCTTGTGCAGATCCCTCTGAAACAGCTCAGACTCAGTGTTCAGCTGCCTCACAAAGCTCCATTCATCATTAGACAGCCTCAGGGAATCATTTGAGAATGGATTGATGGGAGCCCAAATATGTGCAGAGGGACACCCTTCCTGATCTTGTCTAATCCACCTGAAGAAGCACTGTATTGATTCCTTACTTCAGCAGCAGTTTTCCTGATTAAGCCAGGATGCAAGGATACAGCAGGTGCTGATCTGAAATACTGTAGCTCTTCAGACAGGGTGCTAAACTTGGGCAGTGAGCAGGGATCAGCAAGCACTTGCTCTTCTTCAACAGAGAGCTCTCTTCCAGAGAAGGTGTAGGAGGTGGAGGTGATGAAGGTAAGAGTGGTATTAGAGCAAGGTCATGGATTTGTGGGGAAGGTAATGTGGCTCAGAGAGTTGATTCTCTGAAGGTTGTGTGAGGTAGGTTCAGAGGGTTGGTTTTGTTTGTGGAGGTGGTGATGGTGTGATAGAGGTGAAGATGGTTGGTTTATAGGTGATAGGGTTTTGGTGAAGGTGTGGTGAAGGTGGTGAGGTTGATGAGGTGTTTGTTTTTCTGGTGAGGAGGGTGGTGAAGGAGTTACATTATCAAATCTCACCTTAATTCTCTTGTAGGGAGGCTTGGTTACCTCAGATTCTTTTGCCTTTGCTTCTTCCTTCTCCCTTTGTGCTTGTTTTTCTTCCCTTTTCCTTTTAAATATTGTTGAGCTTTAAAAATTTTGATACTTCTCAGCTTCATCTTCTGCTCAGCTGAGAGGCAATACTTCTAGTCACCCTAGGTTCAGGTGCAGTCTGAAGTAGCTTGCTTTGGTTCTCCTTCTCTGAGGTGCACTTGACCTCTTCCTTTTCTTTGCTCCCTCAGCTATGGTTGCTTGCCTATCATCTTCAGCATAGGCCAATTGTGAAGCAATAGCAATAGCTCTATCAGTCTTTCTTGTTCTGCTTTCTTCTCCAGCTCCTCCTGCTCCAAAGCAGTAGCCAATGCTGCCACCTGAATGAGTTCAGGATCAGATGGGCAGCAGCCAATGGCTCAGCTAACTACATCAGTTTCATCTGCCTCTTGAGCCTGTCCTTCCATTTCAGAAGTAGGCTGTGGAGTCTGTACAGGTTCAGACAACTGACCCACAATTTCAGATGGCCTTTGTGATGCCTTCTGAACAGGTTCAGACACCTGACTCTGCACAGATGCAGATGCTACCTTAGCAGCACTCCTTACAGGTAGCTTCTTCAATTTTGCTTGAGGAGAGGGTTTTGATGGCTTGAACTCATGCCTCCTTATGTCTCCTCTGAGTTCATTCTCAAGAACCTCCATTGTTGTCTTCCTTCTTGCAGCTTTCTCAAGAAGAAGGCTCTCCTTCATGGACGGAGAGGGAGGTCTTGGAGTCAGCTTCACTCCCATGCTCTTGAGGTTTGATTCACCAAACACAGGTTGTGAAAGGCGATCAAAAAGCCTTCAATGGGACTTTGAAATGCAGCAAGATTTTGGTGATGATGGTATTGTGAGGGAAGCTCCCAGCAGAGTCTCTGAGACGCTTCTGCATGTGGTACATTATGATGTTGGGGAGGTTCACCTTCTTCTTCTGCAGTAGGTGAATCAGACAAAATCTTTCCAACTCAGAAACATGGTTTCTGCTTCCATTCTTAGGGATTATAGAGCACCCTAAGATGGCATGCAAAACCCTAGCCTTGTCTGACATATGCTTTGCATCCAAGCTTACTGGTTCAGAGGTGCCATACAGAAACTCAGTGAACTGCTTCTGTCCTCCATTTCTTGCTTCCCAGCCAGGAGTGAATACAGCTCCTTCAGTTCTGACTTCACAGATGTGAGCAATGATATCTTCATCAACGAAGACAGGAATACCACGTACTGTGGCCTTGATGCTGGTGTAGATACCCTGAGGATTGGGTATTCCTCTGGCAGTAGCCCAGAAATCCAGCACACTTTGCTCATGCCACTGTGTCAAGTTGTGATTGAAATACTGAGGTCCACCCAGCTGCATCGAACTCAGCAAACAAGTCTATTCCCAGAGATTGAAGATCCTCCAGGGCTACGCCCTTAGTTTTCACGATATTGCTTCCAACAGATTTCTTAGGGGCCATTGGAGAGTTTTTCTGAAGAGCTTGAGAGAAAAAGAATTTCTTGTAAGAAGAAGGATCTCAAGGGATGACTACTGATTCGTGAAGAGTGAAGTTCTGTGACCCACTAGGCTTCCGTATTATAAAGATCCATAAAGCAATGATGGCATTTACTGGGTGCGCAGACATAGGAGAACGTGCGAATAGTGGAAAAAGACAAAGTAAATGGAATTAAACCGTCTCATAAAGCCACGTCATTTGTTTACTTCAGACAAGTGACAGATTTCAGACACCCATATAGATTTCAGGACAACTCAAAATTTCAGACAAGTCACTTGTTTCTGACAAGCTGAAATTTCAGATACAATCAGATCACACACACTTAAAAAGCATGTATGTTCAGATTATTTCTAATGAACTTAAATATATCTTTAGTCAGAGGTTTGTGAATATATCAGCCCATTGATGCTCTGTATCAATAAACTGAATATCAAAAACACCTTTCTGAACATAGTCTCTAATGAAATGATGTTTTATTTCTATATGTTTAGCCCTAGAATGTTGAATGGGATTTTTAGACAGATTAATAGCACTTGTATTATCACACAAAACAGGTATAGCAAATATAGAAATGTTAAAATCTTCTAACTGATACTTCACCCATAACAACTGTGAGCAACAACTGGCTGCTGAGATGTATTCTGCTTCAGCTGTTGATAAGGCAATTGTGCTTTGCCTTTTGCTTGACCAGCTAATCATATTTTCTCCAAAGAAATGACATCCACCACTAGTGCTTCTTCTTTCAATTCTGTCTCCAGCAAATCGGCATCACAGTAACCTATTAACCTGCAATCCTTACTTTTCTTATAGCACAGACCAAGATTAGTAGTACCTTTAAGATATCTGATAAATTCTTTTTACAGCTTTGTAGTGAGTACTCCTTGGATCAGATTGAAATCTAGCACACAGACATACACTGAACATTATGTAAGGTCTGCTTGCTGTTAGATATAGTAATGATCCAATCATTCCTCTATACAAAGTCTGATTCACTGGTTCTTCCTTCTCATCTTTATTTAAAGATGCAGAGGGATGCATTGGAGTTGGCATGGGTTTGCAATCATGAAAGTTAAACTTCTTAAGCATTTCCTTTGTATATTTTTCTTGATGAATCCATATACAATCAAAATCTTGCTTAATCTGAAGTCCTAAGAAAAATTTTAGTTCACCCATTTAAACTCATTTCAAATTCTGATTGCATTAACTCTGAAAACTCCTTGCATAATGAAGAGTTAGTTGAAACCAAAGATAATGTCATCAATATATATCTGAACAAGTATAAGATCTTGTTTGACTGTTTTCTAAAAAGAGTTGTATCCACTTTTCCTCTTTCAAAACCATTTGAGATTAGAAAATTGCTCAATCTGTCCATACCAAGCTCTTGGGGCTTGTTTCAGACCATAGAGAGCCTTTTTGAGTTTGAAAACATGTTCAGGAAAAGCAATATCTTCAAAACCAGGGGGTTGTCTAACAAAGACTTCTTCTTCAATGAGACCATTGAGGAAGGCACTTTTAACATCCATTTGATATAGTTGATGCCATTATTTACAGCATAGGATAAAGAATTCTAATTGCTTCTAACCTGGCCATTGGGGCAAAGGTTTCAGTGAAATCAATACCTTCTTGCTAGTTGTATCCTTGAGCAACTAATCTTGCCTTGTTTCTGACTACCTTGCCTTCTTCAGACAACTTGTTTCTGAACACCCATTTGGTTCCAATAATAGTTTTCCCATGGGGTTTAGGAACAAGGGTCCAGACATCACTCCTAGCAAACTGATTCAGCTCTTCTTGCATGGCTAGGATCCACCCTTCATCATGCAGAGCTTCATCAATGTTCCTTGGCTCTATTTCAGATAGGAGAGCAATAGTATTCAGAATCTTGAATTTGATCTTGTCTTAACTCCTTCTGAAGTGCTGCCAATGATTTGCTCTTTAGGATGATGTGATTTGTATTTCCAGTCAGGTTTCTGAAGAGGTATTAACATCTGTTTGTTCTGTTTGAGACTCAACATTTGTCTTGAAGAGGTTTAGTAACAGTAGGTACTTCAGACAGCTGCTCATCCTTCGAGCTGTTGTGGTCATTCAGCTCCATTCCTGCAAAATCATCCTCTAGATCTGATAGTTCCCTATCAGTCTCTTGTTATCATTGAATTTAACATGAATAGTTTCTTCAACAGTTAAAGTTCTAGAGTTATACACTCTATAGGCTTTAGATGTTTCAGAATATCCAATGAAAAATCCTTTATCAGACTTTGCATCAAATTTTCCAAGATCATCCTTGGTGTTGAGTATAAAACATTCACATCCAAAGGTGTGGAAATATGATATATTGGGTTTTCTTCCTTTCCACAGTTCATAGGCAGTCTTTTTCAGAATTGGTCTTATCAATATTCTGTTTTGAAGGTAACATGTTGTGCTAACAGCGTCTGCCCAGAAGGTTCTTGGTAAGCTGCATGAGTTGAGCATGGTCCTTGCCATCTCTTGCAAACTTCTGTTCTTTCTCTCAACAACCTCATTCTGTTGAGGTGTTCTAGCCACAGAGAAATTGTGTGAGATCCCATTCTCATCACAGAACATTTGAAAGTTTGCATTCTCAAACTCTCCACCATGATCACTTTTGATAACAGAAATACAGAATCCTTTCTCATTCTGTACCTTCTTGCAGAATACTGTGAAATTCCTAAAAGTCTCATCCTTGCTTCTTAGGAATAACACCCAAGTAAATCTAGAATAGTCATCAACAATGACCAAACCATATTTCTTACCACTAAGACTTTCTGTTCTAATAGGACCAAACAAGTCAATGTGTAAAAGTTCTAGTGGTCTGCTAGTTGAAACAACATCTTTACTCTTAAAAGAGTGTCTAGTTTGTTTCCCTTTTAGACAGCTTTCACATAAAATGTCAGATTTGTATGAAAGCTTGGGCAATCCTTTAACAAGATTGTGTTTTGCTAATTTTGAGATTAATCTCAAGATGGCATGCCCAAGTCTTTGATGCCAAATCTGTTTTTCATCTTCAACAGAAATAAAACACTTTACATTTTGACTTGCTAGATCCTCTAGATCAATTTTGTACACATTGCTGTGTCTCTTAGCAGTAAAGAGGATTTGCTCAGAGGAGTCTTTGACTATGCATCCTTCCTTAGTAAAGGATACCACATAACCACTGTCACATAATTGACTTATGCCTCAGTAAATTGTGTTGTAGTCCTTCCACAAGGAGTACATTTTTAATAAGGGATGAAGGAGATATACCTACAGTCCCTATTCCAATGATCTTCCCTTGCTGATTTCCACCAAAGGTGACCATTCCACCAGCTCTAGGTCTAAGGTTTTGGAACAAAGACCTTTCTCCTGTCATGTGTCGTGAGCACCCACTGTCCAGGTACCATTTGTGGGTCTCCTTTGTCCTGTTAAACACATCTGCAACAGGAATAATTAAGTTTTTAGGTACCCATATTCTTTTGGGTCCTTTTTTGTTAGCTTTAGACCTTGTCTTTCTCTTGTGTTTGCACTGAGCCATATTGTGTCCAGGCTTACCACAGTGAGAACACCCAGTAACCTTTTTTTCAGAAAAATTTAAGACAGTAGGAGGTTCAGACAAGTTATGATCACAAAAGCCTAGTCCAGTTTTGTCAAGGGAATGCCTTTGATTTCCAAGCATTATATTCAGATTCTTAGTTCCTTTGACAAATTTGGCCAGATCTTTTGTCAGTTCCACAATCTGCTCCTGAAGTTTCTCATTTTCTTCAGACACAACTTGTGAACTGCAGTTTTTAGTCTCAAGAACTTTTTCTTTGAGCATAATGTGTTCTATCTCAAGTGCCTCATATTTGTTACACATTTCTGTGTGGGCTTTGGATAGATTCTTATACTATTGGAAAAGTTCTTGTGAACTTTCCACCAGATCATCATACATCTCTTGTAGAGTAAGAGGAAATACCTCAGCTTCAGAGCTGTCTGAAGATGGTAGACTAGCCATGAGACACAGATTTGCCTCTTCTGAAGTGTCTTCTTCTTCTTCTGAGGTTGATTCATCAAGGTCTTCCCATGTTGCCATGAGACCTTTCTTCTTTTTGAAAACTTTTTCTTCTTGAAGTTGTTTTTCTTAAGTCTTGGGCAATCAGTCTTCACATGTCCTGGTTGCTTGCATTCAAAGCAAATAATTTTATCAGAGTTAGACTCTTTACCTGTCTTACCTGATTTGGATGATGAAGGTTGGTTCTTTCTGAACTTTCCTCTGTTCTGCAACATTCTCTGATCTTTCTGCTCAAAAGAGCAAGATCGTTTTCATCTTCTGAGCTGTCTTCAGAATCTTCATCTGCTTCTGAAGTTTCCTCAGCTTGCATAGCCTTCATGCTGCTATGTCTAGACTGTTTGACTTTGGAGTTTAGAGCTAGAGACTTCTTTTTGTTGTCATCTTCTCCAAGCTCAAGTTCATGGACTTTGAGAGATCCCAACAGTTCTTCCATTCTAAGAGAGTTCAAATCTCTTGCCTCTTGAATGGCAGTGACTTTGGGTCTCCAGGACTTAGGTAGACTTCTTAGAATCTTCCTGTTGTTGTCTCCGATTTCATAGGTTCTTCCTAAGGATCTGAGTCCATTGGTTATGGTCTGAAACCTCCCAAACATTTGGTCAATATTTTCAGTTTCTTCCATTTTAAACATCTCATACTGGTGTATAAGCATGCTGATTTTAGATTGCTTGACAGTTTCAGTCCCTTCATGGGCTGCTGCAAGAGTATCCCAAATCTCCTTGGCAGAAGTGCATCCATGGACCTTCTCATATTCTGATTTATTCAAGGAACATATCAGATAGAGTTTGGCTTTAGCGTTCATCTGGACTCTAGTCTTCTGCTCCAAGGTCCATTCAGTCTTAGGTATAGGCAGACCATTTTGCATAGGCACATAGTCTCCATCAGTGACCACATCCCAAACATCAATGTTGTTGCTCTCAATGAACAACTTCATACGATCTCTCCAGTAGTGGTAATCCACTCCATTGAATGTTGGGGGTCTTGTGATGGAGGCTCCTTCTGTGATGTATTGACTGTTGCTGTTAGAAGCTTCCATTTGGATCTTTCAGTCCTCAGTCACTTGTTAGGTGCTTCAACCCTGAGTAGAGCTCTGGTACCAACTGTAGGAACACAGGGAAACACTAAAGGGGGGGTTGAATAGTGTTTCTGAATATTTTAGAAAGCTTTTCGCAAACAGGTGTTAAAAACACAATTTCAGACGGGCTCTTCAAGGACTGTCTGAAGTTTTCAGACGGCCAAAAAAATACTGATGTTAAAAGATGTTTTTTTTTGTGCCTTTATAGAATATCAGATTGATTACTCTAACCCCTTGATTAGTATAAAAAGAATTAACAAGAGATAAGGGTAAGAAACTTAGCCAAGGAATTTATCCTGGTTCACTCACTACCACTGTGAGCTACGTCCAGTCTCAACGCCAACTAGCACTTGGATTTTCTTTTAATCTTTCAAGATTACAAGTATTCTTTTACAGTCAAGCCTCTTCAGGCTCTACAATCAAGTATTCTTTTACAGTCAAGCCTCTTCAGGCTCTACAATCAAGTATTCTTTTACAGTCAAGCCTCTTCAGGGTCTAAAATGAGTTTACAGAGAAAGGAGTTTAAGCTTTTAAACTATGCAATTTTGAAGCTCAAACGAATACAATGTACAATAAAATTCTGAGGTATGCTCAGGATATACAAATGAGTACAGCGAATTTCATCAGAGAGTTTTTACAGAGTAAAAACTTGTAGCGTGATGTTTCTCTTGGCTTTCTTGTATATTGATTTTCTTTCTTTCTCTTCGTCTCTTTTGATGGTCTTCATAGAGGGGGTATTTATACCCAACTTTAATCCGTTGAAATACCACCGTTTAGAGATAGCATTAAATGCTATTTAATCCGTTGTGAGACATGCTTCTGAGAGCTCTGATATCTCTGACACGATACAAGGTTTCTTTTTGCATTAAGGCTGCTACAAATGTTGTTGCAGAGGCTGCGTTGCAGAGATTTCCTCAGTGGTGTATGAAATTCAAAATCACCAGGAAAGGTCTCTGTGATCCTTGCCATAATCGTGTTTGAAAAGGTACGTGCAGCAGAGGTTCAGAAAAGTCTTCACAAGCTTCAGCAGAGAGTGCCACGTCATAAGTTAGACTTCAGAAGGCACTGATACTTCAGACGGGTTGAGCTACTTCAGACAGCTTCAATTCTTCAGACGAGTTCTGCTTCTTCAGACAGCTTCAACACTTAGTCTTTCTATGTAGGCTCATAGTGACTCTTGCTGAAATCATAGATAAATCATTAAAGCATATATGTATCTATGATAAATATTTTAACTCAAATTTGTTAAGCATTAAAACTTGGGAATTGAGTTGTCTTAAACATCATATTTTCTTTTATGATATTTTTGAGACTCAACAAAGGTAGCCATACAAACCACCAAAGATGTTGTCACCATCTTTAATCCTTGTTAAGCGTTCCTCCTCTCCTACTCTAAAACTAGAACTGGTGCATTATCACTAGAATATAACTGAATTACAATAATCATGCACACCTTGATCTGGTGCAATAGGGTCCTATTTATAGGCTAAGGAAAGACAAAGAAGATTGGGGAGAAATCTATCTAAAAATGACAACTTGGCAAGTAATCACACGTTCTGCGCTTCAACTGCGCTACAGCGCAGGTTGCAGCGCAGAAGTCAAAATGGCTGCGCTTCACCTGCGCTGCAGCGCATGGTAAGGCGCGCGACACGAGTTGCACAGCTTCAATCTTTCTCTTTTTAACTTGATTTCTCCCCGAGACTGGTTTTAGTTGATTGTCTTTCCTTGTTTCCCTTTTCCTTGCTGAGATCTTGCATTTATTGAGAATCCTGGATTTAATTGGGAATGTTGTCTGCAGAATCCTTGTTTGATTGGCAAAGATATCTTCATTAATGGCTCTTAGATATTCTCCAAATCTTCATTATTGCTCACAAATAATCTTCCAATCTTCATTAATTGCCTTCAATCAAACTTCAAATCTTGCAGATATCTCCCTTATTTAATGCTATCTTTCCCTCAAATCAAATCCTTGCAATATTCTGCAAAAATCAGCACAACTTATATCAAAATAGCATCAAATTCAAATTTAAGATTAATAAATACAATTTACCTAATATTTAATAAAAAGGGATTAAACTGGGGCAAAAATACCATTTTATCCTTGATAAGTGAACTAAAAGTGCTCTAATTTATCATATGATTTTCACTTATCAGCAACCCAGCAATTTTTAATTTGCTTTCATTATTGTTTTTGTTTTTGACTATTTAGTTTTTGTTTGTGAGTCTATACCTGTATAGAATAGGATAAGGTTAAGGATTACAATTTAAAGGGGTATGAATAACAGTGAAAACTAGGGAGAGAATAAAATTCTGGTACCTGCGCCTCGCTTGCGTTTAGCGCAAGTAAAGCGCATAATTAATGTTGCTCTCTAACTTTCACGCTTCACTTGCGCTGTACTTCCTGAAGCACGCGTTGTACCTGCGCTAAGCGAGGGTGCAACGCAGGTGCGCGCGTTTAGGGTTTTCTTAAAACCTAAACGAGGGAAGGTAATTCAAACCTTCCCTTTTCAGTTGCTTGTCATTTTTTCTAAGTGTTCAAACCTTCTTTGACCCTTTTTACTTACATATTCCTTCCTTTACCTTTTCTGAGGTTATACCAGGTATGTTTTTATAGTTTTGGTCATTTTGCACCGATCAGAATTTTCATTTTTGTTTTTATTTGAGCAGAAACCTTAGGGTAGGAAACTTAGGCTTTTAGGACCTTTTAGGATAGAAATATTTGTTCATAAAGTCTTAGTTTAGTATGTATGCTGCTAGGAACTTATTTGTTACATATTTTGCATGTTTAGGTGGTATTTTTATAGTGCTCATGCTTTATTGCAAATTATTTAATTTTGGTACATGAATGCTTAATAAATGTTATGACATTTTTGCATGACCAAAATAAAATGATTGTGCTAATATGCATGTTTTAAAGAGCATGATTTTTTAGCCTAATAGTTGTTACCAACTCTTGTCTGTTAAATAATTGATTAGAGCTTGTTTTAATTGATCACTTTAGGTTGTTCTTAATAAATTAATTAATTGATAATGAGGTAATTTTAAAATCAAAATTTTGTGCAAGTGATTGATTTGATGATTATTTTTAATGTTGATTTAAATTGGTCATTTATTTCAATAATTATGAATAATCTAAATTTAAATTGCATAAATAATTTTGGTAACAAATTTTGCAGATGGTACACACAAAGGTTGTTCAGTCTCGAGCTGCTAGAAGAGGTACCGGGGGTGCCAAGAGAGTTAGATAGTCACCTCAGGAGGAGCCTGAGTTTGACCCCCATAGATTCAGAGATGCCAGGGCCGCTGAAGCTTACAGTGCCATTGAGGATTGTAACTTCATTATAGAGAGGCCAGTCAGACTGCATGCCATATGAGGAGTATGAGGATGAGCAGAGCAGCAGGTACAACCACCACCACCACCACCAGCAGACCCTACCCTTAGGCAGTGGGCTCAGCATACCACTTTGCAGCTGATATCACTCCACAGATCTCATGTTCATTTGCAGGAGTATCTTTACTCCATTAGACCAGACCCTTACCCAGGCATGACACCTGCTCAGTTCAGAGATTATATTAAGTGGCCTGGGGACAGGCCTATTCCTCCGGGAGAGGGTGGAGCAGCTGCAGATGGAGCTGATACTGACCACGTGGACCACCAGGACCACCAGGACCAGGAGTGATTGTTTGGATTTAATGCTTTTCTTTTCTTTTTCTTTTCATTTTATTTCTCTTTTCTTTTATTTTTATCTTGACATGTGTTGTACATATATTCTCCACTGATACACTTTATCTATGATGCAGTACATTTTCTGTATATTATTTTGTTTCTTTTTCTTTTTATGTTAGGATTTTTAAAATTTTTAGGATTTAGGAATTAGGAAATAAAAGGAAAATTTTTCAAAATTTTTGAGATTAGGCAGTTTAACTAACCAGATTAGGAAAGAAGAAAGGGTCTTGTGATTAATTCCATAATCAGTTAGGATTAGGATACTTCACAGGTGAACCTATCAGGGTAGTTAATTAAAACCAAAAAGTGCTTTATCAAGGAATTTAGCCAAGAAACCGGTGAGTTGAGAGCCCAAACACTTGAATTGAGAGTTTTTCACCGCTGCTTGTCAATTTTTATTGATTGAGTTTTTGGATCTTATTCTGCTTATGGAAAATATGGAAGTGGCAAAGGCAATTTTTTGTTTTCAATATATTTGCTCAGTGCCGAAAAGCCAACCCTTGATATAATTTTTTCAATTCTTTGATAACCCATTTGAGCTTTAATGATTATTCTTGTGCACCCAAGCCAAAATTTATATTTATATTTTGTCCTTACACATTTGGGATAGAGAGCAAGGTGCAAGTGGAGACAATGGGAAGAAAAGGTTGGTGAATTAAAATTCAAAAAACAGGTACATGAAAGCAAAAAGAAGATCACTCCCCCAAAAATCAAAAAGAAAAAAGTGAATAAATTGAACAAGTTGAGGGGAGTGCAATTTCAAACAAAGAAAGAGGCCTGCAAAAATGAGAAAAATCAAGAATGAGACGGTGGAAGGAGAGAAGTTCCAAGTCAAGCAACATCAAAAGATGCTCTTTATTCCAGGTGTTCATTGTTTATCCAGAAAAACCATGATTTCTTGATAGCCCAGCCTCATTACAACCAAAGAAAGACCTTTTGATCCATATTGACCATGAACATGTTTAGAAACTAGAAACAACTATCAATCTTAGTTGTTCAATTGTGGTGAAAACATTGAGGGAAACATTACCCGTGAGCCTGAGTGAAATTCCTTGGTTTATCATTTATTGCTTTAATTGCTACTTTTAAAAAAGTTCAACTGTTGATTGTGTTCTGTTTTTGATTGAGGATTGGTAACATCTCTTGATTCTGATTTTTTTTTTTCTGATATTTGGAAAGTGACTTCTGCCTAACAAAGAGATGACGTAAATTTTTCCTTGTAGTTGATTATGAGAATTGTACATGAGGGTGATTTGATTTTGATTGCAAAAGGTATCTTGCTTGAGGACAAGCAAGAAATTAAGTTAGGGGGGGTATTGATAAGTGTAAATTATATGATATTTTCATATGTTTTTATTACACTCTTCAAGGCTAAAATAATGATTTATGTCCCAAAATAATTTCTTTTTATGAATAATTGTAATAATGGTAATTATTTGGTTTGAATTTGAATTTGATGCTATTTTTATTAGAAATGTGTTATTTTGTGCAGATTTATGGAAGATTTGAAATTGAAGAGAAAATACCATTAAATGGGGAGATTGTTTGCAGATTTGAAGTTTAAATGAGGACAAAATAAAGATGAGATCACCAGCCATTTAAACAAGGGATCATGTGGATAACTTTCCCCAATTTGAATTCAAGTTCAAATAAATACAAAATCAAGCCAGAAAAGGGAAATAAGGAAAACCAATCAAGCAAAGGCAAGATTAGAAAGAGATCAAGTGGATAAATGAGGAATTAAAGAAAGTCTACAACGTGTTTCACGCTTCACCTGCGCTTAGCGCAGGTGGAGCGCGACATACAGAGGGACACGCTTCTTCTACGCTTAGCGCAGGTGAAGCGCAAGTCAAGCACCAGCTTTTTAAATTCAAATACAGATTGATCTCTTCTAGATTTGAATTAGGGTTTTCCTTGGTCTATAAATAGTACTTTTTGATCAGATCAGGGAAATATAGACGGAAAGGAGACGAAGGCTTTTAGAGAGTACAGAGGAGAGAGGCATAGAATAGAAAGATAGACGCACAAGGATTGAAGAAGGTGACAGATTCTTCAGTGGTTTGTGATGGCTACCATGAGTAGCCAAGCTCTCCAGTAGGATAGATGTAGTGGATTCAATCCCCAAGTGTATGTGAATTCTCTTGTTTTTAATTATAAATCCCTGTTTTTAATTATATCGGTACTTTTATGCTGTTCTTAATGCATTACTTCCGCGCGTGCGCCGGAGTCGTAGGCTAGTGATCAGGATAACACATAATGAGATTTCCGGCTAGTATTAGAGTTTAGGGGAGCCTGGATATAGGAAACCTAACCTCCGATTGCTAAAAGTACTCGTTAATTATATGGAAATATAGGTGGAATCTGATGATTGAATTGTTTTGGTGAGTGACAGCCCGTTCATAGGAGCATCTATAGGAACATATAGTTAATTGATAGTAACATAATTGAAAGTTAATTCTATGTGAGGGATAAACGGGATCTTGTGATTGATGGGGTAGTGACAACCCTTGAATGAAGAGCGTTTATAGGGACGTACAATTAATGGACGATTCAAACAAACGGAACAATAATTAATTAATTAAGAGCTTAATGAGCCTAGGGTAATTTGTCGCTTGGGAGAGCCCGCCTGGATTATCTTTGAGTGGTAGGCTACTGGTAACTCGAGGTTTTATCAATTCAGTTTGGCTAAGGTATAATTAATAACAAATTTATAATTAAAAGAAGGGATTCATATACATAAGTGGTGTGAAGAAGCGAAGTCCAATCCTAATCCAAGTAAATCTATCTTCCCTTATTTTATTGCTTACTTTTCTTTTTTCCATTTAAATTCCGCACAATAATCATTCTCTTAAATAGTTGCTCACTTGGTAATTCGATCACTAAAATCTTGCAAAGTGAACCGCTCCCTGTGGATACGATACTTTGTACTTACTATTATACTGCTGAACTTTTGGTGCTCTTGCCAGAAATTTTGTTATGTGCATTATGTGTTGTATGATAAAAATCTGTTGCTTTAATGTTTAAACGTGTTAATATTGATGAATTGAATGATGGTAGCGAGAATAGCGAAAAGGGATAAATAAGGGTTTAGCTATGAGGATTAATAATGGATTGGATGTGGTAATTTGTAGTAAAGATTGATGTTTTCATTGAATTTGTTCGGTAAAAATGTTTAGGATTGAAGTATTAACAATGAGGATTGATTAGGGGTTGAAGAAAGGGGTTTAAAAGGGGTAAAAATTGGAAGAACTGTCGTCTCGCGTCGTTGGTAATCGATTATAGCAGACTGTAATCGATTACAAGGTTTTCTGGGCAGCGTTGAGTGAGTTTGGCTTGCTGGTAATCAATTACAGGGGGCTTGTAATCGATTACCAGAGAGTTGACATGCTGGTAATCGATTACAACTGTGTGGTAATCGATTACAAGAGAGGTGATTGGCTGGTAATCGATTACAGGAGGCTTGTAATCGATTACCAGAGTGTATTTTGTGTCCCAGAGTCGCTGGTAATCGATTGCAGCTGTGTGGTAATTGATTACCCGGTCAAAATGTGTGTGAGAGTGTTGTTTATGTGATGATTGTGATCCCTTAATCTGTTGGTGTTATTTCTATAACGTGTTTGTGGAATTGAGAGATTAAATTGAATGTTTAGAGTGTGAATTGTGGTATGAGTACTGTGATGTGGATATTTTATGTGAAATCATATATATATATATATAATAATTGTTATGTAACAACTAAGAGGATTGACGAGGTGCACCCATTGTGCGAAGTTCCGAATCATGGTCCTTAGGATGAGTTTTGGTGTGCATGATCGGAGAGTGAGCATACATGGCATTGTATGATGGTGTTGAGATGTGAATTATATTATGAGTATTATGTGTAGAGTGTAAAGGGTGTGTTTGATGAATTGTGAAGTGTGACTTATATAATTGTGATGAGTTAATATGTTGAATAATAAGAGTGTGAGATGATATGATTGATGAAGATTATGTGATGAAATTAATGACTATGACTATGTGTTGGGTGAGGATAGGGTAGCCTTCTGCGTGCATGTATGAGTATGTGCTCTTTTCCTCGTACTCTCTGTGGTTATTTCATAGGTGACGAAGATGGAACTCATGGTGCCGAGTATTGAATTGAAGGGGTTCCGCTCTGATATGTGTGACATCAAGGCATTAGTAATAGGGTTTACTTTATTATGTTATTGAGTAGAGATAGATAAAAACTATTTTAAGTGCCTTGCATGGCCATGATGAATGGGGTAGAAGGTTGTCACATTTAGTGGTATCAGAGCAGGTCGGTTCACCGGCCTTGAGTTATGAGTTTACTGTGCTTCTGTGGTTCTAATGTGTGGTGTTTATTGAGTGAATTGTGTTGCTTTGATTTAATTATTTTTTTTTACTTCTCTACTTTTCTGTGAATCAGAAGAGTAATGGCTGGAGGAGGTAGGAATGATCGAGTGATTGCTGAAGCCTTAATGGCTATGGCGCAGGCTGTTGGCAGCCTGAACCAACATCAGGAGGTGGACTGGCTTGCTCGGTTCTAGAGGAACCATCCACCTACTTTCCGTGGGGGTTATGACCCCGATGGTGCTGCCGATTGGATCTTCGAGATCAGAAGATTTTTAGAGCGATGGACTTCCCGCTGGTGCAAAAGGTCACATTGGTTGCGTTCATGTTATCAGGGGATGTCGGATTCTGGTGGCAGAGCACCTATCAGAGGATGATTGATGAGGGCACCGCGTTGAGCTAGAATAACTTCAAGAGGTTGTTCCTTGAGAAGTACTTTCCTCATGATATCCGTAACAAGAAGCAGATCGAGTTTCTCGAGTTAAAGCAAGGAGATGGCACCGTGGCGGACTACGTATCCAAGTTTGAAACGTTAGTTCGATTCTGTCCTACATATGAGGGAGTTGCTAATGAAGAGGCAAAGTGCATGAAGTTTATCAGCGGTCTTCGTCCAGAGATCAAGCAAGTCTTCAACTACCAGGGAATTGTACGCTTTCACGAGCTGGTTAACAAATGTAGAATTTATGATGAAGATAATCGGGCTAGAGCTGCACATTACAAGAGTGGAGGGCTTATGAGAAATCAGAGCAAGTTCGAATCAACTGGCAAGATAAGCCATATTCTCGTGCAATAGGAGGCTCCAAGTTTGGAGGTGGTAGTGAGGGTTCGGTGCAAAAGAGGAGTTACGGTCCTGCTGCTAGTCAAGTGTCCAAGGGTGGAAGAATGGGTTCTAACGCTTCTAATACATGCTTCAGATGCGGGAATGAGGGACATCGAGCAAACCAATGTGAAGATAAAGAGGTCACCTGCTACATTTGTAAAGAGAAAGGGCATATTTCTCGTGATTGTCCTCAAGGGAAACAAGGAACTGCAGCGTCGAGTGGAGGTGCTAGTGGAAGTGCCAGTAAACCTAAAGCTACCGGGAGAGTATTTGCCTGTACTGGTACTGAAGCTGCTCAATCCGAAGATTTGATCTAAGGTACTGGTTTCATTGCGGACAATCCTTTAGTTGTTTTGTTTGATTCTGGTGCGACTCACTCCTTTATATCACATGCTTGTGTGTCTAGATTAAAATTGCCTGTTTCTTCCTTGCCTTTTGTGTTGAGTATGGAAACGTCAGCTAGTGGGTCAATTTCTACTTCTGATGTGTGCTTAAATTGTTCTATTCATGTTGATGGTAGAGAATTCCTAGTTGATTTGATTTGTTTGCCTCTAAGTCAACTAGATATTATTCTTGGTATGAACTGGTTATCTTTCAATCATGTCCTATTGAATTGTGCTGATAAAACTGTTGTGTTTGGTCACCCTATTGAGAGTAAGAATAAGGACTTTTTGACTTCCAATCAAGTGAAGGCGTCTCTAAGGGAAGATGCCCAGGTATACATGTTGCTAGCTTCTTTGAATTATGAGAGTAGTGCTATTATTAGTAAGATACCTGTAGTGTGTGAGTATTCTGAGGTGTTTTCTGATAATGAGTCTAGTCTACCACTTGAGAGAGATAGAATTTTCCATAGATCTAGTACCGGGGACGGGACCTATTTCAGTTGCTCCTTATAGGATGTCACCCATGGACTTAGCAGAGCTTAAGAAACAATTAGAGGATTTGCTAGAGAAGAAGTTTGTGAGACCTAGTGTATCACCTTGGGGAGCACCTATTTTGCTAGTGAAGAAGAAGGATGGTAGTATGAGGTTGTGTACAAATTACCTTCAGTTGAACAAGGTAACCATTAAGAATAGGTATCCTTTGCTTAGGATAGATGATCTAATGGGCCAGTTAGTGGGGGCTGTTGTGTTTAGCAAAATTGATCTTAGGTCGGGTTATCACCAGATTAGAGTTAAAGAAGAGGACATACCTAAGACTGCCTTTAGGACTAGATATGGACATTATGAGTATCTGGTAATGCCTTTTGGTGTGACTAATGCTCCTGCTATTTTTATGGATTATATGAACATAATTTTTCATCCCTACTTGGATAAATTTGTAGTTGTCTTTATAGATGACATACTAATTTACTCCAAAACTAAGGAGGAGCATGATGAACATTTAAAGGTAGTACTGCATATTCTTAAGGATAAACAGTTGTATGCTAAGTTATCCAAGTGTGATTTCTTGTTAGAAGAAGTGAGCTTTTTAGGTCATGTGATCTCTAGGGGGGGTATAGGTGTTGATCCTTCTAAGGAAGAGGTTATGCTTAAGTGGGAGACTCCTAAGTCAGTGAGTGAGATTAGAAGTTTTCTTAGGTAAGCTGGGTACTATAGGAGATTTATAGAAGGGTTTTCTAAGTTAGCTTTACCTTTGACTGAGTTGACTAGGAAGGGGGTTGCTTTTGTATGGAATAGTAAGTGCAAGCTTAGTTTCCAAACCCTTAAGGAAAAGTTGACTAGTGCACCAATGTTAGTCTTGCTTGATCTTAGTAAATCTTTTGTAGTGTATTGTGATGCTTCTAAGATGGGTTTAGGTAGAGTGTTAATGCAAAAGGGTAAAGTAGTAGCTTATGCTTCTAGGCAATTGAAAATCCATGAGAGAAACTACCTTACCCGTGATCTTGAGTTAGCAGCTATGGTGTTTGTATTAAAAATGTGGAGACATTACTTGTATGGTTCCAAATTTGAGGTTTTTAGTGACCATAAGAGCCTTAGGTATTTGTTTGATCAGAAAGAGATGAACATGAGACAAATGAGGTGGTTATAATTTCTAAAGGACTATGATTTTGAATTGAGTTATCACCCTCGTAAGGCTAATGTAGTAGCAGATGCTCATAGTAGAAAATCTCTTCATGTTAGTTCTTTGATGATAAAGGAAATGGATCTCTTGACTCAGTTTAAGGATTTGAGTTTAGCTTGTGAGGTGACTTCTGATAGTGTGAGGCTAGGGATGATTAGAGTAAGTAATGATTTGTTGAGGGACATTAGAAAAGCTCAATTAGAGGACCCATTCTTGGTGAGTAGGCATAAGGCTATAGAAGAGGGTAGTGGTGGAGAGTTTAGCTTAGGTACGGATGGGGTAGTGAGATTTGGAGACCGAGTGTGTGTACCTAGTGAACCTACCATTAAGCGCTTAGTACTTGAAGAGGGGCATAAGAGTAAGCTTAGTTTGCATCCGGGTTCAACTAAGATGTATCAAGATTCGAAAAAGGTATTTTGGTGGCCTAGGATGAAGATGGATATAGTGGATTTTGTGAGTGCTTGTTTAGTTTGCCAAAAGTCTAAGGTAGAACATCAAAAACCTTCATGATTGCTGCAACCTTTAAGTATACCTGAGTGGAAGTGGGATAGTATTTCTATGGATTTTGTAGTTGCTTTGTCTATGATTGTAAGGGGGCATGACTTTATTTGGGTTATTGTGGATAGGTTAACTAAGAGCACTCATTTTCTTCTTATTAACATTAAGTACTCCTTAGAGAAACTAGCTCAGATTTACATCAGTGAGATTGTGAGGTTGCATGGCATACCATCTAGCATAGTTTCAGATAGAGATCCCAGGTTTACATCTAGATTTTGGGAGAGTTTAAAACAGGCTTTGGGGACCCAACTTAGAATTAGTTCAACTTATCATCCTCAAACTGATGGTCAGACCAAGAGAACCATTCAATCCTTAGAGGATTTGCTTAGGGCTTGTGTGTTAGACCAAGGGGGTAGTTGGGATAGTTTCCTACCTTTGATAGAGTTTACTTACAATAATAGTTTTCACTCTAGCATAGGTATGGTACCTTTTGAGGCATTGTATGGTAGGAGGTGTAGAACACCCTTGTGTTGGTGTGAGCCGGGAGAGAGCCTTGTGTTAGGACCGGAGGTAGTGCAGCAAATCACTGATAAGGTTAGGATAATTCAGGAGAGGATGAGGACAGCTTAGAGTAGGCAAAAGAGTTATGCTGATAAGAGGAGGAAGGAATTGGAAATCAAAGAAGGAGATCATGTGTTCCTGAAAGTCACTCTGTGGACTGGGGTTAGTAGGGCATTGAAGTCTAGAAAGCTTACACCTCGTTTCATTGGTCCCTATCAAATTCTCAAAAGAGTCGGCAATGTTGCATATCAAATTGCTTTACCTCTACATTTGTCAAATCTTCATAATGTCTTCCATGTTTCTCAACTTCGGAAGTACATTCACGATCCTTCACATGTGATTGAGTCAGATCATCTTGAGATTAAGGAAAACCTGACGGTGGAAACCATATCGGTGAGAGTTGAGGATTAGAGGATGAAACAACTTCGAGGTAAGGAAATTCCTTTAGTTAAGGTAATCTGGGGAGGAGCTACACCTGAGAGTGCTACTTGGGAGCTTGAAGAGAAGATGAAGGAGTCCTTTTCAGAGTTGTTCGCTTCAGGTAAAATTCGAGGACGAATTTTCTTTTTAGGAGGGGAGAGTTGTAACATCCAAAATAAAATAAAACAAAACAAATAAATAATATTAATATTAATAATTAGTGGGTTGAGGGTGGGCCCAACCCAGTTAAGTATATAAGTAAGGAGGGATTACCAATTCACCCTAATCCTTATTTTTCAAATCGTCAGAGAGCGAAACCATAAGGAGGGGAGAAATGACATCCCAAGAGGAGGTTGCTGCAGAGTGATCATTAAGAAAGAGTCAATCGTTGTTGTTCGACCTTCACCTTCAAGGTACGGGGGGAAAGGGTGCTGCTTATACGTTTATATTGGGGTGCTTGGGTAGTGAGGGCAACCATAAGACCCTCTAAGACTTTTACATTCGAATTTGTTATGTCCATTATGTGTTATATGATGAAAATATGTTGCTTTAATGTTTAAACGTGTTAATCTTGATGAATCTTGATGAATTGAATGATGGTAGCGAGAATAACGAAAAGGGATAAATAAGGGTTTAGCGATGAGGATTAATAATGGATTAGATGTGGTAATTTGTAGTAAAGATTGATGTTTTCATTGAATTTGTTCGGAAAAAACGTGTAGGAATGAAGTATTAACAATGGGGATTGATTAGGGGTTGAAGAAAGGGGTTTAAAATGGGTAAAAATTGCAAGAACTGTCATCTTGCGTCGCTGGTAATCGATTACAGCAGACTGTAATCGATTAGAGGGTTTTCTGGGCAGCGTTGAGTGAGTTTGGCTTGCTGGTAATCGATTACAGGGGGCTTATAATCGATTACCAGAGAGTTGACATGCTGGTAATTGATTACAACAGTGTGGTAATCGATTAGTGATTGGCTGGTAATCGATTACAGGAGGCTTGTAATCGATTACCAGAGTGTATTTTGTGTCCCAGAGTTGCTGGTAATCAATTACAACTGTGTGGTAATCGATTACCCGGTCAAAATGTGTGTGAGAGTGTTGTTTATGTGATGATTGTGATCCCTTAATCTGTTGGTGTTATTTATATAAAGTGTTTGTGGAATTGAGAGATTAAATTGAGTGTTTAGAGTGTGAATTGTGGTATAGGTACTATGATGTGGATATTTTATGTGAAATCATATATATGTAATAATTGTTATGTGGATTGATGATTATGCATTGTGTATAGAAGTTGTGTGAGAGATATGATATATGATGATGATTGCATTGAGCATAACATTGAGATATGAGATATGTGTGATGCATAAGCCAGACGTGGCTAGCATATGCCCTAGAGTGGGGGTGACGACCATGATGGGACATTCGATGCACGAGCCCACAGAGGGGGTGCAAAATATCTTTGCACGGGCCCATAGAGGGGGTGCAACCTATCGGTCAGAGAGAGCGTTAACGGTAAGGCCATCATTGGTAACAACTAAAAGGATTGACGAGGTACACCCATTGTGCGGAGTTCCGAATCATGATCCTTAGGATAAGTTTTGGTGTGCATGATCAGAGAGTGAGGATACATGGCATTGTATGATGGTGTTGAGATGTGAATTATATTATGAGTATTATGTGTAGAGTGTAAAGGGTGTGTTTGATGAATTGTGAAGTGTGACTTATATAATTGTGATGAGTTAATATGTTGAATAATAAGAGTGTGAGATGATATGATTGATGAAGATTATGTGATGAAATTAATGACTATGACTATGTGTTGGGTGAGGATAGGGTAGCCTTCTGCGTGCATGTATGAGTATGTGTTCTTTTCCTCACCGTACTCTCTGTGGTTATTTCCTAGGTGACAAAGATGACACTCAAGGTGCCGAGTATTGAATTGAAGGGGTTCCGCTCTGATACGTGTGACATCAGGGCATTAGTAATAGGGTTTACTTTATTATGTTATTGAGTAGAGATAGATGAAAACTATTCTAAGTGCCTTGCATGGCCATGATGAATATTTTGAAGTTGACATTTAATATTTGATGTTTTAGTTGTTTTGAAACCCTTGACCTTATCTTTTATTATATGAAGTTGACTTTGAGTTAAATGGCGTTTTAAAAGAGAGAAATGTGAACCTTTTTACCCGATGTGGGTTACAACTTTTCCTTTTATTTCGATTTATAGATTGTGTTAGAGATTGGTGTAAAAGGGTGTCACAGTTTCAACTCCTCACTCGGGTCACATGGATGCTGCTCATATGCTGCTGAGATACCTCAAACACACTGTTGTTCAAGGCATTTTATTCAAGGCCAATTCTGACACTAATCTTCATGCTTATGTGGATGCTGATTGGGGCTCATTCATTGACAATAGAAGATCAACCACGAGATTCTGTGTCTTCCTAGGAAATTCACTCATCTCATGGAAGGCTAAAAGGCAGAATACAGTTAGCAAATCCTCAGCAGAAGCAGAATACAGATCTTTAGCATTCGTGTCCATTGAGTTCACTTGGCTAAGGAATTTATTGACTGATTTCAACATTAGCGCTTCCTATGCTACTGTTTACTGTGACAACAAAGCTGCTATCCACATTGCTACTAATCCCACATATCATGAAAGAACTAAACACTTAGAAATTGATCTTCATTATGTCAGGGAATGATGAAATTCTGGAAAGCGTACCAAAAGTTCAGCAGTATAATAGTAAGTATAAAGTATCATATCCACAGGGAGCGGTTCATTTTGCAAGATTTTAGTGATCGAATTACCAAGTGAGCAACTTTTTAAGAAAATGATTAATGTGCGGAATTTAAATGGCAAAAAGAAAAGTAAGCAATAAAATAAGGGAAGATAGATTTACTTGGATTAGGATTGTACTTCGCTTCTTCGCACCCCTTATGTATGTGAATCCCTTCTTTTAATTATAAATTTGTTATTAATTATACCTTAGTCAAACTGAATTGATAAAACCCCGAGTTACCAGTGGCCTACCACTCAAAGATAATCCATGCGGGCTCTCCCAAGCGACAAATTACCCTCGGCTCATTAAGCTCTTAATTAATTAATTATTGTTCCGTTTGTTTGAATCGTCCATTAATTGTACTTCCCTATAAACGCTCTTCATTCAATGGCTGTCACTACCCCATCAATCACAAGATCCCGTTTATCCCTCACATACAATTAACTTTCAATTATGTTACTATCAATTAACTATATGTTCCTATAGATGCTCCTATGAACGGGTTGTCACTCACCAAAACAATTGAATCATCATATTCCACCTATATTTCCATATAATTAACGAGTACTGTTAGCAATCGGAGGTTAGGTTTCCTATGTCTAGGCTCCCCTAAACTCTAATACTAGCCGGAAATCTCATTCTGTGTTATCCTGATCACTAGCCTACGACTCCGGCGCACGCGCGGAAGTAATGCATTAAGAACAACATAAAAGTACCGATATAATTAAAAACAAGAGAATTCACATACACTTGGGGATTGAATCCACTACATCCAATCCTACTGGAGAGCTTAGCTACTCATGCTAGCCATCATAAACCACTGAAGAATCTGTCACCTTCTTCAATTCTTGTGCAACTATCTTTCTATTCTATGCCTCTCTCCTCTGTACCCTCTAAAAGCCTCTCCAAAAGCCTCCGTCTCTCTAAATGCCTCTGTCTCTCCCTCTGATTTGTGAAAAAGGTACTATTTATAGACCAAGGAAAACCCTAATTCAAATCTGGAAGAGATCAATCTGTATTTGAATTTAAAAAGTTGGTGCGTGACTTACGCTTCACCTGCGCTAAACGCAGATGAAGCGTGTCCCTCTGTAAGTTGCGCTCCACCTGCGCTAAGCGCAGGTGAAGCGTGAAACACGCTGTAGACTTTCTTTAATTCCTCATTTATCCACTTGATCTCTTTCTGATCTTGCCTTTGCTTGATTGGTTTTCCTTGTTTCCCTTTTCTGGCTTGATTTTGTATTTATTTGAACTTGAATTCAAATTGGGGAAAGTTATCCACAAGATCCTTTGTTTAAATGGCTATTGATCTCATCTTTATTTTGTCCTCATTTAAACTTCAAATCTGCAAACAATCTCCCCATTTAAATCTATTTTCTCTTCTCTTTCAAATCTTCCATAAATCTGCACAAAATAACAGATTTCTAATCAAAATAGCATCAAATTCAAATTCAAACCAAATAATTACAATTATTCATAAAAAGGGATTGTTTTGGGGCATAAATCATTATTTTAGCCTTGATAAGTGTAATAAAAACATAGGAAAATATCACATAATTTACACTTATCAAATACCCCCCAACTTAACTTCTTGCTTGTCCCTAAGTAAGATACCTTTTGCAATCAAATCACCCTCATGTACAATTCTCATAAACAACTACAAGGAAAAATTTACATCATCTCTTTGTTAGGCAGAAGTCACTTTCCAAATATCAGAAAAAATCAGAATCAAGAGATGTTACCAATTCTCAATCAAAAACAGAACACAATCAATAGTTGAACTTTTTCAAAAGTAGCAATTAAAGCAATAAATGATAAACCAAGGAATTTCACTCATGCTCACGGGTACTGTTTCCCTTAATGTTTTCACCACAGTTGAACAACTAAGATTGATAGTCGTTTCTAGTTCCTAAACATGCTCATGGTCAATATGGATCAAAAGGTCTTTCTTTGGTTGTAATGAGGTTGGGCTATCAAGGAATCATGGTTTTTCTGGATAAACAATGAACACTTGGAATATAGAGCATCTTTTGATGTTGCTTGACTTGGAACTTCTCTCCTTTCACCATCTCATTCTTGATTTTTTCTCATTTTTGCAGGCCTCTTTCTTTGTTTGAAATTGCACTCCCCCCAACTTATTCAATTTATTCACTTTTCTTTTATTTTTGATTTTTGGGGGAGTGATCTTCTTTTTGCTTTCATGTACCTGCTCTTTGAATTTCTTGATTTTCAATTTACCAACCTTTTCTTCCCATTGTCTCAACTTGTACCTTGCTCTCTATCCCAAATGTGTAAGGACAAAATATATATATATATCAATTATGGCTTGGGTGCACAAGAATAATCATTAAAGCTCAAATGGGTTATCAAAGAATTGGAAAAATTATATTAAGGGTTGACTTTTTGGTACTGAGCAAATATATTGAAAACAAAAAATTGCCTTTGTCACTTCCATATTTTCCATAAACAGAATAAGATCCAAAAACTCAATCAATAAAAATTGACAAGCAGCGGTGAAAAACTCTCAATTCAAGTGTTTGGGCTCTCAACTCACCGGTTTCTTGGCTAAATTCCTTGATAAAGCACTTACTGGTTTTAATTAACTACCCTAATAGGTTCTCATGTGAAGTATCTTAATTCTAACTGATTATGGAATTAATCACAAGACCCTTTCTTCTTTCCTAATTTGGTTAGTTAAACTGCCTAATTTCAGAAATTTTGAAAAATTTTCCTTTTATTTCCTAATTCCTAAATCCTAATTTTTTTTTAAATTCTAAAAATCCTAAAATAACTAGAAAAAGAAACAAAATAATATACAGAAAATGTACTACATCGTAGATAAAGTGTATTAGTGGAGAATATATGTACAACACATGTCAAGATAAAAATAAAAGAAAATTAAAGAAAAGAGAAATAAAATGAAAAGAAAAAGAAAAGAAAAACACCAAATAAAAAAAAACAGTCCTGGTCAACATCAGCTCCATCTGCAGCTGCTCCACCCTCTCCTAGAGGAATAGGCCTGTCCCCAGGCCACTGAATATAATCTCTGAACATGAGATCTATGGAGTGATATCAGCTGCAAAGTGGTATGCTGAGCCCACTGCCTAAAGGTAGGGTCTGCTGCTGCTGGTGGTGGTGGTGGTGCCTGCTACTGCTGCTCATCCTCATACTCCTCATATGGGATACAGTAGGTATCAATGTATCCTTTAGTCATGGGGTTCAAGATGCGAACCACGGGGTTCACGTCCACACCCCTAGCTCTGCAGAGTGCAGTGATAAGTGCTGGGAAGCCTAATCTGATCCTTGTGGTGGTAGTGCGACGCGCAATAGCAGAGACAAAATCTGATATCTTCTGGGCAATGACCTTGGAGATATCAATGTCTGCGCCTGAGAGGATGGTGAAAATGAGATGGGCTACCGGCACTGTGATGTCAGAAACATGGTTGGTGGGGCAGATGTTGGCTAGAACCAACACTGTCCACATCCTCGCAATAGCTCTCATATGCTGCCGGTAGATGCGAGCAGCCTGCCTGTATACATTCCTCTCAAAAGTGTATCCTAGTAGACATAGTACCGGTGCAGTCTCTGTATCCATGGGGTCATTACCATTGAGCCCCATCTCTCTCATCCTTGAGTGGTACTGGCACTCCATAAGTGCCCTATCCAAAGGTGCTGGATATTGAAGCAAAGCGTTGATTGCGTCGCAATCAAATCTAATCTCCTGGCCTCGCACATAAGACCACCTCCTAGAATCCACACCATGATTGCCAATGGCATTGGCGTAGAACTCTCTTACGATGTCAGGGTCAAAATGACTGTCTGGGCTGCTGAGATGCACCCAGTTCCTCCTGTAAATCTCTGCCCTGAACTCCTCATACTCATCTGGCTGTAGTCTCACTGGCCTCTCTATTATGAAGTTACAGTCCATGATGGCACTGTAAGCTTCAAAGGCCCTAGCATCCTTAAATCTGTGAGCATCAAACTCAGGCTCCTCCTGAGGTGCCTGTCTGGATCTCTTGGCGCCTTTGGCGCCTCTCCTAGAAGATCCTGCTGCATCAAGGATCTTAGTGCGAGCCATCTGCAAAAATTTGTTATCAAAATTATTTATGCAAAATAATAGATTATTCAAAGGTGAGTATGTGGATCCTCGTGATCCAATCATGCGAATTGATAAGCATTTATGAGGTTAAGATGAGCAGCTTTTAATTCCAAGGTCTTTGCAGTTGCAGGTACTACAATTGTAGAATGATAGCGAGGGCCCTGGTGCATAACATAATCTCCTAGAGTCCTTCTTCTGGGTTGTTCCCCTGCCATGTCCTTAGGTTCTTCAGCTAATATCCTTCTTCTCCTTCTTCTGTTTCTACTTCTATTCCTCCTGGTTGTCCTCTCGATTTCTGGATCGAAATTTAATTGGCTTGGGGACACCTGGCTTCTTAAAAGCATAAACAAAAAGAACTTGAAAAGGATAAGGTAATAGATAAGATAAAATAAATTTGAATTTTAACTTCAATTTTAATTTTTTTTAATTAAATTCGAAAAATTTAAAATAAACAGAAAATTAAAAAGATAAACTTGATAATTCGACCTCCCAAGGTTATACGAAGTGAAACACCGCTCCCCGGCAACGGAGCCAAAAATACTTGATGAAATTCTGACAAGCGTACCAAAAGTTCAGCAGTATAATAGTAAGTATAAAGTATCGTATCCGCAGGGAGCGGTTTACTTTACAAGATTTTAGTGATCGAATTACCAAATGAGCAACTTTTTAAGAGAATGATTAATATGCGGAATTTAAATGGCAAAAAGAAAAGTAAGCAATAAAATAAGGGAAGATAGATTTACTTGGATTAGGATTGGACTTCGCTTCTTCGCACCCCTTATGTATGTGAATCCCTTCTTTTAATTATAAATTTGTTATTAATTATACCTTAGCCAAACTGAATTGATAAAACCTCGAGTTACCAGTAGCCTACCACTCAAAGACAATCCATGCGGGCTCTCCCAAGCGACAAATTAACCTCGGCTCATTAAGCTCTTAATTAATTAATTATGGTTCTGTTTTTTGAATCGTCCATTAATTGTACTTCCCTATAAACGTTCTTCATTCAAGGGTTGTCACTACCCCATCAATCACAAGATCCCGTTTATCCCTCACATACAATTAACTTTCAATTATGTTACTATCAATTAACTATATGTTCCTATAGATGCTCCTATGAACGGGCTGTCACTCACCAAAACAATTTAATCATCAGATTCCACTTATATTTCCATATAATTAACGAGTACTTTTAGCAATCGGAGGTTAGGTTTCCTATGTCTAGGCTCCCCTAAACTCTAATACTAGCCGGAAATCTCATTATGTGTTATCCTGATCACTAGCCTACGACTCCGATGCACACGAAGAAGTAATGCATTAAGAACAACATAAAAGTACCGATATAATTAAAAATAGGGATTTATAATTAAAAAAAAGACATACACTTGGAGATTGAATCCACTACATCCAATCCTACTGGAGAACTTAGCTACTCATGGTAGCCATCACAAACCACTGAAGAATATGTCACCTTCTTCAATCCTTGTGCGTCTATCTTTCAATTCTATGCCTCTCTCCTCTGTACTCTCTAAAAGCCTCTCCAAAAGCCTTCGTCTCTCTAAAAGCCTCTCCAAAAGCCTCCGTCTCTCCCTCTGATCTATGCAAAAGGTACTATTTATAGACCAAGGAAAACCCTAATTCAAATCTGGAAGAGATCAATCTGTATTTGAATTTAAAAAGTTGGTGTGTGACTTGCGCTTCACCTGTGCTAAGCGCAGATGAAGCGTGTCCCTCTGTAAGCTACGCTCCACCTGCGCTTAGCGCAGGTGAAGCGTGAAACACGTTGTAGACTTTCTTTAATTCCTCATTTATCCACTTGATCTCTTTCTGATCTTGCCTTTTCTTGATTGGTTTTCCTTGTTTCCCTTTTCTGGCTTGATTTTGTATTTATTTGAACTTGAATTCAAATTGGGGAAAGTTATCCACATGATCCTTTGTTTAAATGGATGCAGATCTCATCTTTATTTTGTCCTCATTTAAACTTCAAATCTACAACAATCTCCCCATTTAATTCTATTTTCTCTTCTATTTCAAATCTTCCATAAATCTGCACTAAATAACAGATTTCTAATCAAAACAGCATCAAATTCAAATTCAAACCAAATAATTACAATTATTACAATTATTCATAAAAATGATTGTTTTGGGGCATAAATCATTATTTTAGCCTTGATAAGTGTAATAAAAACATAGGAAAATATCACATAATTTACACTTATCAGGGAACAGGTGGACAGAGATGCCCTCAAGTTGATCCATGTCAGGAAACATCACTAGCCAGCAGACATTTTCACTAAGTCATTACCCCGAATTGTTTTTCTTAACATCTTGTCCAAGTTAGGTGTTGAGAGCATCTTCCTCCCAACTTAAGGGGGTATTTAATTAGTAGGATTTGTATAGTTAGTTTAGTTAGTTACTGTTAGTTTCTATTTTTAGCTGTAAGCTAGTTATTTCTGTTTTAGTTTTGTTTCCTTTTCTGTTTTTCCTCTCTTGTATATATTTAGTCTTCCCATTCTAATTTGAATAATATTGATGAACAGTCAGTCATCTTGTTTCCTTTTTTTCTCTCCTTTCATCATCACCATGTTGATCTTGCAATAGTTCTAATATTGTGTTTCAATCAATGGCATAAAAGATTTTACAAGAAAAGATGTTCTAACCTTTTAATTTATAAGAAAAATCCAAGTCAATCTAGACTTGTCAATAATAGTATGGAGTAGACATTGGATCCCAAATATTCGTATGGACTAAATAAAAATCTCGACATACTTAAAAACACTAATAGAAAATGAAAATTTCTTATGTTTTATTAAATGACTTATTTTATAAGGATAATCTCTTTCCATTACATTCAATAAAAGGGTAACATTTCTACACATATACCAACTAGCTTGTCACTAGAAAAATGACCAAAACTCAAATGTCAAATATTACTACCATATGTACAAAAAATTGTTTACGAAATAAAGTTTAGAAATTGATAAACACCAAGGAAATCATTGCACAAGCTTGCCATTAGTCCAAAGTCTCACTACAACATTTTTTTTACTATAAACCACGTTTTTATCCTCCACGGGTGAAAATCGTGGCTTACCATTGAAATAGGTCACGCTTTTAAAATAGTGGGTATTAATATACCAAATAATTCCCTACTTTAAAAAAAAAAGTGAAATCGTAGCCTATTTATAACAGGCCACAATTTTAAGTCGTTGAGTATGGATAGATGAATGGGCCACACACAAACCGTGGATTAAAAGTCCAGTCATACCAGGGAAAGATTGTGCGCGGGTCTTACTAAATTAAAATAAAAGTTTCATCGAGCCTTTTTCTCTTTGTCTCGAAAAATCTCACTCCCAGACTCAAAACCCTCACACCCACGACCCACATTGAGTTTCTCCCTAAAGTCTCCATCTCTTGTTTTCGTGAATCGATCACCATTTTCATTCCGTTCGTAATAGCCTCAATAGAAAATGTTCTTCTTGTTAGTCATTGGCGAAGCTAGAGGTCCCCTCGGCGTCGAAAACAGTGCTCATAGAAGCTAGTGTAACTCTCTGATTCTCGTCTTTTATTGACACATTATAAAGGGAGACTCCCTCGTTTAAGGTACAAAACAAATAATATTTCAATAACTATGTAATCTGCTATACATGACATATGTTGTGTTGAATCCATCCATGACAAGTCACTGCTCATGAGTCTTGTGTAGGAGTCGTAAATCTTTTTTTATTTAATAGAGAAAATATGAGTCTCTTTCAAGAATCATTCTTACTTTTTGGGTTCTTCCTAAAATTTTAGGAAGAAAAGGTGAATGAAGTTAATTATTTTAGAAAATATTAGAAGTTGTCAAAGGAATTCTAGGTTGTGCTTGAAGATGCCAAAATTTTGGCTTGTAGTTAGTATAGCATGGAAGATTCTTGTGTCCATTCTTCTATTAAAGGTAATGTTAGTCTTGGAAATACACATTGATTGCCTCAGATTTTGACAAGTCTGAGTATTCCTCAAAAAAATTCCTAGGGGTAAAGGATAATGTAACGCCCTCGAGCCGATTGCAGGAGTGACGAGAGTCCCCACAAACCAACACGAGTCTTTCCAGTATGCTTTGTCCTTACTTGCACACTTTCTGGGAAACTTCCTAGAAGGTCATCCATCCTATATTGCTCCAAGCCAAGCACGCTTAACTATGGACTTCTTTTGTTATGGGCTTCTGAAAAGAAGATGCATCTTGTTGGTATAGTTCTCCACAACAATTTCCTTTAAGTTATCCTCAACTATACAGACTCATACCTATATAGCCTCTGGATTACTCTCATTCGGGTGTGGGCTCAATTCATCCATATGTCCTTTTGCATAGAAGTCTGCCAGAAGTTACTCCTTGTCCATGCCTCTTCGCACCGACGATCACTCCACGCTCCCGTCAACCTTAGGCTCTCACAGATAACACATTGATGGAAAAAACTACTTGAAGCAAGGTTAGAGGGGCAGAAATCTCGCTCCAAAGCTAGCAAAAGCTCTATTTGTTCAGCTAGAGAAGTTTCTGACGAGAACACTATAATGTGAATAGTTGCAATGGTATCACGCTCTATCTTTCATCAATGAGGTATCACATACCACTTAAATTCTAGAATTAAACATTTTTAAACAAAATCTTGTAATTTTACATGGTTAAGATGGATGAAGATCAGAGTTGTGTCTATAAATTTACTTGCCAATGGAAATTGTTTTGAAATGCGATTCTACACATGTAACTGAATATGTAAGTTATAGTTTTAATGCATATTAAAATTTAAGAGTAGAATAGAGTTAAAATAAATATATAAATAAATAAAAGCAATACATGCTGGTTTTACTATCCAAAAAGAATAGAAAAATGTGCTAAACATTATAGGCATAAAAATCAAATGAAATGTTTTAGTTGCTGACAGGTATTTTCAAGCATATGTTTTTTTAATTAGTTTTTCCAAAAAAAAACTAATTGCAAAGCTCCCTGGTGCCCGCACTTTATCATATGCATATTGATGTCATTTAAACATGACTTATGGCAAAATTAAAAGGAAGTGGACTTATTTCTAGTTTTAATTCCTACATCAAATTAAGTTGGTTGTTTTATAGGGGTGATTTGTGTGTATCAAAGTAAATCTATTTTTTGGTTAGTTGATGGATGTTGGCCATGGTTTTGTTTCTGCACTGCAACTGTTCAATATGTATCCGGTATAAAGCACTACTAGCAGTTGTTATTTTTAATTGTATATATTGCTGCTATTCGTGACTAGTGCTCAGTTTGGTAATCATTTGGTATATCCACCTCACTAAGTTACTGTTAGTTCTCCAAGGCTTTTTTTAATTACAAGGGCTATTTATGTGTTCAACAACAATAGAGTTTATGAGATGGCATGAAGAAGAACGCTCAAAGGATGGGAAATTGAGGCTCGTAATGTAAGACTTGGATTAACGATTGATGGATTCAATCCATTTAGGACTATGAGCATATCACATAGTACATAGCCTATCCTGATGATAGTGTACAATTCTCCACCCTGGTTGTCCATGAAATCTGAATATACAATGTTGTCATTATTGATTCCTGGATCACAATCATCGGGAAAATATATTGATGTATGCCTTCAATCGTTGATAGAAAAGCTAAAGGAATTGTGGGAATCAAAAGTACATACATTTGACGCGTCAAGAAATCAAACATTTATAATGCACGCGGGTCTTTTGTGGTCGATCAATGACTATCCGAGGTATGTTATGTTGTCTGGTTGGAGCACCGAAGGAAAATTTGCATGTGCATGCTGCAATTATAGGTGCCCACTATTATACATCCCTTACTAAAAGGTTGTAACTTACAACCCCAATGGTGAGTCCCTATTATGTAAATTTTTGAAAAAATAAACTTTCATATTTTGTTATTTGGTCCTTTTAATTTTTTTTCTCTAAATTATTTAATACTCATCCCTTTCATATTTACTATTCATACCATAATTTCTTTGTCTTCCTGTGATGACAACACCGAGTACACCCTTCAGCTCAACAACACTCAGACTTGGCTCATATACACTTCCTCCTCAATTAATTTGATTCATGGAGCTAGTGAGATTAAATCCAAGCCATTTCTAGCATACATAATTCGTATAGCAGTTGTTCCTGATTCCAACTCCAAATACGGGGAATTTCTTGACAAGTTCAGCTCGTTAGTTGTTACCCCGTCTCTGGGGATGCACAATTCAAGAAGCCATTTCGTTTGGTTTATAATGGAAAAAGAGAAGGTCTGGGGATTTGCTCATGCTAGCTCACGCGTTACTCACCCTTTCCATGTTAAGCTTTTATCATCATATAATAATGGTTGTGATGTCACTATTTTGCATGATTTTAAATACAAAAGTGTTGATTGTGATATTGTTAGTGTGGTTGGAAATTCATGGGTGTTGGAAACGAATAATGTTTCTGTAACATGGCATTCAACCAGAGGGATCAAAGAAGAATCATATGATCAGATTGTTAAAATAAGAAATGAGTATTAAATAATTTGGAGAAATATAATTTTAGGACCAAACAACAAAAAGTGAAAGTTTATTTTTTAAAAATCTTACATAATAAGGGCCTCACCATTGAGGTTGTAAGTTACAACCCTTTAATAAGGGATGTATAATAGTGGGCACCGCAATTATAATACTAATTCAATCTACCTAAGATATAATCGTAAGGTGTGTTATATGGATCACCGTGTCTTGTTGCCAATGAGTCTTCCTTGGAGAGATAATAGGAAGTCCTTTAATGGAGATAAAGAACTTAGGGTCTCCACCAGTTATGTTAGAAGGGAGAAAAATCCTAGAATGCTTAAAAAATTTCAATAATGAATTTGGGAAGGCAAAATAGAAGAAAATTGATGACCCATGGAAGAAGAGGTCATTTTTTTAGTTGCCTTATTGGGCTCAAAATACATTACGTCATAATCTTGATATAATACACATTGAAAAAAAAACATATTTGATTATATCATTGAGACTTTTCTGGACATACCAGGGAAATCAAAAAGTCCATGTTAATACTCACTATGATTTTCAAGAAATGGGAATCAGAAAAGAACTTCATCCAAGGGAAATAGGCGGAGGTCATGCGGAGTTTGCAAAAACATGTTTCTCAATGACTTCTAGAGAAGTCTATTTTTTGTGGTGTTTTGAAAGCTGCCAAATTACCGAATGGGAGTGCATCAAATATTTCCAAATGTGTGCATGTTGCTAATAAGAAAATATCTGGTTACAAGAGTCATGATACACATTTCATGTTACATTACTTATTACAAATAACAATAAGAAGCACAATGCCTAACAGTGGCTGGCCCTCTAATTCGTCTTGGTTCATTTTTCCACTCTCTATGTCAAAAGGTTATCCAGGTACAAGATTTAGATCACTTAGAAGGAGATATTACAGAAATACTTTGTCAATTAGAGATGATTTTTCCTCCTAGTTTCTTTGAAATAATTGTTCACTTGCCTATTCATTTTTCAAATGAAGTCAGATTAGGCGGTCCCGTTCAATTCGATGGATGTATCCCATAGAAAGAAACTTGTGTAAATTTAAAACGTGTGTCCGTAACAAAGCTCGTCTGGAAGGTTCTATATATGAGGGAAATTTGGCTAAAGAAGATTTAACTTTTTTTTCAAGATATTTGCATAGCAGTGTGAAGGCAAGGTTGGATAGAAAGATTTGAAATGATGATAATTGGTGTGAAGTAAATTCAACATATTATTTTTCATCTGTTGGCCATCATCTTGGAGCAAGTAAACCATTTTCTCTAGATTTAAAGTCAAAATCTCAAGCCCATCGATATCTCTTATTCAATTGCGATGACATTGAGCTATACATCAGGTAGCATGATAGTTTTTTTCGATCTTGCTTAAATATAAAACCAATTTTAGAGTGATTATAACAACTAAATTGATGTCTTTGTAGAGAGCATGATGATAATGTTAATAATCACACTAAATGAGGAAAGTGGACCAAGGCCAAAGCCCAGAGTAAAGATTTTAGTGAATGGTTTAAAACTCGAGTGTTTAAAGATGATGCATCATTTCAAATAACGATTTTCTCTAGAGGTCCAAATACTGTTGCAACGAGGTATTCAGGTTACCTCATCAATGGATATAGATTCCATGCTATGAAACGAGATGCAAAACGCAGAATTAAAAAATCTGGCGTAACGTTGGCTTCATTAGCTCCAAGTTTTGCAAACTCCAAGGATGAAAATCCTAAGATAGCATCCATCACTTATTATGGAACAATTGATGATATAATTGAATTAGACTATTATGGTCACTTTAAGTTTGTGTTGTTTAAATGTGATTAGTTTGAGGTTGAAGAAGATAAATATGGGCTTGTTTATGTACACTTCAACAAAAAACTTTAACAAAATGATCCTTTTGTGCTACCTTGTCAAGTCCATCAATGCTTTTATATCCAATATCCTTTAGATGCAAATAGAAATTATGCTATGGAGACAGTTCCAAGAGATTTAATTAACATGGGTGACCAATCAGATTTAGAAGCTCAATAAGCTTATCAAAGATATCCATTTAATAATAATGGCGAACTCAATTGGGTTAGAGAAGACATACCAACAACAGTAACTGAGAAGCCTATGCATGTTATACCAGAAACTGAAAATGAAGAGGATTCAGGTTTTGATGATACTTTATTGGACGTCATGGAATAACATATGTATATACTACTTGAAATACACAAAATATGCAAAAGAAAATAGATTTGAATAGATTAATGCTTTCTTAGTATGTACAGATTTTTTTTGCAGATTAACATTGTAGTACATACCTACATGAAGGGAATCAAGCATGTGGTTAGGGTGCAGCGGAATAAATGCATTCCCTCCCTTGTTATGATCGTTAATGCGAAAACACAAATTAAGGCATAAAAGGCATAAAACAAAAGGTCGTACCTTTTAAGGATTGCGGACGAGGCAATAGCAGTCACGTCTCTAGTGATGTCCACGCCAACAGCTGAACTAGAAAACCCTCCTCAACTCTGCTAGTAGCCTTAGAGAGTAAGAGCGATTGCTCATATGTACAGGGTAGGGTTTATAGAGTGGTGGCTAGGGTTTAACCCCTCACTCTATTAACCCTAACATATATGGGCTTGGCCCATTATGTTATAATTCTAATCAAATTAGAATTATTATCCTTTCCTAGTGGCTTGTTGTATGCGTGTGACCCAATAGGCTTTTAATATTTGGTTATGATATTAAAATAAAACCCTTTTATATTTAATATCATAAATAGTGAGCGGTATCTAGCAATACATCACTACCCAAATATTGAGATTATCAAAAACTTTGACGAATCCTATTTTATGATAATTTATATGATATGTCCCTTTGTCCAAATATCTAATTGAACACAAGGGCATGGAATGTGTCAACCTTCTATAGTTCAATTTATGTTTTCTTGATCCCCAAGTAGACTGTACAGAAAATAAACATCTCATGTTTATCCTCCTGAGCATGGCCATGCATTTTACAGTCTCACTTAATCAAGAGGCCTACAGATATAACTCCTGTTACATAGGAGGGACAAATTCCATCTAGGTCACTCACATCCCTCCACATAATTTATTATATGTCCAAATACCAACTTTATGATCACCTTGTTACAGACAACGTTTGATGATATTTAAAACATATAATTCCTTATGTAGGAATCGTAGTGATTTCAGGTCAAAGGACTTCATATAACATTTATCAATTTAAGAAACGTTCATGACACTTACGTAACAATCCATGCAATGTTCTTAAGGTGGGTTTGTCCAGTACACTATTACTCTTAATATGTACCTATGTGAGCACATGATATCTCATATCCATGATCCGTGAGATGTGATCATCAATGAACTCACATACTAGTCTAAATGCATCTTTGTCCTAAGATGATACTTGACTAGGGACTATTTTAAGAATAATTCTTCATAAGATCTCACGATCAAGTCATCTACTTGATTTCTTATGAAGTTTGAGCTTACTATTCTAAGGACATTAATTGTATTCTTAAAAGAATGAATTGCCTTTATAAAATAATATGATACATATGATGGATGTTTCAAAAACATATAAGTCTCTAGTGCATATACCTAACACTACAATAGGTGCAGATTTTTGCAGCACTTTGGGACTTTTTGACCAACTAAAACCTAATACCAAGTCATTTTAGTATGGTTTATCTAATTATGATACAGTCTAGATATATTATAATTCTCAATCCAGATTAGAAGTCGAAACCATGTAGAAAACTTCTTTATTATTTTCAGCAGTAACAGCAAGCTTTAATTCTATTGAATTCTCTGGCCAACTATGATTTATTGAAGATTAATGTATCTCATTTGTATGATCTAAATTATTTGCTACATCATGCATGGTCATATTGTACTATGGATTTATTATTATGTTTTAAGTTGCATGATAAACTTCTATTGATAGCATTTTATTTTGAAATTATATGCATGTGTAGCTAAATTTTCTGCAAGGGTTATACACTGATTCAACTATGTGGATTTCATGCTTTGTTATGTCATGATTGTCACATTTTGATCATTTGTGAAAAATCGAATAGCAAACTATACTTGGTTGACTTGGCTGGAAGTGTAGGTTCAATAACATAAGAGGAAAATGGTAAGCATGTCATAGATTTGTTGCATGTTATTTTTCATTTCATTAGGAGATTTTTCTTTATTTGCTTAATAATCAGCCTGGTTTTTGCTCATCCAATAAGTGTCAATGCACATCAAGTTTTCATTACTTGTTACAAATTTTACTGGTGCATACTGTTACTGGTGCATATTTTTTGTCATACTTTTTGATAAATTTTTAACAACCTTGTTGTCCTATAATTTTCCGTGCTGCATAACCATTATTGGTGCATACTTTTTGTCAAACTTTTCTATCCAATGCAAGTTAAAATTACAGGATAAGTTACTTTGTGATGTTCTACAAACAACATTTGCTAATCTTTTTTGCTTGTCAGAAAATGAAAAAGGAAGCAGACTTAAAGAAGAAGATGAAAGCTCAAGACATGGGTGAAAAAAGTATTTCCAGTTTTCATCTACTTGAAGTAAGATCAAGTGTTGAATTGCTTAGGCAATTTCAAATCAAGCGTGAGAAGGTGGAAGTGGCCAAGCAAAGAAAAGGAAGTGGCCAGGAACAATTTAAGGTATTCAATTTTGCAACAAGTGGCCAAGCAAAGGGAATGACTCAACCTAAAGTTCCTACTCAAAACCAAGTAAGCGGTCAAGCAAGGGAAATGACTCAACCTAAAGGTCCTACCCAAAACCAAATAAGTAACCAAGTAAAGGGAGTGGCTCAACCTACAGTTCGTACTCAAAACCAAGCAAGTGGGCAAGCAAAGGGAATGATTCAACCTAAAGTTCCTACTCAAAACCAAGGAAGTGGGCAAAGAAAGGGAATGACTCAACCTAAAGCTCCCACTCAAAACCAAGCAAGTGTGCAAGAAAGGGGAATGACTCAACCTAAAGCTCTTACTCAAAACCAAGCAAAGGGAATGACCCAAACTAAAGTTGCTACACAAAACCAACATCCTATAAATGACAATTTAAAGATTGTTGTTGAAGATGACATCACAAGGCAAAACTAGTAGCCTGTGAAGAGTGAAGATGATAGGTCAAAAACAATGCAGGGGAGCAGTAGAAAAAAGGCAAAAATAATCCCAATGTGTGGATCAATGTTAATTAATGAGTTTCCTGAAGAAAATAGAGAAGTTGATGAAGAAGAAGAGCTAGGCGATGAGAGTGATAATAAGGAAGAAAATGTCATGGACCAAGAAGAAAGTGCACACCAACAAGGTGGAGATACAGATGGTAATGCAATTGAAGGTAAAAATTTTATCTACACATGTCTAGTACGTTTCTTCTGTGTATTTCTTATGCTCATCTTGTATATGTTTTTCATTTTGTATATTTTATCTTACATAAGTTTTATATCAAAATAGTGATAAGTAAAGAAGAACATGAGGACCAACACAATGCTTAAAAATACATGCAAGAGATAAGGATGATCATCAAGAAGTTGTCTTAGATGGTGATGAAGAGCCAATTGGACCGAATGGTCAAATTGTATCTGAGTTGAGTCATTTCCTTGGCACCATAGCAAGGAATGTAGTCTTTTGTTCTTTGATTTACACAAATTTCAAAGCTTTGGTCAATGACAATGAAGCACATATATGGGAATATGTTAATATATGACCGGTGAAGTTCTATATTTTATTATATGCTCATGTATTTATCAAATGTTTTTATGACAATAATTATTTTGTCTTAGGATAAATACATTATTCCTAAAAAAGAAGAAAAGGAGTATTTTCTCGTATAAATGATGCTTGGAGGCATCACAAGAGCAAAATCAAGAAGATCCATTTTTTAAGTACTCTAATATAAAGGAGAGGTTAAAGCATCGTCCCGATACCATATCTGAAGCTTATTTCAAGCAATTAATGACTTATTGGAGGAGTAATACTATCTGTAACGTCCTAATTTCTTAATTCAAGAATAATGCTCGTTGGAGACACCATTCTCAAATTTCTGAAATTAGATATTGAATTAATTTCATCATAGTAAATATTTATTGATTCATTCATTAAATATTAATTATATTTCATTGAAATTATAATTCCACATTTAGTACTCTACACTTAATTATAATGTTAATTATTTTCATTCTTATGTGAATTTAATTTAAATTTGTTAATTTTAAATCACAAGATTAGTTACGCGATTGTAATATATTAGATTTTTTACTTATTAATTGAAATTTTCAAATTGTTTAATTCGATTTAAAATGAATTGTAAACATTCTCAATTTAATTGATACATTATTTATTATTATAAATATAAATATAATATTAATCATAATTAATTTATACACTATATTTCAAAACTATAATTAAGGTTATCAATAAAAGCATAACTTACAGTTAATTTTAGATATAATAAATTAAAATAATTTTCTCAATTAATCTATATTTTCACCTGATTGATGATTGTATATTTATATATTTGAATATTTTTATTAAATATCCAATAAAAGATATGGTTGAATTAAAAAATATAGTTAAATTTTGTTTATTTAATTTTAATTCAAATGTGTAATATAAATTTCAAATAATAATCTTATTTGAGTAACAAATAATTCATATATTTTCAATCATTTAATGTAGAAATAAATGATTTTTTTTAAATTAAATATATAATAAATTGTATGATTAATTGTTATATTGATTTAATAAGATATATTTAAATTTTGTTGATTTGATTTCAATGTGAATATGTGTTGTAAACTTCAACTTAAATCTTGTTTCAAGTGGTACATGTTTGATTCCCCTTAAGCAAGGTCTTGAGTTCGAGTCCTGTGGATGGAAAAAATCCCCGCTGGGAGAGCTAGCCCCACCATGATGTGGATGTTCCCGGCTCGAACAGGATTGCCTCCAGTGGAGGATACCTGTGGTTAAACCAAAAAAAAATCTTGTTTAAATTTTTATCAATTCACATTAATTTTCAACAAATATTGAATTAATTTCATAATATCAAACATTTATTAGTTGATTCATTCAAAGTTTTTATTTCGGTGTACAAGGAAAAACAATCAATAGGTTGAATACCTAGGAATAGGGTTCAATTTATTGATAGTTATTAACAACTTATCTTAGAACTAGGTAATTTGTTAAACAACCAATGAATTGGTGTTTAGGGAATTGTTCTAAGAATTTCATACTTGAGGGATCTTTATGAATGAATTTTATTTGGGCTTCAATATTTATAATTATAAATTCCTAGATATCATTGGTTTCCAAAATACAAGAGGGGTGAAATAGACGAAGCTCAATCCTAGTTTCTCTTTATTTGCTCAATCTCATCCTTGTTTCTCTTTGTCTCATATTTTATTTTATTTTATTTTCTTATTGTAATCTTTATTTAATTTTCATAACAATCCTAGTTTCCATTTAAATCTTGCTTAAATATTTCTTTTTTATTTAATTTCTTACTGCACTATTTCCTTAATTATCACAATAATAAATTCCACAATTTCTCTTTATATACTCAATTAGATTGGCCACTAAGAATTTATTTTGTACCGTTCCTCATGGGTACGACAACCCTTTCTTACTATTATACTGTTGCGATATTGGTACGCTTGCCAAGATCTCAACACACACCTAACCTCTCCAGGCTCTTACAAGTATTGTTTTCTAACCTAACCTCTTCGGGCTCCAAACAACAAGTGTTTATAAGAAAATGAACTTAGAACACAAAGTTCTTCGTTCATAAAGATATACAAAGAAATCAGTGATCTAACATTGGATATGAAAGTTTTTGTACAAAGATTATCAGAGTAAATATATAGAGATTTCAGTAGCGTTTCTTTTCACAGCTAGATCTTGCGTGTTCTATATGTATCTAAATTTCCAGGTCTTCTCTTAAACAAGTATTTATAGGCTTCTAATTCTGTGGCTGTTAAGAAGTCTGTTGAGAGATAGCATTAAATGCATTTACTCCCGTTGTGAAACAACTCTGATGAGAGTACGGGTTAGGCAGTACTTTATCTGACTAGAGCAGATATGCAATGCTAAATTTACCCTTTTCGCGTCGGATATTTCAAAAACTTACTCAGAAAGCTACTTTTTGTCACATTTGATTAGCGTATAGAGGTTACGTGAAGGAATAGTACAAACTTTAGACTTGACAGATCAAAAAAGTTCTTAGCTTTAGACAACACTTCAGTCTTCAGAAGATGCTTTAGAACCAGTTGCTTCAAAACGCCTTGAATACTTCAGACGAATCTTCCTTTAGACCCTTGATGTACTTCATACAACGTCTTCCTTCAGAACCAAGGTAACATTTGAGATAGACATCTTTTAGAACCGAAGCGTACTTCAGACATACTTTTTTCATAAAATTCTTAGCTTATATATGAAAAGATAGTATACTCGTTAGAGACTACGAAATCTTAATTTAAGTTTGTACTCATCAAAATCTTATCATAGAGATGTTTATTAGACTTTTAAAGTCTTGAGACTCAACGCTCATGGCATTGTAACCCACCATCTTGTCTAAGAGTTTAATAATCAATTAATGCATCATTCCAAGGCTAACATAGATCTTCAATGACCTTATCGTCAACGTGGACAATGGGTCATAACCCGCTTCCTCCTTCTAACGGGATATTCACTAGTTTCTGAGAAATGAGGTCAGCTTTTAAACGTTGTAAAGGTAGTGCTTTATATCTCCCAATATTTTGTCTTTGAATGAAGCCTTCATATTCCCATTATCCAGAGTTTTCTCTAGGTGGTTTCCCACGACGACTTGCTGAAAATTCAAAGGTAGACATGTTTGTTTTCTTTAGGTGAACGAGATTTTGTGGACTTTATTTTTAGTTTCTTAATAGGGGTCATTTACCTTCAAAAAAAATTTTCTATTTCCATGTTCTGATTTTGTTTTAAATATAAAGAATGACTACATGTTTACTTCATTTATTTCATGTGTCTTAGTTTTTGTACAAAAAGTGAAAAAAACAGATAAATCAATACACAATTACTTTTACTATCTCTTATAAAAAACTTTGAAAACGAAAAATAAAATAAAAATAGATATTTTATAACCAAAGCTGGAAGTATTTTTATAATTAAAACAAAAAGATATGAAATGAAAATAAAAAATATTTTCTAAAACCAAATGACCCTTAACTTTCTCAAGGAGGCATGTCAAGCACTACGAATGTTTAAAAGATGAGACATGGACGGATAATACACTATCTGTATCCATTCCCGTTAAAATTAATGGGTACCGTGCGGGTAGCGTCGTATCAAATATATTCACGAGTATCCATTAATATAAGAATTTAAATTTATAAAAAGAAAAAGAGAAAATGTACTATAATATATTATAATATCATATTATGTTAATATTATATAATATATATTATCATTATATAATATCATCATAGGTTAATATATTAAAAATATCATTTTAAAATAATGTAAAATAAATTATCTCATTATAAAATAATAACAAATCCTAATATTTTAATATATTTAATAGAAAATATATTTTAATGGGAATACAGATATTTACAGGGCAGATAATATAATATTGGACACTCATTTTAATATGAGTACCACTGCAGATATATCTGCGGATATCCGAGTACGAATTGATTTATTATCCTTGTCATGCACGTTATAAAACCTTGCAATTAGGGACTGCGGTGATTATTGAAGAAAAAGATATGGTATCACTCTCATTTTAAATCTAAGATTACCATTTTGCCCTTATGTGGCTACTATAAAAGTTGGTTCAAGGGATCAACTTTCACTTTATTTTCATTCTCACCCAAAACTTTAAAAAAACTCCCTTGCTTTCTTTACTCCCGATGTGTCTCTTCTTCTCCTCAAGGAGTTCTTTCCTCATTTTCAAAGGCGACCGATTATTTGTTTTCCCTTCTACTAATGGTTCATACAATTTCCTTTTTTAGCACATTTTTTTCCATATTCTTAATTATACAATAAAATAAATTATCATTAAGCAAGGATATATGTTATATTAAACTACTACAATCGTTCCTATTTATCTATCCTTTTTAGAAGATTTATGTAGACTTATAATTACTTAGAATATTTTCAATTCCAACTCTATGCTTCATATATAATTATTAACCTTTGATATACATGTCGTCAACGTGAAAAATTAAATAAAATTTAATTTTAAATAAGAATAAATTTAATTTTTAAAAAAAATTAATACATTAAAATATTTTTTTTAATATATGTGCTTGAGTTAACAAGGTTTTATAAATAAGATAAAAGGAGTAATATATTTTTCACTTTTTTAAAACTCTAAAATTATTATACTTTCAAATTTCCATTTTAAACGAGAAAAACCCTACATATTTCGTTATTGGTAGATGAATCCAAAATCATGTGAAAAGAGTGTCACGTTGAGAACCACACAATATCAATAAGAATCCTCAAATTAAAAAATAATCACTAACTTTAATTTCATCAATCAACGTAGAAGCATAAGGTTAAAAAAAGATGTTTATGATTCAACAAAGGTCAAAAACCTAGTCAAATCCTAATTTTCTAAATGAATTTATTGATTTCCTAAATTAACTTTCACATCCAAAAAAGGGACTATGAGTGTATATAAAAAAGATGAAAAAAAAATAAATTACCTAGATCTCAGTAAAAATAAATTCTTAAAATTTAAATAGCAAAACTAAATCCTACTTCCCATTACCTATTGAACAACCTTGTGTGTAATACCCACAACCTATTGAACGACGATTCTCCCCAACAGGTGTAGGAGGATAAAAGTCTACATCAGTTTCCTCCATTGTACGACGGTTGTCCCCAACAGGTGTAGGAGGATAAAGGTCTACATCAGTTTCCTCCGTTGTACGGTTTCCTCGACGATTATCGCCAACAGGTGTAGGAGGATAAAGCTCTACATCAGAAATGTGTTGAGGATGCTCTGGAGGATAAAGGTCTACATTAGAAATATGTTGCCCTGCTCCTACATCATGCTCGGGAGAGTTTGACCTTCTATCTACACTTTTCTTTCCACACATGAACAATTTTTTAACAAATGATTTTGTTTTACTCTTACGACGATTTTGGTTGGCAGAATTTGAATTTGCTGCGTCCATCAGGTTTTTTTTTTTTGCTCAAATTCTGCATTGTCCAAATTTAATTATGAATAAAGTAAATATTAAAAAGATTAAACAATATATCACTCACAATTTAATATCAATATTATAAAGGAAAATAAATAGAGATAAATGAAAACAATACTCACGTATAACTTAAAACTATTTTATATGATGATTAACCATGAAAAATATTTACCTGAAAGAAAAGTTGCGAGCGAGGCCTTTGATGTCAATATAAAGAATGCAAGCATGCATACATGAAAAGGAAAAGAAAAGAGAGAATAATAAACATTACACGACGGAAGAGTACTGGGTAACAATAATATTACCTTAGAAATAATAAACAGTCTTTCCCCCTTCCCTTTGTATTATCTCTAATTTTCCCTTTATCTCTATTTAAGTCTTTTGTTCTTATGCTTGACACAATTTATAGAATTCCATTAAAGATTTTCCAAACCTGCACGATCAATCTTAATTATTTATATTTTATCTCAAATTACTATAATAAAATTAAATTGTTGTATAGGATATAGTAAAATTTGGTTGATTTAATTTCATTGTGAATATATCACGTAAATTTTATGATAAATAATGCTTAAATTTTTATCAATTTGGTTTAATTTTTATTAGATATTGAATTAATTTCATCATAGTAAATATTTGTTAATTCATTCATTAAATGTTAATTATATTTCATTGAAATTATAATTTCACATTAAGGAGTCTACTTTTGATTAAAATATTAATTATATCTTCATTAAAATTATTTCCACATTCAGTACTCTACACTTAATTTTAATGTTAATTATTTTCATTCTTATGTGAATTTAATTTAAATTTGTTAATTTTAAATCACATGATTAGTTACGTGATTGTAATATATTAGATTTTTTTACTTACTAATTGAAATTTTCAAATTGGTTAATTCGATTTAAAATAAATTTTAAACATTCTCAATTTGATTGATACATTATTTATTATTATAAATATAAATATAATATTAATCATAATTAATTTATACTTATTTCGCTTTATTAACGGTATCGCAACAAACACACACCCAAAAGCATAATGTAAGTCCAACGTTTACATAAGCTGAATACAATGAACATTCAACATACATTTCAAAATCCCTTTGCCACTCAGTGGCTCAAAATACAATTTATCATAACAAATAACTTTCAGCCTATTACAGCATAATACGATTTAAAATAATTCTCAATCCCTCATAGGGTCCTATTGGCAACTGGGGTGGATGATCTACTCTACGAGCTTTACTCCTCTCTCCAAGTATTCAATTAAACCATCCTGCATAACTAAAATGTGTTCCCACAACGTGGGGTGAGACTAATGCCTCAGTGAGCAAAGCATGCAACAAGCATTGTGGGGAGGCAGGCATATGACATGCAACATATCATTCAGAAAATCATACATGGTTTAGTTCTATCGCAATTCATCATGTCATACATAAACTCTTTAAATTACCACAATATAACTACACTCAACTATACATGATTGTTGAGTCTCAAAAATATCATAAGGTTGTTTATGATATTTTAAGACAACTAGATTCCCAAGTTTTAATGGTTGACAAATTTGACTTAAAGTATTTATCATAGATACACATATGCTTTAATGTTTTATCTATGATTTCAACAAGAGTCACTATGAGCCTACATAAAAAGACTAAGTGTTGAAGCTGTCTGAAGAAGCAGAACTCGTCTGAAGAGTTGAAGCTGTCTGAAGTAGCTCAACTCGTCTGAAGTATCAGTGTCATCTAAAGTCTCATTAATGACGTGGCACCCTTTGCTGAAGTTTGTGAAGACTTTTCTGAACCTCTGCTGCACGTACCTTTTCAAACACGTTTATAGCAAGGAACACAGAGACCTTTCCTGGTGTTTTTGAATTTCATACACCACTGAGGAAATCTCTGCAACGCAGCCTCTGCAGCAACATTTGTAGCAGCTTTATGGCAGGAGCAACCTTGTACCGTGTCAGAAATATCAGAGCTCTCAGAAGCATGTCTCACAACGGATTAAATAGCATTTAATGCTATCTCTAAACAGTGGTATTTCAACGGATTGAAGATTGGGTATAAATACCCCTCCTTTGAAGACCATCCCGAGAGAAGAATTTTGTGAAAAAGAACAAAAACTCTGCAAGTTTTTCGCTGCAAACAACTCTGATAATATTATCTTTGTACACATATTGTAATATCCTGAGCATACCTCAGTTTTTCTGTACATCTGTAATTGTTTAAGCTTCAAGACTGATATAGTTTCTAAGCTTAAGCATTTTATCTTCTCTGTATTTGTTTTGTAGAGCCTGGAGAGGCTTGACTGTAAAAGAATACTTGGTTGTAGAGCCTGGAGAGGCTTGACTGTAAAAGAATACTTGGTTGTAGAGCCTGGAGAGGCTTGACTGTAAAAGAATACTTGGTTGTAGAGTCTGGAGAGTCTTGACTGTAAAAGAATACTTGGTTGTAGAGCCTGGAGAGGCTTGACTGTAAAAGAATACTTGGTTGTAGAGCCTAAAGAGGCTTGACTGTAAAAGAATACTTGTAATCTTGAAAGATTAAGAGAAAATCCAATTGCTAGTTGGCATTGGGACTGGACGTAGCTCACAGTGGTAGTGAGTGAACCAGGATAAATTCCTTGGCTAAGTTTTCTTACCCTTATCTCTTATCAATTCTTTTTATACTAATCAAGGGGTCATAATAATTAATCTGATATTTTATAAAGGCACAAAACATCTTTTAAAATCAGTTTTTACAAGCCGTCTGAAAACTTCAGACAGCCCATTAAGAGCCTGTCTGAAATCGTGTTTTTAACACCTGTTTGTGAAAAGCTTTCTAAAATATTTAGAAACACTATTCAAACCCCCTTCTAGTGTTTCCCTGTGTTCCTACAATGATGTCTAATGCCAAATCTCTAAGTAAATATGCTATGCATGATCTGCATTACCCGACAGAAGGGGTCTTATCACTATCTCTGGGGCGAGACCTGAGCTCAGACTACAAGGAACGTCTTACTTGGGGACGTATCCTGCCATTACTCTGGGACTGAAGTCCAAGTTTTACTTTGGGGACTGAAGTCCAATTACTCTGGGGACCGAAGTCCAATCTTGTTTAATTAAGGTGATCTGGGGCCGAAGCCATAACTCTAGGGCCAAAGCCATTTTTCTAGGGCCGAAGCCAAAATTCATTTTTCTTTGGGAGCTGGGGCTCAAAATCATTTTCCAATTATCTGGGCCAAATGCCTTAATGCAATGCACACACACATAACATATATATCTCATAGCCCTCTCCCCACAATCAACAGTAGCATATTCTCCAAGCATAAATCACAAACTATAAGTCAATAATGAAAAGGGGGTGGATGAAACCCTAACATATCAAACCCTAAATGAGAATTTCTAACAAAATCACTACCAATACATGAAATATATTCGACATACTCATTAAATTTTCAGTAAAGCAACCAATAATATCCAGTCTTAGAAAAATCCCTATTCAAATCCTAAGTAGGGGTTTCTCACTCAATCTCCTTCAAACATACAATATAACTAAAATCAATCGGTAAATCTTCATAAACAGTCACACACAACCTCAAGAAGGGGAAAGGAAGGAGTGGGTACAAGGAGAATCAACTATATAAAATGGAGTGATTGTGTGTGAACTTTACTCACCTCAAGAGCTAAAATAGAAAAGGGAAAGAAGGTTGAAGAAGATTTGATGATGAAATCCTTGGCTTGGAAGGCTTCCTCCTTGCTCCTATGCTCGTTTTCTCTCTAAACCATCTCCCTCTCTCTAGAACCAGAAAATGAAGGTATAAATGAGGGAAGAAGAGGGTTCTACGCGTTTTTAAAAACCAGAAACATGTCCGTGCGCTTGAGCGCGCAAACTTTCTGACTGGGAAAGCTAACGGCGTGCACCATGCACATGCGCGCTTGAGCGCGCAAACTTTTTGCCAAACCTCCAAAATTCCATTCCTTTCTCGCTTGAGTGAGCCGTGACTCGCTTGAGCGAGAATAAGCCTATTTGGAGGTGTAAATGAGTTTGGAATACTATCACATAACATATCAAATGGAAGCCCCGGATCTTTGCTTTCTAATGCAAGTGGAATCACCTCAATTGGACACCTACAACTCTAGATATTATCGAATTAATGTACCAAGGTCATTAGGCTTAAAACCAAAAATTAAGCAATAACCTTGGTTGAAGCCTAACGGGGCACACTTTACATGAATCATATGATAACTCATCAATTCACTCCAATAAGGCTAGCGTTATGAGACCATGCTCCTCAATTCCCTTGTTCCTTTCCATAAAATCACCTTCTACCTCGGTTCCTTGAGTCTACGCCTCTCATCTTCCTTCTGGCCAATTCGTTTAAGCTTAGTTCCTTCCGTCTCAGTCTAATCCCCTAGTCCCAATGTCTCTACTTCCTTCCTCACTACTTCACCATGCTAACCTGTCCACCATCGGATGGTACTCCTCCTAAGTTAACTCTACAGTCATGTTGGACTTTATACTTGGTTTTTCCCTTCTTAATTCTCTTAAAACTCACAACTCTTAACCAATCCCCTAACCCTTATCTTAATTTACTTCTAACTTCCTTCTTGTGTTGGGATTCACAACCTAAGACCTCCGTTGTAACCTATAGGTCATGATTTTTGGGATGTTACACTATCCAAGTAAGATAATTATTTCGTTCCTTAATTTTAAAATACTCATTTCATTATCTAACCTTTTATTTCTCTAATGCAGAGCATTAGTGAAAAAAAATGTTGTGAATAGGGCAAAGCAAAAGTATATGCACCGTATGGGATCAATGAATTTTGCTCGAATTCGTGCATAGTTGGTAGTGTATTTATACATGTTTATATGTACTATTTTCTATATCATAAACAAAGAAGCCTCTAAATCAAATTTTTTAATGCTCAATCTATAATTAATGTAGCAAGCAAAGAAGGGGAATGGAGACGAATTCAACCAATCTAAAATGTTCATTGAGACTCGCAAAAGCATAAAAGGAAAAAAAACTGGATGAGGAAACGAAAAGTGCTATTGTAAGTTTAATGAGGAAAAACTTCAAGATTCAAATGGATACAAAGACTTGATTTATCTTAACATTGATTTTGTTGGATCAGGCCAAACTTCAGGATTCAATTGAAAACTCAACTTAAGCTGAGAAATTTCAATTGTTGTTTGGCAATGAAAAGCCTCGTAGAGTCTGTTGCTATGGAAGAATTGTCACACCTTCCATTCTTAGAAAAAATGAAGAAATTGCGACTATCAAGAAACAAAATTCTAATGAAATGAAAAGTGTGGGGAAGGAGATGGAAGGAATAAATGCACTTATGAAAACCATGTTGAACCAACAAAACTCGAATGTAAATGAAGAGGAGGTGGATAATATGATGACAGCTGCTTTAGGCTGTGAAAATAGTGTCGATCCACCTTCATCTACATCATCTTATGTTCCTCATCAAGAATAGGTATCCTCTTATATCTATAGGAAAAGACATATTTGTTTCCTATTATTTGGAATAAAAGAGTTAGGCATAAAGATAGCATTGTTACTAAATTTGGTAAATACGTGTGATAATCAGTTTTAGTTACTAGAGTTACTTAAGCAAGTAATTAAAGATAGATTACGAAGCATGAAACATGTTTGGTTTTTATTAGACAATTATTATGAGGTTTAGGTATTTTTTATAATAAGGAATCAATTTTGGCTCACCACACATGGTTAACATAGCAGGTGGAGACTTGCCAAAGAATAAGTGCATGGGTATAGTTTGGGTGTATTGTTATTGCAATGTGTTGAATTCTGATGTTGTTTTAATAAGTTTTCATTGTAGTTATGTTGCTATTGTCAGCACCATGTATTTGCATTATACTGTTATTTTGCTAATGTTATTTACTAGTATTTTCTATTATGTTATTTGTTGCTATTTTGGTTTTTTCTAGTCTTGTATCAGTACAGAAACTTTTGGGTCTAATACATGTATGTACCTATTGTGTTGAATTGGTGGATGTAATACTATTAGTAGTGGTGAATGTTCTACACATGAGATAGCTAGTCTTTTTAAAGCTATAGTTTCAAAGGTATTTTGTATGAGTGAGTTGGCCCCGATTTGTACTTACTGCATAATACTAATGTGCAGAACTAGTTTGTATTGTTGAGTAGATCGTTTACTCATTGCTTTTATTGAATAGAATCGTTATCTTTCCGAAAAAATGATGCATTTACAATTAATTCTATCCAAGTAGCTACAGATATTCCTTTACTTACAATATTTTATTGTTTCTTCTTTATTAATTTATGTATCATGTTTTCTTAACTCCAGCATGGAGAGGAAGAACATTTTCCTAAGGTATTGAAGAAGAAGAACAAGAACAAGAAGAATGAAGTGCATGATATGGATAACAATACATTCTACCATGGATATGATTTGTTTTGAATGAGATTATAATTATTCTTATCTAGACTTGTATTGTTTTTTAACTCCCGACAAAAAGTTGGTGTTATTAGTCTTTAATTTAGCATATTTTGTTATAGTACTTTTATGTTTTACTATATACAGTTGTTTCCTACGTGTTGAGACTTTAAATTTCATGTGGGATGATTACTTACTTGAAATAATAATTGTAGAAACAATTAATCTTGTCTATATTATTTGCTCACATGTAAATAAATGTGGTTTAAAACTGCTTATAGGTGACACTTTCAAAATTATTGCCTAAAGAGTTAAAAAATCGTGGGTTAATACAGGACTGCACTTGGAAAACCGTGCCTTAAATAGGAAATAACACCAAAAAAATTGTGGCTTAAATGTATGGCCACATTTTTTGACCGTAGCTTAAATTATGACTTACACATATGGCCACACTTTCGGAAGCATAGGTTAAATTAAAACAAAAAACCGTTGCTTGAAACTGTTTTGTAAAAGTGTGGCTTTAACAATTTTTTAAAACGACCTAAAACCAAAATTAAAATCGTTACCTCAAATTGCTTAAAAAACTATGGCTTATCCAATTGTCTTAGGCAACGGTTTTCGAGGAAAATAAAAAATTGCAGCTTATTATAATAGACCTCAACCACTTAGACCATGACAAAGAACCGTGACCAAACCGTGGCTTAAACATAAGATCACGATTTTTCTACATTAGGCCATAGTTTTTTGTCGTGGCCTAAAACCTTAAATGTTATAGTGTCTTATAGGCGAAAGAGAATAAGCAAAAATGAGCTTGCAAGATAAAAAGATCCAGTGAGTTTGGATACGAAAATGAGATTAAAACTAAAGTTTGTACATCACATTTGTCAAATATAATTGATAAAAAAATTGTTTTTGAAATTCAAGCAATAACTTAACTATCATATGGGTCTTATTTTTCTTAAAATTGAAGTGTTGTCGAATAACACACATAATTTGTCCCTATGTCAAGAATCCAATGTCTAGGTTTTGAGAAATTTAATATGACACAAAGTCACAAATAATATCTATTGTGTCAAGAGAATGGGTGACTTGTTAGGAAGAGTGATTAATTGATTGGCAATGTGTTAATGTTAGTTTCAAAATTGTTGAATTAATGCTAAGAAGGTATTATGTTGATCTAGGTGAAATTCATACCTAAATTCCCATAAATTAAAACTCCTTTTGAGCCATCATACTATCAATATCAACAAATATCTCATCAATTATTACCGGTGGAGTAATTGATTAATTGAATTGGTCGTCTTAGACTATAAAGGGTAATCATATTTCTTGTAGCATGTATCTATTATATATAAGGACACCCTTATTACAAAAGGAATATATCTTAACTCCTTTGCCTCCTCCTCCGGTGCCTCAGCTTGAAATAGGTGAATTTTGATCTAAAAAACCATTTCTATATATATATATATATATATATATATATATATATATATATATCCGCCTTTGCCTTTAAAGACATTATTTGATGTATTAGTAAGAATGGTCCTTTGGCGTTATTCCAAAATGTCTCTCTTGTTGTATCGATAAAGAAAATACCTTGTTAATTGTAAGTAATGGCTTCGTTAACATGATATAAGACAATATGTAGAGTAGCATATTGATCATCCAACCCTTTTAGAAATCTAATCTCATAATCATTTCTCTATAGGATCTTATAGTATGGAGAAGATTACACATACATGAACTTGACATACATGAAGGAATGTGTTTAATTTTTTATTTTTGATTTTTCAATTCAATTCAATTTGTATGATTTAGATTGGATTGGATTTGTTATAAAAATCTTTTCAAAAGCTTCCATTATTTTGAAACTATGAAATATAAAAAAACATTCTCTATTTTCATTTTCTGATTTTTAGTTTTAATTATAAACAATAGTGACTTTTTTTCATTTGTTTCATATTTCATAATTTTGTTTAAAAAATAGAGAAATCAATGTAGAGTTATTTTCACCGTTTATTTTACAAAATTTTGAAAATGGGAAATAGAATGATAATTTTTTTTATTAAAATTGAAAATATTTTAATAATTAAAACTAAAAACAAAATGAAATAAAAAAACATTTTTTTAAAGTAAATGATATGGAGGGAGCGAGGAGATTAAGATAATGCTGGATCAGGTTTTAATTTGCCTGCATCAATTGATGGTAGCAAGTACTATCATTCATCAATTAATGACAAGAAATATGAATATTATGACATTCTAAATTTTTAACTAGGGTTGAAATTAGGTTGGACCGGTCGTCAGGGGCCTATAACCTAGCCTATTTAAGATTTAACTTGACTTGACCTATTTAATAAAAATGTTGGGTCTAGACTTTTGAAAAATTCAATTCAATTAAATAAGCTAGGTTTAGACTTTTTAAAAAGCCTATTAAACTTGGAAGGCCAACCTATCTATAAATAATATATAACTTTTTTAATATCTCTTGTTGACCTAATTAGAGATAGACCAGATAGCCTATTTAGAGGTCTAGTGACATATTTACATTATTAAAAAGAAAGTCTATTATTGCGTAAACATTCTACCTTATTTAGAGATGAGTCTATTGACCTATTTAAAGATTACAATATGAAATATGATTTTAAACAGGCTAATAGGGGTATTCGCGGTTCGTTTTGGATTGATTTTAAGACAAAAAATCATCTGATCCAATCATTACGGTTTTATCATTTCATCATCAGATCGATTTTATTTTATTTTTCAAATCTAATCCAATCCAATTTAAATTGGATGGGACTAGATCAGTTTTTTATTTTTTAAAAAGGCAATAAATATTAGATAAAGAGTGATAAAATTCTACAATAATTGTAAACATTTTTATTGGAACTTATATTTTTCAATATAAATACAAAATTATATGAAAAAGAGACTGAGACATGAAAATCATTCAAAACTAGTTTAAAATTAATATATTTATCAAGATATTAAAATGATATTAGATAATAAAATCATAAAAAGTATATTAGTATAAATAAATTTATAAATATATTCTTATACAAATATAAATATATGATTTTTATAAAGAAAATAATATATGTATATATAGGTTCAAATTGGGTTGGATTTGATTTGTTTTCAACAAAAGATCCGAAAACCAATCAAATCCAATAAAAAAATCCATTTTTGTTGTTTTCAATTTTTTGGATTTCGGTTTGATTCAGTTTTCGGTTTTTTAGATTGATTTTTGAAGTTTGAATAGGATTGGATTGAATATAAACATCCCTACATGCTAATAAGCCAAACTAAGCTTTCTAACTGGCTAATCCATACTTGAAAAATGACCTATAATAAATAACATGCTAAACTTATGCCACAAAAAAGTGATGAGGAAAGATTTGTACATGAAGTGGACATGATCACATGGCAAAAACAAAATCCGCTAAGACCAAAAATTCCGGTAGAAGAGGAGGAATATAATGAATGGTGCTTACCTTGGAAACAAACACTGGTAGTCAAAGTGTTGGGTAAGAAGCTGTCTATGCAGTTTCATGAAACCAGATTGTGCCGCCAACGGGCTTGCAAAAATCCAATCAAGTTCATTGATATGCCACAAGAATACTATCTAGTGTATTTCACAGATAAGGAGGATTACTTACATGTTCATTTTTATGGTCCATGGATGATAACAAATCATTACCTCATAGTTCAAAGATGGCGGCCACTTTTATTGGAAGAAGTAAGAAAGATCAAGAAGATAGCTGTATGGATTCATATCCCAAAATTACTTATTGAATTATATAATACTAGTTTTCTAGCTAGGATTTGTAACACTTTGGGTACAATTCTCAAGACTAATAGGATAACTTCTTTGCATTCAAGAGGAAGGTTTGTTCGAATTTGCGTGGAAATAGATCTATCAAAACAATTAGTTTCAGAAATAGAGGTTTTGGGTTTAGTTCTTCAAGTGGTATATGAAGGCCTACACCAAATCTGTTTTAGATGTGGAAAATATGGGCATAAGGTGGAAGACTGCTCTGAGAGTTCTATGGATAATACTTCCAATAAAGAAGATGCCACTGTTGTGGAAATTTCACAGCCAATGAATCAAAAAGGGACTCAAACTAAAGGCAATACAGAACAAGTTTTAAACAACCAACAAAATGATCAAGGCCAGAAAATGAGTTATGCAAGGACTGTGGCCAATGAAGGTCAGGTAAATTCTACTGCAGGTCCCTATGGTCCATGGATTATTGTTAAAAAACCTCAAAGAATAAGACCTGAGAGTCAAGGCTGTAGGAATAAACATCAAGCACCTAACAACAAATATCAAGAAAATCAAGAACCTAATCCTAGGTCTAGATTTTCGCTTCTTCAATCTGAGGAGATGCAAAATCACAGTGAAGATCATGTTACTGTGCCATATTCTAGTCTACAACCTGAACAACAGGCTAAGGTAACTAAGATTAGGAATCTTGTTGCAGGGAAGAACCCTCAAAATGTGCAAAATAAAAAATAGGTTGGGAAGATATCTGGTCAATCTTCTTTAAAGAAAAATGTCATAGAAGTTGGGTAAATCTCAAAAATTGTTGTTAATAATATACAAAACCCCTCTTCCTCTGGCTCAAAAGAGGTGTCAATTCCTAGTCAAACTGAATAGGGGAGTGATCCTAAGGAGAGTAAATTCAACAATGAGCAAGAGCATCTGTTTATGATGAGTATGGAAAAAATGGCAGGAGAGAAGGAAAAGTTATTGGAATATCAATAAGCCTACCTTGCTGCTAGTTTAGATATCCAGAAGGAACCAAAACCTCTGGATATTTCAGAATATAAAAATGATAAGTCAGGTAATCTGGTTACAAATTTGGAATATCAGGTAATCTTGATCCCAATGCTCTTTCTACTTTCAAAAATTTTAAATGAATTTTATTACATGTGACTGTAGAGGAATTTTATCTAAAAGATTTTTTAGTCTAATTAGAGATATTAAATCTATATACAATATCAAACTCATGATTCTGTTGGAAATTCATGCTAGTGGTGAGCGGGCTAAAAAAGTTGTACAGAGAATGTGTTTTGACTCCTATAAAAATTTTTATTCTACTGGTCATGCTGGTGGGTTTGTGATTTTGTGGGATAGTGATAATTGGTCTATTAATATTATATCTCATTCTAGGCAGTTTGTTCATATGAATATTCAGTATGAGCAAACTGCCCCTTGGTTTCTAACATCAATTTATGCTAGCCCACAGGTTATCAACAGAAACAGTCTCTGGGATGATTTGCGTATTATTTCAAATTCTATGGTAGGAGAATGGTGTTTGGTGGCTGATTTTAACTCTATATTCAGCCCTGATGAAAGACAAGGAGGGGCAGGTAATCCTACTTTTCGTGGAATGACTCAATTTCAAACTACGATTGCTGATTGCAATCTTTTTTATGCTAGCCTTATAGGCAGACCTTTCACTTGGAAAAGAGGTAACCTTCTGGAAAGACTTGAAAGGGGTTTGGTTAATATGGATTGGAGAATCAGATTCCCCAATGCTACCATTTTACATATGCCTTTTTTCAAGTCTGACCATTGTCCTATTTTGATGAAATTTGATTCTAAAAATCCTCCTAACCAACACCGTAGACCATTCAGATTTGTTGCAGCATGACTAACTCATCCTTCTTTCACTGATTTTGTAAATCATCGTTGGAATGGTAATAGGGATTGGTTTTCTATTTTGGGGGATTTTAAAACTAAGGTTCAAATATGGAATAAGGAAGTGTTTGGGCATATTGGTAGAAAAAAGAGAATCCTCATTAGAAGGATGAATGGTATTTCTAAAAAGTTAATGTATGGCAGCGATACTAACCTTGAAATTAACATAAAAAAAACTATGGAAAGAATATGAAGAAGTAGCTTTTCAAGAAGAATTGTTATGGTTCCAAAAAGCTAGATGTAATAAAATTTCCTTTGGGGACAGAAATAGAAGATATTTTCATGGTTCAACTATTGCTGGGAGAAAAAGAAATAAAATTTAGAGTTTAGTTAGTGATGATGGTACCGCTATTACAAAATTACCTGAATTGGAAACTCTAACTAATCAATATTTTGAAAATCTGTTCCAGGATTAGGGCCTATGCTCTACATTTTGCTTGAAAAATTATTTCCCTATACTTTCATCTGAAAATATTGATCTCCTCTAACAGTCAGTAAATGATGAGGACATTAGAAATACTGTTTTCTGCTATGGAGGGATTAAAAGCCCCTACTTTAGATGGAATACATGCTATATTTTATCAAACTCATTGGGAAAAAGTAGGAAAAGACTTATGTAAACTTGTAAAAGATATTTTTGATGAACCATATAAAGTTGCTTTGCTAAATGATACTTTAATAACTCTTATTCCAAAGATTGATGGTGCATCCAGACTTAGTTAATTTAGGCCTATTAGTTTATGAATGTATCATATAAATTAATAACTAAATTGATTTGCAAATAATTTAGGTTTCTATTCGGTGCTTCAAGCGGAGCTCCTTGGTATCCTGAGAGGATTACAGTTAGTAAAGAAAAAGGGTTTCAAGAATATAATAGTTGAAGCAGATTCGATCAATGCCATATCCCTTGTTGAGAAGGGATGCTTACCTACCCACTTGTCTTTTAATTTGGTGGAAGAAATTCGGAGTTTAGCTAAGTCTTTTGACAGAGTGTCTTGGACTCATACTCTAAGAGAGGCTAATGGGCTTGCTGATTGCTTTTCTAAGCATGGTTTGGGGAGTTATGCTAGCTATAGTCTATTCAAATCCGTTCCTAGTTTTGCATAGTTAGCTTTTATTTTTTATCATTCTTGAGGTGTTATCCAGAGATCTAGCTAGTCTAGGTTTTTGTTTTTTTTGTGTTTATGGCCTTTTAGGCCCATACTTCATTAAAAAAAATAAAGCAGTCAGACTTAAATATTGCAAAACCTAACTTGATTCATCATTGATAAAAAAAAATAAAAAAGAAACTTGATTCATCATATTTCCACCTATTTTTAACGCATAGTTTTAAAATCTATTTTGATTTTATTAGTTAAAAACCAACTTTCAGTAGATTGATCTTCGGAACCTATAAAACACAATTTGACCGTATAAGAATTCAACTAAATGATTAGCCTTTAATAGACGATTATTTATTATTTATTACTCCTATATCTGTTTATTTATGTCTATATCTAATTATCTATTACTGTTAGTGCCAGTCCGATAAAGCAAGAGTAGAGCACCCACAGGTCACGTGACAGTTAGGCACGTGGTCTCACGTTATCGTAGGCTTGTATAGGATATATTTAAAAAACGAGTAAACTAACCAATCAGTCCCTGAGTTTGTGGGGACCATGCAGTTTCGTTCCTGACTTTTTTAAAATAACACTTTAGTCCATACTTTATTAAAAAAATGCACTTTAGTCCTTATTTTATTAAAAAACATGCATTTTAGTCTTTCACTTTATTAAAAAAACATGTATTTTATGCATGTTTTAACAAAGTTAGAGACTAAAGTGCTATTTTAAAAAAGGTCAGAGATAAAATTATATTGTTACCAAGAATCAGCGACCAATTTGCTAGTTTACTCGTTTAACAACGGCATAAAAGCATCGTAGAAAAAGGTAATGGCGCATAGATTCTTGCCACGTGTCATTGACCACCGTCAGTTTTGGCTTTTGACACGAGCGAAGCACTCACATGCTTGCTGACACAGTGACGCTGGTTTCTGGTACCCATCCCTTCTCAATCACGTGCATCTTGTGGCCCCACCAAAAAAAAGAATCAATCATTTAAAATATAAGTACGAGAATGATAAATATATATTAGGTAAATATTAGGTTAATTTTGCATTCTTATAATTTTATCTAGTATATTAACACGGATGAATATATATTTTTATTTAATTAAAATTAAACTTATAAAAAATTAATATTTTTAAAATTATAAAAGATATAAATAGAATAACATTGGATAAGTTTTGAATTTTAAATTTTAATAAAATACTAATATATTAACCAGCGTAATACACAAATAAATATATATTTTATATAATTAAATTATAATAAATTAATGTCTTTAAAATTTTAAAAATAGAAATTTTGAAGTTTAATATACATTATTATTTAATGATATTTTATAATAGTTTTGAAATATAATTAACATTATTATTTGATAATAAGATATAATGAAATTAATTAAAATCATGATGATAAGAATAAAGAGTTATATTAAAAATAAGAATTGGAATAGAAAAATATAGGATAAAATTTTGAATATTAATAAATTTTAAAATTTAGAATTAGCATTTATTATTACCTCCGGTCCTATATATAAGAAACAGAAATGAAAATTTTTTTGGCCCTATATATAAGAAACATAGTACTATTTTTAGTTGCATTAATTGCTAAATACCTTATATGCACTTAATTTATTGTGAATAATTAAAGAGGTACCCTCTCATTAACTCATTTAATACTAATGGTATTTTTGAAAAAAATAAATTCATGACACTATTAATTATCACTAACAGATTCCAATGCATTTCTTGGTCTTGATAATTTTAGTTCAATGCTTCTTATATATAGGACTGGGGGTAGTAACATTTTAAAACTAAAATAGAAATAGAGAGAAAAGTACTATTAAGGATTGAGAGGGAGAATCTCACTTTCATATATGGCGAGTGAAATTCATCATCCAATGAGAAAAAGAGAGAATGCTGAAAATTATTGAGAGGGGAAATAGAGTGAATGAGTGTCCCACTCTCCAAGGCGGGGTCTCAAAATTATAATATAGAAGTTGATTTACGAGTAAACCACCACTTTAGTCTCTGAAAGTGCGGTAAACTGTCAATTTAGTCCCTGAAAATGTTAAATGTCGGTCAGTTTAGTTCATTTGTTTCACATTTTGTTAACTAACGCACAGTAATAAAATGACTAATTTGACCGACATTTAACACTTTCAAGGACTAAATTGACAGTTTTTTCAATTCAGGGACTAAATTGACAGTTGACCACACTTTCAAGGACTAAAGTGGTGGTTTACTCATTGATTTAACGATAAAATATTTTACTAAAAATTTAAATAAATTATATAATAATTATAATAAATAGGGTAATATAAAAAATAACAAAAAATAAAATAGAATAATAATTAAAATAAATATTAAGAGTTATTTTAATTACATTTTATACATTATCTACAAAATAAAATAAACTTACCATATAACCTATTATAATAAATTAATATTGTTAAATATACAAATAAAAATTGTAAGTTATAAACTCAAATGCTTAGCACTAAAAAATTATAAACTAATAGGATAAGGTCATTTATCAAATATATTTATTTTCCTCAGATAAATTTCTAGGCTAATTAAGTAAATTATAAATTTTGTTGGAATAGGAAGTGAAAATGAAGGAGGTGGAAATGTTGAGGCTAAAATCGGAGGTAAACCTATGTTTGGTAAGGTAGGTAGAAATAGATGAGAGAAATTAAGTGAAAAGAATTAGATGAGAAATATGTAGAGAAGAAAAATAGTTGTTTGATAATGAAAGAAATATAAGTGAAATAGAGTGGAAATAAGATTATATTTCTCTCTTCTCTTGTTTGGAATGAGAGAAATAGAATAAAGAGAAATATAAGTATAATTAATAAAGATTAAAATGCCCCAAAATAAATATTCTTTAGTAAAATTTATAAAAAGATTAAAATTTTTAAATTTTATAATTAATATATATAGCACTGATTTATGTAAAATATTAAAATATATAGTAAAAACTATTTAGTTTTACAAATTAATAAATATAATTAAATAAAAAATAAGAAACACGTATTTTAAGGGGATTTGTCGTCATCCATCCTTGCACTAGTTTGCACAAGGACACATTGATAACGAAATTATTTTAATCTATTCTCTCTCCTATAGAGTAACATTTCTCACCTACTTCTCACTAATTTTGTGATAAAATGTGTAGAGCTAGGGTCTACATGTTTTTATTCTCTCTTCATCAATTTCTTTTGTACCAAACTCAACATAAATAAAAATAAAGAAAAAAATAGGAAAATAAGTGAAAATAAGTTTTCACTCCGCTTTATGAGTTGAAAACTTTTTTTGGTAGATCCATCCTTCTAATTTTCATTCCTCTTAGTTTTCCTTATTCAAATAAACATATATAAAAAAACAACTTTTTTTTACTCAACTTTTACTCCTCTCATTTTTCTTCATTTGTTTTCACTCTAAACAAACATAGTGATAAGATAAGTGATTACACGCGCTAATTAATTGTATTTCATAATTAAGGAAATTATACATTAGTTCGTAGAAAATTTAAGACTTAATTTTTAAATGTTGAATATTGATGGTTTTAGCATTATTTAGATTTCGAAAAGACTAATATGATCAATATATAATTTTTTAAATGACATATATGATATTTTTATTTCCTGAAATTAATGCATTTATTCTTCGCATAAAAATTTAGGAAGAAGTTATTAATTTTCTTTTATTTTTTAAATTATTTATTTCATTTATAGAAGTTTTCTTTTTTAATGGAAATTTAGGGTGAGGGAATGACACCCCAGTCCAAAGTAGAGAAGGTCTCCGGGCTCAGAGAGCACTTACAGAGGTACTTACATTTACCTCACCCCAAGGGGATGAGTGGTGGTTCGAATCTGTGATATGTCAGATATACGAGACCCTGTCTGGCTGTCTTGCTTCACTCGACCAACCCCATGGAGTTTTTCATTTATTGAGGTTGAATATATATGTTTTTTATCACTGAAAATATATTTTCACTAGGCAAAATGAAATATATTAAAATGGAGTACAAGTGGTACTCCAACCCATATACAGTTACAAGAATCAAAATAAAAATAGAGAGGCAAAACCAGCCTCTTTAATAACCTACAAGGCATAACCAAGAAAACCAAACCAAAAGTAATCCAAAACCAACAAACCAAAAGATAAACCAGACTGTCCAAATAAACTCTATCAACCAAGCAAAATCACTAAGAAAACATAAAACTAATACTCCATGACCTCACCATCCAGCAGCTGAGCATAATGAAGAAAGAATACCTCTACTCTGACTGCCCAACAAATAAAGAAAACAGAGACAACATCATAAAACCATTTAAAAACCAAATTCAGAAAATGCTACACAAAACCATTAGGGACACCAATGATGGAAACTCAATAAAGAGTAAGACATGCAGCAGGTTGCCCTAACCAACAAGACAACGGGTAACAAAAACCAAGATCTTTAGCTTTCAGTCACTTTCAGGAGCATAATTTTATCAATTCAACCAGATCCTTTGGAGATGAAAATTTATTAGCAAATACAACTTCATTTCTTGCCAACCAAATACTCCATAATGTAGCCAACCAAATCACCGACCAAATACTCCTTTTTTATTTTATTTTATTTGTTTTGATTTTTGATTTTTAAAATCACATACTTTTAGTCTTTATTATGAACTATACTTTGCTAAGTCACATTTACAGCTTTTCTATGACTTTTCCAAGATAAAAAAATTCACATAAATTTTTTTGTAAATTTTTCTCTCGAAAAATCATCTATAATAAATTTTCAAAATACCATACAAAAATTTCCTAGAATTTTTCTCTAATTTACTGTACAAAAATTCATAATTTTATTTTGCAAGAAAATTTTTGTGAATTCTAAAAGTCATATGTAGGAATAATTGAAGAAAAATCCATAACAAAACATGTAAGAATTGCGCCATTGTTTAACAAAATATAATTAATGCAAGAAGTCGAGATAAAAAAAAATAGATGATCAAAACCAAAGAAAAAAATGACAAATCAAAACCAAATTTAACTATATTTTCGGGAAAAAAAATAATTAACCTTATTTATTGTGAAATATCATTTTTTTCCTTTAAGTTATAATTGTGAAAAATGATTTAAAAAATACATTAATTAGCTAGAAACGTTACACATAAAATGCCAGTTTTTTCAAAGGTTGAAAATATGTTTTTGTCCATTTATATTTGGTCAATTTTGGTCTTAGTCCCAAACTTTTAAAACATTGATTTTATATTCCTAAACTTTTGAATAAGCTTAAGTTCTTGACATTAATTAGTCCGATTGAGATGCTACTGAATTCAATTGTTTAATAAATGAACACAGTACCCACATGAATTAAATGAGACCCAACACTAAAGGATACTTTACAAGTGTATTTTAAAAGTGTGAAGACTAAAATTGACCAATAATATAAAAACAAAAAATATATTTGATTATTTTTTAATAATACGGTAACATGTTAATTTTATAAAAATTTAATGGCTATACACAATTAATATAAAAAAATTTACACAAGTATTTAATGACTTGTCACATCAATTGATAAATATAATAACTCATATATTATTAATTACAATAAATCATATAACAACACATATATGTACGTGTAAATGTAAAATACATTGACATCGTCTATTTATTAGACTCCTTTTTATAAGGATTACATGCAAACAATTTAATGAGAATTTTAAAAATTATATCTAATTAAGTACGAGATATAATTGTTTATGATTAATTGATTTAAAATAAATCTCATATGCTTATTTCAATTATGAAAAAAAAATACTGATAAGAAAAAAAATATTTATAACAGATTTAATGTGTTAGAACAATCATTATAAATAATCATGTAAAAATGAAAAGTTGAAAACCTCCACGGCAAGCAACGTTGTTGGTAGTATTTTTTAACAAAATTACATGTATATATATCAATCGATATTTATTTAATTTTTATTATTTGATTATAATTTATATTATTTTGCTTTTTTTTTTTACATATTTGTAAAAACAAATAATATGAGGAATGTGAAAGAGATGCTGTGACGTATAGGATATATAGATATTTTGCTTTTTTCCAAATTACCATACTTTCCTTATGATTGAAGCAATAAAGTAATTAACACTTTATCCATTTTACATTACTAGGAGGATATATAGATAAGAAAGATCATGTTTATGTTAGAAGCCTCCCTTGCATAGGGATTGCCATCATCATATTCATGCCATGATTCAGACCACCACCCAGTCTTCTTTTCTCTTCTACTTGTCAGTGTATGCCACGTGGTGCAGTGCACCATGATAGATCTGTGCGCCCGCCCACACTCACATCACATGCATATATGTTGTTTCTGTCACAGAAATTATATTCTTCATATACAGTTCACTTGAATTCAAACTTAAGCCATTGTATCTGCAGGGTTGAATAGGTAATTTACCAATTAGTTGAAAATTAAGAAAAAAAAACTAACTAGTATGTTTAAATATAAGAGAAAGAATCACATTAGTTTTGTGACTTATTGAAATCTTTAATCTTAACAAAAAGTTTGTGTACTAAAGTATTCAAAATTCAAATTGAAAGGTAGAGAGAACTTGTTTACAATTGGAGAAGGGATCGACAAATTAATGATTACATTTATCTTACCTGATGAAATAGTTATGCACATAACTTGCTCGATACTTTTCCATTTAGAAGCAGTCAAATGATTAAAAGTTGTTTATGACTCTGTTACTAGCTTTCTTAACTTGTATTAGTAAATTGATGCTTGATTTGTTTAATTACTAAAGCTTGTCAAAAAGAATCACATCATATGCTTTTTCTTTATAGGTTTTTATTTTCCTCTTTGTCTCTTGTGCTAATATATTTATTTTTTGGGGTTGGTGTGTTCTGTCATGTGTGTAGGTTATTACCTGCACTGGCTTAAAAATAAAAATGTTTGCCTATTGCTACAAGTCTAAATTGTTTTAACAGTAAGGTTAAATCGAATTCATTGACACGCTTGCGGCATCCTCACCTTTCTTGTCATCCACTTGAGCTGTCTCTATGCGTCGTGATTGCTACATAGCACATGCTTGATACTTTGATTTTAATTATTTTTTCGTTAAAAAACTACTTAGTGTGTGTAAATGTTAGTTATTAATATGCTAATTAACTTAATTGACAAAATATAATATTAGCATGTGCCTATCCGAGATTAAAAAAAAAAAGCAAACAAAAAAAATTCTTAAATGAACATTATGTTAATTAAAATTTTCAATTTGTTATACATACTGGTACTACATTTATTTATGTAATAATAATTACTCAAACAATAAAATTAATTAATAAACCCAGCTCCCGAGAAAGAAAGGAATTGAAAAACCAAAAAGAAAAAGCAGAGGAATCGGGGTGTAAACTTGGACGCTAACTAATGCACTAGTCTCAGCGATAAACCTGCTAAATTATTACCAAAGGTGTTGAATATAACACACAACACAATCACCCTTATATTCCTTTTAATTTCCATTTAATTAACCACTCATTAAACGTTTTACTTTGAAAGTTAGCCGTTGTACTTTTTACAATGTCCGAACCCCCCTCGCCAGCTAAACTAACTACATATTCTAAGCAAAGCCTTTTTTTTTCTTAAATATATATTCAAGTTTTACTAGTTAATAGCAATGTATTGTAAGAGAGAGAGAATTAAAAATAATTACCTCAGCCAATATTTTGATAGAGAGAAACAGAAATTCATCATGTGAATTGTTTATCAAAGAATTAATATATATCATGAGATTCCATTCCAATTCCAATTCCAATTCCATCCCCTAGCTACAGCCTACAATTAATGAATACTATCAATATCATCTGTAACCATATCAAAGAAGCTTCAAATGCTCACTATTAATGATCTTGACCTTGGAACATTGTATGTATACCATACAAGATCTTTGTAATATTTTGAAAGCATTCATAACTTTTTTTTACACGTTAGTGTCCGAGTAACGCGAGGATAAACATTGCGAAAACTAGAGAAAACTTGACCAAGTACAAAAAAAGAAAAAGGGCATCAATGTAACTTCATTCACAATTTTCTTTGTTTCTTTTAACTCAATTAAAGCCTCATTATCAATATTTAACATTTTCTTTTTTTACCTTGGCCATAAAAAAGGGAGAGAAATATTTTTTAAAAAACAAAAAACGAGAAAAGAAAGAAAGAGGAGTTGAATATAGGTGTCAGCTTGTCCCCTTTAAACGCAAATAAACCCTCCTCTGCTTTTCTCTCTCACCACACAAAACCACAACTTTGTCACACTTGTTTTCTCCAACTCCCCTATACTTTCTCACTTCACCATTCCCCGTAACATTTTTGCTTCAACAAGCAACAAACAACTCTCTCTCTTTCTCTCTCGCTCGCGATGGAAGCACAAGAGTATAATTTCCAGAGCAGCAGCAACTTCTGTTCCCAATTCCCTTCGGACAACATGACAACCACCAACGTTAACGCCTCTTCCGACCACTTCATCGTGGAGGACCTCTTCGACTTCTCCAACGACGACGACGCTGCCATTACCGACGCCACCTTCGATTCTCTTCCCGCCAATTCCATCGACGATTCTCCACCTCTCGATCATTCCACCATCAATTCCAATTTCCTCCCCGACATTTCCTCCCGGAATTCCACCGACCCTCATTTCTCCAGTGACCTCTCCGTTCCGGTACGTACAAAAACAACACACACATACATACGTGTCCGTCTCAAATACTTACGTGTTACCTTATATTTCAACTAACACAATTCTCGCCCATGCGTAACTTTTTCTCTTCTTTCCATTGCCAAGACACTCACGTCCAACATATACAACAATTTGCTTGTCTTTATTATCCTCTCACACCTTTGTCTTCTTTCCATGAATTTCAGAGAAACAAAAATTGGCCATGGATTATGCTTTTCTTACTGTCACAATTTCATTTTTTTATGTTACGTTTGTCATGCACTTTGCAGAGCATGGGAAAGATAAATCCTCATTTTATATCTAATTTTTGAATTTCATGAACAGCTAATATATGTAATAAAATGAAAAAAAAAATTGATTATTATATTAATTGTATTATATATGTGTTGGTTAATAGATATTTATTTATATATATGTTTAATTTGTGTTGTGTTTTATAATTTGGACAACAGTATGATGAACTTGCGGAGCTGGAATGGCTTTCAAAATTTGCGGAGGAATCATTTTCTAGCGAGGACTTGCAGAAACTGCAACTGATATCCGGAATGAAAGCCCAAAACGACGCCGTATCAGAAACCCGTGAGCCCAACCCTGTTATATTTAACCCACAAGTGTCTGTTCCGGCAAAGGCCCGGAGCAAGCGGTCTCGTGGGCCCCCGTGTAATTGGACCTCTCGCCTTCTTGTTCTCTCCCCAACAACAACATCATCACCACCATCCTCTTCTCAGTCTGATACTGTTACGGCACCAAAGAAGTCTACACCGAGAAAGAGGGACACTGCAGATGGAGGGGAGGGCCGCAAGTGTCTGCATTGTGCCACGGATAAGACGCCGCAGTGGCGGACTGGGCCCATGGGCCCCAAAACGCTATGTAATGCGTGTGGTGTCAGGTATAAGTCGGGCCGGCTGGTTCCCGAGTATAGGCCCGCGGCGAGCCCAACGTTCATGCTGACGAAGCACTCCAACTCACACCGTAAGGTGATGGAGCTCCGGCGCCAAAAGGAGATGATGAAGGCCCAGCAACAGCAGTTACTTCAAATGCAACATCATCAGAACATGATGTTTGATGTATCATCCAACGGTGATGATTACTTGATTCATCAACACGTGGGCCCGGATTTCACACACATGATCTAGTACGGTGCTAGAGTAGGAAACATCCGGTGGAGCTTTTGGATATTTTGTAGCTACAGTTCTTTTGACTTCTTTCCTACCTAATTAATTTTGCTAGAGATTTATCTTTTCTTCTTCTTCTTCTTAAGTAACTTCAATTTTTTTAGTTTATGTTATATTTAGACTGGTCTAATTAAATTAATGTTTCTTCAAGTCATTATTTGACAGACTTGAAACCTCACAGCTCAAATTTTTCCTAATGCAGTGTTTTTTTTTCCCTACTAATTACCAACTAGTAAATTATAGAATCACGGTAACTACTGGGTGAAGAATTGACTTATATTAAGAGTATACTATACTGTTATATAAAATAACGCAAACATTATGAAATAATTTAGTTTACTACAAAAAATGCAAAATTAATGAAATAGTTTAATTAGTTTTGTTGTATGATATATTATGGTGGAGAAAATTTTTCAAAAGAAGCAAAAAACAGAGAGTGCTTTTCAGCTTTTGCATGGACCACTTGAAGGTTTCGCCAAGTCTTGTTCCTTTTTCCGGCAAAATAAGTACGTACGTTGTTGATATAACGATATTCAAGCAATTAAAGACTTGAACTACCACCGTACCATCCGGAAGTCTCGTAAATTTGGGAATGGAAAAACAAATAAAAACTAAAAATCTATGTATATATGTGTGTCATTTCACATGGCCAAGGATAAGTATTAGAATAAGGTAGAAGATATATATCACATTCACTGACATTTTAGTAATATACAAGTATATAACTAGTGATAAAAATCACAAACGCATTCATTCGTGACAGCGCATTATTGGTGCCAAATCTACATTCTACATATACTAGTCAGCATAAATTTTTCAGTTTTAGGTAAATGTTCCTTTCTATAATCTTCAGTTTCTCCTTGTCTTCTCTAAATACACTGCGTCATAAAGTTGTCAATTTGAGGAATTACTTTTGTGCCTTTTTTGTATTGAAGTATAATATTTGAGGTGAGCTGTTAAGTACTGTGTTGATTATGAATTATATTTTTCAAAAATTGATGATTAGTGATTGGGTCATCAGATGAGTTACGGAAAGAATGTTAGGAGAAGCAAAAAGTGGATTCGTATACTACGAGAGAGTACTTGATGATAATATCTAACATCGTTTTCCGTTAGTTCTCGAAATTCGATATCCGGTTCTGCTGTAATAATGTACAAATCCACACCTTAGCTGCTTTTTGTTGTTAAGATCTCTTGTTATTATTTAGCATCACCTTTCAAACTCAAAAGCTATGTGTTTAATTTGTGGTATCATATATAAGAGTGACTTTCTCTTTTCTTCTCTTAATTAAGTGTCAGTGATTCAAGTTTAATTTTTTCATGCACATGAAAGAATTTGTTCTTGCTTTCCCCCAGTGAAGTTAACAATCCATGAGACAGGGGACAGGGAAAGGAAATTTCACAACCATTTCTCTCTACCCCACGTGATTGTAGTATTTCAATTCAAACTAATTGAGTGAGTTACCGCAAATGGAGAAATGGAAAGAGGAGGAATTTCATTGGTACATTTTATGTCACAGTGAAGGTGTGTGTACGATACCAGGCAACACAAATCCAGAGGATTATTATATCTATATCACTATTTAACAAACAAATTACTACAACGTCTTCCCATGTTAATTATATTATCATTATGAAATTAATTATTTAAATATAATCAGCCAAATATGAATCTTCTGTCTTTTTTCTTTTTCTTTTGCTGGAAATTAAATTATATATTGTATGCATTCTTCAGTCTATACATTATAAAAAGTCCCGATAGGACACGCAGAGAATAAAGCAAAAAAGAAGGGAAGGGAAGGGAAGGGGAGGGGGATGGTTTAATTTACCCAAGTTTAATTATTTATAAATAAATGCACAACACAAGTATATATTAAATTAATAAAATGATGCATTATTAGAGGGAGTGGAAGCTAAGATTGCGGTGGTCACATGACAGTACTCTTCTACCATGGCCAGAGCCTCATGCATAGTCACTAGTCAGTGTAAGTGGGTTTATGAATATGAATGCTACATATGTTACCACCGCCCACACCAGTAACTAGTAATTGCTCACACACATATACCCCATTCTGTGCACAATACTCACACTATCTACATTGCATTTATTAAAGGCCATCACCAAAGTTCCCCTGCCAGGGTTTAGCTTGAGGGTCCTTGTTTTTTGTCCTTTTCCATTATGCAATATTGACATGATTTCTCTTGGATTAATTGGTAGTTGTGACTTGTGAAGTATGTATTTTCTTGTCTTCGAGATGAGAGAGAATGAATCTATGAATCTATGAATTGGGATTAGCACAATATATTTGATATATAGATTATAGGAAGGTCAGATAAAGATTCTTTGACAACGCATTTTAATGAAAAATAAAGGGAGCAATTGACAGGAAATAAACAGCCCTGCATATATAATATTATGATTACGGATACATGCCATAATGGTATTTGAATATGTAGGGCTCCACGCCAATGACCTTTGAATAAAATGATAAAGTTCAGCTGCATAGGGTATGTATTCAAGTGTTTCCATCTTCATGAAAAGTTTATGCTCCCTTTCATAACTCCAAATGAAGAAGAAAAACTATAGAGAATGAGAGATAGAAAGAAAATGGACATAAAAGAGAGTTGTAAGATAAATTGGGTGTGTGAATAAGAATTGGTCGAGTGTGAGTCATTACTATGCAACAACAATGATACATGGGCATTCCAAAAAATTAAATACCCACCCCTAATTTTTCTCACTATCATAGTATTTATTATGTATCTCTCCCTTTCTTCTTTTTCTCATTGGGTCTAGACATGAAAGAGGAACCCACAAATCATTATTATTACCATATGACTTCCTCTTCGGAAGACTTGGTCCAAAGTCCTCAAACTACTTCTACTATAAGAAAGAGAATACCATTACTAAATTTAAGTGTAATATATCTCATAAACAAAAAAAAAATCCACTATATTTCATTGCTTCCCGAAAGGAATGGATTGCTAATCTCTTGAAAATGATTTAAATCATCAAACTTTATTTCTTTATAAGATGAAATTATTAAAATAATTATATAAATTTATTTACATTATCTCATTTTATTTAATAAAAATATTTATAAACGAGAATAAAATAAAAAAAAGTGATTCTCCTAATTTCTAATTTTTAAGATGATAAACTATTTTAAATGAATTAAAATATAGAAAAATATAATTATCAAATTTTAAGTTATAGTCAAATAATTAACAATGTTCTTATTTGTTATTTTAAAGTTATTAATTAACTCAACAATTAATTTTATCAAACACTTTTAATTCTATTTGTTTTCTTTTAATTCTATTTGTTTTCAATTTTTAGCTAACTTTTCTACTTTTGCCAAACACACAGTAAACCTTCACTTCATCTTAATTAATCGTTAAATTCAATAGACCATTCTATACTTGAGAATGTTATTAATAGTAAACAAAAGGATTTACTGTAAAAATATGATAAATTTGAAGATTAATTGAGATCAAGTATAAATTCAAAACACCCATTTGCAAAAACTATAAACTAAAATAATGATTAATTATATGACCTTTTTCCTAATAAAAAAAGAGGATCTAAATTTGTTTAACCTAACCCCAAATTATCAGAAAGAGTTAAAGATTAATATAAATTAAGTATTTTTATTTTTATTATTACAAGTGCAAGCAAAACAAAGGGGTATGGTAACACTTGCATCTACTCTTAGGCATTTGGTCAAATAAAGTAGTAGGGGTTACGGGGTGCAGAAGAGTAAGGCTCCCACATGCTTATGTATCATTATCATGGAGACACTGTCCCTTTCGTCAAGGCTGTTTACAGAGAACTTGGAGACATTGTCACTGTTGGTCTACATCCTACACCCTCTTACGTGCACATCACGACGCCTAAAATGCATACTCAATATAACTTGATAATTATTGGGTACTCCGCAAAGTGACCAAATGCCTTGCCTCTAAAGTTGTTTCTCATGCATATAGGTGTCTATCCTAAAGAAAAATCAATCCCGAACAACACTTACAGATGACAGAAGCAAATGCACTTTTTCTAATGTTAACATATTCAGGAACATGCATGAGCAGAAAACATAGCGAAGTGAACCAACAATTTTAAGGTTTTAGTTCACCAAGTCATCCTGGCCTAGTTTGAATTATGAAACAATTAATACTGAGATGATCAAACAATTTCAAGGAACCATTGCAACAGTAATCAGAAGATGGAAAGATTCTTCCAATTATATACCCCTTACACTGATCTGTCAAGAAAGCTTCAAAATAATTAACACAAGGGCATCCTATCAAAGCAGCGAATGATGACTCTAATCCATCAATCACTGGTCCTCCAAATCTCTTATCGTGGTGTGCCAAGACCCATTTCTGAGGAAAATTGAAAAGGATAAAACATTATATAAGCACTGGCTTACAACAGAAAAATTTCTTTCACAAGAGAATGACTAAGCAAAGCAAGTGACATGGTTAACACACATGCACAGCAAGACTACAGAGTGACATTCATGACAATTATAAACACAATCCTCACTAACATAAGTATCACGTATGAACATGTAAAAAAGACTGAAAATGTTAAAAAACGAAACACATGTCACCAAGGATCTCAAGTGGCAATGAATTGGGCTTTTGGACATTTACACTTCAGTGTCATGTCTCTTGGTTTCAGGAGGAAATTGAAAGGAGAACAACAGCTGACATGCTTAATCACAGGGATAAAACTAACGAATCACAACCATAATAACATTGATGTCATCTAGGTATATTCAAAGAATGCATTGGTGAAGGGTGTACTAAAAAGAGTGGCTCTAGTTTCAATATCCTGAAGCAAAAGCATAAAAAATGGACTACTATTTCTTTCCCCACTATCCCCTTTTCACTGCATCCTTCCTGCTCATGAAAAAATGAATTGCAAAAGTAATTGCATCTTTTTGCTGTCAAACTAATAAAACCAGTCATAAACACAAAAATCCGCACAATTTACAATAACAAAAAGCTATTGATACAATTTATCTCTTGATTAAAATTATTATGTATAATAAGTCTAAACAACAATACGCAACTCAGACTGATCAGGGTAATTCTTTAGTGTACACTATCAAAAAGTCATATAATGAGGTCTTCATAACGACAGAAAAGTGAACATTGATTGAGGTAAGCACTACCCTTACAAATGCTCTATCATAGGATATGAATGACCACTAGAGATAAGGCCAAAATATAGTATACAGGCCTTGGGCAATCCTTGCCCTACAAGCTAGCTTTTGGGATTGATTTAGGCTCGGTCTAAAATCTAAGATGGTATTGGGGCTTATCCTAGATGATCCGTTATTATTGGGCCGCCACCCATAGAAGTCCACGCTCCAGATGTCCAGCTGTGGGCGTGAGGAGAGGGTGTTAGAGTCTCACATTGCCTAAAGATAAAGCCAAAATATAGTATATGAGCCTTGAGTAATTCTCACCCTACAAGCTATCTTTTGGGGTTGATTTAGGTCTCGTCTAAAATCTAAGACACAATGATTTTTTACTCCTATATAGGAAAACTTAAATGCAATATTATTAATTGTGTTTGGTAAAACTAGCTGAAAAGCTAGCTTAAAGCTTAAAGCTAGTTGAAAGCTGAAAAGCTCGCTGAAAGCTTAAAACTAGCTGAAAGCTGAAAAGCTATTGAATGTGTTTGGTAAAACTAGTTGAAAATGGTAAAATGACATTTAAGGACAACATTAATTATTAAATAATGATAAGTGGGGGTGGTTGAGGGCTAAACTTGTAATTAATTTTCAGCTAGTAGCTGAAAATTGAAGTTTTTTTTAAAAAGCTACCCCAAGTAGCTTTTTAAGAAAAGCTTGTAGCTACCCAAAAAAACTACCTTCCCAAACACTGTTGAAATAGTTTCAGCTACTATTTTCAACTTTCAGCTAGCTGAAATGGCAAGGCAAAACACACTCTAAAGCCCTGATCTTGGCCTAACTAACGATTCATTACTGCTCCAAATGTGGAATAACTTGTAGTATTGAAGACTCGGTACTCCGTTATCCAATTCGTGGTCAGATTTTTTTATTTTAATTTAAAACAAATTTTAAAATGGGAAAAATTAACCATACATGGGGAAAATATGGTCTATTGCACCTCTTTTAATACCATTTAGGTACAGATCATGTTCATACCAGTGTTGTCAGTAAGGTTATATGGCGGATGGCGACAAGGACCTTTAAGGTCCATACTGCCATGGCGGACGCCATATATATATATATATATATATATATATATATATATATATATATATATTTATATATATGATGCAAAAACAGCAAAATAATAGACAGATATATGAAAACCAATAATATAACAATCTAAAATTCATGGCATTCGTAATCTAGTGATAGTCATTATAAAAAGACATAAATTCCTAACCAACAAAATGTGTTGGATACTTAAGCGCTCTACCTATACCCCATTTATTTTTTTATTTTTTCATTAGAATGCTACTTTACCCAACCTAACTTTTCTATTAGGGCCCTCCCCAGACCCGTTTCTTTTTTAAATAAAACATTTTTTAAAATAAAAAAGTTTCAGAATCAGACCCTTTCTTCCTCGCACGAGCATCCTATTCCGTCAAAAGACATCATAACATTGTCCTCTCACTTCGTCCCTTCTCTTTCTTCCTCTCTCCTTCGCTGCATCACCGTCACCGCACTGCTCACTGCCCGCGAAGAGCACCGTCGTGAATCGGAGGCGCTGCACGCTTGAACCACCGCAAGGAAGGTCGCGTCTGCGTGGTCTGTTCGCGCTGCAACTCCGAGTGTGAACTGAGCCGCTTCTCGGCGCCGGCAGAACTCGTCGGAGGCGGCGCGCGGTGGACGTTGCAGGGAGGAGACCAAGTTAGTTGGAGTATCTTGCGCAGCAGCAGTAGGGCGAATCAGAAGAGGAGAGGAAAATGGGGGAAAAAAATCCTGTTAATCGGGTTGACCCCGGCCCAAGCCCGAAAAAATGGGGGGAAAAAAAGCCCAAAACGGCCGCCATGACCGCCGTAAACTGCCATGTCGTTTCCGCCATAACGGCTGCCATATGCAAAATGGCGGACCCGCACCATACAAAGGCCAAACGGCCATAAAGAATAACGGCAGCCGCCGCCATAACCGTTTTTTGATAACACTGGTTCATACACAACCTAAGGGGTCGTTTGGGGTGGTTATGAGTTTTCAATTTTTGGTTTTTAAAAAATTTCAACCAAGTTTTTACAACTAAATACTGAAAACTAATGGTTTTCAAAATGTGAAAACCACAAAAAATGGGTTTTAGTTTTCAGTTTTGAGTTGTAAAAGCTTGGTTGAAATTTTTTAAAAACCAAAAACTGAAAACTCGCAACCATCTCAAATGGCCCCTAAGTAAATGATTCTTAGTCAAATCTGAGTGATAAGGAAGGTCGGGAAGGGTAAGCCAATAAGCATTCGCACACCAAAGAAAAAAATGGATAAATCATTTCACCATCATGAAAAATCAATGCGTTCCTATTTCCCACGTATGGCCTTCAAAGTGATAGACACTCAACGTAACAGCAGCTTCAATATATTAGGATGAAACTGCAATCACATTATTAGACATTTTGGACTAATAACCAACAACAGCAGCAACAACCAAACCTTATCCCACTAGGAGGGATCAACTACATGGATTGGATGGCATCATAAGTCCCTATCATATATTAAGTTTTAAAATAGACCGTTTACCTCTAAATCTCTCTTAATGATTTAGCCTATAGTTTTTCTTGATATCCCTCTAACTCTAACAATTTCTACTATCTTTTCTACAATTGGAGATACTCCAATTTTCTCTCTAATAATTGTATTCCTAACCCTACCTTTAATGTAATCACTCATCCATCTTAACATTCTTATCTTTGAGACACTAAGTTTATTTTCTTATTGGCTCTTTGCCGCCCAACATTCAGTCTCAAACAACAATGTCGGTCATATACCTATGCGGTAAAATTTTCCTTTGAGCTCAAGTGGTGATGTATCTATCACAAATCACACGAGAAGCATTTCTTCATTTCATCCATCCTACTTGGATCCTACAGTTAACATCTCCCGCTATCTCCCCCTAAACCCTAAACCATCAACATAAATTTCATTGATGCTAGTATTTTACATACACAGTGGAATTCCATCTTCATTCTCTTCTGACCATCAGTTGTTCACAGTACCTATATGACTAAAAGTCGTGGATTACAATAGTTCATAGGTCACCCCGTAAGCAAAACTACAACCTCATATAGGTTCAAACTTTAAAGAAAATGATAGGAAAAGAAAACCTCTGTTGCTTTACAAAAATGTACATTCTGCATAATCTCAAAGAAAATGAAATAGGCTTTGAAACTCTCTGATGACTAGGATAATTTGTGTTACTTTTAGTTTATGGATTTGATGATAATTATGTTGTTTAGGAATTTGCTATGTCTCCTTATAACCAAGTCAGAGGAGTACTCTAGGGTTAACTTATCAGTTAGGGGAGTACCCTGCCCAAGAGGAGTATTGTTGGTTACAATCCTACATCACTTTGAACCTAAACATGTATAGATGTTTTCATTTCTCTTCTGCTGACATTTGAAACAGAAAATTATAATAATAACAGAATGGCATGGGCAACTACTCATCCTTTATCTTTTTTTATATGTACATCTCTACAAAGTTACATCCAAGAGGTCTAAAATCAAGCTTCAACCATTCCTCAACCTCAAAGTTATAGCTAATAAATTACCAAGAAAAAATGAATGACAATAAGCTTAAAGAGTCATTTTATTTCTTTATCCTATTAATTAATCACCATTGAACTTGGATGTCAATCTATTAATGCATATATGTCAGCATACACAGAACATACATAAATTGAAGATTGAGTGATAAAAATGTAATAGGATGAACAGAAAAGTTGTAGATAACGATGAGGATGTTAATTACATTGAAAGGCAATAAGTAAAAATCAAACTCCGGGGTTGGCACTGCAGAGCATACCCTGAGACAACGACCTCGACCTCCTCGAATCGATGCCAAGACAAGAGGTGAGGCGTGCGGATGACACCGCCGAGTACAAGGGAAGCAGCGACTGCACGCAACCAAGCTCCGGAGCAACCGACCTGAACAGTGAACATAACGTTCCGTTAATTAAATACAATCAATAAAAGAGAAGAGTTTATTTCAGAAATGAAACTCGCCTCACGGTAACGGAAGAACGAGTTTTGAGGAGAAAAGTAGGTGAGGATAGATTGGGCTTCGAAGCCGGTTTGGTAATGGTGGATTTAATTAGGGAAAATGCTGGTTGCGAAAAGGATCTATAACAACGAGAAGCCATTGGAGGGAGTAACAAATCAGCACCACAAAAAATTTCACACACTTAGGTTAACTTACGGCTTTCAACTCAAACTGAAAAGAGAAGGGATTCAAGGAAAGGGGTTTTAGGGAGGTTTCTTTGTCTTTTCCATTCTTCTTCTCTTCTCCCGCTTTATTTCTATATATAAAAAAAATTAATTAATTATATAAACATATAATTTTAAAACTAAAAACGACGGAGTTTAATTCAAGTGTTATATATTTAATTTTTATTGTTGTAGATGAAAAAAATTCCTGCTGAGAGAATTAGTTTTATGGCTCGAGTAAAATGTCTCTCTTGGAAGATAGATGATGTTTAAAAAAATGATTTAAAATCTTATTCATTAATTTTTTAATCAATTGTAATTTCTGAAATATTTTTTATTTTAAAGTGGTCAAATCTTATAATAAAAATAATGTTTATTTTATTATTTTATAAATGTTGTTTATGATTCATTAAAAAGATATTTTAATCCTCTAAAATGAGTATGAGACTAATTAGAACCAAATTAACATTAGGGTTTACACATTATCAAAAAAGAAAACATTAGAGTTTAATCTAAAATTAAATATGAAAAATTTAGTAACAAACATTTAGTTCATGATAATATGAAACCTCACTTTGAGCTTAACAACCACAATATTAGTCTTATCAATATTTAAATATTGAATTCATTAAGCTTTGAAAATGATTGATATAACTGATATTTATAATTTCTTAAAAATTAATGAAATTTTCATATTGTTAAATCTCATTATTATATTTAATATCAATGATATTTATAATTTCTTAAAGAGTATTGAAATGTTTCTATTCTCATACATCAATTGTTAATCTATCACCCACTACGATAAAAGTGTGATTGGACACTTTTGAATTTGTCACAATTGGTATAAAAAACTTTTGTATTTCCTCATACTTAAGGATCAACTCAAAACTTATGAGTTCAAACTGACTCTAAATTATATCCTCCCTCCTCTTCCTTTGTATGAGGCGATGGACTTTCGCTCCGATCAGAAAAGAATAAGGAAGTGAGGAAGACAATATTAACCTTTTGAAGTGACAAAACCAAAAACTGACAATCTATAAATGAATATGGCTTTTGCACAATGAAATTGATTCTTGATTTTTCTATTTTTGAATTTCCTACGAGAATTTAACTTTTACAAACACCAACGTTTAACCATTAAAAATTGCTATATTATAGCAATTCACTAATTTTAATTATGTCTATTTTAAATTTAGTTCTAACAAACTCATAAAAGGAAACAAAAAATCTTCTACTGAACTTGTCTACTATTACGAAATTCAACCTTTTGCAATGACAAAATAACAAAACAACATAAACATGTTAGAAATGAATATGTTACGCTTATTCAATGAAACCGATTCTTAATTCTTAACTCTTAACTCTTGCTCCAGAGAATGGTAAGAACTATAGTTGAAGCATTGAAAGGCCCTAACTCTAGTCCAAAAACAAAAGCAATGGAGGCGCTGATAAAATGATCATAACTTGTAAGGAATGCAGACACGTGACATGAGGAACACACCTTCAGCCTTATAAGCTATAAGGAACAATAGTTTCCCTTCTGACCAAAAAAAAAAGGGGGACCAATAGTTTTCCTAACAGACTTTTGCCCAACAGATCAAAAATTGAGTGTTTTATTCATCTCAGGTAGACAGATACTGAAATTCACAAAAATCTGAAGTATACAAATGAAACTAATTGTGCTTGAGTTTTTTTTTTTTTTTTTTTGGGCGAAATCAGGCTTCAAGAACTACTCCTATTGAATGTTACAAACTACAAAGCCGCCTTAGCCACGTTGCATAGGCCACAATGAAGATACAATAATAAGCCAATACAGGCAACAAAGGCTGGGTGATTTATCATGTTAGGTCTTGTTTCTTGAATGGTGTCAAAGCAGTGCTAACCTCCCAGTCACTGAATCCACAGATGCTTTTGGTCCTGAAACAAATCCAACCATATGTATAGGCTTTTAATCAGAAAGTAGCAGATTATATGCAAGTATGTAAGACAAGAGCTTTCAAGAAAAGGGCAACTCTGATAAATATCAGCATCAAATCCAAGACACTCATATTCAATTGTTCTGTTACAAGTATTTTGATTTCTTGCACATGCTTTTAATCATACATGAAATACAAGCAATAAAAACCAAGTACAAAGCAAGAAGAAGCTGACCAGGTCCAACAGCAAGAACAGTCTTTGATCCCGCTGAAACCTGAAGATGACAGATTCTGGTTTAGAGAATGGATATCAACAGAAAGAAAATAAGGAAGTTTTATTTAATATCCTCCTCAAACTCTGGATCAATGGTATCCAGTTCAAGAAGAGCAAGAATGGGATACAATGGTGTATTCCCAAGGAATTCAAGATCCTAGTCTCCACCATCTAAAACTAACTGACCAACTAACTGCCCTTCCCTTCCATTCTCTGCCTCCATTTATTGCAGGTTAACTAACAATGCCTAACCAACAAGGCTGGACCATTATGATTCCTTGGGCCATTTGATGTAAGTTTTCCTAATTGGGGCCTGTTTCTAACAGTAGATAAAATGTCTCAGCAGTAATACTAATAAACACCAATAATGAGAGGGTGTTAGGAGATGAAAGTCAATCCTTCAACACTTCTGCATTCCAAGAAAATGACTACTAGAAATTTCACATGGAGTTTGTTAGTACGTACCAACTCTGTGTTAGATATTTTAAGGTACCATTTTCTATTTTAGGCCAGATATCAAGTATTACCTGTGTTCGTCCAGCATCAGCCACAACAAAAGTAGGAAGGCCAATACTCTCAGCTGCTTCCTTCAGCTTATTCCTGTTTAAAAGCAAAGTCATGGATGTAGGTCTCTGAACAAGAGGCGAATTTACAGTACTAAAAATAAAACCATCTGCTTACATTTCTTGTTGGTTCCTGCAAGTCACAACTATTTTGGGCTGGCCACAATGTTCCCATTGTCTTAAAAGAGACCGGTCACTGCAAAAATACTCAGTGGTGGGATTGATTACACCAATAAGGATAAGAACCAAAGAATATATTGCCTGAATGAACTTCACGATTAATGATATATAAGCATGACTATGAAGTATAGCAAAATCACTCATATATTACATCATCTTCATGTTTAATATAAAACTTTAAAACTAAATATGTAAACATCCCATATGCATTTGCTTTAGAGGTTAAGGAATTTATTTCCTTCAGCACATCCAACTTTGCAATGTTTATCAAAAAGTTTGAACAAGGATCCCCCCACCACCCCAACCAAGTCACCAAAATACTGGGTTATATGAATAGTCAAAACAAGAATGACAATCTTACAAAAATTGGCTTGAAAGTTCAACAACATGAAGCAATCTTTTAAACATTATGTTAAATTATTTGTGGTCTACTTTTCTCACAAAGGCAATGTTGGTGGGTGGATTGGCAGGAAGGGCTACCAATACAGAAATAGAAGATATCTCAATGCTCTGAAATGGGCACTAATCAGAACAAAAGTACCTTTGCATTAATTCAGCATACATGCCAGTGGCAGCATCTGCAAAAAAAAAAAAAAAAAGTGAAAGTAAAGGCATAAACTAATATGAAAAGGGATGGAAAGAGCAAATAAAGAAGTTTGTGATGGGTGGAAAGAGATCCTTGACAAATTTGAGATAAAGAACAGATCCAGAAAATTAACAATAGTTTCATAACTTACGAGCACATTGGGATGCAATCTTTCCAGATTTCATCTTTAGGTCTTGCCTAACAACCAGAACCTAACACAAATAGTTTACCATTGAAATCACAAATTTCTCAGCATCCAGTGAAAGAAGTTCCTGACAGATAAAAGGAATGCACATTACATCTACTTACCCTCCTCATAACATTTCTGCTACAGAATAGGAGTTCAATTAAACAAGCTACTGAATAACAAACATGCACGAATATAGAAAGTTGTTGTGTATAGAGTGCTTCAAATTATTTTTCAAAAACAAAAAAGTAAAAAACATTAACAGAAGTTTATAAAGCTATTCTTGTGCTTTGTTCAGTTAATTCAGCTCTTATAAGCACACAACAACCACCACCACCAAGTCTTATGATACAGAACAGTATATAAAAACAGAAGCAAGTATGAATTAATATCAAAATGGAAGTATGTATTAATGGCTGAAATTACTTCAACAGAAAAAGGATTCTATTGCCCCAGAGCAGAGCAACTATAGTGAGCTAGAGCTCACTACCCATAACTAACAATTGATTCTCTAAAGATACTCTCCACTACACACACTCCTCTACTATAACCAATTCTACTCAATAACCACCTCCAGACCTCCTTTTCCTCATTCTGCCAGTCAGCAAGTTTCATTCTCCTCTCTTATTCCTTCTAGAATAAACCCTCCACACTGTGGGCCCATGATTCACTTGATCAACAATATGACCTCTTGGGCCTCCCTCATCATAACCAGCCCTATCATTACCTCCTCCTTCAATTTCAGTCTTGTCCTCAAGACTGAATTTTGGGAATTGACTTCGGATTGTGAATTCATCCTCCCAAGTAGCTTCCTCTGCAGTTCTCTCTCTCCAATGAATCAGAACCTGGTTTGTTGCCTCCCCATTTTTAATCACTTGTCTGGTAGCTAAAACAGAATTGGGTTCAGTTACCTCACTGTAATCCCCGTCCACTCCTAGGGGAAGTTCCCTGTCCACATTATAGTCTCCTATTGCCTTTTTGAGTAAGGAAACGTGAAACATATGATGAATCTTTTAAGTTATTCGAAGTTTCAGTTTGTAAGCCACTGCTCCAATCCGATCCAACACCTGAAAAGGGCCATAGTACCGTGGAGATAATTTAGGATAGATTCTGGACATCACTGAACCTTGCCTATGAGGTCTCAACTTCAAGAAAACCCATTCCCCAATTTCGAAACTCCTCACCTGTCTCTTATGGTCAGCTTGAGCCTTCATCCTCCCTTGAACTCTCGTAAGGTGTTGCTTCAATTGTCGCAAGGCCTCATCTCTATCCACTAGCTCCCTTTGCACAGCTTCCATTCTAGTTTCACCCCTTAAAAATCTGACTAGAACAGGTGGTTTCCGTCCATAGATTGCCTCAAAAGGGGTAACCCCTGTGGATTCATGGAAATTTGTGTTATACCAAAATTCAGCCCAGTGCAACCAATGGACCCATGTTTTAGGTTGGTCAGCAATGAAACACCTCAGAAAAGTCTCTAAACACCTATTCACCACCTCAGATTGACCATCTGTTTGGGGATGATATGCAGTACTCATTTTCAATTTAGTGCCCTGCAACTGGAATAACTCTTCCCAGAAATTGCTGATGAAAATTGGTCCCTATCACTGATAATTGCAGCTGGCACCCCATGCAGTCTTACAATCTCCTTGGTAAAATTCTCAGCCACCAGCCTAGCAGTGTATGGATGCTTCATGGGAATAAAGTGGCCATATTTTGATAACCTGTCTACTACCACCAGTATTGCTTCATAGCCTTTGGACTTAGGGAGCCCTGTGATAAAATCCATTGATACCTCCTCCCAAATCTGCTCAGGGATGCTAAGGGGTTGTAATAGACCTGCTGGAGATGCAGCTTGGTACTTTTGTCTTTGGCAAATATCACATCCTTTGACAAATTCTTGGATTACTCCTTTCATGCCAAACCAAAATAAATTTGCAGCAATTCTCCTGTAAGTTCTATAAAATCCAGAATGGCCCCCTTGTGGAGTTGTATGGAATTCTTCTAACAATTTGGGTATCCAAGCAGATTGTGCAGAAATCACCAATCTGTTTTTATACAACAGAACCCCATGAGTATAAGAAAACCCGGGTCTAGCATTGGCATCCTTAGACACTTCTATGATCTCCTTCAATCTTTTATCTCATTGCACCTCTGCCAAAATCAAGTCACTATCAACCCACTCAGGATAGTATCTGACGCTACACAATTCCCCTTCCTCATGCACCCTTGACAAAGCATCGGCTCCTCTGTTTTCTGTCCCAGGCTTGTACATAATATCAAACTGATATCCTAACAATTTGGCTACCCAATTTTGTTGATCCATAGTGGATACCCTCTGCTGCAATAACTGCTTCAAACTCTTCTAGTCAGTGCAAACTGTGAATTGCCTACCTAACAAATAGGGTCTCCAGTGTTGTATGGCCAAAGCCATAGCCATAAGCTCCTTTTCATATGCTGACTTGCTAAGATTTCTTTTTCCTAACGCCTTACTGAAATAAGCAATTGGCCTGCCTTTCTGGATCAGAATTGCCCCCAAGCCCGATCCTGATGCATCACTCTCAATAAGAAATTTCTGGCTGAAATCGGGAAGTGCCAACACAGGAGCTGTAGTGATAGCAGTCTTGAGCAAGTCAAAAGCTTTTTGGGTCCTAGAATCCCATTTGAACCCATCTTTTTTTGTAAGTTCTGTTAATGGCTTGGCAATCTTTCCATAATCTCTAATGAACTTTCTGTAGTATCCTGTTAACCCCAAGAACCCCCTCACTCCTTTGACATTCTTTGGGATAGGTCACTGCAACACACACTTAACTTTGTTGGGGTCCATGGCTACTCCTTCCTTGGAGACAAGATGTCCCAAGTATTCTATGGTGGTTTGAGCAAACTGACACTTCTTCTTGTTAGCCACTAACTGTTGCTACTGTAAAACCTTCAAGATTGCTGCCAAATGCTCAAGGTGAGTTTCCCAACTAGGACTATATACCAAGATGTCGTCAAAAAAGACCAAAACAAACCTTCTCAGCATCTTCCTAAATATGTCATTCATCAATGATTGAAAAGTTGACGGTGCATTCATCGACCCGAAAGGCATTACTAAGTACTCATAGTGCCCTTCATGTGTCCTGAAAGCAGTCTTATGCACGTCCTCCTCTCTAACTCTCACCTAGTGGTAACCAGATTTGAGATCCAGCTTTGAAAAATATTGTGCTCCGTGCACCTCATCCAACAACTCATCTATCACGGGTATAGGAAACTTGTCGCGTACTGTGACTTTATTTAAAGCCCTGTAGTCCACACACATCCTCCAAGAGTCATCTTTCTTTTTAACCAGAATCACAGGACTAGAGAAAGCACTTTGACTATGCTGAATTATCCCCATTTGTAGCATCTCTGAAACTTGTTTCTCAATTTCATTCTTGTGATGGTGAGGATACCTATAGGGCCTTACATTCAGTGGCCCTTGCCCTTCTAGAAGTACTATGGCATGCTCTTTACTCCTCTTAGGTATGTGCATCTACTGAGTCTCCCGGTTTGCTCCATCGTCGTCTTGGTCATCCTAGCTTACATAAACTGAAGAAAATGGTACCTCATCTCTCCCAGTTGGAGTCCTTAGAGTGTGAGTCGTGTCAACTAGGAAAGCATGTTAGAACTTCTTTTCCTAGTAGTGTTCATGGTCGAGCTGTGTCTCCTTTTGATATTGTCCATTCTGATGTTTGGGGTCCTAGTCGTGTTGCGTCTATTTTAGGACATAGGTATTATGTTACTTTCATTGATGATTTTTCAAGATGTACTTGGATCTTTCTAATGAAAAATCGTTCTGAGTTATTCACAATTTTCAAAACTTTCTGTTTAGAAATCAAAACTCAGTTTGGCAAAGTAATCCGTGTTCTACGAAGTGATAATGCTAAAGAATACTTCTCTGATTGTTTCACTTCCTTCATGAATTCCCATGGCATTCAACATCAATCTAGTTGTCCTCATACACCTCAACAAAATGGTGTTGCCGAGCGAAAACATAGACATATTGTGGATACTGCCCGTACTCTGCTATTGAATGCTAATGCACCTTCAAAATTGTGGGGTCATGCTGTCCTTATTGCAGGATATTTAATAAATCGGATGCCATCCTCTGTTTTGAATGATCAAGTTCCTCATTCCCTGTTATATCCATTGGATTCTCTTTACTCTGTCCCCCCTCGTGTTTTTGGTTGTACTTGTTTTGTTCATGATCTTTCCCCAGGTCGTGATAAGTTGTCTGCACGTGCTATCAAATGTGTGTTCTTAGGATATTCTCGTGTCCAAAAGGGGTACCATTGCTACTCTCCCACTACACATCGGTTCTACACCAGTGCAGATGTCACCTTCTTTGAAGACACACCATTTTTCAGTACCTCAGAAGTCTCTTCACCGGACTCCGATCTCTATTCTCAGGTATTGCCTATTCCTCTTGTTGATTCTGTTGAGTCTCCACCTGCTACTTTAGAGACACCCGGGCCTCCACCAGAGTGTCCTTCCCTACCAGGGTCTGGTTGTCTCCCACACCGATATGGGATAACTTATGAGCGTCGGTTACATACTTTGGTTCCATCTCCTAGTACACCGTGTGATTCCGCTTCTGCTCCAGTCTCCTCACCTACTCCGGCTCCACCTCTCCCAGTTGACTTGCCCATTGCTCTTCGTAAAGGTAAACGTTCTACTTCTAATCCTCGTCCCATTTATAATTTTCTCTCATATCATCGTTTGTCTCCTACCTATTCTGCTTTGTCTCTGCTATATCCTCTATTACCATTCCCAAGACAGTACAGGAGGCCTTAACCCATCCAGGATGGCGACAAGCTATGATTGATGAGATGACAGCTTTAGAATTTAACCATACTTGGGAACTTGTTCCACCTCCGTCCGGCAAATCTGTTGTTGGATGTCGGTGGGTCTTTAATGTTAAAGTGGGCCCTGATGGACAGGTGGATAGATTGAAAGCCCGTCTTGTGGCTAAGGGATACACACAGGTATATGGTTTGGATTACAGTGACACTTTCTCTCCAGTTGCGAAGATGGCCTCAGTTCGCCTCTTCTTGGCCATGGCTGCCGTGCGACATTGGCCCTTGTTTCAATTGGATATCAAAAATGCTTTCTTACATGGTGACTTGGAGGAGGAGATCTATATGGAGCAACCCCCTGGGTTTGTTGCTCAGGGGGAGTCTGACCTTGTGTGTAAATTACGGAAGTCCTTATATGGCCTTAAACAATCACCTCGAGCTTGGTTTGGTCGGTTTAGCAAAGTCATACAGGAGTTTGGAATGATCCGCTGCGAGGCAGACCACTCTGTTTTCTTTAGATGCTCACTGACCCATAAATTCATTTATCTTGTGGTTTATGTGGATGATATTGTAATTACAGGTGATGATCAGGAGGGCATCAAGGCTCTAAAGCAGCACTTATTTGAGCACTTTCAAACTAAGGATTTAGGTCCTCTGCGCTATTTCCTTGGGATTGAGGTTGCTCAGTCAAAGTCCGGTGTTGCTATTTCTCAGAGGAAATATGCTCTTGACATTCTGGAGGAGACAGGACTCACAGATTGTAAGCCAGTTGACACCCCAATGGATCCTAATGTGAAGCTTCTACCTAACCAGGGGGAGCCCTATTCCGACCCAGGAAGGTATCGAAGACTAGTGGGCAAGTTAAATTATCTCACCATGACCAGACCTGATATATCCTTTCCTGTCAGTGTTGTAAGTCAGTTCCTTAACTCTCCTTGTGAGAGTCATTGGCATGCAGTTGTGCGGATCCTCAGATATCTCAAAGGATCACCTGGGAAGGGACTTGTTTACAGTGATAAAGGACATACAAATATTGTTGGGTATTCCGATGCAGATTGGGCAGGTGATGCAAGTGACAGACGGTCAACAACGGGTTATTGTGTGTTCTTGGGAGGTAATCTTGTTTCATGGAAGAGTAAAAAGCAAAGTGTTGTTGCCAGATCAAGCACAGAAGCAGAGTATCGTGCAATGGCTCACACCACATGTGAGCTTCTGTGGCTAAAGTCTTTAATTCAAGAGTTGCAGTTTTGCAAGGTTGGCCCTATGGAACTAATGTGTGATAACCAGTCAGCCTTATACCTCTCCTCTAATCCAGTTTTTCATGAGAGGACAAAACATATAGAAGTTGATTGTCATTTTATCAGAGAAAAGATCCTCTCCGGTGTCATCAAGACTTCCTCAGTTTGCTCCAAGGATCAACTTGCAGATATTTTTACTAAATCTTTACGGGGTCCTAGGATAACCTATATATGTGACAAGCTGGATGCCTATGATATGTATGCTCCAGCTTGAGGGGGAGTGTTAAGATATGTAGAGATATTACTATTTATTCTCTTTGATTTATTGTATAGTTTCCTGATTTAGGTTGATCCTAAATTGATTTAGATTGATCCTAATCCCAAATCTCTAGGGATTGGTTCTCTCATAACATGTATATATATACACTGTTGTATTTGCTAATTTAATCAATCAATATACACTTTTCATATTTCTATTTCAAGTGGTGGCAACCCTTGTGGATCTTTAAAAACTTCAGCAAACTCCTCTAATATTACTTCCAACCCCTGTTGTTGTTGTAGGGTCAGTTTGTTGCCTTCTTCCCGCTCCTTATTAATACTAGATGCTTGCACTGTTGTGGATAAATACAGCCCCTTAATCATCACTTGTCTTCCCCCAAACAAACTCTGAAAAGCGATTTGTGACACTTTGTTGCTCTCCCCCTTAAACTCCACAGGACCATCATGTAAATTCACCTTCATTGTCTTCTTTGTCCAATCCACCAAGGTCTCTCCTAAAGTCGACAACCATGCCATTCCCAACACCAGATCTACATCTCCCAAGTCAAATAGATGAGCATCAATGATTACTTCGGTGTCACCTACCTCCACCTTCAAATCCTTACATTTTCCCCAGGCTCTAGTTTTGTGCCCATCCCCCAATTTGACCCTCATTTCCTTGGAATCGTCCACTAGCCACCCCATCGCTTTTGTCAATCTTTTGGATATGAAATTATGAGTAGCCCCGCTGTCCACCAAAATAAGAATTGGAACACCCTTAATCCTTCCTTTCAACCTTGATGTCTCCGAGTTATGACCTTCAGTATTGGTCATACCGTCAAGGCTCATCGCATTACATTCTCCTTCGACTGCATCATCATCTTCCATCTCCAATGCTAGCACGTTTCCTTCGTCACCTTCATCTTCCAATTCATCCAAGACCATGATTCTGAGCTGTCTATTCGGGCACTTGTGCATGGGGTGAAAAGGTCCATCGCATTTAAAGCATAATCCCTTCTGCTTGCGATCCATTAATTCCTTATAGGCCAAGTGTCTAATTCCTCTATCACGTGGCCCTTCATTCCTTTTGTTCCCAACATCCTGTGTGTGACTGGATCCCCCACCTTTGCTAACATAGTCTGACCCATACATTTCTTTTCCGCCTCGTACATAAACCCAACCTGACCCGCTATTAGGATTTACCCTTTGGCCCGAATTGGGCTGAAACTTTGGGCTCGGGTAAGTTCCAGGTCCACTCCTATACTCCTTCTTCCCCGTCGGACTGTGACTCCACTCTCGTCCCTGTATTTCCATTTCCACCGCTCTCGCTATATTCATCATCCACGAACGAGATATCGGGGCCATCGCACGCATGCTCCATATGTGTCCCCTTATATCCTCCTTTAACCCGTGCAAGAAATACCCAAAGTGTTGGTCATCTGGTAATTTTCCGATCTGTGTCGTCAATCGTTCGAAACTCTGGATGTATTCATCAACCACTCCCGTCTGCTTTAGAGATGATAATTGTTCAAACACATCACCTTCTCCAAGTCCTCCATATCGATCTAACAGTTCTGTTTTGAGGCGCTCCCACGTCAATTCATCCTCTTCATTCAATAGCGAGTTGAAAAAATGGATCGTCGAACCTTCCATACACAACTGTGCAAGGTTAACTCGTACATCTGGACTGGTATTTTGAACTCGAAAATAGACTTCCGCGCGAGAAATCCACCCAGTAGGGTCGTCACCGTCGAACATGGGCAACTCTACCTTCTTGATGGATTGTCGAAATTCCTCTAATGTCTCCCCTTGTAGTTTCTTCAGACCCGAACCAAGAGTGTTGCAAGGTGTTACCTCGTTCTCCTTCTCCTTATCATCCGGTGTCGTTTCGTCCCCTTTCCCGTCACCGTTTGAGTCTTCTTCTCCCTCCTTTTTCTTCTTTTCCACGCTTTTGATCAACAACGCCATAAGCCTCTCTTGATTTTCACTCATGGTTACTTTGAGGCTTGCTATTTCAGTCTCGAGTGTTGCTACCTTCACTTCCATGTTCCCTCCTTTCTCGACCTTCTTCTTTGGTGGCATTCACCTCTGCTCCCCTCCTTCTACGCTGATCCCACACACCAACACCTTACTCTCGTATCCGGCAGGTCGGACCAATTTGATACAGAACAGTAAATAAAAACAGAAGCAAGTATGAATTAATATCAAAATGGAAGTATGTATTAATGGCTGAAATTACTACAATAGAAAAAGGATTCTATTGCCCCAGAGCAGAGCTCCTATAGTGAGCTAGAGCTCACTACCCATAACTAACAATTGATTCTCTAAAGATACCCTCCACTACACACACTCCTCTACTATAACCAATTCTACTCAGTAACCACCTCCAGGCCTCCGTTTCCTCATTCTGCCACGTCAGAAAGTTTCATTCTCCTCTCTTATTCCTTCTAGAATAAACCCTCCACACTATGGGCCCATGATTCACTTGATCAATGATATGACCTCTTGGGCCTCCCTCATCATAACCAGCCCTATCATCTTATCCCACCAGGTGAGAACTGCTATATGGATCAGGCAAGGCTATTGCTCTTTGTCATGTATAAAGTTTAAAGACCTCTAAATCTCTCTTATGAGCATCAACATCATTTCTTTCCTCACAGTTCATTTGATTAAGATTTTTTTAAAAAAAATAGTGCAGAGAAAATTGTAGAGATTTATTGAGTATAAATGCAACTATCAAATGAGTTCATTAGGCAAATCTTCCTTCTAAATGAGCCAAGAACAGATTAAGGCACCGCTTCAATCAACAAACAAGAATAACTTGTTTATATAATGTACAAATAATCAACTACCACAGAATGACAGGCATTGAATAACCATTTAAAGTTAAAGCCCCCATAATATGAGAAAGTGATGATGAAATGAACTAACCATTTTAAGCTCTTGATCACCATTACTTGAGACTGAGAGTTGCTGTTGAACCTTGCTAGATGAGAAAACTTTCTTGGACAGGTGATTTCTATGAGGCTTAGATAAATCTAACAACAACCCAAAAATGAAACCTATGACAAGACCTGGAACGAAGTTCTCTGGCTTGAAACTACCTGCTAACCATTCTCCCTTTTGCTTGTGTTGTTGCTGCATTTACATACAAACGCCAATAGCACTTAAACCAAACAAAATGCATATTCAAGGTAGACATCTTATCTAAACTCACAATATGAAGTTTTCATAGTTTCCAAAATAAGGGGGCAAAAACTAACTTGAAGATACGAATTTTGGAGTACCCCTTTTCTGGTAGGGAGGTAAATGATTATAAGAGAGACTGATGAAACCATTTGGGCCAAAAAGGAAGCACTTTGCATATCAAATATGCATTAAAAAACAAAATTGAATTTCCCTGAAACGGTCAATTACGAGGAAATAATGAAAAAGGAGACTGCTACACCAACTAAGCGCAAAAGCTAAATACCTGTTTTGCTATTCTAGAGGTCACAGTAAGTAGTAAAGGAGCTTGTTGGAACATAAAGAAGGATAGTGAAAGACATAAACCAACCTGTTCTTGAGGTTGGCCAGATTTTAGGAACGAAGGGAACATTGAAGGAAGAAGGGACACTGGCTAAAGTTCGAAAATTTGAAGTTGAACTGCTTCGCTGCGCAAAAGGGTAAACAGATGTTGAGAAGATAAACCCAGTTTACATGTGTTCCGTGGCCACAGGTAGGGGTGGGAAGAAGGGAGTTGGGCTTTCGAAGGTGTGAGTCTACACCTTAAATTTACGATGTGATATGGGTTTTATTTTATCACCGGTTTGAGGATATTTTCTAAAAAGCTTATTTTAGAGTAAAGTACCTGAATATACTATAAGTATATATTTGAATAGATTTATAGGCTTAAGTTTTTATCATACTTAAATATTTATACAAGCTAATAAATATATAATTATAAGGAAAAATAATAAAAAAATTTATAATAATAATAATAGCAATTTAAAAAATTATTAGTATTTTATTTATATTTAGTTAAATAGGTCGGCCTAATAGGCTTAAAAGGCTTTTTCGATAGCATGAAACCTAACCTATTTTGTTATATAAACTTTTGAAAAAGTCTTGATCTAATCTATTTAATAAATTTGTCTGACCTGGTCTGGGCCTGATATAGGCTAGGCTGTAGGTCCCTGACGAGCAGCCTGACCTGTTCCCACCCCTGGCCACATGAACATACGGTAGTAGAAATTTAGGCTTAATCGATTGTTGTTGAACTAGTGTGAAACTCGTGCTCATGCACGGGATAATAAATTATGTTTTCCTAGCTATAAATTGATTAGGAAATGTAGGTGGTCATTGAATACAATGAGCAATAGTAATAGAAAGGGTAATAAGATGAATGACCTTATACATGTCTTGACAGGGTAACCGCATAAGATTAGGGGTGTTCATGGGACGGGTTGGGACGGGTTTTACCTATCCCTAACCCGACCCTATTTTTTGATCGAGCCAATTTTACGGACCCGAACCCGTCCATAGACCCGAAGAGACCCGAAGATGTGCGGGTCGAAGTAAGACCGGGTCTGAGTAGGACAGGACCGGGTTGGCCCGATATATAAGCTAAATATAATCATGAAATGATCATATAACAATGTTCGAAAGAAAATAGTTCATACAATTAATAAATATATTCCATACAATAAAATATCTCTTAACGTATGCAATATTTTTTACTTTTTTAAAGTTTGGGACATTACTAAACCAAGAATAACATTACATCACTATATAATTTTATGTGTAGAATGTATTTTTAAAGGTAAATAGAGAAAACTTAAACTCAAAAACCCCATCTAAAATGAAAAAAAATAAGGCTAGGACTTTACATAATAGAAAATCATAAGTAATAAATATTATATTTATATATAAAGGATGGGCCGGGTAACCCGAACTCGTCCTCAACCCGATGCCGGGTCAAAAAATGATACCCGGTTTGGTTCTATTCTTTCTTGTAGGACAAGAACAGACCCGGCCCGAGTAGGACGGGTTGGGACGGGTCAAAGGGACGGACCGGGTCTTGAACACCCCTACATAAGATGGTGAAAAATCTAGTCTATTTATGCCACATATTTAATGTATGATATGTCCATAGCTGATAGGAGTTGCAGGAGCAGATTCATCATTCATATTGGAGGTAGGATGAGATGCTAGGTAGGCATGCGGGTAGCGGGTATCCACCAGTACCCATTAATATTTAAAAAATAAAAAATTATAAAAAGAAAGAGAAAAAATATCATATAATATATCATAATATCATATAATATTAATATTATATAATATAAATTAACATTATATAATAACATTATATAATAGAAAATATCTTTTAATGAATAAACGGGTACCCGCGGGGCGGGTAGTGTAATATTCGTCCCCACCTGTCTAATAAAATTACGGGTATCCATGTAACCATGGATAGATATTAATATTTAATAGATATACACAAATAGTGAAATCAATTTTAATATATATACACTGTGAGTCGACAAAATTTTTACATAGATATCTAATGAAATGTTGCCACATCATTTATTGAATTTAATAGCACATGAGATGTTATATTCATTAAATAATTTAGCGGCACACCATTGGATGTCCGTTTTAAACTTTTTACAGTAACAATGTGTATCAATTAAATCTAAAAAAATTAACACTGAGTAATGTAAAATAAATATATCAAGGCATGTCAACGGGGCGGGGGCAGGTAGTACACTACACGCACTCATGTCCGCTAAAATTAATGGGTACCCATGTAGGTAGCATGTATCCACTGGTACCCATTAATATTTTAAAAAATCAAAATTTATAGACATAAAGAGAGAAAATGTCATATAATATATCATAATATCATATAATATTAAAATTATATAATATAAATTAACATTATATAATACCATTATGTGTTAATCTAAACAATAAAATTATTATAATATAGTAAAAAACTAATTTTATATCGTCATAAAATAATAAAAAATTCTAATATTTTAATATATTTAGTAGAAAATATCTTTTAATGAATAAATGATACCCGCGGGGGCGGGTAGTGTAATATCCGTCCCCACCCATTTAATAAAAATGCGGGTACCCATCTAACCATGGATAGATATTGCACATTTAATAGATATACACAAATAGTGAAATTAATTTTAATATATATACACTGTGAGTCTACAAAAATTTGACACAAATATCAAAATTTATAGAAATAAAGAGAGAAAATGTCATATAATATATCATAATATCATAAAATATTAAAATTATATAATATAAATTAACATTATATAATACCATTACGTGTTAATCTAAACAATAAAATTATTATAATATAGTAAAAAATAATTTTATATCGTCATTAAATAATAAAAAATTTTAATATTTTAATATATTTAATAGAAAATATCTTTTAAAGAATAAACGGGTACCCGCGGGGAGGGTAGTGTAATATTTGTCCCCACCCGTTTAATAAAAATGCGGGTATCCATCTAACCATGGATAGATATTACATATTTAATAGATATATAGTGAAATTAATTTTAATATATATACACTATGAGTCTACAAAAATTTTACACAAATATCTAATGATATGTTGCCACATCATTTATTGAATTTAATAGCACATGGGGTGTTATATTCATTAAATAATGTAGCGGCACACCATTGGATGTCCGTTTTAAACTTTTTTACACTACTGGTGTGTATCAATTAAATCTAAAAAAATTAACGCTGAGTAATATAAATTAAATATATCTAGGCATGTCAACGGGGCGGGGGCGGGTAGTACACTACCCGCACGCATGCCCGCTAAAATTAACGGGTACCCATGCAGGTAGAGGTATCAACCGGCACCCATTAATATTTAAAAAAATCAAAATTTATAGAAATAAAGAGAAAAAATGTCATATAATATTAAAATTATACAATATAAATTAACATTATATAATACCATTATGTGTTAATCAAAATAATAAAATTATTATAATATAGGAAAAAATAATTTTATATCATCATAAAATAATAAAAAAATATAATATTTTAATAAATTTAATAAAAAAAAATTTTAATGAATAAACGGATACCCACAGAGCAGGTAGTGTAATATTCGTTCCCACCCATTTAATAAAAATGCGGGTACCCATTGCGGATATATTTAACAAACCGACAATACTTTTCCATTTACATTGACATTTAAAAGGAAATAAATTTCCTTTTGTAAAATCAGTCAACCAATGAAACTATTAATTCTTGTTAAGCCCACCTTTCCCGCCACAATATCTCAACACACATGGTTGCAATTTTTTTCAAACATATAATTTCCCCCCAAAAGGGTGTGAGCTTTCACCCAAAAACATAACCTCCAAAACTGATTACACATTTTTCTAGATTATATCAACATCATCTCTAATTGAAAATCCCAAAGATTATTTAAATCATTAAATTCCATGAATATATGCTCTACCGGAATTGTATAGTTTATAGATATAGATATAGATATAGATATGGATATAGATTTCATCTTACTAACGAGCAAGCTAAAAATACTTATTTAAAAAATGTAATATTTATTACAATAATAATTTACAAAGTTATAATTTTTAAAAATAGTTTTATATTTTACTTTATAATTATATTTTAATCTAATCTATTATTTTGATTATATAATAATTTATAATGTTATATTTTATTAATTTCTTAGATAATTTATTTTAATATAATCTTTTATAACCTTCAAATATTTTGTTAAGAGAGAAAATAAAAATAGAAAATTATTTAATCAAAATAAGTTTGATTATATTAAAATAAAAAATATTTCATATTTACTTTTCAAATTATTATAAATATATAATAGAGTGTATTAAGTATTTTTTAATCAATATTCTTAACAATACCTTTCTAAAAAATATGAAATGAAATTTAATCATTTACTTGTATATTAACCCGTGTATTACGCAGATAAATATATATTTTTAAATTAAAATTAAATTTAATACATTATATTATATTATATTATTAAAATCTAATTTACATTATTATTTAATAATAAAATATAATAAAAGAAATAAAATCATAAAGATAAGAATAAAGATTCATATATTAAAAAAAGATTGAAATAGAAAATAATAGTATAAGATTTTGAATTTTAATAAATTTTAAAATTTAAGATTAACATTTATTAGCATTTAAAAATTCAAATAAGAAGAGAGAGAAAGTTAGTATTAATGATTGAGAAGGAAAATCGTATTCTCACAAAGGGGATTTCTCTGGTATCCCTGGGAGGAGGGGGTAATGGTATCCTTCTTGTGTGGCAGTGTTTTATTGGCCCATTTAAATTATTAGCTTTTTTATTTTTTTCTGTTTGCAGAGAAGCCCTTTGCAGATTAGTTCTTCTAATACTAAAGAGTTGTGGCTCAGTTGGCAACGCAGGCTGAAATTGTGGGAAGATGTTAATCTCTTGGTAAGCATACCAAAAGTCAACTGTAGTATAATAATTTTTAAAGTAAGAGTGTCGATCCCACGAGAAACGGGTTCAGTCAAAAGTTATAGTTAAACTCAAAAAACATATATACAAAAGTCTTGGATTGATTCATGGTGGATTTGATTAAACTAAGCTAAATTTGCATAAAGGTAATGTGAATATAACAATAAACTCAAGGAAGATTTCAGTAAGAGAAACTGAGATTGAACTTCATTTATCTCACTCATTCGTATTCTGGATAAATATAAATACATAGCATTTGAGACTATCAATATTGATGCAACACATAAAAATCATTTATATTGATTCCTCAAGTATAAAATTCATAAGATTAATCCTTTGAATATTGATTCCTCAAGTATTCAATGGATTATCCAACATTACGTTCAAGTGTTAGACGCAATCGATATATCGAAATCTATTCCTAGTATTACGATATATCGAGTATTTTTCGTTCAGATCGGATTTTCAGAAATACTTTCCAGTTAGATCTAAAAATCAAGTTCAATAACTCTATTGATCAGATAGAATCAAAGATGAAGAACAGAACGATAATACCGATATTGATCGAAACAAGATTACTATATATAAATATCACTAGAATATGTCTGAATTCGAGTCGATTACATTCAATCCCAATAGAAAAGATTAGCTACTCATGATAACTTTCACAACCAAGAATCAAAAGGAGATGAAGGGTTGTGCTTCCGCAGCTTCCGTTCTTCTCGTAAGCCTTGAGTTTTCCTTTCTTAAAAAGTCTCCTTCTGAATCTCTTCTGACTGCCTTTCGAACTCTGTTTTATTTTTCTGATTAAGTGAATTTTCGCTTGAGCCAAAAATATTAGCTCAAGCGAATAGAATTCTTCAAGCGGGAGAAAGGTAAATTTGTTCAAGCGAATTAAATTCGCTTGAGCAAATTTAACACCCAAAAATCACCCTTTCTGGACGAATTTCGCTTAAGCGAATTTATTTCGCTTGAACGAATTTATTTCGCTCAAGTGAAAATAAAACAGAGTTGAATCATTCTTTTCTTCTTTTTGCTCAGTTCTTCTAAGTCTACTTTCTCCTCTTCTTGGTTCCCTGAAATTAAAGCACAAAATGGGATTAAAAGACTTCAACTAAACCAAAACTCAAATAATACCTACTTGAATTCAAACTTCTAGAATTGGGAGAAATTAATTGTTAAATACAAGCAATTAATCAAAAAGTGTCATGATTCCATACAAAAATATCCTAATATTTGGCACTTATCAGAGGAGCTCCCGGGTTCGATCCCCACTAAACACATTCTTCAGGAGGGGTGAAGAGCCTTAATTGTGACTAAGCCCCGAATAGGATTGCCTGGTAACAGGGGATACTTATGGTTTACACAAAAAAAATATTAGTTCTTCTAATTATTTATCAAAATATGATTATAATGTGAAAACTGAAATCTTTCTTTCTCCCCCAAATTTCTTCAATCCTTGTTAGGGTTCTTCTCTCTTACTTTTCTTCTCCCATAATCTGTTGTGTCTCTGAGTTTTCTTTCCTCCCCCAAATTTGTTCAATTGAAGCTTATAGGTTTAAGGTGCGCCGCTTTCTCCCCGAAATTTGTTCGATTAAAGCTTCTCGATTAAAGGTGTGCCGCTGTAGTGCGTCGTTGTTGGTGTGTCGCTGTAGTGCGTCGTTGTAGTTGTTCCGCAAAGGTGCGTCGTTGTAGTTGTTCCGCAAAGGTGCGCCGCTCTAGGCACTCCGCGAAGGAGCGCCGTTGAAGCTGCTCAGTTGAAGGTTCTCAGGGTCAACCTTTGCTTTGTGTTAGGTTGAACGTGTGAATGTGGGTGTGTTTGATTCCCTTTAATGCTCTGTCTTTACTATGTATTTGTTCTATTTTGCTCTGTTCAAATAGCTTAAGTGAAACTAGGATCCTGTATTGTGGTGGAATGAAGGTGGGCATGTGAAGGTGTTCGATTCGGATGCACGTATTCACTACTTTGAAGGAAAGTTGGGTTCAGTAGCACGAAGAGATTGTATTCAAGGCTTGCTCCCAGTTATGTAAGTAGTGTTCACTTGCTGCAAAACATTGTTTTGATTAATGATGATGTTCATTTTAAATCATGCTAATTTATTAAACTATTTGCATGTTTAAATTGTGTGAAAAAGTGATATTTCACTCCGTAAAGTGTTGGAACATTGATTGCCTCCATTTATGTTAAGAAATAAAGCAACATTAGGAGAAAAATATGGTGCAGGTATTAGGATTATACCATGATGGATTGTCAAAACACACTAACATGAGAAATTGTATTTATCCACCAAAAATTATTACAACTCTTTCTCTGCTATTTACATCAGGGTCTAACACTGCTTATACCTTTTGCATGATTGGTGAGGTTGTGGGAACTTGTTGATTTTGACCGGGAGTAGGGGATTTGGTTGGTATTAGTGGAGTGTGGTTCTCCCTGCTAAGTAATAGGCCCTAATTCAATGGTTTTTCCTCTGATGTATGTTGTTAAAAATAACCTCAGAGATGTTTGTTCCCAATAAAACTGTCAGACCACAAATCAATTGAAAGTGTCACTACAACATTTTAGGCTTTAGGCAACGCTTTTTTTAGGCAACATTTAGAAAACCGTAGTTGAAGCATAGGTTAGACAACGGTTTTACTAACTGTGGGCTATTTATTGGTCAACAATTTTAGAAGTGTTCCTAAAACACATAATAGGCAACACATTGTCAACAGTAGCTAGTTTGTTTGCAAACCGTTCCCGAAAGTTTTAATATGCAACGACTCTGCAACCGTAGATATAATAACTTTGGCAACTATAGTAAAACTGTTCCCGAAAGCTTTAATATGCAACGACTCTACCTTTATTGTAGTATATTTTTTTAAACTTTTTTAAACTAAAGCTATCTGATTTGAGTATTAGTAGTAAAACCTAATTAACGCCCTTGTTCATCTATCATCTGTCTTCACTCTTCAGTTTTTCTTCTAGTAGTAGAACCCTAGCAGCTGCCACCTCATGCTTCACCACGCCCGTCTCCGCCTCTGTCGACCATCAGTCCATATGCGCCTCCGTTTCCGTGGTCGTGGCCTAGGCCTAAACATAACTTCTTCTTCCAAGATCGTATCTTTGCCTCGAACCTTTACCCTAGTCGTTGCCTCACACTCCGCCGATCGTCGTGCGTCTCTGCCTCCGTCTCCGTGGCTCTGCGTCTCTCCCTCCGTCCCTGTGGACTCGACGCATCTGCCTCCATCTCAGTGGACGCCATCTCCGCCGGCCTCTGCACTCGCACAGTCGCACGCACAGTCGTGCTCTGCTTCCACCATTCTGCGCTTCTAGTTTTGTCAAAGGTAAGATTCATCAATTAGCTTTAGTTTTTCATTTCCTTCTTTCTGAAAGGGGGAGGGGGAGAAAGAAGAGGGCCACAGCCAATGGGGTGATGGAAGAAGGAACTCTCTAGCATTTAGTTTTTTTGTGCTTCTGATTTGAGCATCTCCAACATGAATTTTCAATTTTTCAGAATCGTATTTGTTTTTTCCCTTCCCATCTCATTGATTTTATTGACTTCCACTGTGTCAGGTGTTCAGAGTTAAACCCAATTGCTTCATAGGCCAAAATCCAACAACATTTTGAGTATTTTTTAGGTAAACGTCTTTCCCTTATGCTTTGATAAGTCTCTAATAGACCAATTGCTTTGATTAGTTTGGTACTGAAAAAATAAGTGACTTTGTGTTTGTGTGTGATTTTTTAAATTTGGCTATTGAAACTGTAATTCTGTTGATGGCTTTGCTGGTTTTTTAAATTTGGTTCTTCGTTAAATTGGTTTTGAGTGTGTGGTTGTGTTGTGCAGTAGAATTATTTACCTTGTGATGGCCTTGACACTTGTTGTATGAAGCATGATCAATGTGTGACAGCAAAAAACAGTGAGTTCTATTTCATGTTTATTTGAAGTTTACTTCTACTTAGGCTTATTTGAAGTTTAGTTAATTTTGGTTCTGGCTCAACTTCAGTTTTCTTGGAATTAAGTGGAATTTCATTATTCCTGCGTTTTGTTGTAGCCTCAATCTTGAACTGTGTTATGTTTTTGATCTGTTCATTTTGGGGCTCATTGATTTGCCTTTTGGTCAAGACCGTGAAACTGAGCTTTGTTTCACAATACTCAATAGTACATATCAAGTTAATGTAGAAATTTCAATGGGGTCAAGTTGTTAGCTGAAACTATACCATTTTCGATTTTGCTTATTCTCATGATAGTCCATCAATCTGTACTATTTTTTTAGGTCTTGGTGAGATTTACATGCTTTTTCCAACTGATTAGATTAGATGCCTTTAATTTCCCTTTTGTTTTTCTTTGTTATGCAAAACTCAGCTCTTTTCTAATCACCCCCTTCTCCAGCTCCTTATAAATCCAGATTCAAATCTAATGCTATTAGTTTTTCTTAATATTCATTTTTCATAGAAAAATAGATTTAGCTACAATCTCTCTAATCCGATTGGTAATTGTAGATAAAGAGGGAAATATCCACCTTGAAGCTCCAGAAGCATCCGAATCTAGATACTCCAGAGCTCCAAATCCTAGTCCCAATTCGAATTCTGGTTCCAGTGCCGTTAAGATAAAAATAAGTAGCTAAGTCTGTTTCAAATTGGTTTATTTTTTTTTATATCTTTGTATCTTATCTTATAAACATAACTTCAATGTTTTTGTTGTAAAAAAAGGGGATATGCTTCTTTTACACTCTGGTTTTGCTCTGCTTCTAGATTTGCATAAACAACGGTGAATGGTCCATGTGCTTGATTTGTTCATTTTTTAATCTCTATGTACAAGGATAATGGCCCTTTGTGGCATTATGTTCATTTCTTAATTCAAACAGGGAATACAAATCAGAGACATTGTTATAGCATTAGACACTCCATAATTTAGAACTTAGGAGAGCTTCCCTAGGAGTATTGCTTATTTTCATGTGTTAGTGAATTTAAAATGTTAAAAACAATGCATAACATTTCCTAGTTAAAATTGGAGTGCAACTGTAAGTCTTTATTACTTGACATAGAATATTAACATGATTAGAAATTTAGAATAGCTTCAGTTTGAAAGTTTTCCCAGGAGAAAAAATCAATCAAGAATTAATATGATGACAATTGTTCATCTCTATAATGTTATATACACACTTCAAGAAGAATAAAGTCAGAGCAGGCATGTGGTTCCTTTTCAATGTTTGTTGCCTATTATAAGTTTGTCCCATCTTGGACTGTGAATTCTTTTCGCTTGATGTTGCAATTAAAATATACATTTAGCCACCTATATAAAATATAACATAACTATGTATGAAGCATGACTAAGAGATATTGCCTGAGCAGGGCTTGAAAGACCTAGTTGTGACACTCTTTTGTGGTTGATGATTATGGGTCCGTTTGGTTTACAGTTGAGTAGAATTGATTCTAGAAATGAATGATTGAGATAGATGATGCACGCTTTACGAAGTACATTTGACGGAAGTGATTTAAAATCAATTCTACAGAATTGATTCTGGATGTTTAAAAATTTAAACCAAACGGGCACTATGTCCATCTGTTGGAGAAAAGCTTTGAGGAAGAGAACAAACTGGAGCCAGAGAGGAAGGCCTAGTTGGCCAAGAAGCTGGGGCTGCAGCTAAGGCAAGTGGCTGTGTGGTTTCAAAACCGCAGGGCTAGATGGAAGACCAAGCAACTTGAGAGGGACTATGATGTTCTCAAGGCTTCCTATGATTCCCTACTTTCAACATATGAATCCATTACGAAGGAGAATGAGAAACTCAAATCTGAGGTACATGCATATATACATGTGTACTATTAAAAAGAGTTGATTCATCATCATTATATGTATGCAATAGCAATAGCAATATTATGATTATTTTTCTTCGCTAAATTTAGATTTGGTTGCTCATGTATGCAATATGTAAATTGGGGAACACTAAAATGATTACAACTGTGCATAAAAAGGTGAAGAAATATTGGGTGAATAGAATATGAATTTTGTGTCAATCAGTTGTGGGTTTGAGTTCCTGAATACCAAGAACCTTACCTCTGAATTTTAATTGGAGGAAAAAATTATACCTTTCCAGAGTTTTCAAAATATGCTTAAGACTTCCTTTTGTGAAAAGGATAGATGAATTTTGATTATAAATTGGTTATATATAACTTTATTAGTTATATATGAGAAAATTGATTCACAACCACGTGTTGTTTTCTCATATATTCACAACCAACATTACTTTTTAATGTTTATATATACTGATATGTTGAGCATTCCTTAGTTAAGATAAATCATAAGATATACACAACATTCATTATAGTTGAGATAAAATCATAGGATACATAGAGCATTTGGCTACCACTGACTCCAAAAGTGCCCAAAAAAGCCATTATTAAGAGCTTACTCATGTGATAATCTATGATATACGAGTTGATTGTATTGCACGTGACCCGAGATCTAGAAAGATTGAATCTTTATGTTGATGAATGAACCTTGAGGGTGGTTGTTTGTTCTTGTTGCTGAACCATGAATTGCTATGAGGTCTTTTTTTCATGGTTTTTTTATGAAAACCAATTGGGGCATTGCTCTAATGTATGTTAGAAAACTAGAAACCAATTTTCATAATTTTTTGAATTTTCTATGAATTGTTATAAATTTCTGAAGTACTAGTGCCAGATTTTTTAATTGCTTGTGATTTTTTATAATTCTAACTAGTTTAGCACTTTTAAAGAACAAGCTAAATTTTTTTTATTATATTTTAGACTTATCATAGGTTACATCGGGAGTTCATGTTAATTGGAATTAAAATAATTTTGGAAAGAAAATTAAGTATTACCATTGTTAGTTCAGGCTACATTTTCTAAGTTCGGATTTTTTTTGGTAAAATTATTTATTCAACTGTATTAATGTGTCACTCTTTAAATAGGGAAAAAAACATTTTTTTTGAAGTTTTATATGTTAAGGATAATGGGTAAAATTTTTGTGAACATTGGGCTTATATAAAATTTATTATGAATTTTCCATTGTACTAGATTCAGAAAACGGTAGCCTCTGGTTTTTGGGGCATAAAGGGACTTAACCAAATTGAGTGAGACCAACTTAATGAATATTAGAACATATAAGCCCATGTTTAGGATTAATTTCATGAAATTTTATATACTTGATTAGTACTTGAATTTGTTTTTTAAGTTACAGGAGTGCTTAGAGTAGTACAATTTGTTATTTACTTTGAAATTTTATTTACTAGATTAGTATAGTTTTAGGTGCTACGCATAGAGTAGTCAGCTTGGGAACCAATCAATATAAGTTGCAGGAAGACAATAATTGTTCATTGGTTTCCCTTATTGATCTATTTATTTTTCTCTATTTTTTATCTAATTTAAAATAAACACAGGTTCTATAATAAAATATTTAGGATGCATAATAAAATATTTAGGGTGCAGGGAGGGAGGATGCAAGGAGGGAGGAGGTTGTTGAATATGGAAGAATAGACTTTTCAACTAACTACACATTAGCTATGGACATTTCCGTAGCTAGTGACTTAAAAAAAACCATTGCTTGAGGTTATAATAAAACCGTTGGATATAATGATCAGCAACGTTTAAACAAACGTAACCTAAGCTAATAGACCGTTGCCTAATGTTTCTTGGGAGTAGGCTTGAAAATCGTTCCTTAAACATGCTTTAAGCAACGATTATGCTTACTGTGGCTGGAAACGTCAAAAAACTGTTGCCTAAGGGAATAGGCAATGGCCGATAATTCCATGCCTGCAAAACCGTTGCCTAAACTTTCAGCAACGGTTTTTTTTGCTTTCAGGAACAGTTTTTTGTTGTTGCCGGAGACAAAAAATGTTGTAGTGTGTGAAGTAATCCATAAATGTTGTGGCTGGAAATTGATATCATTTTTTGTTTTCTTTGTCTTTTGAAAAATAATCTGAATGTGAATCTGAGATTTATTAAGACATGCATTCTTGTAGTTTGGTATCTATAGTTATAGTTTAAGTGAATCACATCAAATTTTTAAAATGAAATGAAGTTTAGTGCAATTTGAGACTGTTTATATGTGCCAATGATCATTTTTTAATGTTTACTGAATAAAAATATGAATTTGTAGAGTATTCTGAGGTTTTTAATTTTTCTTTTCTCTTTTCTGCCATTGTAGCTGGAAGTTGTCTACATACTAGTTTGAAAGGAACCTTGTAAAGGTCGATCATCATCCATATAGTAAGTTCTACTTATATTCTGTAGAGTTTGATATTGTTTTATGGTTTTTGTTGTCTATCTTTGTGGTTCAGGTTACTTATTGATGCATGTTTAAATTGTTGTTTTTGGTGATGTTTAGACTGTTTATTAAGATGGAGTTGTATCAATTTGTTGAACTGTTTCAATGTATCTCAATGATTTTTTATTAGTAGAATGAATACTTCAATAATTGTGTTATTTGTTATCTACTTTCACTTGATAGTAATTGACTAGGGTGATTATTGACTGACTTTTATTGTTTTGTTGTGAATTTTATATTTTTGAAATTACAGTTATTGTAAATAATTTAGTAGTGTCTAAATTTGACTATTATGCAGATGGATGAATTTTGTGAAGGTTCATGTGTTAACTTAGATGACGATAATATAGATATTAATGTTAATGGTGATCAATTTGAGGTAAACTATAGTGAAGATCAAAATGATTCGGGTGGTCCTAGTGTGGTGGAAGAGTTAGGTAGCATGGATCATAGTGGTAAAAGAATGGAAGATATGACTCTTGATGACATCCGAAGCATGGAGTTTGTTAGTGAAGAGCATGGTGATATATTTTATATGGCATATGCAAAGCGTCATGGTTTTGTTGTTAGGAAAGATGAGATAAGTCGGAATTTTTAAGGGCAATGTTATTATGCGTCAGTTTGTTTGCAACAAAGAGGGTACTAGGAACAAAAAACATTTGATGAGGGTGGATAGGAAAAAAGAACATAGGCCATTTAACGCGTCTGGACTGTCAAGCTAAGCTACAAATTCGCTTAGATTATAAGACATCTAAATGGAAAGAAATGGAAAATGGTTTCTTTTGTGGAGACTCACAATCATGAGCTTACCCCTGCTACTTTTGTGCACTTACTACCTGGTTATAGAGGGTTGAATAATGCTGATAAAGCCCAACTAGGGAGGTTGCATGCATATGGTGTTAGAACGTGTCACATAATGGGGTACATGCTAGATAAAAAAGGGGGATATGATTCCCTTGGGTTTTGTATAAAGGATCTGTATAATTATATTGAACGACAGAAGCTTAAAAAGATTAAAGATAGGGATGCACATTTTGCCTTATGTTACATACAAGCAAAGACAAACATTAGCCCGCCAGGAAACTAGCCTGAAGTGTGGGATCATTGTTTGCCTCTGCTTGTATGTAACATAAGGCAGAATGTGCATCCCTATCTTTAATCTTTTCAAGCTTCTGTCGTTCAATATAATTATACAAATCCTTTCTACAAAACCCAAGGGAATCATATCCCCCTTTTTTATCTAGCATGTACCCCATTATGTGACACGTTCTAACACCATATGCGTGCAACCTCCCTACTTGGGCTTTATCAGCATTATTCAACCCTCTATAACCAGGTAGTAACTGCACAAAAGTAGCAGGGGTAAGCTCATGATTGTGAGTCTCCACAAAAGAAACCACTTTCCATTTAGATGTCTTTAATCTAAGCGAATCCGTAGCTTAGCTTGACAGTCCATACGCGTTAATGGACTATGTTCTTTTTTCCTACCCACTCTCATCAAATGTTTTTTGTTCCTAGTACCCTCTTTGTTGCAAACAAACTGACGCATAATAACATTGCCCTTAAAAATCCCGACTTATCTCATCTTTCCTAACAACAAAACCATGACGCTTTGCATATGCCATATAAAATATATCACCATGCTCTTCACTAACAAACTCCATGCTTCGGATGTCATCAAGAGTCATATCTTCCATTCTTTTACCACTATGATCCATGCTACCTAACTCTTCCACCACACTAGGACCACCCGAATCATTTTGATCTTCACTATAGTTTACCTCAAATTGATCACCATTAACATTAATATCTATATTATCGTCATCTAAGTTAACACATGAACCTTCACAAAATTCATCCATCTGCATAATAGTCAAATTTAGACACTACTAAATTATTTACAATAACTAAAATTTTAAAAATATAAAATTCACAACAAAACAATAAAAGTCAGTCAATAATCACCCTAGTTAATTACTATTAGGTGAAAGTAGATAACAAATAGCACAATTATTGAAGTATTCATTCTACTAATCAAAAACCATTGAGATACATTGAAACAGTTCAACAAATTGATACAACTCCATCTTAATAAACAGTCTAAACATCACCAAAAACAACAATTTAAACATGCATCAATAAGCAACCTAAACCACAAAGTAGACAACAAAAACCATAAAATAATATCAAACTCTACAGAATATAAGTAGAACTTACTATAAAAATGATGATCGACCTTTACAAGGTTCCTTTCAAACTAGTATGTAGACAACTTCCAGCTACAAGGGCAGAAAAGAGAAGAGAAAAATTAAAAACCTCATAATACTCTACAAATTCATATTTTTATTCAGTAAACATTAAAAAATGATGATTGGCACATATAAACACTCTCAAATTGCACTAAACTTTATTTCATTTTAAAAATTTGATGTGATTCACTTAAACTATAACTACAGATACCAAACTAAAAGAATGCAGATCTTAATAAATCTCATATTCATATTCAGATTCTTTTTCAAAAGACAAAGAAAACAAAAATTGATATCAATTTCCAACCACAATATTTATGGATTACTTCACACTTTCAATTGATTTGTGGCCTGACAGTTTTATTGGGAACAAGCATCTCTGAGGTTATTTTTAACAGCATATATCAGGAGAAAAACCATTGAGTTAAGGCCTGTTACTTAGCAAGGAGAACCACACCCCACTAACACCAACCAAATCCCCTACTAGTGGTGAAAATCAACAAGTTCCCACAACCTCACCAATAATGCAAGAGGTATAAGCAATGTTAGACCCTGATGTAAATAGCAGAGAAAGAGTTGTAATAAATTTTGGTGGATAAATATAATTTCTCATGTTGGTGTGTTTTGACAATCCATCATGGTATAATCCTCATTCATGCACCTATAAGGCTAAGACTATAATGATCATATTAAATGGCTTTCGCAAAATTTCTACCAGTTTCTTAAAGAGGGATTGTTTCACCGTAACGTCAGTGCTATTTTGAGTTACTTGTCCTGCCATACATTAAAGTCAACCGTTCATGTTAGTTGCACCTGAGAATTGAATTCATCCTTTATTGTTTCAATTCTCTCAAATTACTAAAGCTTGTTTTTTTTTAAATGCTTCGTTAATGAAAAACGTTTAAAACGAAAAAGGAGCTAAAGGGTGAGATTCCAATTCCACAGCAAATAATATTTATATTTTTTGAAAATCTAAAATTTATGTTATTGATAAAAAAATATTTTAATAATAATTTATGTCACATAAAATTTTTCACTTACATTTTTAAATTTAAGAATTTAGTTAACAAATATTTCATATATTATATAAATATTTTTATAATATAAAAATGGGTTAAATATGTTTTTAGTTCCTGAAAAATAGTCGAGATTTGGTTTTAGTCCCTGCAATTTAAAATCGGTGGTTTTGGTCCTCCAAAAATAAAAATGAACCAATTTAGTCCTTATTGATAAAAATCCGTAGCAAAATAAGGCAATAATGACTAAATTGATGTATTTTCAATTTTTGAAAGACCAAAATCACCAGTTTTAAATTGCAGGGATTAAAACCAAATCTCGACTATTTTTCAGGGATTAAAAACATATTTAACCATGTAAAAATAATAAATTTGGAGATATTAAAGATATCTTGACACTAGTTCCTCACTAGTTGAATATACTACAATACTAAAAATATTCATACGCCTATTCTTCTTATATATATATATATATATATTTTTTTTTTCTTACTATTACCCATCACATCCCTCTAACATATTTATATAGGGGTGGCAATAGGTCAGACTGCTCGTTAGGGTTCAGTCCGGCCTACATCAGGCCCAGACTAGACCAAACCAATTTATTAAATAGACCAGGCCAAGGCTTTTTCAATAGACTATATAGCAAAACTAGCGGTGTTCGCGATTCGGTTTGGATCGGTTTTGAAGCAAGAAATATCTGATCCGATCATTGCGGTTTTATCATTTCATCATCCGATCGGTTTTGATATTTTTTCAAATCCGATCCAATCCGATCATATTTAAATTGGATCGGTTTTCGATTTTTTAAAAGCGACAATAAATATTTGATAAAATTGATAAAATAATGAAGTAATAGTAAACATTTTCTTGTTGGAACTTATATTTATTAAAATTAACATAAAATTATGTAAAAAATGACATGAGACATGAAAACTAATTCAAAACCAGTTTTATATTGATATATTTATAGAAATATTAATATGATATTAGATAATAAAATCATTAAAAATATATTAGTATAAGTATTTTTATAAATATATGTATACAAGTATAAATATGTGATTATTTTATAAGTAATAATATATGTATATATAAGTTCGGTTTGGATTTGATTGGATTGGTTTTAAACATAAGATCCAAAAACCAATCTAATCCAATAAAAAAAATTTCGATTTATGCGGTTTGCGATTTTTTGGATTTCAGTTTGATTCGTTTTCGGTTTTTTGGTTCGGTTTTTGCGACTTGCATTGGATTGAATTTGATATGAACACCCCTAAGCAAAACAGATCAGGTCTCAGGCCATCGAAAAAGCCTTTGAGCCTATCAGACCAACCTATTTAACTAAATATAAATGAAATACTTATATATTTTATATATTGTTTTTTTATAAGCAAATAATTAAATTAAACAGAGTACAAGGGGTACTCTAACCCATATATTTTATATATTGTTATTATTATAAAGATTTTTATTATATTACCTTATAAATATATGCTTATTAGCATGTGTAAATATTTAAGTATGTTGTCTTCCATAAAGCATTTGAGCTTATAAGTCTATTCAAATATATGCTTATGATATATTCAAGCACCTTGCTATAAAACAAGATTTTAAGCAGACTTTTAGGCCAAGTCAAGCTTTAAATAGGCCAAACTCAAGCCATTAAATAAATAAAACCTAAATCAGGTAAAGATACCAAACTCAGGCCATGAATTTAAGGTGCATGCCAGACTCAGGCCCTATAAAACCTAGCTTGGCTCTGCCAATCCCCACCCCTATATCTACACAACAACCATTGTGAGATACCCCTCCGTCCATGATTATTAGACCCTTTCAATCGTTTCATACAGTTTAAGAAAAATTAGTTAATGTATTGGTCTTTTAAAAAAATATTATAACTATCCAAATATACTCCTGTTTAAAAGTCACCATATTCAGAGACATTAAAAGTCACTATATTTTAGAGATATTAATTGTGACATGGTGGAAGACTCCAAAAGTCACTTTCCAATGGTGTAGTTGAGCATGTGGGTAAAACTTTACTAATCTATACTATCATATTTTGGTAGATTTTTTTTTCTACTGTTCATTGGGAAAGTTTTATTTTTTTACTCATGATGGTTTGTAGAATGAGATATAGAGTAGCCTTCTATTTAGAGTTATTTTTTTGGTAAACATGAAACTATATTTGGTACTCATGATGGTTTATATATTAGGAGGTAGAGTAGTCTTGCTATGAGTTAGGTTGGTAGAGTAATACATTATTCCTAATGTGTTTTTTATATTTTAATGTGATAGAAAAGGAAAAAATAGAGAAGAAAAAATTAAATTAGGTGTGAGAAAAGTGTAAAATAAATGAGTGTGAAAAATTCACCCCTGATTTTTAAGAGTATTACAACTTTGACACCTTAATTTTAGGATATAGTAAGTGTAGAAAAGAAAGAGATAAAAAGAAAAACAAAATAAAATAAAGAGAGACAAGATAAAAAAAATATGGTAATTTACGTTATGGGAAAGGAATAGAGAGATAAAAAAAGGTGTGCGAAATAAAGTATAAAACTTTGATACTTCAATTTTAGGGTGTGGTAAGTGTAGAAAACAGTATTAAAATTTTCTAATAAATGTATTGATACTTTGACATCTTATTTTTTATGTGTGATAAGTATAGGAAAGAGAAATAAAGATGAAAAATGAAAACTATGAAAATGTGATAATTGATGTGATAGAGATTAAAAAATGATGTACAAAAGAAAGTGTAAAACTTTTACACCTTATTTTTAGTGTGTGAGAAGTGTATAAAAGATAGAGATCGAAAAAAAAAAAAGAAAAATAAGGTGAAAATGTGATACGAAATATAAAGAGATATATAAGTAAAAAAAAGTGTGAAAGAAAGTGTAAAATAAAAAATTGTAAAAAAATTATTAGTTTTTTAAAATTATTAAACTTTGATAATCCATTTTTAGGATGCGAGAAGTGTACATGAAAGTGCGATAGGAAGAACAAAAGTAAAGAGAGAAAAAGTAAAAAGGTGATTATTAATGTAATTGAAAATGAGGGGGATGAAAATAATATGTGTGAAAAAATCTCATATATTTTGTAATTAAAATAGCAAGTATGTTATATATTAAACAAATATTTTGTGAAATTAAAAATGTAACCAATAAAATAATTTGAAAATCCATATTCTAAAAAAATTAATAAATTGATTCGACTAATAATTTTTATCCAATAATTTGTTCCAATGTATTTATTTAAATTACTCTGATAAAAAATAAAAAACAATTAAAACATGTGTAAAATTAATAGAATTGATAAAAAATTATTTTAATTTCAATACAAATAAATTAAAATATAAAAAAGATGAGAATTAAAAGATAATTAATTAAAAATTATTGTAGGTGTCATGTTACTTTTTACATTAGTTATTATGTATAAAATGGCAATTTAAAATTTGATAGACCATTAGCGTAAGAGATAAAAATACTAATAATATAAACATAATAAAATATAAATATAAGAAATAAAATATTAATAGTTTATTTGGTTAGATATATTTTTAATCATAAAAAATATATTTTCTTTTTGGAAATATGTCTCTATAATATTTTTTTAATTTAGTCCTTTTTTTAACAAAAATATAGTGCATCTTTATTTTCATTTTAGTATATCTTTGAGGTAATTTAAATATGAAAAATTTAAAAATATTATTTGTAAAAACATAATATTTTTAAAGATAAGAAATATATTTAAATTTAATTTTTTTCTTATAGTTTCATTATTTTTTAATGATAATTTCTATAATATTTAAATTATATATAAAAATTTAGAAACAAAACTACGTAATATATGTGCACCAAAGGTCATTACATCTATTTGTGTTGATCTTATTTTAATAATAACTAGTGTGAATCCCCGTGCGATGCACGAATCATGTAATGTGTGATTATATATATATATATATATATATATAAATTATTTTAAATTACATAAAAAACAAAAAAAAATTAATCTATTAATATAATTTTATAATATAAATATTTTTATAAATATTTACTTATTTTATAATATACGTAATAATATATAGGGTTAAAAAATTGTATAAATAATATTATTTGAATTCATATGTGGTGTAAAAATTTATTCCTGCAATGTAATGTAAATTACTGTTTTCATGTGTTGTATAATATTCCTAAGGATTAATTATTAAAATATGAATGTATTGGTAAAATTTTATAAATTTAAATATATATTTGAATCAACATATATAAAAAAAATATATTTAAATCAATAAATGCTTTAAGAATATCTCTACTTATATGATAATGTACATAATAAAATATTAATTTAACTATTAATAAGTAAAAGGTTTACATTCAATACAATTTTATACAAAATATTCAAGTAAAGTTTAATTTTTATCATAATAATTTAGATATTTAAACTTTTTTTTTGTGAACTTTCCATCTCCATGTGATTTGATGACATAATCATTTGGAGTTCAACAGTGACTGGGGAATACACAGCAAGCTTGGGATATTCATGGCTGCTTATGAAGAATAGGAATTACTCTTCAGACATCTCTTGGAATTGGATCTGGAAACTGCAGTGCTCAGAATCCGTCAGGCTATTTATTTGGTTAGTTGCATCTAACTTGCTACCAACAAGGAAATTGCTATTTGACGGACACATAATCACATCTAATTTGTGCCCCTACTGCAAAATTGAAATTGAAGATATTTTACACTGTTTAAGGGACTGTCCATATGCGAACAGAGTTTGGAGAAGTTATGGCATTTATAATTCTGCAAATCTTAACATGACTACTAGTTTTGATTGGCTAAAATTCTGCTGTCAAAGTCTGGGAACTAAGTTTCTTGCTACTGTGTGGGAGATTTGGATTGCTAGAAACAAGCTTCTTTTTGAAGGAAAAGATACTCATCTATTCTTTTTACTCCAACAGATCAAGGGTCTGGATTTCCTGTTCAACCAAACTGTTCTAGTTCAAAAACAAAACTGCAGCATACAAAATAGACTAATAAAATGGATTGCTCCAAAATTTAATTGCATTGCATTGAATATGGATGAAAGCTCTAAAGGTAATCCAGGGGCTGCTGGCTTTGGTGGACTATTGAGGGATCATCATGGTAATTGGATCAAGGGGTTTTATGGCTCAATTGGTGTGGCTGATATTCTTCAAGCAGAATTAATGGGCATCTTTTTTGGTCTACAACTTGCTTGGGACAGTGGATATAAAATGATTATTTGTTGGTCGGATTCTCGATTGGCTGTTGATCTAGTTAATGGTCCTCTACCCACTCATCACAAATACACAAGCATTATTAATGAAATACATAAGTTGAAGAACCAAGACTGGATTAATCAAATAAAGCATATACATCGTGAGGGAAATCAATGTGTTGATGCTTTAGCAAGTCTGGGAGTTGAGGCTAATGATGAATTTTCTGTAATTTTGGATTGTCCTACTAGTATATCTAGTTTGCTTGCGGCTTATGCTAGGGGAACTTGGTTCCCTAGGGGAGCTTGAGTCTTAGTTAGGAAGTTTTTCTATTTTTTTTCCTTTTCTTTCCTCTATTTGTTACTAAAAAAAAATCTCCATGTGATTTATTTTTATTTTACAATTTAAATATTAATAATATGATATAATATAAATTTAGAAAAATGAATATTCTTTTGGATCTATCATTAAGTGCCTTAAGAGCATTTATAAAATTATAACAATTAAAATTAATATTTGTAACAAAAAATACATTATTTAATTAATTGAAAAATTAATTTTTTTACTTTTGATTTCGTTAGCATCTAATATCTTACTCATTACAAAATTAATGGTCATGTAAATAATCTCTGTCTTTTATTTTCTCTTAAGACCTTTCATCTTACCATACAAAGTTATTACTCATCAAATAACATATTGCCATAATTAGAGTGCAAGCACGTTAACATATGTCATGTCAAAACTTAATCTATAATAAAACATATGCATATAAAAGATTAATATTTTAAAATTATTTTACATAACTATAATTGTAACACCGACAATACTACAAAGAAAAAGTATACCATAGGTTGGAATTTTTAAAGCAATGTGCAAGGTAATCGAAGAGGCACATAAACATAGTCCCAATAATAGAAAATAAAGATAGGTTATACCCATTTACCCACTTCTTTATAAATGAGTTAATATTTATTACCTTGGTAAAAAAAATAACAAAAATAAATAGTTAATAAACACTTTTACTAAGATGACCCCAATTTTGGTGGGAAAATATATCCCTAGGGCAACCTCATATACTACTCTTATTTTATATATATAAAGATAAAGATAAAGATACTCCCTCCGGACTCATTTATAAGCAAAAATAACCATATTCACACTTATTAAGAAAGTTGGTTAAACTCATTTAATTTTCTTTTTCATTTAAAAAGTAATTGTATTTCCTAAATTACCGTATATTCAACTTTATTGAAACTTGTTTCAAGTGGACATACTCTCTTTCTATTGGCACATGATGCATTAAATAGAATGGTTGAAAAATAAAATATGAATTAAATAAAAGGCAATTTGGTAAGATATCATTTAATAGGGTGAAATTAGTTAACTTTTGCTTATATTTTAGTCAACCATAGGAGGATTTTTTTTTGCTTATAATTGAGTCCGGAGGGAGTATTTGTGTTAATATTTATAAATTGTGTAACAATATTCTATTTTCTCTTTTATTATTTTTCTATGTTACATGAGATTTTGTGATACATCTTTCCAATGCTTTTTTTTCTGATTCTTTTTTATTTTATAATAAATACCATACAAGTTTTAACTGAAAATAAAAGAGTTATGTTCAATGTTAAACTTTTACAATTGTATTAACAATTAAAAATTATTTATATACATATCAAGTAAGATAACATGTTAAACGATAAATTAATAGCAAAATAGCTTGAAAATTATATGTACCTATTTATTTATTGTTGAGTGATAATTTTTTTGCTCTTTTAATTACCACATTAAATTTTAAATACTGTAATTGATAAATACTCATTTTTATCTTGAAATGATTTTGAAATGCAATATATGAAATGAACCTTTAATTTTATATTTATATGTATCAATATACATTTATAGTAAATGATATTATATATCATATTAATGTTAACATGAATTATTAATGATGCATAAAAAATTATGAAATAGAAATAAGACTCGTGTATCACACGTAGGGGTGGAAGTAGGCCAGGCTGTACGACAGGGGCCTGTGGCCTGGCTTGTTTAGGCCTGGCCTGGCCTAACCTGTTTAATAAAAAGGCCAGGTTCAATCTTTTATAAAAGCCTATTTAAATAAATAAGTCAGGCTTAGGCTTTTAAAAAAAGCCTGTTAGGCCGGTCTGTTTAAGTGGCCTATTATATTTTTTAATATATATTGTTCTAAAAAAGCCTCTAAAGACCGAGCTCAAGTACCTAGGCGGCGTTGAACCTAGTCCTTAGAGTGAGAATGTGTCAGATACCTAGGTTAAGGATGTGACCCTCTTATTTATAGAGTCTATTGATGGGCCACCTAGGTGAGGCTCAATTCGGGTCCTGGTTGAATATTAAATAGACCTAGTTGGAGGCGCAAGAAAAGAGGGTACAGGCCACCTATGACGGTACAGGCCACCTAGGTGAGGCCCAAGGCGGAGGTCGGCATGGGCCCCTGAGGTCGGCATGAGTCCATACTCCTATGACAGTACATGCCACCTAGGTGAGGCCTAAGCGGAGGTCGGCATGGGCCCCTGAGGTCGGCATGGGCCCATACTTCTATGACGGTACATATATATATATATATATTCATGATTTCATATATATAATGAATTATTTTTTATTTTAATTATTCTATCAAGATTATTTTTTTCCTCTAAAATTAGAACCCTACTCACCAACGGGGGTTGGTTCAAGTGGTACATGTTTGATTCCCCTTAAGCAAGGTCTCGGGTTCGAGTCTTGTGGATGGAAAAAATCCCTGCTGGGAGAGCTAGCCCCATCATGATGTGGATGTTCCCGGCTCGAACAAAATTGCCTCCCGTGGAAGATACATGTTGTTAAACAAAAAAAAAAATAGAACCCTACTTAGACACCTACTCTCACATTTCTATCACTCATCTCATCAGTCATCACGCCGATGCGCCACCCACCCCATCACCCACCAGTGTAGTGTAGTTAGGGAAATATCGATTCACTTAAATTTCGGATTATTTGAATCCGTGTCATTCGACCCATTTAAAATTTCAAGCCATTGGTTTTTTTTTTTTTTTGGAATTGGAAGTGAGTTGAAATTTTTTTGCTTACTTCCACCCCTAATCGCACGGATGCATACTAGTTAGGGAAATATCGATTCACTTAGACCATCTCCAATGGTGGGGGTGCTTCATAGTTGCTTAAATGAGTATTATATATTATTTCTGTGGGTCCTACATGTACACATCATTTCTTAAGCAATTCTTACAATTTAAGTAACTCTACGCTCCAACAGAGCAACTCTATAAGAACTCCAGAATGGACCCCACAAACTACCCCTCCTTTATTATTTTAATATTAAGTTCTACTTAAAATATTATTTATTTTCTGTAAATAAAATTTAAACGTAAATAATTATAGATTAATCTTTTTACAAAAATATTTTAAGGTAATTAAATAAAATATAAATTTTCAAATAAATTTTAATGATACTTGTTTAAATACTAATATACTATTATATTAATAGATTGTAAATATGTAATGCAAATACATATAAACGTAGTTAAATATAAATTTTAGAATGTTACCTAAACATGAATTTGATTAGAAAAAATAAAAGTGTAAAAAGTACATAATTAATTAAAATTAAGGATAAATAACAAGTACATTAAAGAAACACTACATAATAAAAGTACACAAAAAAACATAATATAAAGTACATTCCAAGCAAATCATGAAATTCCATATTTTCTTTTAATTTTTTGACAAAACCATTTATGCACGAGATATTGTTCTTCGCTCATCTCAGTTGTGTCCTTGAAGAGGATCTCCAACTCCCTCGTTGTTACTTCTTCCTCCTTTACACGCACCAATTTGTCAATAGCATCCGTTTTTTCTTTATATGCAGCTGGAACTTCAAGTGACTCATTTTGAGATGAGGTTTCATCTATTTTTTTCTTTTCCCTTCCTTTTTGCAACCTTTCTACCCATTGGGAGAATGAGAGTAGGTGATATTGGGTTAAACTTGGAAGTTGGTGCATCCGAGTTAGATGAAGAGTACGCACTAGAGGCAGAAATCTTTGTTCTTTTTTATGAGCATTGACTTGCTTCAGTCGTCCATTTTGGTTCGTCCTTCAACAAACGCCAAGATACTCTAATTTAAAACTTTTACCTTTATCCTTCATGTATATCTCGTATGCAGCTGCCATGACATCATTTTCTGAAGACCCACTTTGTTTAACACTGCATGTTTGCTTGTAACATCCAGAAAACTTTGGCACAATGGCATTCAATTTTTGCCATCGAGCTTTTAATTGTCTCCCTTTCCTTTCTTGTAGAGACCCACGATGTTCATTGTAGCTATTGTTAATTCTCAACCAAAACCCATCGGCTTTTTGATCGGCTCCAACTATAGCATCCTTTGAAATGTTCAGCCATGATTGGATAAGAAGTTTATCCTCCTCATTAGAAAACCCAACTCTTTTCTTTTTTGTAATTGCATCCCCTTGCTCCTCATCAAGGGTGATATTTTCCAAACCCACTTGGGAGGAAAATGGAGGGACCTGAGATGGGGACAAAGACTCTCTAGGTGTATTTGTGGGGTTAGTTGGAAACATTTGAAATTGGGTAGGAAATTCATAATTTAGATTATTTTCAAGGTTTGGAAGATGAGGATGAGATTGAGAATTTTGGTTAGTGGGAGGTTGAAAATTTTGCATGAAATTCCAAAAGGCACGCATATTAAATTGATTGGGATCCATTGAAAAAAAAATCAAACAATAAAAATTGACAAGAAAATAAAATAAATAATGGAACTTGAGTAAAAGAACAAGTAATTTTTGACAAAGGAAATACTAGATGAATTATGATATGAAATCTGTAATTTTTCTGGTGAATTTTTAATTTTTCCTATAATTTTCTGGTGAATCTTTGTAATTTCTGGAATTATTTTAGGTTATTTTTCTTTTGCTGGAATAATTTACTGTGATTATTTTGCTGATTTTTTCCCCAACTGATTTTGTTCACCCGCCCAAATCAATTATTTATTATTTTTTAATGATAAGAACCGAGCAATAATAATTACTTGCTCAAGAATCCGGTTCCTTAAAATTAAGAACTCAAGTGCCATGTCATTCTGCTCTAACGCAAAGGGAGTTGCTTCTTTGGATGCTTACTACTAAGAACCCGAGTAAGGAACGCAGATGGTCTTAAATTTCGAACTATTTGAATCCGTGTCATCCGACCCATTTAAAATTTCAAACCATTGGTTTTTTTTTTTTTTTTTGAATTGGAAGTGAGTTGAAATTTTTTTCATTTTTTAACTTTTAATTAGAAAAAGATAAAAAATTCTGACACGGCCTGATAATGTGTATTAGGGGTGTCGCCATTTGAGTTTCTAAACTGTGATGGGTTGTAGGGGTGAGATTGGATTGGAGGCGTCATAGTGTTGAGTCTTTAAATCTGGGTTTGGTTGGGTTCTAAGCCAAACATATAACGCATTCAGCCACCGTACCAATGGAAGCAGCAGCCGCAGAAGCTGTCGAAACCCTGTCCGTCTCTGACCCTGACGCCGCTCAATCATCCAATCCAAATCCAAATCCAACTCACCAGTAAGTTTCTTCTTCTGTACTCTCTCTCCCTTCAACTCCTAACGTTTCATTTTCATTCTTGTTTAATTTTTATTTTTGTGGCAGGTTGAGCCCGGAACAGAAGTTTCAGATCGTGAGGAGTGTTGGAGAAGAGTGCATTCAAGAAGATGAGCTCCTTAACCTCCTAACCAAAAAGCCCGAGCCTGTTTGCTATGATGGCTTCGAACCCTCTGGACGAATGCACATTGCTCAGGTTACCTCTTCTCCTTCTTTCAAATAAATCTCAATATTGAAATTAAGGAATATATTTATGGTCATAGTGATTTTTGTTTCTAAAATTGTTGAATATTGATAATATTTACTCTTGGAAAATGGAAGAATTAGGTGTATGTAGAGTGTGAATAGTTGATTACTTGATTTCTAAGGTGAAGGGGAATCTTTTGAAGGTTGTTTGGCTTACACAGTTACATTCATTTTACTTATATACATAGGGTGTGATGAAAACAATCAATGTGAACAAGCTAACTTCTGCTGGTTGCCGTGTCAAAATATGGATTGCTGATTGGTTTGCCAAGCTAAACAATAAAATGGGGGGAGATTTGAAGAAAATTGAGACGGTTGGCCGCTACTTGATTGAAATTTGGAAAGCTGTTGGGATGGATCTTGAAGGAGGAAAAGTAGAGTTTTTGTGGTCTTCAAAAGAGATTAACGCCAGAGCTGATGAATACTGGCCTCTTGTGTTGGATATAGCTCAGAAGAACAACCTAAAAAGGATTATCAGGTTCATTTTTCTTCAAATGCTTTCATATGATCTGGTACATGATGGTGGATTTGGACTTAACATGTTATTTCGTGTTTTGTATTTCGAAATTATAGGTGTAGCCAGATAATGGGACGGAGTGAGCATGAAGAATTAACTGCTGCTCAAATATTCTATCCGTGCATGCAGTGTGCTGACATATTTTTCCTCAAGGTGCTTTGTAGTTCCTTTCCTGTGTTATGCACACACTTTTAGGTTGTCATTTGCATAAAATCATTGTAAAATTATAGAATGCTGCCCTCATAAGCTCACAATGGATTTTGTTAGTTTACTGTAGAGAGCTGTTAAAAAATATGGATGCATGATTGCTACTGTGGTAGCAATAAAAGTGGTATTTGGAAATTATGATAGAAGTGTACAGGCTATGTTTTAATTACATATTTACATGTACTAAATATTAAATGATTTCTTCTCCTATTTTAAATGGTTCTGTTCTTGGGTTTTTCCTTCCTAGTTTCCTATAATTTCTGTATGTAAACTAGCTGATATTGATTTTTATCCATGTTCTCTAGTATTCAAATATTGTGCTGTTTCTTATGTCCTAAACTCTGAAACTATAGTTGTCAATTTGCTTGAAACATATTGGTGAATAATGCATGAATGTTTTATCTTAAAATAGGCTGACATCTGCCAATTGGGAATGGATCAACGGAAAGTGAATGTGCTTGCCAGAGAGTATTGTGATGATATTAAGAGGAAGAACAAACCCATTATCTTATCACACCGTAATCTCCAAACTTCCTTTCAACTAATGCATATTGAAGTTGTGTATTGCTTACTAAGTACTAACTGGTTCCAGGGTGATTTGCAGACATGTTACCTGGTCTACAGCAAGGGCAAGAGAAGATGTCAAAAAGTGACCCATCATCGTCCATTTTCATGGAAGATGAGGAGGTGAGTTGCTAATAAGGCTATTAAATTTGTCATTATTACAAAGGTGAAGATCTATCAAAATTGTGACTATTTGTTCCTTCATGATAAATATATTTTCATAAGTTCTTTATTTCTTTTTGTAATTTTCCTTTAAAAGAACTTATTTTGTGACTGCTCAACTTTGTATTTGGATATCATAGGCTGAAGTGAATGTGAAAATAAAGAAGGCTTATTGCCCACCAAAGATTGTGGAAGGAAACCCATGCTTGGAGTATGTTAAATATCTTGTTTTACCCTGGTTTAATGAGTTCACAGTTGAGCGTAATGCAGATAATGGTGGGAATAAGTAAGTTTTGTTATTTGCCCAGTTATTTCTTGAATCATTCTGGTTGCCCTAAGTCTGTTTTCTAATTTTTTTTTTGCTGTACAATTGTTTGGTTGATATGTGTTCCTGTTTCCATTCAATCTAGGACATTCAAAAGCTTTGAAGAGCTGGCTGCTGACTATGAAAGTGGAGAGTTACATCCAGGTGACCTTAAACCAGCTTTGTCGAAGTCATTGAATAAAATTCTGGAGGTAATGTTTTCTGATTATGTCTATACATGTTTTTGCATTCCTCCTCCTAAAAGCACAGTATAAACAATGTTGATAGTGTTCTTACTCTGCATTGAAACAATGTTTTAGAGGGGTTTATATACACATATATACTGCAAGCATATCGCTTTCCACATGCTCATAATCATATTGGTTTATGCACTTGTAAAGTGTTGGGTTTTAAATTTCAATGCGATGGTTAATATATTTCAAATCGTTTAATCCATTAGCTTCTCCAAGTAAAGCAGAACTAGTATATCTGCTTATAGAGTACTGTTCATACCATCATTCTGCATTTATATGTAAACCCCGTAACATCTTTTTGGTGGTCAAGTGGCTATTTACATGTGCTTCATTTATTAACCTCAATATATTCACATCTCAATTAAGTTGATTCAATCAGGGAGAGGAAACGAGAGTTAGACACCAGAGCTACTCTGGATAATATGTCCCTGATTATTTGTTGTGTGCTCAATAACCAGAGTAATGGTGTTTAGCATGTGTTTATGTGACATTGTGACTTAAGGAGTAAAGCTTTTTTACATTTCTTTATTTCTGGTATATGGCACAAGCTAAATGATTGTTTCTTGAAATCTGCAGCCTGTAAGGGAACACTTTAGAAAGGACAGCAATGCTAAAGAGCTACTTAAAAGGGTCAAGGTGAGCCTCGTTCAGAATTAGTAAAATACATCAAACAATCATTTTGCTGTTGTATATATATTTATTTATCAATATAGACTAAAATTGTCTTTGGTTTGCAGGCTTACAGAGTTACCAAGTAATATGCTGATTAAATGACTTTGGGCTAATTCTATTACTGGCCAACCAGCGATACGATTTTCGCGTTACGATATGCACTTTTTGAACTGTAAAATATGGTGGGAGGTTCTCTCTAGTACGAGAAATGTGATAAATTTTGGTATAAGATGAATTTCAAATGTTGTAGTATGCTTCTTTGGGGTGTCTTGAACCCTTGACGTTTCTTTCTAGAAACTTGTTTCACTTTTTAAACGTTGGGTCGTTATTATTTTCCGGGAGGTAAAAACACTAGTTTTTTGACATAAATTATAAGTGCTTACTGTTGTAGACTCCTGAGAAGTTAGATCCTTCTCTTTGGTTTGCCTTCTATGTAAATGGCCCCGTTTGGAAATACGGCTTATTTAAATGCTTATAACATAAGCTCTTATTTAATAAGCACTTAATGAATAAACTCTTAAAAAAATTGATGAAAAATGAAGAGGGTGTAGTGTAATGTACTTAAATTTTTCCTAAGCTATTCTATAAGGCTGTAAGTCATTCGCATGAGCTTATTGAAATAAGCATGTCATAAGTTCTTTTCAGAAGTTTATCCAAACAGTTATATAAATGTTTACTTATGTCATAAGATAAGTTTAAATAAACTTTTTCAATATCACCTATGTTTGTTTTCACTTGGAAGCCATAGTGCTTTTGAACGAAAGTCCTAGGGGGTAATTTGAATGCTCTTAACTCCATGTCCGGATAAGAGTTTGCAAATTTGATTTTAGTTGAGTATGGTTTTGTAAACTTGATTTTAGATAAAAGTGGGTTTAGGTTGAAGTAATTTATGCTTGAAAATATTTATGCCAATAGGTTTAGATGTATAATTGCTAAAATAGACATGAGATTTATACAACTTTGTGATATTTTCCTTTAACTTCATTACATCGTTTCTGTGGTATATTTTAATTTAATAAACATATTTCTCTATTAACATCACCCTTATACAACTTTGTGATATTTTCCTTTAACTTCATTACATCGTTTCTGTGGTATATTTTAATTTAATAAACATATTTCTCTATTAACATCACCCTTTTATTTTGTTTTGGTGCTTCCCTCAATCAGAATAGAGACATAAATAACTAGTTTCTTTTAAAGATCGGTGATTTCTAAGCTAAATTACATATTTTTGCATTATTTGTAATGTGTTTTTTAAACTCAAAACTATTTTTCATTTTGTAATTATACAAACGGGAATAATCATGGGTTTTTCTGTGTGTAGGTTTTACTGTTTTTATGTTTTATGATTTATTATTTCTTTCAATTTCTTAAGTTTAGTCAATCATATTAATTAATTTCTTGTAATTAATGTCAATTATATTATATAAATTTGGAGTTTAGAAATTCAAATTTGGACATCATGTTAAATTATTAGATATAAATGGTTATGTGCTTTGATTCATGTAATTATTTAATAAATTTATTCACAATTTAAAAAACTTATTTTCACAATTTATATATATTTTTAAATAATTTTCATATAATCTATTTAAAATTTTAAAATATTATCTTTAGTTTTTATTTTCCACTCATTCAAACTTGATTTAAGGATTTGATTGCCTCTTAATTAATTCGAGAGTTATTTCATTTTCCACTCTCATTTGAAATTAATTGCCTAAATTTTGGCATTTTTTTAGTGAGGGATATTGGCACAGCCTAAGACACGGAAAGACTCTGAGATCAAAGGACACTTTACCTTATCCTAAGGGGACGAGTGGAGGTTCGAACCTGCGATCTATCATATATGAAACATTATTTTACCCCACTTGACCAACCGCTTAGGGTTAAAAAAAACCTAAGTCTTGGTATGCATGGTAGCATGATGATTTTTGTTATCACGATCCATAAAAAAGTTAGGACAGGTTTGGGTTTCGTGTTTAAGAAAAATGAGTATAAAATTATAAAATCTAACCCCATTCACGTGAATCCCCATGTTTGAGTAAACCTATAAGGAAACTGCTATACTATATTTTTAACAACTTAAATACACAATTTCATAAAATAGAAAATTCCAAAATTTCACAGTTCCGCTCATTATTATAAAACCTATTAACGGTCCACATTGCTATAGAAAAGTTGATGTTTTAACATAGCTTGTTTATTTGATCAAAAAAAAAAAAAAACATAGCTTGTTTATGACTCATAAACCCATGGTTTATTATGGATATAGTTTGAACCTACCTTGAACATTTTGTATAACGACATCCAGGGAGTTGCTTTTAACGCCCCCTTTCTAGGGAAGGATATATGGAAATTTTAAAAGTTATAAATATTATAGGGTGCAATTAGCATAAAGGGGGTGTTAAAAGAAATTCCCCGACAATCTAACTCGCACCACACGAGTTTGGAACAGATGAATAAGAAGTCTGTAACATCCCAAATTTTATTAAATAAAATAAAATTTATAAGAGTTGGAGAAATAAATAAATAATATTAATATTAATTAAACCATTTAATGAGTAAGAGTTATTTAATAAATATTAATAATAATAGAATTAGAATATTTATTGAGGAGAGTTATTTAATAAGAGATAATAAATAAATAATAAGAATAATAAATATAATAAGTGGGTTGAGAGTGGACCTAGCCTAATTAAGTATGTATTTAAGGAGGGGTTTCTTAGTTCACCCCAATCCTTATTCGTATAATCGTCAGAGAGCGAAAGGCCAAGAAGGGGAGAAACCAAGTCTCAAGAGGAGGTTGCTGAGGAGTAATAATCAAGAACCAAGAAAGAGTCTTCGATCTCTACTACAAGGTAACGGGGGGAGTAGGGTGTTCCTCATATGTGCATGTAGGGAGTGTTTGGTAGTGGTGGACAACCATAAGACCCATCTAAGGATTTAAAGTTGATTGATTTTCTGTTGATGTTGATTATTGATGATGAATACTGTGAATTGATGATTGTTGTGCAATCTTGGATGAATCTTGAATTGATTGAATGTGATAATATGAATAGAGAAGAGAGAGTTGAGAGGGGTTTGATGAATTGGGGTTTTAATGTGGAAAACCTTGAAAACGTGTTAAAGAATGATATTCTGGTTGAAATTGATGAGTAAAAATGTGTATAAATGTTGTTTTGATGAAAAAGAATGATTAAAGGTTGAATTGAGATGATTAGAAGTGGTTGAGATCGCAAGAATTGCGATCTGGGTCGCGTGTAATCGATTACCAGGGGTGGTAATCGATTACCAGAATATTCTGGGCAGCATTGAGTGAGTTTGGGTTGCTGGTAATCGATTACAAGGGGTCTGTAATCGATTACCAGAGAGTTGAGTTGCTGGTAATCGATTATAGATGTGTGGTAATCGATTACCAGAATTTGACAGCTTTCTCACCTGAGAAAGAATGCGTCTGTTAAGGATGCAAATGAACTCAGAATACTATCATATAATATATCAAACTGAAGCCCCGAATCTTAACTTTCTAATAGAAGTGGAATCACTTTAATTGGACAACTAGAACTCTAGATATTTCTGAATTAGTGAACCAAGGTCATTAAGCTTAAAGCTTGAAGACTCCAAAATTGAGTAACGGTCTCTGGTAATTGATTACAGCTGTGTGGTAATCGATTACCGGGTTATATTGTGTATGAGAATGTTGTTTATATGATGATTGATTATGTTGTTGATTAATGTTGTGATGATAATATATGATGTTGTTGATGATGATAATGTATGTCACTTTATGATGATGATGTTGATGATGATAGTGTACATCACTTTATGATGATATTAATGATGTATGATGATGATGTTGATGATGATAGTGTATGTCACTTGATTAAAAAGATGATGTTTAATGATGAGTGTATTGATGTATGACGATGATGTTACCTAAGTTGTGCGGACCCATAGAGGGGGGTACTACTTAGGAGAGATGCCTTGAGCATATGTGATGAGATCTGGTTTGTGCGAGCCCAAGAGAGGGGCGTTGGGCAGCACTACCGGCCTCTGTGGCGATTAACGGTAGCGTTGTGTGTGGAGCTTACCGGCCTCTGTGGCGATTAACGGTAGCGTTGTGTGTGGAGCTTACCGGCCTCTGTGGCAATTAACGGTAGCGTTGTGTGAGGAGCTTACCGGCCTTTGTGGCGATTAACGGTAGCGTTGTGTGCGAAGCCTACCGGCCTCTGTGGTGATTTATGGTAGCATGGTGTGTGAAGCTTAACGACCTCTATGGTGAATAACGGTAGTGTTGTGTGTGAAGCTTGTCGGCCTCTGTGGTGATTACCCTATGATGAGTATAATGATAGATGAATGATGTTTTGATGGTGATGAGTATGATGATAGATGATTGATGTTATGATGATAATGAGTATGATGATAGATGATTGATGTTATGATGATAATGAGTATGATGATAGATGATTGATGTTATGATGATAATGAGTATGATGATAGATGAATGACACTATGATGATATATATGATGGATGTATTTGCGTGTTATATTGGGTGAATGATAGTATGAGACTTATATGTTGATGTAGACAAATAGTTATATACTGAGTGTTGGGTAATTATGATCGGGTGGTTTATCTGATGTTTTGGTGCTTGGTATGTTATATGATGATATTGTGGGTGAGGACATGGTAGCCTCCTATATGTATATATGAGTTAGAGCTCTTTCCTCACCGTTACTGTTGTTGTTTCAGGTGATGGTGATGACACATTTGGTGTAAAACTTTATTAAAGGGATGTGCTCTGATAGATGTGACATCAGGGTGTACTTGGGAGTCTTTTATTATGTTTCTAGTTATGAGCATCTTATGAACTATTTTTGATGCCTTGTACGGAAAGTAGGTTGTTTAGTGTTTTTATTTCTTTGGAGATTCCGCTGCATAATTGTTGGATTATATTTGAAGTTTACTTTCATGTAATAAAGTTGTTTTCGAACTCATGAGATTTTAAGTAAGAGCATTTGTGAACCTTTTTACCCATCGTGGGACAAACTCTTTTCTACATTCAATTTATTAAGCATATAAGAGTATGAGGTAGAAGGGTGTCACAAAGTCTATAAGAGTTGATTAACAAAATAAAATGAAAAGTTTGTTATCCTTTTGTCCCTTTTTGTTATCTTTTCAATTTTTTTTTGTCGAAGTTATCTTTTCGATTTTAAGGTTTTAAATTCTTTTTATACGTGGGCCCACCCCAGATTATTTAAGGAGGCCCAATAGTATTTGGGCTGTGCGACCAACCTCAGTTATAATTCCTCGATGGGAGTTACTTTTAGAACCCCTTTTTGTTATTCGCACCCCCATCCATACCTAAATTCCCCATACTACCCCTACCTCCACCCCACCCCCTCCTCTGCAGGTGCAACAACTTCCCCTCCCCCCAACCCACAGTCTCCCCCCTCCCCACCCCCCTTAACCACTTCCCCTTCCCAACAACCCCACCCCCACTCCCTTCCCCCTCCCCCACCCCACTCGTCCCCCATCCCTGTTCCCCCTCCCCCTTGCCACCAAGGCCACTGTCATTAAGAGAACGACCAAGGCCCACTTTCTCCACACGGGCTTGAAAAGGCCCATTAAATTGAGTTCCACCAAAAGAAAAAAGGCCAGCCCCACGCATACCAACATCAGTATGTAACTTCTCTACCTTATTTGTATCTTTCAACATATGTGTACTATGACTTTTGTTTGACTTTCTTCAAACAATCATCCAGGGCCTATAATTATTATTGTTAGAAATCGTCACCTATTTATCCTCCGCAAGCTTCGACAAAGAGTCCACAACAATCAAGTTAATCGGTGAAACAATTGCATTCTCTGGCAACGCATCACAATCGACGGACACCGCCACAGTTACATCATCCACGACACCAACAACAACATCAGATTTATCCTTCACCTCCTGACTATGTTGGATATTGGACACTTGAACAATATGGCAGTCCTCATGTACCACCTCCCGCGTAAAGCCACAACTGCTCTCCTTGTGACCATATTTCCCACATGAAAAACAAATAGTGTGGAGACCTTCATACTGCAGACTGAGTAAATAACTACGAGCAATGACCTTAGGTAAAAGAGGAGTTTGTAAGTGTAATTTGTAAGGGTGGTTTTTTAAAAAAATGTAGAAAGAGGGAATAGTTTAAGAGGTTTTTGATGGAGACAAATTAATCCAAAAAATGTGTACACCGAATAGGGTAATCCCCTTTATTAATAATATAGAAGATTGTTTAAATTTTGAAATTATAAAGGTCTAAATAAATTGTTAAATGATATTGATTTTTAAAAAGTGATATGTCCTTTATATATATATAGGTATAGATATAAATTATTTAAAAATAGAACATTAAAATTAATAACAAAATAAAATATTCCTGTGTACATAAGTATAAATATTTGATGTACTTAATTCTATATTTTAAATTAAATTTTACCAAATTTAAATATGAATAATAATTAAAAAAACAACTTTTTGACATAAGTCGAAAGTATAATTTATATATTTAAAATTTATTCTTTATATATTTTAATTATAAAATAAATATTTACCATATATAACAATATATAAAGGGGATAATTTTTTTGGTGTATATTTTTTTAAAAGATAATTATACTCTTACACATTTTTCAACTAATTTATATTAAGGATAAAATAGGAAAAAAATAATCGTTTTCTTTTTTAAAAAAATAACTACTTACCTTTTTTAAAAAATTCTAATTTTTTTTATAAAGGTACAAAGTGTCTGCTAATAATAACAAATAAATACAATTTATTTTGTTTTTTTAGGTGCTAAGTGCAAGTATTTTAAGAAATAAATTTTCTGATATTATGATTTTTTATTTTATATAAATTTATTATGTAACTCTCTCTTTATAAGCATTAATAGGCAACAAATTTTTAACTTTTATAAAGGAAAATAAATATAAAATTTTAAGGCAACTAATTTATACAAAAAAGTAGGATTTTTAAATTTAATCCAATCCATTTAAAACAGCAGCAACCGATCCAAAAATCCGTAAACCAAATTAATTGCAAACCACAAAAAAAATCGACCTTTTTACTTGGGTTGGATTGGATTTCGGTTCTTCCTGTGAGAACCGTTCCAATCCAAACCGATCCAATATTTTTATACTTATATTTATATTCTACCCCTAACTCAGTCACACTGCGGCTGTGGGGTCGCAGCAATGGGCCACGCGGTGAAGGCTGTTTAAGGATCTGCGAACGCTTATGCAACAATTGACTATTTCCCTCTTGATCCCTCTCTCTACTTTCATTCTGGTTTTTTAATGGAGGCTTTTTTGGATTTGTGGGTGATGGCTATGGAGTGGTGGCTGGTTGGGGGTTGTTGATTGGGGTATTTTCATTTCTGGCAGTAAGTAAAGCAATCTGAAGAATGTAAAAAAAAATTCCCAGGCCCTACTCCATAAATTCATAAAGTTGAATTAAAAAGGAATATCCCACTGAGATTCCCTTTTTTCCGCACACACACGGTGAACTACCTATCTTTGTAGTTCACCGTAGAATTCGCCCTTTCCACTCTTCTGTTTAATTTGAAATTTTAGCATGCGACAAAAAATACGGAAGGCAGGGTCCCTTATCCCTACCCTAGCTTCCCTCTTACTTTTTTTTACTACCTCCCCTATTATATTTATAATTTTTTTTCACTCAAACAAAACATATTTTACCTAAAGGACCCATATCCTCTCATTAACTAAATCTTGAAAATTAAAATTAAACTTATAAAGACGAAAAAACATTAATAAATATTTTAAAAATTTGTGAGGATTTTAAAAAAAAAAATCCAAATAAAAAGTCTTATATAAAAGACAGGAAATATTGGTTTAAGAAACTTTTGAGGGGTATTAGTTACTTCTATATTACTTTTATCAATTTAAGCAACCCAATCACTTTTTATGTCCATCCCAGCAACTCTAAAAAATTTCTTAAATAGATCTCACAACTCACCTATCAACCAATCTCACATCATGTTTTCCTTTAAGAAGCGCCTCCTCCATCTATTGGGACAAATAAGCACCAATGCTTATTTGTTGTCCCGAGGTAAGATCCATCTTAAGCAGTGCACCGCAAGTGCTAATGCTCTTAAAGCAACTCCAATGGAATTTACTTACACTATTTTCCCATTAAATACCCCATAAAACACAAAAAGTATCATTAGGGCAAGGTGCTTTGAAGTGACAAATCCCAGGACTCTAGATTAGTGGCGACATTTAATTTTTAAAAATAAATAATAATTATAATTATTATCATACATGTCAAGTGAATGGAAAAAATAGCTAATATCGCTTGCTATTTGGAGAAAAGAAAAAATTTGACTTTCAAATCAAACACTTTAATAAAATAATAATAAACATATAGAGGGGAGGGTGAGACTAAAGAAAATAGGTTCAAAAATATAGAAATAGAGGGGTAAATACCATATTTAAAATATTTATTTATTATTTTATCAAAGTCAGGGAATACATTTGCACACTCTTAAATTTTAATAGGTTCGCCTGTGTAAGTACCACAACTTTAGTTTTTGTGCCAATATATGGGTCTCTCCCAATTAAAAAATTAATATGAATTAATATATAAAAATAAAAAATTACTTATGAAGTTTATTTGCTAAACTTTATAGAGTTATATTATTAAAGAGAATTATTATTTAAATTGTAAAAAGTAAAAAAAAAATGTATAACGATGTAACTATTTTAAAAATGATAAAAAAGTTAATTTATAGAGTGTAGTTTTAGAAATGCTTTTAAATATCATATCCATATGTTGGTGCTTTGGAAGGCTTCCATGTAAGCATGACAACGGGGTTAGGCGGGTTTTGCTCTCCTCGTCCTTGCTTTCGTAAAAGTCGAGATGGGGTCGGGTCAGGTTTAAAGATAGCAAGTATGAAATTATAAAACTCAACCCCATGCTCGTGGGTCTCCGTCGAGTTTGGGAAAACCCGAGGCGATTTCACATTCTCTATTTTTTTTTTCAATTTTTTCTCTATTTTTATAACTTCAATACACGTTTTTAAATAAGTCATATATGTCTAATATATTCTAATTCAAATAATATGTAAATATAGACATTGATAATACTAAAAAAATTAAGAAACTTAAGAACTATATTATATTTGAAGGAAAATATATAAGTTTACCTTTATTATTTAACCATTAGTATAACTAAAATTATTTAACTAGTATATCGGTGCGGGTTCGAGGACGGGTTCTTGCACCCTCATACCCATCCTTGTCCCCATTAAAGGTGGGACGAGACGGGGGTCGAGGTTGAGTTTTACTTAAACTCAGTCAAAGCGAGTTTTCCCCATTAAAGGCAGAACTAGACAGTAGTGCAGGTTTAGATTTGATTGTCATACTTACTTCCATGGATGCCACAACAGAAGCTTAACCCATATAAAAGGAGGGGCACCATTCCTATAGGAAATAAATTTTGCACAATATCAAATCAATTTCAAATAATTAATTTTAAATCATTTTCGTTTAGTATGTTTCATAAAGTGTGCACAACTCATTTCTAATAATTGATTCTAGTGGAACAAAACCTTGGTTTTGAAAATTGATTTTAAATCACTTCCGTTCAATGTACTTCGTAAAGCGTGCATCATCATCTCAACCATTTATTTCTAGAATCAATTCTACTTAATTGTAAACCAAACAGACCCTAAATATTTATAATTCGTAAATTTTGTTAAATATAAAAAATTAAATAAATTCTTTTGGTAAGCCATTTGTAAATTACTTTTGGAATTTCAAGAAATAAATTTTGTTGGGAATTATTACCTTTATTCATATTTATAAGATACAGTTAATTAAATCGCACGTACCAATAAAAGTGGTTAAACTTAGTTAATTTTATTGAGATTTTAAAATACTTCAACTTTCTAATTTTACCCTTATTTAATATCAATAACCAAATTCATTATTCTCTCCGTCCCTTATTATAAGACACTTTCAACCATTTCACACAGTTTAAGAAAAATTAGTTAATGCATTAATCTTTTAAAAAAAATAATAACATTCCAAATATACCCCTATTTAAAAGTCGCTATATTTATAGACATTAATTATGACATGGTGGAAGACTCCAAAAGTCACTTTCCAATGGTGTAGTTGAGCATGTAGGTAAAACTTCATTAATTATTCACACTTATCAATATATGGGAAATAAAAAGAGTTGAATATTAATGAAGGACAGGTATGGAAAAAATTATTGGTTTACCTAAAAATTTGCCAAAGGTCTTATATTAAGGGACGCCCAATTCTTCTAGAAGGGGTCTTATAAATAGACGGAGGGAGTATCATTTAATAATTTGAAAGACATAAAAATTAATAAGGGTAAAAATGATAATAACTGCTTTCTTGAACGTTGAAATTATAAAGTTAATCAGTCTGTTAACGAGTGCCCTAACGGCATTGATTAAGGATCCATAAATGAAAGTTTTTTATTGGAAATCATGCTATTTATTACATCTGAAATATTAAATGTTACACATCTCAATAAAAAATTTTTATTTTTAGTTCATTAATAAGTGCCTAAGGATATTCGTTGGCATTTCCCAAGTTAATTTAAAAATGAACACAAAATAACCTTTTGAAAGTGTTTTATAAAAAGAAATGAAGTGAGTAAAATTTTAGATTTAAATTTTTCAATTACAAAAATGTTAAATTTTGAAATTTGGAAGTAAATTTAATTTAAAAATTTTAATATTTTATTTTTCAGGGCAAAAAAAAAAAACAATGCGTGGATTGTACGTATGTGTTACAGGCTTTTGGGGGGCTTTTGCTAAAAGCGTGCGTCGTGTGGTTTACCACCATTCCTCAAACTAACACAAGCGAAGGGAAGGGGAGGGAAAGTTGTGAAGTCAAGGTTTCGAATTCGAATTCTCCACCTTTCAAACTTCCCTCGGCCCTCATCCATCCGTTATATATTCATTCTTCCTTTCTTCCTCTCTTTGTCTTTGTCTCCCACAAACAATTCATCCATCCCCAAATCCTTTCCATTTTACATGGAGTCCTCTGATTCTAATTCCATCCCAAACCATTACCACCACCACCACCGATTCAAACCAAGCCAACCCATTTCAGACCGAATAGTCCGCGCCCTCCGCCACCGCCTCCGCCTCCTCCACCGCTCTGCCTCCACCTTCTTCATACTCGGCGCCACCGGAAACGTCTACACAGTGACCTTATCCTGCACCCCATCTTGCACCTGCCCTGACCGCACAACCCCTTGCAAGCACATCCTTTTTGTGTTGATTCGAGTTTTGGGTGTGTCCCTTGACGACGTGTGTCTCCGTAGAAGGACCCTTCGACCCTGTCAACTTCAACGCCTATTGAGCTTGCCCACCTTGCCAGAGGCAGTAGCAGGGGGTACCCTTCGCCAGAGGTTTCACCAGTTGTTCTTTGATGGAAGAGGAAGAGGAGGAGGAGGAGGGTCAATGATAGAGATGGAGGAAGGTGCAACGTGCCCTGTTTGCCTTGAAGAAATGGGGAAGGAAGAAAAGTTGGTGGCTTGTGGGACATGCCGTAATCCGATTCATGAAGAGTGTTTGGCGAGGTGGAAGAGAAGCAGGGGAAGAAGATCAGCGAGTTGTGTGATTTGTAGAGCAAGGTGGAGGGATAGAGCAGAACAAGATAAGTACCTCAATTTGTCTGCTTATGTTAGCGAAGACGAATCTGGGAGTCTCTGCACTGGCTAGATAGATTACAAATTAACCTCTGTTGTTATTTTCCTTAAGTATGTTTAATGTTTCATGTGCAAAACTGTCAAATTTAGGGACATTTTATTGTAAGGCTCGTGTTAATGTTTCGTGGCATGCCATGAATGTAAAGAAGGGTTAGAAATTGTGTTTATATTGCGATTAGTCAGAAAATTGTCTCTACTTTTTTAGCAGTGTATATTATATATATGCAGCTAGAGAGGTCCCACACCGAGTGGATATGCTTATGGGAAGCTCCTAACTCTGTTGAATGATGGATCTTCCGGGATACGCATCAAACCAAGTGGATATGCTTATTATAACCTGTGAGAGAAAATGGGATGTCTACTAATAATCAAGTAGAAAATTTCCAACAATTATAGATACAAGGTTTCAATTAGACCAATCAAAGTTAAAGTCTCGATCATTTTTACGCTATTTTTTAGGTCTAGAAAGACGTACAAATGATAGAAAGGTAAGCTAAGAACTTGCATATGGATACATCATTACCTTTTTTTAATTAACTTTTAAGTAATACTTTGCTTCCCTTAAGCATTTACAATGGGGCAACTCCATTTGGTGCTTCTAATGAGATCCACCTATACACATCACTCATTTTTATTTTTTCCAATACCAGCATTTCCAATCATTTTATCTCTATAATGGAGCAGCTTTCTTTGGGTGCTTACAATACACACAAAAAATATTTTTTTAATATTTGTTGGTTGATTTAAACGTTGCTAGTTTAAAGCAACCTTTGCCCAAGAAGCACTCCAATTCAATTGCTTCCAACGGCCCCCGACAAAGAAGCAACGTTGCTTCGCTGTATGATTGCTTCATGGGCGGTCGATAAATGTGCTCTTGGGCCATCCACATCCTAACACCCTTGAAATTTCTTAAATTAATATTTTATAAATTTTCACACTTTTTCATATTATTATATGATTTTTATTACTTTAAGCAACTCAATCACTTTTTATCTCTATCCCAATAACTCTAAACAAATTCTTAAATAATTTTTTTTTATCTCAATCGCACAACACACAATTTTTTTTCAATATTAAGCACTGGTGCTTCTATAAGCATGCTGCTAATATAAGATGCTCCATTACATAGAGATATTAAGCACCAGGTGCTTTAAGTTTAAGAATAGCCAATTGCGATGCTGGTGGCTTTATTCCTAGTATATGCCTTTTGAGAGGTTACAAGTCATCTGTCTTCCCTAGAGATTGGCTTCATCATCTTTTATTGTTATTATTGTTTTGTTATTACTTATTTTGAATCTTTGATTATATATTAAATATTAAATTTAATTGTTTACAATTTTTTTATGGCAAATCTTGTATATTCGTTGTCTTGTCTGATTTAAAGTGACTTTTTCTTTGAATAGCTATCAGGTTCAATTCCATTAAATACACTCTTAGAGAGAGGTAAGAAACTTTAAATGTGACTAAATCCCCAACAAATTACCCCTGCTAATAAGGATTAACATAAAAAAGTGATTTTCCCCCTTTTTATGGTGTGTTTAGAAAAAGGCAATACTAGTTTCTAATCCAACCATCAAATTAAGGGTTTTTCACATTTCATTGCTATATTTTCACATAATCCCCGAATTCACTCTTGAAAATGAATTAAAGTTTCTCTCAAAATACATTTATCTGTTTTTTTTTGTTTATGTAAGAGAGATGTATCATTCTCAGAAGGTAATTATGCTTGAACATGAAACATTCATGTCATTGGGCTTAACTTGTCATCTCTCTCCAACTGGACATTTTTAGTACTTGGAGAGGGCTTTAGCCCGAGATTGTTACCCCATTTAAGAGTAATTTATGTGAGATCCATTAACGCTTTAGTTTCTAAAAAGAGTTAGGGCCAACTTAATGTAATTCTAGGCTGTAGGAAAACACAGGGAAACACTAGAAGGAGGTTGAATAGTGTTTCAATGGAAACTTTTTATTTTTCAGAAGGACTTTAATAAAACTGCTTCTGAAATACTTCAGATGATACGATATTGTCTGAAGTGAGTTGCTACCTTCTGAACTAGGTTCAGACGCAAAGAATATTTTAGAAAGTAGTTTGTTTGAAGATAAAATTTTCACACTTAAATACTTTTCAAACCCTTTAGTTAGTTTAAACTGAATTGAAAGAGTTTAAGGGATAGAGTACTCAGCCAAGATTTATCCTGGTTCACTCACTACCACTGTGAGCTACGTCCAGTCTCAGGGCAAACCACCACCGGATTTCCACTAATCTTGTAAGATTACAAGAATTCTTTTCTGTCAAGCCTCTTCAGGCTCTACACCAAGTATTGTTTCTTCCACCAAGCCTCTTCAGACTCTCAGACACTTATCCAAGTGTAGCCCAAGTATTCTTTCAAACAGAAAGCCTCTCCAGGCTTATAACCCAAACTGGTTAAAGGTTTAAACAGAACGTTCAACAACTATCTTCAGAAGATAGCTTGAACTAAAGAGAAATGTACACTCAACTGAGATTCACTCAGGATCTGAAATATAACAAATGTACAGGAATTTACAGAGTAAGTTTTCGCAGCGTTTTAGCAGAGTATTCTTTCTTTGATAGCTTCACTTCTCTTCTTCTTTTCATACTGCATGGAACATATATAGGCTTCAAGAAGAGATATCCGTTGTCAAATAGCATTAAATGCTCCAGGAGACGTTTGAGACACACTATGTCCAACACGTTCTGAGCAGTCTTAGGTGCAGCAGGTCTACGCGCACAATGCTTTTGAGCAGGTACAGCAGCGTTGCAGACTTTCCTTAAAAATGCTAAACATTTGAACAAGGAGAGAAAGCAGCTCTGATTCTTATGCTGAAAGGGGTTAGACCATTGGGATGAACGTTCTTCTTACACAGCAACGTCTTCAAAGGTCAAACCTTAATCCGGATACCTTCAGCCTTCAGATGCAAGGAGTGCTTCAGATGAACTTCAAGTCTTCAGATGAGAAGTATTCTTCAGACGAAGCTGCTCCTTCAGACAATATGAGGCTATCAGATGAAGTTGATCTTTCAGACGATCTTTCCTCATAAATATGATCTGAAATATTGCAACAAACTGTGAAAACGTAGTATCATATAAATGCCCCTTTATTTTATATTTGTTATTCATTAAAACTTAAGAGAGTGAGACTCAAATATTTTTAATCACATATATAATTTTTGAGACTCAACAATCTCCCCCTTTTTGATGATGACAAATATAAAATATAATAAAATCTGAAGTTTCTCCCCCTTTAGATTTTTCATCTGAGATGTTTATATTCCTTCTGAAATATTCTCCTTCTGAAATCCTTTCTCGTTCTGAAATAATTTCTGAATTATTTTTTGCTGCATACTTTCAGATTTTGTTAGTCCCATAAATAAATACTGCATAGTTATTATTACTCCCCCTTTTGTCATCAATGAAAAAGGGTAAGCAGCAGACACAACATAAAAGAAAACTTAATCAGCAGCAATAAATGTACAGAAAGATACTAAGCACAGACTCATGCATTAAAATATGAACCACATATTGTCTTAAACAGTGAAATAGAATAGCACAAAAACAGTCTGAGTCAATTTAGAGAGACAACATCATGAACTTAGTCTTAAGCCTCCCGAGACTCTCTCAAGCATTTCTTGCATGGCTAGCCTCTACCTTTCTAGTTCAGCTACAACAGCCTCCCTAAGTTGATTCTGACCAGCTTGAATCTGAGCTTGAGTCTCCAAGATATGATCTGTCTTCTGTATGAGCTGTAGATTCTTCAAACGAAGTTCCTCATTCTCTTCAACCAGGGCACTGACTTCAGCTTCAAGATTCTTCTCATAGAAAACAAGAGAAATATGCTTGCAAGAGAATTTGAAATACTGAAAACAGTAGGCAGATGATACAGTACTAGGTCCTTCACTTTGATGTAGAATTCAGGGCGAACAAATGGAAATGATACTATCCATTCTGAATAAAGATTCCTATCAGACAAAGGAAAACGACCTCTAAAGAAGGTAGCAGTCTCTATAATAGTTGATCCTGCAGCCACTTGAGAGTCAGCATCATCCCAAGTTGTTCCTGATGAACTCCCTTCCTTCTCAACAAGATTCCAGTGATAATCCCACATAGCATTGTATAGTGAATGATCCATGCCTTGGTTGATGAAGATATATTCTGCAAGGTTGTTCCATTCTTCTTCAGATAACTCCCTTGGAGGTCTGACACCTTCTGAAATTACCTCTGCCTTTAAGCTTAGATGAGAATGAGTCAGCATAAGGAAGTCTTGGAACTATTCTATCAGGTTACACCTTGATGTCAGTAGAAAGCTTGGTGTGAATCCTGGAAGGAGGTATAAATCCTCTGAGTCCAAATGAGCGTCTGCAACATTGATATACTGGCTCAGACTCGAGACACAGAGACCTCACAGCAGCCTAGTCTTCATAGGATAGAAATTCCTTATCTTCAGAGAAAGGGTCATGCAATCTCCATTTGTGTTGGGGTAACACAACTCCAGCTGAAACCTTGAAGGTGAGTGAGAGTAGAGAGGTGCAACTTCTCTGAAGAAAATGAGCTCTTCAAGTAAATTTGGAAAGATTGGAACTCTGGGTCTGTCCTTCACAGGCACATTGTAGAACTTATGTGGCACTTCAGCTGCCCACATAATCTGTTCATTATTCTTGAAATTAAGAGCAAGATCATAAGATTGTTTCCTTGAAAGGTCTCTTGCTTTATCCCTTAGTAACACAACAACAGAGATATTTCCACCATACCAGACACTCCCTGGTTCATCGTCTGAATCAAGTTCTGAATAACCTGACAAAGATGAAGAAGATGGTGAAGGTGGGGGTATATCTTCTGTTGAGCTAACAACTTTAGGTGGATGAGGTGCTTCATCTTCTGAAGTGGAGACATTATCAAAGAGAACCCTAGGCCTTTTAATAGAGGCCTTAGAGCCTTCAGCAGCTTCCTTCTTCTGTTTCAGTTCCTCCAAAGACTTCTTCCTTTGAGCTTCAACAACTTTCTGAAACTCAACAGCATCTTCTTACTGAATGCTTTTGCTTCTAGTCACCCTCTGAGGGGCTTTAGCAGCAGGAGACAACAATCTTCTCCTTTGATTCCTCCTAGTCTTAGCACTGGCTCTTCTTCTTTTCAGTCTGTTGGCTTGCTCTATTCTTTCATCTTCAAGGATAACTTGCTGAGCTGCAACAGCAAGAGCATAATCTTGCTTTTCTTGTTCTTCCTTTTTCTTTCTTTCTTCTTCCTCAATCTCTTGCATAACTTTTCTGATATCAGCTCCTGGTAAGCTGGTAACAAGAGGAATAACTTGGATTGGCTTAGTTGAGTCATCAGTTTCAACACCTACAGGTTCAGATTCTAACATGTTACTGTCCTCTTCCCGTCCTCCCAAGGTGAGAGTAGGCTAAGTAGCAACAGTAAGATTCTCAGTAACCTGACCCACAATCTCAGAAGTATGTGCAGGCACACTCTGAGCAGGTTCAGATTGTCTCAGCTAAACTTCTTTTTCAGATGATGCTTCCTTCTGAATCAGCTTTATTCTATTCTTCTTCAGAACCTTGGTGGGGGTCTGAGCAGACATGAACTTGTCCTTATGAGTGTCACCCTTCAGCTCATCCTCCAAGATCTCCAAAGTACTTTTCCCTGTTCTGCCAGCCTTGTCCTTTACAGCTTCTTCCATCAGAGTCCTTTCTGGAGAGGGCTTCTTTACAGAGATACCCATCCTCTTGATGTTTCCCAGAGAGAAGAGAGCAGGACCTTTGTGGTCATACAATCTTTCTATAGGAACATTGAACTTTAACAAAATCTTGGTGATGAGAGTGGTATGAGTGTAGCTTGCAGCAGAATCATTTACTCTCTTCAGCATGTTGTAGAGAATGATTCTGGGAAGGTTCAGAGGCTTCTTGTCTAGCAGGTGAATCACACAGAACCTTTCGAGCTTAGAGACATGGTTCTTGCTTCCATATTTGGGAAAAATGCAGCAGCCCAAAATAGCACGGAGAATCCTTGTTTTGGGGTGCATGTAGGAGCTTCTCAAGTCACCGGGATCTTCAATCCCATACAACTTCTTGGTGAGCTTCTTGATACCACCATTCTTTGTTGAGACAAGCTCACCTCCAAGAAGTTTTTAATATGACAAACTGACTAAGTTTAAATATGCATATGAGATGCATCTTGTGTTACTAACTGTGTGCCCAAGTGTGGCAGAAATTTTCTCTATCTAAGTTACTGCAGGAATACATGAAGAACAGAAAGATTCTTTAGACCACTAAGATCAGCTATAACATAAGTAACAGTGGCACAAGAACAGAATCTATAAAGAGCTTTACAACAGTTGTGTGCTTCAAAGATCAGACTAGAGCTCAAGCAAGTCAATTTACACATACAACACGTGTGTTTGAATTAGAATAGAAAGTATACAACCAAGCTCATCACTAAGTCTATGAAGAAACACTCCAACAAGATTCAGATAAAAGCACAGCTTGAGATACAAGCCTATGTTCATAAGCTATCATAGTTCAAGCAAAGCATAAGCATGAAGCCATAAACAGATGCAAGCTCAGCTTGAGATGCAAGCCATGAACAGATGCAAGTTCAGCTTGAGATGCAAGAACAGCTTGAAACGCTGTCTCATGGACAGACGTGAACAGACGAGATCTCATCAGAGATACAACTAAAATATAACTGACTCTGGACAGAAGCAAGACTGCATGCTCAATGATAGAAGACAGCAAGTGAGGTCAGCATAAAGTCAAACAAGGACACAAGGACACTGACACAATGACTTAGACTGAAAAGCTGCTGTACACCTACCTGAAAAGCCTGTCTCCTTGCTGTGCACTCCAACAGCTAGAAACGGCCATATAACGGCTAGTTTTCTAACTGAAGATATAAAAGAGACAAGGTCAAACAGTTGGAAGTGAGAGAGACTGCCTGCATCACTGCAAAACCATTAAGCATCTTATCACATCTCAACTGACATCTCAAGTGCACATCTCAGCTATCTATGAACAGACTTATCTCATCTTGAGATCACCTGTCTCTTCTCATCTCTCTTCTGTGCATCACTATTATATTGTATCTTAAATAGAGAGATTACCTAGCTTACCCATCTCCATATCCATACTGTGTATGCTTGTAAGCTAGACTCATCATAAACATTTACTGTAACCCGTCTCATCTAAGATAGGAGGATTCCTAGTCTTAGAGTGAGGTGTTTGCGTCCTGAAGAGGCTGTAAGAATACTTGTGGCTCAGCTAAGATAGGAGTGCCTAGGCTTAGTATGAGTGAGACGTCCTGAAGAGGCTGTAAGAATACTTGTATTGGCAGGTTTGTCAATAGTGAAAATCTCACGTGTTGTGAGGACTGGACGTAGCCCAAGGAGTGGGTGAACCAGGATAAGATCTCTGCCCCCTGTCTCTTATCTTGTCTTTACTAAGCTTATCTTGAAAGAACTAAAACAACTTAGTAACAAAAGCAATAACTGAACCAATATTCAAGATAAGATTCTGAATTAATCTAGGAATATAAATCATCACTAAAATTGTATTTATTTATATATCTTGTCTTTACAGAGACTCCAAGTCAATGAACTTGAGAGCACATCTCAACAATCAATTTTAGTGTGAAATAGCAGGAATAGATTTGAGAAGTCTCTATTCAACCCCCCTTCTAGAGACCTTCAGTCAACTTCAGTTGGTATCAGAGCTCGGCCTCTTAAGGGGTTGAGCACACCTGTGTGTGAAGAGGAAAAAGATCCATGGCTGGACCTAGTGCAAGTCTGTTCATACCTGAAGGAGCTTCCACCAACAGGCCACCTGCCTTTGATGGAACTGATTACTATTACTGGAAAGATAGGATGAGACTGTTCATTGAGTCCCAACATGTTGATCTGTGGGAAATCATAGAATATGGACCCTACACACCCTACATCACTGATGAGCTTGAACAAAGAGTAATTAAGCCTAGAGACAGATGGACATATGCTAAAAAGGCAAGGTATGTTCTAAACTCAAGAGCTAAATATCTGCTAACCTATGCTCTTAGTCGCAGTGAATATGATAAGGTAGTAGGATGTACAACAGCCAAAGAAATATGGGATGCTCTTGAGGTTGAACATGAGGGAACAAATCAAGTCAAAGAAGCCAAGATCAACATACTAGTAAGACAGTATGAGCTCTTCAAGATGAATGAAGATGAAGGCATTGAAGACATGGTGAGAAGATTCACTGTCATAACAAATGACCTAAAATCTCTGGGAAGAACATACTCTAACCAAGACATGGTAAGAAAGATCCTGAGAAGCTTACCCAAGCCCTGGAGACCTAAGGTCACAGCTATTCAGGAAGCCAAAGACCTGAGCACCCTCAGACTGGATGAACTCCTTGGATCACTAAAGGTTCATGAGCAGGAACTGATGGAAGAGGACCACATAAGACGTCCCAAGACTCTAGCTCTAAAAGCAACCTCTAGCAACTACAAAGGTAAGAAGGTAAGCTCATCTCAACAGACTTCACTAAACTCATCTCATGACACAGAAACTGAAGAAGATGAAGAAGATGATGATGAAAGTGAAATGGATGATGAGCTGGCTTACATCTCAAGAAAGATAAGACGCATGTGGGGGGCTAGAGGAAGTGGAAGGAAAAGGTTTCCATCAAGAAGAGGAGAAATCAAACCAGAAAAGAAAGGTCAATTCATCTGCTATGAGTGCAGAAAACCTGGACACATGAAATCTGAGTGCCCTCAGCTCAGAAGAGAGATGAAGAAAAGTCCTAAGAAGAAAGCGATGATGGCTACTTGGGATGACAGTGAAGAAGATGACAGTCCAAGTGAAGAATCAACCAACATATGTCTTATGGCAACAGTGACTCATCAGATAATGATGAGGTAAGTGACTCAGACTCTGAACTGACTATAACTGAACTCAAGTGTGCCTTTGAGAATCTTCTTTATGATTCAAATCTCCTAGTTTCAAAAAGCTCTCATTTAAAATTAGAACTAGATATAGCTCTTGAAAAGGTTAAATTTCTGGAAAAAGAGGATGAGAATTTGAATCATAAAAATAGTAGTCTCATGTTGTCTCACATGAAGCTGTCCGAACTTACTAAAAGTATGAGGCAGCCTCCTGATGAGCAAAGGCTAAAGTATCTTTCAGAAGAAAACCAGAATATCAAGAAACAAAACATAACTCTCATAGATGATCTGGAAAAATTTGTCAAGGGAACAAAAAACCTTGAGAGACTCATTGGGTCTCAAAAAGAAATTTTTGATAAAGCTGGACTGAGCTATGAGAAGTCCTCCAGTGAGATCTGGTACAAGGATTTCTTCATTCCTGCAAGAAAAAGGAAGAAAGAAAGATGCTATTGCTGTAGTAAATTTGGTCATAAGGCCACTGAATGCTACCTAAGACATGTAGCATCCAAGAGAAAGGTCACTAACCATGAAGGACCCAAGTATAAATGGGTACCTAAAATTAAACCTCATTGTGTGACAGATGTGCCTGGCAGCAACCAAGTCAAATAAGGTGTGGGTACTGGACAGTGGCTGTTCAAGACACATGACAGGAGACAAAAGCAAGTTTCTGTCACTTGAAGAGAAGGCTACTGGGGTTGTCTCTTTTGGAGACAACAGTAAGGCCCAGATTAAGGGCATTGGTAAGATTGGTAAGACCAACTCAGCTCAAATTGAAAATGTATATTTTATTGAAGGTCTAAAACACAATTTACTGAGCATTAGCCAACTGTGTGACAATGGTTATCATGTGAATTTCCAACCAAATTTCTGTGAGATCATGGACTCAAAAACTGGAAACAAGGTCTTTTCTGGAACTAGAAATAAAAAGCTTTACTCAGTCTCTCTTGAGAGTCTGTCTGATCTCACATGTCTCATGTCTCATGACCATGAAAAATGGCTATGGCACAAAAGAGTTGGACATATCAACATGAGAACCATGAGTCAGCTTGCAAATCAATCTCTTGTCAAAGGACTACCTAAAGTTAAATTTGACAAGGATATGATTTGTGAGTCATGCATAAAAAGCAAGCACAACAAATCAAGTTTCAAATCCAAGACTCATGTCTCAACTACCAGGCCACTTGAGATTCTCCACATTGACTTGTTTGGACCAACTAAGACTGCCAGTCTTAGTGGTAAAAAATATGGTTTTGTTATAGTGGATGACTTCTCAAGGTTCACCTGGGTTCTGTTCCTATCTCAGAAAAATGAATCTTATGACTCTTTCAAAACCTTTTGCAAAAAGATTCAATCTGAGAAAGGATATGGAATTGGATCTGTAAGGAGTGACCATGGTGGAGAATTTGAGAATGCCAAGTTTAAAAAATTCTTTGACAAAAATGGCATCACTCACAATTTCTCTTGTCCAAGAACTCCTCAACAGAATGGGGTAGTTGAGAGGAAGAATAGAACTCTTCAGGAAATGGCAAGAACTTTACTATGTGACTCTGGAATTGAGAAATACTTTTGGGCAGAAGCTGTCAACACATCCTGCTACATTATAAATAGAGTTACCATAAGGAAGATCTTGAATAAAACTCCTTATGAGCTTTGGAAAGGCAGAAAGCCCGCAATCTCTTACTTTCATGTTTTTGGATGTGATTGTTATATTTTAAATACTAAAGATCAGTTAGGCAAATTTCACACTAAATCTGATAAAGGAATTTTGCTGGGATATTCACTAACATCTAAAGCTTATAGAGTATATAATCTGAGAACCAAAGCTACTGAAGAATTTGTGCATGTAGTGTTCAATGAGATACAGGGAAACTTCCAAAAAGAAGTTGATGAAGAGATTGAAGAAATGATGAGAGAACTAAAGATCTCAACACAAGAAGCTTAGGAAAGATCCTCACCTGACCAAAAGCTAGTGAGATCATCTCAATTTGAGCAAAGAGGAAATATTCAACCTGAAGGACTGTCTCACAGAAGCAGCCACCTTGAGACATCTCATAACCTCCAAGAAGAAAACAAGCCAGATGATGAAACTGAAACTCAAGAAACAAGGCAAGAAAATATTGAGATCCAAAATGAGCATGCATCTCAACTGCCTAGAAGCTGGAGATTAGTGAGATCTCATCCCAGAGAACAAATCATTGGAGAAACCTCAGACAGAATCAGAACTAGGGTCTTCATTCAGAAACAATGAAAACTTAATAGTCTTATTATCTGAGACTGAACGAAAGAACATTGATGAAGCTCTCCATGATGAATCTTGGGTTAAGGATATGGAGGAAGAGTTAAATCATTTTGAGAAAAGCCAAGTCTGGAATTTAGTTCCTCCACCATCTCATCAATCCATAATTGGAACCAGATGGGTCTTCAGAAATAAACTAAATGAGAAAGGGAAGGTCATGAGAAACAAAGCCAGACTGGTGGCACAAGGGTTCAATCAACAAGAAAGAATAGATTATGATGAGACCTTTGCACCTGTGGCAAGACTTGAAGCTATAAGGATCCTGTTAGCATTTGCTGCATTCAAAGACTTCAAATTGTACCAGATGGATGTAAAAAGTGCCTTCCTAAATGGAATCATAGAAGAAGAAGTATATGTGAGACAGCCTCCTGGTTTTGAAGATCCTGACCATCCTGAATATGTGCTCAGACTCTCCAAGGCTCTGTATGGTCTCAAGCAGGCTCCAAGAGCTTGGTATGACAGGTTGAGTTCTTTTTTAATTAAAAATGGTTTCACCAGGGGTAAGATTGACACTACCTTATTTAAAAAGGAAATCAACAAAGATTTATTAATTGTTCAAATTTATGTTGATGATATCATTTTTGGTTCAACTAATAAATCCCTATGCCAAGAATTCTCAAGTCTCATGCAGGGAGAATTTGAGATGAGTATGATGGGTGAGTTGAGATTCTTCTTAGGGCTACAGATTAAGCAACTGACTGATGGGATCTTCATTAGTCAAGAAAAATACACTAGAGACCTGCTCAACAAGTTCAAAATGAGTGAGGCCAGACCAATAAGACTCCTATGCACCCCTCAACTCAGATTGACCAAGATAAAGCTGGAAAAGCTGTCTCAGACAAGCTTTACAGAGGTATGATTGGTTCCCTTATGTATTTAACAGCCAGCAGACCTGATATTCAGTTTGTTGTGGGAATATGTGCAAGGTACCAATCTGATCCTAAAGAATCTCATTTCACTGCTGTTAAAAGAATATTTAGGTATTTAATTGGCACCACTAATCTTGGCTTATTGTATGAGAAAGGAAAAAGTTTTGATCTCATAGGATACAGTGATGCTGATTTTGCTGGTGACAAAATGGATAGAAAGAGCACTAGTGGATCTTGTCAATTCTTAGGAAAATGCCTTATCTCCTGGCCATGCAAAAAGCAAAATACTATTGCCTTATCCACTACAGAAGCTGAGTATGTCTCAGCTGCTACATGTTGTACTCAAATACTATGGATCAAATCTCAATTGCAAGATTATACAGCCAGGTACTCTAAAATTCCTATTTATTGTGGACAACACTAGTGCCATAAAACCTTGCAAAGAATCTTGTTCACCATTATAGGTCTAAGCACATTGATATCAAACATCACTTTATAAGAGATCATGTGCAAAAAGGAAATATTGAATTAATATTTGTAGATACCAAAAGTCAGCTAGCTGACATCTTTACAAAACCCTTGGTAGAAGAAAGATTCATTGAAAATTTAAAATTGTTAAATGTGTGCTGTCTTGATTGAAAATGATGAACTAAGCTCAACTTAGTACTGGGTTATATGCCGAGAGTCTCGTCAGAGATGAGACTTAGGGGTCATCTGTGAAGAGACAAGGTCTCAGATGCATCTTTTATTAGACGCATCTCATGACACGTCTCAACTCACGTCATTAAGGAAGGTAATGAGATGCGTTGAGACGTCATTAAGGAAGGTAATGAGAGAAAATGTGCCGTTGAGAAACGGTCAGTAACTGTCCTTTCATTAAGACTAGTTGTTACAACTATGAAAGAACGTGCTCAACCACCACAATAACTCCCCACGAAGTGCAGTTACTGCTTCTACTCTCTCTCTGCTCTTAGACTATTTAAGTCTCCTCTCACATTCTATTCTCACTTTCTCTTCTCTCTCAATGCGCATCAAAATCACTGCTCTGAAACTTCCTTATTCTGACAAATCTTCATCTTCTTCCTCACCTGATAAAATGTCTCCCTCTGAACAAACTCAATCTCTTAGTGTACATTCAAGCCAAAAAAACTTAAGCCGTTCTCCATCGCCACAGCCTAGCACAGAAACTGAGCCTTCACTATCCACTCAACCTAACCAACCTTCTCCATCTTCTAAATCCACATCCTCCAAGAAGAGCACTCCTCTGCCTCCCAGAATGAAATCCCAAAGGATTGCTTCCCAAGTCACCCAAGTTGCAACCTGCTAAATCCCCTGTTCACATAGACTTAACTCAACCAGAATCCTCTAAGAAAGGTAAAGAAAAGGCTATAGAAGGGAAAAAAGCTTTCTTTCCAATCAGATCTTTTCAACAATGCAGAAGTTGAAGACAAGTTTATAAAGAGATTAGCTGAGAAGAAAATCATTGTGGGAAGGGTTATCTCATCCCAGGAACTGAAAGATGAAGGGTGGGACATGAGTCCTTATTTGGAAAAGCAAGGATGGAAGGACTATCTGACTATGACAGATTCAATATTTCCAAAGATGACGAGGGCATTCTATGCAGCATGCTACAAGGCTAAGGGATTATCTCAAGGACAGCCACACATCATCTCTGACATTAAGGGAGTCCACATAGAACTGACAGGAGAGACTCTTGGTGCTATCATCCAAGCACCTGTGGCTGGAAATAGACTGTACAATGAAGAACACTGGTGGAATGAAGTTGGAATTCCATTAGCCAATGTAGGAACCTCTCTTTCAAAGGTGGTCTCATCACATATGATGCATCATCTCTGAACCTATTTGGTAATTTCTGTTTCATTTGGTTGTTAAGTGCATCATGCCTAGGGCTGGCACTTTTAACAAGGTTTATCATCAAGACTTGATGGTGATGTATCACCTCAAGCATCGGATACCTCTGAATGTCCCATTTCTCATCTTAAGGCATATGGAGCATGCCTTCCACAACTCCAAGATCAATGCATCTCTTCCCTTTGGAATGCTAACTACCAGAATCATGAGGCATTTCAAAGTTGATTTCAGTGGATGTGACAAGTCTGATGAAAGACCAGGCTATGTTGGAAAGACAAACTTGAAATCTCTTGGCTTAGATGGTAAGACTATACCTTTCCTCTACTTTTCCTTTATCTGATCATTCTCCTCCTGTACCTACCATAACACAGGCTTCTTCCTCATCCAAACTGTCTGAAGTCAAGAAGAAAAAGAAGAAGAAGGTCTCAAAGGAAGATGCTGAGGGATCTCAAGAAGGTTCAGAGATCCCTGTTAAGGAAAAGAAAAGGAAAGCTCAGCATTCTGTATCTACAGAGACTAAGAATAGGAGAAAGAAGAAGAAGAAATCCAAGTCTGATCACACTGCTCTAGTTCATACTGAACAAGCACCTAAGAAACTCCATGAGCAAGGAGGAGAAGCAGAAGATGAAGCAAGGAATGAAGAAGAAGGAGCTATGTTTGAACAAGAAATTGAGCACCATTCACCACTGCAGCAAGCATCTCCTCAATTACCTCCTCCATCTCCTCCACCGGAGATAACTCCACAGGAAGTCTCTCTTATCAGTAAGATTGTTGCTGAAACTTTGATGAGCTTAGAAAAGGATACCACAACCTCAAGCTTTGAGACTCACCAAGAGCCGCAACAAGATGAGACTGAGACTGTTGAAGTTACCACCACTCAACAAGCTACTCCAGTAAGTCCACAACCAACTTACTCCATCCCTACTTCATTTCCCACTCCTGGAAAATTCTTTGTTGAGACCATCCCTGCTCAACTCACCACAACCTAAATATGATCAGTCTGCACTCCCACTGACAGACCTGAGCCAGCTAAGGCACCCTCATCTGAACCATCCATTCCTACTCATCTGTCCAATTCAATCAATACTTTTCTGAACCAATTACAAGAGGAACAACAACAACAACACCAGAACCTCCAAGCAAGAATTGAGTAGAATCAGAAGAAGATTCTCAAGAAGCTGAAGCACCACAAGAAGAGGCAAGAGGCCATTCTTTCAGGATTTGACACAGTCCTGCAAGCAATGCATGCATCGAATGAATTTCACAGGAAGATGAACCTTCATCTTTCCAATTTGCCTCCTCTGCCTGAGATTCCTCAAACTGTGCTGCGACCCTCTGGCCCTAGCTCAGGCTCATCCTCTTCCCTTTCATCCTAGCTATGCTAGTGTTTCGTTTGATAATGTCAAAAGGGGGAGAGTAGGTTAGATGTAGGTTAGATATATCTAATGAGAGTCTTAGGTAGGAAAACTTCACAGTTTTTGAAGGATATGATCAGTTTAAAGATGTAATTGGCATCTTTTCACAACTTTTTGTTGAGATGCAGTAGCATCTTTTGCTTTGTAATCCTCTAAACTTATGATTAATGAAAATTGACTCTCAGATATCTGCAGTATATTTTCTGTTTGGTTTGTTTAGAAATCTAATTGACATTTTAGCTCACAATTGATATTAAATCTCAGAACAGAAAATTAAGCTTATCACTCAGGGGGGAGTTCTTTCCCTCAAGTATTTCTGTTTACAAAGAGATTGCTTCAACTCAGGGGGGAGTTAACCTTAGATATACATCAATATTCATTTTTATCTCATCAGATATTTAAACTCATAGTTTGCCATCATCAAAAAAGGGGGAGATTATTGAGACAAACTCACCTCCAAGAAGTTTTTAATATGACAAACTGACTAAGTTTAAATATGCATATGAGATGCATCTTGTGTTATTAATTGTGTGCTCAAGTGTGGCAGAGACTTCTGTATTTAAGTTACTGTAGGAATACATGAAGAACAAAAAGGATCTTTAGACCACTAAGATCAGCTATAACATAAGTAACAGTGGCACAAGAACAGAAGCTATAAAAAAGCTTTACAACAGTTGTGTGCTTCAAAGATCAGACTAGAGCTCAAGCAAGTCAATTTAGCGTGTTTGAATTAGAACAAAAAGTATACAACCAAGCTCATCACTAAGTCTATGAAGAAACACTCCAACAAGAATTCAAATAAAAGCACAGCTTGAGATGCAAGCTTATGTTCAGAAGCTATCATAGTTCAAGCAAAGCATAAGCATGAAGCCATAAACAGATGCAAGCTCAGCTTGAGATGCAAGCCATGAACATATGCAAGTTCAGCTTGAGATGCAAGAATAGCTTGAGACGCTGTCTCATGGACAGATGTGAACAGACGAGATCTCATCAGAGATACAAGTAAAATATAACTGACTCTGGACAGAAGCAAGACTGCATGCTCATTGATAAAAGACATTAAGTTAGGTCAGCATAAAGTCAAACAAGGACACAAGGACACTGACACAATGACTTAGCCTGAAAAGTTGTTGTACACCTACCTGAAAAGCCTGTCTCCTTGCTGTGCACTCCAACAGCTAGAAACGGCCATATAACGGCTAGTTTTCTAACTGAAGATATAAAAGAGACAAGGTCAAACAGTTGGAAGTGAGAGAGATTGCCTGCATCACTGCAAAACCATTAAGCATCTTATCACATCTCAAGTGCACATCTCAGCTGTCTGTGAACAAACTTGTCTCATCTTGAGATCACCTGTCTCTTCCCATCTCTCTTCTGTGCATCACTATTATATTGTATCTTAAATAGAGAGATTACCTAGCTTACCCATCTCCATATCCATACTGTGTATGCTTGTAAGCTAGACTCATCATAAACTTTTACTGTAACCTGTCTCATCTAAGATAGGAGGATTCCTAGTCTTAGAGTGAGGTGTTTGCGTCCTAAAGAGGTTGTAAGAATACTTGTGGCTCAGCTAAGATAGGAGTGCCTAGGCTTAGTGTGAGTGAGACGTCCTAAAGAGGTTGTAAGAATACGTTGTATTGGCGGGTTTGTCAATAGTGAAAATCTCACATGTTGTGAGGACTGGACGTAGCCCAAGGAGTGGGTGAACCAGGATAAGATCTCTGCCCCATGTCCTCTTATCTTGTCTTTACTAAGCTTATCTTGAAAGAACTAAAAACAACTTAGTAACAAAAGCAATAACTGAACCAATATTCAAGATAAGATTTTGAATTAATCTAGGAAATATAAATCATCACTAAAATTGTATTTATTTATATATCCTGTCTTTACAGAGACTCTAAGTCAACGAACTTGAGAGCACATCTCAACATCAATTTTAGTGTGAAATAGCAGGAACAGATTTGAGAAGTCTCTATTCACAACCCCCCTTCTAGAGACCTTCAGCCAACTTCATTCTTCACCTCCCATTCTGGAATAACATGTCTCCAGAATTAGGTACAACCAGTTACCACAGCAATGATGTCAGCATCTACAGTGATTTTCACTCCCTTCACTGTTGTCTCGAACCCTGTATACTTGCCGTCTTTAGACGAGATGTCTTTGGCATTCTTCCAAAAGCCTACCACACTCTGCTCATGCCATGCACAGTCACTGGCAGAGAAGAAGTTAGTCCACCCACACTCTTCAAAAACTTCAGTGAGATCAATCCCACTAGCTTTGAGTTCTTCCAGGTCTACAGTTCTGGAAGGCACAATCTGACCTCCTGCAGATTTCTTGGATGCCATTGCTTGAACTTGAGTTTAGAAGGAGACGAAGAACACAGAGAAGACTCAAGGAGCTTAGGGCACAAGTTAAGCAGCAACTTGCAGTAGAAAGAGAGAGCAGTAGCCTGTAACTATAGCAAAACACGTCCCTTAAATATCCGTTAAACAGGTTAATGATGGCAGTTGCAACCTTGGAGAACGTGCAAGCCTGCTGAGAGCAGTTACTTAGAGAGGAAAACCAAAACGTTTCAGCTTGCCACGTCATCAGATTCTAGTTGCTTCAGACACACATGATGTTCAGACAATGATGCATGTTCAGATGCAACTAGTTCAGATTTATACACAGATGCATCATGTATTCAGATGATATGCATGATCAGATGCAAGCAAGCAATTACATTTCAGATAAAACTAAGATATTCAGATTATCTCTTATGAACTTAAATCTATCTTCAGTCAGGGGCTTTGTGAATATATCTGCCCATTGATGCTCAGTATCAATGAACTTTATATCGAAAACTCCTTTCTGAACATAGTCTCTAATGAAATGATGCTTGATTTCTATATGCTTTGCCCTAGAGTGTTGGATGGGATTCTTAGATAAGTTTATTGCACTAGTATTATCACACATTACAGGTATAGAAGATACATCAATATTAAAATCTTCTAACTGATATTTTACCCATAGCAGTTGTGAACAACAACTGGCTGCAGCATGATATTCAGTTTCTGCTGTAGAAAGAGCAATGGTGCTTTGCCTTTTGCTGGACCAGCTAACAATGTTGTCACCAATGAAATGACAACCTCCACCGGTTGACTTCCTCTCAGTCTATCTCCAGCAAAGTCAGCATCACAAAATCCCACTAACATGCAATCCTTACTTCTCTTATAGCAAAGACCAAGATTTGTAGTACCATTTAAGTATCTGAAGATTCTCTTTACAACCTTGTAGTGAGTAATTCTTGGATCAGATTGAAATCTGGCATAGAGACAAACACTGAACATGATATCAGGTCTGCTTGCTGTCAGATACAATAATGAACCAATCATTCCTCCATACAAAGTTTGATTTACTGGTTCTCCCCCTTCATCTTTGTTCAAAACAACAGAAGGATGCATATGAGTAGTCATGGGCTTGCAATCACTCATGTTGAACTTTTTAAGCACTTCTTTTGTATATTTTTCTTGATGAATCCATATACAATCAGAATGTTGCTTAATCTGAAGTCCTAGGAAGAACTTAAGTTCCCCCATCATGCTCATCTCAAACTCAGATTGCATAAGCTCAGAAAATTCCTTGCTTGCATAATGAAGAATCAGTAGAACCAAATATAATGTCATCTACATATATCTGAACAAGAATGAAATCTTTGTTAGACATTTTTCTGAAAAGAGTTGTATCTACTTTTCCTCTTTGAAAACCATTTTTTATTAAAAAGATGTTTAGTTTGGTCATACCAAGCTCTTGGGGCTTGTTTCAGACCATAAAGAGCCTTTTTCAATTTGAAAACATGTTCAGGAAAAGTAGTATCTTCAAAACCAGGTGGTTGTCTAACATAGACCTCTTCCTCAATAAACCCATTGAGAAAAGCACTCTTGGCATCCATCTGATATAAGGTGATGTCATTATTTACTGCATAAGAGAGTAAAATTCTAATAGCTTCAAGTCTAGCTACAGGAGCAAAAGTTTCAATGAAATCAATACCTTCTTGTTGATTGTAACCCTGAGCAACAAGTCTGGCCTTGTTTTCTGACCACTTTTCCTTCTTCTGAAAACTTGTTTCTGAACACCCATTTGGTTCTTATTATAGTTTTTCCATGGGGTTTAGGTACAAGTTTCCAGACATCACTTCTATCAAATTGACTCACTCTTCTTGCATGCAGAGCCTCTTCAACGCTTTTAGGTTCAACTTCAGAGAGAAGTGCAAGATTATTCAAGCTTCTGAATCTTGATCTTGTTCTTACTCCTTCTCTCTGAATCTTGATCTTGTTCTTACTCCTTCTGAGGTGTCACCCATTTGGTTCCTATTATAGTTTTCCCATGGGGTTAGGTACAAGTTTCCAGACATCACTTCTATCAAATTGATTCAGCTCTTCTTGCATGGCTAGGATCCACCCTTCATCATGCAGAGCCTCTTTAATGCTTTTAGGTTCAACTTCAAAGAGAAGTGCAAGATTATTCAAGCTTCTGAATCTTGATCTTGTTCTTACTCCTTCTGAGGTGTCACCTATAATTTGCTCTCTTGGGTGATGAGTTTTGTATCTTCAATCACGATGGTGAGGGAGTACACTCTCTGTCTGAGACTCAACAATGTTGGTCTGAGAAGGTCTAGCTTTAGATGTAAGTTCAGACTTTTGCTAAGAAGGTCCTTCAGACTTTAGTTCTGGATTCAGCTTCATTCCTGCAAAATCCTCTTCAAGATCTTATAGTTCCCTATCAGTCTCTTTAAAATCATTGAATCTTACATGGATAGATTCTTCTACTGTTAAGGTTCTTGAGTTATACACTCTGTAAGCCTTAGAAGTTTCAGAATATCCAATAAAGAAACCTTTGTCAGACTTAGCATCAAATTTTCCTAAATCATCCTTAGTGTTGAGTATGAAACACTCACATCCAAAAATATGGAAATAGGATATCTTGGGTTTTCTTCCTTTCCACAATTCATATGGAGTCTTTTTTAGAATTGGTCTTACCAAAATTCTATTCTGAATGTAACAAGCTGTGTGAACAGCCTCTGCCCAGAAGGATCTAGGTAAATTGCTTGAAATAAGTATGGTTCTAACTACCCATTTCCTGCAAGCTTTTGTTCTTTCTCTCAACAACCCCATTCTGTTGAGGTGTTCTAGCCACAGAGAAATTGTGTGAGATTCCATTCTCATCACAGAACAGTCTGAAGCTTGAGTTTTTAAACTCTCCACCATGATCACTTCTAATGGCAGATATGCAGATTCCTTTCTTATTCTGCATCTTCTTACAGAACTTTGTGAAATTCTCAAAAGTTTCCTCTTTGTTTCTTAGGAATATAACCCATGTGAATCTTGTATAGTCATCAACAATGACCAATCCATATTTTTTTTGCTAAGACTCTCTGTTCTAGTGGGACCAAACAGGTCTATGTGAAGCAGTTCCAAGGGTCTACTAGTTGAAACAACATTCTTGCTCTTAAAAGAGTTTCTTGTTTGTTTCCCTTTCAGACAGTTTTCACATTAAATGTCAGATTTGAATGAGAGCTTGGGTAAGCCTTTAACTAGATTATGTTTAGTTAGCTTTGGGATCAATCTCAAGCTAGCATGCCCAAGTTTTCTGATGCCAAATCTGTTTTTCATCTTCAATGGAAACAAAAACACTTCACATCCTGACTAGCAAGTTCCTCTAGATTAATTTTGTACACTTTATTGTGTCTCTTAGCAGAAAAGAGGATATGATCTGAAGCATCCTTGACTATACATCCTTCTTTAGCGAAAGACACAACATATCCACTGTCACATAATTGACTTATGCTCAGAAGATTATGTTGTAATCCTTCAACCAGAAGCACATTCTTAATAGGGATAGAGGAGTCATACTTACAGTCCCTGTACCAGTGATCTTCCCTTGCTGGTTTCCACCAAAGGTGACCACTCCACCTGCCTTAGGTCTAAGGCTTTGGAACAAACACCTTTCTCCAGTCATGTGTCACAAGCACCCACTGTCCAGGTACCACTTGTGGTTTTTTTTGTCCTGTTAAACACATCTGCAACAGGAACAATTAAATTCTTAGGTACCCATACCTTCTTGGGTCCTTTTTTGTTAGTTTTGGGTCTTGTTTTCCTTTGTGTCTACACTGAGACTCCACATGTCCAGGTTTGCCACAGTTGGAACACCCATTACCTTTCCTAGGTCCTTTATGAGGCACTTTAAAATTTAAAGATTCAGAAGAAGATGTGTCTGAATGACCTAAGCCACTTCTGTCTAAGGAATGCCTCTGAGAGCCCAATAATCTGTTCAGATTATCAGTTCCTTTGACAAATCTGGCTAGATCCAGAGTTAGTTCTTTAACCTTGTTTTTGAGCTTTTTATTCTCTTTTACAAGATTATCAGAATTACTTGGATCTTGTTAAAGCAACCTTTCTTTGAGAACAAAGTTTTCTTTTGTAAATTTTCATTTTCTAAAGCAGCTTCTGTAAAAGCTCTTGAAAGTTCCTTGAACTCATTGAATAACTCTCTGCTACTTTCATCAAGGTCATCATACTGATCTTGTAAAGTTTGAGGAGTTACCTCAGAGTCTGAACTGTCTGAAGATGGTAGGCTTGCCATCAGACAGAGGTTAGCTTCTTCTGAAGTGTCCTCCTCTTCCTCTGAAGTGGAATCATCCAAGTCTTCCCATGTTTCCATTAATCCTTTCTTTTCTTGAAGAACTTCTTCTTCTGAAAGATTGGACTTCCTCAGCTTGGGGCAATCAGCCTTCAAGTGACCTGGTTATTTTCATTCAAAACAAGTAATTTTGTCAGTGTTAAAGGAGTCTTTACCTGACTTACCTTGTTTGGTACTAGAAGATTGAGATCTTCTGAATCTCCCTTTCCTTTGCAACATCTTCTTGATCTTCTTGCTGAGAAGAGCAAGATCTTCATCTTCTGAACAACCTTCAGATTCAGTATCACCATCTGAAGTGTCCTCTGCTTGCATGGCCTTCATGCTACCATGCCTAGGCTGTCTGGCCTTAGAGTTCAATGCCAGTGATTTCTTCTTGGTGTCATCCTCTCCAAGTTCTAACTCATGGACTATAAGAGAACCCAGTAGTTGCTCCATTCTAAGAGAGTTTAAATCTTTGGCTTCTTGAATGGCAGTAACCCTGGGTCTCCAGTGTAGGAACACAGGGAAACACTAAAAGGGGGGTTGAATAGTGTTTCTGAATATTTTTGAAAGCTTTTCGCAAACAGATGTTAAACACAATTTCAGACAGGCTCTTCAAGGACTGTCTGAAGTTTTCAGACGTCCAAAAATACTGATGTTAAAAGATGTTTTTGTGCCTTTATAGAATATCAGATTGATTACTCTAACCCCTTGATTAGTATAAAAATAATTAACAAGAGATAAGGGTAAGAAAACTTAGCCAATGAAATTTATCCTGGTTCACTCACTACCACTGTGAGCTACGTCCAGTCCCAATGGCAAACAACCACTGGATTTCCACTATATGAATATTCAGATTACAAGCTTGAATGTGAGTACAGAGTCTCTCCAGACACAACGAGTACAGTCTCTCCAGACACACGAGTACAGTCTCTCCAGACACCACGAGTACAGTCTCTCCAGACACAACGAGTACAGTCTCTCCAGACACAACCGAGTACAGTCTCTCCAGACACAAACAAGTATTCTTTTCTGTCAAGCCTCTTCAGGCTCTACCATGGTTTACAAAGAAAGGGGTTTAAGCTTTTAAACTATCAAGTTTGAAGCTCAAACCAATACAATGTACAATAAAACTGAGGTATGCTCAGGATATACAAATGTGTACAAAGAATTCTATCAGAGAGTTTTTACGGAGTAAAAACTTGCAGCGTGATGTTTCTCTTGGCTTTCTTGTATATTGATTTTCTTTCTTTCTCTTCGTCTCATTTTATGGTCTTCATAGAGGGGTATTTATACCCAAACTTTAATCCGTTGAAATACCACCGTTTAGAGATAACATTAAATGCTATTTAATCCGTTGTGAGACATGCTTCTGAGAGCTCTGATATCTCTGACACGATACAAGGTTTCTTTTTGCATTAAGGCTGCTACAATTGTTGTTGCAGAGGCTGCGTTGCAGAGATTCCTCAGTGGTGTATGAAATTCAAAATCACCAGGAAAGGTCTCTGTGATCCTTGCCATAATCGTGTTTGAAAAGGTACGTGCAGCAGAGATTCAGAAAAAGTCTTCACAAGCTTCAGCAGAGAGTGCCACGTCATAAGTGAGACTTCAGACGACACTGATACTTCAGACGGGTTGAGCTACTTCAGACAGCTTCAACTCTTCAGACGAGTTCTGCTTCTTCAGACAGCTTCAACACTTAGTCTTTCTATGTAGGCTCATAGTGACTCTTGCTGAAATCATAGATAAATCATTAAAGCATATATGTATCTATGATAAATATTTTAACTCAAATTTGTTAAGCATTAAAACTTGGGAATTGAGTTGTCTTAAACATCATATTTTCTTTATGATGTTTTTGAGACTCAATATTCTCCCCCTTTTTAATGATGACAAATTTGTTTAAAATACATAAATCTGAAAGGAGTTTAAAGATAAAAGTATAGATAGCTCCCCCTCAGATTGTGATCTCTTAAACTGATTTGATCAAAAATCAATTTCTTATATACTCCCCCTGTGTCCTGTAATTACTTCATTCTTATATACTCCCCCCTGAGTCCTGTAATTTCTTCAGATTCAGATTTTGTTAGATTTTAATACTCCCCCCCTTTTGTCATCAATCAAAAGGGAATAGCAGAGCTAAACAGGAACAGAGCAATAAAATCATATAGAACATATAGCACAATGATAACAATGCACTCATAAAAGGATGAGAAAAACCACTGATTGTATATAGATGGGAATGTTTAAATAAAGAAACAAACAATCAGACACTTATCATAAGCATAAACAAAAGACAATGGCTAAGATGAACAGTCTAATCTTTCTTCTTCAGCAAGGCCTCAGTGAGAAAGGAAATCAAGTCGTCCTTGGCCTTTGTTATTGCAGCTTCCACTGAGGTTTTTCAAGTATTGCAGACCAGATCTGATAAGCTGTTGTTCTTGAAGAATCTGTTCTTGTTGAGCAATCAGATGCTTAGTCTTCTGTTCTTGATCAGCACACTTCTTTTCAAGTTTCTGCACTTTGGACTTCAACTTTAGATTCTCCTCAGCCAAGTCTTGCTCAGATTCATAAAAGATGAGCTGGATGTATGAGCAAACAAATCTAAGCAATCCAAATCATGGCTGTAAGCTGTAGTCAGATGGGCTGAACACAGGGCAGAAGAAGGTGCCAATAGGATTCAGCAGAACCCAATCTTCATTGAAAGAGTCAGCAGGTGGGGGAAAGTGATCTCTCATATAATGATATTTGACAGTGGTTGCCTTTCCAACTCCAACACCAGAATCAGCATCAGGACCAGTTGATCCAGAAGAAGATCCAGCATCTTCTCTGATCTTCCAGTAAGAGGACCACATCCAATCTTGAAGTAGATGATCTAGGCCTCCTCCTAGATTTGTGATGAATTCTGGAAAAGAGTCCCACTCTGATGGACTCATCACTTCAGACACAGGTGAGTTTTTCTTTGAATAGCTTTTAGCTTCCTTGAATTTCTCTTCCAGTAAGGGATACCTAGGAACTATTCTATCAGGTTTCACCAAGATTTTGGTGGTTGTCCTGAATTGAACAGGTTCTGGGGGGCCTGTAGCCTCTCATCCCAACTCCCTTGTGCAGATCCCTCTGAAACAGCTCAGACTCAGTGTTCAGCTGCCTCACAAAGCTCCATTCATCATTAGACAGCCTCAGGGAATCATTTGAGAATGGATTGATGGGAGCCCAAATATGTGCAAGAGGGACACCCTTCCTGATCTTGTCTAATCCACCTGAAGAAGCACTGTATTGATTCCTTACTTCAGCAGCAGTTTTCCTGATTAAGCCAGGATGCAAGGATACAGCGGGTGCTGATCTGAAATACTATAGCTCTTCAGACAGGGTGCTAACTTGGGCAGTGAGCAGGGATCAGCAAGCACTTGCTCTTCTTCAACAGAGAGCTCTTCTTCCAGAGAAGGTGTAGGAGGTGGAGTTGATGAAGGTAGGAGTGGTATTAGAGCAAGGTCATGGATTTGTGGGGAAGGTAATGTGGGGCTCAGAGAGTTGATTATCTGAAGGTTGTGGTGAGGCAGGTTCAGAGGGTTTGGAAGGTTCAGAGGGTTTGGAAGGTTCAGAGGGTTTGGAAGGTTCAGAGGGTTGGTTTTCTGTTTGTAGAGGTGGGTGATGGGTGTGATAGAGGTGAAGATGGTTGGTTTATAGGTGATAGGGTTTTTGGTGAAGGTGATGGTGAAGGTGGTGAGGGTTGATGAGGTGTTTGTTTTCTGGTGAGGAGGGTGGTGAAGGAGTTACATTATCAAATCTTACTTTAATTCTCTTGTAGGGAGACTTGGTTACCTCAGATTCTTTTGCCTTTGCTTCTTCCTTCTCCCTTTGTGCTTGTTTTCTTCCCTTCTCCTTTTGAAGTATAGTTGAGCTTTAACAAAGTTTTGATACTTCTCAGCTTCATCTTCTGCTGTCAGCTGAGAGGCATACTTCTAGTCACCCGAGGTTCAGGTGCAGCTGAAGTAGCTTGCCTTTGGTTCTCCTTCTCTGAGGTGCACTTGACCTCTTCCTTTTCTTTGCTCCCTCAACTATGGTTGTTTGCCTATCATCTTCAGCATAGGCCAATTGTGAAGCAATAGCAATAGCTCTGTCTGTCTTTTCTTGTTCTGCTTTCTTCTCCAGCTCCTCCTGCTTCCAAAGCAGTTGCCAAAGCTGCCACCTGAATGAGTTCAGGATCAGATGGACACGCAGCCACGGGCTCAGCTATGACTACATCAGTTTCCTCTGCCTCTTGAGTCTGTCCTTCCATCTCAGAAGAAGGCTGTGGGGTCTGTACAGGTTCAGACATCTGACCCACAATTTCAGATGGCCTTTGTGATGCCTTCTGAACAGGTTCAGACACCTGCATAGATGCAGATGCTACCTTAGCAGCACTCCTTACAGGTAGCTTCTTCAATTTTGCCTGAGGAGAGGGTTGTGATGGCTTGAACTCATGTTTTCTTATGTCTCCTCTGAGTTTGTTCTCAAGAACCTCCATTGTTGTCTGCCTTCTTGCAGCTTTCTCAAGAAGAAGGCTCTCCTTCAAGGACGGAGAGGGAGGTCTTGGAGTCAGCTTTACTCTCATGCTCTTGAGGTTTGATTCACCAAACATAGGTTGTGAAAGGCGATCAAAAAGCCTTTCAATGGAACTTTGAAATGCAGCAAGATTTTGGTGATGATGGTATTGTGAGGGAAGCTCCCAGCAGAGTCTCTAAGACGCTTCTGCATGTGGTACATTATGATGTTGGGGAGGTTCACCTTCTTCTTCTACAGTAGGTGAATCAGATAAAATCTTTCCAACTCAGAAACATGGTTTCTGCTTCCATTTTTATGGATTATAGAGCATCCTAAGATGGCATGCAAACCCTAGCCTTGTCTGACATATGCTTTGCATCCAAGCTTACTGTTCAGAGGTGCCATACAGAAACTCAGTGAACTGCTTCTGTCCTCCATTTCTTGCTTCCCAGCCAGGAGTGAATACAGCTCCTTCAGTTCTGACTTCACAGATGTGAGCAATGATATCTTCATCAACGAAGACAGGAATACCACGTACTGTGGCCTTGATGCCGGTGTAGATACCCTGAGGATTGGGTATTCCTCTGGCAGTAGCCCAGAAATCCAGCACACTTTGCTCATGCCACTGTGTCAAGTTGTGATTGAAATACTGGGTCCACCCAGCTGCATCGAACTCAGGAAACAAGTCCATTCCTAGAGATTGAAGATCCTCCAGGGCTACGCCCTTAGTTTTCACGATATTGCTTCCGGCAGATTTCTTAGGGGCCATTTGAGAGTTTTTCTGAAGAACTTGAGAGAAAAAGAATTCTTGTAGAAGAAGGATTCTCAAGGGATGACTACTGATTCGTGAAGAGTGAAGTTCTGTGACCCACTAGCTTCCGTATTTAAAGATCCATAAACCAATGATGGCATTTACTGGGTGCGCATACATAGGAGAACGTGCGAAGTGGAAAAGACAAAGTAAATGGAATTAAACCGTCTCATAAAGCCACGTCATTTGTTTACTTCAGACAAGTGACAGATTTCAGACACCCATATAGATTTCAGACAACTCAAAATTTCAGACAAGCTGAAATTTCAGATACAATCAGATCACACACACTTAAAAAGCATGTATGTTCAGATTATTACTAATGAACTTAAATCTATCTTCAGTCAGAGGTTTTGTCAATATATCAGCCCATTGATGCTCTGTATCAATAAACTGAATATCAAAAACACCTTTCTGAACATAGTCTCTAATGAAATGATGTTTATTTCTATATGTTTAGCCCTAGAATGTTGAATGGGATTTTTAGACAGATTAATAGCACTTGTATTATCACAACAAAATAGGTATAGCAAATATAGTAATGTTAAAATCTTCTAACTGATACTTCACCCATAACAGTTGTGAGCAATAACTGGCTGCTGAGATGTATTCTGCTTCAGTTGTTGATAAGGCAATTGTGCTTTGCCTTTTACTTGACCAGCTAATCATATTTTCTCCAAAGAAATGACATCCACCACTAGTGCTTTTTCTTTCAATTCTGTCTCCCAGCAAAATCGGCAATCACAGTAACCTATTAACCTGCAATCCTTACTTTTCTTATAGCACAGACCAAGATTAGTAGTACCTTTAAGATATCTGAAAATTCTTTTTTACAGCGTTGTAGTGAGTGCTCCTTGGATCAGATTGAAATCTAGCACACAGACATACACTGAACATTATCTCAGGTCTGCTTGCTGTTAGATATAGTAATGATCCAATCATTCCTCTATACAAAGTTTGATTCACGGTTCTTCCTTCTCATCTTTATTTAAAGATGCAGAGGGATGCATTGGAGTTGGCATGGGTTTGCAATCATGAAAGTTAAACTTCTTAAGCATTTCCTTTGTATATTTTTCTTGATGAATCCATATACAATCAGAATCTTGCTTAATCTGAAGTCCTAAGAAAAATTTTAGTTCACCCATTAACTCATTTCAAATTCTGATTGCATTAACTCTGAAAACTCCTTGCATAATGAAGAGTTAGTTGAACCAAAGATAATGTCATCAACATATATTTGAACAAGTATAAGATCTTTGTTTGACTGTTTTCTAAAAGAGTTGTATCCACTTTTCCTCTTTCAAAACCATTTGAGATTAGAAAACTGCTCAATCTGTCATACCAAGCTCTTGGGGCTTGTTTCAGACCATAGAGAGCCTTTTTGAGTTTGAAAACTGTTCAGGAAAAGCAATATCTTCAAAACCAGGGGGTTGTCTAACAAAGACTTCTTCTTCAATGAGACCATTGAGGAAGGCAGTTTTAACATCCATTTGGTATAGTTTGATGCCATTATTTACAGCATAGGATAAAAGAATTCTAATTGCTTCTAACCTGGCCACTGGGGCAAAGGTTTCAGTGAAATCAATACCTTCTTGTGGTTGTATCCTTGAGCAACTAATCTTGCCTTGTTTCTGACTACCTTGCCTTCTTCAGACAGCTTGTTTCTGAACACCCATTTGGTTCCAATAATAGTTTCCCATGGGGTTTAGGGAACAAGGGTCCCGACATCACTCCTAGCAAACTGATTCAGCTCTTCTTGCATGGCTAGGATCCACCCTTCATCATGCAGAGCTTCATCAATGTTCCTTGGCTCAATTTCAGATAGGAGAGCAATAGTATTCAGAATCTTGAATTTTGATCTTGTCTAACTCCTTCTGAAGTGCTGCCAATGATTTGCTCTTTAGGATGATGTGATTTGTATTTCCAATCAGGTTTCTGAGGAGGTATCACATCTGTTTGTTCTGTTTGAGACTCAACATTTGTCTGAAGAGGTTTAGTAACAGTAGGTACTTTCAGGACAGCTGCTCATCCTTCGAGCTGTTGTGGTCATTCAGCTCCATTCCTGCAAAATCATCCTCTAGATCTGATAGTTCCCTATCAGTCTCTTGTTATCATTGAATTTCACATGAATAGTTTCTTCAACAGTTAAAGTTCTAGAGTTATACACTCTATAGGCTTTAGATGTTTCAGAATATCCAATGAAAAATCCTTTATCAGACTTTGCATCAAATTTTCCAAGATCATCCTTGGTGTTGAGTATAAAACATTCACATCCAAAGGTGTGGAAATATGATATATTGGGTTTTCTTCCTTTCCACAGTTCATAAGCAGTCTTTTTCAGAATTGGTCTTATCAATATTCTGTTTTGAAGGTAACATGCTGTGCTAACAGCTTCTGCCCAGAAGGTTCTTGGTAAGCTGCATGAGTTGAGCATGGTCCTTGCCATCTCTTGCAAACTTCTGTTCTTTCTCTCAACAACCCCATTCTGTTGAGGTGTTCTAGCCACAGAGAAATTGTGTGAGATCCCATTCTCATCACAGAACATTTGAAAGTTTGCATTCTCAAACTCTCCACCATGATCACTTCTGATAACAGAAATACAGAATCCTTTCTCATTCTGTACCTTCTTGCAGAATACTGTGAAATTCCTAAAAGTCTCATCCTTGCTTCTTAGGAATAACACCCAAGTAAATCTAGAATAGTCATCAACAATGACCAAACCATATTTCTTACCACTAAGACTTTCTGTTCTAATAGGACCAAACAAGTCAATGTGTAAAAGTTCTAGTGGTCTGCTAGTTGAAACAACATCTTACTCTTAAAGGAGTGTCTTGTTTGTTTCCCTTTTAGACAGCTTTCACATAAATGTCAGATTGTATGAAAGCTTGGGCAATCCTTTAACAAGATTGTGTTTTGCTAATTTTGAGATTAATCTCAAGCTGGCATGCCCAAGTCTTTGATGCCAAATCTGTTTTTCATCTTCAACGAAAATAAAACACTTTACATTTTGACTTGCTAGATCCTCTAGATCAATTTTGTACACATTGTCTGTGTCTCTTAGCAGTAAAGAGGATTTGCTCAGAGGAGTCTTTGACTATGCATCCTTCCTTAGTAAAGGATACCACATAACCACTGTCACATAATTGACTTATGCTCAGTAAATTGTGTTGTAGTCCTTCCACAAGGAGTACATTTTTAATAAGGGATGAAGGAGATATACCTACAGTCCCTATTCCAATGATCTTCCCTTGCTGATTTCCACCAAAGGTGACCATTCCACCAGCTCTAGGTCTAAGGTTTTGGAACAAAGACCTTTCTCCTGTCATGTGTCGTGAGCACCCACTGTCCATGGTACCATTTGTGGGGTCTCCTTTGTCCTGTTAAACCACATCTGAAACAGGAATAATTAAGTTTTTAGGTACCCATATATTTTGGGTCCTTTTTGTAGCTTTAGACCTTGTCTTTCTCTTGTGTTTGCACTGAGCCATATTGTGTCCGCTTACCATAGTGAGAACACCCAGTAACCTTTTTTTCAGAAAAATTTAAGACAGTAGGAGGTTCAGACAAGTTATGATCACAAAAGCCTAGTCCAGTTTTGTCAAGGGAATGCCTTTGATTTCCAAGCATTATATTCAGATTTTTAGTTCCTTTGACAATTTGGCCAGATCTTTTGTCAGTTCCACAATCTGCTCCTTGAAGTTTCTCATTTTCTTCAGACACAGCTTGTGAACTGCAGTTTTTAGTCTCAAGAACTTTTTCTTTGAGCATAATGTGTCTATCTCAAGTGTCTCCTATTTGTTACACATTTCTGTGTGGGCTTTGGATAGATTCTTATACTCTTGGAAAAGTTCTTGTGAACTTTCCACCAGATATCATACATCTCTTGTAGAGGTAAGAGGAAATACCTCAGCTTCAGAGCTGTCTGAAGATGGTAGACTAGCCATGAGACACAGATTTTGCCTCTTCTGAAGTGTCTTCTTCTTCTTCTTCTGAGGTTGATTCATCAAGGTCTTCCCATGTTGCCATGAGACCTTTCTTCTTTTTGAAAAACTTTTTCTTCTTGAAGTTGTTTTTCTTAAGTCTTGGGCAATCAGTCTTCACATGTCCTGGTTGCTTGCATTCAAAGCAAATAATTTTATCAGAGTTAGACTCTTACCTGTCTCTACCTGATTTGGATGATGAAGGTTGGTTCTTTCTGAACTTTCCTCTGTTCTGCAACATTCTCTTGATCTTTCTGCTTAAAAGAGCAAGATTGTTTTCATCTTCTGAGCTGTCTTCAGAATCTTCATCTCTGCTTCTAAGTTTCCTCAGCTTGCATAGCCTTCATGCTGCTATGTCTAGACTGTTGGCTTTGGAGTTTAGAGCTAGAGACATCTTTTGTTGTCATCTTCTCCAAGCTCAAGTTCATGGACTTTGAGAGATCCCAACAGTTCTTTCATTCTTAGAGAGTTTAAATCTCTTGCTTCTTGAATGGCAGTGACTTTTGGTCTCCAGGACTTAGGTAGACTTCTTAGAATCTTTCTGTTGTTGTCTCCAGATTCATAGGTTCTTCCTAAGGACCTGAGTCCATTGGTTATGGTCTGAAACCTCCCAAACATTTGGTCAATAGTTTCAGTTTCTTCCATCTTAAACATCTCATACTGATGTATAAGCATGCTGATTTTGGATTGCTTGACAGTTTCAGTCCCTTCATGGGCTGCTGCAAGAGTATCCCAAATCTACTTGGCAGAAGTGCATCCATGGACCTTCTCATATTCTGATTTATTCAAGGAACATATCAGATAGAGTTTGGCTTTAGCATTCATCTGGACTCTGGTCTTCTGCTCCAGGGTCCATTCAGTCTTAGGTATAGGCAAACCATTTTGCATAGGCACATAATCTCCATCAGTGACCACCTCCCAAACATCAATGTTGTTGCTCTCAATGAACAACTTCATACGATCTCTCCAGTAGTGGTAATACACTCCATTGAATGCTGGGGGTCTTGTGATAGAGGCTCCTTCTGTGATGTATTGCCTGTTGCTGTTAGAAGCTTCCATTTGGATCTTTCAGTCCTCAGTCACTTGTTAGGTGCTTCAACCCTGAGTAGAGCTCTGGTACCAACTGTAGGAACACAGGGAAACACTAAAGGGGGGTTGAATAGTGTTTCTGAATATTTTTGAAAGCTTTTCGCAAACAGGTGTTAAACACAATTTCAGACAGGCTCTTCAAGGACTGTCTGAAGTTTTCAGACGTCCAAAAATACTGATGTTAAAAGATGTTTTTGTGCCTTTATAGAATATCATATTGATTACTCTAACCCCTTGATTAGTATAAAAATAATTAACAAGAGATAAGGGTAAGAAAACTTAGCCAATGAATTTATCCTGGTTCACTCACTACCACTGTGAGCTACGTCCAGTCCCAATGGCAAACAACCACTGGATTTCCACTATATGAATATTCAGATTACAAGCTTGAATGTGAGTATAGTCTCTCCAGACACAACGAGTACAGTCTCTCCAGACACCACGAGTACAGTCTCTCCAGACCACACGAGTACAGTCTCTCCAGACACAACGAGTACAGTCTCTCTAGACACAACGAGTACAGTCTCTCCAGACACCATGAGTATAGTCTCTCCAGACACAAACAAGTATTCTTTTCTGTCAAGCCTCTTCAGGATCTACCACAAGTATTCTTTTCTGTCAAGCCTCTTCAGGCTCTACCATGGTTTACAAAGAAAGGGTTTAAGCTTTTAAACTATCAAGTTTGAAGCTCAAACCAATACAATGTACAATAAAACTGAGGTATGCTCAGGATATACAAATGTGTACAAAGAATTCTATCAGAGAGTTTTACGGAGTAAAAACTTGCAGCGTGATGTTTCTCTTGGCTTTCTTGTATATTGATTTTCTTTCTTTCTCTTCGTCTCATTTTATGGTCTTCATAGAGGGGTATTTATACCCAAACTTTAATCCGTTGAAATACCACCGTTTAGAGATAGCATTAAATGCTATTTAATCCGTTGTGAGACATGCTTCTGAGAGCTCTGATATCTCTGACACGATACAAGGTTTCTTTTTGCATTAAGGCTGCTACAATTGTTGTTGCAGAGGCTGCGTTGCAGAGATTTTCCTCAGTGGTGTATGAAATTCAAAATCACCAGGAAAGGTCTCTGTGATCCTTGCCATAATCGTGTTTGAAAAGGTACGTGCCAGCAGAGATTCAGAAAAAGTCTTCACAAGCTTCAGCAGAGAGTGCCACGTCATAAGTGAGACTTCAGACGGCACTGATACTTCAGACGGGTTGAGCTACTTCAGACAGCTTCAACTCTTCAGACGAGTTCTGCTTCTTCAGACAGCTTCAACACTTAGTCTTTCTATGTAGGTTCATAGTGACTCTTGCTGAAATCATAGATAAATCATTAAAGCATATATGTATCTATGATAAATATTTTAACTCAAATTTGTTAAGCATTAAAATTGGGAATTGAGTTGTCTTAAACATCATATTTTCTTTTATGATGTTTTTTGAGACTCAACATCCAGGACTTTGGTAAGCTTATCAGAATCTTTCGATTATTATCTCCAGAATTAAAAGTTCTTCCAAATGACCTGAGTCCATTTGTTTATTGTCTGAAACCTCCAAACATTTGGTCTATGGTTTAAGATTCTTCCATCTTGAACATCTCATATGATGTACAAGCATGCTGATCTTGGACTGCCTCACAGTCTCAGTCCCTTCATGGGCTGCTGCAAGCGTGTCCAGATCTCCTTAGCAGATGAACAACCATGAACCTTCTCATATTCTGACATGTTCAAAGAACATATCAGATAGAGTTTTGGCCTTGGCATGTTAATTGAACTCGAGCCTTCTGCTCCAATTTCCATTCAGCCTTTGGTATGGGCACTCCAGCATGCATGGGTACGTAGTCTCCATCAGTAACCACATCCTAGACATCAATGTTGTTGCCTTTCAATAAACAACTTCATACGATCCCTCCAATAGTGGCAATCTACTCCATTGAATGTTGGGGGTCTCGTGATGGAGGCTCCTTCAGTGATTGTACTGTCTGTTGCTGGTAGAAGTTTCCATTGGATCTTTGTCCCTCCACACCAATTAGGTGCTAACCCCGAGGATAAGCTCTAGTACCAACTGTAGGGAAAACACAGGGAAACACTAGAAGGGGGTTGAATAGTGTTTCAATGGAAACTTTTTATTTTTCAGAAGGACTTTAATAAAACTGCTTCTGAAATACTTCAGATGATACGAGATTGTCTGAAGTGAGTTGCTACCTTCTGAACTAGGTTCAGGACACAGAATAATTTTAGAAAGTAGTTTGTTTGAAGATAAAATTTTCACACTTAAATACTTTTCACAAACCCCTTAGTTAGTTTAAACTGAATTGAAAGAGTTTAAGGGATACGAGTACTCAGCCAAGATTTATCCTGGTTCACTCACTACCACTGTGAGCTACGTCCAGTCCCAAGGCAAACCATCACTGGATTTCCATAATCTTGCAAGATTACAAGTATTCTTTTCTGTCAAGCCTCTTCAGGTTCTACACCAAGTATTGTTTCTTCCACCAAGCCTCTTCAGGCTCTCAGACACTTATCCAAGTGTAGCCCAAGTATTCTTTCAAACAGAAAGCCTCTCCAGGCTTATAACCCAAACTGGTTAAAGGTTTAAACAGAATGTTCAACAATATCTTCAGATGATAGCTTGAACTAAAAAGAAATGTACACACAATGAGATTCACTCAGGATCTGAAATATAACAAATGTACAGGAATTTACAGAGTAAATTTTCGCAGCGTTTTGGCAGAGTATTCTTTCTTTGCTAGCTTCACTTCCTCTTCTTCTTTTCATACTGCATGGAACATATATATAGGCTTCAAGAAGAGATATCCGTTGTCAAATAGCATTAAATGCTCCAGGAGACGTTTGAGACACACTCTGGTCCAACACGTTCTGAGCAGTCTTAGGTGCAGCAGGTCTGCGCACCAATGCTTTTGAGCAAGTACAGCAGCGTTGCAGGACCTTTCCCTTAAAAATGCTAAACATTTGAACGAGGAGAGAAAGCAGCTCTGATTCTTATGCTGAAAGGGGTTAGACCATTGGGATGAACGTTCTTCTTACACAACAACGTCTTCAAAGGTCAAACCTTAATCCAGATACCTTCAGCCTTCAGATGCAAGGAGTGTTTCAGATGAACTTCAAGTCTTCAGATGAGAAGCATTCTTCAGACGAAACTGCTCCTTCAGACGATTCTTTCCGCATAAATATGATCTGAAATATTGCAACAAACTGTGAAAGCGTAGTATCATATAAATGCCCCTTTATTTTATATTTGTTATTCATTAAAACTTAAGAGAGTGAGACTCAAAATATTTTTAATCACATATATAATTTTTGAGACTCAACATAGGCCTATAAACAAATTGGGAAAATGTGTTTTTCGTCCCTATAGTTTCAGTCAACTTTATTCTTCGTCCATGTACCTTAAAACCTGTGCTTTTTGTACCTAAACTTTCTAAACCCCCCAAACCATGGTCCCTGTTGTTAGTGAGATTTGTTAACGTGAAGGGCTCTGACTAACAGAAGTTACATGTCAACCTAAATAGTAAGTCTGAAATAATTGACCCATCTAATTAACCTTTTTTTATTAATTTTCAATTACTAAAATAAACCTCATTAATAAATTAGGGTTTCCACCTCAGCAATTTTACCCTATAAAACCTAATTTAATAATTAGGTTATTTTAATAATTAAAAAATTAATAAAAAGATTAACTAGATGAGTCAGCTATTCGAGGCCCACTATTGAGGCTGACGTGTAACTTTTGTTACTCGGCTCACCAGGTTAACAGATCTCACTAACAGTCATGAACCACAAATTGGGGGGTTTTAGAAAGTTGAGGGACCAAAAATAAGGATTTAAAATACAGGGACGAAGACCAAGTGACCGAAACTATAGGGACGGAAAACATATTTTTCTCAAAAATTTTAAATGAGACCTTTAAATTAATAAATATAACTATTTGAAGTTATTTTTTAAACTTTAGATATAAAATTATTTATTAATAAGTTAATATTTTATAGGTATAATTACTAACTTATAATTAATAAGTCAATAATTCTATTTTTATAAAAAATATTTATATCTATACATAAATTGTTATAGTTTTATTAGAATATATTTTTAAATTAAAGAAAATAAAATATTTATGGAAAAAAGAGAATGTCACATTATATAAGAACCTATATTTTAAAGAAAAAAATGTAATTATCAATTGAATAACATTATTGCCATTGGGACCTAATTATTAATTTTTTTATTTTTAAAATAATATAATCGATAATTAAAAAATTAAGGGCTTGAAGTGATGGCCTTGCCCGCTTTAGGGTGTGGCTTGTAACGTCCTAACTTCGTGGACTTAGAAATAATGTCCGTTGGAGACATATTCCCAAGTTTATGAATTATTTCGTTTCATTATCGATATTGACATATAATCAACCACATGAACTTGCTTAAGTAATCCACCGTTTATATAAGCGGAAATCATCCATATCAACTCAAGATTATAATTTAAATACCACTTAGTGGCTTAAAATACAATGCTACAATTTCACATCAAATTTAACCTACAATTATATACATATACTCAAATCTTCCTAAGGGGTAGCATAAGCAACCCGAGGACGAATCCCCGTTGAGCCTCCAAGTCGTCCGACTTTACTTCCGGTAAAACATCATGCACATCTAAAATGAAATCCACAACGTGTGGTGAGACTACGCCCCAGTGAATGTGATCATGCATACAATGTAGAAGAACCAGGAAAATGGAAATGTAACATAACCATATAGATACATGCTTTGGTATACATCACTAATCTACCAGGTAGCCAGCAATGCACATAGCAATTCCTCCAGTGGAAAACCACCCATGTAGTCATGCACTCAAACTCAAATTGTATTATGAGGTGTCAAACCCACACCAAAGGTGTCTTTTCAATATTACATGTTTTGAGCGCTCAAAATTTGTGGCCAAGGATCATCGGTCTTGGACACCCTCATTAAGTTTTATTATCAATCAAGAATGCAAGTTCCATTTTATTAACCTCATTGAGGATCCTATTTCCCTCTTGGCTTAAAGGTCCATGAGATTCCTCGTTTTTCTTTGGTCCAAGGACCCATGAAATTCCTCTTTGGTCCGAAGACCTATAATTTTCCTCTTGGCCAAAGGCCCATGAAATACATTTTGTACATGATTAGGGTTTGAAAACGTGATACATAATAGATAATGAACATGAATGTACTGAATAGGCAATTTCATGAGAGCATAAACATAATCATAAGAGCTCCATGTGAACCCTAACATTTAACCCTAAAATGAGAGCAATATCAAACAATCATCACCTCATACCATTCGTAACCCTAGGATATCTTCAAGCCAGCTACGATCAAGGAAAATAAGCAAGGGAGGGAGAATGGGGGACATTCAAGAGAGTTCACCACCGAAAATGAAAGTGAGTGGGTGACCACACTCACCTCAAGAGCATAATGGAGATGTGTTGGAAGGGTGAGAGTGATGATCTCAAGCTTCTCTCTAGTTGGAGACTCCAAAAAGGCTCCCTTCTTCTCCCTATTCGTTTTCCCTCTGCCAGGGAAAGGGGGAGATGAGAGAAATGTTTAGAAAAATGGGTCAAATGACCCTAAGTTTTGTTTTTAAAATTGGATCTGCGTCTTCTCACTCAAGTGAGAATTTCTCGCTTGAACGAGCCTATAAAAACTCATCTATTTGTGCGCTCTCGCTTAAGCGAGAAGCGATAATGCTCCAAAGAGAACTCCCCCCTCTAGACGTATTTCGCTTGAGCGAGCCTAATTTCGCTTAAGCGAAAATCGTCCAGAGAACCCCAGATTCTACCAAATTCTCGCTTGAGCGAGATAACCAAAAGTGAAACTTCCCCTATTATTTGATATTTTCGCTCAAGCGAGGAGCTTCATACTTGAGCAAAAATGTTCAAGAATGGGAATTCCAAATTCTCATTCCCAATAATCCTTACCAACTTTTATCCCATTTTTCCTAGTTCTTTTATGATACCCTTATTATACCCCTAATTTCAATTATGATAATGACTTTCTCAAGTTCCAAACCTTTATTCACCCAATTTCCTTAATCAAAACCTCTCCCTCTTATTTCCTTCATATCTATAGTTTATATTCCCGCATCTTAACTTGGTTTCTCTTAAGTCTCTTCGAAATAGGTATTGGAGTTTAACACTTGATTCATCCCTTAAATCATCCCTAACACTCTAAACCCTCAATAAATTCTCGATCTTCCCTCTTAATTTACCCTTAAACTCCAAAACTCTCATTCTACTTTTAACTTCCCTCTCTTGGTAGAATCCACAACCTAAGTTTTTCACTATATTTCTAGGTTCTAATTTTTGGGATGTTACATGGTCGACATTGAAAAGAGTAATAATAACTGATGCTATCTTATTTTGTGGGCTACTAAAAATTTTCTTTATAAAATATTAAATGTATATAAAAGAGGGGTAGAGTATGTGACGCATATAAGTTTTTTTTTTTTAAAATTGTTGAGTTGGAAAAAAATTGTTGAGATGCTTAAAATGGTAAAGATGTTATCACATTTCAGGGAAGTAAGGGTGTTCAAGATCTGGTTTATCCCTTTGACCCGTCCTACTCGGGTTGGACCAGTTCTTGTCCATATATAATACAACCAAATCGGGTCTCATTTGTTGACCCCGATATTGGGTTGAGGACGGGTACGGGTTAACCGACTCGTCCATTATATATAATATAATAATATTTATTACTTATAATTTTCTATTATGTAAAGCCTTAACCTTATTTTTTCCTTTTAGATAGGGTTTTTGAGTCTAAGATTCCTCTATCTACCTTTAAAAATACATTATATATGTAAAGTTATCTAGTGATATATGTTATTCTTGTTTTAGTAATGTCCAAAACTTTAAAAAATGAAAAAAAAATATTGCATATATTAAGAGGAATTATATTGTATGCAATATATTTAGTAATTATATGAGTTATTTTCTTTTGAACATTGTTTTATGATCATTTCATGATTATATTTAACTTATATATCGGGTCAACTCGGTTCTGTATTACTTAGACTCGATCTTATTTAGACTCATACATCAACATCATCGAGTCTATTCAAGTATATCGACGAATTTGAGTCCATAGAATTAGTCTGGTAAAATATTAGGGCCGGGTTGGGGACAAGTAAAACTCGTCCCAACCGTCCTATGAACAACCCTACGGGGAAGTATGAAAAATTATAAAATACAAATACATTACACTAAAATATTTAAGCAAAGATATATTTTTTAGGGTTAAAGCAAAGATATATTTTTTAGGGTTAAATATGTTTTTGGTCCCTAAACTTTCACCCAAATTTTGGTTTTGGCCCATAATTTTTTTTTCGTTGGTTTTTGGTCCCTAACGTTTTTCACAATCATTGAAAGTAGTCACTGCCGTCAACTTCGTTTAAATATAAGGGTGACAGCAGGGACTAATTTCAAATGATGTGAAAACTTCGGGACCAAAACCAAATTCGGGTGAAAGTTTAGGACCAAACCGAATCTAGGTTTGGTCCCTAATCTTTATTTTTCGTTGTTTTTTGGTCCCTGACATTTTCAAAATTATTGAAATTAGTCTCTGCCGTTTAACTCTGTTAAATATAAGGGTGACAACATGGACTTAATTTTAATTATTTGAAAACGTTAGGGACCAAAACCAACGGAAAAAAAAGATTATGAACCAAAACCAAATTCGGGTGAAAGTGTTAGGGACCGAAAACATATTTAACCCTATTTTTTATATAATCAAAATTAAATTTGTTGAAAAATTAATAACTTTAAAACTAAAACACAAGAAAACAGAATAATTTTGGATAATTATTCATTTTTAAATTTTCATAGTATATTATGTTTTATTATTAAAATTTAATTTACATTATTAATTAGATGTAACAATTCTTATGAGTTGCTTAAATAGAATATGTAATGAATATTTAAAGTTCGAGCATTAATTTTTATTTTTGTTTACTTCATAAACTAAGTAGGAGAGAAGAGAAGAAAATGATCTTTCGATAATAGATAATAGAGCTTCTGGTTCTGTGTCTTCTCTTCAAGCCCTTTAGTCGTCGGAGGCGATGGAAGACGACGGAAAATTTCCGAACTCCATCAATCTTTCACGTAAGGTTGTTGCCGTCGCGGCGGGGGAGGCACACACTCTCGTTCTAACTGGTAAGGCTATTCAAGAGACGTCAAATACTACGAATGTGAAAAAAAAAAAGAAATCTACAATTCGTGGAAATTAAAATCCTATGCTGTGATTGGAAATTTTCTGTCTTTGATGTGATTGGTTGAGGGTTGAAAGCAGTGGAATTTTGTGGTGTTTCTGATTGTAGGGGATGGCAGTGTGTACTCTTGGGGTAGAGGAATGTTTGGGCGGCTTGGACTTGGATCAGAAAAGGATGAGGTTATCCCAGTACAAGTCAAGTTTGGAAACCCCAATGAAACAGGAGATACGGTCAAGATTGTAGGAATTGCTGCTGGTGCTTATCATAGTCTTGCTCTAGCAGGTTGTGTAACACTTCACAATTTCAACTTGCCTTTTTTCTTAACTTCTAGAGTTTTGATTTTTAGCATTTGTACATATGTGAGATAAGTGAAAATGGAAACAATTACTGCCTTTGGATGAGCTAATTTAAGGCTAAAAGCGTATGTCTCATTGAATTTTTTACTGGCTCATTTCCATTGTCCCTCCCACTTGTGTGCCAAGTAGCCCTTGGTTTCTTTTGTATAGTCAAGATTAGTTTGGGGATGTTTTTTAAAACAAAGGCTAAACAAGTAGCCCTCGTTTCTCTTTTGCTTAATTCTTAAGTCTCTTGGGAAAAAAATGAATAAAAACTTCATTAAAATGTAGCAGCTTGCTTGCTTAGCTTATGTTTAATCAAATCAAAAGGGTTATAGTTGAACTTCCATTTTCATTAAATACACACAATGCTCCATAACATTTGTAGAACTGCGTGATCTCGTGCTGGTATAATCTCATTTCCATTGTTATTCTTATTGCTGAAATGATAGTCAGATGTCAATTTGTAAATTGTTGTGTGTTGATGAGGAATACTACAAACACATTATTATTGAGTGAAAATCCATGATCCAGAGTGGGATTTCACCCAATAATAAATAGTCTGTTGCTGGCATTGCTCATTTGCTAAAATATATTAGCATAAAAATCACTTACTGATAGACTCCTGCTATGTTATTGGCTGCATTTTTAAAAATTAAAACTATCCCAGCATGCATGTAAGGTTACTTTTAGAGCAGTAATTGGAAAGGGTCAACTCTGAAAATAAGCCAAAGGAGATAATTTGAAACTATTGGATGAAATTTCTACATTTCCTCATTTTCTGTGCAATTGCAATGAAGTCGATGAAGATGTATGTTCAATTTTTATTTTACTTATTTTTCTTTTTGATCTCAGAGCTAGACTTTGCTAAACACTAGAGAGGGATTTGAATCTCCCTTTCCTTTGATGGGAACTCCAGTGGCCTAACTATTTATTATTAACCATATTATTAACCTTTCATAAAGTTATTATCATGTGTGCATTTAAATTTATGTGCTGCTAGCTTGTTTAACAGATCTGAAACGCCTTGAGTATTAGGCATCCAGCGTAAACTTAGGCTGGTTCATCTAGTTGGAGTTTGAAGGTTATTCCCTCATCTAATTCAGTCTCTTTGCGTGTTCACAGAAGACGGATCTGTTTGGTGTTGGGGTTACAATATCTGTATCCTTAATATGCTTGGAGTCCCTTAGTGGAATTCAGTTACAGCTATTACTTTTTTTTACTTCTAGAAGTTTGTTGACTTCATATTACATACCAGTATCTACGTCCTTGACTACTGTATGGATGGTCAACTTGGTATCAATGAAGAGGACCCGCATGACGAAAATATACTGTCGGAAATTATTCTTCAGTGCCCTGCTTACTTAACAAGTTTATGAAGTTGCACCCTCCTGATTCTTCAACAGCTGTGCCTGAAGCAGAAGGCAGAGCATCACTAAAGGTATATGACATGAATTGCATTAATTTTATTCTAAAAATAAGCCAAGGTGACTGCATCATTAATGTGCTCAACTTTCTCAGATATGTGCTGTCAAAGCAGGAGGAATGATGTCTCTGGCTATTGATAATTGTGGGACCCTGTGGATGTGGGGAAACTGCCCACAAGAAGGCAAAGAATCTGGGTTATCTCTTGTAAGCAGTTTCACTCCAACTCCAGTCCGGGATTTTCATGGTCACACTGTTGTCAAGGTTGCATGTGGAAATGAGCATGTCGTGGCTCTGGTTAGTGCTACAGAATCATACAAGGATGAAGATCTAGTGTGCTACTCTTGGGGTTATAACAGCCATGGCCAATTAGGCTTGGGGGATAGGGAGAGCAGGCTGCATCCAGAAGTTGTGAAAACATCTGATATGGAGTCTCCTTGGACAATTTATGATGTAGCATGCGGTGCCTTTCACACTGCATTGCTCACTCACAAAAGGAAACCAAGTGATACATTAGAAAGCATGTGCTGGACCTTTGGCCGTGGGGATAATGGCCAACTTGGGCATGGAACAACACAAAGCATTTTGTTTCCTACACCTGTTAAAGAATTGCCACAAAATGTAAATCTTATTTCTGTTGACTGTGGCTTGTTTCATACAAGTGTTGTTTCCTCAGCTGGGGATGTGTGGTCATGGGGAATGGAGAAGGGTCTTGGCTTATGCCCTGATGCTAGTCGTGCAGAAACAGATTCTGGTGATGCCCTCTCTCCCCTTCTCATCCCATGCAAGCCTTATGAAACTAAATTTCCAGATCCAGTTAAAGTTGCATGTGGGGCTGCACATACTGTTGTTGTTGCACTGGGGGATATAAGCTGTGGTCTTGGGGTAGGGGAAGGAGTGGAGTTCTTGGAAATGGTAATGAAGTGGATTTTTACACTCCCACCATCGTGCTGTGGTCTCCAATGATGGAGGAAGAGGAATTAAGGAGCTCTACTGAGCAAGATAAGGCGACGGAGAAGGAAACCGATGTAATAACAGAAACAGATGAGAAATTATCCTCAGCACTGAAAGAGCTGGAGATGCTTCAAAAAAAGCTATCTATAATGGAAAAATATGCTAGTATACTTCATGGTTCTATTTTTGGAAAACCATTTGATGAGCAAGATATCCCTGTTTTCATTGCAGAATTCAGGTTCATTGGATATTGCAAAAGAATGGGAGAACATGTTAGAGGCAGCAGATAATAGGAAGCTAATGAGGCTGGAAATGTTTTACCGCGACATGCTTGCTGTGTGAAAGATAAATTAATGAGGAGAAAGATCAAGGATATTATAAAGGAGTGTCTCCAATCTTCAGAGGTGAAAGGGCCTCTTTGAAACACTTTTCTATTTTGTATTATGTTTCATTTATTATAAAAGACATCTTTAGATTAAAAATTGAAAATGAAAACTAAAGACATTTTTATATTGTTTTTGTTTGATTTGTAAAGCTGGTGGATTTCAAAATATGTTGTAAGAAAACAGTCACTCATAGTTTTTTTTTTTTTTTTTTTTTTTAGTTTTTTAAAACAGAAAATCAAACAATAGCTATGCCTTAATATCTATTAAAACAAAATGCATCCCATTCCACAAAGATTTCACATACAAAGCAATAAGCTAGTTGATCATTCCATTTTGTGTAGGTGGTATGTCTATTTGTCACTTAATTCGATCATTTTATTTTCCCTCAAATTCAACTAATACTGCCTTGTCTGTCTAGTAGCATTTCCCATAAACATCATTTCGTTTTCTTTACAAAATACTGCCTTTGCAATTGCAATTTGCAAATGAATGATCCGTGCGTATTCTATGTTAATGTTAAATTTAATGGATTAGTATTAATTGATCACTAAATTATATATATTATATATATCAATTATGAAATTGATTGATTATTAATTAATTATATCATATCTATACGATGGATATGTTATTGGGCTTGTGATGTAATTGGACTCTAATGAGTTGTGCCTATTACATATTGTCCATTAAGAGGTTTCTGGTCTCATCGAGTGAGAACATCTATATCATGGTGGAACTTACTCTCCTAGTGAAGATTTTTTTTCCATCTACGAGACTTGAACTCGAGACCTTACTTGAGGGAAATCAAACATGTATCACCTGAACCAACTTCATTGGTGTTAAGCCTTTCTTTTGACTTTCACTTTACATTTAGGCTATATTTAAAAAAAAAATTGTGGGTTGGGCCTTGGGCCTTGGGCCTTGGGTGCTTTGCACCTCTTTCTTTGTTGTCTTGATGCTTTATGCAATGACAAAAAAAAAACAATTAAAAGGTAGCTGCTATTTAATAAATCAACTACTAACTCATAAGTTGAAAGCTTGAAAGTTTATTGAATTAGAATCACCCGGTAAAACTAGAGTACGGCCGTGTAATCCAATTGTAGAGATATAATATAGTAGGTTAGTATTTTTTTTTTTTTTTGCGTAATTGATACATTTAAAATAACATAAAAAGTTATATATATATATTTTTTATAAAAATTATTTTTTTTGTCTTATAGATAAAAATATTTAGTAAACGATCAAATATTTATTTTATAGTTTAGAATTTTTTATTAATTTCAAATCCTTGTTAATTTTTCAAATATCAAATAAAATAAATAGTGGGTATGTCAATTTTGACTAATTTATAAGTTTGTTTGATTAAAATAAAAAATTTATTAGCTCATAGCTTAGTTGCATGTTACTTTAGCTAACTTATAATTTTTAGTTTGTATTTATTTTTTTTCTTCTACTTTTATCCTCAACATTTTAATATAGTTCCTCTTTTAATTTTTTATTAATTTAAAATTATTAACAATTTTTTAAAGATAAACTATTTTAAAACAATTAAAATAAAGTGTGATAATTAAAATTGTAGTGTAATATAAAAAACCCAAAAAATTAAAAAATTTATTTTTTATATTATACTATTTATTTTATTTACTAATAAAATTGTTCCTTAAAAAGATTAATAACATTTTAAAATTAATAAAAATTTAAAGCTATAATTACGTAAAATATATTGGTTTAAGTACGCTTTTTGTCCTTTTAAATTTTAATTTTGATTCTTATTTAAATTTTATTTATTGTTAGTCCTTAAAAAATATTAAAACAATCTACCTTGAATCCCTAGCGGGAACTGAAAAAACACTATTTTTAATTATATATGGACAAAGAGAGAATAAATTTAAATAAGAACCAAAATCAAAATTTGTTAATTTTATAGGATGAAAAAAAATTGAACCAAATATATTTTTACCTACAAAATAAAAATTTATATAAATATGTTATATATTTTGTTCTTTTATAAACAACTATTTTTTAAAAATATTTTAATCCAACAAATTAACTTATAAACATTCAATTTTGTTATTATTCACACAAGTCTTTCTCTCAATATGATTTCAAATTATTAGATATTCCATTTTTACTGTCATTTAAAATGAAAAGTGTGTAAGATTTTTTTTTTTTGTTTTAGGCTTTTAGTTTTTCACTATCATTGTTTGTGTCGTTTTTTTTACTGTCATTGGTTTTGTTTTGATTTCAAATTATTAGATATTCCGTTGTTTTACTATCATTTTTAATGTCATTTTTTAAATGAAAAGTATGTAAGATTTCTTTTTTTTTTTGTTTAGAGCTTTTAGTTTTTTTACTATCATTATTTTAGTGTATTTTTTACTGTCATTGGTTTTTCGCTAGCACTTCCATAGTTTTGGTGTAAACAACATAAATCACAATCTCTAAATCCTAAATAATCCTACTCAAATTGGAAATATTATTGAAATATCCATGTTATGGTGAGACTAGCTCCCCATCAAAATTTCTTTCGCAAAACTCAAATTGAAGACCTTACTTAAAGAATTATTTTTCCTTATTCAAGAAGACCAACTCCAACATCCAGCAAAACACAACCAAGTGGGGAGTATAAATACATTATTGTATGTTAAATTTAAATCTTGAAAATGAGATAGTTGTAGTATAACTCAATTTTATGAAATCACGTCCGTACTCTTTCTCATAACATATATCTTAAATTTGAGGTGAGTTCAAATACATCCGTATAAGTTCAAATAAGTATTACACCACTCAATAATTTTTTAATAGATCGTTGTATTAAGTAATCCACCGTTGAATTGAAAGTTACTATCATATAAATCATACATATAAAATTTTACGTTAATCCAAAATTATTTGATGTCATTGAGATATCTCAAGTTTAATATCATATCTACATTTGAAATATATTAAAAAAACCAATGATTAGATTATCAAGTTATTAGTGTCAAAATTTTACGAAATTTGGCAAAAATAATGATGGTGAATAAAACATAGCGGTTTGGATTACTAAAAAACATTGATTTGTAGTTATCAGCTATATAATACATAATGTAACTTACACCGATATAAGTTGATCCTTCCTCCCTAAATTTTTATATGGAATTAATATTATTTTCTTAATTTTTAACTTAATATTTAAATATTTAAATATTTTTAATTAATAATAAAAATAATTATATATTTTAAAAATATCATTAAACATTTTTAACTAAATAATTTTAAGCATCTATATTTTTATATTCTAATTATTTTTTATTATCATTATAATAATTTTATTTATTGATTAAACTAATTTTAAAATATTTTATTTTAATCGTTTTTACCTTTCACAAAAATAAACGTGCTTGAGCTTGACTTGCTTGTTTTTTAAGCATGCAAATCACATTCCTTATCAACCTCAATCCAATGAAGTACAGAAGAGCAGTTGCTACTGGCCACACTAGATAGATATTAGATAATTAGTACTTTGGTGTCGGCGCTTTCCGTCAAATCAAGCAGCCAAAGGTTTTTCTAGCTGTCCACACATGGCATATCTCATCACTTGCGACCGGAAACTTCATTAGGATACGTCCGAAAACCAAACACGTCTCACTGAAGATATTTAGTATAACATAACAGAGTACTGAATTAGCATACACATAATGTTAAATCCCAACATACAATCAATGCCGGCCATTTCAGACATACTAATATGTATATATAATGGCATAAACCTTTTCAATCAACAAATGGGCTATACAATGCTTACATAGCTGCATTTCATACTAGTAAATAAGGAACAACACAATACAAAGGAATTTAACAAAAGAATAATGAGAACATGGATATCATTTTCATATAATATATAGAGAAAAGAACTCTCAAAGGTAAAAGAAAACAGATTAAGCTAAACACATAATGAACCACCGTGAGATACCTCTAATCTTCCAAAAATTAATGAATCAGAAAGAATATCCAACTACCTTGGCAATAAGCCTGTCATACTCATGCCCAACATTTATGCTGCCTCAATTCGGATTCGGAGAATATGCCGGTAGCACGAAGCCTTTGGCTAACATTCCCAATTTACAACAAGACAGCCGTGCCCTGAAGTAAATCTTGTTCATCTATGCAGATAAATTTCCTGGCTGGGCAATATATATTGTACTAAATACAAGCAGAATCAGACAGTTAAGCAGAATGCATCTCCCACTCCACTTATATCCCAGTTTGCCATTCCATTAACTGCTTCTCAAGGTTGTTAAAGTTTCTTGGGAAGATCATATGTCTTTTTAAGAAACTTAGAAGCTGATTCATCATTTCTATAGCATAAAACACGCAATAATGTGTTTGGTTCAGATGGACTCCACTGTCCAGAAGTTGGAGGTAATGGAAGCCTAGACCTGGCAGATGATTTATATGTCTCCAGTGTTAGGCGTCTAAACTGCTCAATGAGGCTCTCTGTGTCGGTTCTGAAAAGGGGAAGGACAGACCTAGCAGTAGTTTGAAAACTTGTCTATTAATTCAGAAGGCAAGCCATCCCCATTTGCCCAAAACAGCTCCTTAAGAATTTGAAAATCTCTATGATCTGAGAATCCTTCCGGGAAAAAGCACGAGAGGGGGCCTCCAGCAAGCAATACAAGCAAGAATCCATCAAGGAAGCTCTCATTATTTCAGTAATAATACGGGTTCGAATTCTTTCATGAACACTGTCTGAAATATACATTAAGTTCCGCTCAAGTTCCTGAAGAAATGGCTCATCCTGGAAGCCGTTGGATCCCCAATATACAAACCATCCCATAAACCTGACTGAGATCATGGAAGACGATTCTATATGCGGCAGCCTCACAGAGTTGTTGAATTCCTTCAAGACAGGCAGCTGGAGATAGTTCAAACTATTTGCTAATCCATTTGAAAAGTCTTCTACACGAGCAGATTCAGAGTTCGCAAAAGAGTAATTATTCTTTTTTCCAGAACATCAAATTCACCAGGATCCATTGCAAGTATTTATGCGACACAGAGTTGTGGAATCCCAAAAGAGCTATCCCCATTTGTTGCAACCTGAGGGTTTCTCTTCTGAGAATTTGGAGATTTATCTTTTTTCTTCCCAAAGCCTTGAAACTTTGAGCCAATAGTGCATCTGGTCAGTGCAGGCATTGTTGGAACAAATGTATTTCGTGATCCTGAATATTAAAACAAGAACAACAGTTATTAAAGATATCAAGCATCAGGGCTAAACCATAAAGTTACAACCTCATTTACCACAGCCTGATTTTGATTTGATAACATAGTACTGAAGGCATCTGTCAAGGCCATTCATCACTTCAGGGAGCAATGCAGGATGCATCGGTATTGGAAGCTGAAGAATGCATCCAGAGTTTCATTCATAATTCGCAAAACTTCAACAGCAGATGGGGCATATCCTTCCTGATTCGATTGAGGACTCCAAACCTAGGATATTGCAGTAAACTGGTTAGTTGAAAATAAAGGGAATCAGTTGATACATATAACCAGAACACACAGAAATTGATCACACGCATGGCCATTAACATGTTATCACTTATCAACTAAAAGATCTCACAATGTAAAGACAACACACAACCCACAAATGTTTAGATTTGGCATTCAGTTATAGGCTACAAACTCCTGAATCTAATTAATCAAAATATTTGTTCCCAACATTCTTCTAGGTATGCGTAAGTAACAATGAAAATCATCAATTAGCAAAAGAAAAGATGATGAATGCAAACCTCTTGCTGAAGATTTCTATCAACCCATTCTTTCAATCTGTCTAATCTAGTCTTAATCATATTTTCACAAGATTGGCAATTTGCACCTTCAGCCTCATAAGGAGGCATCTCACGGATTATTGCTTTACCACCATCATCACTGTCCACTGATCTTCAACTGCTATCTGCACAAGGTCTTTCTCCAACTGGTCTGCGGCTCTCAATACCTGACAGCATCAGGTGTCAATTCTGTGATACCTGAAATGAATTGCTTCAATTCGTTTCCATAGCATGCATGAAGGGTGGCCACAGCAGACTGCTGCCAAAGGATGGCCTCTCTTAAGTATTGGACTGAAGACTTGCTTTCATTCACTGCCAGGCACCTACATCCTTTGCAAGAATGGCAAGAACAGGGAGGGCATTTGGTTGATTCTTGATGCTCTCCTGCTTGAGTCTGCTTTCTCCATTATTACACAGCAGCAAAAGAGGAAATTTCAGCACATGCATCAATGAGAAGATAGAGAGAAGCAAATGATGAGATCCAGCATGAAAACTAAAGTCATAATGTAATTAAGATCACAAATATTACCCATAACTAACCTCCAAACTATCCATTACTATTGCACACTAAACCAACTAAATCGAGGACCTGATGGCTGTAACTGATAAGCTGTTTTGGACCAAGTAAAATACCTACCCACTCAGGAAAAAGAAAAGAAAAAAAAGAGGGAGACATCATATAGATATCCAAACTTTAGTGCCTTATAGACTTTATATTTAATCAGTACCATGTTTTGAATATGTAATGTTTAGTTTTCCCACTTTCTCACAATCACCTAAAATTTGAAGTTTGTACACCAACATAATTTCACACTGATTTTATAAGTAAAAATGTGCAGGCACTATATTGTCAAATAAAACCAATATGAAAGTTAAGAATTGATTTAAAAAAAAATCTCATTCTCCTCAGACTCTCACATCAAGCACTTGCCTTCCCAGAAGATGATAAACCTCAAATCTACAGACAGTATGAACTTCCTGGGCAAAAGGGGCGTATAGTGATGACCTATTAAGTTTCAATTCTTTCCCGGGCCACATTGACTTCAGTTTTCTCTCCGGCGATACTCATTAGATATATCTTCAACCAAAAATCTTAGCTGCTGCTACCCTAAAGAGACAATGCCCTAATGGGTTTCAACATTTCCACGATCAAAAGTTTCATGATATGCAAGAGCTTTTCTCAGCCCATCCCAATATTGAAGTCAATGTAGAACCAGAATTTTGGAATACTCTGGATCTTTTTTGTTGTCTTTGCATTTTGCAACTTCCGCGAGCTGGCCATCAGCATTAGACAGCAGCTCCAAATCCATCTGGCCAGTTTGCAACAAATCGATGAAATAAAACCCAAGTAAAACAGAGATTATGAAGTGTCTGGTTCAATCCAAGGATCCCCAGGTCTTCTTGATTTGTTCCATTAGCTCGTCAAATTCCTCAATAATTGATGATTCATCACTGGCATCAAAGCAGGATTGTAGAAGCATTTCATAAAGCCGGAGATTCAGAGGAATCCCATCAGCCCAGTGGCATGAATCATTGAGAGACCCATCATATGACCTATTTGCAAGAGAACATGACAGCAGTACGAAGAACCTGCATAGACTTATTCCTCCCAGTTTCTAATGGTCCTATCCAAGCAGCATGAATAATTTGCCGCAGACGCTGTGCAGCAGAATTGGTTTATCTAGAGGTATGTAAGGATGTAAAATCAGACCAGCCTCCAGAACCTTCAGGTCCTCTTCTGCCATTCTTCATACTCTTGTGGATCAGTAAAATCCGATGCCTGAGTTGCTGCAATAGCTCAGTGGAACAACCAAGACTCAATCCGTCTTCCAACCTGTATAAGTCCACAAGATAGCATAGCCATGGTCAATTAAACATGAATGATTTGTTTCCCTTTTCAATTCCAACATGAATCACCCCTCCCCTCAAAAGATTCTAGTAATAAGCATTTACACATGCATGGAACAATTAAGAAACTTAGCAAGCACCTCATGAATTTACATTTCAACATGTGTTACCATTGGATCGAAGTGATGACACTGCTTAGTTTACAAAATTGGAAGAATCAAGAAGCGGATCAAAGAGACTCATGGTGAAACCGATTTTTCACGATTGAATCCAGCAGGAAAATAAATAAACAAGTAAAAATTGAATGAAAATGGAGCTACTGAAGTCAGATCAAACGCAACTTTCTACATGCATTGCGTCAGCAGCACACAGTCACACACACACCCCACACACAAATTATTCATACGAAAAACGTGAACAAGTGGAAGTGCAATGGCCAAAGATGACGAGTTTGCTGCAAGCAAATCATTGATGTGAAGCGACCTGGCCAGCAGAATCCTGAGCAGCGCTCGCCTCACACGCGAATCCATGGTTTCTGAAACCCTCATCTGATTCCTCATGAGCTCTCCAACCGTCAATGGCCGCTTCGGCTTTCCCTGACCCGAACGGAGCCAGGGCTCTTCTTGGAAACCCGAACCGGGGATTTCAAGCCGACGAAAGCCTCTTGACCTGCTGCGCGGTGGCGTGGAGGTGAGGGATCGCTGGACCTGGGAAGCAGGCGAGTTGTGACTGTGAGTAGGAGTGGTTTGGAGGACGAGTTTGGGAACGAAACTCAGAGGCTTGCCGGAGGAGGTTCGACAAGCGGCGACGAAGATCTCGTAGCGGTTAGGGCGAGTTCGGAATCGGATGAAGGTTAGCGGAGTTTGGCCGAGCGGAGAGGGAAGGTCGTCGGCGACGACGGCGGGTGATTTGGGAGGCATTATACGCGGTGGCGGCGTTGTCTCTCTCTTAGATTGGCCCAATGAGAGTTCCCGGAAGAGCTGAGCCATTGCAGTGAAAGAGAGAAAGAAGAAGCAAAGGGAAAGGGAAAAAGAAGAAGAAAGAAGAATAGCAGAGAGAGTCAAGAGTATGGACTACCATACATACACGGTAAAACTGTTGACATCGGATAGAGACACTGCCTCTTCTTTCTTTCTCTTTTACTTTTCATGCATTTTCTATTTCCACAATTTACAAATATTTCATAGATAAATTTCTTAATAATAATTTACCCTGCTTCTTCCTGTAAAATAATATTAATTAATAATTAATAATTAATAATAACGTTCCTCTCTGACTTTCTAAAGAAATTCAATCTATCTCGTCGCAGAGACGAAAATAATTCAGATACGTAACTGCGTTATCAACGATGAAATTGAAATCTCATAGCAACGAATTGGCTGAGATTATTATTAATTTTAAAATGATAATATAATAATAATTCCCAGTCCCATCCAATTGTTGGTTTAGCGAATGCGAATAGCGATAACCTAAGCCAATAGTCAACAAGTTCGAACAATGTGCTTCTCAATTTACCGTGAGATTGATTTGACGTTAAAAGGGATAAAACTTAATTTTGAATTATTTTAACATTGAAAATGTGAGTTGGTGAGTGTATTACGTTACAATGTTAAGGGTGTGTTTGATTTACAATTGGGTAGAATTGATTCTAGAAATGAATGGTTGAAATAGATGATTCATGTTTTACAAAATATGTTGAACAGAAATGATTTAAAATCAATTTTTTATCCTGTCACAATTTAAAACAAACATGCACTATGCACTGAATCAAACATGTACTTACATGATTTTTTTTTTTTTATGAAAGTGGTTCTTCGATAATACTATTATTTTTGTTATAAGATATTTTTGTAAACCTTTCATTTTTAGTGTGGATGTATTCAAAATAACATTATAAAAAAACTGACTTTAACATTGTAACGCACACAATATATTTAACGGATGGATACATATGAATATGATTCATTATGTTATGATTCATAAATAAATTTATTATATATAACTTTTTAAAACATTAAATTTTATCAATCCAACCATTAAATCTTAGAATATTATCTCAAATTCTCAATGATTTTGTATCCTATTTTGAGTACTTTTGATATTCACAAACATCTAATCTAATAATTAATATTTATTTATATTTTAAAAAATATATTTGTATATATGAAAATAAAATTATTTGATAAAGTGACACATAATTTATAAATATCATTTGAGTTACTTTCGAAGAACACATATACGTCTATTTGACAAAATTAGCTTATAAGCTAGCTGGTAACTGATAAGCTAATTTCTAGTTGATAAACTCCTAGCTTATAAGCTTTGAGCTGATAAGCTAGTTTATTGCTTTATCGAATTAGAAGTGTTTGATAGAACTAGCTGATAAGTTAATCGGTAAATGTAAAATGACATAACTACATAAATTTTATTATATAAATTCTATTTGTGTTTTCAAGACAAAAATATATTATTATGTAATTATCATTTTAGAATTTTAAAAAATAGTTAAATTATTATTAAAATTTTTAGTGATAAATATTTAATTAAAAATTAAAATAAATAATATGATATAAAAAATTTCATAAAAAAATTATAATTTAATTAATTGTATTTTCCAAATTACTTATTATATATATCTAAATTATGAATGTTCATGTTAATTTATTATTTTAATAAATTAAAATTAATTTAGACATGATATATAATTAAAGTGATAATGTTATTTTTTATATCTAAAGGATAGTTGTTAATATATTTATCTTTAATTATTTGTATAATTATATTGTAATTGAAAATAGGTAATAATAGGTAAAAAAATATTAAGGATATAAGGGAAATGTATTAAAATATAAGGGATGGTGATGGAAGAAAATTAAATAAGTTATAAATTACAAGCTAGAAGCTAGAAGTTGCTTGATATGAATTGTTTAACTTAAAATTATTATTTTAATGTTAGTCCCACGAGTTGGGTTGCTTAAACAACTCAACTTGTGGGACCAAACTCTTACCTGGTGCTGGTAGACTATATATTTTTCCCAGTAGAGCTTCTGATAAAGGGGCTATGAGTTCCCGGCCCCATCTATGTAACAAGCTGTAGTTGTGAATTAATGCGTACAAAACTTAAATGATGATTCTATTAAGAACCAAAGGGGTCAAATTTTAATATGCTCGCAAGTAGCAATATTAATAAGTGGTTGGAACCAGTAAAAGTATAAACATTCATTTGAATGCATGGCGATTGGCGGCGAAAATGACGACGCGCTCTAAAAAAATATGAAAGGTCAATTGCAGCTGCATGTTGAATTGTTGATGAGGTCAATTGTGAAATTATGAACTTGTATTAGGATTTTAATAATATTTTTTTCCACATATTTTCATTTCCTAGTATTAATTATCCGCATTTTTTTTTGGAGATATCCTCATTTAAATTTTTTATTATTGAAATTATACTATATTGTAATTTATAAAAAATTATTATTGTAACTGTTCGTACCAAATTTCCTCGCGGCCTTCCCCTGTTGGAGGTGCTGAATATCCTTGCAATTCACGGCTGAGCATGGCGGATCCACGGCGAGGCAGGATGTACCTGCAGGGACTCTGACGCTCAAGTCAGTGAGGATCCTGATCAGAGTATATGAAATATAGAATAAATGCATACCTCAAATGAGTCTCTCATAGTGTATTTATAGGTGAAATATGGCGGGAAATTCTGTTAGTTAGTTGTAACTGCTTTCAGCCAGTGTAATGACACGTTTAAGTGAGATCGATGTACAAACGCTATGAAGATGTCGGTTTAAGTTAGCCGAGGTTCATTTTCCTCCAGAACAGATGCCCCCAAGTCGGGTGCTTTGATATAAAGTATCTGGCTTGAAATAGTCCGGGGCTATTCAACCGGCTTGATACGTACAGCAGTCAATCGGAGTCCCTTAATTGAAGTTGTGAATTTCATTGAAGTCGGTAGCATTGGTCAAGTGCAAATGACATGTGCCATGTATAGCCATTCCAGATAATTCTCGTCTTAGCAAAGACGGTTGATGTCGGCGTAAGCATGGGACCAAACCCAGATAGTTTTCATAACGACTTTATATTCGTCAAGTTCAGGAATGATGTCGGCACCAAATAAGCCAAAAGTGATGCCCCCAAGCTGGTATTAAGACAGTGCATGTTGTTAACCGTTGAAGTCGATTTTGTTTGGGGCGCACATATTGAGGTACCTTTCAAGGAACTGAAACCGAGATGATTACAAGCAATCTGTGATCTCATGGAACTGGATCTAAGATGATAATTGGAGGTGTCACAGAGCTAAGTCCGACATGGATATCTGAGGCCTCGCAAGGCTGTGTCAGAGACGATGAGCATAATCCGAAGTAAATCGGGAAACAAATATGATGATATTCAAGGGATTGGGCCTGGTATAATAATCAAGGGACTGTGTCTGATAATAGTCGAGGGACTACGCTCGAAAAACTCAAGGGACTACGCCCGAGATGCTCAAGGGACTGCGCCCGAAATGCTCAAGGGACTAGGCCCGAGATGGTCGAGGGATTGCGCCCGAAAAACAAGGGACTACGCCCAAGATGCTCGAGGGACTGCGCCCGAGATGCTCAAGGGACAGGCCCGAGATAGTCAAGGGACTGCGCCCGAAATGCTCAAAGGACAAGCCCTGAGATAGTCGAGGGACTGCGCCCGAAATGCTCAAAGGACTAGGCCCGAGATGGTCGAGGGACCAAGCCCGAAAAGCTCAAGGGACTGTGCCCGAGATGGTCGAGGGACTATGCCCGAGATGCTCGAGGGACAAGCCCGAGATCGTCGAGGGACTAAGCTCGAAAAGCTCAAGGGATTGTGCCCGAGAAGGTCGAGGAGTAAATCCGAGATCGTCGAGGGACTAAGCCCAAGGTGTCGAGGGACTAAGCCCGAAATACTCAAGGGACTACGCCCGAGATGGCTCAAGGAATAAATGTGAGATCGTCGAGGGACTAAGTCCGAGGTGTCGAGGGACTACGCTTGAAATGCTCAAGGGACTGTGCCCGAGATGGTCGAGGGATTACGCCCAAAATGTTCAAGGGACAAGCCCGAGATCGTCGAGGGACTAAGCCCGAAAAGCTCAAGGGACTGTGCCCGAGATGGTAGGGAGTAAATCCGAGATCGTCGAGGGACTAAGCCCGAGGTGTCGAGGGACTACGCCGTAATGAAGGGAATCAAGCATGTGGTCAGGGTGCAGTGGAAATAAATGGATTATCTCCCTTGTTATAATCGTTTTGCGAAAACACGAATCAAGGCATAAAAGGTATTGAAACGAAAGGTCGTACCTTATTAGGATTATAAACGAGGCAAAAGTAGCCACGTCTCTATTGGTATCCACGCCAACAGCCGTACTAGGAAACCCTCCTCAACTCTGCTAGTAGCCTTAGAGAGTAAAAAACGATTGCTCATGTGTCTGGGGTAGTGCATCTCATGCTCTATTTATAGAGTGGTGGCTAGGGTTTACCCCTCACTCACTTAACCCTCACACTTATGGGCCTGACCCATTATGCAATAATTCTAATTAAATTAAATTAGAATTATTGTCCTTTTCCTAGTGGCTTGTTGTATGCGTGTGTGACCCAATAGCTTTTAATATTTGGTTATGATATTAAAATAAAGCTCTTTTATATTTAATATCATAAATAGTGAGCGGCATCTAGCAATACATCACTATCCAAATATTGAGAATATCAACAACTTTGACGAATCCTATTTTATGATAATAATTTATATGATCTGTCCCTTTGTCCAAATATCTAATTGAACACAAGGGCATGGATTGTGTCAACCTTGTATAGTTCAATTTATATTTTCTGATCCCCAAGTAGACTGTACAGAAAATAAATATCTCATATTTATCCTCCTAAGCATGGCCATGCATTTTGCAGTCTCACTTATCAAGTGGCCTACAGATATAACTCTTATTACATAGGAGGGACAAATCCCATCTAGGGCACTCATATTCCACCACATAATTATTATATGTCCAAAAACCAACTTTATGATTACCCTGTTACAGGTAACGTTGATGATAATTAAAACATATAATTCCTTATGTAGGAATCGTAGTTAGTGATTTCAGGTCGAAGGACTTCATATAACATTTATCAATTTAAGAAACGTTCATGACACTTATGTAACAACCCAATGCAACGTTCTTAAGGTGGGTCTGTCCAGTACACCATTACTCTTAATGTGTACATATGTGAGCACATGATATCTCATATCCATGATCTGTGAGATGTGATCATCAATGAACTCACATACTAGTCTAAATGCATCTTCGTCCTAAGATGATACTTGACTAAGGACTATTTAAGAATAGTTCTTCATAAGATCTCACGATCAAGTCATCTACTTGATTTCTTATGAAGTTTAAGCTTACTATTCTAAGGACAATAATTATTATTCTAAAAGAATAAGTTTAACTTTTATAAAATAACATGATACAAGTGATGGATGTTCATAAATATATAAGTCTCTAGTGTATATTCCTAACACGAAATGCTCAAGGGACTGTGCCTGAGATGGTCGAGGGACTACACCCGAAAAATAAGGGACTACGCCCGAGATGCTCGAGGGACTAAGCCCGAGATAGTCGAGGGACTGCGCCCGAAATGCTCAAGGGACTAGGTCCGAGATGGTCGAGGGACTAAGCCCGAAAGCTCAAGGGACTGTGCCCGAGATGGTCGAGGGACTACGCCCGAAATGCTCAAGAGACAAACCTGAGATCGTCGAGGGACTAAGCCCGAAAAGCTCACTCTGCCCAGATGGTCGAGGAATAAATCTGAGATCGTCGAGGGACTAAGCCCGAGGCTGTCGAGGGACTAAGCCCGAAATACTCAAGGGACTACGCCCGAGATGGCTCAAGGAATAAATCGAGATCGTCGAGGGACTAAGCCCGAGGTGTCAAAGGACTAAGCCCGAAATACTCAAGGGACTACGCCCGAGATGGCTCAAGGAATAAATCCGAGATCGTCGAGGGACTAAGCCCGACGGTGTCGAGGGACTACGCCCGAATGCTCAAGGGACAAGCACGAGATCGTCGAGGGACTAAGCTCGAAAAGCTCAAGGGACTATGCCCGAGATAGTCGAGGAATAAATCCAAGATCATCGAGGGACTAAGCCCGAGGTGTCGAGGGACTAAGCTCGAAACGCTCAAGGGACTACACCGAGATGGCTCAAGGAATAAATCTGAGATCATCGAGGGACTAGCCCGAGGTGTCGAGGAAATAATCCCGAAATGCTCAAGGGACAAGCCCGAGATTGTAAAAGCAAAGAATTCCGAGATGCAAGAGACGCAGTCAGATATCCGAGGTGTGAAGACCTCATGTATCCGAGAAGCATGCAAACAAGCAGTATGTAATCCGGGTAAGATGCAATCAGAGCGCAATTGTAACACCCTTCTACCCCATACTCTATATGTTTTAATAAATTGAATTATGGAAAAGGCAACGTCCTACGATGGGTAAAAGGGTCACAAAACTCTTTTTCCCAAAAACCTCATTAGTTCAAAAACAACTTAGTTAAACGAAATAAAACTCAATTATAATCCAACACTCATACAGCGGAATCTCCAAAGAAAATAAAAATACTGAACATCCTACTTGTCGTGTAAGACATCCAAAATAGTTACACCAAAAGCCTTCCTAACTAGAAACATAATAAAAGACCCCCAAAATTATACCCTGATGTCACAGCTATCAGAGCACATTCCCTTTTAATCAAATTCGACACCAATCGTGTCCTCATCAACACCTGTAAAAATAATATCCACAGTATACAGTGAGGAAAAGAATACTACTCATACATACACATAGGAGGCTACCCTATCTTCACCCACATATAAACAACATCAACAGTCATCATACCTCATACCAAAACATCCAATAATCCATCAAATAAGCAACATTCATAAATCAGCATAAAGCTATTCATCTATCTCAACAGATAATCTCATACCATCATTCACCAAAGGAGTCACATGCTCACATAATACTCATTCATAATTAATACTCACAACATCATTTAATAACACAATATCATCATCAGATATAACACATATACATTCAACATGTATGCATCCAAACTCATAACATCATCATATGACCCAATTCCATCGTTGAGTATTCCAATATATTATATGCACCAAAACTCATCATTATATAACTCAATTCCATCGTTGAGTATTCCAACTATCACATGCACCAATACTCATCTCATCATCTACTCAAAGATCATGACTTGGAACTCCACACAATGGGCGCACCTCGTCAATCACTCTAGTTATTACCAAGATAGTCTACCGGCATCACCACACAAACCGATAGGTTGTACCCCCTCGTTGGGCCCGCACAACGACATTCGACCCTAGGTTGCACCCCCTCTATGGGCCAGTACAATCACTCCTAGGTTGCACCCCTTCTAAGGGCTCGTGCATCGAACGCCCCCATCTTGATCTCCTGAGTTGTACCCCCTCTATGGGCACGCACAACCCAGTTCACCTCTCGAATTGTACCCCCTCTATGGGCCCGCACAATTCAGGTCTCATCACACATGCTCAAGGTATCTCTCTTAAGTTGTACCCCCTCTATGGGCCCGCACAACTCAAGTAACATCATCATTTATTATATCGCATGTTCACCAACCACATGCATTCCAAATAACATCAATTACATAGCATGTTCACCAACCACATGCATTCCAAATAACATCAATTACATAGCATGTTCACCAACCGCATGCATTCCAAATAACCTCATTTACATAGCATATTAACCAACCGTATGCATTCCAAATAACATCATTTACATAGCATATTAACCAACCGTATGCATTCCAAATAACATCAATTACATAGCATATTAACCAACCATATGCATTCCAAATAACATCAATTACATAGCATATTAACCAACCATATGCATTCCAAATAATCATCAAGCATATCAAGCATCACTAATCACTTAGGCTCTCAAATTCCACTTTGGTAATCGATTACCAACCTCCAGTAATCGATTACCTGCAAACAAGGTCTCTGGTAATCGATTACAACACCCCTATAATCGATACCTGCAAATAAACTCTCTGGTAATCGATTACCACAAACCTGTAATCGATTACCAGCAACAAACAACACTCCTAGGTTGCCCAGAACACCCTGGTAATCGATTACCACACCTGGTAATCGATTACCCGCGACACAGATCGCAGATTTCACAATTCTAACATCTCTAAACCCTTTCCAATCAATCTCTAATCAATCCCTTTCGATTAAACATCATTCATAATCATTAATATCATCCGAAACTCAACAAAACAACAATCTTTTACAGATTATACAACCAATTCATCAAACCCCTGATCCTCAAATCCCTAAACATCCCCTTTTCATCATTCTCAATATCATATTTAATCTCATCCAATAAATCATTAATATACATCCAATCAATCATAAATCAACAGTTTATATCATTCATTCACAATTATACATACATCAATACAATTATACTCTTAGGCTACTACCCAAGCACCCCTACATGCATATACAAGCAGCACCCTCTCCCCCATCGTACCTTAAATGAAACTTGATTACAACAAGGAAGTCTTTCTTCGATTCTTGAAGCTTACTCCACAGCCACTCTCCCTTGAGACACAGTTTCTCCCCTCCTTAGCGTTTCGGTTTCTGAAGATCATACGAATAAGGATTAGGGTGATCTGTTAACCCCTCCTTACTAGAATGTCTAATTGGGCTTGGGCCCACTCTCCACCCTTATCCTCTTTTAAATTAAAATTATCTTTACGAAATAAAACTAATAATAATAGCAGTTCTATTATTTATTTCCTATTTAATTATTTTTTTCCTTATTTATTTGATTTAATTAATATTTATCCTAGTAAAATTCAAGATGTTACAACTTTCCCCTCCTAGAAAGAAAATTCGTCCTCGAATTTTACCTGAAGCGAATAACTCTGGATAGGACTCTTTCATCTTCTCCTCAAGTTCCCAAGTAGCACACTCGGGTGTAGGTCCTCCCCAGATCACCTTAACTAAAGGAATCTCTTTACCTCGAAGTTGTTTCACCCTCCGATCCTCAACTCTCACCGGCATGGTTTCCACTGTCAGGTTTTCCTTAACTTCAAGATGATCCGACTCAATCACATGCGAAGGATCGTGTACGTATTTCCGGAGTTGAGAAACGTGGAAAACGTTATGAAGATTGGACAAATATGGAGGTTTATAAAGCGATTTGGTAGGCAACATTGCCGACTCTTTTAAGAATTTGGTAAGGACCAATGAATCGAGGTGTAAGCTTTTTAGACTTCAATGCCCTACCAACCCCAGTCCACAGAGTGACTTTCAGGAATACATGGTCCCCTTCTTTGAACTCTAACTCCTTCCTTCTCCTATCAGCATAACTCTTCTGCCTACTCTGGGCTTGTCCTCATCCTCTCCTGGATTATCCTAACCTTATCGGTGGTCTGCTGCACTATCTCAGGTCCTAATGCAAGACTCTCACCCGGTTCACACCAACATAAAGGGGTTCTACACCTTCTACCATATAATGCCTCATAAGGCGCCATACCTATGCTAGAGGGAAAGCTATTGTTATAGGTAAACTCTATCAAAGGTAAAAAGCTATCCTAACTACCCCCCCTTGGTCTAACATGCAAGCCCTAAGCAAATCCTCTAAGGATTGAATGGTTCTCTCGGTCTGACCATCAGTCTGAGGGTGATAAGCTGAACTAAGTCTAAGTTGGGTCCCCAAAGCCCTGCAGCAAACTCTCCCAAAATCTAGAGGTGAACCTGGGATCTCTATCTGAAACTATGTTAGATGGTATGCCATGCAACCTCACAATCTCACTGATGTACAGCTGAGCTAATATCTCTAAGGGGTACCTAATGTTAATGGGAAGGAAATGCGCACTCTTAGTTAACCTATCCACAATAACCCAGATTGAGTCATGTCCCTTCACGGTCTTAGGCAAGGCAACTATAAAATCCATGGATATACTATCCCACTTCCACTCAGGTATACTTAAGGGTTGAAGCAATCCTGAAGGCTTTTGATGTTCTACCTTAGACTTTTGGCATACTAAACAAGCACTCACATACTCTTCTATGTCTCTCTTCATCCTAGGCCACCAAAATACTTTCTTCAAATCCTGATACATCTTAGTTGATCCTGGGTGGAAACTAAGCTTACTTCTATTACCTTCCTCTAGCACTAAACGCTTAATGGTAGGTTCACTAGGCACACACACCCGGTCTCCAAATCTTACTACCCCATCAGAACCTATCACAAAATCTCCACCATTACCTCCTTCTATAGCCTCTCGCCTACTAACCAAAAATGGATCCTCTAACTGGGCTTTACTAATATCCTTCAACAAGTCATTACTTACCCGGGTCATTCCTAGCTTCACGCTCTCAAAGGTCATCTCACAAGCTAAACTCAGATCCCTAAACTGGGTTAAAAGATCCATCTCCTTAATCATTAGGGAACTAACATGGATAGACTTCCTACTCAAGGCATCAACCACCACATTGGCCTTACCGGGATGGTAACTAACTCAAAATCATAATCCTTAAGGAACTCTAACCACCTCCTCTATCTCATATTCAGCTCTTTCTGGTCAAACGAATATCTAAGGCTCTTATGGTCACTAAAAACCTCAAACCGGGAACCATACAGATAATGTCTCCAAATTTTCAACACAAACACTACGGCTGCTAACTCTAGGTCATGGGCAGGATAGTTTCTCTCATGGGTTTTCAATTGCCTAGAAGCATAGGCTACTACTTTACTCTCTTGCATCAACACCCCCACCTAAACCCATCTTAGAGGCATCACAGTATACTACAAAAGATTTGCTAAGGTCGGGCAACACTAACACTGGTGCACTAGTCAACTTCTTCTTAAGGGTTTGGAAACTAGTCTCACACTTACTATTCCACACCAAAGGCAACTCCCTTCCTAGTCAACTCGGTCAAAGGCAAAGCTAACTTGGAAAACCCTTCTATGAATCTTCTATAGTACCCAGCCAAACAAAGGAAACTTCTAATCTCACTCACAGACTTAGGAGCCTCCCACTTAAGCACGACCTCTACCTTAGAAGGATCTACGCCTACACCTCCCTTAGAAATTACATGACCTAAGAAACTTACTTGTTCTAACCAGAACTCACACTTGGACATCTTAGCATACAGCTGTTTATCCTTAAGAACCTGAAGTACTACCTTTAGATGTTCCTCATGCTCCTCCTTAGTTTTAGAATAAATTAGTATATCATCGATGAAGACAACTACAAATTTATCCAAATAAGGGTGAAAAATCCTGTTCATGTAATCCATAAAAATTGCAGGAGCATTCGTCACACCGAGAGGCATTACCAGATATTCATAATGTCCATACCTAATCCTAAATACAGTCTTATGTATATCCTCTTCCTTAACCCTGATCTGATGATAGTCTGATCTAAGATCTATCTTGCTAAACACACATGCCCCCACTAGCTGATCCATCAAGTCATCTATACTAGGCAAAGGATATCTATTCTTAATGGTTACCTTATTAAGTTGGCGGTAATTTGTACATAACCTCATGCTACCATCCTTCTTCTTAACAAACAAGACAGGCGCTCCCCAGGGTGACACACTAGGCCTTATAAACTTCTTCTCTAACAAGTCTTCTAATTGCTTCTTAAGTTCTGCTAGCTCTATGGGTGACATCCTATAAGGTGTAGCTGAAATCGGTCCTGTACCCGGCATTACGTCTATAGCAAACTCTATCTCTCTCTCTTGGGCGGTAAACTAGACACATTATCAGCAAATACCTCAGGGTACTCACACACTACCGGTATCTCACTCACCACAGCGCTACTATCATATTTCAAAGAAGCTAAAAGCATATAAACCTGGGCATCTTCCCTTAGAGACGCCTTTACCTGATTGGCAGTCATAAAATCCTTATTCTTACACTCGACAGGGTGACCAAATACAACATGTTTATCAGCATAGTTTAGAAGGACATGGTTGGACGATAACCAGTCCATACCAAGAATGACATCTAGTTGACTTAGAGGCAAACAAATCAAATCAACTAGGAAGTTCCATCATTAACAAAAATAGAACAGTTTAAGCACACCTTAGATGTAGAGACTGACTCACTAGCTTGCGTTTCCACACTCAATACAAAAGGCAAAGAGGAAACAGGCAATTTAAGCTTAGACACACAAACATGTGATATGAAAGAATGGGTCGCACCAGAATCAAATAAAATCACTAAAGGATTACCCGCAATGAAACCCGTACCTTGGATTAAGTCCTCGGATTGAGCAGCTTCAGTACCACTCAAGGCAAAGACTCTCCCAGTAGCCTTAGGTTTACTGGCGCTTCCATTGGCATCTCCATTTGCCGCTAATGCCCATTGTGTCCTTTGAGGACAATCACGAGCGATATGTCCCTTCTCCTGACAGGTGTAGCAGGTGATTTCTCTGTCTCCGCATCGGTTTGTTCGGTGACCCTCCTTCCGCACTTGTAACAGGTAATAGGAGTGGTAAAACCAACACCCCCACCCTTTGTCCCTTGACCAGTGGTTGAAGCATAATTCTTCTTTTGTACTGCGCCTCCACTGCCACTTCCAATCTTGGGATTTCCCGTCGCTCGAGAATATGGTTTGCCCTTGTTAATTGCTTGGAACTGTTCTGACTCCTCAAAGGCCCTCCACTCTTGTAATATGCCGCCTTTGCCCGATTGTCTTCACCATAAATCCTGCACTTGTTCACCAGCTCGTGAAAGCGCGTGATCCCCTGGTAGTTGAATACTTGTTTGATCTCCGGACGAAGGCCGCTGAGAAACTTGACGCACTTGGATTCTTCGTTGGCAGCCCCCTCATATGTCGGGCAAAATCGTACAAGTGCTTCGAACCTTGATGCGTAGTCTGCCACGGTGCCGTCCCCTTGCTTTAAATCCAGGAAGTCTATTTGTTTCTTGTTGCGCACATCGTGTGGGAAGTATTTCTCCAGGAATAACCTCTTGAAGTTATCCCAGCTCAGGGCTGTGCCCTCATCAATCATCCTCTGGCAGGTGCTCTGCCACCAGAAGTCGGCATCCCCAGATAACATGAATGCTGCCAAAGTCACCTTCTGAAGCATAGGGCAGTCCATCGCTCTGAATATCTTCTCGATCTCGTAGATCCAATCGGCAGCTCCATTGGGTCATAACCCCCACAGAACGTAGGTGGATGGTTCCTCTGGAACCGGGAAAGCCAATCTGTCTCGTGATGTTGGTTAAGGTTGTCAACCGCCTGTGCCATGGCCATCAGGGCATCAGCCATCGCTCGATCGTTCCTACTCCCAGCCATTACTCTTTCTTTATCAAAGAAAGGGTAAGCAACATACTAAGTAAAGCAAATAGTAAAGAAATCAATCAACAGTCCAGCCAAATCAAACAATTCACTCACTCAGTCAATCGATCAATCAATCAGGTTAACACCTCAGAAGCATAGTAAACTCATAACTCAAGGCCGATGAACTGACCTGCTCTGATACCAACTAATGTGACACCCTTCTACCCCATACTCTTATATGTTTAATAAATTGAATTATGGAAAAGGCAACGTCCTACGATGGGTAAAAGGGTCACAAAACTCTTTTTCCAAAAACCTCATTAGTTCAAAAACAACTTAGTTAAAACGAAATAAAACTCAATTATAATCCAACACTCATACAGCGGAATCTCCAAAGAAAATAAAAATACTGAACATCCTACTTGTCGTGTAAGACATCCAAATAGTTTACACCAAAAGCCTTCCTAACTAGAAACATAATAAAAGACCCCCAAAATTATACCCTGATGTCACAGCTATCAGAGCACATTCCCTTTAATCAAATTCGACACCAATCGTGTCCTCATCAACACCTGTAAAAATAATATCCACAGTATACAGTGAGGAAAAGAATACTACTCATACATACACATAGGAGGCTACCCTATCTTCACCCACATATAAACAACATCAACAGTCATCATACCTCATACCAAAACATCCAATAATCCATCAAATAAGCAACATTCATAAATCAGCATAAAGCTATTCATCTATCTCAACAGATAATCTCATACCATCATTAACCAAAGGAGTCACATGCTCACATAATACTCATTCATAATTAATACTCACAACATCATTTAATAACACAATATCATCATCAGATATAACACATATACATCCAACATGTATGCATCCAAACTCATTAACATCATCATATGACCCAATTCCATCGTTGAGTATTCCAATATATTATATGCACCAAAACTCATCATTATATAACTCAATTCCATCGTTGAGTATTCCAACTATCACATGCACCAATACTCATCTCATCATCTACCCAAAGATCATGACTTGAAACTCCACACAATGGGTGCACCTCGTCAATCACTCTAGTTATTACCAAGATAAACTACCGGCATCACCACACAAACCGATAGGTTGTACCCCCTCGTTGGGCCCGCACAATGACATTCGACCCTAGGTTGCACCCCCTCTATGGGCCAGTACAATCACTCCTAGGTTGCACCCCCTCTATGGGCCCGTGCATCGAACGCCCCATCTTGATCCCCTGAGTTGTACCCCCTCTATGGGCACGCATAACCCAATTCACCTCTCGAATCGTACCCCCTCTATGGGCCCGCACAATTCAGGTCTCATCACACATGCTCAAGGCATCTCTCTTAAGTTGTACCCCCTCTATGGGCCCGCACAACTCAAGTAACATCATCATTTATTATATCGCATGTTCACCAACCACATGCATTCCAAATAACATCAATTACATAGCATGTTCACCAACCACATGCATTCCAAATAACATTAATTACATAGCATGTTCACCAACCGCATGCATTCCAAATAACACCATTCACATAGCATATTAACCAACCATATGCATTCCAAATAACCTCATTTACATAGCATATTAACCAACCATATGCATTCCAAATAACCTCATTTACATAGCATATTAACCAACCATATGCATTCCAAATAACATCAATTACATAGCATATTAACCAACCGTATGCATTCCAAATAACATCATTTACATAGCATATTAACCAACCGTATGCATTCCAAATAACATCAATTACATAGCATATTAACCAACCATATGCATTCCAAATAACATCAATTACATAGCATATTAACCAACCATATGCATTCCAAATAATCATCAAGCATATCAAGCATCATTAAGCACTTAGGCTCTCAAATTCCACTCTGGTAATCGATTACCAACCTCCAGTAACCGATTACCTGCAAACAAGGTCTCTGGTAATCGATTACAACCACCTTGTAATCGATTACCTGCGACCAAACACTCTGGTAATCGATTACAGCACCCCTGTAATCGATTACCTGCAAATAAACTCTCTGGTAATCGATTACCACAAACATGTAATCGATTACCAGCAACAAACAACACTCCCGGGTTGCCCAGAACACCCTGGTAATCGATTACCACACCTGGTAATCGATTACCTGCGACACAGATCGCAGATTTCACGATTTCTAACATCTCTATACCCTTCCAATCAATCTCTAATCAATCCCTTTCGATTAAACATCATTCATAATCATTAATATCATCCGAAACTCAACAAAACAACAATCTTTTACAGATTATACAACCAATTCATCAAACCCCCGATCCTCAAATCCCTAATCATCCCTTTTTCATCATTCTCAATATCATCTTTAATCTCATCCAATAAATCATTAATATACATCCAATCAATCATAAATCAACAATTTATATCATTCATTCACACTTGCTGCACTGACTGAGATCTGGAACCTCTGCTTCCACGGAAGGGGCTGGTTGTCAGAGTGATAGAAATACTCGCTAAAAGCTCCACGTTGCACAAAGTCATAAACAAGGATCATCATTGCGTCGTCATTGTGGTACCAATGAGGAACAACAAATGAACGTGACGAGGCTGGGGGAATCTCAATCCCGGATCAACGATGCTCGGAGTCTAGGCCAACGTGGTCCTACCCCGGAATACAGCGAGTCGTGATACCTCTTGAAAAAAGGAATGATCTCGGAATGATGATCTCGGAATTTTATTTCAGATAACCACCGCACTTGGATACGATATTCCCTTTATTTGAATAACCATGGCATTAGGATTTGATCTCCGAATGATGTCCTAGTCATCTCGAAATAATGAATACAAGGAAAAGTAATTAATCACGGAATGGAAAGCGGAATTACTTCCCTGTATGAATGGAATTAATCACGGAATGCGGAATTTATTCCCGAGTAACTCACGGAATGCTTCTTCACACTCCCGTAATCGCTGACTATCATTATAATCTCGGAATTAATAAAATCATAAAACATCCTCTTTTTAACTTTCCCTCGATCTCGTTCTCAGCCGCCTCCCCTTGATGATCATAAGCAGAACGAACCAATATCGGGGTAAGAGGGCCGCGTGTCATGAGCCTGTACCAATCTCGAGAGCGATTCCTTGCAAGTGCAGCTTCATGTGACTTGATAGTATGAGCTGCAGGATTAATCTGCTTCGCCTCACTTTCGATAACATACGCGACATGGCTTCCTGAGATTAAATAATTCAAAATTGGTATCATGCTCAGAACCGCCTTCCTTCTTCAACTCACTTGAATTCTCAACAATACATCTTGTGAAGTCCAACTCTGCTTTGGCATATTGAAGTCCTTTGAACTCAAATATTTTTAAGACTTTTCGACATACAAACAGGAATGCTTGATGGCTCTGTCATGCCTAAGTTTCCATGCTCACCTTTCTTAGAATTTCTTCGAAATCACAATAGCAAAAACCTTGAGATTACAAGCTAGCATATCCCATCTATAGATCTCTGATATTTCAACCGAAAGTCGACTAAATTGTGAAACTCGGGAAGACTGAGGCATTCAAGATTGCATTCACTGAGGAATCATATTGTGGAAGTAGATAGAGAGAGCGATTTGACGTTGAAAATGCCTCAGAAAAGCTCGAACACACTATCAAAATCCAAGTAATAGTTCGTAGAATCATTATCATTCTTGCGAAGGAATTCAAGCAGAGGAGCGTCTATCTGTTTGAAGCTCGTGCGGATCTGGGCAATGCCTTAATTTCAATTTCATTTTCTTCAAGAATTGCAAAGAGATAACCACAAGGAATTTCATGTAGCCATTAATTCGAAGTTCCTTAAGATTTGGACAGCCAGAGAGAAAACGCTCAATTTTAAAACGACAATTGATAAAGAAGTTGAAAACTTAGCTGGAAAACGCTCACTGAAATAACTAATTGGGCTTAGGCACACTCTCACCCCCCATTATTCTATTTTCAATTAAAATTATCTTTACGAAATAAAACTAATAATAACAATACTCCTATTATTTATTTCCCATTAAATAAATTATTTTCTTAATTAATCTATTTAATTTAATTAATATTTATCCTAATAAAATTTAGGATGTTACAACTCTCCCCTCCTAAAAGAAAATTCATCCTCGAATTTTACCTGAAGCGAACAATTCTGGATAAGACTCCTTCATCTTCTCTTCGAGTTCCCAAGTGGCACTCTCGGATGTAGGTCCTCCCTAGATCACCTTAACTAAAGGAATCTCTTTACATCGAAGTTGTTTCACCCTCCGATCCTCAACTCTCACCGGCATGGTTTCCACTGTTAGGTTTTCCTTAACCTCAAGATGATCCGACTCAATCACATGCGAAGGATCGTGAACGTATTTCCGGAGTTCAGAAACGTGGAAAACGTTATGAAGATTAGACAAGCGTGGACGCAAAGCGATTTGGTAGGCAACATTGTCGACTCTTTTAAGGATTTGGTAAGGACCAATAAATCGAGGTGTAAGCTTTCTAGACTTTAATGCCCTACCAACCCCATTCCACGGAGTGACTTTCAGGAATACATGGTCCCCTTCTTTGAACTCTAACTCCTTTCTTCTCTTATCCGCATAGCTCTTCTGCCTACTCTGGGTTGTCCTCATCCTCTCCTGGATTATCCTAACCTTATAAGTGGTCTGCTGCACTATCTCAGGTCCTAATGCAAGACTCTCACCCGGCTCACACCAGCATAAAGGACTTCTACATCTCCTACCATATAATGCTTCATAAGGCGCCATACCTATGCTAGAGTGAAAGTTATTGTTATAGGTGAACTCTATCAAAGGTAAAAAGCTATCCCAACTACCCCCTTGGTCTAACATACAGGCTCTAAGCAAATCCTCTAAGGATTGGATGGTTCTCTCGGTCTGACCATTAGTCTGAGGGTGATAAGCTGAGCTAAGCCTAAGCTGGGTCCCCAAGGCCTGCTGTAAACTCTCCCAAAATCTAGAGGTAAACCTGGGATCTCTATCGGAGACTATACTAGATGGTATGCCATGCAACCTCATAATCTCACTGATGTACAACTGAGCCAACTTCTCTAAAGAATACTTAATATTGATGGGAAGGAAATGGGCACTCTTAGTTAACCTATCGACAATAACCCAAATTGAGTCATGTCCCCTCACAGTCTTAGGCAAGGAAACTACAAAGTCCATGGATATACTATCCCACTTCCACTCGGGTATACTTAAGGGTTGGAGCAATCCTGAAGGTTTTTGATGCTCTACCTTAGCCTTCTGGCACACTAAACAAGCACTCACGAATTTCTCTATGTCCCTCTTCATCCCAGGCCACCAAAATACTTTCTTCAAATCCTGATACATCTTAGTGGATCCTTGGTGGAAACTAAGCTTACTCCTATGACCTTCTTCTAGTACTAATCTCTTAATGCTAGGTTCACTAGGCACACACACTCGATCTCCAAATCTCACTACCCCATCGGTACCAATCACAAACTCTCCACCACTACCCCCTTCTATAGCCTCTCGCCTGCTAACCAAAAATGGATCCACTAACTGGGCCTTACTAATATCCTTCAGCAAATCATTACTTACTCTAGTCATCCCTAACCTCACACTGGAAGATGTTACTTCACAAGCCAAACTTAGATCTCTAAACTGGATTAAAAGATCCATCTCTCTAATCATCAGGGAACTAACATGGATAAACTTCCTACTCAAGGCATCAGCCACTACATTGGCCTTACCGGGATGGTAACTTAACTCGAAATCATAATCCTTAAGAAACTCTAACCACCTCCTCTGCCTCATGTTCAGCTCTTTCTGGTCAAACAGATACCTAAGGCTCTTATGGTCACTAAAAACCTCAAATCGGGAACCATACAGGCAATGTCTCCAAATCTTCAACACAAACACTACGACTGCTAACTCTAGGTCATGGGTAGGGTAGTTTCTCTCATGGATTTTCAATTGCCTAGAAGCATAGGCTACTACTTTACCCTCTTGCATCAACACCCCACCTAAACCCATCTTAGAAGCATCACAGTATACTACGAAAGGTTTACTAAGGTCAGGCAACACTAACACTGGTGCACTAGTCAACTTATCCTTAAGGGTTTGGAAGCTAGTCTCGCACTTACTATTCCACACAAATGCAACTCCTTTCCTAGCCAACCCAGTCAAAGGCAAAGCTAACTTAGAGAACCCTTCTATGAACCTCCTATAGTACCCAGCTAACCCAAGGAAACTTCTAATCTCATTCACTGGCTTAGGGGACTCCCACTTAAGCACGGATTCTACCTTAGAAGGATCTACACCTATACCTCCCTTAGAAATTACATGACCCAAGAAACTCACTTGCTCTAACCAGAACTCACACTTGGACATCTTAGCATACAACTGTTTATCCTTAAGAACCTGAAGCACTACCTTTAGATGTTCCTCATGCTCCTCCTTAGTTTTGGAATAAATTAGTATATCATCTATAAAGACAACTATGAATTTATCCAAATAAGGGTGAAAAATCTTGTTCATATAATCCATAAAAATGGCAGGAGCATTCGTCACACCGAAAGGCATTACCAGATACTCGTAATGTCCATACCTAGTCCTAAAAGCGGTCTTAGGTATATCCTCCTCCTTAACTCTAATATGATGATAGCCTGATCTAACATCTATCTTACTAAACACACATGCCCCCACTAACTGATCCATCAAGTCATCTATCCTAGGCAAAGGGTACCTATTCTTAATGGTTACCTTATTTAACTGGCGGTAATCAGTACACAACCTCATGCTACCATCCTTCTTCTTAACAAACAATACAGGCGCTCCCCAGGGTGACACACTAGGCCTAATGAACTGTTTCTCTAACAGATCTTCTAGTTGCTTCTTAAGTTCTGCTAGCTCTATGGGTGACATCCTATAAGGTGTAGCTGAAATCGGTCCTGTACCTGGCACTAAGTCTATAGCAAACTCTATCTCTCTCTCAGGTGGTAAACTAGACACATTATCGGCAAATACTTCATGGTACTCACATACTACAGGTATCTCACTCACCGCAGCGCTACTATCAGATTTCAAAGAAGCTAAGAGCATGTAAACCTGGGCATCTTCCCTTAGAGATGCCTTTACTTGATTGGCAGTCATAAAATCTTTACTCTTACACTCGACAAGGTGACCAAAAAAACAGACTTATCAGCACAGTTTAGAAGGACATGGTTGGACGATAACCAGTCCATACCAAGGATGACATCTAGTTGACTTAGAGGCAAACAAATCAAATCAACTAGGAAGTTTCTATCATTAACAGATATAGAACAGTTTAAGCAAACATCAGAAGTAGAAACTGACCCACTAGCCGGCGTTTCCACACTCAATTCAAAAGGCAAGGAAGAAACAGGCAATTTAAGTTTAGACACGCAAGCATGTGACATGAAAGAATGAGTCGCACCGGAGTCAAATAAAATCACTAAAGGATTACCAGCAATGAAACCCATACCTTGGATCAAGTCCTCGGATTGAGCAACTTCAGTACCACTCAAGGCAAAGACCCTTCCTGTATCCTTAGGTTTACTGGCGCTCCCATTGGCATTCCCGCTTGCCGCTGCCGTTCCCTGCGTCTTTTGAGGACAATCACGAGTGATGTGTCCCTTCTCCTGACAGGTATAGCAGGTGATCTCTCTGTCTCCGCATTGGTTTGCTCGGTGACCCTCATTTCCACACTTGAAGCGTGTAATAGGAGTGGTAGAACCAACACTCCCACCCTTTGACGCTCGACCAGCTGTTGGAGCATAACTCTTCTCTTGCACTGTGCCTTCGCTGCCACCTCCAACCTTGGGGTTTCCTGTTGCTCGAGAGTATGACTTGCCCTTACTAGTTGCTTGGAACTTGTTCTGACTCCTCAGAGGCCCTCCACTCTTATAATGTGTTGTCTTTGCCCGGTTGTCTTCATCATAGATCCCACACTTGTTCATCAGCTCGTGAAAGCGCGAGATCCCTTGGTAGTTAAACATTTGTTTAATCTCGGGACGAAGGCCGCTGAGAAAATTGACGCACTTGGCTTCTTCATTGGCTGCTCCCTCATATGTCGGGCAGAATCGTGTTAGAGCTTCGAACCTTGATGCGTAGTCTGCCACGGTGTTGTCCCCTTACTTTAGATCTAGGAACTCTATCTGTTTCTTGTTGCGCACGTCATGTGGAAAGTACTTATCCAGGAATAACCTTTTGAAGTTGTCTCGGCTCAAGGCGGTGCCCTCATCAATCATCCTTTGGCAGGTGCTCTGCCACCAGAAACCAGCATCTCCAGATAACATGAAGGCTGCTAAGGTCACTTTCTGAAGCATAGGGCAGTCCATTTCTCTGAAGATCTTCTCAATCTCGTAAATCCAGTCAGCCGCTCCATCCGGGTCATAACCTCCTCGGAATGTAGGTGGATGGTTCCTCTGGAACCGTGCAAGCCAGTCCGTCTCGTGGTGTTGGTTAAGGTTTCCAACAACTTGTGCCATGGCCATCAAGGCATCAACCATTGGTCGATCGTTTCTACCCCCAACCATTACTCTTTCTGTATTTAAGAAAGGGTAAGCACACATACTAAGTAAAGCAGAAAAGCAAGGAAATCAAACAGACAACAATCAACCAAGCAGGCAATTCACTTAAGCAACCAATCAATTACTCAACCAATCAATCAGATTAGCACATCAAAAGCATAGTAAACTCATAACTCAAGGCCGGTGAACCAACCTGGCTCTGATACCAACTAATATGACACCCTTCTACCCCATACTCTTACATATTTAAGAAATTGTAGTTTAGAAAAGGGAAAGTTCCACGTTAAGTAAAAGGTTCACATTTACTCTTATAATATCTCATAGTTCGAAAACGACTTTATTAAAAAAAATTAAACTTTCAATATAATTTAAATAATAAGCAGCGGAATCTCCATTTCATAAAAAGAACTACTATTAGTCTATTGCCATACAAGGCATCCAAAAGTTCACAAAATACTCGTAATCTAGAAACATATTAAAACATCCCGAATACACCCTGATGTCACATCTATCAGAGCATACCCTTTTAATCATAGTCGACACCCGTCATGTCCTCCTCAACACCTGTAAAATATATCCACAGAATACGGTGAGGAAAAGGAATACTACCTATACATACACATAGAGAATACCCATCCTCACCCACAACATCATTACATCATGCCATCAATACATTAAATCACCAACGAATAACATTCATCTAAAACTCAACATATATTTAATCATCTATAACAACATATACATGCCATACCATCATTCCTATTCACAACACATAAATATATCCTTTATACATTCATCAAGCTCATCATCATCATAACCTCACTCATATATCATCTTATAGTTCCCATACCATCATTCACCCAATTAATCATATATTCTATTCTCACACATAATACTCTTCATCATCAATCATCATTTAATAACACAATTTCGTCATCATATATCACACACCAATACTCCTCTCATCATCTACCCAAAGATCATGACTTGGAACTTCACACAATGGGCGCACCTCGTCAATCACTCTAGTTAGTACCAAGATAGTCTACCGGTGTTACCACACATTATCTGATAGGTTGTACCTCCTCTATGAGCCTGCACAACGACATTCGACCCTAGGTTGTACCCCCTCTATGGGCCCGTACAATCACTCCTAGGTTGCACCCCCTCTATGGGCCCGTGCATCGAACGCCCCATCTTGATCCCCTGAGTTGTACCCCCTCTATGGGCCCGCACAGCTCAGTTCACCTCCTGAATTGTACCCCCTCTATGGGCCCGCACAATTCAGGTCTCATCACATATGCTCAAGGCATCTCTCCTAAGTTGTACCCCCTCTATGGGCCCGCACAACTTAGATAACATCATCATCAAAAGATGATATACACCATCATCATTATCATGCATTAACATGCTCATCATCAAACATCATCATTATAAAGTGATATACACTTATCATCATCATACATCAATATGCTCATCATTAAACATCATCATAATAAGGTGATATACACCGACATCATTATCATCATCACACTCATCATCAATTATCATCATAATACATCATCACACTCATCATCAAATATCATCATTATTCATCATCATAAGCATCGCAATCCTCATCAAACATCATTAATCATCAACACCATACTCATTATAAAGTACTTTCAAACAACATCAATCATCATCAAACAGTTAGGATCTCAAAATCCACTCTGGTAATCGATTACCAACCTCTAGTAATTGATTACCCGCAAACAAGGTCTCTGGTAATCGATTACAACCCCCTTGTAATCGATTACCCGCAAACAAACTCTCTGGTAATCGATTACAGCACCCCTGTAATCGATTACCCACAGACAACTCTCTGGTAATCGATTACAACACCCCTGTAATCGATTACCAGCAAGCAAACAGTGCTTCTGGGTTGCCTAGAACACTCTGGTAATCGATTACCACTCCTGTTAATCGATTACCCGCGACGCAGATCGCAGAGTTCACGATTTCAAACCTCTCTAAACTCATCCAATCAATCCCTAATCAATCTTTTACGTCTAAACATCATGCACAATCATTATTAGCATCCAATATTCCGTAATTCAATAATCAATTACAGATTATACCATCAATTCATCAAAATCCCCAATTTCTCAATCCCTAATCACCCTCTTTTCTATTCTCAATATCATGTTCAATCTCATCCAATACTCTTCAATTTACATACAATCAATCATCAATCAACAGATTAGATCATCGTTCTAGGTCATACATTCATCAATTCAAAATTATGCTCTTAGATTACTACCCAAACATCCCCTACATGCATATACAGGCAATACCCTCTCCCCCACCGTACCTTAAGCGAAGCTTGATCACAGCAAGGAAGTCCTTTCTTGGATTCTTGACGTTCACTCCACAACAGCTCTCTTTTGAGACTCCGCTTCTCCCCTCCTTAGCGTTTCGCTTACTGATGAATGATACGAATAAGGATTAGGGTACTCTGTTAACCCCTCCTTACTGAAATAACTAATTGGGCTTGAGCCCACTCTCACCCCCCCATTATTCTATTTTCAATTAAAATTATCTTTACGAAATAAAACTAATAATAGCAATACTCCTATTATTTATTTCCCATTAAATTAATTATTTTCTTAATTAATCTATTTAATTTAATTAATATTTATCCTAATAAAATTTAGGATGTTACAGAAATGAAATGAAGAAAGAAAGAAGCAAGCCAAGCAAAAAGAAGCAGAACTCACAACGGTCAAAAGGAGTAGACTAACGGATCTTTATATCCTATCTCCTTACACTTTGAAGAAGACAAATGAAGAAAGAAGAAGAGAGAAGACATATAAATCTGCTGAAGACAAAGAAAATCTCTCATGATTAAGAGCTTATCTACACTGTGTTAGAACCAAGTCATCTGCACACCTAATCTGCTTAAGGAAGAAGCAACCAAATGAGAAGCTATTTCATAACGGCTATATGGGCCAAATCATTTCTTCTCAATGGTATAATCAACATTTCTTTTCAAACGACTATATTTCCATAACATATAAATAGCCTCAAGAAAGTCTATGGTAATAGAGAGAAGAAAAAAAAGATAAAAGAAAGAAAGAGAGAAGTTGGCCGAGCTTGAAAGATGAATCTCTAAAAAGTGTCAACCAAAAACAGAAGAGACAACCATGCATTCCTGAGTTCTATTCCTCATCATGGTTTGTCATCAACCTTCACAGAAGAAATTGGCCAAGCTTAATACATATTTTATAAAGCCAACCTTCTGATCCTACAGAGATGTATTAGAGCTTAGAATTAAACACTTGTATCTCTGTTATACCTTGTACTTGGATTTACTCCATCTATCCTGAGTAGTACTCAGTTAACCTATAGTACAAGATGAACCTCAGTTTAAGTTTCTAGGAAACTTAAACTTTTCATTGTAAACACTATTAAGTGTCTGAGAGCCTGGAGAGGCTTGGAGGAAGAAAGAATACTCGGTTTAAGCCTGGAGATGCTTGGTTAAGAAAGAATACTTGGTTTAAGCCTGGAGAGGCTTGGTTAAGAAAGAATACTCGGTTTAAGCCTGAAGAGGCTTGGTTAAGAAAGAATACTCGGTTTAAGCCTGGAGAGGCTTAATTTAAAAAGAATACTTGGTTAAGAGCCTGAAGAGGCTTTGATGATAAAGAATACTTGTATCTGTGTTCAGATAGTGGAAAATCCCGTGGTGGTTTTCCCTGGGACTGGATGTAGCTCACTGGATTAGTGGGTGAACCAGGATAAATTCTTTCCTGAATTTTCTCTATCCTTTAAGCTATTTTAATTCAGTTTTCATCTAACAAAGGAAATCTAAAAGTATTTAAGTGAGAACTTTTCCTCTCAATCAAACTTGTTTTCAAAACTACCTTGAGTCTGAACCCAGTTCAGAAGGTAATCAAAACTTCAGACTGATACTCATTGTCTGAATCTTTTCAGAAGCTTTGCTCTCTACCCTTAACTCTTCACTCTCCTCTTTTATCTGATTACTTCTAACTAAGAAAGAGTCTGAAAAGTAAAATCACAATCAACATAATGTAACTCCACTCTTGACCAAATCATTTTAAACAAGAGTACTTACTGAACCGTCTGAAGTGGGTTCAGCAAGTTCTTTAACAAATCAGTCTTCGGCAAGTTACTGAAACGTTTAATACATTAGTGAAAATCATTTTTGAAATAACATGTTTTTCTATTTTGAAGTCTTTACTTATCAAATGAGTTTAAACAAGGTTCTGAAAATGTTTTCATTAAATCATCTGAAGTGATCTCATAAAGCACATTTGTACTTATCTAAGTTCAACAAGTCTTTGAAAAACTCTCTTTCAATAGCCCTCGCGTAACTCTGATATTATTTACTATTTGGCAAAAGAATTTTTCACAATGACCTGTATAGGTTAATTGTTTAATAAGATGTTTTTAAAAGGGGTTTCCAAAAATTAGCGTAAAGTTTTAAAACACTATTCAACCCCCTTCTAGTGTTTCCTGTGGTTCCAACATTATCTTCAATGTGAAAATAACTTTCTAAATGAAAATGAATTGAGTCAAACACTATCTTATTTTTAAAAATTTAAGCGCTGTGTTCAAGAAAATTTTCTTTAAAACAATAAGGAAATACTAATAAGTAGCCTTAGAGTATGAGTTAAAAAACTAAGAATAAAAAAAAATTATTGAAGAATATATATTTAATATCATAAAAATGTAATAATATAATATTTTCAAAAAAAAAATATTTATTGATTCCTTAACTAATATCATCATATCATTAGTTGAATCAAAATAATAACAAAACTTCCATGTTAAGCCATGTAAATTTTTTATTGTATGTGTTTTGGAATTATAAAAAAGTTAAAAAGTTTCTTATCATTACAAAGTCTAAGAGTGTGTTTGGTTTAGCGTTTGAACGTGGTAAACTCACGTTTCTAACACTACAAATAATTGCGTTGAGGGGTCCAAACTTGAGTTTGACCACCTGTTAACGCCAAACCAAACATGCATTAAATTTCTTTTCTCTTTATATTTCGCTTCCCAAAGTATTCATCTACCTGGTAGACAAGAGTTACTGTAAGGCGTTAAAGTGGGAATCCCTCCCAATAGATTACATGTTAAGGGACCCGAGCCCTTTCCACTCGGACCAACACATGTTAATTGTTTGATTTTATCTTTATCCAATACCATCTATGTTTTTTGAATTTGGTTTTATTCTTTGGATTTTTTATTTAATTTGTAAAGCATAGAAATACTTTTAATATGATAGTTTATTTATTCTTGAAATTTTTTTAATTTAAATTTTAAAATATATCATCTTAGGGGATATATCACATGAGAAAGCTATCTTTATGTGAGAGTGAGAGAGTTAAATATGGGCCATTGGATTAAAATGGAGGGTGGAGATTAGATGAGTCATTAAAATTAATCACGTGCATCCTGCTTCGTTGATGACCCGACTTCCTTTCTTCTTCGCTTAAAGAAACAGGGGACCTTCTTTGCTTTGCTCTCATCGTTGATGACCCTGCTTCCTTTCTTCTCATGCTAGCTATCATCCCCTTCGTCGTTTGTCTCACCAGTTTGTTTTTCCACTATGAGGTTCCTCCGGCTAAATCTACCACCGCCGCAGAAGACAGTGAAGAGGCAAAGTACTTTGGCATATGCAACGTCATCGCCGTCGTCATCGTGTTTTATCTCTGGCTTATGGTTTCGTGCCACACGCTAATGGCTTGCTGTCGAAGTGTTCGTCACCGTTTGACATTGAGGGGCAGCGGGTTAATGTTACAAATTGGAAAAGCATAATAAGAATAAATGTGCTTTTCAAATACGAAGTAGAAATATGCCTTCACGAAACCCGAAATACGAAGTAAAAGAATGCAAAGAGAGATCCAAATAAGGTGATCAAATGTTATCGTGGAGTTATGTGCTTCCAGAGAAAGTGGTTTACAAGAAAGCAAAAACCTTGATCGAAAGGGCTAAAAAAAAAAGCATATGAGTCACTTTAGCAAGCGTTGTAATATGAGTCCTCCATTTTAATCAAATGGTTGAGGTTGATCCCTCTCACTCTCATATAAGGATGGCTTTCTCACAAGATACATCCCCTATCATCTTATATACATAATTATTTAGCTTTCGAGTTATCTTAAAAATGTTAGCACATGCATTACGCATATGATTAAAATACAAATAAAACTATCAAAAGGCTTCCAAATTAAATTAATATTTTTAAAATTTAATAAAAATATAAAATGAAATTTAAGTAATGTGGATAATATTGGATATAAAGATAAGAATTTTGTAACTTTCCCTCAACTTTTAAAAAGATTTCCAAAGCTTTATAATATTTTTTTAAAAAAATCACTTCCCCTCATTTTTTAAATGAAACCAGCTTTTAAGCAAATTAGTTTTTAAATCATTTTATATCTTATCAATTATTTTAATAATTAGTTTTATCAAACTATTCTAGTTTAATAAATTAATGTTTTTTTTAACCACAGGTATCCTCTACGAGAGGCAATCCTGTTCGAGCCGGGAACATTCACTCCATGGTGGAGCCACTCAAACTCGAGACCTTGTTTAAGGGAAATCAAGTATGTAACACTTGAACCAACCCGTTAGTAGTTTAATAAATTAATGTAGTGACTTTTAACTAATGACTTTTAAATTTCTAATTAACTTATATGTTATTTTTAACCAATAAATTAGTTATTAATTTATTACTTAACATTCCAAGCCCAACAGTCTAAGAAGCTAAAAGTATTGAATTCAAAAGTGTCAGTTAAAATTTTAAACAATGCAAATATTGGTGAAAACTTTAAAAAATGTATAATTATTACCTGTTATTTTAAAAAAAATTCAATCATCCTATTACTTTATTAAAATTAAAGTAAATGGGATAGCAATTTGCGTGTGCATTCTGGCGTCGACGAGTAAGGCAGTAACGCGTAAGAGAAGCGGGTGGAAGGAGCCGCAGGCCGCAGCCAGCTATCAGCCTATCACCTTTATGGTCTTTTTTTTTTTTTTTTTTTCACTTCATCGATTCTTCACATTTATTTAGTTAATAATGATTTACTGTTATTTAGATAAGGGTTAAATATGTTTTTGGTCCCTAAACTTTCACCTAAATTTGGTTTTGGTCTCTAATATTTTTTTCGTTGGTTTTAGTCCATAATGTTTTCAAATCATTGAAATTAGTCCCTGTCGTTACCCTTATATTTAACGTCGACGGCAGGGACTAATTTTAATGATTTAAAAATGTTAGAGACAAAAATAACGAAAATAAATATTAGGGACTAAACTCAGATTCGGGTTTGGTCCCTAAACTTTCACCTGAATTTGGTTTTAGTCCCTAAAATTTTCAAATTATTGAAATTAGTCCCTGTTGTCACCCCTATATTTAACAGAGTTGATGGCAAGGACTAATTTCAATGATTTGAAAATGTTAGGGACTAAAACTAACGGAAAAAAAAATTAAGAACCAAAACCAAATTCGGGTAAAAGTTTAGGTACTAAAAACATATTTAACCCTTTAATTAATTATTTATAATTTTGTGCTATCACTTCGACACCGACTCAGCACACGATATGACAAGTCTATCACAATATGAAACATTATTTTAACATAAATTCTAAGGTAACATTTAGTGATCGACAGCGAATTTTGGTATTTTTTTTAATTATTTAATAATTTTTTTTAACCTTCTTAAGTTATCTTTGTATTTTTATAATTACATGACAATATTTTAATTATTATATATTTTTTATTTTTGTAAAAAAGTTGATCCTCTATAATCATTATCATGTATTTTTAATTGTGTTTCCTCTTTTTTTTCACGTTCTCATTTCAATACGTGTGTCTCATTTAAAATCCACATTATGTCTCTGAAATGATTTAGTAGGGAGTATACAACTTGTTCTTACATAACTTTGGTCTTTACACCTCCTTTCAATCCAAAAAAATAATAAGAATGTACCAAAACCCTCTTTTATCGAGGATACCGGAATGCGACCCTTATTTTATTTAACAACAATAATTTTGATTTTAATTATCACACTATATTTTATTGTATTTAATACTTTTAACAATTTCCTTATTATTTATATAAAAAAATTAAATGACATATGATTTGAGAGAAATTAATATATGCATGTATATGGATTGAGTTTTTTTTTCTAAACTAGTGTGTGACTCATGCCATCACACATGTAATATATTTATGGTTCATCCTTTATTGCCCCGGGAAGATTATGAAATTTATTTAGATTTCTAAGAACATAATAAAAATATAATTAATGGAATAGCATAGATTATATTCCACGGTTCTTATCTTCTAATAAATCACAACATCACTAGAGTAATTAACACAACAAAACAAACACAAGAATCAAATCATTATAAATATCTTTGGAGGAAAAACTGAAGGCATATTTTGCCATCTATATCTCCAGAAAAACAAATGCATTGCTTAGTTAGTTCAATGTGGATTGAACTAGATCTGTTTCCTGGTGTTTATATTTAAGTAAGTCATGAATATACCCATTTGTTAGTTAATAAAATTGGGTCTCGTGGTAAAGAGATACTGAAGGGATCTAACTAAGCTTATTAATCAATCCACAATAATAGTGGATTTATAGGTTACTTTTAGGTGATTTTTAGTTGTTTATATATGTTGTTAGTTAGTAAAATTGTAGTTAAAAATGTTTAGAAAGACATTTGCTCATTATTTTAGGTGATTTTAATGAATATTAGTAAATTAGTTCAAATTGTTTAGTAATTGGTGATTTTGTAGGACTTTTGTGGAATAGAAGCAACCGATTGTGAGAAAAATCATTTTAAAGGTCTTTGTGAAGCCAAGAGTTTGAGTTTGTGGACACATGAGAAGTTAGAAATAAGAGATTGCTTACTGTCATACTCGCGTGGGAACGCCTGTTTCTGCTCATGGGGACACTAGCTGCACCAAAAATTGCAAAAGCTTTATGTGAAATGCGCGTATGGATGACAATTGAGCACGGGCCTAATGGGTACCCACAATGAGTAGGGTAAAAACTCGCTAAGCGGATACAGTATGGGCACATACTTTTACCTGCAATTTTATGGGCACGGACGAGAGTACGGGCATTTTACTGCCTAGTCCGCCCCATACCCGATTACCCACGCTATATATATAATTATTAAATAAATAATATCATATATATTTATATATAATAATATTAATTTGTTTAAAATATCTATTATATTTATATATTTTTAAAACTGATAATACATATTTTTAAAAAAATTAAAAAATAGATACATATTTTAGATTAAAAATACAATTAGAATAAAGCCTTAATACATTTCATATGGTAAAATAACCTGCCTATTTGTGTTTTTTCTTACTTTATAATATATGATTAATTAGTGTTAATTATCAACTTTTACAGATCTTGGAGAATGCTAGCATATAAAATCCATGTTTATAAAATATAGTTTGATTGGATGTTTTAAATTGTCATGTTTTGTTGATGATATTAAAGAGAATGAAATGTTCATAATTAAGTCAATAGCAAACAAATGAAAAAAATAAGAAATGAATTTAAACAATTAGTATATCCAATGTAGAAAAATCATTGTTACTATGATATTGAATTTTTCAATCCCCGACAACGATGCCGAAAACTTGATGAGAATTTGGCAAGCATACTAATTTATCGCAAGTAATCACTAATGAGTAGAGTATTGTCTCCACAGGGATTGAGAAATCAAGTACCAAATAACAAATAATTTATCTAGTTGGATAGAGCGAGAGAAATCAAATGTATCAAGTATCATTTAAAACTAATGCAAAAACTAAATCGGAAATTCTGAACTTGATGCTTAGAACAAGAGCAGAACACAATAATTGTGAAGAAACAATAGTAACAAAGTGATTAGGGGTTGGTTCCTTTTAATTCTCACTCTATGGAATGTAAGAAATGTTCAACTCAATTATATATTATGATTCAATTTTTGATTCAATTCACTAAGATATATAGTTAAAACCCAATTCTTTGTTGAATTAACTTTATATCATCAATAAGAACCCTAATTCCTTAGGTGAACTCAATAGAGACATGCATCAATATAAAGAATTGATAAAGATCACACAAGAATTAATCCATATCCCTTAGGGGCTGTTCGGGGTGGTTGCGAGTTTTCAGTTTTTGGTTTTTAAAAATTTTGAATCAAGTTTTTACAACTCAAAATCAAAAACTTAAAACCATTTTTTTGTGATTTTTAAAATGTCTGTTTTGAAAACCACAAAAACAAGTTTTCAATTGTTGGTTTTAAGTTGTAAAAACTTGATTTAAAATTTTTAAAAACCAAAAACTAATTAAAAACTTACAACCACCCCGAACAGACCCTTAGGTGATTAATTTCTCATGTTACTTGCTTCATATCCAATATTTTCCCAATTATAAGAATCACTTTTGGTTCATTCAATATTAACTGTGATTTTTGCCACTATTAATCACTTGTCTTTCTACCAAAATCACAAAGCAAAGCTTTACGAACTAATTGATTTGGCCACTCAAAACGTACCAAATAGAAATCCTAGTTTTTACCCTTTTGCCATGTAGGGGATTGCTCATGTGAGTGCATTGAATGCTTATTTGACACTTAATAAGATAATTCATACAAAAATGTATCATTAACTTCTATTAACTATGTTTTTATTGGTGGGTAACTTAGGACTAACTTGGTGACCATTTTAAACTTTCAAAACTTAATTAGCTTCTAAAATTTTGATGACCTAACGGGTAACACATGTATCTCTTTTAATCAAAGAGTGGAGGAAAAAGAAAAAAAAATGGACTTCAACTCAAAATTAAAAAATAAAAATAAGAAAATATGAAAAAGGTGCAATGAAGAATTAATTAATCAAACTCGTGACTTATTTTAGCTGATGGTGTTCCAGTTAACTCCTTTTTAACATTGTTAAAATATTCAACGAGTGCGAAAAGAACAATAAAAAGAAAATAAAGGAAAAAGTGAAAGTTAAAATGTAACGTAATCGGGATAAAGATATATACAACACTACAATTGGTTGTTTCTTGTTTGTACTTTGAGAACAAACAAGGAAGGAAAGTTACGGGTTGTAACTATGGGAAAGGTGTGTGAATGAAGAAAGACGATGCGTAATATATAGACAGCTAAGCATCACATGATTTTTTCTAAATTGTGAGAGAAAAATCAATAAGAAGAAGATATTAAAGTTAGAAGTTAGAGGGAAAGTCAAGAATTTCATGCAATGTGCTGTTTAATTGGTGGGACCTTTCATGTGGCCATTCATCTATAATCTATAAAATATATAATGTTGTTTGCAACCTTTGTCTGCATAGGGGTTTGATCTGAGTGAATATGAATCAACACTGTCGTAGAGAGATTCCTCAAACTTGTCTTCATAGGTGCTGATTATGAACAGAAGAGAAGCAGATGAATATATAATTATTGCATAACTGGCACAAAATCTTGTTGGTTTTTTTTAACTACTACATCATTGTTTCCTTCAATCATGCCAACCACCAGCTGCCAATTAAAGCCAATCCACCTAAGCGCAATTAAAAAATATCTGTGCTTTTTTTTCTTCATGGACTATGAATGTGGTGAACAGTTTTATTAGTTGATATTTATTTTTTTAAATAAAAATCACGCAAAGTATCTAAACCTTTCACTGACACAAGTTTTAGTGGCTTTATTAGTTGATAGTGTTAAACTCGCTAGCTATATAATGGATAATACACACATGGTTATAGAAAAATGATCGAGTCTATATGGTTTGTAAGATCAACTGAATTTTGTTTTATCTATGCGGAAGGGAAGATCAAATTAACTAGATGTGAATGTTGGTTAAATGACACTGCTTCCTATGTCACATTGTCATTCAAATTAATAATGACTTAAATTATTGAATATGATATAATCTTAATTAAATTAATATAAATACTTTTAATTAAATTATCTATGTTAAAATACTCAAATATAATCACTTTATCAATTATCTTTTACTTCATTTAGTAAAAAATGTCAAAAAAATAAAAAAATATTAATAATTAACATTTTATTATTATTTATCTAAAAAATATTTTAGATTAAATAAAAAAAATTGAATTTAGCCGGATCAACCGATTTTCTAACACTTATTCTTGATCGATTTGATCAATTTTTTATAAGTTCTCACCAATTCTAAAACCAATTACTTTATTTAGGTGATATGAGTCGGATGTTAGACCGGTTCCCGATCAAACCGGTCGAATCAACTAGTCCAAAACCAATTTTTATTAGCCTTGCATTTAAGATTATATTAGAGACCCATGAGGCTATAGAATTATAGATTATTTTTAGTAAAAATATTGTTTATATGTATTATTATTTTTCATATAAATATTTAATTATGAAATACTTTTTACTGTTGTCCCATTTTCTGTTTTTTTCTCTTTATAATTTTAATTTTAATTTTTCCCCTTTTTATCCGGTACTAATAGTACAATTTAAAAAAAGGAATTGGGAGTTTTCAAGGATGTGCAAAAAGTATGCTTGATTAGTTGATTTAGCATGAGAAGATCATAAATTTATATTTACAACATTATAAATAATTGTATTGAGAATTTTAAATTTAAATTTATTATTTTTTAACATCAAACTAAATATACACGACGTCTTTCTTCCTAAAATGTCTAAGACATAGAAAGAAGGGGATTAAAAAAATCAGTTAAGTTAATAAGTAAAGTAATTCTTATAGTTTTATTTAGATTTTAATTGAATTCTTATTAATTGTTTGAAAATTTTTAATTAAATCTTTTTATTATTAATTTCTTATTAATTAACACCGCTAAATCTCATTATTTAATTTACTGTCATTAATATAGGTTGGAGATGCAACACCTCTTATGTGGCCCTTTTACTGGCCTGTAATAACCACATCCTCAAGTTGTAGAGGTCTCACTGAAGAAGAACCTTAACCTGACATCCATTATTTAAGCAATTGTAAGTAATGAAATATCACAATTATTTAAAACAACTGATGAATTTAAGTTATATAACCATATGAGACCTTTTCATTTTTAATATCTGGCTTTCGCAACCGAGCTAATTACAGGGGTTCCCATCGCAAAGAGGGCTAGAATAATTTATCTAATTTAATTATCATCATCGTTACACCAATGATTCCACAGAAGTAAAAAAAAAAAAAAAAGATGCAAACCAAGATGAAATTAAATTTGATCTCCTGGTCCTTTCCAGAATATTAGCAGGCATACATCTGAGAGTGGGAAAGAAATACAGTTTCAACATAAGTGATCTTAATATATAAGATTGCCACATTAAAAAATAAAAATGACATATCCCCGTGACTCAAACAATGCTAGCTTTTAGGTATTGAATTACAAAATTTGAAAACTTTCTTAAAAAGTTATAAATTACACGAATTTAATTAAAATTGAATAAAATTATTGGAATTTATGGATTAATTTTTTTTTTCGGTCCAAATGGATTGATTTAACTAAAGAAAATATCATGTTGGAGTGGGTCATTTTGCTTCCCGATTTTGTGGGCTGACTAATGTTTGTGTTGAGTGTTACTTTTTACACCTTTTTTAATAAATACACCGTGCTCAATTTTTTATGACCTAAATGCCCTTAAATTTTTTCTTACCCACGTACCACTCTTCTTTCTCACTCTAGCAACCTTTCCCCTTCCCTCTCATGTGGCTTTTAAACATGATAATGTCCAATTCCAATTCCAATTACATGGTCATGATAATGTTTTAAAGTTACATGAGAGTATCCAAATCTCCCTTTTCATACCAGTGTAATTCCAGTTACATTATAAAAAAAATTAAAATTTGCAGAGAACAGAGGTAATGAAAACAAAAAACTTGTGAATAGCATAACAAAGCAATTTTATTTTTATTGTCGCAATCCAAGAGGCACCCATAAAAACCATTTGTTTTAGAACTTGGCTGTGGCTAAGGGTGATCATGGGTTGGACCAACCTGACCAAGTCGATCTGGTTTGAAGGCGTTTGACCGGGTCAATTCGGTTTAAATGTCATTGAACCCAACCAAATCAATTCGGGTAACATGTTTAGTTGAAGCTCAATGAACCCAAATGTTAATTAAAAAAATTGAGAAAAAACTATTATTATGGACTAGGCTGGCTCAACACATTAACATCAGTCTATCTTCCATTCTCTCTCACAAACTACTAAAACACCTATATCTATCACAATTATAAGCCCACATTGCGTAGCCATATAGTCATGTTGTTGTCCCTTGCTGAGTTGTCATTCACCTGTTACGACGGAGCAACCCTGCTCTACCACACTTGTGATGTCGCGTTGCTCATGATGCTGCACTCATGATGTCACACCTTCACCTCCGCACGTCCCGTCTCCTTCGCGAATCATCATCGCTTTGCCAATCTCCAAATAACCACCCACATGACATTTCTTTCACAGTTGCCTCTATTGCCCACGACATTTCTTCCTTTACACCAAGTTGCAACCATGACAAGGGTGGTTTAGAGTGGGTCTTATTATATTTTTTTTTTCTTTTGGCAAGAGGTGATGGCTTCTGAGACACTGAATTGGTGTTGCTTAATTTTCATTATTGTTACTAGACACAACTTCGTTGTGAGTGCATTATTAGTTAGACATCTTGATTTTTCCTTTCTTCTTATTTTTCACCCACAACACAAAACCCTGCCCCGAACTGACCTGTGATCAGTCCTAGCTGTGGTGGGTCGTACGTTGACGCAACATAGAAGAAAAAATGGTGGCATGACAAGTTCTAGACAGTGACGATGCAAGATGGTGCGGTCAGGGGGATGACGGGCTACCACTAGTGGCAACTTGTGCTACATGTTATGGATTCCAAGAGACAGGAATAGTGCAACACTAACAACGGTACCAATGGGTGGTTAATTTCAATTAAGTAAGGTTTCAGGTTTGAATTTTGTTTTGCATATGGAATTCAAATTAAATCCTTATTTTTTATTATCTTTATCGATTTAATATTAAATAATAAATATATAACTAATTTCTTATATTTAATTTTCTTTGCATTTTTTTAGCAATTTTTTTACTATTTTCGTACCATTTTTTACTCAATGTTACTTTTTTATTTTGAAAATTACACACCTTGTGCTTATTTTATAAAAAGGTTTATATAATTTTTCAAATGTTAAAAGTGCTAGTGTAGTGTAATAAACACTTATATTAAAAAAATTGAATTTATAGTTAAATGGTGTTTTACATTACTCAAATTTTCCCCACTTTCTTTCATGATAAAAGTATCAAATCAATGCATTTTTTTTGTTCATTTCGCATTATTCAATTGCATTTTGATATGAAAAATGCTAAATCCTTCTCCAAATTCTTTAGAAAAAGAATGTATATATTTAATATCTTCCAAACATAAAAAAAAAATGGGTTAAATATGTTTTTTTTCCTGAACTTTTACTCGAATTTGGTTTTGGTCCCTGATCTTTTTTTTTTCGTTGGTTTTGGTCCCTAACGTTTTCAAATCATTGAAATTAGTCCCTGCCGTCACCCTTATATTTAACAGAGTTGACGGTAGGGACTAATTTCAATAATTTGAAAATGTTAGGGACCAAAAACAACGAAAAATAAAGATTAGAGACCAAACCCATATTCGTATTTCGTCCCTAAACTTTCACCCGAATTTGATTTTGGTCTCTAAAGTTTTCAAATCATTGAAATTAGTCCATGTCGTCACCCCTATATTTAACAGAGTTGACGGCAGGAACTAATTTCAATGATTTGAAAACTTTAGGACCAAAATCAACGAAAAATAAAGATTAGAGATCAAAACCAAATTCGGGTGAAAATTTAGGAACAAAAAACATATTTATCTACAAATCAGTAATTAAAACTAAATATCCAAAACCACCCCTCCGAACTGGAAAGATACGGGTATAGCGTTGGGCATGTCATTGCACTGTCGTGTATGATTATTCTTGTGCAAGCTTGCTTGCATTTGCATTAGTTTAATTTGTGTTTGAGGGCGGGAATCAAGACGATGAGAGCATTGAGAGTGGTGCTTCAGCTTCACTCTTTCTCAAATCTGGTTTCCTCCTCCTCCTCCCTCTTTCTTCACAGTACTCTCCATCCTCCTTTCACATTTGGATTTACACTTTCCTATGTTGATTCCTGAATCAGAGACGTTTGTGATTCAGGGAATAATAATTTTCTGAAGAAAAGCTTCTCGTTGGATGGAAATGCAATCTTTACTGATAACTCTCGACTGAGAAAGATATGGACTTCAACTCCTCTTTGTATGGGCAGGCGCTCCAGCAAAATTGCCGGTCGAAAGGTTACTTTGTGTTTTTTTCTACTCTCTCTCAAACTCTATCTCTTACTTGGTCATTGGGTTGATGTTTTGTTATGTTGTTGCTTTGTATATGCACGCCACCTATTTGACAAAAATCCCTTGCCACACCAATCAGTATGAGTTTTAGTATCTTACTTGCAAATTCATTTATTTATAGACATAATTACCCTAGTTATTTTCAAATGGTGCCATAATGTCCTATAATGAACTATTTAAATTCGAATCTCTCTTTCAGGTTCTCTGAAATCAACTTCAACTGAATTTATATTCATTGTCAAATAAGATATGAAAGTGATCTAGCTGTAAAATTTTGCGACTGTTCACCCCATAAAATGTGGTTATGGACTTATGGCGGTATTTGGATAAATTTTCCAATTATTTCTGAATAAAGTTCAATGTCATTTTATGGCTATATGTTGAGTTGCGGTTCAATTTTTTTTATTATTATGATTCCTACTTCTGTGAAGACATTCTTTGAACTCTTCTATTTCAAGTTTTCATATTTGCCACAACTACAGGGTGCTCAAGATGCCAAGAAAGCAAAACTATACTCAAGGATTGGAAAGGAAGTTGTGTCTGCGTAAGTCCTTCTCCATATAGCTTTTCGTATGTTATAAGAGTGCGGTGCATTCATTATATGACTGTTATTGTTGGTGCAAAGTTATTTTAAGATGATACATATATTTAACAAATCACCCTTCCAGTCTGCAGTCTTTAATAATGTAAAATGGATTATCTTGTTATCCTTTTATCTTCTTTAGGTTTTTTCTTCACTGTGTGCAGGATTGATGCCTGATTTTCCTTAATTTAACCATCATCAATTCTGTAGACTGTAATTCATATTGGTTCCAACTAGAGGACTTTGTTAGTGTCCTGTTTTTCTTTATTGATTAAGGAACCATCTTGTGCATTACTTTCGCCATTCTGAGTGACAGTGTAAAGAAAGGTGGTCCGAATGTAACATCAAATTCAGTTTTGGCTGCTGTACTTGAAAAAGCAAAGGAGCTTGATGTGCCTAAAGATATTGTTGAGCGCAACATCAAGAGAGCATCTGAGAAGGGACAAGAGGCTTATATTGAGAAAATCTATGAGGTTGGTATAACATCATGTGCATGTTTGGATAGGGTTTCAAGATGATGTTTGCACTGTAGAACTTCATTATGGGCAGATTTAGATTGTCTTATGTGATAGTGTCATGTTTTAACATAGGAAAGCATAAATATCCTTGTGTTGTTAGACACCATTAGGAGGATTCCACTAATCTTACATGGCAATAGTTTGTTTTTACTCTTGTAAGATGACACTGTCATGCTTTTAGGGTAAAGCCATAAAGGAATGAAACCAAATCCATCATAGACAAATGGATATTACGAATAATGTTCTGTTGCCATTGCCATAATAAATTCTGGTGCATTAAACATGCAGAAGTAGCCATTTTGTTAGTTTTTCCCAAATGGATGTCTAGGTTACAACCCCATCCTTAGTTTTCATATTAAAAAATATTATAGAATATTTTTTTTAAATAGCTACTAAAATGTGATATTACATAATGCCATAATGGCTAACACTATATTTTTTCTATATTATTTTTTTTGTCAAAAATTCCTTAGCATATTAGCTGTTATTACAAAAGTAATCATTTCAGTATTAATTATTTCAAATACATTTCCAATGAAATCAATTCATCCTAGTTATCCAACCAATTGGCAGTTTGAGATGTTTAACAATTTAAGCACAATTTTTGTTTGGTATTATTTGTTCAATTCTTAGCTATAAGTTATAAACAGGAATAAGGTAAACAGGTTTGGGAGTAGGGATTACAGATGTGATCGGACTCAGTTGGTTAAATGGGTCTAGGTTACTAGGTTGGGTATGGACCCAGCAGCCCAGCCATCTGGAAATGGGTCAGTTTTCTGTTTGGGCCATGCCTTGGGTAGTATTGTACCCTATCCACAGTTCCACACCCTACTGATGACTCTCCCTTGGCAGTTTCTAATTTATATTTTTTGGAATTTTGATCCTTGAATATTATTAAAGTCTTAACCTTCTATATTTACCCTCAGGTATATGGTTATGGGGGAGTTAGTATGGTAGTTGAGGTATCAACTGATAAGATACATCGTTCTGTGGCAAAGATTAGAGAAGTGGTAAAGGATTATGGAGGAAAGATGGCAGATTCTGGATCTGTGATGTTTAAATTTAGACGTGCTCGGGTGGTGAATATTAAAGTCACCAATGCTGACAAAGATCAACTGCTTACGATTGCTTTAGATGCTGGAGCTGAGGATGTAATTGATCCTCCAAGCTATGAAGATGACACTGAAGAGGATAGGTCAGAAAGGTAATGATTCTCTGATTTTCATTATTGTGCTGTTTCTATAATCAAATTTCTGGTCTTCATAGGAAAAAATTGTATGACCTCACTATATCTCTAATAAAAGCTTCTCCCTCTTTTTATTCATGTCTCTCTGCTTCTGTCTATAAGGTATGATGAATTCATACATTTGACTCATCAAAACCCAAATTAAAAAAAAAAGTTTACCCCTCAATTATTAGTTTTTTTAATTGAAGAATACATTGGTTAGTCTACGTGAAAGCATAAGTTTACATAATGTGGCTGACTTTGAGAGGTCTGTGGTACAATCTTAGATTGGTTTCATATGTGTGGTCAACAATCAACAACCATTGTCACAACTGAGTGGCTCAACACAAACCTAAGCTTCAGAATACCTTATTGATCTGAGAATGAACTTTATCGATAGTATTTGGAGTGAAGACTCTTCTAGTAGCTGTGGTCATTTTCCATTTGCCATCTGCGGGTATTTTCATCTTTTTTAAGGCTGGCATGACGTAAAGGAAATGCCAGTCTCTCTTATTTAAACAATATGTTTATGAAATAAAAGAAAGTGTTAACTATTTGAATAGATAATTACTGTTGTTCAAACTTTCAAAAATCTGGCAAGCAAAACCAACATGGGAAATAATTGCAGTTTAGCAGTTACCAGTTAGATTTATGAATTTCACTTTCTTTGAGGAATTAGTGGATGGTGTACCAAATCTTACATTAGTGTCAAATTCAAATTGATCTCTTGACCTGAGTAGTATGTGTGTGCGTGTGCGTGTGTTGTGTGTGTGTGTGTGTATAGGTCATTGAGGTACATCAAGATTAACACCAATATATACTTTTGAAATATATGAAAATAAGAAATATTTGATTATCAATTTATTAGTGTTTACTAGTGTAGGTTGAACCCTCCACACGTGTGTGCACACATACATATTACATAAGGTGTAATGGGGTTAATTGATTTTGTAGTCTCCCAGACTCCCACACTTAAATTAATCTACTTGACAGCTTTGATAGCTGCGATAACGGCTAAAATAAGTTACAACCTCTGCTATAATGGTTACAGCATCACAAGGAGATTGGGATCTTCCACAATAGACCTAGGAGTTGATTTTATTTCATTTTCCCAGGTATTATAAAATTGTAGGTTCTTCAGAGAACTATTCATCTATACTATCGAAGCTACGGGAGGAAGGCATAGATTTTGAGCCTGATAATGGTTCTGAGCTTCTACCAAATACCACAATTGAGGTTTGTTTCCATTAGCTATTACATGTGCTATTTTGTTTCTTGTTGTTTCATTTTTCTTTACTTCCTTCTCCTTTTGGTTTTATATAGCATACAAATGTTGGCAAGGAAATGATGCTAAAGGTGTAAGTTCAATCTGTAATGTGGGTTGAGATCATAAAATGAATCTGGAAATTGACTTTTCCTGACTCACTGTATTGTTCCGACCTTATTGCAATTTTAAAGTTGTCCATTAGCAGACAAACCTTTCCTTTTTAGGGAAGCTTTGTTGGAGAGTATAAATAATGTTTCGAACAGTTCTTTTTTAAAATTTACATGTTGTAAACCACCCTTATTATGTTAATCCTGGGTCTTCATCTCCAATGTAATGGTATTGGGATAGTGGGAAAGAAAATGTTAGAAAGTAAATTGAAATTGGGGAGGAAACTTTAAATTATTTACAGTCAAACCCCCTTCATACATTGTAAGGATGAGAATAATTTATGTTTTTGTATATAAAAAGGGATTGCCTGGATAAAACTTAAGTCAGTTGCTGTTGATTTTTCAGGTAGACGATGAGGCTATGGACTTGAACAAGGAACTTATGAACAAATTACTTGAGCTTGATGATGTTGATGCTGTTTATACAGACCAAAAATAGTCATTTTGATATATTTAAAAGCTGTTCAGCAGACAACTCAAGGTTTTTCTTCAACACTGGGAGTTCATATCACATTACCTGGTCTCAGGTGAGAAGGTTTGTAGATTTGAAACATGCACTGTCTAATCTGATCCTTTTCTTTTCTTTACTGAGGGTGGCCAGAAGCATGTTTTCTAGGAAGGAGATTTCATTTTGAAATTTTGATTCAAAACTGAGGATGTTTAAATTATTTATTGTCTTAAATTACAAATTGACAAAGTCCAATAATAATACAATAAGGTAATTCTTGATTCCTTTTGGTTGGCCTTGTTCATCCCAGAGAGATTTCTCTGCGACTATCTCCTTTTATCTCTGTCTACATTGGTATATGATTGGTCTTTAAGAAAAAATTTATGTGTATGATGTTGCTAGTCTAGTGAACTAGTTTTTCACTCGTATGATTAATTTTCATATCTGCATGTGAACCTAGAAGCTGCGCTGCGATATAAGGAGGCATTGGGAAGAACTTATTTTATAACATAAAACTTATATAAGTGTTTGAATAAATTTATGATAAGAGCTTATCACCTGTGTGTATGAGATATTTTTAGTTTATTTCAATAAGTTTTCATAGTTTAAAAAACAACTACAGAGGTTAAATATCTCGTATTTCCATTGATTCTCACCCACCCCTTAAATACTTATGACACCAGATTTTACGTGATAAACACTTATTCAATAAATACTTAATTAAATTATTTTTTTTTCAAATGTAGTCATAATTAAGTCATTTTGAGGGCATTTTATTATACGAGAACAACCAAGATAGGCACTGCCTAGTGAAATAGTACTAATGAATGCAGACCATGCAGAAGAGATGGTTTATAGTTAGAGTAGTGTTATTCTTACAATATATGTTATATAGTAAGATAAAAATAGAAAGAGAAAGAAAATAGAAATGTGGGATATGATAAAAAGAGATAAAGAAAAAATGTGTTATATGAATTGTTATATATTTTTGTGGTATGAATTGTTTTTCAATGAGTTATATGTGGCACAACTCTCGATGTTTTTTTTTTTTTTTTTTTTTGAAATAATTGCTTATATCAAACCGGTCTAATCCATGGCTCTGTGCAACAAATTTTGAGAGATGTCTTATCCATGTACAATAAACTCCTGAGCTTCGGTTGGTTGCGAGAAGAAAATCGATAAAAAAGGAATAGAGAAAAAAATGATTGAATTTTGTATATTATTTGAATGAAGAGAAAAAAAACTTTCTTTCCACTTTGTTTGATTAGATAGAAAATTAGGAAAAATGATATAATAACTATTTTATGATTAATAAAATGAGATTAATTAAGTAAATATTGAAAAAATGAATTGTCAAAACGAAGAAAGGAAAACTTTGATGTGAATTTTGTAATTTTATTTCTTTTTCCTTAATATCTACAACTAATTCTCGAAGCCTCATTCTTTCCTACCATTTTGTATAGAAATATACGGAGAGTCTATTTGGTTTACATTTCCATTTTCTGTTTTCATTTTGTTTTCCGTTTCTTGAAATTTTATAAAGGAAAAACTGGAAACAACAAATTTTTGTTTCCAGCATTTCTAGTTTTTCGTTTGTAAAATTTTAAAAAAAAATAGGAAATAAAAAATGGAAACAGAAAATGAAAATGTAAACCAAACAGATCCTAGGTTCCAAATATCTTAAATGCACTAATAAACGACTACCGAGCACGTAGATTAACTAGTAATGGATTGTTCTAACTTAACCAGTGATCATACCTGGCTCTGATCAATGGAACTCGGATCAAATGATTGAATAACCTTCATTAATTCTAATAATATGCTTTTGGATTATGTGTGAAAAGGGATTTTATTTTGAATATTAAAGGAATGCTAGACACAGAAGCAAGAAAATTTGAGATATATCCACGAATAATACATGAATTATAATATAAAAATGCTGTGGGGAAGACTAATTTCCGCAATTGCTACTTTATCATACACATTCATACATTACATATATGGATCATTATCAGGTTGCCCTCATAGATAGTTGTACTGTAATGCTTGCAAGTAGCTGTATAGTTTTCTTTGAGCATATTTCCCAATATGATAACAACAGTCTTTAATCAAGCTCATGCTGTTACTCTTTTGGAACCCAGCATCCATGCAACCCATATGGAAGTCCATAAGGAAACTTAGCCCTGGCAATCTCTTCAAAGGTGGAACCATCTAACAACAACGCATATCCTTCCCCATTTTTACCACTGATTATGGAGATTACCACACCTGCCATATGAGAGACCAAAAAGAAATTAAGTAATAGGCTAATAGTAGTGGAGAACAAGAATGGAGTGAATTGAATTATAGGAGTTCAGTTCTAACCATCATCTTCCTCTGTTGCTCCTGGTCTAGCCACAAAGAATGGTTCAGAGGGCACAGCACCTTCATCATACCAATTCTTAGCCTTTTTCAATTCTAAATCAATCTGCACATATATGACAAATCAAAGCACGTTCAACTAAATATATATAGAGAACCACAAAAATTAAGAATTAAATTACCTTAGTGAGGGTGTTAGGGAAGTTACAAGGGCGCTTTGCTCCACAAGCATAGGCATATCTATATTTCTTCCCTAAATAATTAGGGTTTATGCTGCACATGTCCATTCCTTTCCCATGTTCATTTGGATCTAATGCTGCCTCCAATGTCCCATATGAACTTCCATCCAGTGGTATTTTAAATCGACCAACCCTGTTCACCATTAATAATATTCAATTATAAACTATGATTTCATTAATTTATACATAGGAGAAGTCGTATTTCTATAAGAAATGAACGAATTACCTAGCATCTGGTAGAACATCTTCACCATTAAATGAGCGAAGGTTCTGTAATCTAAGCCTATCAAGAATGGTAGTATCTGAATTATGCTCACAACAGTCAGCAATAACTGCAGTTATCCGCCCATCTTCATCTACCTCTTCATATGCATTTATGAAATGGAAAGTAACGAACAGAGGCACTTCCACACTTGCCACCTTAATTCCAAATCACATACATACCAAAATTAATCACACACACAGAGTATATAATATGTATGTATTTATTAATAAAAGATATAAAGTTATTACTTACAATTTTTCCACTAGTCTTGCACATAACATGCATATAGCCTTTAGATTCAGGGTGCCACTGAAACTTGTATAATGGAGTTGGTTCAGCCTTAAGCAAATTCTGAGCACAATACCTTAACGGCATTTCAGGCACAACAATATAGTGATCCGTAACAGGGAATGAGTGGACCCAACCGGGTGATGGCCCGCCCCGACAATCGACCCGCCCAATTACCTTTCTCTCATTAGTGGCAGGTTCCATTCTAACAACCAAGTACCCTGGTTTCACAAGATCAGGGAGCAAAGTCAAAAACTCGTTATCCGTCACAATAGGGTGTGCAGAGTGAATAAGACCCCCTAATGAATCACTGTACTCAAATTTTCCAATTGTGTCCAATGTGACAGGGTCTATCACTATGGATCCCTTTTGTGTCTCCGTTAAACAAACCACCCTTCCGTCACCGAGCTTCACCACGCCGGTGTTGGAATTGTCGGTGAGGGAAGCGCCGGAGAACAAGCTTGCGAGCTCCCCAACGTAGGACAAGAAATTTTCAGCCTTAGGAACTTCGGAAAATTCACGGTAACATATTTTCTGATTCTTCTTTGCTGCTTGGTAAGCTTGAGATTCGATTTGACGGTGGCCGGCGATTAACCGGCCGTTTTCGAATTGAAGCTTGACCAACGTGGCGTAACCGTCAAATAGATGCCTGAAATTGTAGTCCCCTATGTGCCACAAGCCAGGTCCGTTTCTTAGGTACGTTCCTTTCTGCATGTTAGTATCGATAGATACATGTTATTTATAAAACAAACAAAACAAACAAATAAAAATAGTAGCTAGGTACTTATAAATTATAATTTATAATTAATTTTCCTTCTTGTTTAATTCAAGTTGATTAACGAAAATGATTGACATTTGACCTGATGACGTATGCGTACGTATGCTCACTAGTATAGTAAAGTAGGTATATTCCATTAGAATGTTTCAAGACTAGTAATTGAATAAATGATAATTTTTTTTAATAATCAATTGAATTGATGATAATGATGGGGTGCATATTGTTCAAAGATCCCTTGATATTGTATATAATTATTTTATTAATTTCATATTAAATTAATGTTATAAGTAATTCACTTTGTTGGCTTCCCATTGGCTGACGCGTTATATGAGTATGATTACCGACAAAACCTATATTACGTGTAGGATCCAGCAGCTTTGTTATTAGTTTTATAATTTATTATGAGTGTTGGAAAAAAGAAGCTTTTGCTTTGGGAGAACAAGGTTTTTCTCTTCTTTAATTTTCACTTTGTCTGTGTTCTTAATTTGTAGTTTTTATGAGAATCTAGTATAAGCTCAACTAATAATGGTGGAGAAATTGAAGCATAGGTTACAACCGTACATATATAATTATGAGTTATCTATTTACGTGTCTTTATCTAAATCTTGAGTTTTCAAGACATATAACTAATTAGTTCATGAAATCAAGTGATTTAGTGTGTATTTGATCTACCTCAAAATTACGTTTTAAACATGGATCCAGATTAATGTTAGTGAAAGAAGCGTTAACACAAATGATATTTAAAACGTGATTTTGTGATAAACCAACCATGTTATTACATATTGAATTTTGTAGTCTTCATTCACCATTAAAGTTAACTTACCAGCCAGAGTGGAATTTGTCCTTGAACAAGGAGCTCTCCTTCCCATCTCTCTTGGGGGATACTGGTCCATGCAACATGCTGGTGGCGGCCGCAGGTGGTCGTTGACGGTTCCTCCGGTGGTGGTGGTGGAGCATTAATCAGAGGCAATGGACTGGCAACATTTGCGATGGTCAAGTCTTGAAGATTGCGTTTGCCTTTATAGATAGGCTTGTTGTGAAATGAAAACCCGTCCCTACTGGCGTTATGGTCAGAAACAACCATAGTTGGCCATGAAATGGAGCTTCTGATAGCTGTGAAAGCCATGGATGGGAAAAGGGGGAGTCCTTGAAGTGTGTGTGTAAGAAAATATAGGAGTTAATTTATTGAGTGATGATGAGTCTGAATGATGCACTTATATATATAGGGTGGTGTTGGGCCATGAATTGATGTAAGAAGGGTATGCTTGTATGTATGGTGGGAATCTTGGATTGGTGGAAATACTTTTCACTACGAGACATGGTTTGTTTTTTTCTTTGATCCTTTTTCTTCCTAAATTAATCTTTTATTCATTAATTTTCACAAAGTAACCTGGAATGTGTGACTGAAAAACTAATATGTTATACAGTTATTTGACACAGTTCGTGGAAAAAAAAAAATAGTTAGCTAGCAAGCTGTGTATTTCTATCTATAGTGCGTTTCTTGATTTCTTCTAAAAAGAAACACTATTTCAGGGATTTTTTAATTTGAATCTTCATGTTGCTGATAAAAAAAAAATTGAATCTTAATCATTTATGAGTTATATTCTTGTCTTCAATGGTGGATCCCACGACCCTCAATGGAGACAATCTATTTGAAAAAAATAAAAAATTAATAATAATTATTACTTTCTCCGTTTTTATTATGTGTAATTATATATTAAAAAATACAATAATTATGTCTTTTAAACTTATTTTTCTCAAATATACTACTATTTTCTCATTTTCTCATTAATGCACTTAATATCTCTCCTTTTTTAATGAATTAAATTTATTTTACCTCTTACCATAAATTTTTGTTGGAAACAAAAAAAAATTATTTATTAAAATTTTAAACTTTTAAAATATTTAATTATGACATAGATTTATTATAAATATTTTAAATAAAAAGTAATCACATTAGAATATGGGTAAAATTGAAAAAATAGAATTTATTATTGCTTTGATATCTGAAAATGACACTTATTAATTAAAAACAAATTTGAGACCCTAAATTAAAACAATAAATAAAAGAAAATAGAGGGAGTATCATACATATGAATGGAATTAAAAGTGAGAGGGGAGAAAGTTGACTAGTAGTTTATTGCTATTGGAAAAAATATACTCCCGTCGGTCCTATTTATAAGATAATTTAGACAAAAACACATATATTAAGAACAATAATTAATGTATTAATTTTCAAGAAATTATTCTACAAGATTACAATTATCCCTATTTAAAAGTAAACTTCAATATATACCATGATAGTTGTGTCACCTTAAAACCTTTAATGGTCAACAAGGACATATATATGAAAAATAACAATAAATGCTTCCAGATTTGTGTATTTTGTCTTATAAATAGGACTATGAAAAAGTTTCAAACGTTATCTTATAAATAGGATTGGAAAGAGTAAAACCTTCAAATTAAATATTTAGATAAAATAATAATAAAAAATCCATAAATGAAATAAGAAATTAGGTAGTAGCTATATGGTGGGTTAAAATATATAAAAAGGGGTGGAAAATATAAAAAAAAACTCAAAATATGTACTTGTAATTTTATTAAAGTTCCCTAAATATATAACATATAAATTTGCCACTTATTGTCTTAAGCTTCATTTCTCATCATATCACTCATGAGTTATATTATTATCACTACAACACTTTTTTATAATACTATTATATTAATTTTCTTCTCTTATATCATTAGATTAACTATTTTATGATTTATCTCATCTCTACTCTTCAATCTCTCTCTTTATTATACAAAAAAGCGTATACCTTTCATGTATAAATACAATTTCTCTTCCACTTCTGTATACTTTTTTTCTCTTACACTTTGAGTCATGAAATTGTTTATTTTATGTGTGTGTATGATATAGTGAGAGTCTATTTTTTATTTGAGAGTGAGTCCAACCATATAATCATGCATGGATAATCATAATTAAAAATTTAATGATCACATGATCATTTTAAAAGTCTTGTGACTTTATATTTTAATTTTAGAGTTTAATTAATATACAGTGACAGTGTAAAATAATTTTACATGATCATCCAATGATGTTTTGCCACATCATTTAATGAGTATGACACCTCAAGTGTTATTAAACTCATTAAATAATGTGGCAACACGTCATTGAATGACTGTGTAAAATTTTTTTACACTGTCAATCTATATACGTTAAATCCTTAATATTAACGGTTTATGATAAGATGCAATATAATTATTAAAATTTACTCCCTCACTCTTATTATAAAGAAACTTTCCCATTTATTATCTCTACTATGTGTGTGTATTTCAATGTGAGAATTGAATCTCCTAACAATTTACAATTAAACATTCCATACAATTGACATTTTACTGACTTAATAATTAAATCATGATGATATTGAGTTTGTTATTAATATTTTATTATATAATAAAATCATTTTAAATGACCAACATCTTATACAAATTATGGGCGTGTTTGATTCAGTTATGTTTTTTTAGTTTTTTAAAAGTTGTTTTTTACAAATAAAATAATTTATTTAATACATTTTCATCATAAAAATAAAAAAATTAAAAAAAATTGAAAACATCTTAGAGTAGTTTCATAATTTTAGTTTTTAAAAATAGAAAAACAAATACATTTTTTAAACTTGTTTTTAAAAATTGTGTGTCAAATAATTTTTTTAAAAATTTCCATCTTTAAAGACAAAAAGTCAGTTTTTTTTTTTTGTGTTAACCATATGTACCCCCTATTACCAGGGGCAATCTTATTCGGGGTTTAGTCACAGTTAAGTCTCCTCACCCCTCCCTAAGAGGGATTGAACCCGAGAACTCTTCTCACAATCTCAGCGTACATTGCCAACTGAGGCACAACTCTTTGATTAAAAAAAAATAAGGAGGGTATCTGAATCCATCTTTGTGTGATAAATATATGCTATCAGCTGATATATAAGTGGCCGGTTTCACACAATCTTAAAAATTTTTAAAAAGAAGAAAAAAACACACACACAATTTTTCCACGCTATATATCTATTGAGCTACTTTTAAATTCTCAATGAAATGTTAAATTTATATAAAATATTCTAATTATTCCCATGCATTAAAAAAATTATATAAAATATTCAATTTCTTCATTGCCATGTATATATATTTTTACATTAATTATTAACAACTTCTTGATATATAAGAGGAATTAATGAAGTGAATATTATAAAATAAATTTAACTTGATAAAATAATTTTTCTTTTTAAATATTTGTATTATTTTTTGTACCATTTTTATATAAATATTTACTTAAAGGGATTTTCAAATACTTATTTTATCCATATTATAAAACGATTAATGATCTTAGATAAACATAAACTCATTTAGAAACTTTTTAAATATCTATCATTGGTTATAAGACTCAAATCTAATTAAGAAATATTAAAACTGATGTTTAAGATTTTGAGTGTGTTCGGTAAAACTAGCTGAAAAGTTAGCTTAAAGTTTAAGCTAGCTGAAAGCTAAAAAGCTCGCTGAAAGCTTAAAGCTAACTGAAAGCTGAAAAACTATTGAATGTGTTTGGTAAAACTAGTTGAAAAATGGTAAAATGACATTTAAGAACAACATTAATTATTAAATAATGATAAGTGAGGGTTGTTGAGGGCTAAACTTATAATTAATTTTCAGCTAGTAACTCAAAATTTGAGCTTTTTTAAAAAAGTTACCCCAAGTAGCTTTTTAAGAAAAGCTTGTAGCTACCCAAAAAAACTACCTTCCCAAACACTGCTAAAATAGTTTCAGCTACTATTTTCAATTTTCAGCTAGCTGAAATGGCAAACCAAACACACCCTGTTATTAAAACTCAAATCTAGTGATATAACCATAGTTAACAAAATCGGATTGGATCGACTGGTTTGATCGATCCGATTGAGAATCGATTTGGGGACCGGTTCATATCACCTAAAAAAATGGTTGGTTTTAGAATCAGTGAGAACCAGTTAAAAATCGGTGTCAGAAAACAGGTTGAATCGACCCATTTTCAAATTGAAATAAAGATAATTTTTTAAGGATTACACATAAATATTTATTATTTAGTCTATTATTATTATTATTTATTTTTTATTATTTAATACATATAATAAAATCCTTTATATTAATTTATAATCTTATATATCTTGATTTATTATGATTTTATGTTCTTTTATTATTTAAAAATATTATATAATATTAAAAAATACATATTTAGTTATTACTGATTTGACCACGGTTCAACCATAATGAACTGTAAATTAGGGGTGTTCGCGGATTGGATTGGATTGGTTTTGAGGGAAAAATCATCCAATCCAATAATTTCGGTTTTCTTATTTATTCATCCAATCGGTTTTGATTTTTTTCCAAATCCAATCCAATTTTAATCGGTTTGGATTGGATTGGATTTCGGTTTCTCAAATAAACTAAAAAAATGAAGTTATGAAAGTAAAATTATGATAAAAACATGCAATTATCTTATCTTATTCTATAACATACAAATTACTCAATAGCTTCCAATCCCATTATTGAATGTTATTTGTTAAATATAGTTACACAATAATAATTTTTTTGCATCATCACAGAAAAATAATATCAATAATGATAATATATCAATATGTTCATAAAACATTGGATCGATTTGGATTGGATTGGTTCTCATAGGTAGATCCGAAATCCAATCCAATCCAATTAAAAATTTTGATTTTTTGCGGTTTGCGATTTTTTCGGTTTGCGGTTATTTCGGTTTGCGGTTTTTTGGATCGGATGTTGCGGTTCCAATTGGATTGGATTGGATTTGAACACCCCTACTGTAAATCAGTGACTTCGCCGATTAAATTATATGTCCGATTTTAAAAACATTGGATATAAATACAAGTATTTTCAATGATTTTTTTATAGAATGGAAATACTAAGATTTGAATCTTTGAGCTCAAACAAATTAAACTACCAAAACTTTTTATCATTGGACCAATCCTAGTAGGTGTTGGAGTGATGGTGTAACAACCTTATTATATTGTTGTATTTTAGATTTGAATTTATATTATTTTGTATTAGTTGTAAATGTGTATATCCATATATATTAGATGTACACCTTTATTAATGAAAATTCCATTCATTCAAATTTTCTTTATGGTATCAAAAGTCCTCTTGCTTCATTGACTATTTTTTTTATCCTCATGGCCTCTCAAATCTCTACATTTACCAATTCTAAAGATCTCATTGAATTTAACACCACTATTAGTTTTCCTATCAAATTAAATGGCACCAACTATCCTGTTTGGTATAAACAAATTTGGTCTCTTCTTGTTGCTCGTAATTATGTTACTGGTGGCACTCCATGTGCATGTCCTCCTGCCACCATTTTCCAAGGTGAAGTTGTTCTATCCAATCCTGAGCACTCTTATCAAGGTCAATTTATGTACCTTGCTTTTCTTGAATTATGTGATGTTGAAGCACGCAATGTGGTATCTTCTGCCGATACATTTGCTCAAAGCCTGACTCAAACAAGCAAACTTATGTTAGTCACTCTCGTTCCCGAATTATGTCTCTCAAGGAATGCCTGAGCTCCGTCACTAAAGGTTCTTCTCCCGTGAGCGACTATTTGCGCTCCATTGATCATAACATTGCTGATGAATTGACTCTTATTGGTCACTCTATTGATGATTTAGACCTTGTCATCCATACCCTTAACAACCTTGGACCTTCATTCTGGGAGTTTGTTGCTTCTATTCGAGCCCGTGACTCTCCCATTTTATTTGATAAGCTCTTTGACATGCTCATTAATTTTGCAATTTTTCTTCAACATGAAGAACACGTTAATTAGTACTTCTACTCCTATCACTGCAAACTTTGCTAACCGTAGAAGTAATTATGGTCATAGCAAGAACATCTCACATGGTGGTTTCATCTCTACCAAAAAGTTATCTATTGATTCTTCAATTGAATGTCAACTTTGTGAGAAAAAAGGGTCATATTGCCAAAACTTGCTATTAGATAATTGGGTACGTACCCTTCAAAAGCAAAAGCTCCTACTGCTAATTTAGCAACAAGAGCTCTCGCAGTCCTCCTCCTGTTCCTACATGGCTTTTGAATTCAGGTGCCTCACATTACTGGTGAAATTAAAAATTTGTATGTCAGTACTGATCAGCTCATAGTTAAGGTTCTTCCTATTACACACGTTGGTTCAACTACAATCTCTACCTCTATTAATTGAGTAAACTAGCACTTCTATTCTCGACTTTTACTGCATCTTGCATTTTCGCCCCCGACTTTTTCAAAATAACACTTTAGTCGCTGACTTTATTAAAAAATGCATTTTAGTTCCTAAAAGTGTATGATTTTTAATAAAGTCGGAGACTACAGTGCATGTTTTTTTAATAAAGTTAAGGACCAAAGTGCATGTTGCAGGGACTAAAGTGCTATTGTAGAAAAGTCAGGAACGAAACTACAAAACGCTATAAAAGTCGAGGACGAAAATATTAATTTACTCCCCGTTAATTCCATTCATCTGTCATTTGTTTTATGTGTTCCCACTGTGAAATTGAATCTACACAACATATGTGTCTATATTTATCGCATATGTTCAGGGAGAAATGTGAGTTGGAAAACCTTTGAGAAGCGTACATTAATTTAAATGAATCCCCCTAAAAAGAGTTTTGTAAAATAAACCGTGGAGCTTCTGGATTAAATATTGAGTTTTACTACTATAGTTAATTAATATTTCGAAGTTAATGATTCCTTCCCCATAGCCAAATCCATTATTTATGATCATAGGATTGCATGTCGCCTCTAGAGGTGCAGGTTATGCATAATGCATCAATTCCTTCTTTGACCTTAAAATTTGATCGTACCAAAACCCACCAAGTTTGTCTTTATGCATAATTAATTAATACAGAATCAAAGTCTCTGAAAATCAAACACGTAATTATGTTTGTGCTATTGTCAATTAAAATATTTGACCTCTTAAATCTTTTACTTCGAAACGGAGCACTGTAAAAGTGACCTGTTTTTGCTTTCTTTCATCCTCTCTTTCACAAAAGAATATAAAATAATTACATCTATATATTTGTATAGTCCTAGGCAATTCCGTTGAGTTGACCATAGTTTGATCAGCATTTTGTAGGCAAAGTTACCATACCTACAAAATGTTTTGCCTTATTCTTGCTAATCTGATGGATAGAGATGTTATATTCGAATAACTATGTAAGAATTAATTAGTCGTATAATCAATTTGAATTATTTTTACAAATTTGATTATTACTGTTAGGGCCGGCTCAAGGATAAGGCAGTCCAAGTCCTTGTTTTACGCCCCCAATTACTAGCTAGTAACATTCTTTATAAAAAAAAATATAAACATATATCATTATTATTAGGCTTAACACATTGGTTTAGAAATTATTCTCTCACCTTAAGGTCAAGAGTTCAATCCTATGAAAGTTTGTTTGAGGCCTTCCAACATGTTGGACCGGCCCTGATTACTGTAATCAAACAACAATATGAAATATATCGAATTAGAAACAAAAAAAAAACATAAGGTGACAATTAAACAAAGAAGGATGAAGAAATTTTGGCAACAGGATCGGATGATGAAGAATTTGGAAACGAAATTATATATATATTGCCGTCCAAAGTGGAGATGAAATAAATTAAAGAGGTGCACCGGTCATAGGGGCATTTCAATAGCAGAGCAAATAATGATGTTTTCCAATGAATGAATTAATATAATAGAACACCACTTTTTCATTATTTGATTTTTGATTTAGTGCTAATGAACTGTGTTAATTTTCTTACATTGTTCATACCCCTTTAGGAAAGTGGGAACGCTCATTGTTGCCACTTGCCGTTTAGTACAAAAAAGAAAAGAAATTCAATTAGTTTACAGGTTGACCTGCATGGTTGTGCAATCTGGGTCCGTATGTTGGCCACTCAATCTTCTTTCATGTCAACAATCCTAAAATTAATTAACACTTTGCATCAGACAAACCAAACAAAAGTGTATCTTAATTTTAACATATTTTAGTAAATCCCTAATTTTTATATTAATTATTTGGTTAAAAGGAGGGTAAATTAATGAAGGATTTTAATGGTTCTCGGAGGTAAAGAGATCGAGGAACGGAGGAAAGGAAACCCTTGTTTGGTTTGTAAAGGGATCAGAAGAGATCAAGAAAATCAGTGTTTATAGCTAGCCATATGCTAATTAGCTTGCAGCTTATGTGATTATAGTTTTATAAGCTTATTTGATCAATATATAAAGTTATTTATAATACTCTCATCTCATTAATTTATACTCCGGTACTATGCGTACTTAACCGAATTATACATAGTAATAAAATTGACTAAACTGTTATAATTTGGTTCCTGAAAGATTGGATGACCTTCATTTTAGCCCCTAAAAAAAGGAAACTGTCAATTTAGTCCCTAAATGTACTTTCCGTCTTTCAATTTAATCTCTTTGTTAACCTTAACGGAGATACTGACATGTTAATAAAATTATTCATTTTAGTCTCTCATTAATAAAATAATTTATTTTAGTCACTCATGATTAAATTAGTTCATTTTAGTCCCTCATTAATGTTAATGATTTCATTTTCATCTCTCCTGCTACATTTGTCTTTAACAACATATTCCTCCCAAATTCAAACAGAAGAAACCTTAACCCCTAAATTGATAATGGAGTTTTTAGACCAAAACGAAGAATTCAAATTGTAATTTTGGACTAACCCCTCATTTTGGTACTCTAAAAGATTTGGAGTCAGTCGTATTAGTCCCTAAAAAAAAAGAAATTGCATTTTTCATCCCTGAAAGATGAAAGTTATTTAATTTAGTCCTTGAAAAATGGAAAATTCGTTCACTTTAGTCCTTGAAAGATTTTTTTTTAAATGTCAATTTAGTCTCTAAAAATGACTAAATTAAATGAATTTTTCATCTTTCAAGAATGAAAAATCCAATTTCCATCTTTTAGGACTAAAAGATTTAGAACTAAAAGATAATATGTCTAATCTAAAAGATTTAGGGTTGGTTACATTAGCCCTATATGATGGAAATTGCATTTTCGTTCTTGAAAGATGAAAAATTCATTCAATTTAGTCATTTTTATGGACTAAATTGACATTTAAAAAAATCTTTCAAAAACTAAAGTGAACGATTTTTTCATTTTTCAAGAACTAAATTGAATAACTTTTCATCTTTGAGGGACGAAAAATGCTTTTTTGTTTTTCCAAGGACTATATGATTGATTCCAAATCTTTCATGATACCAAAATGATGAGTTAGTCCAAAAATTGCAATTTAAATTCTTCGTTTTGGTCTAAAAAATCTATTATCAATTTGGGGGTTAGAGTTTCTTCTGTTTGAATTTGGGAAGAATATGTTGTTAAAGACAAATGTAGCAAGAAGGATGAAAATGAAATCATTCACATTAATGAGGGACTAAAATGAGCTAATTTAATCATGAGAGATTAAAATGAATTATTTTATTAATGAAAGACTAAAATGAATAATTTTATTGACAAGTCATTATGTACACGTGGCACTTAACGTCAGCGTCTCCGTTAAAGTTAATTGACGAATTGTAACAGAGGGACTGAATTGAAAGATGAAAAATACGTTCAGGGACTAAATTGATAGTTTCCTTCTTTTAGAAACTAAAATGAAGGCCCTCAATCTTTCAGGAACCAAATTGACAGTTTAGTCCAATAAAATTGGTTAAAGTTAGTTAATTTTATTGGAGTTCAATTTAAAAAATAGTTTAACTTTCTAATGTTACTTTTATGAAATATTGGTTGAAGAGAATAAAATCTAAATCGATAATATCGTATAATGTGGAAGCTTCCCCCTTCAACTTTAAATTGATAGATCCTCAACGAAAGTAACATAGATCATATTGTAAATTCATATTTTTCCTTAAATTAAACTCAAATAGTCATATTAGAACCATTTAATAAAAAATAAAATTATTCATTCACCTTCAGTAATAAGTAATATGTAGGTTGGACTAGGTGGATCAAATTTTGTTTGGTCCACCCTAGAATCGTCGAATAAATGTTATCTTGAAATTGAAAAGTGCCTTGTAATAAGAATCACAAAAAATTGTAAGAAGTGCCTTATAAAAAGGATTAGAGGGAGTATTTCATAAATTACTTCTAAAAATTTATAAGTTATATAGCTTATAATGTATGATTTATCCATTAAATATAGATCCTATTATGGTGCAATCAATTTTACCATTTGATTTAACCACTGAACGAGGATCAACTAATAAGGGGTTGTTTCAGCTTAATCACTAGTCTCAAATTCGAGTTTTGGGTGTACAGTTGTTTTAAATATTCGCAGAGAAGATTTTACCCCATATATCATGTCTGGCTCGAGTGGGATTACCTCCCAAAAAAAATACTCATGATCTTAAAAAAATTGACCATTTGATTTATGAACACCCTCATTATGTCAAGCTGATGGCCTCCTATTCTTCTTTTACTTAATTCTATTAACATTATTTCCTGAGTCTATTATAGTGAATATGTTAATTTAAGCTGTTAAATATGTGATTCTAGGTTTCATAATCGGATGATTTATATATATGAAAAAAAATATTAAAAGTAGTCTCTAATTAGATATTTAATGAGATTAATTAATCTCAATATCTCACCAAAAAAGAGAGATTAATCTATCACCTATTAAATGAGAGAATACTTTAAGAATTTGAAAAAAAAATAATGAAGAATTTTATCTTATTACTCCATTCCAGTTTTAATTTTTACTCTCAAGAAACGTGAATCATTGGAGAATTTAAAATTAACTATTTAATTACATGAGACCCTATAGATGCTCTCTAACAAATATCCTAATAACATTGGTTAAAGAATCAATTTATAGAAGATTTTCATTGAAATCACATATACGATATTAATTATATTTATAATATTAAATACTACTCAATTCAATATATATATTTTTTTTGATTTCTTAGTCCTAAAGACTGCTGGTTAACATTTCACTTTTAATAAAAAAATATTTAGCAATAAATTTTATGAAATTAAATTGTAGAATATATTTTTAAAGATTATTTTTTATTGTCATTGATGTCAAGTTCAAATGTAGTAGTTTCTAGCCAAATTAAATTAGGTGATGGGGAAATTACCTCACCTTAACTCACAATTTATTTTAGTAAGAGTATATTTGACATGTCATTTTAGTTATATAAAAGTTGAAATATTTGTTAGAGCATTTCATTCATGTTTGGTAAGGTAATTTTTTTAAAATATGCACTAGCTTTTATTAGAAACTACTGCTTTTAGCTACCAAATAATTTTTTTTATAATTTTATTCCTCAATAAGTCTCATTCATGTAACACTTGATGTTATAATTATTTTTTTATTGTTATGGAATACTACTTTTATGGATTATTGTCTTAATATTACACTAATTGTATTTTAATTATTGAACTAATTATTTAATTTTTTAATAAAATATTTAGAGTGTGGTTAATAAAACTAACTAAAAGCTTAACTGAAAGTTAAATGAAAGCTAATAAACAAGTTGGTTTTATTAAAAACGTTTGGTAAAATTAGCTGAAAATTGTAAAATGAAAAATAAGGATATTATTAAAATGATAAATATTATTGGTGGGTAAGAGTTATTAAGGGATAAAAATGTAAAAAAATTCAGCTAGTAGCTGAGAAAAAGCAGTTTTTCTTTAAAAAAAAAACTACTTCAAATAGCTTCTAAAAAAACTAGTAGCTATCTAAAATATTTACATTACCAAACACCGATAAAATGATTTCATCTACCAATTGAAGTTTTCATCTAGGTAAAATGTCTTACTAAATACACTATTAATCTCTATAGACAATAATTTAAAATTATAATGAAAAATTATTTTTTATAGAAATGTTATTTAAATTTTTTTAAACAAAAATTTTAATATTATAAATAATTTTAAATAAATTATAATATATAAATTAATAATTATTTGAAAATATATAATTACCAAATTTTAAAATTTGGTTCAATAATTAATGATTTTTTTATTTATCACTTTATAATTTTCGGCTACTCCAATCGCTAATTTTACTAAATACTTTTAATCAAATTAACTAATTTATCAGCTTATAGCTTTTGAGTGTGTTTGAAAAGACCAATAAGCTAGCTTTTAACTTATTTTCGGCTACTTTAACTGTTAATTTTACTAAACACTTTTAATCAAATTAACTAATTTATTAGTTTATAGCTTTCGAGTGTGTTTGAAAAGGCCAATAAGCTAGCTTTTAACTTATTTGACTATCTTATAAATTAGTTTGACCAATACAAAGATGTTTGATAAGGTACATAAAATTAGCTTATTTAATTTTATGCCTTTTTAGGTTATAAACTACAAGCTATTTTGGCCAGCTTCTTACTTCTAGTTTTTAGCTTTTTTTTCCTATTTTTTATCTAATATTTTATTTGCTATTAATGTCTTTTTATCTTATTTTAATATTATTATTATTATTAGAAACCTTTTCTTCTTCTCCCCCTCCATGTCATCTTCTGACTTAAAAAATTAAAATATATTATTTTAATTATTATTCCATCTCTACTATTTTTTGGAATTATTTTTATATTATAATATTTATTTTAATTTTTAATAAAATTATTCATCATTTAAATATTTTATAAGAATTTAAAATTTATAAAAATTTTAAATTATAAAAATTTTGAATTATACTCCCTTCAGTCTTTTTTATAAGGCATATTTAATCGAATTCATATACCAATAAAAGTGGTTAAAGTTAGTTAATTTTATTGGAGATTTAAAAAGTAGTTTAACTTTCTAGTTTTACTCTTATTTAATATAACTAATTAACTCCACTACCATTTGATAGTTGGTAAGACATCAAAGTTAATAAGGGTAAATAAAAAAAATATAATAAATGCTGCTTTGAAATTGCAAAGTGCCTTATAAAAGGACCACAAAAAATTGTAAGAAGTATTGTCTTATAAAAAGGATCGGATGGAGTAATTATCTAATAATATTTGTTTACAAATAAAAATAGAATTTGTATAATAAAACTTATATAAATATGTTCATTTATGTCATTTTATATTTATCAGTTAGTTTATCAGCTAGATTTACTAAACATTTCTTATTTAATAAGTTAGCTTATAAGTTAGGAGTTTATCAACTAAAAGCTTATTAGCTAATAGCTAACTTATCACCTAACAACTAGTTTTACTAAATCTGTAATCTTCATTTTTCAATTATATTTTTAGTTTTCAGTTGTTTTTTTTTTAACTTTTAACTATTTTTCAGCTAGTTAGAAATGGTAATCATACAACAATGAGTGAAATAGAGATAGAAGAGAGAGAAGTGTGAAATGTAATAGGTGACATGATGAAAAGATAAAGAAATAAAAGGGATTTGGATTGGGTGCAGTCACAAAATGACGCATTCACCGCAATCATCAAATGGTAGCTGTTTGATGAAGATCGGACGGCTCAAATGCTGAGATGAATTTTAAATATGATTTATTCATCTCGGCATCTGATCGGACGACTATAACATTTGATTACTGCGGTGAATACGTGATTTTGTGACTGCAGACAATCCGGATCCAAATAAAAGTGTGTTGTATAAAATGTTGTATGAATAATTTATCTCTTTTCTATCTCAATGAGACTTTAGCCTTGGTTTGGTGCCGTTGAAATGGAGGGAGGAGGAGAGAAGTGAAGAGAAATCCCCCCTTGTTTGTTTGGTGTGAATTGAAGTGGGAAGAAATGAGTGGGTCCTACTCATTTATAATTTCTTCGCTAATCTGCCGTGAAAAGGAGAGAAATGAAACTGACCACAAAAAAAAAATTGATTTTCATCATAATCGATCTTTTGTCCCAAATGTTACCCACTGTCATAAAAAATAATTTTTATTGTTCTATAATCGATTATGAGTCAATAAAATCGATTTTTTTTTATGAAAAACTAATTTCATTTTTTTTTCATTTCACACACATTTCTCTCATACCAAACAACTTAAAAATATATTTCTCTTCCATTTCACACCTATTTCTCTCTCACCAAACAACATATTTCTCTTCCATTTCACACTTATTTCTCTTCCCTATTTTCCTCCTTTCAACTTCTCTCCTCATTTCTCTTCTCTCTATTTCCCTGATTACAAACAAAACATAAATGCTCTCGTACGTGTAACCTTGTGCCATGCCATTGGTGGGAATACTTGTTCAGTTGTTTTGCGAAGAGAGAGAAAAGCAAGACCTCTGTAATTGCTTGGGTCTCTTCATGCCCTCTTTGATTCCCACAAGAGGCAATGTACAATTTTCGGTTCCAATTAAGTGCATGTGGCAGACAAAATTATATTAAGGTTTTCCCACAAAGAAGAACAGTTAATTTTTATTGATACATAACATACATACCACAGATTAATCTGTGGGTCAGCCTCCAAAACCAACAATCAAAATATGTGGGCGGTGCTGATGCGCACTGACGCTGCACCCACGCACGTTGTGCAATCTCTACTCGTTTAATTAGCCAAATATATTTCGACCCAAAAAAAAAAAAAGCCAAATATAATATATTATATATATGGGCGCCTTCGCTATTCAAACTTGATTTTGTGATATGCAACTTATTAATTGTTTAACTCATTGGTTATTTTTGCATTATTTAGAGTTAAATCTCTATTTATTTTGTTCAGTTTAATTATTTATATTTAAAACAAATAGGAGTTTTATCTATCTAGTGTTTTAACTTGGCATAAGACTATAAATGAATGGAATAATTTATGGATTAGTTGGTTTGGTTCATTAAATGTTAGATTAAACTCGTTTGTTTAATATCATAAAAATAAACTCGTTTGTTTAATACTTTAATTAATTTAAATAATTAAAATAAAGTAAGTTTAGTAAAAGTTTAATAAAATATAAAGTTATAAGTTTATTTTTAAAATAAATAATAAAATAATAAAGTAAAATAAATATCCTCTATATATGAAAATAACAATTGAAATAATTTTTATATTAATCATGAAGTTATGTATTGAATTTCAAAAATATAATATTCTAGAAAATTTTTTTGCTACACATATCATAGATTAAGAATTTATTTCAATTTTTTATTATTATTTAATATTAAAATATTTATTAAATACTAAGTTCATAAACTTTAAAAATAATTTTAAAAAATTTCTTAAAAGCAAAAACAATAAAGTTGTAATTGAACTAAACAAGTAATGTTCAAGTTTCGTTTTTTTTTAATAAGTCAAATCCAAATTTTAAGTTTGACTCATTTGAATAAATAAGTCAAATTTAAGCTACCTATTTTTTTTTTTCATAAGTGAAGCTTGAACTTCATGTGCTCAACTCCACTTAATTTATTTATATAGACCCATTCACAATATAATTTTTTTTATAAGTTACTGTTTTTATCATGTAACAACAATATTATTAAAACATTGTTTTTAAAATATTAGTTTTCTTTTGAATTTAATATTTATTGTAATTTTTTAACATATTTTTTAATTAAAGAAAACTTTTTTCTTAAAAAATTGCAAATAAATGGGTTGTAGATATCACTTTTCTATTGTGCAAAATAAATTAAACTAGATACGATCAATAGAGCAAGCAACTCATATGATTCATTCAATTGTTCCTAAACAAATTAAATAAGTGGGTTGAGATGAAAATTCTTAAACAAAGCTAAAGTGCCGCATATGCATCTCGTATATATATATTGGTGTAGTTCATGTTCAGATATTCCTATTTTATTTTTAAAGAACAGCTACCTAATCGAGGAGATGCCACGCCCTCATTCTTGATGTATTCTTGGATGCTTTTGAGCATTTTTCTGGTTGACATCTTATTGATTTGATAATGACCCGTTGAACTTAATCAATAAATTAAAAAAATATTCACATCATGCACGAATAACACTTCTGCACCTTCATTATTGATTATTTTTTTAGTAATGTTGTCCATTTGCTTTGAACAGTCGTTTTTAATATTTTTAAGTTATTTTGCAATTCCATTCATCAGTCTGGAGGCCATATATTTTGCTTAGATTATGGTATGGTTGCTGATTTAATATATACTCATGAATTAGGTTATTAGTTTAAATTTTCATCATCAATAGAGTCCCAAATTGAATAAAGATAAAACTCAATTATAATATATAAGTTTTTTTTTTTATAAGATATAATATATAAATCTTGAGTAACCATTACATTTAAATTAGCTTTTTAGATTTGGGTTAGGCCCCCATTTAAAATATCTGATAGTATTAGAGTCTACGAGATGGACTTAGTTTGAAATCTAAAATTAGAAAGCTGCTACTTGAATTGAATTCATTTACACAGAAACATTACAAAAGAAAGAGATTCAATTACCATCTTAATTAAATCGTTTTTTTTTTCTTGTTTTTCTTGATCAGATGAACTCTTCATCATTCATGCTAGGAAAGCCAACAAAGGATATATTATCAATTTAGCTTTAAATAATTGTACGGTATTATTCTTTCATTTAATTTTTTTAAATGTTAAATGGACTATCAGGACTGCATAACGAGATTGTAGAAGTGTTACGAGTTCAATCTCCACTAAATATATTCTTAAGAAAAGGTAAAGAATTTTAATTGTGATTAAGTTCTAAACAGAGATTAAGGATAATTATAATTACTTAAAGATGGAAAGCCAAAATCACAAATCATGTGACTTTATTTTTTTTTCTTATTTCATATTTAAGAATTTTGTATTGAAGGGCTCTAAATGATTTCTCGCATTTGTATTAACATGATTTGAATGGATCAGAGCAGAAGAAGAAATTGGGCTGCAATGTTTAGTTCCAGTATTCTACTAATGAGTGATGAGTGCGGCAGTAGTGCACATCCTCATCGATAAAGCCATTGAATAAAACCAAAATTACCGGGTTGTTTAATTAGCTTTTGTCACTATATGAAAAATGACTTTTAATGACGGTCAAAAGCCGTCGTATAGGGGCAAAAACCATCGTTACAAGTCTCGTTGTTAATGCAGTAGCGACGACATTTTTTGGCCAGCCATCACTAATTTCATGGCCGTCACTACACAGTGACGACCATGGCCGTCACTACACAGTGACGACCATGGCCGTCACTGAGAATCGAAACCCACAACCTGCACGATACAAAGAAAGAGCATTACCATTATACCAAGTTTGTTTCTTAGAATATATAACGCAAAATATTATATATAGTGAAAAAATAACAAAAAAATTAATGACGACCAGGTTGTCGCTAACGTTATGAAGGCCGACACTAATTTTTTTTTCCTTTAGCCGCTATTTTTTTAAATTATTGTACCTTTAACATCGGTCAGAGTCGTCGTTAACGTTACTAAATAGCAACGACGGCCTGGCCGTCACTACATAAAAAAATTAAAAAAATATTTCTTTTCAACGGTGATGTCTTTAGCGACGACCGTTGCGTCGGCTTGACCGACGCTAATAATGACGGTGTCGTGACCGTCACTAAAAAGCAAATTTCTTGTAGTCATCGTTGCAAACCAAATGTCAAGGACTATCGTGGGCATTACCATATCCTTTACTATGTTTGATCATTTTGGATGGATAACACTCCGTTTATTTTTATTTTAATTCTCTGCATGTAATGTAAGCATCTAAACAATCATAAGGCATTGCCAATTTACACTAACTAGTCTATTGAAAGGTACTTTGGATATTTGTCTTCTGGTTATTGGACACTTAATTACAATTAGTTATATATAATATAGATAAATTTTTAGGTGTCCGGGGAAGAAGAAAGTTTTAATTTTGCATCATCAAATACACATTGCATAAATTTGTGGATTAGTAACATCTTAACTATATTTGTGTCAGTCGTGAAATTTGATTACTCAATCAATATGTGTCGACTAATGTCAACCTAATCAATTTCCCTTATCAAATGATTGTTCGAGGAAGAGTTCCTTAATGTGGATTTAATTTTTAAGGTCATTGGTTAGCAATTTTTTGTTTTTGATTTTCATATCTCCTTTTTAAAATAAATTATGTTAAAATAAAAGGACTACAAATTGAGATTTTAACTATTTTAAAAATTGTTTAAGTCTTTTTTAAAATCATAAAATTAAAAAAGATTTTTTAATTTTAATTTTGAGTTATAAAAATTTAATTTTAATTTTAAAAAAACTGAAAGCTAAAAACTGACAATAACCTCAAACTGGGCTTTAGATACTCTAAAGAGCTTTTAAAACCAACTATTCATAGATTTCCTAAAACTACAACCAAGTTTAATTGAAAACTAATAAAGAAAATGTGATAAATAACTAGATTTAAAGACAGAAATTCATAGAAATGTTATAAATGAACGCAATAAAGGATGGAATTAAATGTAGAAAGATAAAAAATAATTGAAAAGTACTGTGTTTAACTGATCATTAAATGATGTTTACAAAATGAAATAGAGCTACTATTTATAACCTTGAAAACTAGAGGTTACACTACCATAACTCGTCTACCATATCCTTGTGCTCTAAATAGGTTTTCAATCTTGCAGGCTAGTGGCTAACAACCACAGTGTTAGTTAAGGGCGAAACCAGGATCTTAAGTCAGGGGGCAAATAAAGTTGAAGTGTGAGTCAGACTATAAATATTATTGGCAAATAAATAAAGTTGTTAAAAAGATAAAATGACTACGTAAAATAAAATCAAAGAAAAAATAAATAAATTCAAAGTAACTAAAAGATTAGACTATAAAAGAGCTGCATTTCTTCATGTCACGAAATCCATCTATAATTGAATCCACATTAAACTTCTTAGCGATTTCTCTCTCAATAAAGATAATGAGACAATGCTCTAGAAAGTCATCGTCTATTTTGTTTTGAAGCTTAGTTTTGATGATGTTCATAGCAGAAAATGAACGTTCAGTAGTTGCTATAGAAACTAGCAAAGTCAACACAAGTTTTATCAACCTGTAGAAAAGTGAATAAATGTCTATTTTCCTTGTTCCCACTAACCATTGACACAATTTTGAAGTGCTAGATAATTTGTGAAATTCTTTGTTATTGGCTATCTCAATCTCAAAGTGATGCAATTACATTCTCAATTCTTTCTTCTCAACTTCTGTAAAGTCTTCATGATAGAATTTATGGGCAAGTTTGCAAATGTCATCAATTTGAAAACATCTGCAGGCTTCTCTTGGATCAAGAGTGCAACCAAGATTCAACAACTCAATTGCCTTCTCATTAAATCTACTATTCAATTCCTGTAACTGAAAATCAATTACGGCATTGAAGATATCCACATGATAATGATGCTCTACTATTATATTATCTTCTTGGCGACGAGCACGACCTCACCTTCCAACATAACAAGAGCTCAGATCAGGAACATCAATATTATGACATTCACAAAATGATTTTACTTTCATAAAACATTAATTAAACAACTTTAGTTTAAAATAAATTAAATAAAAATAGAAAAAAGATATATAGAGAGATAAAAAGAAATTCACGTAATAGATATTAATTTAAAATTAAAATATATAAAAAACAATTTTACCTTTGCAATAAGAGTCTCCCATCCAGTCTCTCATGTTTTGTAAAAAGATTTTTGTGCTTGAAACAAGGCGCAATGCATTTACAATATCTCGGGACTTGCGTTGCAAAGCTTGACAAAGTGAATCAGTAATCTCCATGATTTCTTTCACGAGATGCAACACAAAGACAAACTCAAAGCTAGTCATAGCCTGAATAGAAGAGTAAGCCTCTCCCCATTGTGAAGGATTATGACCTTCATCAACAATTTTATTAAGAACATCACATGTAGCATTGAACATTTTTATCAAACTAGAAATAGACTTTAAGTGAGAGCTCCAACGAGTATCTCCAGGTCGTTGCAAATTTCCAATGTGATTGAGGTCGATCCCAGTTTCAAGCTCACCATCATCAATTAAAGAGCTAATTTCAGTAGCATAAATAGACATGAGCTCATCAATACGCTTGGTAGACCCGAGTACAAAAGTGATAATAGATGTTAGCTTGGAAAAAATTGATAAATAGGAATGACTTCTTTGGAAGTGGCAACTAATGCTAGCTGCAATCGATGGGCAAAACAGTGAATATAATAGGCATATGGGCAATAATTAGAAATTAAAGCCTGCAAACCTTTCCATTCACCTCTCATGTTATTTGCCCCATCATAGCCTTGGTCCCGTATGTTCTCAATATCAAGGTCATAGTGAAAGAGGATAGAATAAATATTTTTCTTTAGAGTTGAAGATGAAGTGTTTGGAACATGTTCAATGCCAAAAAAATGCTCTCTCACAAGGCCATGTTTATCAACCAATCTTAAAACAATGGCCATTTGCTCCTTTCTTTATTTGTCACTAGCTTTATCAACAATGATGCAAAATTTTTCATCACCAATTTCTTCTCAGATTGCCCATTTCACCTTATGAGCTACAACTTGTAAAATCTCTTTTTGAGAATCTGGAGATGTATAAGAAGCATTTTTCGATGCATTTTCTAACACAACACTGGCAACTTTACCATCATAGGAAGCCAAGATCTTTATAAGTTCAAGAAAATTACCACGATTTGTAGAATTTGCACTTTCATCATGACCTCTCACAGCACATCCTTGGAAGGTAAGATACAAAACCGAATCAATTGAAGCTTTAAACCGCAATCGGTTGTTGGTAATTTGTTGTGAAGTTTGCTTTATTAGAACTTGTGGTCGATTTTGGGCTTGCTTCATTAGATCTTCACAAGCTTGTTTACAAAGTTTATGAAAGGAGTTTGGTTCTTTGCCTATATGATTCAAGAAATGACAATATTTTCCATTCCTAACCTTTTTCTTATTTCTGAATCCATCTATGGTAAAAGCTCTTTGTGCAGGACGACCAATGGGCTTGTTAAAAAGAAAACAAGGAAGGAAAAGTGTTGCATCTATTGTAGGGGAATAATCCAACCAGGATGTGTATAAGTCAAACCATGAAGATTGAAAACGTCGATAATGAGTAGATGGTCTAGACTTTTTATACTATGAAAGTTTAGGTTGATAAGGACCAAGACTTAAATAAGCCCGTTGAATATGATTGTGTTGCTCAAGAAGATACTCCCAATTTTGTTTTCTTTTGTCAGGATCACACTCAATAAAATTTGGATTAACTTCTTCAGTTTCAATTCTAGGTGCCTTCAAAGGCCGAGACTCTAGAATTAAAGTATCAACTGTTGGTGTAGATAAGCTTTCAACTTCTTCATTGTTTTCTGTATTGACGATGCTTTTTTGCTTGAAAATAGAATCGATTCTAACTTGCTTCCCCATTTATAGTAAAAAACTAAAGGTTAAATTATGTTTTTGGTCCCCCAAAATATCCCGATTTTCCCATTTGGTCCCTCAATTTTTTTCCCAAGTGGTCCCCCAAAAATTATAATACATTCCCATTTGGTCCCTCTGTTAGTGCACCGTATATTATTTCCGTTAAATATTTGCGTGGCAGCTTAGGTGGACAAAATAAGCGTACATGGCATGCATATGTGTCATCTTATGTGTCCTACATGACTTATATCACCACCTTTCATGAAAAAAACAATTATAGAGTTCATCAATGTGACTCACAAAAAGACGTTGATTAACCACCTATAGGCTTATTTGTCATGTAGGACACATAAGAAGACACATATGCATGCCATGTATGCTTATTTTGTCCACCTAATAAGCTGTCACGCAAGCATTTAATGGAGATAATAAACAGTGCACTAACAAAGGGATTAAATGAGAATGTATTGTAATTTTTGGGGGACCACTTGAGAAAAAAATTTGGGGGACCAAACGGAAAAATCGGGATATTTTGGGGGACAAAAACATATTTTAACCAAAACTAAAGATAAAAAAATAAAATTAATTAATTATTTTTACTAAAAATGAATTATACAATATTACAATTTCTACAATCAATCCATTCAAAACACACCCTAAAGACAATTATATATCTATATATAATTTATTTATAATAAAAATAAAAAAACTAAAAACAGTAAATAACTAAATATAATAGAATATTATATATATAATATATGTAAATTAAAAACGTTGCATGCTTGCATTACGATTTACGTTTTACGAGTTTAGTACTTCATAGTTTGCTTACCTTCTTTTGGTTAAGTTTGCTCTCGTCTTTCGATATGATATGCGTGCAACATGCCAAAACTTTTCAATTCAAGCACTTGACTTGAGAACAGACACAGAGAACCTGCACCGGTGCATCCAAATTGCAAAATAATTAAATAACTTGGAAACAAAAAAGGTAAAGAAAGACAATACTTGTGTGAATGCACGTGTCACTTACAAACCAGTCTTCAATGTTCTCAGTTGTAGTTGAGCAGTTAACAATTGCATGCGGCTAGTGGGTTTGAGAAATCTAAAACTATATCCCTGAGGTCTTGGGTTCGAAATTCACGGAGGTTCCCTGAGAGGGGGAATAAGGCACTTCAAGGGGTATCAAAACTAAAGTGTGGTAACATGCTCAGTAAAGTGTTGGGCCCTGAGATTATGTAACACCCCAGCCCTCTCCTGGCACCCCTCTCAGGACCCAGGACTCCACTTACCACACTTAGCTTTGGCACCCCCTGAAGTATCTTATTCCCCCTTTGAGGGAACCTCCGTGGGTTTCGAAGCCAAGACCCAGGGATATAGTCTTAGATTCCTCTAACCCACTATAATGGTAGTGGGTTTGAGGAATCTAAGACTATATCCCTGGGTCTTGGGTTCGAAACCCACGGAGGTTCCCTCAAAGGGGGAATAAGACACTTCAGGGGTGCCAAAGCTAAGTGTGGTAACATGCTCAGTGGAGTCCTGAGGGTACCAAGAGAGGGATGGGGTGTTACATTACACGTAGTGCGTATGAGAGTCGTCTTTATTGTTTTATGTTATTTTTAGTCAACCAATTTCAATACCCTAATTAACTATATTTTATTGGGTTCAATCAACAAAGATTAAATTGGACCTTTTTTATTATACAACTTTTATATGATTATTCAAAATATATATATATATATTATATAATATATATATATATATATATATAAAGTTGAGGGGGGCCATGGCCCCCTTAGTTCCTATAATCCTCCGCCCTGGTGCTAGTGGTTATTACATCAACTAATATAAGTACAAAAGAAAAAACAATATATGTTCAACTTCTTTCACTAAACGACCATGTTGACCCTTTATCTTTATTTTTATGGAAATGATTGATACGAACCGGAAGCGTAAAGATAGGACCGTCTTAAAGATTAATTAATGGTAAATAATTGTAAGGAGTTTGACACAATTCAAGACCCGCTGGAAGCACCAAAGCTATCAAATATAGGAACTTGACACAATCCGTGACCTGCCGGAAGCACCAAAGTTATCAAGATATAAACAACTAGACCCTAACCAAGACCTGGTGGTAGAACCTAAGTTATCAAGTAGTTCTTTAAACCAAGAACAAAGGATAAGCTGTCACAATGAGAAATCTCAAATTTTATTGATAAAATAATTGTCTACAAACTGATTCTCAATGCTAATATATAGCAAAGGAATTTCCTAAAATAAACTATCTAAAAGATACAATCCTAAATTAAATAGATTTAATTCTAGATAAGATAAAATATAATCCTAAAAAATTTAATCCTAAATAAAATAAAATATAATCCTAAAAGATGTAAATATAATCCTAAGAGATCATGATATTGATTCCTAACAGATCTCATCCTAAATAAATTAGTTATGATCTGATTAGATACACTTTCCCGAAATAGGCTCTCCTAAGATTCGGATAACATACATAACCGATTGTCAGATCGGATAACACTCTTGTACTTCAATCCGAGCTAAGTTAAACCACTTCTTTGGTTCTTCTTCTGCTTTGGTGGTCTACTTTCCTTTGGACTTCAGTGATCAAGAGTTGTAAAACACTCTTTAACCGCTCAGATCTGGCCCCGGTCATTGGATCTTCAATCCCTTGCAATGCATCTGAGGTATCTTAGTTGAGGTCGGATGGGATCGTGTCATTCCCCCTTCTTTGAAAAGATTCGTCCTCGAATCTAATTCATCACCTACATCAAATAAGGATAAATCAGTTACATTGAATGTTGCACTAACATTACCATATTCACTTGAAAGATCTATCTTGTAGGCATTGTCATTGATCCTCTCTAGAACTTGGAATGGACCATCTCCTCTTAGTTGAAGTTTGTTCTTCCTTTGAGATGGAAACCTCTCTTTCCTCATGTGAATCCAAACCCAGTCGCCTGGTTCAAATATTACCTTCCTCTGCCCTTTATTGGCTTGTTTTGCATACTGCTCATTTTTCCTTTCAATATTAGCTCGAACCTTTGCATGTAATTCCCTGACATAACCTGCTTTCCTTTTATCATCTAAGTTGAAAAATTCAGAAATAGGTAATGGCAAAATATCCAAAGGAGTTAGTGGATTAAAACCATATACAACCTCAAAGGGTGAAAAAGAATTAGTATAATGTATCGTCCGATTATATGCAAACTCAACATGTGGCAAACATTTTTCCCATTGCTTTAGATTCTTGCCAATGATAGAACGTAATAAGGTTGAAAGCGTTCTATTTACTGCTTCAGTTTGTCCATCCGTTTGAGGATGTGAAACAGTAGAAAATAGAAGCTTTGTTCCCAATCTATTCCATAAAGTCCTCCAAAAATGACTTAGGAATTTAACGTCCCTATCACTCACAATTGTCCTTGGTAAACCATGCAATCGGACAACTTCTTTAAAGAATAGGTCAGCAATTTGTGTTGCATCATTTGTCTTTGAACACGCAATAAAGTGTGCCATTTTACTAAACCGATCAACAACAACAAAAATACTATCCTTACCACTTTGAGTTTTTGGCAAACCGATCACAAAGTCCATGGAAGTATCTGTCCAAGGCTGCTCAGGAACAATCAAAGGTGTATAAAACCCATGTGGATTTATTTTTGACTTAGCTTGCTTACATGTTATGCACCTTTCACACTCAGCTCGGACGTCCTTCTTCATGCTCGACCAGAAAAAGTGCTCGGCCAGGATGTCCAGTGTCTTCTGCACTCCAAAGTGTCCCATCAAACCGCCTCCATGGGTCTCCTTAATCAACAATTCTCTTAAAGAACTGACTGGTACACAAAACCAGTTCCTCTTGAACAAAAATCCTTCATACCTATAAAATTTCTCACAAGATCGGTTAGAACAAGAATCCCAAATTTGTTTAAAATCAGGATCACTTTCATACAGACCTTTAATTTGTTCAAAACCTTACAATTTTGCTTGTAAAGAAGTAAGTAAAACATACCTCCTTGACAAAGTATCAACAACTATATTGTCCTTACTCAATAAATTCCAACCACTTTGCATGTCTTTTTTGACGCTTCCCTTGAGATTTTAAAAACTTTAGACTTTGATGGTCAGAATGTATAACAAACTCTCTTGGCCACAAATAATGTTGCCAAGTTTGTAATGCCCTTACCAAGGCATACAATTCCTTGTCATAGGTTGGATAATTCAATGCTGTCCCATTAAGCTTTTCACTAAAGTATGCAATCGGTTGGGATTCCTGCATTAAAACATACCCTATACCAACACCAGAAGCATCACATTCAATCTCAAAAACTTTATCAAAATTAGGTAAAACAAGTAAGGGTGCATTTGTTAATTTTTCTTTTAAAGTGTTAAAACTTTTTCATGTGCATCTGACCATTTAAACACAATATTTTTCTTAACACGTTCATTTAAAGGCGCAACAATAGTGCTAAAGTCTTTCACAAACCGCCTATAGAAACTTGCTAACTCATGAAAACTTCTCACTTCACTAGCACTCTTTGGGGTCGGCCACTCTCTAATAGCCTTAACCTTTTCCTCATCTACACTTACCCCTTTTGAACTTATCACAAAACCTAAGAATACAATAGAATCAAGGCAAAAGGTACATTTCTTTAAATTAACATATAATTTATTTTCCTTTAATACCTTAAAAACAACATGTAAGTGTTCAACATGTGCATTATAAGATTTGCTGTAAACCAAAATGTCATCAAAGTAAACTACCACAAACTTTCCTTTGAAAGAGCGTAATACATGGTTCATTAACCTCATAAAAGTACTGGGTGCATTAGTTAAGCCGAAGGGCATCACTAACCACTCATACAAACCATACTTTGTTTTAAAAGCAGTTTTCCACTCATCACCCTCTTTCATTCGAATTTGATAGTAACCACTTTTCAAATCAATTTTAGAGAACAAACATGCCCCATGTAACTCATCAAGCATGTCGTCCAACCTAGGAATTGGATAACGATATTTTACCGCAATCTTGTTAATGGCTCGGCAATCAGTGCACATACGCCAAGAACCATCTTTCTTTGGTACCAATATTACCGGTACAGCACATGGACTAAGGCTCTCCCTTACCCTTTTTTTCATTAGCTCACTGACTTGTTTTTGGATCTCCTTGGTCTCATCCGGGTTGGTTCTGTATGCTGACCGATTTGGTAGGGCACAACCGGGTACAAAGTCAATCTGGTGTTCTATACCTCTTGAAGGTGGTAATCCTTGAGGTAGCTCATCAGGAAAGACTTCTCCAAACTCCTTCAACAAATTTTAAATTTCAGAAGGTAAAGAATTGTTAGAATCATCAGAGAAGTATATGTCTTTAAAAACAAGAATCAATAATTTCCCTTTACCTAACAATACACTTTCAACTTCCCTTTTTCTTGCAAAAGCGTTCACTTTGCTTCTGCCCTGGCTCGGTTGTAACGTCAAACAGACATCCAATCTTGAAGTCGGATTCGAACCCATGCCCACTTCTCTCTTCTTCTCTTTTCTTTCCTTTTCTTGAACAGAAAATTGTTCTTCCAACTCCTTGCTCTCCCTAGCAATTCTTATTTGATCTGCATATGCTTCAGAAGGTTGAAGAGGGGTTAGCACAAAGGTTTTATTATTTAATTCAAAACTATACCTGTTGTGATACCCATCATGAGTTACTTGCCTATCAAATTGCCATGGTCGACCAAGTAGAATGTGTCCAGCATGCATAGATGCAACATCACACAAGACTCCGTCTTCATATTTTCCAATGGAAAATGAAAGCAAAACTTGTTTTGTTACCCTTATGTCCCCACAATCATTTAGCCATTGCAGTCTATAAGGATTAGGATGTTTTATGGTAGGTAATTATAATTTCTCAACCATCAAAATACTAGCAACATAGGTACAACTACCACTATCAATTAAAAGACTGTAAATTATCACTTACGCGGCACCTTGTATGGAATATGTGCTCACGTTGCTCCTCAACTCCCCCCCATCTTTGGTTGTGCATTCAACACCCTCCTGGTGACTAATGCATTACCGTGGTATCGCTCGGTGTATTCCACATCACTGCAATCCTCCAGCTCGGGCATTTCATCATCTTCTTCTTCACTTGCACTTTCCACTTCATCATTGTCACGCATGAGTATAACCCTCTTGTCCGGACAATTAGAAGCAATATGTCCAAGACCTTGACACCTGAAACATTTAATTTCACGTGCTTTAGAAGATGAATTGAATTCAGACTTACCTTTACTGGTTGAGGTTGGTTGTCCCATCTTTGCCTCTTCTTTTGGCCGAGTTTTCGGTTTGTTGGTAGCCCAGGATTTCCAAGAGGTACTAGGAGTTCCTGGAAATCTTACAACTCTGGATTTGAGTTATCTCTCTACTTGGATTGCTTTGTGTAATAAATCATCCATCTCCACATAATGATGGAGTTCCACTACATTTGAAATTTCTTTCTTTAACCCTCCAATGAATCTAACCATTGTTGCTTCTCGGTCTTCTTGCACATTGGCTCTCATCATGGCTATTTCCATCTCCTTGTAGTAATCATCTACACTCATAGAACCTTGACGTAGGTCATGCAATTTTCTGTACAAGTCTCTGTGGTAATGACTTGGTACAAATCTCCTTCTCATCACGACCTTCATCTCCTTCCAAGATTAAATCGGTCTTTCTCCACACCTTCGCCTGCTCAACACATATTGATCCCACCATATACTTGCATAATCAGTGAATTCTACCACAACTAATTTTACCTTTTTCTCCTCAGAATAATTATGGCAATCAAAAACATGCTCCACCTTTCTTTCACACTCCAAATATAACTCAAGATCATTCTTCACTTGGAAAGAAGGAATTCTCATCTTGATGTTTCCAAGATGATTATCCCTATTGCTTTCTCTTCTAGAACCACTTCCCCTGTCCTCTTCTTCCTCTTCCTCTTCTTCATTGCGGTTAGGAGACGTTCTACTCCTTCTCCTTGGAAATCGATCTTCCATCTCATCCATTCTTGCACTTATTCTCATAAATTCACTTTGTAGTGTCTTGAGGAACGATTTGAGGTCTATTTCTCCAGCATCCTCCTCACGTTGGTTTACTGTACTCATGATTAAAAGAAATTTGGCTGTAAATCAAATGATGTTAATGATAAAAATAAGGATCCTCACAACACTCCCTTACGTGTTTTCACTCAAAAGTTTTGATTCTCTCGTGTATCACTCTAATTTTTGGCTTTTTCTCACTATATTGTACTCACCACTCTTGTCTTTTTCCACTAAAATTATCCTTACAAGCTCTTGAAATAAGGAACTTTTGGGATAGATTCTACTAACAAGTAATAGAGAAGGTGTTGATGATAACTTGACAACTTTTAGTGACAAAACACTATCCCGAAAAGTATTCAAGATGTGTAGCCGGTTACAACTCTTCAATTCAGATGGATTCGTCACCTCAGATGAAATCTTCTGCTTGGAATAAATATTGTGTTGAGAAAATTTAATACTGCACTTTTTTTTTACTATCTGCACCTTTCTCTTTTTTTTACTACCGTAGATCGTTCTTTTTTTTGTATAGTCTGCACCTCTTTTTCTTAACTAATGCAGTTTTTTTGTTTTTTTTTAATAAGATAAAGACTAAAATATAAGGATAGATGTTACCAATTGATCTCAAGAGCCGAAGCTCTGGCACCAAATGATACAGACCAGAAGCATAAAGATAGGACCGTCTTGAAGATCAATTAACGGTAAATAACTGTAAGGAGCTTGACACAATCCAAGACCTGCTGGAAGCACCAAAGCTATCAAATATAGGAACTTGACACAATCTGTGACCTGCCGGAAGCACCAAAGTTATCAAAATATAAGAAACTAGACCCTAACCAAGACCTGCTGGTAGAACCTAAGTTATCAAGTAGTTCTTTAATCCAAGAATAAAGGATAAGCTCTCACAATGAGAAATCTCAAATTTTATTGATAAAATAACTGTCTACAAATTGATTCTCAACGTTAATATATAGCAAAGGAATTTCCTAAAATAAACTATCTAAAAGATACAATCCTAAATTAAATAAATTTAATTCTAGATAAGATAAAATATAATCCTAAAAGATTTAATCCTAAATAAGATAAAATATAATCCTAAAAGATGTAAATATAATCCTAAGAGATCATGATATTGATTCCTAACAGATCTCATCCTAAATAAATCAGTTATGATCTGATTAGATACACTTTCCCGAAATAGGCTCTCCTAAGATTCGGATAACAGACATAATCAATTGTCAGATCGGATAACACTCTTGTACTTCAATTCGAGCTAAGTTAAACCACTTCTTTGATTTTTCTTCTGCTTGGTGGTATACTTTCCTTTGGACTCTAGTGATCAAGAGTTGCAAAGCTCTCTTTAACCGCTCAGATCTGGCCCCGGTCATTGGATCTTCAATCCCTTGCAATGCATCTGAGACATCTTGGTTGAGGTCGGATGGGATCGTGTCAATGATACTCGATCTAATAAGTCTTTTCATTGGTCTAATTGATCTATCCACATTCTAACTTTGAATCATGATCTCATTTGAGTTCAACCACCTTTGGTAATTGTGATCCTCAACCCCTAAAAGATAAAAAAAGTAATTATATTCACTCAACAACATTACCTTGTCTTCTAAACACAGTTGTTGAATATCTACATATAGTCAACTCTATAACTTAGGGGCTTGGAGCCCAATATGTATTGCAACCAAATCAATTAATTAGTCAATTGACTAAACTATCATTTTTATCGATTGATTGCTGAAATTATCGGCTAATTCCTTTGACTAATTTGGTCTAATTTCCTTAGCTAATTTGGGCCTAATTATTTTTTTTGTGTGACAACACTTTGCAATCTATATCTTTCAATTGATTGGCTTATGAGAAGCTAAACAAATACAAAATTAGAAACATTACTACCTTATTTTCCATGATCATTCTAGTTTTTACTATCCAACTACTAGCTTTACCTTTACCATTAGTTGATAATTCATTTTATCACATCTCCAAATTTCAAATGTTTGTTTTAGCCGAAAATTTCTTTTTATTCACTTTTTATTCTTTTGCAATCAACATCACAGACCTTAACCTTAATCACCTCACTTGAATTTTCCCATTGTACCACTGTGTTTTCTGCTTCTATTTTCTGAAATCGCAATCATTCTTATGGTGATGACCTCTTGTTGTTGACTTCATCAAAACTACATAACTCGCACATTACAAAGTGGAAACCTTTTCGACCACCAAATCTTTGTGACTGGTTCTTTCTTAACAAATGCCCTAATGGATTCACACACAACCTCATTTTACTTCCTCATATGTTGCATGGTTGAATCATGTGGCCTACTTCAAGATAATTATATGCAACATTGATGTGCTCCATATATATCAACTTGTCATCTTTGTCTAAGAAGCTTGAAATGTTTGGGACTAATATCATTTTTATACATGTTCAACTTTTTCAATTCATTTAGGGTAAGACTTCTTGCATACAATTTTAATGATAAACTTTAACTAAACAACAAAATGATGCTTAATAGTTTCAACTATCATGTTGGGGTCTAATAACTAAAGTAACAAGCTTAACATCAACTACCATTAACTGATTAGCTAATGCCAATGGTACAATTGCATAAGTCACGTGTCAAGGAGGACTTTGAGCTTTCTAGTGATACATTGACTATTCAGAGGTATTAGAAAACATTGCTTAGTTGATTGAAAGAGGTTGATTTGGATTCCATTACTATATTTTATTAAGATTGGGGTGGAATATTCCATGGCTACTCCCTTTTAACCTTAGTAAATGGAAATTTATTTTGTGACTATTATCTAATTAGTAAGGCTTCGTAAGTTGCGGGATATGAAACATAGTTCAATGTTTGTGCCTGGAATAACATTCATAACAAGATTAAGTGCAACGTATAAGGAAAATCAAGATTGCCTAACATATTGGGGTATCTCTTTGCCATCTATACTTTTCCCTATTGAAAAACAGGATAAGATTTGATTATTGGTATGTTGCCCCTAGCATTGATATCTTTTTCATATGGAACCAGATTTGGGGTGTTACATTGATTAGCGATGAATAATTTTTTTTACACACTTTGTAACCTCAATAATGAGAAGATTGATATTTGGGCTTAATTATACCAATTTGATTGAGATTTGATAAATTGGATCCTATTTGAGCCTTTTTTGTTTATATTGATTAAAATCGGATAATTTGGCGTAATGGCCTTTGCTTGCTTATCAAGTCATATCTTGAGCTGTTGGTCGCTTCCGATTGCGTTACAAAGATGTCATATGGGGCTTTAATTTGATGTGTATATATATATATATATATATATATATTGGAATCATTTGAATATCTGGCCTAAGGGATATTTAAGTCGCAATTCATAACCTTATTTCTACCAGCGAGGAGCGAATTTTATTTAGTTCTTTTACTTGTTATGGGTCTGAGCTGATTATATTAGACACGTTTTTGTACATTACTTATTAGGGATTTACTAGATACTTATTTTATCTATATATAGGTGTTAGGTATTGTTTGTGGTGATAAAATCTAATCTCGAAAAATTACTTTTATCACTTTGATTCTAAGAACAATCTGGGGATTAGTATCAAATCCTCTTACGAGACTCATTTTAAAAAGTAGATTTATGGTGTTTTTGATTTATAGAATTAGTAAGAAAAAACTTGACTTTTCCAAAAATTATAATGATTTTTCCAGAATTTGACTTCTAGAAATGAAAGAACTAAAATTAATTGATTCAGAATTTTATCAAAGAACTTATCTTTCAAAAAGTTTAGAACTACTTGACTCAGAATTTCATCAAACAAAGTTCTAAAGTTGAATTCTTGAAAACTGAAGAGAAATCAGAGTTTCAAAGAAATAGAAAACACAAATTTTGAAAGAAAGAAAAAGAACACGAAATGTAAATTGGAGAATTTAAATTGCATAAAGTAAATTGCGGAAAGTAGATTGCAGAAAGTAAATGAATTGTAAGAACAATTTGCTTGAATTGAAATGTGGATGGGTTCATCACATACTATTACTCCTTGTAACCTGTTTTTCGCAGTGAGATCGGACGTATAAGGTGTTTCAGAGTTTGAGTATAATGATTTGCCAACCTTTGTTACATAGAAAGTTCACCTATTTATAGATTTCTAATTCTAACGGCTAACTAATGTACAATTGACACATCATCTAGCCTTATGTGTTGGCAGCCTGCATGCTTGCCACATTTTCTGCTAACCAGAAAACTACCTTTCTTCTTTGAACTTTTTCAAATGCTTTCACTGAAATGTTGACATCTGTCCTTGATCAACCAACTTCTGTAACTTCCAGTAACTGTTTCTTCTGTCTTCTGTTTCCCCGAAAAGTCACTTTCAGATTCAGAAATCTTCTAAGTCTTTATGCACCTTGTTTTCGAGTTTCTGCTTTTTGCAAACTCGAAATCTTGCTTTTCGATTTCTCGAAATCTTCTTTCTGGAATTCTGACTTCTTGTACTCGAATTTTGTTTCCAGAACCTCGAAATTATCTTTCTGAGTTTCGAAATCTTCTACCTTTGAAACTTAACCTTTATTGAAACTTGAACCCATTAAGTCTTTTCTTGATTTCGAGATCTTATTGCATTTCCTTGTATGCCACGTATCAAACTCTTTATTGGCTGAATCAAAAGTCATGAAGACCACCGTCCACCATCCATTCAACTTCATTAATGAGAATTCTTCTCATTAGACATTTGTAGAGGTGCATTTATGAATCTTAATTTTTCTAACCCCTATAAATAGAGGTTCTATTTGGATTCATTTCTCAATATTCTAAAATTTCTTCTCCCTTCTTCCAAATTCTTCATAGAATATGAAGAAGTATATTCCTTTGGTTGTTGCGCATAACCTAATCTGGAATGACTTCATTTTTTATAAGGTTAACGCAATAGCCAAAGCTATAGACTTTTTCAATTTCTCTTTCTGAAGGATTTTTCTTAGGTTAAACGTAACAACCAAATACTAATTCATTTACAAATAGATGAATTTCTTTGTTAGTTTCCCAAGTACCAAGGTGGTTCAACAGATTGGAATAGAAATTCTTTTTTGTCTTGGCTCTATAAAAGCTTGTGGAGGAGGAAGAAGAGAAAGAGGTCCGGAAGACATGAGTCAAGTACTCATTTTAGCTTAGGATAGTTTCATTTCTAATGTATTGAGTACATAGGATAGTTTCCTTTCTAAGTGTATCTCCAATATATTCGAACTTGTGTAATTCGAATTTGAGTTATGAACAAAAGAACTATAATTTACTTTTCTGAATACTAGGAATACCATATTTCTCGAATTCACCTTTATCTTCTTTTCGAATTTCTGAAGTTCTTCTATGTATTGACTTCAACCAAGAACTTTCTAAGTTGTCAAACTTATTGTCAAACTCGAAAAGTCAGTTTTTAGTATTTTCTGTAAATTCGAAAAGTACTAAGAACTTACAACTTATGGAATTCGAAATATCAGAAATTCGAATCCCAACAGGTATCAATTAGAAAAAAAAAGCTTTTGATTCTTAAATTTCAGGAACAAAAATTTGAGATAGTTCTTTCTTCTTGTTTTAGAGTTCCTTTTCTGCAAACTTTATTTTATATTGTGATTGGTTTGAAGTCTCAATGAAAGGCTAAATCACTCTCAAATTAATTTTCTGGTGTAGTTCATAACTCGACTTTTGAGGTTTTGTATTAATTTCAATTTCATATTGTTGTTTTTAATCTTCTTCTCATGTTCTCTAATTTGTTATAAATTCAAATTGGTTGCTTAATCATTTTGGTTATATTTGCTTGATTACAGTTTGCTTTATTATGTAATTTAGGGATTTGGGTTGCATGTGAGTTATTTAATATTGCATGAGTTTAATTGGATTTCGGTTCTTATAATCAGATTAGAATTTATTGGTAATTGATCACTAATCTAATTTGATGAATATCTGCATGCTTAATGTACATGGTAAATTCTTGAATTAATTAATGCTTATTGGTTGATTCAAAATCAAACTAGGATTAATACAATAATTAGAATTTCCTTTATATAACAATGATAAATTTTGTTATTGACAAGCTAGAGGATTAACTTATTTTTTTAATTGTTTTTCTTCTCAATTTTGATTCTTGCTAATTTCAATTCCAGTTTTCAACCAAATCCCTCTGGTGTGTTTGGTGAGTGTTTTGGCACCTAGTTGTGTGGCTGAGATCCTTGAGAGACGACATAGGTTGATCCTAGTATACTATATTCAGTTTTGAATGTGTTATTTGACCAATAACAACATCAACCAACTAGTTAATTGGGAAAGATTTTGTAGAGTGTTTGGCAATTGAATGGTGTAGCTACTCTTCTCCATGGGCATTGTGTATCTTGTTATGCACCATTGGCTCAACAATTTCTTCCAACTATCTTGACATTTGACACATCTAATCATTAGTGGAGGATACTACAATTAATTATCTCATGGCATGTTTCACAAGTTGCATTGTACCACTACTGAGGTGAGATTGGCATATGCTTATTGTTACTAGCTTTGTCGGTAACTAATAATGAGGGATTTGTAGTGATTAAACTCTTACCAAACTGAAGTTGCAAATGCCACTTGTGGTTATGGTCAAGTGATGGAAACCTCTTAATAAAATCAATGCTTATCTCCCCAGGCATGTCAAATATATCTTGATCATGAAATTTGATTACTTAGCTAATATGAGTCAACTAACACCCAACTTAATTGATTCCCTTTATTGGATTATTGCTTTTAGACCATTGTTTCTCAATATGAATTCCTAGGATACTCCCAAAATCTCCTAGAGTTTACTATTGATAAGTTTTCTAAAATTATGACTAAGTATAGTTGAAAGCACTACAACATTTGAAAAATGTAGGAAAAAATTGGAAAACTGTTGCCTAAAACTATAGGCAACAATTTTCAACTGTAGACTATTTCAGTGTATCCTATTCGTTTAGACAACAATTTTTGACATGTTTTAGCCACACTCTAGAACACTGTTGTGTATATGTTGGGAATAGGCAACAGTTATAGGTCGAGTTATAGGCAACAGTTTGTGAATGTTATCATTTTGCAGATACAATTTACAACTGTTGTGTAAAATATCTAAAACAACAGTTGAAATATGTAAACACTACCCCATAGGCAACATTCTTTAACTGTAAATGTAAAGAGAGGCAACATTTTTAATTGTAATTACATATACCATTTAAAGAAGAATTGACAACTGTAACTTAAAAAATTAAATAATTAATTTTTTAATGATAATAATTTTGAATATATAAATTTCTTTTGATCCCGCAACATATATATATATATAATAATCAATGTGAATACATGAGAGTCAATAAAAAGAAAATAATTAATTAATTTGGTAAAAAATATCAATGGGTCCAACATGACCCACAATAAAATACATTCCAAAACATAAAGTATCTAGAAATCAAAGTATATTTGGACTATGCTTAATAAGATCAAACCTCATCTTCTTCCAAGGATGGATGTTTGGTCTTTTTTCGTGCATGCCATCTGATGCAAAATAATTGGAACACAGAAATACATTAAATTTATGTCATTAAACAGGGTTATTCTAGTGAGTATGTATTCCACACAATAAGGTCGAACTTTAAAGAATTATATGATTATATGATAAAATAAAATTAAAAGCAACAAAAAGTTGAGCTCACCACATGGGAATACCTGAAAGCTAAAAATATGTTGAATGTTGATTCTGAGAATGCAGTAGCTTCAAGTACAAATACAATAGGAATATCACTGTTGAAACAAAATATATGTTAAAAAGTATTTATGAACAGTAAATTAAACTTGTTGGGGAAGGGGTTGCCTAAGATAAGAAAGACCTGAATTTAAAATCTAAAATATTCCATACATGTTTAACATAATTTAAACTATGACAATTTAATTATTCCAAGAATTTAACACAACAAGGTTGTCAAATCAATTAATTTCTAGCTTTATAATGTAGCCAATAGAATAGAGGGGTACCTTTTGAGAAAAAGGTATAAGATATATGGATTCCTTGACCAGTGTGTCCTCAGTGTTAGCATAACCCTAAAAAAAATAAGATATATCAAATAGCTAATTAAAATTTTTCAAGAGAGTAAAATGGTATATGTTGGTTTTATTAATTATATTGAACAATATTATATATAAGCAAAGGAATAAGTGAATATCACATTTATTGTTAAAACAACACTTTGAAATTTTAAAATTATGTCAATTTAATTATATATAACATTAAATAAAATGTGAAGGTAGCTTATGCAAAAATAAAATAAAATGAGACTTAAAGCACTTGCTGTACTTAAATACAAAATTATATCAATTTAAGCTAACGAGTGCTATACATTTATTGTTAAAATATACACGTTGTCCATTTTTGTCCATTCATTACTTATTGAATTTTCATATTCAATTAATCTCACATTTGATCAAAGTGGTTCCTGGTGGCAGCAGGGCACCAAGTTAGATTATCAAAAAGTTGGAAATACTACAGCCAATTCAAATACAATATCAAGAATTGTTATAGAAAATATATGATATCAAGAATTATACAGCTGTAAAATGCCTAGCTCAGATTTAACATTAAAAAGCAAGCCTAGATGACTTTTAGATAGTGAAAGAAAATAAAATGCTTTAGAGATACAGAATAAACATACTTTACTTCATTTACTGTTTGAAAGATTTTAATTTGCTTGAGTGTGCAATAATTTAAGCTTTGATAATGAGTTATCTCATAGTTCTCAACCAGTTTCAATGTTGCATTGAAAAATGAGAAGCTGTAAACAACATCGGTAGAACATAATTAGAAATATATGAATAACCAAACAACATATTTTGTTCCCAAATAAATAGAGATGGAATATTGATTATTGAATTCCCAAAAATATTAAGTTATATTTTATTTATCAACTAGATAAAAGGAAAAAGTCATTACCTTTGAGCAACAATATAGTTAATGGAAAGATTGAGGATAGGACTTGTTTGCATAACTCTATGATCTTAACACAATGCTCAATAAAGTTCAGCGCCTTTAACAATTGAGTTTCTTCTTATAGAATCTGTATTTTAGCTTTCTTCATTGAACTCTTAACAATAAATCCTAACAATAAATCCTAACAATTTATCAAAACACTAACAGGAAATGATCAAATGATTACAAAAAGGACACAATCTCATAGGGATTAGTCAGTGTTTATATACTTCAAAACATAACAAAGTGTAAATTGTCACTTGATTCATGATTAGTTGAACCAAGCAAATGCTCCATGGAGCATGGTGGAAACAAATATTTAGACATAGAAAAATGACTTTAGGCGTACAAACATAAAGTTTGTTAGAGTCATTAACCCATAATTATAGGCCAAAAGCCCTAAACCACTAGGAAATAAAGTTGTCTTCATTTTAAAAATCTATGAGCTACCATACAATTGTAGGTTTAATTTCTAAAACAATAAAAAACACATAATATACTTTCTCTTAATAGTGCCATTAACACATTTTCTAGAAACTAGATATAAGAAAACATACTTTAAGATTTGAAATCATAAAAGATTTTTGGTTTTTACCAACAATTCAAAAGTGTAGACAGAAATAGGAAAACTGTTGCCTAAAACTATAGGGAACAATTTTCAACCGTAGACTATTTCAATATATCCTATTTGTTTAGGCAACAGTTTTCAGCATATTTTGGCTACACTTTAAAAAACCGTTGCCTATACGGTTGGAATAGGCAACAGTTACAAGTCGAGACTAATGCAACAGTTTTCAATTGTTGACATTTTTAAATACAATTTTTAACTGTTGCCTAAATGGTTAAACACAACAGTTGAAATTTGTAAACAATAATCTATAGACAACATTTATTAACTGTAGACAAACATATATATTTGGCGTGACAAATATTTTAAAATTATAAAATTCCAAATTAATGTGAAATCAAATTTTATATTTAAATAAAAAAGTATATTTCAATAAAATTTTAATATTTTATCTTTCAATTCAAATTTTATTTTAATTAAATTTATTAAATTTTAATTAAACATAATTTCAAGTACTTAAGGAAAAAAGCAAAATATTTCCTTAAATTCATTGAGCAAATTGCAATAACACCATCATGATATAAAAATACAAATTAGTTGCAGGCGATCAATTTAATTAGCCACTTCAGCATTCCCTACATTTTCTTTAACCCCTAAATTTAACACTCACTAGTCTAATATACAAATTCAAAATACAACCTCACACACACACCTCCATTATTAAACCCCACCAATCATAATACAATAACACCAAAGCCACGACTACACCTGCTAAAATTTTCATTTACACTTGCTAAAGAGGGTTCTCCTTTAGGCATAGAAAACATAACCCCACATTAATATCAACTTTAGACTTCTTATCCTTGCCCGTCTTGACAATGACAACATTCAAAGTTTTATCCCGGCCTTTCAAACCACATTTTGCTTGTAAACCAAAGTAAAAAGAGGAAGCAGGAGAAATGATATTGTTATATATATTTTTAATAATAGTAAGAAAATTCAATGTCAACCAAAATAAAAGGTAACCAAACAAATTAAATGTAGCCATATACTAAAAGTTTATGAATTTGATTCATATGAAAATTAAATAAAGATATGTCTCTTAAAAAGTGACTTTCATTAAGAAATTAATAAATAAAACAATTTATTGAAAATATGATATCAAATGCATTTTTAATTAATACTAAAGATATTATACATTTTAATAGTTTTTTTTTTTTTACTTTTGATTCATAAATTTAGATTATGTCAAATTAGCTATAGACAATATTATATTTTTAATAGTTATTTTACATTATTGTGACCATCCTGTGAGTAATTGAATGGTTAGACTGCTATATATACATATATATATAACTCTTTTTTTGGTTTATGCCTTTAATTTCTTTCACTATCTATGCACGTACAGATTTTGTCTTTGGTTTTTTAATACATATCCCTGTCCATGTACTTCACTTAATTAATCCAAAATACTACTAAAGGGTGAAGACTTAATTCTCTTGCTATATTTGATTAGTTGTTCATATTATATATATTATCATAGTGTCATACCACTAATATAAGTGTTCCCTTATGTATGCATCACTAGGGCGGGGGGCATCATGATGTGTTATGACCAGAAAGAAAGAAATATCCATATATTTACATTTCTGCAATATAAAATTCTTTCACCACCTTTGTGGGAAAAAGAAAGTGAGTTTTTTTGTTTCTTAAAGAGAGTATGATGAAATTATAGATTGGGATGTTAAAAATAGCCATTGCATTCTAAAATTTTTAATAAAAATGGAAAGAATCCCCACCTTCCCCCCCCCCCAAAGTTGTTGCTTGGAATTTCAAAGATTTTTGTCTTATAAGACTAGTAAGAAAGCTTTGGAATAGGTAGGAAAACAACTGTGCAACCTATTATAGACAAAAAGGATTTGGTAGACTTATGGCAGAGAATTGTAAAAAATCAAAACAAGAATGAGCTCTTAATTGTTCTCACAAAACTTGCATTTACAAGTCTGATGAAAAGCTAGCCATTGAAACACTAAACTTCTTATTATATCTACATGGCAACTATTATACCAATATTTTTATCTAGTGATTATGCATCTAAAGAACAAGAGATGCTGAATTAAATAGAGAAACAAAAGACACTAACTAAGAGTCAACAAAATATCAACAGGGTCACATTCCAAACAATGAATTTCCAAATGGAGCTCTAATGTTGTTTCACGTTCACATGATATCACCTCATCCTATCATTAACTCTTAACAACACTCGAAAAATAATAGGAAAACATTAATGAAAGCACTAGTCCCTAGTATCTTATGGAACAGAGTATACATGTTGCAGCGGTTATCTTCACACAACTGTTTTCCTCTAACTACAAAGTTCATCTTTTATCTTTCACCCTGTTGAAGTTGGATTACAAGTAATCCATGTTGAATAAAGGGGGGAAAATATAGGTCTTATATGTCTATCAAATTACTTTTATAATATTGGGTTGGGAACTCAATTAATGAAACAAATTATATTGTTAGCCTGAACAAAGAAGCAAATAAAAAAGGTTAGGAACTAACTAAGTATACTGCTAAATTTATCAACAAGGAAAAATTAAATTAAACTAAATGTTCATATTAGATGATCATTTGGTCATTATACAGAACAAGAGATGCAGTTATTAGCAATGGTCATTAGACATACCTGCAGGTGGAGCCTCTTGAGACTGTGGAGGTGCTTTGGCATCTAGTGGCATGAAATTAGAATACGGTTGATCTCCCCAATTGCTATCTCAATCAGTATCATGAGGATTATGAATTGAATAACACGTTTTTTAATGAAGTTTCTAAAGAAACTCGAGACTTGTTAGAGATGAATTTCACCACCAAGTTTAATATGCATCATCATCATAATAATACATATAAACATTACACAGTGACATAGAATCAAAATGAAATTCAGAAAGTATGTACAGAGAGAGATAATAAGGAGTAAAAAGGCAAATTAGAGAGAAAGGTTAAGATTGAGAGAATTGCCTTGGTAATGGCCCTTCTTGAGTTTGTCCTTGGCTCGCGGAGTTGGAGATGGTTATGTAGACGCGGATGGAGTTGAAAAAACAAAGGTGGCCTTCAAAACTCAACATCGTTTGTAAAATCTCCCTACTCAAACGATGGGACCCAATTTTCTTTTTCCTATTGTTGCTTTCCAACTCCTCCAATTCCTTTCGTCTTCGATTGTGTGCGACTTAGAAGCTCTGCAACAACAGGTGCATTCCGATGGGATGAGCGGCACAAATGCAACCAGGAAGAGTTCCAACGTCAGATGAGCAGCGCAGTCGTGCGGGACTAGCGAGATGAGCAGGATATGGCGCAACCGTGCGACAAGAGGAGATGATGTCCAGGCATGATGAGTTGCTTTTGTTTCAGGCGCTCACGTCGCAAGACCAATAGATTCACGTCGTTTCGTGAGCTTCGCGTTGCAATACCATCAGGTCCATGGCGCGCTACTAGGGCTGACGGCGGTGATCTTCAAGTGGCTTTGTGTGGGATTTAGGGTTCTGAAGAAGGAGAAAAGCCATCTCTCTCACTACAACATTTTTGGTCTGCGGCAACAACAAAAAACTGTTCTTGAAAGCAAAAAAAACCATTGCTGAAAGTTTAGGGAACGGTTTTGCAGGCGTGGAATTATCCGCCGTTGCCTATTCCCTTAGGCAACGGTTTTTTGGAGTTTTCAGCCACGAAAAGTGTAAACGTTGCTTAAAACATGTTTGGAGTACGGTTTTTAAGCCTACTCCCAAGAGATCTTAGGCAACGGTCTATTAGCTTAGGCAACGGTCTATTAGCTTAGGCTACGGTTTTTAACCGTTGCCTAAAATAAAGGAATAAGCCACGGTTTTCAGAATGAAAAATAAAAATTCTTAAAATGACCAAGGTAGGATTTGAACCCAACTCCTCATCTTTAATCACTAAGTTTTATCCGCTAAGCTAACACATATATTTGTTATATACATTGCCAATTTTAATATATATCATATGAACAGCAAATTTTAAAATAAACTTATAAAATCTCTTAGTTTAAAATCAAAGATATAAATTTTTTTTATGTTAAGGTCATTGAGTTGACAGATAAAATTTTAGTAAAACAAAAATTTGAAAACTTAAACATTAAATCAATATTGTTTAATAGTTTAAGCAACGGATTTTTCTTGTTGCCCGTTGAAAAACCGTTGCCTATTACATGTTTTGGCAACAATTTTATAATCATTGACTACAAAATCTCCACAATTGAAAAAGTGTTGCCTATTTTATGTTTTGACAATGGTTTTACAATCGTTGACTAAAAAATCCGTAAAATTTTAAAATGTTGCCTATTCTATGTTTTGGCAACATTTTATTAACCGTTGATTAGGAAAAATCACCACAATTTAAAAAACGTTGCCTATTTTATGTTTTAGCTACAATTTTTCAACCGTTGTCAAGAAAAGTGTTGCCTAAAATACTACTACAACTTGAAAATCATTGCCAAATATAAATGATGTCTGCAGGTGTAAAACCGTTGCATATTTCATGTTTCAGCAACGATTTTTTAAATGTTGTCTAAAAAAGCGTTGCCTAAAGCCTAAAATGTTGTAGTGTCTAATATTTTTATTTTAATTTCTTTTAATTGAAATAAATTTTTTATTTTAGTTTCTGTTAGTTTTTGTTTAAGGCATGTTTTTGTTTTGTCAATTTTTATTTTTCTTTCAAGGAACAATTTTTTAAAAAACATTTTTGGAGGGAAGAGTAAATAATAAGTTGGCACCAATAATAAAATTTATAGAGCACAATTTTTTAAGTGTAGGGTTTTATAAAAAAAACATTGTTACTGTTTAAAATTGTAGCTACATGTTAAATTTAAAAAACAATAGTTTAAAAATGTTGTCTATTATTAAAAAATTAATATTACAGTTTGAAACTGTTCCCAGATGAAGATAAGGGAACAATTATCAAATATTGCAAAATATGTGTTGTATAAAACATGCATTTTTGGACAACAATTACAAAATGTTGTCTATAGTATGTTTAGACTACATTCTTTACCTGTTGGAAAAAAATGTGTTGCCATAAGCCAAAAACGTTGTAGTGATAATAAGGCATGATTTATCAGATGAAAAATTATGACTTGGTCACTACAAGTATGGTGAAAAATAAAGGACGCATAAAGAATATGATAATCAGACATACCAAGCTGAAAACAATACAATCAAAGAAAGTCTATCCAATCACTAGTTGCAAATAGTGCCAAGAACAATGCTACAAATGAGAATAAAAAAAATCCCTGTATAATGATATCACATAAACTTTCAAAAGCAATCCCAAACATACAACCAAAAAAAGAGTAACTCCAGCAAACAATGAACCATCACATTAGGCTCTATTTTAGACCAACTTAGCCCAAATACTCATCAAAATTCAAAGTAAATTAAATAACAATAAAACCTAAAATAGAAAAACAAATAAACCAGAGCACCTAAAAGGAATCACATTATACGAAAATTCAAGGGTACAATGCAAAACTAAGGTGAATGGTGCAAAATAAACTATAGAAGTAGCATCTACCGAGTACCAATCGCAAGCCGTCAAACGAATAAAGGGGAAAATTGATCTAAGATAAAGGCGTTTGGTAGGACTTTGTTTGATAATAGTGGGTGGCGCAGTGACAAAAGGAAGCAAGACGAGATAGGTTTTGAAACTTTCTTCCATTCCCAATCAATAGCCCTGCCCATTAATTAATGCCTTAAGTTATCAAAACCATCAAACACAGTTCAATTTGACAACAACCTAAAATTATTTAGAGAGAAGAAGGAACACGTGTGGCTTGAACCCTAGCCACTGGCTGTCGGAGTAGAACGCGGAGAGCGAAGAGTGAAGAGCAGAACACGATGGAGATGACAACGCGAAACAGAGTGCGGGGAGTAAAAACCAGAGTGTGGAGCACAGATCCTGGAAGCAAAATTTCGTTTAACTCAGAGGGAAGCGTATAACGTACGAGACAAAGGCAAGCGATAAGGGGAAGGCTTTTTTTGTTCCTGGACAATATGGTTTTAGTTTTATTTAACTTACTATCATTCTCTTTTAATTTATTTTAGTTCAAATAATTTTAATTTTGTTTTAATTTTTTTGTTTGAATTTTGTTTTTGTTCTTCATATGTTTAATTTGATTAAGACTAGTTTTTATTGCTAATTTGGAGGGAAAAACAAATAATAAGTTGGCATTAACATTAAAATTCGTAGACAACAGTTTGTAAGTGTTGAGATTTATATAAAAAAATAAATGCAACTATTAAAAACTGTATCTAAATGTCATATTTTAAATTCAACAGTTTTAAAATGTTGACCTTTATAAAAAAATAAAGTTACTGTTTGAAACTGTTCCCAGATGAAGAAAAAGGAACAGTTACAAAGTATTGTAAAATATTTGTTGCATAAAACATGCATTTTCTGGCAACAATTACAGACTGTTCCCTATTGTATGCTTAGGTTACATTTTGTACCTGTTAGAAAAAAAATGTGTTGCTAGAAGCCAAAAATGTTGTAGTATTAAAAAAAATGTGATAAATAATTGGATTTATAAGTTGAATTTAAAGGAAATACTGTAAATGAATGAGAAAAAGGTCAAAAAAATAAAGGCTCAAAGATAAAGGATATTTGAAAGGGCTTTTGTTTGATTGATCATTAAATTGTGTTTATAAAATGAAGTGTAAATAATATTAATAAAGCTTTAAAACTCGTGGTTACACTACACTAATCCTAGAACGTGTCATATGATCAGAATGCCTCTCTCAAACACTGAAGCAACAACTATAACGTCCTAATTTCTAAATTCAGAAATAATACCTGTTGGAAGCACTATTTCCAAACTCGTGAAATTCATTCGTTAATTTTGCGTATCGACATACAACACATTCGCTTGAGTAACCCAACCATTACTAAAGCTCCAAACAATACATACATAACTCAAAAAAAATACCAATATAAGGTCGCCATAAAGGCTCCAGTACAGGGTATTAAACTAACATAATAATTCTTAAAGTCGTACTAATCAACATGGAATACATCAAAGTGTGTAAACACTAAACTACTATCCTCCACATGTCATCTACTGCTCGTCATAATCCTGATCAGTATCCTGCACCATTGAAATATTGTTTCCATGGAATGGGGTGAGACCAACGTCCCAGTGAGCGTAACAAGTGTGTGCAGTGTGGGGGAAAACAACCAAGAACCACCATAGCATACATATTAATTCAAGAAACATAATGGAGACAATTAAACATAACTGAACATATTGGAAATCAATGATTATGATGCAATGCATGACTGTGAGGTGTTGTTACCCGACACCCGGGGTCTTTTCTCTGTAACGTTACTGTGATGAGCGCTCGGCCGTGTAACCAAGGACCGTCGTCCAGGGCTACCTACGATTAAGTCTTAAATAATGTTTAAATTTCATTTTGTGATTGGGGACCCCATCTCCCTCTTGGCCATGAGTTCGATGTGGTTACCCCGTCTTTCTTAATTAAATTGCCCGAAGGCCTGTGACGGTCAATGACCCTGTGATAGCCCGGAGGCTCTGTGATGGCTATAAGCCCTGTGATATCTTAAATTCATAATTCCATGGCTGTGATAGCCAAAGGCCCATGATTTCAGAATAACATAATCAAAATTCATCATACATAATCATCCAAGTCATCTATCCTATGGTTTTGGGCAACTCAATACAAACAATTATCACTGCATTCATAATTCCTATACTCATACCATACATATATCATCATTCCATGAAAGAAAAGGGGAAAAAGAATGGGGAACATGTTGTGAGAACAATCAAGACAAACAAGTGAGAGTCACACCCACCTGAGAGTCGAGAAAACGGAGAAAGAACGGAGAGTAGGTAGCGTTGAAGGAGGAAAGATTGAGGAAAGATTCGTTCTTGAAGCGTAGGAGTAGTTCTTGATCCTTGTTGGGATGTTCTCTCACTAGAACCTCTCTTTCTCTCTCTAAAAATGCGAGGGAAAAGAAGGATAAACTGACTGGTATGGCTTGATATCGAAAATTTAAAAACGCTGTAACCGTTTACTCGCTCAAGTGAATCCAATTCGCTTGAGCGAATTGCTCGAATTTAACTTCCCCCTCTCATTTTCGCTCGAGCGAAAAACGTCCAAAGAGTAATTTCCCCTGTTTTTCGCTTGAGCGAATTGCTACTCGCTTAAGCGAAAATTGCAGAACGAACTTGTGCAGTTTTTGCTGCATAATTTGCTTGAGCGAATTACCTGATGACTGAAAACTTTATTTTTACCCCTATAAGCTTTTCTGTGCCTAATCTTTTCTTCATTCCACTTTAAGTTATAAATATCCTATGAATTAAGGTCTTAATTAGCGGGATGTTACAATTCTACCCCCCTAAAAATAATTTTGTCCTCAAAATTGGTTTAAAAAGTTAAATAAAGAAGAGAATGGGGGTAAAATGAACTTCCTTACCTTAAACGAATAGCTCTGGAAACTGAGGGCGAAGATCTTCCTCTTTCTCCCAAGTTGCGTCCTCTGGCGTCTAACCCTCCCAAAACACCTTCACTAACGGAATGGTCTTATTCCTCAGGGTTTTGAAACTTCGGTCAATAATCTGTGCAGGTCTTGTGGGACTAGTAAAATCCTCCCTCAATTGTACTGATTCTAAACTTATGATGTGAAAAGGGTCATGGAGGTATTTTCTGAGCTGAGACATGGAATACATCATGGATGTTGGCCAAATGTGGTGGAAGGGCTATTCTGTATGCTAAGGGACCAATCTTTTGCAATATTTGAAATGGACCGACAAAACGGGTATTCAACTTTTTGGCTTTAATGGATCTTCCTATGCCAGTGACGGGAGTAACTTTCAAAAACACATGGTCACCTTCCTCAAACTCTAGGTCCTTTCGTCTCCTATCAGCATAACACTTCTGCCGGTTCTGGGCAGTTACCAACTTTTCCCTAATTCTCTTAATCCTTTTTGTAGTTACTTGCACCAACTACGGTCCTAAAAAGCTTTTCTCTCCCACCTCACACCAACATAAAGGTGAGTTACACTTCCTACCATACAAAGCCTCATAGGGTGCCATACCTATACTGCTATGAAAACTGTTGTTGTAGGCAAACTCTATGAGAGGTAGGTACTTATCCCAACTACCCTTCTCTTCCAAAACACAGGATCTGAGCATGTCCTCTAGGGTCTGGATTGTCCTCTCAGACTGCCCATCAGTCTGAGGGTGGTAAGCGGTGTTAAGCTTTAGCTTAGTACCGAAGGCTTGGTGTAAAGCATTCCAAAACCTAGAAGTAAATCTGGGATCTCTATCTGACACTATGTTGGAAGGTACACCATGGAGCTTCACAATCTCCTTGATGTACAAGTCTGCTAATTTGGTCAAAGGGTAAGTTGCTTTGATTGGTAAGAAATGGGCTGACTTGGTCAACCGGTCCACTATCACCCAAATGGCATCAAAGCCCGCAGGGACCCTAGGGAGTACCATCACAAAGTCCATGGATATGGCTTCCCATTTCCACTAGGGAATTTCTAATGGTCTGAGCATACCTGAGGGTTTTTGGTGTTCTATCTTAACCTGTTGGCATACAAGAGACCTAGAAACAAACTCAACTATCTCTCTCTTCATTCCATCCCACCAAAACATGCTCCTCAAGTCTTGGTACATCTTGGTAATACCCGGATGCACCGTGAACTTGCTCTTATGAGCCTCCTTTAAAATCCCCTCTCTGATGATACCCCCCTTAGGGATACAGACTCTCCCTTCGAAGAGAATCATCCCATCTCCTGATTCGGAAAACCCTGTTTGTCCCTTCCGGGACTGGAGTTCTAAGTCTAAGACCCGAGCCTCTCTAATTCTAGTCCTCAAATCATTAATCACATCTAGCCTATAGAGTCTCATACTATCTCCCTCATAGTTTCCCTCAAGTTTCAAATCCCTAAATTTTTCTAACAATTCTAACTCATGCACCATCATGGATGACACGTGCAAGGATTTTCTACTTAAGGCGTCGGCCACTACATTGGCCTTGCCGGGGTGGTACTTAAGTTCAAAATCATAGTCTTTTAAAAACTCCATCCACCTTCTCTGCCTCATATTAAGTTCTTTTTGATCAAAAAGATACTTAAGGCTCTTATGATCACTAAAGACCTAAAAATTGCACCCCATACAGGTAGTGCCTCCACATTTTAAGAGTATACACTACTGCAGCTAACTCTAAGTCGTGGGTCGGGTAGTTTTCCTCATGGGGTCTAAGTTGTCTAGAGACATAAGCTACTACTTTCTTATTCTGCATCAAAACACAACCTAACCCCTTTCCTGAAGCGTCACTATACACTTCAAAGGATTTGGACAAATCCGGCAATACCAACACCGGGGTGGTGGTTAACCTCTCCTTGAGTTCCTTGAAACTCTTCTCACACTTCTCATCCCAAACAAAAGCATGACCCTTACGGGTCAGCCGGGTGAGAGGTAGGGCCAACTGGGAAAAACCTCTAATGAATCTGCGATAATACCCAATTAATCCTAAGAAACTCCTAACCTCAGTGACTGACTTGGGCCTCTCCCAACCAATCACCACCTCTATCTTACTGGGATCCACTGACACACCTTCACTAGATATAACATGTCCTAAGAAGTGAACTTTATCCAGCCAAAACTCACATTTCTCAGGGTTAGCAAACAGTTTCTTCTATCTCAACACTTCCAAAACCACCCTAAGATGTTGCTCATGTTCTTCTAAGGTTTTAGAATAGATAAGAATGTCATCGATGAATACAACCACAAACTTATCCAAGTAGGGCCTAAAGATACGGTTCATGTAGTCCATGAATACAGCTGGAGCATTGGTCAAACCAAATGGCATCACCAAATACTCATAATGCCCATACCTAGTCCAAAAAGCAGTTTTGGGAATATCCCCACTCCTAATATTTATCTGGTGGTAACCTGACCTCAAGTCTATCTTAGAAAACACTGCTGCCCCTTTAAGCTGATCTAACAGGTCATCTATCCTAGGCAAGGGATATTTGTTCTTAACTCTTACCTTGTTCAACTGCCTATAATCAACACGCAATCTCATGCTACCATTCTTCTTCTTGACGAGGAGTACTGGGGCTCCCCAAGGGGATACACTAGGTCTAATGAATTGTTTCTCTATTAATTCCTCTAGCTGCTTCTTAAGTTCACTCATCTCTAAGGGTGACATTCTATAGGGAGCCTTAGAAATAGTGTTGAGTCTCAAAAATATCATAAAAGAAAATATGATGTTTAAGACAACTCAATTCCCAAGTTTTAATGCTTAACAAATTTGAGTTAAAATATTTATCATAGATACATATATGCTTTAATGATTTATCTATGATTTCAGCAAGAGTCACTATGAGCCTACATAGAAAGACTAAGTGTTGAAGCTGTCTGAAGAAGCAGAACTCGTCTGAAAAGTTGAAGCTGTCTGAAGTAGCTCAACCCGTCTGAAGTATCAGTGCCGTCGGAAGTCTCACTTATGATGTGGCACTCTCTGCTGAAGCTTGTGAAGACTTTTCTGAACCTCTGTTGCACGTACCTTTTCAAACACGATTATGGCAAGGATCACAGAGACCTTTCCTGGTGATTTTGAATTTCATACACCACTGAGGAAATCTCTGCAACGCAGCCTCTGCAACAACATTTGTAGCAGCCTTAATGCAAAAAGAAACCTCGTATCGTGTCAGAGATGTCAGAACTCTCAGAAGCATGTCTCACAACGGATTAAATAGCATTTAATGCTATCTCTAAACGGTGGTATTTCAACGGATTAAAGTTTGGGTATAAATACCCTTCTATGAAGACCATCAAAGGAGACGAACAGAGAAAGAAAGAAAATCAATATACAAGAAAGCCAAGAGAAACATCACGTTGCAAGTTTTTACTCCGTAAAAACTCTCTGATAGAATTCTTTTTACACATTTGTATATCCTGAGCATATCTCAGTTTTATTGTACATTGTATTGGTTTGAGCTTCAAAACAGCATATTGATAAGACCAATTCTGAAAAAGACTGCTTATGAACTGTGGAAAGGAAGAAAACCCAATATATCATATTTCCACACCTTTGGATGTGAATGTTTTATACTCAACACCAATGATGATCTTGGAAAATTTGATGCAAAGTCTGATAAAGGATTTTTCATTGGATATTCTGAAACATCTAAAGCCTATAGAGTGTATAACTCTAGAACTTTAACTGTTGAAGAAATTATTCATGTTAAATTCAATGATAACAAAGAGACTGATAGGGAACTATCAGATCTAGAGGATGATTTTGCAGGAATGGAGCTAAATGACCACAACAGCTCGAAGAATGAGCAGCTGTCTGAAGTACCTACTGTTACTAAACCTCTTCAGACAAATGTTGAGTCTCAAACAGAACAAACAGATGTAATACCTCTTCAGAAACCTGACTGGAAATACAAATCACATCATCCTAAAGAGCAAATCATTGGCAGCACTTCAGAAGGAGTTAAGACAAGATCAAAATTCAAGATTCTGAATACTATTGCTCTCCTATCTGAAATTGAGCCAAGGAACATTGATGAAGCTCTGCATGATGAAGGGTGGATCCTAGCCATGCAAGAAGAGCTGAATCAGTTTGCTAGGAGTGATGTCTGGACCCTTGTTCCTAAACCCCATGGGAAAACTATTATTGGAACCAAATGGGTGTTTAGAAACAAACTGTCTGAAGAAAGCAAGGTAGTCAGAAACAAGGCAAGATTAGTTGCTCAAGGATACAACCAGCAAGAAGGTATTGATTTCACTGAAACCTTTGCCCCAGTGGCCAGGTTAGAAGCAATTAGAATTCTTTTATCCTATGCTGTAAATAATGGCATCAAACTATATCAAATGGATGTTAAAAGTGCCTTCCTCAATGGTCTCATTGAAGAAGAAGTCTTTGTTAGACAACCCCCTGGTTTTGAAGATATTGCTTTTCCTGAACATGTTTTCAAACTCAAAAAGGCTCTCTATGGTCTGAAACAAGCCCCAAGAGCTTGGTATGACAGATTGAGCAGTTTTCTTATCTCAAATGGTTTTGAAAGAGGAAAAGTGGATACAACTCTTTTTAGAAAACAGTCAAACAAAGATCTTATACTTGTTCAGATATATGTTGATGACATTATCTTTGGTTCAACTAACTCTTCATTATGCAAGGAGTTTTCAGAGTTAATGCAATCAGAATTTGAAATGAGTTTAATGGGTGAACTAAAATTTTTCTTAGGACTTCAGATTAAGCAAGATTTTGATTGTATATGGATTCATCAAGAAAAATATACAAAGGAAATGCTTAAGAAGTTTAACTTTCATGATTGCAAACCCATGCCAACTCCAATGCATCCCTCTGTATCTTTAAATAAAGATGAGAAGGAAGAACCAGTGAATCAGACTTTGTATAGAGGAATGATTGGATCATTACTATATCTAACAACAAGCAGACCTGACATAATGTTCAGTGTATGTCTGTGTGCTAGATTTCAATCTGATCCAAGGAGTACTCACTACAAAGCTGTAAAAAGAATTTTCAGATATCTTAAAGGTACTACTAATCTTGGTCTGTGCTATAAGAAAAGTAAGGATTGCAGGTTAATAGGTTACTGTGATGCCGATTTTGCTGGAGACAGAATTGAAAGAAGAAGCACTAGTGGTGGATGTCATTTCTTTGGAGAAAATATGATTAGCTGGTCAAGCAAAAGGCAAAGCACAATTGCCTTATCAACAGCTGAAGCAGAATACATCTCAGCAGCCAGTTGTTGCTCACAGTTGTTATGGGTGAAGTATCAGTTAGAAGATTTTAACATTTCTATATTTGCTATACCTGTTTTGTGTGATAATACAAGTGCTATTAATCTGTCTAAAAATCCCATTCAACATTCTAGGGCTAAACATATAGAAATAAAACATCATTTCATTAGAGACTATGTTCAGAAAGGTGTTTTTGATATTCAGTTTATTGATATAGAGCATCAATGGGCTGATATATTCACAAAACCTCTGACTGAAGATAGATTTAAGTTCATTAGAAATAATCTGAACATACATGCTTTTTAAGTGTGTGTGATCTAATTGTATCTGAAATTTCAGCTTGTCTGAAACAAGTGACTTGTCTGAAATTTTGAGTTGTCTGAAATCTATATGGGTGTCTGAAATCTGTCACTTGTCTGAAGTAAACAAATGACGTGGCTTTATGAGACAGTTTAATTCCATTTACTTTGTCTTTTCCACTTCGCACGTTCTCCTATGTCTGCGCACCCAGTAAATGCCATCATTGCTTTATGGATCTTTAAATACGGAAGCTAGTGGGTCACAGAACTTCACTCTTCACGAATCAGTAGTCATCCCTTGAGAATCCTTCTTCTACAAGAAATTCTTTTTCTCTCAAGCTCTTCAGAAAAACTCTCCAATGGCCCCTAAGAAATCTGCTGGAAGCAATATCATGAAAACTAAGGGCGTAGCCCTGGAGGATCTTCAATCTCTGGGAATGGACTTGTTTGCTGAGTTCGATGCAGCTGGGTGGACTCAGTATTTCAATCACAACTTGACACAGTGGCATGAGCAAAGTGTGCTGGATTTCTGGGCTACTGCCAGAGGAATACCCAATCCTTAGGGTATCTACACCAGCATCAAGGCCACAGTACGTGGTATTCCTGTCTTCGTTGATGAAGATATCATTGCTCACATCTGTGAAGTCAGAACTGAAGGAGCTGTATTCACTCCTGGCTGGGAAGCAAGAAATGGAGGACAGAAGCAGTTCACTGAGTTTCTGTATGGCACCTCTGAACCAGTAAGCTTGGATGCAAAGCATATGTCAGACAAGGCTAGGGTTTTGCATGCCATCTTAGGATGCTCTATAATCCCTAAATATGGAAGCAGAAACCATGTTTCTGAGTTGGAAAGATTTTGTCTGATTCACCTACTGCAGAAGAAGAAGGTGAACCTCCCCAACATCATAATGTACCACATGCAGAAGCGTCTCAGAGACTCTGCTGGGAGCTTCCCTCACAATACCATCATCACCAAAATCTTGCTGCATTTCAAAGTTCCCATTGAAAGGCTTTTTGATCGCCTTTCACAACCTATGTTTGGTGAATCAAACCTCAAGAGCATGGGAGTAAAGCTGACTCCAAGACCTCCCTCTCCGTCCTTGAAGGAGAGCCTTCTTCTTGAGAAAGCTGCAAGAAGGCAGACAACAATGGAGGTTCTTGAGAACGAACTCAGAGGAGACATAAGAAAGCATGAGTTCAAGCCATCACAATCCTCTCCTCAGGCAAAATTGAAGAAGCTACCTGTAAGGAGTGCTGCTAAGGTAGCATCTGCATCTATGCAGAGTCAAGTGTCTGAACCTGTTCAGAAGGCATCACAAAGGCCATCTGAAATTGTGGGTCAGATGTCTGAACCTGTACAGACCCCACAGCCTTCTTCTGAGATGGAAGGACAGACTCAAGAGGCAGAGGAAACTGATGTAGTCATAGCTGAGCCCTTGGCTGCGTGCCCATCTGATCCTGAACTCATTCAGGTGGCAGCTTTGGCTACTGCTTTGGAGCAGGAGGAACTGGAGAAGAAAGCAGAACAAGAAAAGACAGACAGAGCTATTGCTATTGCTTCACAATTGGCCTATGCTGAAGATGATAGGCAAGCAACCATAGCTGAGGGAGCAAAGAAAAGGAAGAGGTCAAGTGCACCTCAGAGAAGGAGAACCAAAGGCAAGTTACTTCAGACTGCACCTGAACCTAGGGTGACTAGAAGTACTGCCTCTCAGCTGACAGCAGAAGATGAAGCTGAGAAGTATCAAAACTTTGTTAAAGCTCAACAATACTTCAAAAGGAGAAGGGAATAAAAACAAGCACAAAGGGAGAAGGAAGAAGCAAAGGCAAAAGAATCTGAGGTAACCAAGCCTCCCTACAAGCGAATTAAAGTAAGATTTGATAATGTAACTCCTTCACCACCCTCCTCACCAGAAAAACAAACACCTCATCAATCCTCACAACCTTCACCATCACCTTCACCAAAAACCCCATCACCTATAAACCAACCATCTTCACCTCTATCACACCCATCACCACCTTCACAAACAGAAAACCAACCCTCTGAACCTTCCAAACCCTCTGAACCTACATCACCACAACCTTCAGAGAATCAACTCTCTGAGCCCACATTACCTTCCCCACAAATCCATGACCTTGCTCTAATACCACTCCTACCTTCATCACCTCCACCTCCTACACCTTCTCTGGAAGAAGAGCTCTCTGTTGAATAAGAGCAAGTGCTTGCTGATCCCTGCTCACTGCCCAAGTTTAGCACCCTGTCTGAAGAGCTACAGTATTTCAGATCAGCACCTGCTGTATCCTTGCATCCTGGCTTAATCAGGAAAACTGCTGCTGAAGTAAGGAATCAATACAGTGCTTCTTCAGGTGGATTAGACAAGATCAGGAAGGGTGTCCCTCTTGCACATTTTTGGGCTCCCATCAATCCATTCTCAAATGATTCCCTGAGGCTGTCTAATGATGAATGGAGCTTTGTGAGGCAGCTGAACACTGAGTCTGAGCTGTTTCAGAGGGATCTGCACAAGGGAGTTGGGATGAGAGGCTACAGGCCCCCTAGAACCTGTTCAATCAGGCCAACCACCAAAATCTTGGTGAAACCTGATAGAATAGTTCCTAGGTATCCCTTACTGGAAGAGAAATTCAAGGAAGCTAAAAGCTATTCAAAGAAAAACTCACCTATGTCTGAAGTGATGAGTCCATCAGAGTGGGACTCTTTGCCAGAATTCATCACAAATCTAGGAGGAGGCCTGGATCATCTATTTCAAGATTGGATGTGGTCCTCTTACTGGAAGATCAGAGAAGATGTTGGATCTTCTTCTGGATCAACTGGTCCTGATGCTGATTCTGGTGTTGGAGTTGGAAAGGCAACCACTGTCAAATATCCTTATATGAGAGATCACTTTCCCCCACCTGCTGACTCTTTCAATGAAGATTGGGTTCTGCTGAATCCTATTGGCACCTTCTTCTGCCCTTTGTTCAGCCCATCTGACTACAACTTACAGCCAGGATTTGGACTGCTTAGATTTGTTTGCCCCTACATCCAGCTCATCTTTTATGAATCTGAGCAAGACTTGGCTGGGGAAAATCTAAAGTTGAAGTCCAAAGTGCAGAAACTTGAAAAGAAGTGTGCTGCTCAAGAACAGGAGACTAAGCATCTGATTGCTCAACAAGAACAGATTCTTCAAGAACAGCAGCTTATCAGATCTGGTCAGCAAGACTTAAAAACCTCAGTGGAAGCTGCAATAACAAAGGCCAAGGACGACTTGATTTCCTTTCTCACTGAGGCCTTGCTGAAGAAGAAAGATTAGACTATTCATCTCAGCCATTGTCTTTTGTTTATGCTTATGACAAGTGTCTGATTGTTTGTTTTTCTTTATTTGAACATCCCCATCTATATACAATCAGTGGTTTTTTTTTCTCATCCTTTTATGAGTGCATTGTTATCATTATGCTATATGTTCTATATGATTTTATTGCTCTGTTCCTGTTTAGCTCTGCTATTCCCTTTTGATTGATGACAAAAAGGGGAGTATTAAAATCTAACAAAATCTGAATCTGAAGAAATTACAAGACTCAGGGGGAGTATATAAGAATGAAGAAATTACAGGACTCAGGGGGAGTACATAAGAAATTATTTTTTATCAAATCAGTTTAAGAGATCACAATCTGAGGGGGAGCTATATATACTTTTATCTTTAAAACTCCTTTCAGATTTATGTATTTTAAACAAATTTGTCATCATTAAAAAGGGGGAGAATGTTGAGTCTCAAAAATATCATAAAAGAAAATATGATGTTTAAGACAACTCAATTCCCAAGTTTTAATGCTTAACAAATTTGAGTTAAAATATTTATCATAGATACATATATGCTTTAATGATTTATCTATGATTTCAGCAAGAGTCACTATGAGCCTACATAGAAAGACTAAGTGTTGAAGCTGTCTGAAGAAGCAGAACTCGTCTGAAAAGTTGAAGCTGTCTGAAGTAGCTCAACCCGTCTGAAGTATCAGTGCCGTCTGAAGTCTCACTTATGACGTGGCACTCTCTGCTGAAGCTTGTGAAGACTTTTCTGAACCTCTGCTGCACGTACCTTTTCAAACACGATTATGGCAAGGATCACAGAGACCTTTCCTGGTGATTTTGAATTTCATACACCACTGAGGAAATCTCTGCAACGCAGCCTCTGCAACAACATTTGTAGCAGCCTTAATGCAAAAAGAAACCTTGTATCGTGTCAGAGATGTCAGAACTCTCAGAAGCATGTCTCACAACGGATATTAAATAGCATTTAATGCTATCTCTAAACGGTGGTATTTCAACGGATTAAAGTTTGGGTATAAATACCCTTCTATGAAGACCATCAAAGGAGACGAACAGAGAAAGAAAGAAAATCAATATACAAGAAAGCCAAGAGAAACATCACGTTGCAAGTTTTTACTCCGTAAAAACTCTCTGATAGAATTCTTTTTACACATTTGTATATCCTGAGCATATCTCAGTTTTATTGTACATTGTATTGGTTTGAGCTTCAAACTTGGATAGTTTAAAAGCTTAAACTCCTTTCTTTGTAAACCTTGGTAGAGCCTGAAGAGGCTTGACAGAAAAGAATACTTGTGGTAGAGCCTGAAGAGGCTTGACAGAAAAGAATACTTGTTTGTGTCTGGAGAGACTGTACTCGTGGTGTCTGGAGAGACTGTACTCGTGGTGTCTGGAGAGACTGTACTCGTTGTGTCTGGAGAGACTGTACTCACATTCAAGCTTGTAATCTGAATATTCATATAGTGGAAATCCAGTGGTTGTTTGCCATTGGGACTGGACGTAGCTCACAGTGATAGTGAGTGAACCAGGATAAATTTCTTGGCTAAGTTTTCTTACCATTATCTCTTGTTCATTCTTTTTATACTAATCAAGGGGTTAGAGTAATCAATCTGATATTCTATAAAGGCACAAAAGCATCTTTTAACTTCAGTATTTTTGGCCGTCTGAAAACTTCAGACAGTCCTTGAAGAGCCTGTCTGAAATTGTGTTTTTAACACCTGTTTGCGAAAAGCTTTCTAAAATATTCAGAAACACTATTCAACCCCCCCTTTTAGTGTTTCCCTGTGTTTCTACGAATAGGCCCTGTGCCCGGCACAAGGTCTATGGAGAACTCAGTCTCTCGATCCGGAGGTAAGGTGGTCCCCTCACTAGGGAAAACATCCTGGAACTCTCTAACAATGGCTATGCTGTCTAGGTCGGGCTTCGACACTACAGTTGAGGAAAGCAGTAATATAAAACAATAACTACCATCAGTCAAGCATTCAGAAATTTGAGTGGAGCAAGACAACAGGTATGATGGCCTCTCCTTCGGAGGAAGAAGAAGAGTGGGGAAGAAAATTTCTTTATTCCAACAATCAAGCATAACCTGGTTACGAGATAACCAGTTCATACCCAGAATAACATCAAGTTTCTTCAATGGAAGACAAATCAAATCAACTTTAAAGATTCTACCTTGAATTTCTAAGGGACATGCAAGACATACTAAGGAAGTGGAAATGGCTTCCTTAGCCGGGGTGTGAACATTCAAATGAAAAGGTAAGGGAGTAACATGCAATTTCATCCTTTCCACACAATCACAAGAAATGAAGGAATGAGTTGCTCCAGAATCATACAGTACAATCAGAGGAGTATCATTTAGATTACATGTACCTTGCATTAGATCATCGGTCTGAGTTGCCACCTCACCGTTGAGGGTAAAGACTCTCCCGGTAGCTTGGGGTTTGAGCTGGTATTTCTTCTTCTTTGGGCAGTCCCCAATCATATGGCCTGGATCACGACAATAGAAGCACACTCGTTGTCCTGCCAGGCACTTGCCCCGGTGATTCTTGCCACACTTGGGGCAGGTAGGATAAGTTGGAGTGGAGGGAAGGGCGACCTGCTTGCCCTTTCCTCCCTGGAACTGAGGTCGAAAATTCTTACTGGTAGGTGTATCATCTCTCTTCCTCTTACCCTCAACCCAAGTCTTCGTTGTCGACCTGGGTGTCTCATCTACTAAACTCTGCTCAACGACCAGACACTTGGTCACCAAGGCTCAGAATTCCCTAAGCTGGAAGGCTGAAACAATCTTTCTGATCTCGGGCTTGAGGCCCGCCTCCAAGTGAGAGCATTTCCAACCCTCATTAGGATTGGCTTGCAGCAGGGAGTGATACTTGGAGAGTTCTTCAAACTTGGCCACAAACTGGCCCACGGTCATGTTGCCTTGTTTCAGTTGGAGAAACTCTAGCTCTTTCTGTTTTCTGACTGGCTCAGGGAAATACTTCTCTATGAATACATTTTGGAATGCATCCCAGGAGAGTAAGGCTTCAGGAATGTTCAAACTAACTTTCATATTCTTCCATCAATTCTCTGCTTCTCCTTGTAACATGTAGGTAGCAATTCTCACTTTCAGGTCTTCCGTGCATGCCATCACTTCCAACACTGAAGCAACAACTGTAAAGTCCTAATTTCTAAATTCAGAAATAATGCCTGTTGGAAGCACTATTTCCAAACTCGTGAAATTCATTCGTTAATTTTGCGTATCGGCATACAACACATTTACTCGAGTAACCCAACCATTACTAAAGCTCCAAACAATACATACATAACTCAAAGAAAATACCAATATAAGGTCGCCATAAAGGCTCCAGTACAGGGTATTAAACTAACATAATAATTCTTAAAGTCGTACTAATCAACATGGAACACATCAAAGTATGTAAACACTAAACTACTATCCTCCACATGTCATCTACTACTCGTCATAATCCTGATCAGTATCCTGCACCACTGAAATATTGTTCCCATGGAATGGGGTGAGACCAACGTCCCAGTGAGCGTAACAAGTGTGTGCAGTGTGGGGGAAAACAACCAAGAACCACCATAGCGTACATATTAATTCAAGAAACATAATGGAGACAATTAAACATAACTGAACATATTGGAAATCAATGATTATGATGCAATGCATGACTGTGAGGTGTTGTTACCCGACACCCGGGGTCTTTTCTCTGTAACGTGACTGTGATGAGCGCTTGACCGTGTAACCAAGGACCGTCGTCCAGGGCTACCTATGATTAAGTCTTAAATAATGTTTAAATTTCATTCTGTGATTGGGGACCCCATCTCCCTCTTAGCCATGAGTTCGATGTGGTTACCCCGTCTTTCTTAATTAAATTGCCCGAAGGCCTGTGACGGTCAATGACCTTGTGATGGCTATAAGCCCTGTGATATCTTAAATTCATAATTCCATGGCTGTGATAGCCAAAGGCCCATGATTTCAGAATAACATAATCAAAATTCATCATACATAATCATCCAAGTCATCTATCCTATGGTTTTGGGAAACTCAATACAAACAATTATCACTGCATTCATAATTCCTATACTCATACCATACATATATCATCATTCCATGAAAGAAAAGGGGAAAAAGAATGGGGAACATGTTGTGAGAACAATCAAGACAAACAAGTGAGAGTCACACCCACCTGAGAGTCGAGAAAACGGAGAAAGAACGAAGAGTAGGTAGCGTTGAAGGAGGAAAGATTGAGGAAAGATTCGTTCTTGAAGTGTAGGAGTAGTTCTTGATCCTTGCTGGGATGTTCTCTCACTAGAACCTCTCTTTCTCTCTCTAAAAATGCGAAGGAAAAGAAGGATAAACTGACTGGTATGGCTTGATATCGAAAATTTAAAAACGTTGTAACCGTTTACTCGCTCAAGCGAATCCAATTCGCTTGAGCGAATTGCTCGAATTTAACTTCCCCCTCTCATTTTCGCTGGAGCGAAAATACTTTCGCTCGAGCGAAAAACGTCAAGAGAGCACTCTAATTTCCCCTGTTTTTCGCTTTAGCGAATTGCTACTTACTTAAGCGAAAATTGCAGAACGAACTTGTGCAGTTTTTGCTACATAATTCGCTTGAGCGAATTTCATTCGCTCGAGCGAATTACCTGATGACTGAAAACTTTATTTTTACCCCTATAAGCTTTTTGTGCCTAATCTTTTCTTCATTCTACTTTAAGTTATAAATCTCCTATGAATTAAGGTCTTAATTAGCGGGATGTTACAACAACTCTTTGCTTTCTTCCATACCACTACCAGACGTTCACTAGCCGACGATGACAATGCAATCTGTAGTCAGTATCTTGGGCGATCTGCGACCTTCTGCCGTTCTTGATCCCATTCTGTTTGTGCATCTCTACTCCGGTTTGACAATGATCTGCTCTCACTAACCACCCCGATCGCGCGGCCTTTCGACAATGATTTGCTCTCACCGACCACCTTGCTCTAGTTTTGTTTCAACGTGCTTTGTGTTCTTTCAAATAATATTTGGTTTGTCTTTTTTTTATGGTAATATCTTTTTACTAGGAGTTTTGTTGCTATGAAATCAATGGGAGCGAAGACAACCCCGTATTATGCAATGTCTTTAAGGGTATGTTGAAAATTGGTATTGAGAGACAAAAGTTGTGCCTCCTGACAATACTTTAGCTCGTGACATACTAATTAATTTCTTTCATATCTAAATGGTATGTTGAATGGATTTTCTCAATAAACTAGAGTTCAAGGCTTTTTTTTCATTTTTTTAAATTGTTTTTTTTTTCATTTTACTATTTTTGGGGTATTTTTAAAGATTTTTTGAATTTACCTCATTCTTCTTAGTTTTTCTATAATTTTATAAATTGTTTTTAGAAATTAGGTGAGCCAACTTGCTCAACACACCAATCCGTGGTGTGTTGAGCCGGGTTAGTATTTCCGCAGTTCACCAAAATAGTGAGGTAGTCCGACTCAACTCACTTTTTAATCATTTTTTGGTGAGTCATCTCGGATGAGCCGAACTGGCTCACTTTAAAAACTCTTAATGCACAATTTCCATGTAAGGTAGTGTCTAACGACCATAATGTTGGTGGCCATTATATCAAACAAGTTAAGTACCAAAAAGTATATTGTTTGATTAATGTTTTGTTTCTCATTCGTTATCGGAATTTCAATGCCCAAGGCAGTTGTGAACCACATGGTGTGGGGGGGGGGGGAATTGGTTTCTCATTCGTTATCGGAATTTCAATGCCCAAGGCAGTTGTGAACCAGATGGTAGGGGGGAATTGGGAAATGAGAGAGATGAGGGGTAGTATGAGCGGAGATGAGGAAAAATTAAGTACATTTAGGTCATAAAATATAGAGAAAAAAAATTGGGAGGGTGTATTTAATAAAAAAGGAGGTGTAAATATAACTCCCTTACTGGAATTCCTGGTCGATTCCTTGAACTAAATTTGGCCCAATTTCTTGGCTAATCCAAGCCCATTTGACCCAACTAATTGTACTAACTGTAATGTTATTATAATAATTTCATGTTAGATGTTCAATATATATTTATTCTTTTAATCAATATCGCGAAATACTGTATTATATTGAGACAGTATTTATCTATACTATTACATTGGAGAAGTTGGGAAGGGTACTGTTCATTCACCATTTTTTTTTTGTAAGCTTGGGCTCAAATGTTATGGTAGCCATTTAGATTCTTCTATTTTTTTTTCCTTTTTGTTTTTATTTGTTTTCACAATTTGATTAATTGATAAAAAAAAAAATTGATTATTATTATTATTATAATATTAAAATATTTTCTCTCATTATTCGTTCATATTATTTTGTTTCATTATAAAAGTGATATTTTATAAACCATGAGTATCCTTCACGTGAATCAGTTTTGATTCTACATTTTTTTTCTTTTTTTTTTCATACCATAATTTTATTTTTATTATCATATTAAAATAATTTATCTCATTATTTATTCCTGTTTATTCGTTTCATTATATAAAAACTCACATTAAGGAATACAATAAATGTGTTGATTTACATTACTTTTAACATGATATTTCAATATATCATTTATCTTTCTATTTTATTTATTATCCCACTCATCTATTCTATTTATCTATTTAATCTATATTAAAATTCCTATTTATCTCACTTTTAATTTTCTATTTTTTGTGATTATATTAATATATTTTCTCTCATTATTTGATCCCATTAATCTGTTTCATTACAAATGTGAAGCAGTTTTCCTCCTACATTTTTCCCTTTTTATCACACTTAAATTTTCTTTATTAGTATTATTATCTTAAAATAATTTCTCTCATTATTTATTCCTATTTATCTATTTCGTTACATGAAAACTCACACAAGCAATACAATAAATGTATTGGTTTACATTAAATTTAACATGATATATCAATATATCATTTATGTCTTTATTTTATTAATTAATATTTTCATTTATTATCTCACTTATCTATTCTATTTATCTATTTATCTATCTATACTATTATATAATGGAAGTTTTTTAATCACTATTCATTCAAGTTGGATTTTTTTTTGTCACCATTTGGGTTATTGTGTTTACATTATGGGCCCAAATCTATAATATTAAATAGGAGTATTTGTTAATTAACTATTTATTGGGGCTTTATATTTTTAGTCACAAAAAAGTGAATTGTGGGTCCTTGAATATTTTAATATTGGGTTTTTTTATCGGTTGTACATTTACGTTGAACCGATTCATATACGTTGTTGGTAATGACTTTATAAATTACATCATTTATGAGACAATCTTATTAACATATACCCGTACCTTTATTCATTTTTTCAAAATTTTTTATTCTCTCATTTATAAAGTTATTTTTTTACAAACTACATTTATCCTTCACGGAAGGCAGTCTTGCTCTTATTTTTTTTCTTTTTCTTTTTGTTTCTTTTCACAATTTCATTTATTATTATTATTATATCAAAATATTTTCTCTCATTATTTGTTCATATTATTTTATTTCATTATAAAAGTGTTATTTTATAAACCATGAGTATCATTCACGTGAAGCAGTTTTGATCCTACATTTTTTTCTTTTTTTCCATACTTTAATTTTCTTTTTATTATTATATTAAAATAATTTCACTCATTATTTATTAATATTTATCTGTTTCATTATATAAAAACTCACATTAACAAATACAATAAATGTGTTGATTTATATTACTTTTAGCATGATATTTCAATATATCTTTTATCTTTCTGTTTTATTATTAATATTTTCATTTATTATCTCACTCACCTATTCTATTTATCTATTTAATCTATATTAAAATTCCTATGTATTTCACTTTTAATTTTATATTTTTTGTTATTATATTAATATATTTTTTTCTCATTATTTTTTTTATGACAGTAAAATTTAGGGTAAGGGGATGGTGATTTTTTCTCATTATTTGATCTCATTAATCTGTTCCATTACAAATGTGATTTTTTTTTATAAATCACCGGTATCGTTCACGGGAGACATTCCTGCTCATACTATTTTCTTTTTTATCACACTTTAATTTTTTGTTATTATATTAAAATAGTTTCTCCCATTATTCATTCATGTCTATTCTCATTTCAGTAAAGTATTTTTTTTATAAACCACAGGAAGCAATCCAGCTCCTGTCTTTTTTTTCTTTTTCTTTTTTAATCACATTTTAATTTTAATTTTTTAATTATTATATTGAAACAAGTTTTCTCATTATCCATTTATGTTTATCTATTTCATTACATAAAAACTCACATAAAGAAATACGATATGAGTTTATTTACATCAATTTTAATGTATTTTCTTAAATATATTATTTATCTCTCTATTTTATTCATTAATATTTCACTTATTATCTCTCTTATTTATTCTATCTTTCAATTTACTTCCATTCACTCTATATTAAAATTATTCCTACAGTGCACGTGTTATTTTTTTATTTGCGTTTTCTCAAGTTTTTTTATTCTCTTTACTGTAAAGTGATATTTTTATAAACCACATTTATCCTGCACGGCAGACAATTTTGCATATTTTTTTCTTTTTGTTTTTTTTTCACGAATTAATTTTTTATTATTATTATATTAAAACATTTCCTCTCATTATCCATTCATATTAATTAGTTTCGTTATAAAAGTGATATTTTGATAAACCATGGCTATCCACTATCCTCTATGTGAAGTAGTTTTCCTCCTACATTTTTTCCTTTTTTCTATCACACATTAATTTTCTTTATTTTTATTATCTTAAAATAATTTCTTTCATTATTTATTCATATTTATCTGTTTCGTCACATGAAAACTCACATTAAGCAATGCAATAAATGTATTGATTTACATTAAATTTAATATGATATTTCAATATATTATTATGTCTTTATTTTATTCATTAATATTTTAATTTATTATCTCACTTATCTATTCTATTTATGTATTTATTCTATATTAAAATTGCTCATCCATAACACGTGTCATGTTTTCTCACTTGCGTTTCTTTAATTTTTTTATTAGCAATACAATAAAGTGATTTTTTTTACGAACTATCTTCCATGTGAGGCAATCATTCTCAATCCGTTTTCTTCTATTTTTCTTTTTATTTTTTTTTATCATATTTTCATTTTTTATTATATTAAAATAATTATCTCTCTATTTTATTCATTAATGTTTTCACTTATTATCTCTCTTATTTATTCTATCTACTATATATTAAATTTTTTCGCTCAGTACTTATGTCACATTTTCTCACATTCGTTATTTATATTTTTTAGATTTTTTATTCTCACTTCAATAGAGATTTTTCATGACCCCAAGTACTCTCCACATGAGGAAAAATTATTAGATGGTCCCGGACCACCACGTCATTCATGGTCCCGACCAATTAACATTTGACACATAAGCAAAATTCATGGTCCGACCATAAATTTATTTTTAATCCCGACAATTTTTTCTTATGTGTCAAATGTTAATTGGTCAGGACCATGGATGTCGTGGTGGTCCAGGACCATTTAATAATTTCTCCCACATGAGGCAGTCATGTTCCTTCAATGAACATCCATATAATGGTGTGACTAACTCTTCCAACAACGGTTTTGTCCATACACTTTATATAGGTTTTAGGTGACTAAGATGAGAGATCTCAAATACCAATATAATTTAAATTTATAATTACTTTTATGATGTCTTGATTATAATTTTTATGGACAAAATTTTAAATTAGAAATATAAAATTTATAATTATTTTATTTTCTTTTACTTGAATAAAATTATTATATTGTATTTTTGATTTATTATATATTTAATATAGTACATTTAAAAGTTAAGCAAAATTTTCAATTATAGGTTTAAAAGATAGAAATATATTTAATTTTAATTTGTTTTTCTTACAATTTCATTATTTTATAAAAATAATTACTGTAATATTTAAATTATATATAAAAAATAAAAAATTGTGTTACTCATGCAACAAATGTCAATAAATCTATTTGTTATTATAATTTTAAAAATACTATTTATGTTAATATTTGTAGATCGTGTAACAACATTCTATTTTTTTATTTTCTATTTATTTTATAAGATTTTGTAATTTTCCTTTTCAATGTTTCTTTTTTCTAATGACATATTTTTATTTTGTAATTAATAAATGTTGTACGAGCTTTAACTTAAAATAAATGAGTTGGAATTAGTGTCAAATCTTTACAATTATGGTCACAATTAAAGATCATTTATATACCTATCAAGTAAGAAATATCTTAGCTGATAAATTAACAAAAAGATTACTTCCCAATGATTTTTATCAATTTATTTATTATTGGAATATAATTTTTTATTTTTTTAGACATCGTATTAAACTCTAAGTACTCTAAATAGATGAATATGTCATTTATATATTAAAATAATTTTAAGATGTAATAGATTAAATAAATCTTTAGTTTTACATCTCTATGTAGTATTAAATTTATATTGAACAATATTACATGTTATATTAATATTGATATGAGTTATTGATGGTCAAACTGATATTGAAATATCATAGGCTTTACTGATAAAGTCTACAGGTAATACAATTGGAGATATAGTTTCCTTTGCTTATCCTAATTTGCTATCAAATTTTGAAAATATAGAATTGTTTCAAGATAAAACAATTCTTGCTCCTACATTGGATGTTTTTTACTTCATCAATAAATATGTCATGACATTATTTCTAGGAGAAGAAATAATGTACTTGAGTTATGATACTATATGGAAGGTGGATGAGGAAGTCGGTAATAAAGCTGATTGGTTGACAACTGAATTCTTAAATGATATTAGGTGCTCTTGGCTATATGATCATAAGTTGGTGTTAAAGATTGAGGTGATTGTTATGCTAATAAAATCTTGATATATTATAGTATTCAGTATAAACAATCTATTTGAATAATAATATCCATGCATCGCATGAGTTGGACACTAGTTTTGTACACTGAGCTTTCGTTGAATCTAAATCGAAACAAATTTTTAGACCATGGTATTTGAGCAATAAGTTAAACAAGGAAAAATTAAAAAATGGAGAGATTATTGACACAAATGTTCAAATAAAAAAATATAATGCTAATCTTATACTACGTTATTGTGCATCTTCACAACCAAAGTACCGGACATGAATCAGTTTATAAATTAGAAAGTAATGAGTGTCCAGCAAAATGCTTTTTCAAGTAACTTTTTTTTTGGTCCAACTTTTACAAGTAACTAAAATGAAGCAATTGCTGTTGCGGCTAAATATTGAATAATGATTGGTCCAACTATAACCAAATTTTTTGCAACCTTAAGGAGGTAAGACTACCTGTTTTCTAAATGTAAAATTTGGAGAATAATCAAAAGCTGAAGCTAAAAGTTAATTGCATCTCTTAATCTCGTTTTGTAATATCTCGCGGAGAAGGAGGGTTTAGATTTGGGCAATTACTTGCGATCAATATTTCTTTCATGAGAGGAAATAATGCTCCAGTAACAATTTTGATATGGGCAAAACTGTGATTAAATCAGAGCGATGACTCTTGGACCAAAAACACAAATTAGAACAATGACTCAGAACGAGGACAAGATCGAATGTAAAAGTGGGCTTTTTGTCACATAAACTTGGTCTGAACCTCGCACTATTTTTTTTTTTTCACCATAGTTATATCCCCTATTACGGGTAATCCTATTCGGGGTTAGTCATAGATAAGATCCCTCATTGCTCCCTAATTATGTATTTAGTGGGGATCGAACCCTTGTGCTCTTCCCTATTGGTTGCTTATTGCTTAACCCATTTTAATGTGAGGTTGATTCTATTCTTATTGGTGTGTTTGGATAACTTTTTTAGGAAAAAATTGTTATGGATTGACCCAAAAAAACGTTACCGTACAACTTTAATATTTTTCCAGAGCTACATTTTCACCTTTGAAAAAAAAAAAAATACACAAGGTTTTTTTTTGTTTTTTTAATTATGTAACTATCTTAAGAATTATTTTTAATTTTTTAAGTAGAGATTAAAAAAGTAAAAAAGTACAACAAAAAAAAAATAGAAGAACGATATATTCTTGTACATAGATTTAATTTTGTGCATTAGCCTCTTACAAAATGCTAATTGATCAATTATCAAATTCATTTAACTACTTTATCTTTTATCATAACTGTATATGACTTTAAGTTATGGCCAGTCTCTATTAGTCTTTTAATTAACTACTCAAACCCCTAGAGGGTCTGGTGTTAATTGGTATTGTTATTGTATGAATGGGCATTAAAACTTTTGAATTCTGTTTGGCCCAGTTGCCACTTTATTTCTCTGCAAATCTACATTATGACCAAGCACCAGAACCTTATGCCATGATGCTAAAAGAAAAAGAAAATGGTGGGTGGTAGAGCAAACACCATCCATGTCGTTTAGCTCCCTCATCACCACACACAATCACACATACAACGACTTCATTTTTGGAAGCAGTGTTCAGAACTTTGTCGTTTGCTCTGGGTCTACAAATCTGCCACAGTTGCCCTCACATTGCGTGGAAAATTTATGTAGCAATGAGAACTAATTTTTTTATTAAAAAGAATAGATGGAGTTGGACTGGCGTAAATGAGCCGAGCCGAGTATCTTAAGCTCTGACTTGTGAAAAAAATGGGTGGCTCAAGCTTGACTCATTTATTTAAACGTGTCAAATTTAAAGCTTGGACTTGACTTGTTAAATAAAAACAAAGTTTGGACTTGATTTGTTTAGCTCATTTATAACTTCATTGTTTTTTCTCTTATGAAAATTTTCTTTAAATTATTTTTAAAGTTTATAAAATTAATATTTAATAAATATTTTATTATTAAATGTTAATATAAAAATCAAAATATATTCTTAATATACGATATATATATATATATAGTTAAAAAATTCTAAAATATTATATTTTTCGAAATTCAATACATAATTTCTTGACTAATATAAGAAATATTTGAATAATTATCTTTATATACATAGGGTAATTATTTTACTTTATTATTTTATTATTTATTTTAAAAACAAATTTATAACTGTATGTTTTCTTTTTCTAATTTTTATTAATTTTACTTTACTTTAATTATTTATATTAATGAATTATTATATATATATAATAAGCGAGCTATTCACGAGCTCTTAATGTCAAGCTTATAAGGCTTAAACTTGGCTCATTTAAATAATCGAGTCCAACTTCAAACTTGGGCTTGTTTCTTTAATTAAACAAACAAGTTTGGTAGAGCATTTAACAAGTCGAGCTCAAATAGTTTACGAATAGCTCAGCTCATTTACATCCCTAAATAGGACCTATATTGTGAAAACAAATAGTAGCATCAGCTGAATTAAGTAAAACAAGGAGATATATCAGTTCTGTTCTGTCAGAAACATAACATAAAAATGAGTATTATGTGTTTCACTTAATAGCTTAAATATTTGGAATATTCATGATATGATATGATATCAAATTTTTAGGAGTTTTGTGCATTAATGCCGAATGCCTATACCCTATTTTAATGAATATGACACCTGATGTATCGTTAAACTTAATAAATGATGTGGTATTATTGGATTAGAATATAAAACTTTTTTATACTGACAGTGTATATAAATTAAATCCATATAATAAATGTAATTTTTTCATACTTTTAAATTGAAGGGTTTTTGCATCAGTAACGTACCAAAACCTTAATATAAATGGGTGGGGATCAACTTACTCCAGGAGTAACTTTGACAAAGTTACTCCGCTTAATAACTACTTATAGAATGTGAATTTAACAAATCTAACCGTTGAATAATGTGATATTAATATGATGATAATGCACACCAAATTTTAGATTAATTGGACATTCATAGGTATGTAATCTTATAGTAGACATTTACTTATATTTTAAAAAGTATATCGTACATTAAACTGAAATGATTTGATGAAACATCAAATAATTTTAAAATTTTATGAAATTTTGCAGGCTTGATCTAGTTAATAAAACTTTTAATATGACGGTTGGATTGATGAAATTCACATTCTATAAGCAGTTATTAAGCGAAGTAACTTTACCAAGAGTTACTCCTGGAGTAAGTTGATCCCCACCCTAAATTATAATTATAAATTCAAAACATAATAGGACATTATTGTTGTTTAATTACCACAGAAAATGACTTCAATGATAATAAGTTACATACAAATTTAAGGTTTAATTATATTTTCGGTCGCTCGATCTACTCTAGATACAACTTTGGTCTCTCAAGTCTTTTTTTAAGTAAATTAAGCTAAGTCTCTAATTTTCAAAATTAAATAAATTTGATTACTCTATCAATTGTCTTTTATATAAAATCACATATTTTCATTTTCTATATCCAACATCTACTACATTCATATTCATGACAATAACAAACACGAATTCATATTCATCCTTTTCTAGAGATGGCATACATGGTACACTCTGACCAATTAATCTGAAAGCAGTGCAGTTCTTTCAATTCGCCTTTCATAGTGTAAGTTAAAGTAGCAGTAGTAGAGTTTGAAAAGCAATATATCAGCTCTATAAAATTTCCTTGAAACATGGGTTTGGGCCTTAGAATTCAATTTTCGAAACTACATCTAATTAAAATACATCCTCATCTTATTTCTATGATCGGACGGATTATAATATATCCGTTTCTTCTCCTCCACATGTACCGTCAGTCACAATCATGACCCAGAGACCCACCATGCATCCTCGTCGTATATGTATATAGTGGAACCCAGATGGAGTCTGCACCCTATATTGCCTTAATTCCATGTCTCTTTCTTGAAAAAGCTGAAATTAAATTCACCTGTCTTTCATTCAATATTATATTGGGAGTTGATACTTGTCACATTATTTTTAAAAATAATTTATGATACAAAATACTCCTAAACCCTAATGGTACACAAGTTTTTACAAAATAATTAATTAAAGGACAATTTTACATAGGGGTGTAAGTGGGTCCGGGTCGACCTGCGAACCTGATCGACCCGAACCGACCCGAGTGTAAATAGGTGGGTTGTTTTTACGGGTCCAATCGGTTTATTTTCAGTCAACCTGATTACCTTCGGGTCGGGTCTCGGGTTAGGGGTTTTTGAACCCGATGAGAAACCCAACCCGACCTTATTAAGACTTTAAAAAAAATTGTTAAGGCCCAGCCCAAACTCTTCTCTCCCAAATAAGTTTACCCTAGTAGACATCACACATTCACAAAAGAAGGATCACTCCTTTGCAGTGAGGGCGGCGGTCGCGTGGGGCTTCAAACCGTTCAAGCCTCCAAGGAGTAGAAGCTAGTTTGCGGCGGCGGCACATGGTCCATGGCTTGGTGCAGAACGACGGAGACGAAGTGATCTTCTCAACGACGATCAGATCTCGCGGTGGTGAAGTCTTCTCTTTTGTTGCTGTGACACGGTGGTGGGACTGCAAGCAGCAGGGACAGCAACGTGGAGGGCCTCCTTCATTATCATGCGTTGCTGCCATTGGAGCGCCCCCCGCCGGTTGAGAATCGCTCCACCGCATTCTTCCTCTCTTGGATGAGCTTGCCAGAGTAGATCTGCTACTTTGGTCGCTCTCTCTTTGATTGTTTCTGATTTTGTTGCTTGTGAGCTATGTGATATTTCTTGTATTTTTATTGTCTCTTTTTTTTGTTGCATGTGAGCTTTCTGATAGTTCTTGTAAATAGAAGAATAGAAACTCTAAATATATTTTTCCTGATTCTGCACTTTCTTTTTTCTGATTCTGTCTAATTATATTTTCGGTTCCCCTCTTTTCTTTAATAAAACGCACGACCTGAAGACCCGAACCGATCCAACGCGGTGATATTCGGGTTGGTTCGGTTCGGGTTACCCGCTCAAAAAGATTAAACCCGAACCAACCCAACCCATTATTATTCTATTGGTTTGGATTCCTTATCACCATAAACCCGACCCGATTACACACCTAACTTTACACTGCTTTTTTTCCTACCAATGTCATTTTATGGTGCTTATGATCCACAAGTTTAGGGAAAAATTTCAATCTTCTCACTATAATTTTTTTAATACATAATTTATATTTAGTTAGTTTTTATTTTAATTTTTTAAAATTAAAATAAAAAATATTGAGCATAAATTAAGATAGTTATTAAGAGGAAAATGAATATTACATAAGCATGTAAAATTTGCTCAAGTTAAGAATTAATGTAACTAAACACAAGTAAAATGACATGCTAATGCAAGTGAGATTTATGAAAATTTGCATTTTTACCTTTAAAAATTCTTATTTGCATTTTAGTCTAATTAATTTATATGATTTGATACTATTTGAGAGTGTGGGTTTTAGCCCCCTATACATTTTTTTTAGATAAGCTAAGAAATTTATTAAAAGGAGTACAAGGGGTACTCCAACTCATATACAAAAATCACTAAAAGAAATTGGTGACAAACCAATCACAATAAAACAACCAGTGATCTAATCCAACCAAAACAAAGACCAAACCATAATACGCCTAGGGACGATTGACTTGAAACTAAGCACCAAATGTAATAACAAAACCTTGGCAAGCAATGGATATTCATTTAAAAGGTCGCTCCCAGCCACTTGAGTGCATCACTTGTAGTAGAGAAAATCTATCAATATTACCACCGAGAGATGCATACTACGAGGTATATGATCTCCAAAAAATGTCATTTAAAGTCAAACTTCCACCAGAAAAATAGTAAGGCTCAAAAGACAACAAACACCGGTGACTAAATATGATGAATACACCCAGAGTTGAGAAAAGCACAAGGTTCCACTGACCATGAGTAAAACTTATATGAAAATTTATTATCCTTTGCTTTTATCCACTTCCAAGAACGTATTTTTACCAATTCTAACACTTCTAAGACAGTCAGAATTTTATTTGAGAACACAGCTTCATTCCGTGCCAGCCATAAGCTAACACAAAGTAGCCATCCAAATCACAGACCACCAAAACCTCATTTTAGAATCACAATTTGGAATTCCTAAAAACAGATCAAAATGAGGAATAAAAGAATTGGAATGTACCGAATGAAAGCCACACCACTCCAAATAGAGCATCCACACCTGATAAGCATGACAACGCTCAAAGAAAATGTGAGAAGACGTCTCCAATTGTTGACCACACCAAACACAGTCAACATTAGACTGTTGAATAATGTTTCTCTTTACAAGATTGGCCTTAGATGGAATCCTATCTAACAAAACCCTCCAAGTAAGACAAGACACCTTTGAAGGAACCAGAGAGCACCAAATAAACTTATGTAATGGTATCTTCGCATAAATAGAGGCATTGACTATGACATTATAAGTTGATTGAACTGAATAGATACCGTCCGACCCAGCCTTCCAACGCCAAGTATCCTCATCACGCTCACAAACCTGACTCAAAGAAAGATCTAGCAAAAACATAGATAATTGTGCCAATTCCCATTGAAACAACTGCCTTCTCCAACACCATTCCCACTTTATTCCATCCCTACTTCTTTCAAGCATGTCAGACACCAAGATTTCCTTATTACTAGAAATAGAAAATAATCTACTATATCACTCACAAAAAGGAACTGAGGTACACCAAGCATCCCTCCAAAAAAGAGTATTCCCCCCATTCCCCACAACTCTAACACACGAATTTGAGAACCAGTCAGCAGAAAAAATTTGCACCCACATCAATACTCCACAAATCTATCCACCACCTAGAGCCAACGATCCTCTCACTCCCCTTCCGAATTGTAAATTTTCCATAAATTGATTATATCACTCTAGTCCAAAAACTACCACTTTCCACAAGTAAACGCCATCTCCATTTGCCTAAAAGAGCTAAATTAAAAGCTCTTAGATCCCTCAGCCCTAACCTCCCAAATTGTTTTGCTTTACAAATGTCATCCCAGGCAACCCATGCTACTTTTTTGTGTACATCATCCCCACCCCAAAGAAAATTTTTAAATAAATATTCAAGATGAGAAATGATACCTTTAAGAGCCTTGAAGAAGGAAAGAAAATAGACCGAGATTGATTGAGGACAGATTGCAAGAGGCAAATCTTCCGCCAAAAGACAACAGTTTGTTCTTCCACCGCACGCGAGAGCCTTTTGTCAACCTTTTGAATAACAGGCAGCCAAGTCTTCAATCTATGAGGATTAGCACCAATAGGAAGTTCCAAATAAGAACATGGAAAGGACCCTATTTTACAGTTCAGAAATTGAGCCATTTTCTCCAGCCAGACCAAATCAAAATTCACACCCAAAAGCTTACTTTTATGGAAATTAACTTTTAAACCAGACACTAGCTTAAACAATTGCAAAATAGCTTTAATAGCCCAAACATTACTTATAGATGCCTCACCCACGAAGATTGTGTCATCAGCATACTGAAGATGTGATACTAAGACTTCATCCCGACCAGCAAGATAGCCTTTAAAAACCTGCTCCTGCATTGCTTTCATCATCAAAGAGTTCAACCCTTCCGCAACCATAAGAAATAGAAAGGGGGCTAAAGGGTTACCTTGTCTCAAACCTCTACTCACCCCAAATTCACTTGAGGGACTGCCATTCACAAGAATTGAAACTCTAGCAATAGATAAACACTCTGTTATCCATCTTCTCCATTTGAGAGGAAAACACAATCTCTCACTACGCCAAATTTATGATATAAGAGTACCAGCTTAAGGGCGCTCCCGTGTTAGTTAGCGCCTAAAATGATCGTTTTAAAATGATGGCGCTTAAAATTTGGACGGGAGCGCCCTTACAGGTAAAAGTTAGGGCGCTCCCTGTGAGCGCCCTCTTTGCCACCATAATTTTTTCTTGTTTTTTATAAATTCTGGAATTGAGGGCGCTCCTGAAGGCGCTTCCGTGTTTTTTAATAGGGCGGTCCCTGTGAGCGCCCTTTTTGCCACCATAATTTTTTTTTTTAAATTCTGGAATTGTGAGCGCTCCCTGTGAGCGCCCTCTTTGCCACCATAATTTTTTTTATTTTTTTTTTTAAATTCTGGAATTGAGGACGCTCCTGAGGGCACTTCAGTGTTTTTATATAGGGCGCTCCCTGTGGGCGCCCTCTTTGCCACCATAATTTTTTCTCTTTTTTTTTTTAATTCTGGAATTGAGGGCGCTCCCTATGAGCGCCCTCTTTGCCACCATAATTTTTTCTTTTTTCTTTTTAATTCTGGAATTTAGGGCGCTCCTGAGGGCGCTTCCGTGTTTTTAATAGAACGCTTCATGTGAGCGCCCTCTTTGCCACCATAATTTTTTCTTTTTTTTTTTTTAAATTCTAGAATTGAGGGCGCTCCTGAGGGCACTTCCATTTTTTTTAATAGTGTTCTCCTTGTGAGCGCCCTCCTTGCTAATTAAAAATCCAATTATGTTTAAATTTTTCCCTCCCGCGCGTGTCTAAAGCTCCCACACTCTTACTCTCACTTTACACGTATTTTACACGCTCCAGATCGCGCCACATCATCAATCCGTGTGCTCTGTTAATCTTGAGCGTCCATTTTGTGTTTTGTGAGTTATGACCTACTCCCACTTTCATTCTCACTCTCACTCTCAACCCTAGCCGCCCCCATCCCCCTTCTCTCCTTTTTTCACGTTCCCTATTCTCTCATCTCATCCTTCCTCTTTCTCTATAATTTTTTTTCTCTGTTTCTCTGAAGATTGAATTTTTTTCCCCATTCATCTTCCTCTCTCTTGGTCCACCTGTCTCCTTCTTTCTCCCACATCTCTCCATCTTCCCCTTCCTATGATTTTTTTATCATCTTTCTGCTTTTTTTATCATCTTTTTTACTCTGATATTTTTCTATGTTTGTGCAAGGTGCGTTTTTGCAGGTGTTGGTATCATGCTCAACTCAAGCTATTGTGTGCTGCTATTTTTTATTTTCTTGCTGTTGTTTTTTAATTTTTGCTGTTGTTTTTTTTACATTTGTTTCAATGATGAATTCTGGCTGCTGGTATGGAGTTTTACATGTGTTTGATAAATTGAGAAAACTTGTATAAACAGAGGAAACTCTGCCAAACTCTTGTAATCGATTACATAAACTATTGTAATCGATTACATGGTTTCCAGATTTCATGTATCATGAGAAAACTCTCTGGTAATTGATTACTATACTATTGTAATCGATTACTATGTTCCCAGATTCATTTAAAATGCAAAAAATAAAAAAATAAAAAATAATAGGAGGGCGCTTCCTTGGAGCACCCTCCCTAAGCACGTCTTGTGCATAAGGAGGGCGCTCCAAGGAAACGCCCTTGTTGTGTAAAACCAGGGCGCTCCAAGGAAGAGCCCTCCCAAACAAAAACTATGCAGAGGGCGCTTCCGTGTTTTTTTTTAAGCGCCCTCTATTGACTTCCGTCAGAGCGTTTCTGGGCACTCCTTCCTATTAACGATCAAACAAGAGCAGTTTCTATTAGTGCGCACGGAAGCGCCCTTTTATGGTGCACGGGAGCGCCCTTAATGGCCTTTTTTGGCATAGTGTCTCCATCACAAACTATAGAAACTCCCAGTTAACAGAATCATAAGCCTTCTCAAAATCAACCTTAAAAAATAAGAAAGGTTGTCTTGTCCTTTTGGCTTCTTCTACAACTTCATTGGCAACCAATACACTGTCAAATATTAATCGACCTTTCAAAAAAGCAGATTGGCAATTTGAAATTACCGTACGAATAACCTTTCGCAGTTTGTTTGCCAATAACTTAGCCAACACCTTGTACATATAGACAATAAGGGAGATAGGCCGATATTCCTCCACTCTCTGCGGGTTATCAGTCTTAGGCACAAGAACAACAAAAGAATTGTTAGAACCTCTGACTAGTCTACCATTGTCATGGAACTCATGAAGAAAAGCCAAAAAATCAAATTTCACAACATCCCAAAAATCCTTCATGAAAGTGAAATTAAACCCATCTAGTCTTGGACTTTTAGAGCCCTCACAATCCCAAACAGCAGCCTTGATCTCATCTTCAGCAAAAGGTAGGATTAAAGCTTCAGCATCGACTTCTGATAAAGATTTAAATTCATCACTGTCAAGAAACGGTCTATCATGAGAGTGTTCTTGAAAATGGCTTTAAAAAAACCTTTAACCGCATCTTTAAGTTCAGAGGGAGCTGAATACCGCACATTAGCCACCTGTAAAGATCTAATTTCACTTCTAAGCCTCTTCCTATTAACACAAGCATGAAAAATTTAGAATTAGCATCCCCTGCTTGTAACCATGATAACCGATATTTTTGAAATAAGATACTATCTTTCAGGGACAAATAGTGATATAGTTGAGCTGTGCACTCCCTTCGTTTCCATACTTCATCCACCTGCAAAGGAGATTTTTCATCCTTAAGGTCCAAGACATTTACTTTATCTCTCACCTCTTTAATTTTTCCATCAAGATCACCAAATATCTCTTGGTTCCACTTTCGTAAGCTATATTTTAGATATTTAAGCTTTTCTTTCAAAACAAAAGCATCTCTTCCCTGCACAAAAATTTCCCGCCACTGATTCGTTACAAATTCAGCATATCTAGCATCCCCCTCCAACAGTCAAGAACTCGAAAAGGTTTCGCACCCCAATTAATATTTTCATTTTTCAACAAAATAGGGCAATGTTCTGAAACACTTCTAGATAAACCCCATTGGGATGTATTTGGCCATTGGGATAGCCAAGAAGGTGAAACTAGAAATCTATCTAATATGCTCATACATGACCCATTTGAATTATACCAAGTGTACTTTCGACCAACTAAAGGCAAATCAATCGAACCAACTTCTTGAATAAATATGTCAAAACACCTCATATCCTCCTCTCTCCAGGAAGTTGACACCCCCTCCTTTCATGGTCTGACTTTATAGCATTAAAATCACCTCCAAAGCACCACAAATCACCCCATCGGCAAGATTTAACTTGAGACACGCTTTTCCACGGTTCTTTTTTACCATGTAAATGACAAGGAGCATAGATATTGACCAAAGAACACTATATGTTGTCCTCCACCCAGACACCAAATACACCTAGAAAATTACCCCTAAAGAAATAGTCATGCATTATAAATTTGTCTTTTCTCCACACGGATAGTAAACCACCTGACATACCAACAGAAGGTACAAATACCTAACCAAAATCACCTCCATCGGTTAATGCATCACATAGCTTATCATCTATTAGCACTTTTTTAGTTTCTTGTAGAAATAAAAAATTTGGCCTCTCTGTAATTAATAATTTTCTCACCTCCAATTTTTTTACTCTTCCACCTATTCCCCTTATATTCATAGAAATACCTATCATTCAACAAACAACCACACCTAAACATTGCATCACCCTCATTTAGGCTTCCGGCACATCACCCCTAGCAATAGCTAATTGATCCCTGATCTCCATTTCTTTTAATTTGTTGATGGATTCAACATCTGTACCAGAACCTTTTACCCTCAATTGGGTCCCAATCCTCCAGACATGATTAGCAATGCATTCAACATCCAAATCTAGCAACCAAGATAGGGACATCACACAGTTGCCCTTCAGTTCTGTCATCCCCAACCATTTCTGGAACCCCTATGCTGGAGCTATTTGGTTGGATGTTTATTGTATGTTGCCCTTGCATTTGTGTCGTGATCTCGTCATGTACCGCTTCAAAAAAGGAGGTGCACTCCTTCAGCAAGTCCATTGGGCCTGACGTCCCTACAATCATCAAGTCCGCTATACTTCGCGGTCCGGTCTGTGAGAATAAGGCCTACTTCACACACCAATTCATGTGCGTTGTACTCATGAATGGGCCGGACTCCACCGGCACTTATATCTTCAATTGCCATCTGTTCCACATCAGTATGCATTCGGACTCCACCATAAATATCTAGTGCACTTGCCATCTGGCCCAATTCGCTAGGCATCCCTCCTGCCCGTGGCGCTTCCAAATTAACCAGTGATGGATCAAGTGGACCTTGGCAATCCTTGATTGTAATTGGATCACGAGTCACCACATCCAAATTGCCTTGATTAGTGGCCACATTACATATCCCATTATACCAAACCAAATCGCCGATTTGATTGCTAAAATTCTTATCCTCCCCCAAATTTAAACCCCTTTTATTACACTCATTAAAGACTATTATGTTTGTGCCCTCCTCTGGTGTAACGGCTTCAGCATGATTTGTGGTTGTGTCATAATGCTCATTAACCTTTTCAAATTCAAAAATAGGATCAACCTATTGCAAATCGTTTGACAAGTCTTCCCAGCCGCTCCCTTCAGTAGAGAATTCTTGTGAAGAACAAAGACTATTACTTTCTGAATCAGCATTACCCATATGACTCCTTTGTGCTATTATCCATGACTGTTTACAAGGATCCTCAACCACACTGATTGAAAACAAAGAATTATTAATCATAATTTTCAACCATCTATTAATGCACTCCATTGATGTAGTATGCTGATAAGTGCAAAATATATGATAAATTATTGTATAATTACAACACTTATCAAGGGTAAAATAGTAAATTTATTCCCTAAATTACCTCTTTTTAGTAATAAATGCATATTTTGTAATTATTTAATTCAAATTTGAATTTGATGCTATTTTAATAGAAAATCTGTTGATTTTGCAGATAAAAGAGAAAGTTTTAAAAGGAGAAACAAGATAGCATCTATTTGAAGAGAAAATTTGCAGATGAGATTCTAAATGGCAGCAGATCAAGATAAAATCCGCAGTCATTTAAACAAGGATTCTGAAGATAAAATTCTCAATTTGAATTTGAAGATCAAATGAACACAAGATCAAGCTAAAAAAGGGAAATAAGGAAAGCAGAGCAAACGAAGATAAGATCAGGAAGAGATCAAGTTAAAAAGGAGGAAATTAGGAAAATCTGGAACGAGAACTACGCTCCACCTGCGCTGAGCGCAAGTGGAGCGCAACAATTAATTTGATCTCTGTTTCCTGCGCTTCATCTGCGCTGAGCGCAGGTTGAAGCGCAGGAATATGGAAATAGATTTCTGATAAGATTTCCAACAAGATTCCTTCTAGATTTCAGATAAGTTTTCCAATTTCTATTTAAAGGACCTTTTGCAAAGATTAAAAAAAAAGTCCCGGAGACCCAAGGCAGATACGGCAGAGCAGAGTTAGGGCTGGAGAAAAGTGTGACAGTTTCTCCATTGGTTTATAATGGCTACCATGCGTAGCTAAACTCTCCGATAGGATTGAATGTAGTCGATTCAATCCCCGATTGTATGTGAATTCTCTTTACTATTTATGAATCCCTGTTTTTATAATATTGGTATTTTTATACTTTGCTTAATGCGTAACTTCTGCCTGTGTGCCGGAGTTATAGGTTGGTTTTATGGGGCGCATTGGAAAATGGTTTTGTAAAATCAATAGCGAGTTTGGGGGAGCCTAAGAATAGGAAACTTGAGCTCTGATTGGTAAAAATATTCATAGTAGTCGCTGTAGGAATACAGGGCGAATTGATAGTTTTAACAAACGGAAAGACAGATCTTTAAAGCCGGGGTAATTTGTCGCCTGGGAGAACCCGCATGAATTATTTCTGAGTATTTCGCGATCCGGGGAACCTACGTGGAATAACTTAGTTTGGCTAGGATATCATAATTACATATTCATAAATATTATTGGGGTTCACATACGAAAGGGGTGCGATAGACGAAGTTCAATCCTAGTCCAAGTAAACTTGCTTTCTCTATCTCAATTTAATTTCTATTTTTATTTACTTTCACAATTCAACAACAACCAACCGTATTCTCTACTGGATAGTTGTGACCACTAATCTTTATAAAATTGAACCGTTCCCTGTGGATACAATACTCTTACTTACTATTATACTGCTGGAATTTTGGTACGCTTGCCGGATTTCCAACAAGTATTTTTGGCGCCGTTGCCGGGGAACGGTGTATCAATTTTTAAAGACTTGGGAGGTCTATTCTATCAAGTTGTATATATTTTATTGTGATTTTTTTATGTATATTTTTAGGATTTTTAGGAAAATTTTATTTTATTTTTATTTTTATTTTGTTCTTCTCACCCTTGTGCAAGTTCTTTGATTTTTGCTTTTGCAAGGACATGTGTCCCAAAAATCGATTGTTGTTTGACCCAGAAATAGAGAGGACATCCAGAAAAACCAGGAGCAGAAATAGAAGAAGGAGACAAGGGAGGAATCAAATAGAAAACAAAAAGATGGCTGAAGATCAACACCCAATCGTTCAAAGGAGAGTCTTAGGAGACTATGTCATGCACCAAGGACCTCGCCACTACTCAAGTATTGTTTTACCAGTTACAGCAAAGTCCTTGGAAATGAAGGTTGCACATTTAAACCTCATCAGTGCCCACCAATTCACAGGATTGGGTCATGAAGATCCATATACACATCTTTCTACCTTTTATGAATTGATTGATACTATGGGATTTAAAGAAGGATAATTGGAATCTATCTATTTACGATTGTTTCCTTTTTCTTTAACAGATAAGGCAAAGGAGTGGCTGAAATTATATCCTAATCAAAGTCTGAACAATTGGAGTGTGGTAGAAGACAAATTTCTGAAAAGATTCTTCCCAATTTCACGCTACATTCAAGCAAAGTCAGACATCTCCACATTCAGGCAAGGAGAGGACGAACCACTATGTGAAGCATGGGAGAGATTCAAGTCCTTATTGCGAAAGTGTCCAAACCATGGTTTTGAAGACATTGCTCAATTAAACATCTTCTGCAAAGGACTCAGACCCGAATCAAAGTCATTCATAGATGCTGCAACAGGAGGAAAAATCTTGGATGTGGATGCAGAGCGTGCTCTCACAATAGTTGAGAATTTTGCAATGAATAACCAACAAGCTCAATTTTGGAGGCAGTCGGTTGATAAGTGTAAATTATGAGATATTTTTCTATGTTTTTATTACACTTATCAAGGCTAAAATAATGATTTATTCCCCAAAACAATCCATTTTTATGAATAATTGTAATAATTGTAATTATTTGGTTTGAATTTGAATTTGATGTTATTTTGATTAGAAATCTGTTATTTTGTGCAGATTTATGGAAGATTTGAAATAGAAGAGAAAATAGCATTAAATGGGGAGATTGTTTGCAGATTTTAAGTTTTAAATGAGGACAAAATAAAGATGAGATCAGCAGCCATTTAAACAAAGGATCCTATGGATAACTTTCCCCAATTTGAATTCAAGTTCAAATAAATACAAAATCAAGCCAGAAAAGGGAAACAAGGAAAACCAATCAAGCAAAGGTAAGATCAGAAAGAGATCAAGTGGATAAATGAGGAATTGAAGAAAGTCTACAGCGTGTTTCACACTTCACCTGCGCTTAGCGCAAGTGGAGCGCAGCTTACAGAGGGACACGCTTCATCTGCGCTTAGTGCAAGTGAAGCGCAAGTCACACACCAGCTTTTTAAATTCAAATACGGATTGATCTCTTCCAGATTTGAATTAGGGTTTTCCTTGGTCTATAAATAGTACCTTTTGCACAGATCAGAAAGACATAGACGAGGGCTTTTGGAGAGGCTTTTAGAGAGTACAGAGGAGAGAGGCATAGAATAGAAAGATACAGGCACAAAGATTGAAGAAGGTGACGGATTCTTCAGTGGTTTGTAATGGCTACCATGAGTAGCTAAGCTCTCCAGTAGGATTGGATGTAGTGGATTCAATCCCCAAGTGTATGTGAATTCTCTTATTTTTAATTATAAATCCCTTTTTTTAATTATATCGGTACTTTTATGCTGTTCTTAATGCATTACTTCCGTGCGTGCACCGGAGTCGTAGGCTAGTGATCAGGATAACATAGAGTGAGATTTCCGGCTAGTATTAGAGTTTAGGGGAGCCTAGACATAGGAAACCTAACCTCCAATTGCTAAAGTACTCGTTAATTATATGGAAATATGGGTGGAATTTGATAATTGAATTGTTTTGGTGAGTGACAGCCCGTTCATAGGAGCATCTATAGGAACATATAGTTAATTGATAGTAACATAATTGAAAGTTAATTGTATGTGAGGGATAAACGAGATCTTGTGATTGATGGGGTAGTGACAGCCCTTGAATGAAGAGCGTTTATAGGGAAGTACAATTAATGGACGATTCAAACAAACGGACTATAATTAATTAATTAATTAATTAAGAGCTTAATGAGCCTAGGGTAATTTGTCGCTTGGGAGAGCCCGCATGGATTATCTTTGAGTGGTAGGCTACTGGTAACTCGGGGTTTTATCAATTCAGTTTGGCTAAGGTATAATTAATAACAAATTTATAATTAAAAGAAGGGATTCACATACATAAGGGGTGCGAAGAAGCGAAGTCCAATCCTAATCCAAGTAAATCTATCTTCCCTTATTTTATTGCTTATTTTTGTTTTTGCTATTTAAATTCCACACATTAACCATTCTCTTAAAAAGTTGCTCACTTGGTAATTCGATCACTAAAATCTTGCAAAGTGAACCGCTCCCTGTGGATACGATACTTTATACTTACTATTATACTGCTGAACTTTTGGTACGCTTGCCAGAATTTCATCACCGGTTTAGACAAAGGAGTTGCTAGAGCTAAATAGCAATAATGCACTTTTAGCAGAACAAAAGCTCTTCAAAAGACAGTTAGAGGAACTTACTAAGAAATTGGATACACTTCCTCAATAATTGCGATCAGCACAATCTCGACCCTGCCAAACCCAACAGTTGATTTGTGACTTTTGCGAAGGCGACCACCCCAATGGTCACTGCTCCTATCAGGATATTCAAGTGGAACAAGTCAACTATGTGGAAGACCAGGGAAGGCAAGATAACTTCTTCAACAACTCTGGAAGAAGCCAAGGTAGAGAAGCTGCAATGCATGACATAAATTCAAGAATTAAGGAGAAGCTCGATAGACTAATACAGGATATGAATGCCAGTCAGAGAACCATAGAGACAACATTCAGAAACCTGGCAACTCAAATGGAGCAAGTAAGGAAGCAATTCGCTACACAAAAAGATTATTGCAAGTCAATATCCACCAGGAGTGGTAAGGAAATAGGAAAAGGAATTGGTGATAACCTGGTGGTAGAGAGAGAAGTTCTAAAGAAGAGAGAGCAAGAGAATGATGAAGATAAAAGTGAGAAAGAAGAAACAAAAAAAGAAGAGGGAGAGCTTGAAAGAAAAGAAAAAGAAGAAGAAAAAAAGAAAGAGAAGGAAATTGAGGTGAAAGAAAAGAAGAAGGAGAAGGAAGATATACAAATACCTCAAGTTAGGGAATTACCATACCCTAAGAATCCCTCCAAAAAAGACATAGACAGGCAATTTATCAGATTCATGGATATTATGAAGAGATTGCAAATCAATATTCCATTGATGGAAGCCATGGAACAGATGCCTACATATGCCAAATTCATGAAGGAGCTCCTCACTAAAAAGAGAAAGTTTACAGATGAAACAATTGAGCTTGAAGTTGGATGCAGTGCCATAATTCAAAAGTCACTGCCACAAAAGACCAAAGACCCAGGGAGTTTCACCATACCAGTTACAATTGGAGCACTACTAGTAGGAAAGACATTACTTGACTTAGGTGCCAGCATAAATTTAATGCCTTTATCTATGCTCAAGAGGATTGGAGATCTAGAAGTGAAGCCAACAAGGATGACACTACAATTGGCTGATAGATTAATGAAATATCCATATGGGGTCGCTGAAGATGTACTGGTCAAAGTAGACAAATTCATGTTCCCAGTTGACTTTGTAATCATGGATATTGAGGAAGACATTGAAGTACCCCTCATCCTTGGGAGACCCTTTATGAAGACCGCTAAGGTTATCATCAATGTTGATGATGGTAACTTAAAGGTAAGGGTACAAGATGACGAGGTGAGTTTCAACATGTTTGAATCAATGCAACACCCTAAAGAGAAGCAACAATGACTTCAATTAGATGTAGTAGAAGAAACATCTTTAGTTGTTCAGGAGCTATTAACAAAGGCAGACCCTTTAGAAAAAGCTCTAACAGGTATGGATAATGCCTTTGATGAAGAAGAAATGAATGACGTTGAAGAATATTCAAGGCAATTGGATTTAGCTAAGACAGTACCACCAGATGAAGAAGATGCTAAGACATTACAACAGGACAAGAAAACTGAGAGTCAGAAGCTGGAATTAAAGGTATTACCATCTCATCTTAAATATCCTTTTCAAGATGATGATAAAAATAAACCTATTGTTATAAGCAAAGCTTTGATCCCATCCGAGGAGGAAAAACTACGTACTCTCTGTTTTGAAGGAAAATGATGGAGCAATAGGGTGGTCTTTATCAGATCTCAAGGGTATCAGTCCAGCATATTGCATGCACAAGATCCACATGGAGGAGGACTACAAGCCAGTCACACAACCTCAAAGGAGATTGAATCCTACCATGAAAGAGGTAGTAAAAAAGGAAGTTCTGAAACTCCATTATGCAGGTATGATCTATCATATTTCTGATAGTGCCTGGGTAAGTCCAGTACAAGTTGTTCCTAAAAAGGGAGGTATGACTGTTATTAAAAATGATAAAAATGAATTGATTCCTACTAGGACAGTTACTGGATGGAGAATGTGTATAGATTATAGGAAATTAAACTAGACAACAATAAAATAATTAAATCAATCGCGGTATGTTATTTGTGTATCAGTACACACAAATTTTTATTGTGTATGGTAAACTCATCGATATTTTATATCCCTTCTAAGTTACTACTCCCTCCGGTCTTTTATTATAAGGCACTTCTTACAAGTTTTAATAGTCCTTTTAATAAGGCACTTTGCAATTTCAAGGAAACAATTATTATCATTTTCCTTATTTACTCTTATTAACTTTAATGTCTTTTTAACTATCAAATGATAGTGGAGTTAGTTAATTATATTAAATAAGGGTAAAACTAGAAAGTCAAACTACTTTCTAAAACTCCAATAAAATTAATCACTTTTATTAGTATGTGTAATTCGATTAAGTGTGTTTTATAAAAAGGACCAGAGTCAGAATTATCTTGTCAGAGGCCTAATTAAGGTAGCTTAGGCCTATTATTTTGTAATTTATGTTAATTAAGCATACATTGGGTATTCCAAAATGAATTTGAAAGAAGAGTTTAAAAAACCTTTTCCATTGAAAAATTTGCAAGTGATTTGAGAAAAATAAAAATTTCTTATTTATTAGTTGAGAAGAATAACATTTTGAGTGTAAGACTCATAAAAAAATTGTGTTTGAATAACCTTTTCCATTGAAAAATTTGCAAGTGATTTGAGAAAAATAAAAATTTCTTATTTTTAAGTTGAGAAGAATAACATTTTGAGTGTAAGACTCACAAAATAACCTCTTCGATGAGTGCTAACATTCCACCAGGTTCCCCTTGCATTTTATGTTAGAGTCTCACATTGATTAGAGATAAAACCATTTAATAGTAATATAAATTTTGGATAATCTTCACTCTACAAGCTAACTTTTGGGATTAAATTAGATTCAGATCAAAATTTAAAATGACATCAAAGCTTATTCTATATATGAATTTGTTATTGAGTTAGTCCCACATTAACTATAATTAAGGCCATTTAATATATAATTTGAGCGATCATTACCTTACAAGCTAGTAAAATTAAATTAAACTCTAGAATTCATTATTAATTTTTCATGTTTCTAATGTTTTCTTTTAACATTTTTGGAAATGGTGATCGGTGAGGTGCGGTTGGACCAAATATATGGTGGTTATGTACAAGAATCATAAATGAGTTTGTCTTTCGGCTCCAGAGGCTTGTCGTGGACCAAGTGGGTAATTCAGTGGTAAGCCAGGATGGCATGTGCATTTACTTTGGACTGGGGCCCATTGGGCTTTGAACCCATAAAATGAGTAATACTAAGTTTATCATACTTAAATGGCTTTGGACCCAAAAACTTAATTATAGTTAAATGACTTGTAACTTATAATCGATAAGCTGTCACTGTCACATACCACAATTTACTTTATAATTACTTGTTTGGTTCAACAATTTGTTCTAATTGGCATATCCTATCCGAGTGTAAGATTCCTAGCTAGGTTGATAATATTGTGCTATCATAAATAAGCGAAATTGAGCATTTTCTTTTCATATAGACAAGTTGCTGGCTCCTGTCCCAGTGATTAATCGATAGAAACCTACTTACTGCTTATAAATTAATTTACGGTGAATGCAATGTGTTTTTACTACAAAATTCAAGGGGTGAACCTCAAGGAAGGAAAAAAAAAATTAACATGAAGATATATAATTAAATATTTATTGTTACGGTCTAAACCTAAGGCCCAACAGCCAATATGGTCCACATACTATATTATTATCATATCCATAAATATATAATAATATCCATGTGCAATATAACCATATCTGCAATTATATCTATGATATCCCACAATATATGAAATATAATTATAATATCTATAATTATATTATTACACCTGCATATTTACTCCTTTTATACAAAGGCTCACTTACCATATTTATACAGGGAAAACCCCTATAAATACGGATCACTGATAGATCATCAGGTACGCAATCTCACTCAGTCAATCCCTCTGACTGTATTACCTATCTGACTTGGGCGTCGGAGTCCCTTTGCAGGTACACCCCCCGGGTTCAACTCGGATTCAAGCTTCATCAAGCCGGATCCAGATCCGAGTTCATTCCTGCTGGCTCAGACCCAGGTTCGAGTTCTATACCAGAACATTTGGCGCTAGAAGGAGGGCTCCCCCTTACTAGCATCTCAGCCTCATTCCATTCCGTAGGTGAAGACCATCTCGGCCTCATTCAAACCGGATGTGAAGAGCATCTCGGCTCTGTCAGCAACCGGATGTGAAGAGCATCTCGGCTCTGACAGCAACCGGATGTGAAGAGCATCTCGACCTCATTCAAATCGGATGTGAAGAGCATCTCGACCTCATTCAAATCGGATGTGAAGAGCATCTCGGCTCTGTCAGCAACCGGATGTGAAGAGCATCTCAACCTCATTTAATGCCGAAGGTGAAGACCATCTCGACCTCATTCAAACCGGATGTGAAGAGCATCTCGGCTCTGTCAGCAACTGGATGTGAAGACCATCTCGGCCTCATTCAAACCGGATGTGAAGAGCATCTCGGCTCTGTCAGCAACCGGATATGAAGAGCATCTCGGCCTCATTCAACCCGGATGTGAAGAGCATCTCGGATCTGTCAACAACCAGGATTGTTACGGACCAATACTACTTGGTCCTACACAAGTCAGCCCAAGTGCAAAAGTCGGCTCACGTGCACAACTTAGCCCAAGTGCACAAGTCAGCCCAGGTGCACAAGTCGGCCCAAGTTTTCAAGTCGGCTCAAGTGCACAGGTCAGCGCAAGTGCACAAGTCGGCCCAAGTTTTCAAGGTTAGCCCAAGTGCACACCAAATGCACAAGTCGGCCAAAGTGCACTAGTCAGCCCAAGTGCACAAGTCGGCCCAAGTTTCCAAGTCAGCCCAAGTGCACACCAAGTGCACAAGTCGCCCCAAGTTTATAAGTCAACCCAAGTACACAAGTTAACACAAGTACATATGTCAACCCAACTCAGAAGGCCTATTGAGGCGAACCAAAATAAAAAAGTAAAGTTGTCATGCAATTCATATTTATAAGGATGTGAAGAACATCTCGAATCAACAATACTGGATCCCTGATCAACAACAAACTTATTGTGAAACACGTCTCGGTTCTTCAATAAGGATGTGAAGAACATTCCAACTCAGAAGCCCTATTGGGGCGATGACATTTGCAAAAGATTTGACATTGACTTCATCAACATCGGCCACCAAAACGACTTTCTTCCACTTGGCCCGTGCCTTTCGAAAATTTTGTTCAACAATGACGGCCAAGGCCGCGTTACCTACCCTGGCTGCAAAAGACTGGAGCCTCACGCTCCTCCTTAACCTCTGTAAAAGCAGTATCTGCGGTTTATATTTACAGCCCCTGCGCTGCTGACCCCTGGGAGCACATCTCGGCGAAGGTATCCGACGAAAGGGACTTGCTGCAGGTTCCACCTTTGTAAGTTAAGCAGATTCTCGGATAAATCCTACCTCTCCAAATCAAACAGATTCTCAGAAAATCGACGGGTCAGGAGACACGCTGTCTGGATGTCGAATTTTTACAAAGCAAACCGACTTATGCGACATAACTCAAAGTCGAACTCCTTTACTTCGACTTCAGCTGGGGGGCATCTTTTAGGAATTTTAGGAATCTATCAGAAATTCATCACGTTGAAACCGAATACGAAGAGTATCCCGGTCCCAGATTCAACCTTTTATTCAGTAAATCGCTTTGATGCGAAGAGCATCTTAACCTAAAAAGTTTCCCAGATACGAAGAGTATCCTGGTCCCAGATTCAACCTTTTATTCAGTAAATTATTTTGATGCGAAGAGCATCTTAATCCAAAAAATTTCCCAACTCGAACGACGACAATGTCACAAAGAACATGCCGACCTAACAAATTCACACAAACTGAGCGTTACAAGCGTATTAACACGTTAAAAGCGCAATTAAATCTGACAATGAATCACGGCGTTACAAGCGTATAAATATGCAAGAAAACCAGAAACTTCTGAAAAACAAGTACATATATAAGTCGTCCCACAAAGAGGAAATTGTCAGCAAATACAAATGAAATACAGGGAAAAAACACAAGATACAAGTTATCCTTCTCCGCTGGCGGCTGCAATGTACACCTTCTTCTCCGTGTTGACCCTACAAATCTGGCCTTTGTAAACTTCATACGAAGCTGAAGTCCCTTCAACCTTCAAACCAGGGTTGACTATCCCCAGTTGGGCCACAACATTCTCAAAAGAAGCAGCACCAATTTTCTCAGAAAGTTGCACAAGGTCGGCTTTCTCTTGGTTGAACTTAGCCTGAGCCTGCTCAAATTCTTCTCCACAACGTCGGTCACCGTCGCCTCTGTCATCCCGGGCCCTAAGGGAGCCACTTGCACCTTCTCCAAATCGACCTTCAGCTTGACCACCTCAGCTTCGAGAGTCTTATACCGACTGACCTCTTCCCACAGGACCAGCTATTTGCGTGCTTGAACTGAGGTCGATATGAACATCGTCCCCTTGATCAGCGTTGGCATTGGCATCCTGCAAAGCCCTAAGTCGTCTCAATGCAGCGTTGGCCATCGATGCAGCGTTACACATCGGCCCATCTAAAATTCTCTTAGAACTAAAGACCCCACACTCTCGAACCGACTCCATTAATAAGCGCTTCACAGTCAAGTCTTGTGGGGAAAGACCTGGCTCGACCACCTCGTAGTCGAACGCCTCCTTGTCATAGTGCCTTTCACTATAGTAAATATAAAAACGTCGTGTTGGATGTCCTCTCCTCCCAAAACGGCTTCACCCCATCAGCCGCCTGAATTCGGAAAAACTCTTGTTTGAAGACGTTTCCCCTCTTAGCCGACTCTGCGTACGGCTTCACCCCAGTAGGGCCCAAGAAGTCGAACACGTCGCGACCCTGTCAAAATCAGATGTGAAGAGCATCTCGGTCTCATTCAAAATCAGATGCGAAGAGCATCTTTGATCAACAAAAACCGGATGTGAAGAGCATCCCGACCTCATTCAAAACCAGATGTGAAGAACATCCGAACTCATTCAAAACCAGATGCGAAGAGCATCTTGGATCAACATAAACTGGATGTGAAGAGCATCTCGAACCACGAACGACAGCACCGTAGAGGCAGTTCAACTCGAACCGTCAGCAAGTCGTTCCCAGCGCGATGTTGTCCAAAGTACATGCGCCTACATAAACACCCTCCTCAAATGCCAATGTCGTCTCGGACACACCCAAGATATTTAAGCTCAAGACCAACTTCACCAAGTCGGCCAAAGCTGGGGGGCTTCTATTACGGTCTAAACCTAAGGCCCAACAGCCAATATGACCTACATGTTATATTATTATCATATCCATAAATATATAATAATATCCATGTGCAATATAACCATATCTGCAATTATATCTACGATATCCCACAATATATGAAATATAATTATAATATCTATAATTATATTATTACACCTGCATACTTACTCCTTTTATACAAAGGCTCACTTACCATATTTATACAGGGAAAACCCCTATAAATACGGATCACTGATAGATCATCAGGTACGCAATCTCACTCAGTCAATCCCTCTAACTGTATTACCTATTTGACTTGGGCGTCGGAGTCCCTTTGCAGGTACACCCTCCCCCCGGGTCCAACTCGGATTCAAGCCTCCGCAACCCGGATTCGAATCCGACTTCACTCCTGCTGACTCAGACCCAGGTTCGAGTTCTATACCAGAACACTTATATAATTATTTACTCACTATGATTGGCTTAATGATAGTGATAGACAATTGGGATAATTTATCATGAGATCTTAGATTTAAATCTCATTATATTCCTGGTATAGAAAACATACTTATATAATTATTTAATGTTAGAGTAATTAACTTGATATACATACGTATATTGAAGAATTATTCATGTCCAATGATCTAAAGGAGAGGCAAGCCAATAAATGCCCCAGCACTAGCTTTCTGCAGCATTACTCAATAATGGCATTAATTGTTTTCCTTATCGCCAAGACAGGAATGAACGACCGAAACGAACGCAGGGAAAGCCTAGCAGAAATACTATAACTCAGGACCTACTCTATATATATATATTCTTCTCTCTATCTATCTAGGCTCTGGCAATTACGATCAATTTATATGCTTTCCTTTGGTTATACAAAAACAGGTTGGTGATTTTGACAGTGATAGATGTAAAAGGCAGGCAATGCGGGCATGAATTACAACTGTATCAACGACAATATGTCTCAATCTTATAACTACGGCAGTTTGGACTCAAAAAGTATAATGTTTTCTTCTTTTTACTAGTTTTTTATATACTGATATACATTTTTTAAAATAAAAATGACATAATATTTTTATAATTTTATTTTCAAATTGAATAGACATAATTTTTTCGTTTTCGTTGTGAAATGTGAATAATATGCTCCTAATATATCACATTTCGATTTGTTTATTTTTTTGTCAAACACTTTTTTTTGTTAAATGCGTTACGATTCAAATTTTTATAGGGTGTGTGATTTACACTGAATTCATATTTTAAACGGGGTTTAGGATGTAGTGTTGACTTGGATTCATGTTGGAAACGTGATTTTAGTAGAAAATAAACACACACTTAATGTCTGTTTGTTTTACCATTCAACGGTGCAAAATCATTTGCAGATTCAAAAAATGTGCATCACCCATCTCAACTATTAATTTCTATCACCAATTCTACTTAACTGTTAACCAAACGGAATTTAGTATTGTAAGACATGAGTGTAACCAAGGAGAGCCGGTAGGGTTATGACTCCCAAAAAATTTCAATTTTTTATATGTGGATCCAATATAAAATATATTTTATTTAACTAGTAATTTATCCCTCTAATATTTTATAGATTTTGTAGTATTGTCTCTCTATGATTCTTTCATTACATATTTTTTTAAAACAATAAGTTTTAAAGTTTCTTATTTTATTTTTTATATTATCTTTAAATTAATTCATTTTCCTTATTTAGAGACGATAAGGTCACATTTAAAAATAAAGATAAACTTTAATGAGAAATATAAGTCTACAAAAAATTAAAAAGATCGAGGGAGAAGTATAAAAGAAGTAGAGAGAATATGAAAAAATAAGAAAATATGGTTAGGTGACAAAATATTACATTAAAAAAGATTTTTTATTTAACTTTAATTTTTAGAATTATATGATAAGAAAAAGTAAAAATCTGAAAAGAATAAAAAAGGGTTTTTTTTGTGACTTTTTTTTTTTGTTACAAAGACGGGGCTACGCCCCACTAACACCTAACAACATAAGGAAAAGAAACACTGGAAAAACCGTTAAAAAAAGTTCTGATACTAGTAGGAGGAGACGTCAAAGTGTGCAGGATGACCTACCACATCATTCTGACCCCGAGGGTGAGGGCGACCTCCAAACTGACATTGATGACGAGGCTTACCCCGAGCTTGATGTACAACATCCTTCGCACCGGGGTGCCAGCTCTAGTGCCGCTCATGAGCAGGACCCTCACGGAAGTGTTATCATCCGACCTTATGGAAGGGGGTGAGTACGTTTCTACAATTTTTTATTTTATTTTTTTTGTATTTTGAATTTTTATAAGTGTTTAGTGTTAACATTGAGTTTCTTTATTTTGCAGTTGGGTGACTAACAACCCCCATCGCGGCCATTGGTCATGCGATCCGATCACAATTACGAGGTCCTCACTAATTGTGGGAGGTCATCTTGAAGGATGTGAAGGACAAGTGGTGGGAGGAGTTTATGGTAAAATGCCTTCATTTTACATTATTTTCCATAAGTTATGAAATTTTCAAATGACTTACCTTAAAAGTTTTTTTTTTGCAGAGCAAAGTTACTTGGACCCTTGAGGATGAGGCCCAAATTAAGAAGGAGTATGAGTAGAGGATTGCCAAACACCTTCGAGATATGCTCAACAAGGCCCACACGAGTGGGACTACGCCCACTTGGTGTGGTAACGAGGCTTGGGAGGGTCTTTTGGTCTACTAGGCCTCTGATGATTTCAAGGGGAATTCCGCTCGTAACAAGACCAATTGGGCTTCTCGTCGAGGCGGAGCATTCCCCACCATGGGCCGCAAGAACAAAGTTGCAGGCCAGCCGAGCTGAAGAGAGGGCTAATCACTATCAGGTGCAGTATGCACGGTTGGAGAAGGACTCCGCACGACTCCGACAGCAGTTGTTGTTAGTGCCGGATGCCCGCTGTGTAGATGCTTCTACCAGCTTCAGTCAGGCTCAAGCGCACCCACACTACGATGACAACTTGGATGACCAGCCCCTAGATAAGGATCGTGGCCCACCACCACAGCAGTGCCGTCACTGTCAACCATTCTTTTTTATTGACTTATGTTTGTATACACTTTTTATATTTATATATATATTTATAAAATAAATAAAATTAGAATTTCTATAATAATCAAATCATAAATTAAAATTAAATTAAATATAAAACCGTAAATTCAATTAAAAAATAGTTAAAAAATAATTAATTTATTAGCGATGACCACGACTGTCGCAACGTTGTGACAGCTTAGCGACAACCTGTGATCATTTCACGTTGCGACGGACTTCAGCATAGCGACGACTTTAGCGTCGGGCGAGCAGACGCTATGTAGCGAAGACTGATTTTGCTCGTTGCTAACCGAAAGCCGTTGCTAATTCCTGAATTTCTTGTAGTGAAATATTATAGTATAATTAATTTGTATTTAGGATTTAATATGAATGTTAATATTAAAAGTTAATTATTTTGAATATGAAATATTAATTCATAAAAATTACTTATTTCAACCATATTATTTAACAACTTTTATTTCATATAATTTTAAAATTATCATATTATTTTATATATAGTTTAAAATTTAAGATACTAAATCAATTGTCATGTTATTCAAGTGTTTAAATTAGAGCATTTATTACCATAATTATCAATTGAGGAATATATATTATTAAATGATAATGGTAAGAATTTGAATTTAAATTAAAAAAATTGAAATAGAAAAAATAGGTTAAAGATTTAAATCATAATTATTCAAATTTTAAAATATCAAATTCTAGGAGATTAAGAAAGATTTAAGGGTTAAATGGCTCGCACCACACACCAAGCGCCTTTGGTGTCTCTTCTCTTGTGACGAACTCCAGATCGATTGTGGCAGCAAAATCCCTTCCTAAATCTGATGTTATGAAGTCATCAAAATAGTTATCTTGTGCCGGATCAGTTGATGGAACACATGGTAAAACTAGAAAGCACAAATTGACAATGGGAGCAATGAACACTTTGGGTCTTTTTAGTCAAGCAAACAAATGATAAAGGTGAGATATATACTCCTTCTTAACAATGAGGTCTTCATTGCAATTTTTTTTCAATCACTACACGAAATTTGCGATTTAGTGACGGTCTAAAGCCGTCGCTAGCTACCAAGAAGTCGTCGCTACCTCTGCTATAGCGACGACTCACTAGCCGTCACTAAAATGCCCGTCGTTAATGCAGTAGCGACGACGATTTATGGTCGACGTTGTGTAGGATGGCCTGGCTGTCGTAACTGGCCGACACTAACACCATGGCCTTCACAACGTAACGATGATTTTAGCCGTCGCTAGTCGTCACAAGTTAGCGCCGGCCTGGCCGTCAGTAAGCTTATAATGTTAGCGACGAATGGATTAGCTTGGTCGTCGCTAGTCATCAGATTTTGTATTTTTTTAATAATAATTTTGTTAATTACAATTATAAAATGATATAAAAATCGTGGTAAAAATTAAATAATATTAGTACACAAATCTAATTATACATCATTTTCATCTTCTTGATCTTCATCATCCTCTTCATCTTCATTGTCATCCCACTCATCTTCATCCTCATTTGATGGGATGTCTTCATTCTCAGATTCATGATCTTCGACCACTGCCTCATGGATAGGCTGATTAATTGGTTCATATCGATTCTCAGCTAAGCCTGACAATTGCTCAATGTATACAACTGGTAAAACAATTGAAGTGCCATCAACTTGATAAGGCACTTCTTCCTCAACCCCGTCAACTTCAACATGACCCCTTGGTTTTGTTGTGATTGCCACAATCCAGCCTCATAAGTCCTTACATAATTCTGGATAAAGGGTATAATAGTCTTGTCTTGCTTTTTGTGCAAGAATGAATGGATCATACCAATTATATCTTCTACTATTCCTTACTTCTACAATATTGTATTGTGGTTGAACTCGCATGCCACTATTTGTGGTTGGATCAAACCATTCACAATATAAAATAGGAATCAAGTTACTCAAACCAAGATACTCTAATTCATATATATAGTGGATGATGCAGTAAAAGTCATCTTCACCGCCATCGGTAAGTCCTTTTACACGCACCCCACAATTTGTGGTCTTTTTACCCTCACACCAATCCTTTGTTTGAAATCTATAGCCATTTACAAGGTATGTGCTCCATGATGTTGCTTTAGAATTTAGTGCTTAAGCTAATGATTTAACTTCGTTGAGGCAAACTGAGGTTCATAACTCATATATTCAACACTATTATTATCATCACCCCCCAACTCAACATTATTAGACTCTTCTTCTCCGTGTTCAGTCCATACCCAATAGTTTGGTTTAAATCCAGACTTCATTAAATGAGCTCTAACTAAAGGTGGTCTCAGAATCTTCTCACAATTATAATTAACACAAGGACAACTAATCCCTCCTTCAGACATGAACGAAGGTCGTTCCATAGCCTTGTTAACAAATATCGAAACCCCATCGATAAACTCATAATTCATTCTCCTAGAAGAATCAATCCTATTATACATCAATCTACGATCCATTTGTCTGCAATTCAACAATTATATAATTTCAGAATAACAGTTTCACATATTACAACACAAACACATGCACAATTTTATATTATCAGCACACAACCAACACCATTCATATGGTCTCACCTATTGAGCTCAGCTCTCCACTAACAAACAACAAACAACACAAACATGCACAATTCTATATTATCAGCACAACCAACACCCTTTATAGGGTCTCACCTATATTGAGCTCAACTCTCCACTAACAAACAATTCATAAATGCAAATTACAACAGTCTCATCACACATATGAGTGAACACAGTACCAGTTCGATGCCCACAAACAGAGCTTGACACCCGGCAATGTCCTCCCACGGTGGTTGGCCGTGCGTCCACCTCCCCTTTACCAAAAAAGGGGTCGTTTCACAAAAATAATCGGTGAGATTGAAGAGTTTAGTGAGAGGGAGAGGTTGAAGGAGAATTAAGAGTTGTAGCTAATTTGTAGCTATTTCGTAGCTAAACTTGATTGGAGAGGCAACACCGCTGAAGAGGATCCTTAGTCATATTCCGATTTCATTAACAACACTTTCCATAAAAACAAGTTGTACATATTATGAAAGAAAATGAATAATAATAACAGTTTTTCTAACATATGCAACATTGCACAGGGTAATAAATCAAGAGTGGAAAGGTTTTAATGGAAATTACAATTGTCATAGCATTCAATGCATTGGAAATATTTAATGTCACATTTTCAAATAAAACTTTTTCACTTTTGATTTTATTTCCCTATACAACATTGCACAAGTTAGAAAAACCGTAATAATAATTATAAACTTAATTTCTCTTAGGAAAGTAGGAACACATGTTTTCACAAGATTAAATCCTTCTTGAACAAGATTGGATAAAAGTTACCATAAATAGAAATAATAAAAATAAAAAAATGAAAAAAGGGGTCGACAACAAAGATTAAAAGAGAAAAACTTATGATTGTGTCTCTAGATGTGTAAAGTGAGTGGTTAGTTGGTCATATATATTTATTATCATAATGTAATGTGAGATTGTTCCCAACGCTAATTACTATGAAGAACATAACCATGAACCACCTCATAATGACTGTTCAAAATTCAAATGTCCAATTCCCTTCAAACTGCTTTATTTAATTGATTATATAAAAATTGTATGGCAAATCAACACTAAATGAAGTGTATTTATTAAAAAAATAATGAATATTATTAATAATAAAATTAAATACGTCCATTATATATAAATAATTTTTTTACATTAATCATGTTCATATCTAACTTATAGATGTAAATATATATGAAAAATAATAACACAAAAATTTATTCATATTAAAATTATAAAGTAAGAATCTATCACATGGAAAAGAATAATTTACATAAAAATATATTTAAATTTAAATCATAGAAAAAATACTTACATTATATATGAATAAAATTTTAAACGAAATAATGTCTAAATAATAGAAATAAATATATAAAAATATATAACCTAAGTAAAATTATATCACACAAAGATTAATATTTCTATGTAAGAATATATACATTAATGTCTATTTCAAAAATTATTAATATTTAAATTATATATAGGAAAACATGTGAATATTCAAATCACGGAAGTATATATACTTTTTAAATAAAATAAAAATCACATTCCTTTAAATATTTTATTGAGGATGATTTGAAACACAATAATATCATTTCTTTTACGTACTCACCTAATCATTATTCTTATAATTATCTTTAAAAAATTAAATTGAGAAGTAATCTTTATTTATAAGATTGTTATTTTTGAAGCAAGCACAATATTATTATGAATATATTATAATAAAATCATTCAGAACATATGAAAATTTAAATTTAAGTTATAAGAGTAAATATAAATATTGCAATTATTTTTCTATTCATCTTATCATGCATTTTCACATTAATAATAAAATTAAATACTTCTATTATATATGAATAAAGTTTTTACATTAATCATATTCATATTTAAATTATAAATGTAAATATATATGGAAAAGTAATAGCATAATAATATGAAAATTTATTCATATTTAAATAATAAAGTAAGAATCATCATACAGGAAATGACAATTTACATAAATACATATTAATATTAAAATTAAAATTAAAATTATAAGGATGAATATAAATATTACAATTATTTTTTATTTAACTTATGATGCATTTTACAATAATAATAAAATTAAATATTAAATTTTGGGTTGATAATATCTACATAAAAAAAATTTTAATATTTAAATTATAAAGAAAGATTCTATTACACGGAAATGGATAATTTATATAAAATATATTAAAATTTAAATTTAAATTATAAAGACAAACATAAATATTGCAATCATTTTTTTATTTAGCCCATGACACATTTTTATAGAATTTAAATTTTTAATATTATTGTAATTTAATTTATCAATAATATCCGGTGTGGTGAACGAATAAACAAACTAGTTCATCATAATTTTCTATTTTTTTCCTTTTTTTTGTTTATTTTTAGGTGTATCTACCTTTTTTACATCGATCAACACTCAACATTTTAATGTCCAAAGAAAATGGGGCATAATTAACTGAGGGAAAATAGCAAATCAACAAGTGTTAAAAAAAATAGTGAAACAAACCTAACCGGGAACCAGCTTGGTGGGTGGTGATGGCAAATACGTGTAGCTTTATAAGAATGCCGACAGTCGCTATCAAAGTGAAATGTGGGCAGAGAGACAGGGACTGTGACCGATGCAAATTTCGTCGCCGGTGGCACTCAATTAATATTATTTGTTGAGATATTTTTCTATTTCCACTACACTATTTCTATATATTCATTTCATTAATTATTTCGTTTTCACCGAATGAAAGAAATGCAATGGGTGCCCCACGTCTTGAAGGTGGCCGTAGCTAGGCTTTTGGTTTTAGGTTCCATCATATATGACTATGTGGAGGACAACAATACCTATCCTCTAACCTCTCTGTCTCTGTCTCCCTCGACTTCACCCCATGCCCATGCAGCTTTTCTCATTTTACTAGTGCCAGACAGTTAGAAATTTAATTTACTTATCAGATTAGATTTCATGCATATAGTATATATATTAATTAATTGTTGAAAAGACCTGATCAAATGATAGCAAGCAATTTCTTTATACCCAAAAAAATAAATAAAAATGAATGTGGTATGTGGACCATCTCTCAAGTCTTAACGTATCTATATTTTTTCAAACATCCTTTCTCGTTCGATGTTTCAAATTTACAATTCATGTTTTGAAAAAACATATATGTAATACCTTCTAAACTTACACGTTTAGTTTTAAAAATTATTTCCTATTTCCTATTTTTATTTATTATTTTTATTTTTAATTATAAAAATATCACAAATTTTCATTTAATTTCTTATTTTCAAAGTTTTATAAAAAATACTTTTATATTAATTTCCTCTATTTCGTATATAAAAATTTGATTTAATTAAAATTAAAAAATAGGAAATAAAAATGAAAAATATTCCTTAAGTAGGACAGTAAATGAGTCGAGTCGAGCACCTGAAACTCAGACTTTACTTGTGAAAATATGGGTGACTCAAGTTTGTCTAATTTATTTAACAAGTCAAACTTAAAACTTGAGCTTCACTTGTTGAAGAAAATAAAGTTACGACTTGGCTTGTTTTGCTCATTTATAACATCATTATTTTTACTTTTATGAAAATTTCCTTTAAATTAATTTTAAAATTTATGAATTTAATATTTAATAAATATTTTAATATTAAATAAAAAAATTCTTATATATAAGTTATCTATTCACGAGCCCAATAGCTCGACTCATTTATAACCACATCCCTAAGATTAACACACGAAAGTATTATATTATAAAATATTAATTAATTGTTTTCCTAATATCATGCTATTTAATAAGTTGAATTGATAATTTTTTATGTGATTTTGAAATTTGAATAGATGATATTCAAAATTTACAAAAAAAAAATATTAATGGAGTACAAACTTAATTACTCATAGAGTAATGTCGATTCACACCGAAATAAAAAAAATAAAAATCCGTCTTTATATAATAAATTTGAATCATTATTAATTCTCAATAATAAAACAACTTTAATATATTATATAATTTTTTTCTTCTTTATTTTATAACATAGTTTTTTGAATTTTCATATAAAATGAAATTAATATTTATTAATAGTTAAATTTTATTTTTCTTAATTTATGAATTAAAATTTAAAATTATTTAATAAACATTAATTATACTAAAATATTTGTTTAAATATATTTTTAATTATTTCAATAAAATATTGTTTTATCATTAAATTAATTTTAAAAAATTTCTTTATTTATGCATGTTGGTATTTTATTTTTCTTTATGAATACTCATACAACGCACACAAATACTTATTAATTAAAAAAACACTTTCGATGTTGGAGGTAATATTTGTAAAAGGTAAGAAAAAGAGTATTACAGTATTTGTAAATGGCAAGAACAAGAAAAAGTAGACCAAATACGAATCAATGGAACGTAATCACATAATCAAAAGAAAAAAAAGGAACGTAATCACGTTTATCATATGTATAATAATAATCAGAGTCCACTTACGTACGTTTATGAAAGCTTCTTAATTATTGTTTGTTATAAAAAGATTAGTTTAAGTTTAAGTTGCACTCCAATTTGTTGTAATTTGTCATCATCTTATAGTGTCTTGATACCCTAACCCGAACCGTTTCCCAGCTCCAACGACTACCCGACAATTTCAACTGTTCCTCTGGCGTCTGTCTTATATCCACCATGGAAAGCAATATATGCCTTTTTATGTCTTAGGCTACAACTTGGTATTTATAAAACCAATGTTTGCTTAATGGAGACTTTCCCCCTTTCACTCAATATTATTTAATATTAAAAATCATCTTCGCATTATAATTCAATTACACTTTTATCAAACATACTTAATCTTTATAATTAACGACTTGGATAATGTCTCTTCTGTTGATTAATATTTTGAGTTAAATTTCCAGTCTATTATTATCGATGGGATGTAATCAAGAACTGGATTTTTCTTTCTAAATAAGGTAGTACTTTTAGAATTGAAAATTAAAATATGATATGATGATCAGTTATAAGTGTGAGTTAAAAAAAAATCAATGATTAAAATTTAAATAATTTCATAATTAAGTTTTACCTAGCTATCACTTCTATAATTGTACACAAAAAATTAGATAATTATATAAGATTTAGAAAATTATCAAACTACTTTGTAACAGAATATAAAAATAAACATGTTTTATATAAGATTTTCTGAATAACGCATATACTTAACTCTAATGCTATATATCGATGTATATATACAACCGTAGTGAAATCAACAAAGTTTGCCACTGTTGGTAGATAGTTTAGTCCCTTAAGCATCTTAACAAAGTTTCAATTAATACCTAACTATGTGTGTATGGAAAAGACTTTTATTAGGAGAGACAAAATCCACTTCAGGGATCTTACCCCTCGAAGGGGATTAGTCTCTAGTTATCGGCTGAGGATATCCTTGATTCAATATATATATATATATATATATATATATATATATATGGTTTGATAACATACCTACGAATGTCCAAATTATCTGAAATTTGATATACATGAAGGTAATATAATATGATTCAACGGTTGGATTGGTTAAATTACTATTCTACAAAAAGTTATCAAGAGGTGTAAGTCTTGAAGCTTGATACATAGTGTCAACGGATCCTGATATATAAATATATATGAGGTATTAAAAATCACAAGAAATGGGCTTCATATATATAGTTCATATATAAATGTATTGACTAGCTCAGGATACATGTCGGGAGGGCAAGAAAGTACGAATTGGAAGTTATGATTGATGTATCAATTCCGATACCGATTGCTTGTCTGTAAAAATTTCAAAAGAAAGACTTTGAGATGAAAGCCATGGCGATGATGAAGCTTTTTGCTTTGATAATGACTAGGTAGCTAATTTCCCCCTTACTCACTTACTCTTCCTTTCCGACTTTGCAATTTGCATATCCTTCAACTATAGCTAGTGGTGTTTGAAAATATTTATTCACTTTTGTTTTTTCCCCTTTTTATCTTGACTTTTTGACATGCTTGTAAGATTTTGTTGGATATATGGAGGTACAAAAGTAATATTTTTTTATAGCATATTTATCCTGCAATTGCATGTATTCACTGTGCATCTTCTTGGAATTTAATGGTGAATATGACAAGAACCTCACGTTTGTTTCCCCAAATATATATGCGTACTTAATTATGTACACATAGTCACACACACAACATATATAGCGTTTTCTAAATTACTAAACAACGTACTGCATTTGAATGTGTCAAAAACAAACTTACTATGTTTAATAAACATATGCATATATGGTTTTACATATTAAAATATTTGATTATTGTAAAACTATTTTAAAAATTTGAAACTGAATCACCGTAGATATAATAATTAATCATACCATATAGCTAGGAAATGTTTAAATTATTACCAAACGATCGATCTGGCCTTAGGAAACCATTCGACAGATCGAGTAGCCACCAAAATTGACGCGGCATTGCTTGCATCATTTTCATACTAACAAGAGGCAGGAGGGAGAGGGACAAGGGTCTTCTAAAGATTTTATAAAATTGCATGCATCATCAGCTGATCTTCATCCTATGCCATTTATAAATTCTCATAAGGGAAGGGTTTATTGGAAGTCATTCCCCCTTTGTGTTTGTGAGTTTGAATATTTTACAAAATCTTTCCCTCCTAAACTCACAAACATACCCTTAAGCGATCAAATTCTTTGGGTAAATATATTCCTCATCCTGACGCACGGTATAAGTAATAAGTTGGATGATATATTGCTTGTAAGTTGTAAATATATTGCACACCAAATTGATAAATTGGAAATTAGAGTAGATAATTTTTAAAAAATATTTTACGTTAATTTGATGAATTATTAAATAATTTTTAAATTATGTTTATTGGCACACCATTAACCTTCGCATTAATTGAGTTTAGTCACTTGCTTGGTGATCCCCAAGACACACTTATGTGGATTCAAATCAGATGTCTTTCGCATTAAGTTAATAAGTTGTACGTACATCAATAAATTCAATTTTTTTAACTTTAACTAAAAGAGGTTTAATATTTTTTTTAAAAAAAAATGACGTTAAACTTATATATACCGTGCGGTTGGTGAGATTTAAGTAGGTATGAAATATAAAATCCTTTCTATGTTATCTTACGTTATCTTTTGTTCACCTCAGAAAAAATATTTATATATAAACACTTCAACCCATTGTTTGATTGAGAAAAAAAATGAAAAAAAAGAAAGAAATTTAAAATTAAGAAGAGAAATTAAAATGAAGGAAAGATAAGTGCAAAAAATATATTATTTAGATGAATAGGAATGAAAAAAATATATGTCAAATTTTCTACTCACTTGTTTTGGATAAATTAAAGAGTGAGTAGGAAAAAAAAAAGAAAAAATATACAAGTCATAGATTAGAGCCTAACATAACTCCACCGGTAAGAAGTAATACAAAACAATGTATAAAAACCAGTCAAGTAGATTATCGTTTACCTGCTGATAAAACCCATTAATTACAATATGGAATTTGGATATTTAAATAGATACATGTTTTTTTTTTTTACATTTGTTTATTAATTAATACTTCGATATGTATGCGCACAAATATTGTATAAAATTATTTAAACTTTTACTATTTAATTTTAAGTGTTTTTATTTTTCATATTATAATTTCATATAAAAAATATTCTAAATTAAGCTATTTTTAGTTTTTTTTTTCTACTTTTCTATTTTCTAGCCAATATCCACATATCAAGATATCTATTAATACACACAAATATCTATAAACTTGTTTAATACCTACTTAATTAGTGGGCACCTGTGTGGATATATAGGGGCAGATTTTTATCCATGGATGTTTCGTGCCCATTTTCTCTCGTTGACATCTCTAGACTTTAGTAATGTCTCTACTATAACCATGATCATATACTCCGTCCTGTTCTATTTATAAGACAATTCAAACAAAAACACACATATTAAGAAAAGTAATTAATGCATTGATTTTTAAGAAATTACTCTATAAGATTACAAGTTTACCCCTATTTAAAATTTAACTTCACTATCATGGTAATTGTGTCACTTTAAAACCTTTAATGGTCAATAAGGGCAAAAATGAGAAAAAAACAATAAATGTTTTTAGATTTATGTACTTTGTCTTATAAATAGGATCATGAAAAAAGTTCAAACATTGTCTTATAAATAGAACCGGATGGAATATATTACAAAAATAACTAATAATTACCTATTTGGTCTCAAGGTAGAAAATAACCAATTACCTCAGAGACTGTATGTATATAAACACATTTTTACCCTTCTATAGAGAATTTATTTAATTTAACATTTATATTCATATTAATTGTTAAAAAAAAAAACTATAATCTATTGACCATAATGTGGTTGAAAATATCAATCGTCTATAGGACAGATTAATCGATTATGTACTTTTGGCATATATATACAATCGACTACGTACTGCTTCAACAAAAACATGTGTTTATATAGATTAGGTAAATCAAGGTATACATCTTTAATAACACTATCATTATAAAAATGTCAATTAGAAAATCATATTACAATATTTTAATTTCATAAAACTTTGATGAACTTAATAAGTTCTGAGTTTTGTCTTTGGATTTATGTATATATAATAATGAAAAAAAAAACGTTAGGAGAGGTAGTTGCTTTTGGTGCATTATGACCATGCCGTGGGAGAAATCTCTCATGAAACCTGTTGAAACTACCTTTGAAACATCTAACTGTTTTTAAAGGATGGTAGTTATTTTTGTGTAATCAGTTTTTAGTAGTTGACAACTATCATTTCTATTCTTGGCTTCCTATAAAAGGGGTCGTGTATCATCCTATATCGCTCGGTACTTCTGAATAAAAATTCTGATCTGTTGCCCCCGTGGATGTAGCCCAAATTTCTCCAAGGGTGAACCACGTTAATCCTGTTTGTGTGATTCTCTTCTCTCTCTTTTATTATTCTCTTTCAATTGTGTTTGCATTCTGTTTTTCTGTTCTTCTATTCTTCACAACTACAACAAACTGGCACCAGAGCTCAGGCTGCGATCAAGGGAACTCAATTCTCCTATACCGTGGTTCTGTTATGAACATCTGGTCTTCCGCTGCATCTGTGAAAGAACTTTCAAGAAAGATGTCAAACACCATCAGGATCGAGAAGTTTAACGGAAAGAACAGTTTCAATCTGTGGCGCATCAAGATGCGAACTCTGCTGAAGGAACAAGGTGTTTGGGGTCCTCTAGCTTCTGTTTCTGCGAAGAAGGAGATCATCGCAAAAATGGAGGAGAAGCCAATCTCTACGAAAAAGGAGAACTTTACAGAACATGAAGAAGAGAAAGCTCATTCACTGATCTTGCTTTCCCTATCAGATGAAGTTCTCTATGAGGTAGCTGATCAAGAAACGGCCAGTGGCTTGTGGTTGAAGCTTGAAACTCTACATGACAAAGTCAATCTGCATCAAGTTGTTGTTGAAGCGCCATCTGTTTGGTCTTCATATGAAGGAAGGCACACCTCTGAAGGATCATTTGGACGAATTAAATTCAATCTTGATGGAGCTTAGAGATATAGATGTCAAGATTGAAGATGAGGATGCAGCTATGATTCTGTTGGCCTCACTCCCACCCTCCTATGAGAGTTTTGTAAATTCTCTTAGTGTTGGGAAGGAGTGCATCACGATGGAAGAAGTAAAATCAAGTCTGCACTCAAGAGAGCTCCGGTTCAAGGCATCTACAAGCACTGAGGAGAAAAATGGAGCAGGGTTGTTTGTCTCCAATTCTGCCAAGAATGGAAAGAAGAAGAAAGATAAGGGTAAGAAGAAAATTAAAGTCAATCCAAAAGACATCTGTAACTACTGCAAAGAACCAGGTCATTGGAAGAAAGACTGCCCAAAGAAAAAGAACCAGAAATCGGTTGCTGCTACTGTCCAAGAAGGTTCCTCATCTGAAAATGAGCTCGTACTGACTATTGTTGACAATCATCAACATTCTGCAGAACATTGGGTTCTTGACTCGGGCTGTTCTTATCATATGTGTCCTAATAGAAGTTGGTTCCTGACATATAAGAAGAAATCTGGAGGAAATGTCTTCATGGGAAATGATAAGGCATGCAAAACTATTGGTATTGGATCAATTCAGATTAAGATGCATGATGGTGTGATAAGAACCCTTACAGAAGTCAGACATGTACCAGATTTGAAGAAAAATCTGATATCTGTTGGAGTCCTGGATTCAAAAGGTTTCAAATGCAATGCTGAAGGTGGAGTGATGGAAATCAGGAAGGGTACAACCCTTGTTATGAGAGGTATCAAGAAAGGTAACCTATACATGCTTCAAGGATCAACCAATTCAATCACAGAATCAGTATCAGTGGCTGATAAGAATACACTGGATTTGACACAACTATGGCATATGCGTCTTGGTCACATGAGTGAGAGAGGAATGATGGTTCTAAGCAAGCAACAGCTCCAGGAGATCATGCAGTAAAAGAACTCAAGTTCTGTGAACATTGTGTCTTTGAGAAACAACATAGGATTAAATTTCCAAAGGCTCAACACATTACCAAGTCCACTTTGGATTATGTTCATTCAGATTGTTGGGGGCACTCTCGAGTACCTTCTCTTGGAGGAGGCAGGTATTTTCTCTCTATCATAGATGACTACTCAAGGATGACTTGGGTATACATTATGAAGGAGAAGAACCAAGCATTCAATTACTTCAAAGAATGGAAGACTTTGATTGAAAACCAGACTGGTAAAAGAATAAAGAGGCTCAGAACTGACAATGATTTGGAGTTTGTTCTGCTGAGTTTAACAACTACTACAAGGGTGAGGGCATTGCAAGGCAATACACTGTTAGAAACACCCCTCAACAGAATGGAGTGGCTGAACCTATGAACAGAACATTTCTAGAAAAGGCAAGATGTATGTTGTCCAATGATGGTTTAAACAAAAGTTTTTGGGTTGAGGCTGTGAGCACATCATGCTACCTGGTAAACAGATCACCCTCCACTGCTATAGGTTGTAAGACACCTATTGAGGTATGGTCCACTAAACCTGCAGACTATTCAATTCTTAGAATCTTTGGTTGTCATGCATACTATCATGTAAATGAAGGGAAGCTTGAACCTAGATCTAGGAAGGGTTTGTTTATGGGTTATGGAGATGGGGTGAAAGGATATAGAATTTGGTCACCTTCTAAAAGAAGGATTATTCTTAGTAGGGATGTTGTTTTTGATGAATCCCACATGTTTCACCCGAGATTGGAGTTTTTTGTTTTAGGAAACAAAGAAGGTGCTCTCAAACAAGTGGAGGTTGAAACCATCCCAACTACAACTCAGGACAAGGAGTTGAATGATGAAGCTTCTGAAAACCCCAAAGAAGAACAAGTTGAAGATGATGATTCCAATCTATCTCATCAGCAAGAGTCTCAATCTGAAACTGGAGCTAGTCAAAGACCTCAGAGACAGATTAAGCCCCCTCTGAGATATGGTTTTGAAGACATGGTTGCCTATGCTCTACATGTAGCAGAAAAAGTTGACTCCCCTGAGCCTACCACTTACAAGGAAGCTCTCAATCATGAAGAATCAAATAAGTGGATCCTTGCCATGCATGAGGAAATGGAGTCGCTTCATAAAAATCAAACCTGGAAACTAGTCAAGCTACCTAAGGGAAGGCATGTTGTTGGATGCAAATGGATATTCAAAAGGAAACCTGGAATTTCTGGTGTTGAAGCAGTCAGGTACAAAGCACGTCTAGTAGCTAAAGGGTTCAATCAGAAGGAAGGTGTGGATTTCAATGAAATCTTCTCACCAGTTGTAAGACACACCTCCATAAGAGTCTTGTTGGCTCTTGTTGCATGCCTGGACCTGGAACTTAAGCAATTGGATGTGACGACAGCTTTCTTACATGGAAAGTTGGAAGAAGATATATTAATGGAACAGCCAGAGGGTTTTGTTACTCAAGGAAAGGAAGACCATGTCTGCCAACTACAAAAGTCTCTCTACGGGTTAAAACAATCTCCAAGACAATGGTACAAGAGGTTTGATAGTTTTATGGTCAGCCAAGGTTTCAAAAGAAGCCTCTATGACTGTTGCGTCTACCACAACAAGGTGAAGGATGGTTCTCAGATATATCTCCTACTCTATGTAGATGATATGCTTATAGCTGCCCGGGACATGAATACTATTCAAAATCTGAAGACTCTCCTAAATGGAGAATTTGATATGAAGAACTTAGGAGCTGCCAAAAAGATCTTAGGAATGGAAATCTATCGAGATAGGACTCAGAAGAAGCTTTTCTCGTCACAAAAGGAATACATTCAGAAGATCTTATTTCGTTTTGGGATGAGAAAGGCTAAATCCCTAAGCACTCCCCTGTCAACCAGAGAGAAATTATCAGCTACTATACAAGCCCAATCTCAATCTGATTTGGAATATATGTCTCGAGTACCTTATGCAAGTGTTGTAGGAAGTCTCATGTATGCCATGGTATGCACAAGACCTGACCTTGCCTATGCTGTCAGTGTTGTGAGTAGGTATCTACATCAACCTCAGATAGAACATTGGAAAGCTGTCAAGAGGATATTTCGCTATTTGAGAGGAACAACAGATGTTGGACTCATTTATGGAACCAATTCAGACTGCTATCTGGCTGGATACTCAGATGCAGATTATGCTACTGATCTAGACGGAAGGAAATCAATCACAGGTTATGCATTCACTCTTGGAAGCTGTTTGGTTAGTTGGAAAGCCACATTACAACCTTCTGTTGCTCTATCTACAACAGAAGCAGAATATATGGCCCTTACAGAAGCTGCCAAGGAGGGAATATGGCTGAAAGGTCTGGTAACAGATTTAGGAATCACTCAAGAGTATGCTCTGATTTTATGCGATAGTTTAAGTGCTATATGTCTAGCCAAGGATCAGGTTCATCATGAAAGGACCAAACACATAGATGTGCGGTACCATTTTATTCGGACAGAGAAAAGGATTAAGGTTCAGAAGATTGACACTATGCACAACCTTGCTGACATGTTTACAAAACCTGTTCCTAAAAGCAAGTTCATGCACTGCCTTGACTTGCTTAATGTTGATTGTTGGAAGTAGCCCATTATGGCAGGTGGCAACAGATTCTCATCTATAAAAACATGAAGTTTTCTGTCAGAAGATGGTTCAAATGCAAGGTGGAGATTTGTTGAAACTGCCTTTGAAACATCTAACTGTTTTTAAAGGATGGTAGTTATTTCTGTTTAATCAGTTTTTGTTAGTTGACAACTATCATTTCTGTTCCTGGCTTCCTATAAAAAGGGTCCTGTATCATCCTGTATCGCTCGGTACTTCTGAATAAAAATTCTGATCTGCTGCCCCCGTGGATGTAGCCCAAATTTCTCCAAGGGTAAACCACGTTAATCCTATTTGTGTGATTCTCTTCTCTCTCTTTTATTCTTCTCTTTCAATTGTGTTTGCATTCTGTTTTTCTTGTTTCTGTTTTTCTGTTCTTTTGTTCTTCACAACTACAACAAAATCAATTATAAATCTTATAAATAAGAGAAGATTATCACATTATGTTATGTTTTAACCAACAAATTATTTAATATTATTTTTATAATACAGACTAAAATTAAATTTTTTATTTCAAATTAACCCATATTAAGTCATTAGCCTAGCTATACGTACAGATCTATCTTTTAATAAAGTAAAAACGAACGGCAGAGAAATGTCTTTTATATGTTGAGTTAAGTACATTTTAATTCTCACATTATGGCATTGAGTCATTGACAAAATTTTTTACTGTTAATTAGCGAAGATCAAAAGGAGTTGGAGCTAGTTATTATATAGTGCCATATAAAATTGTTACATGAAATGATAATTTTAATATTAAGAGTGTGTTTGACTTGTAATTTCAGCTAATTGAAAGTTGAAAATAATAGCTGAAATTATTTCAGCAGTGTTTGAGAATGTAACTTTTTTGGGTAGTTACAAGCTTTTCTTAAAAAGCTACTTGGAGTAGCTTTTTAAAAAAGCTCCAATTTTCAGCTACTAGCTAAAAATTAATTACAAGTTTAGCCCCCAACCACCTCTACTTATCATTATTTAATAATTAATGTTGTCCTTAAATGTTATTTTACCATTTTCAACTAGTTTTACTAAACACATTCAATAGTTTTTCAACTTTCAATTAGCTTTAAGCTTTCAGCTAGCTTTTCAACTAGTTTTACCAAACACACTCTAAAAAGGTTTTTAAACATAAAAAACATCGGTAGGCTCAATTTCAATTTTAAGCTATAAATTTATGCATAATTAATTCTATCACCAAATAGGATCTAAATAAAAAGGTTGAAAATTTTGAATTATCAACTATGTTCTGGAGAATTTCTCTACTCTCTCTAATTAGAAAATTATGTGTTACTTTTGTTGTTTTCTCACTATTTTTGTTAAAGAATGTCTTTACTTACAATTTTTTTTAACATTCTCTCATTTTTTTAATTATTTAAAAAATGATATTATAAAATATAAAGATTAATTAATTATGATTCTAATCTTTAATCCTTTTCTATATTAGTTTTTTAATTTAAATTTAAATTCTTATCATTTAATAATATATATTCTTAAATTAATATTTATAGTAACAAAATGATTAAATTTAAATAATATATTATTAATTAATATATAAAAATTTATATTATATATAAAATATATAACAAATTTAAAATTTAAACTATTGTATTTTAATATAAACAGTTATATCAAATTTGTAATACAAATTAATTATATTATAATTTACATATTAAATTTAAATTATTTATTTTTAAATTTAACATATATTTCATATTATAGTGTATTTATTTATTTATTAAAAATAAATATAATTTTTAAAATATATATTAAAAAATATTAATTATATAATAACAAATATATTATCTGTGCATTTTATTAATTTGTACGAGATAAAATAATAATTTGTAAGTTAATTCTATTCATGATAAAATCAATTTTAGAAACCCAAAAATTAAAGTTCCTCAAACACTCCTAGTCAGTGTACAACCCCGATTTGGTTGAATGAATCGTGATCTTGCTTTCCGCAATTCAAACAGTGTACCATTTGTTTGCACAACTATGTGGTGGAACTTTGATAAATTATTTATATATGTGATCATTTATTTATAGCAAATGATGGGGGGGAAATGGCTGTCCATTTAAGGGTTATTGGTTGTACAGCATTTGGATGGAAACCCATAGAATCAGAGAAAGAAGTGAAGTTGCATTGCACTCGATGATATTGATCAATATTCATCGATCCTTCGTTACGTTGCTGTTGGCTTTCGTAGCTAGCTAGCAAATATGTCAACTTGAATTAATAGAAGATTCTCTTTCGACCAGAAAACGATTCCTGTATGTAAAACAGTGATCCCCAAAAAAGCAAACAAAAATGAAATGGCTTTTGCCCCAAAGAAATTTCGCTTTCAATTATTGGGATAAGATTTGATTCCGGCATATTGTGTCTTCCTAGCTACACACAACATCATGGTCGATCTTATTGAATAATTAATTGAGATGTGGCTACGTACTCTTTCTTAGACGCTTGAATTGATTAATTGAAAAAGATAATTAAAATAGGGCAAAATGGAATGAAAATATGCTAATCAACTTTATTATTTAAAATAAGATGAATTAATTCTATTCTATTTAATATATTTTATTTTTTAATTTAGAGATATGTGATAAAATCAACTAATATTTACATGATAAAATAATAAATTTATTCCATTTTATTTCGTTACATTTTATTCTTCATAAATATCTATATTCAAACATAGAGTGAGTCAACTTGATGGAAAAGAAATTAGTAGGCGGAATCATTTTATCAGTGTTTGATAAGGTAATTATTTTTAGGTAGGTATTAGTCTTTTTAGAAGCTACTAGAGATAGCTTTTTTTAAAGTTCTATTTTTCATCTAATAGCAAAAAAATTATTATAATTTTATCTCTCAACAATTCTCATTTATTATTATTTAATAATTAATGATATTTTTAGATGTCATTTTACCATTTTTAATTAATTTTACTAAATACTTTTAATCAAATTAGTTAATTAATTTTTTAACTATCACATAACTTTTTAACTTTCACTTAATTTTTCAGGTAGCTTTGCTAAAAACACGTAATCTTAGTATTTGTTTAGTTTACTCTAAAATCACGTTTTAAACGTGAATCTAGAAAAGAATTACATTAAGTGTGTGTTTGGATTGACGTTTGCAAATTTGAGTTTAGGTGAACGTGATTTATTGAACATGGTTTGAAGGGAACTTGAGTTTGTATAAACGTGATTTTTTGTTTGGATAATTTGGTGCAAACGTGAGTTAAAGAAAAAACTGAAGGGAACTCAAGTATCAGCAAACGCAAAAGCTAGGAATTATTGCATCCAAGTAAACTCAAGTTTCCATCCAAACTCAAATATGAATGCTCATCCAAACATTACAGAATACATGTTTGAAATTAACGTAACAAACCAAACACACTAGCTGTATATAAATTCCAAAGCGCGTGCGTGCGCGTTTTTTTACTAGGTATAATATGTATGTACATAAGTTTGTTGAGACATTAACAAATGAAAAATGTTGAGCAAAGATTATTGAGGAGGGTGGGGGATTGATTCATTTCATTCAATTTATTAATGTTAGGGGACCATACAAGACCTTTATATATTCAATGTCAATAATTAAATTGAATGACAAGTTGTCGATCGCAGACAGTGATTGATGTATATGTTGACCTCTCTGTACGTAGCATGGATCAAACTTATCAAACCAAGTCTGAAGCTGAACTACTACTATATGTCACTGGTGGTACAAAGGCAAGCCGACATTAATTATTTTTGGCAATGAAGATGGATAAAATATAGAGCAAATAAAAAAAAAAGTAATATTAAGATCACTATCATGAGTCTGGTTATTTTACACTTGCCTCTTCCAAATATATATAGTAGGATAAAGCTAATGATTATCATTAAACGTACGGTGAGAATGATATCTTAAAGAGTTAAATATGTTTTTTTTTTTAAAATATAGTCTAAATTTAATTTTAGTCCTTATAATTTAGAATTGGTGATTTTAATTCTTCAAAAATTGAAAATACACCAAATTAGTCCTTATTGTATTGTTTTGTTATAAATTTTACTATCAAGCTATGAATTTTTATCGATAAGGACTAAATTGGTATATTTAACTCTATCTTAAATTGATTAATAAACGGACTCTAAATAATTTTAATCAATTGATAATGGGTATATTTTTTTCTTAACTACATGTATTTCTTATTATTAGGGATAATTCTACTTGAAGCTTAGTTACAGTTAAGGTTACTCACATAATTAAAATCTTTCCATAACTTATAATTAGCAAAAACATTAATATATATTTCATTTATACACACAAAACATATATTATATACAAAAAATGTAAATAGATTTTTTTTACAAAATGTTTAATTATAATTTATTATCGTACCATATTATAATATTAAAATTAGAGATATATAAAAGAGAAAGAAAATAGAATAAAATTATTTCGGGAGTAACTTTTGATAAAGTTATTTCACTTGATATCTTTTTGTAAACATTGTATTTCATCAATCAAAGTATCATGCTGAAAGTTTTCATTAAATAATCAAGCCTATGAAATTTCATTAAGATTAAATTTTCTTTGATACTTCTTCAATTAACTTCAGTTCGATGTATAATATGTTTTTTAAAATATAAATAAATGTCTATTCTAAGATTATATAGCTATAAAATATAAATGTCAAATTTATATAATTATCTAAAATTTAATATGTATAATCATTATATTAATATAATATTTTAACAATTAGATTTATAAAATTCACATTCTATAAAATGTTATAAGCGGAGTGATTTTACTTAGAATTATTTTGGAATAAGGCCATATATAGGTTGATCCCCACCATTTCTTTCATTCCAAAACCTCTACGCATGGCATTTCCTTAACTATGGTCTAGGATGAAAGATACTTTAATTAATTTATATGCTTCATGCTTGTCATTAACTTTGTCGTTTTGGTGTCTAGGTTTGTGTTGTGTTATTGTATATTCTATTATTTGATTGATGGTACTTTTGATTATTATGAAAAAAATACAATATTTAATATTAGTATCGATCGAAAATGAAATTGCAATGTTATAATATGTCATCAAAATGAAATTGCAATGTATCCCTACTAAATACACTCTTAGAAAGGGGTGAAAAACTTTAATTGTGACTAAATCTCGAACATGATTATCCCTGATAATAGGGGGATACATGTGGTTAACACAAAAAATTATTTTGGTCATGTGAAACAAATTGGACCTATTGGAATTAATAAGAGAGAATCAAACCAATTTGATTACGTAGTTTAGTATATATTTGTGAGTGTCTATTAACATCATAATTATTTTGATCCGATGTTGAAATAACTTTGTTTTCAACAACGAAACATTTCAAGAGTAAGAATTGAGGATTGAAAATAAGTCAAGAGCATGAAGGGCATATATAGAAGGTATATCAAGGTATTTATGAGGAGTTACCAAAAAGAAGTTAGTTATTAGAAGTTATCATTAGTTTGGTTAGTTTTTTATTAAATAAATGTGTTTACATGTATGACTGACAAATGACCATTAACTAGGTTACAAAGTTGTAAATATTGGTAGTTAGAAATTTTGTCTATAAATTAAATAAATGATTTGTACAATGTAAAAATGTTGGATTCCATTTATTGAAAATCTCTAAAAATCTAACACATCCAAATGTTTGTCATTTTGTGTTATCTCCAAAATGTACTTAAAATATTTTTTGTTACAAAAAAATCCGGATAAACAATGTTATTTTGTGTGTCATTATTGGTGTAACCACAATCCATATGGCAACCGGGTTAATTAATGTGTCATTGCTATGAGCTTATGACAACAATAGAATCGTTGTTAAGAGATTTCAAGGAGATTCATGTGTGGATAAATTAGATGGTGGCGATATAGCAGTGGTTGGAAAAGGTTATAGCACGATGGAAAAGGATGATAGGGCGTTAGCCACCATACGTGGTTAATTAATTCGGTTAAAGCTTAGGTTTCTCCCTTATGAATTCATATAATCTTCTCCTCTGAGTACATATCAGTACTCGACTTTATTAGCGTCATGCACTTTAGTCTTTAAGATTTCAAAATGTCCACGTTAATTCTTTACATTTATCTCCGTCATTCACTTTAGTCCAAAATGGTTGACGGTGTTAAATGAGTGTTGATGTGTCACGTTAAGTGACACTTTGGATTCAAATTAGTCCCTGTAATATTAAGAATCATTCATTTTAGTCCCTAAAATGATTTTGTGTATGGTTATTATAAATAACATTATGGAGAATAGAAAGTGAATACACACACACACACACATATATATATACATACATATAGGGTGGGGATCAACTTACTCCCGGAGTAACTTTGGCAAAATTACTCCGCTTAATAACTATTTGTAAAATGTGAATTTAACAAATCCAACTGTTGAATAATGTGATATTAATATGATGATTATGCACACCAACTTTTAGATCGATTGGACATTCATAGGTATGTAATCTTGTAGTTAACATTTACTTATATTTTAAAAAGTATATTATACGTTAAACTGAAGTGATTTGATGAAACATCAAATAATTTTAAAATTTTATGAAATTTTGTAGGCTTGATCTAGTTAATGAACATATATCTCACTTAAAGTTATGGATTTTGTACAGATGGTGTCAACTAGTTGTTAAGGAATATTGATAAATATCCAACTATGAACTAAACATTTCTACGTTCATATTTAATCACAAAGAAGATAATACAACAAGTGAGAATTTAATTTGTTCAGTACGGAACGTCATTAGAAAAAATGACTATTTATGAAGGGAAAAATTAGTTATGGACTAATTAGATCTAATAGAAATATAGATTGGATACATTTAATAAGACTCAGAACTTTCTATTCTCCATAATGTTACTAAGAACTTGTCATTCCATACACAAAATTATTTTAGGGACTAAAGTGAATGATTCTTATTACAAGGACTATATTTGAATCTAAAGTGTCATTTAACATGACACGTCAGCACTCATTTAACGTCGTTAACCATTTTGGACTAAAGTGAATGACGAAGATAAATATCAGGGATTAACGGAGATATTTTAAAATCTCAGAGACTATAAAGTGCATGATGCTAATAAAGTCGAGTACTGATACGTGGATTTACTCTTCTCCTTTACATATGACCCAAAATTTTTCCAACCTCCCATTGATCCCTCAAATGTTCTCACACTGTATACTAAAAAAACAATTCATATATTATACTTCCTTATATAGAATCAGATATTGAATTAGGCCAGTTCAAGATTATTTACATAATTGTTCATCTATGCCATATAGAAGGCTCCCAATCCACCAATTTGCAAAAGTTGCCTCTATCATTTTCTAAAATGGGGTGGGATAAAAATTCCTGAACACCCCAAAAATGGGGTAGGATAAATAAGTGTAGATAAGAGACAAATAATTAAAAAAAGAAAGAAAAGAAACGGGGGATGTGAAACGAGTAGTGAGAAAGTAAAATGTAGAAAATCAGAATTGTTTCCACACTTATATATGTTATAGGTCGTATTTCTCTGTAGTTCCTTATTCCGTTAAATGCGCAGGGCTGAAGTGAAGGTGGGAAGTGGGCTTCAAAATAAACGGAGTCTGCGGCTTTCTTAATATGGTGTTGGTGCTAATTGGAATAATTGTGTTGATCATAATATCGAAATAAAAAAATGAAGGAATCTTATAGATCACACTAGCTAAGCAATATCTTTAGAAACTCTTGACATTTCAAACGAATAAGATCGATTCACCATTAGAATTTCACTTTTATTAGATCTTAATTTTCTTTCTCAATTATTTGAGGAGGGGTAGTCTAGCTCTAGCTAGATTCTACAAAGTGTATACATTTTTAAAACAAAAGATAAACTAATTAAACTAGTAAGTGGATTTCTATGAGGGCATGAACAAAATCCCTTGATGCATATCGATCTACAACACAGCCATGACAGTGCCATGCTTGAAAGGGTTATATTGCATTCAACCTATATATACAGACTGGATCCCTCAGGAGCGCCTATCATGGCCTGATGCTTTCGAGAATATACTGAGGTATAGTTAGAACAAAACAATCCGAGCTTTCTGTTTCCCTTATGTTTTTTTTTTTTTTTCTTGCAGACAAATTAATAAATCACAAATTTACAAAGACAAGTAACAACTACAAAAAAGCTGCACACAAATGATTTAGAGCAAGTTTGAATTATTGGATACAAATTTCACAAATTTGAGACATGGATAACGGACAACGATATTTTTATTGTGTGTTTGGTTTGACGTTGAAACTGTTTAAGTTTGGATTCCCTATCAGAATTATTTCTAACCTTGCCTTCGATTCATTTGTTTGGTTTGATTTACTCCCAAACCATGTTTCAAACGTGGATCCGGGTAAATGTTACTGAAAGTAACATTGGCCCAGATTCACGTTCAAAACGTGGTTTTCAGATAAACCAAATAGGTGTTTATATTCACAAAATATTTTCTATTTTCATTTCCCCTATTTTAGTTTAAATGACAAGAAATGCCTTTTTATTTTATTTTATTTATTCATATTTCAAAGTTCTTTTTAAAAAACTGAGAAAATAATATAAAATTGTTTTTACTGTTTTATAACAAAACCTTTTTGGATTTACATGAAATATAATGAAGATTGAATCTAAAACCCGATGCTAAATTACCCAAATGCTCAATAGTAGAGCGACCTTAGTGAAATTTATATACAAAACTTTGAAGACAAAATGCAAATAGAAAGTATTCTTATAATCAAAGCTGAAAGTTTGTTTTTCGTAATTAAAATCATAAAACAAAAAGTAGAAATAGAAAATGTTTTACAAAATCATCAAACAGGGTTGTTTACTTTTGAAAACCATTTTTTTGTTTTTATTTCTTGTTTTATAATTTTAACTATCAAAATATTTTTAATTTTGATTATAAAAATAATATTATATTTCCCGTTTTCAAAATTTTGTGGTGAAAACAGTGAAAATCTGAAAACATTTCTATTTTTTAGTTTTAATTACAAAATATGTGTGTCTATTTTTTTATTTTATTTTTCATTTTTAAAGTTTTATACTGGAAATAGAAACCAATAAAATGTTGTTTCCACTGTTCCTATTTATACAAAACTTTGAAGAAAGATAACAAAATAATATTTTTATAATTAAAATTAAAAATATTTTGGTAATTAAAATTAAAAAATAAAAAAAGAAAGTAAACTTAAACAAAAATTTAAAAGGTCAAGCTTTTCCTCCTTGAACCCTATCTAAAACTTAATTTCTTTCAAGTTACAATATTTAAACAAACACAAGCGCACACAGACATATTAAACTTCCACCTCTGTAAAAATTAAGAGTATGTTACACACACACACACACATATATATATATATATGTGGTGGTTGGAAAGACAATAGTGCTCCATTATCCATTTTATTTTCTTTCAAATTGTAGTAGTTTATATACGATGATCACTAATAGTATATACGTTACGTACAGGCGGTATAGCTAGCTAGTGTACACACGCGTAGATATTGCAAACATGTGGTGTATGGAAAGACAACAATGCTTCATTTTATCACCTCTTCTTTTAAATTGTCCAAAAAAAAAAACCCTTTTCTTTCAAATTGTATAATTAGTTAGGGGCATTCGGGGTAGTTGCGAGTGTTCAGTTTTTGATTTTTAAAAATTTCCAATCAAATTTTTATAACTCAAAACAAAAAATTGAAAACTAATTTTTGTGTTTTGAAAACCATAAAAACGAGTTTTCAATTTTTGGTTTTGAGTTATAAAAATTTAATTGAAAATTTATAAAAACCAAAAAGTGAAAACTCACAACCACTCGGAACGACCCCTTAGATATTGATTAACAGTTTTGGTTCAAAAGTAATGAAAGAAGTATCATGCTTTGTTCATAATGTTTATTATAATAAAGGTAGAAGACAACGATGGTTGGCTTACCAGACAATTAATTAAGTTGCAAGTTGATTAAATAAACAAACGCCTAACCGCATAATATCAGATGCACGGGCTTTGAACTTATTTCCCTTTATCGTATATTGGTCTAATTATATTAGTTCAAATTATATACTCTATCACCTAAATTGGGCAAGGGACGACATACATGACCCCTTCCATATTATGTATTCATATTTTACTAGTTTTTTAAATAACGACATTATAACGGTCATGGCGGTTGCTCCTAGCGGCTCATTATTAATTTATTGCTAGCTTGTGCATATAATTAAGCATAATATATTTATATTTATATATAAATGGAGAGAGAGATGGGCTCAATTGCGAATTGCATATATATATTTTGACTTCTTTGCATTTTCCTTTGCAATGAGGAAATGTACTCTCTAAGCATCCATATTTTGAAAACCAAATATAAGAAAATCATAAGGTTGGCACATATATATATACCTCAATTGTTGAATTCTTTTATGTACATTTTTTTTGGGTACATTGTGCATTTGTGCGTATTGGGATTAATTTAGATGCGTACACTTAGAGTGTGTTTGTGAGTTTAGAGGGGAGGCGAAAGAAATGATTGAAGGGAAAATGGAGGGGGAGAAGAGGAAGGGAAGACTTTGTAAGATACATTTGAGAGAATCAAACTCTCAAACACAAATGGGGAAAGAGCTTCCAATAAACTATCTCCTTTCCTTCATTTCCCTCCAAAATTCAACTCATAAACATACCCTTAGTGTCAGTTATCTGGTTTACAGTTGAATAGAATTGATTATAGAATCAATGATGGAAATGAGTGATACACACTATATAAAACACGTTGAACGAAAATAATTTAAAATCAATTCCATAGAATTGATTCTGTACTACAACTAATTGAGAAACATACGAGCACTTAAACTCATGCTTGTAGATTTTTTTTTTGTGTTTAATAGGGAATTTTCTCATAAGGGTGTGATTTCAAAATTTGAATTCATGACATTACATATAAAGTTCATAACATGGGATTAGAGTCCAACTCCACTACAATCAACTGCACGGTTGGATATGCTTGTATATATAGTATTTTAAAACATTGAAGGCATTGATTCAAGTTGAACTATATATATATATATATAATGCCTCTTATTAATAATGTTGTTTAAAAGCAACTTATTAATGCAAAACAATAATTCAGTAAGAAAAATATAAAAGTATTGTTAATCATAATGAGCTGTAAACTATCTATTTTTGTTAATGTATAAAGATGCTTAATTTTCCTAAAAAAAAGATGCTATTAATACAACATTTATTTCATGCAATTTCTGTTGACCCCCAACATTTATATTCTCTCTTTAAAAACTAACAGTTTTTATCCTATAATTGTTAAAATTTTCTGTTGTATTTTTTTTTTTTTTTGAGGAATAGGGAATTAAATACATAATAGACAACTGATTTCAGCACATTTCTTTATCGCCCAACAAAAAAATTGAATAAAGAACTCGGTTGGGTGTTGCAATATTAATTGACGAAGATTAATACTATAATGCAGGCTGGGAGCTAGAGCTGTTCAGATGTCAACGTATACAGCATCGAGCGCCCATACCGTATTATTATATTACTATTAATTTATTAATTATACACTAAAACAGTCAATATTTCACTAACAAGCAGAATCACATCTGTATCTATATGACATATTATATAAAAGATTCTTTTCAGATGCATATTTATTATTTATCTACTAATAATGTATGGAAATATCAACACAATAATATTATAAAATAATTAAAGCAAATTATTCATAGGCAATTATTTTGGCTATAAACAAAAATTTTAAAGCAAATTAAATTCTAGCTAGCAATATGAAAATTGGAGAACCAACCGAAATTAGTTCAAATGATACATGGTTGATTTCTTTTAAATAAGGTTTGAGATGTTGTAAACGTAAATCGCTGGAAAAACTCTAACTATAGTATAATTATCTCCCGTGGATATATATGAAAGATCACTTCTAAAATGGTTGAGCCAGATTTATTGTTTAGTCTCAATTGATGTGAAAATTAGCATATATAAGTAACAAAATAAATTTAAATACACACTAAATATTTAATTATATATTAAATTAAAATGTCAAAATTATATATATGATATTTAAAACAATCCATGTAATATGTGGGTAACATAACTCGTTTTGAGTCATACCTAAGCATGTACATTGTTCAGTTTTCATTTGTTTTTTTTCCCCCTTGATATTTATATTTAGGGAAAGTGAGAAAGGTGAAGGAGATTGAACTTAGTTAGGTTCAAGGTGAGGTGAGGTGAAACGTTAAACTATATTTTCATTACAAAACAGATGACGTTGCCTTTCTGACTTTTATGTAGAAAAAGGTTACTCTTAATATTGTGGATCCCTTTAATAGGGAAACCCCTACTCCTTCAAACCATACAGCATTTTCGTTGGTGCTATTTGTGGTCATAATGGCATCTAAAGTCTAAACCACAAGGGATTTTAATTCAATCTTTTTTATAGCTACCTATACATCACAATATTTATCTAGCTAGAAATGCCCACGATTTGGAGAAGACCACCTTCATAAAACTACCTTACTTATTTTGATAATGATATAACAAATTGTATTTTAGTTACGCAATTCACGAGAATCTTCTATTAAACAAAGTAATCTATTTATGATGGTATCTTTGATTACCATCTTTAATTCCAATTATCGACTATGCTTATAAAAATAAAAAAACTCCTGTAATCGATTTGGATTTATATTGACACATGAATTGAACTTTTTTAATTACAAATCATTTGGATTTGAAATTTATATCATTTGCAGAAAATGTTAGGAATGCAAGTCAAATCTAAGTGACAATTAGAAGATGTTTAATTTAGCATTAAAATGTGATAAATTTATGTTTATAATAATAAAAATAATTATATTAGAAAATTTAAATTTAAGTTTCATCCGTTTTAATGTTAAATACATGTGGACTGAAAGATAAGTTCAAAATCACATTCCTATTAAAAGTTAGCTTAGCAGGAAGAAACATAAACATAAAACATTGCACTCCTTGAATCCTATCTGCATTTTTGAATTGAGCAGAGCTTAAATTGAAGGTGTTACTTTGGGAATTTCGAATGGAATAGAAGGATATATCTTAGTGTAATCCATTAATGTACATGATTGTTTGTCTTCTTTGATGAAAAATAAATTGTCACTGTCACATGTACATTCACACTAAAAAGCATCAATCATCTTCTGCCATTGGCCAAATTAAAAACCCAAAACATTTATGGGTCATTCATCTTCAGAATTGAGAGAAGGACAGTGTACACAGAACAGAACCATTAATATTTCTTTTCTTTTAAAGGCAAAATCTCCCTGCCAACCAGATTCAGCCACGATCTCAACTCATATCATATCATATGGCCAATAACATCTTAATCGCGTGTTTGATTTAATATTAAAATCGATCAAATTCAAATTTAAATTCTCTATCATAACTATACGTAGTATTAAAAATACGCTAAACATGTAAATTAATCAACAACATCAACATAACACACATTGATTCCCCTTTCTATGGACAGAGATAATTGTAGTTTCAAGTACGCTCACACTTTCCACACAACACAAGTTGCAGGTGATCATAAAAAAGGAAAGGGAAATTTACAAATTTCTCCTCTTATTACACTTTATTAGGATCTAATCATTTACAATTCAAATGAGAAGAAGGAAAGTCACAACAAGCAACAGACACATGATACAAAAAAAAAAAAAAAAAAAAAAAAAAGTCACAGCCCTTGAAAGAAAAACCACAAGTGGCTGTTACTGAGACACACCAAAAGAAGAAGAAGAGATATTTATACAACACATTAAATAGAGTTGACAACACACAGAAAGACATTCACAAAAAAACAGAACAAATTTAGTAGCACTTGATTTTTGACAATAATTACTCTTACTCTTACTCTTGATGTGAAAATTGAAAACTAGTTATGCAAAGAACATCTTCCATGTTCTGCAACCATGGAGGCTGATACATCCAATTCCAAGCATCAATAGAATCCATCAACACAAACTCCTTATCCAACTCTCCACACTCATCACTATTTTTCAACCGAGGAAGCTCTGTTATTTCGCTCAATTCATCTGAAGCAGAGAACAAGGACGATGAAGAGAATGTTGTTGAAGTTGAAGAAGGGAATTCCATGTGAGCAGCTTTTGCTGCAGCGGCTTGAACATCACGAGGAGCGAGTGAAGCAGGGCGTGGGAGAGAGTTGACTAAGTCAGGGAAATTGAGAATGGCGGAATTGCCCTTGATGCTAAGAGCAGCTACATCATGTGCTCTTGCTGCCATTTCTGGTGTAGGGAATGTGCCTAACCATATGCGTGATTTCTTCCTTGGTTCACGAATTTCAGACACCCATTTCCCCCAATTTCGCATTCGAACACCACGGTAAACTGGGTGCTTGTTTGAGTCTCTTATGTGTTTTATCTTTTTTGATTGTGGGGGAGAAAATGATGCAGATGAGTTTGAACTTGAGCTATGATCATTTGAGAATTCAACACTCATTATGCAGAAGAAGGCACAAGAAGGAGGAAATAGGAACGAAGTGAAATTGATATGTTGTGACCTTTTTTCCCAGTCACTTCTCAATGACTCATAGGACACTTATAAAGGTTCATAAAGGAATAGAGGACCCACTGGAGAGAAAAATGAGTAACCCGGCAAGGTTCAGTGACCACTAACCATTTGTATACCCTTCTTGTGCCACGCAACCTTTCTGTAACTTTGCACTTACCTTCCATTCATCTATTACTGTTTTTTATACTTATCCTTTTTAACTACCCTCCTGTGCATGTTATCCCCTTTTCACTTCCCTTCCTATCACCCTCTTTTTTGGTACAATTTTTAGTATTTTAGTACATCATGGTTTGGTTAGTGGAATTTATAAAAGGGAAATCATGAGGTGGCAAGGACTCCTTAATAGTGTCATTAAACCTCCATTTCATTGTACTTTATATTTTAACTTCTAATAGCCCATTTACTTATTTGTTAGTAACAGTTCAGTAAAATTGATTTTAAATTACTTTTTATTTAATGTGTTTTATAAAGTGTGTATGACTCATATTTAATTATTATTCTAAAATCATATCTACTCAATTGTGAATCAAATAAACATTAATAACATGTTTGGTTTACCCAAAATCATGTTGTAAATGTGGATTTGGATGAACGTTATTCTCAATAGAGTTTGATCTAGATCCATGTTTATATAGTGGTTTTGAAGTAAACCAAACACACTAATGACCTAGTGTGTTTGGTTTCACATGTGTGAATTCGGTTTAAAATGTGATTTTGTGGTGAATCAAGGTTTGGCGTTGAAACAGCCAAACTCAAGTTTGGAATCTCCAAACCCAACTATTTCTAACATTTCAAACGTGGATTCGAGCTAACGCTACTGAGAATAGTGTTTGCTGGAATCCTCGTTTAAAACATGGTTTCCAGATAAACCAAATACCCTGTAAATCCAATTGGCAAATTAAGTTTTCTTGTGCTTGGGGAAGCTTGGGGAAGGGGTAGGTGAAATTGTGTTTTCTGTTTGCATGTAGGGATACTATACAATACAATAGAGCTATGTGAGGTGGAAGAAAATTGATTTGAGGCTATCAGTTGTTTGGGTCCAAGTCTGAAGTGGAAGGAAGGGCATGGTAGCTAGCAAATCTACAAATATAAATATGCTAATTGGCTGTTGAGATAACTTGATAGAAACAGCTCATTCAATTCATTGGTTAATTAGAAAATGCTGCTGTATATAACTCACTAGATAACATATACATAAGTCTGAAGATTGTCGATGGAGATAATTTGTTTGATTGTCTTCCGTAGGTAGGTAAGTAGCTATATAGTAGAGATTGATTATACAGTGCCAACCAAAGCATGTGACTGCTTTTAAAACTGGATAGTCAGGGCCAGCAATGATTTTAAGTTTTTGGACCCTTCTTTGATTTCTTCCCTTTTTTACCATACAATTATTTGCCACTCGTAGAAGATGCAATAATTTCTTTGCTTCTTCCGACTCCTTTTCGGTTTATTAGTATGAGATTAGACCTCTCTTTAAATTCATGGGGTGTGCTGGTATTCCTCACGTTTCACATACCAAAACCTAATCTCAATTTCATCGTGCTATTTTTTTTTTCTTTTATTCAATGCTGTTTAAAAGTAATTTTCAAAAAATATTAATTACTATATATATATATGTTTATATAATACAATAACTTTAACTTTTATTTACATACTAGAGAGAGACATGAAGAGAAGAGCGATAAATATGATATGTGATGAGTACAATAATAAGAAAAATTAAAGAGAAAAATGTTATATGAAATATCGTATAAATTTATTGTATAATAAAAAATAAAGAATGCGGTCAAATTTCGAAGATAAATTTATATTTTTAATTTATAAAAACACTCAATTTTATAGTACTCCTATGGGAGTAAGTGGGTGCTTGATTTCACATTTTTTAAATCCAACATGATGTTAAACATTTGTTTGGTTTCTGTTTTTTATTAATTTTGAATATAAACATAAGTTTGAATTTACGTAACAAATTATAACTTTTGTATTGAATAAAATTAATTTATATTAAATTTTATTATAGTTTTTTTAAAAAAATGTTTTAGATATAATTTATATCACTTTAAGCTCATTTATAATAAAAATTAATTTTATAAAATTAAATTTATTTAAACTTAAATTTGTAAGGTTGGATAGAATTAAGTTGATAAATTTAAATTTGATGGAAAATAAGTTCGGTAAAATTAAATTTGAGAAGATGAATGTGTTTGAGAATAATCAATAATATTACAAAAATAAATTTAAGAAAATTGTTTTTATTTGGATGGTAAGCAATGGTGGATGTTGAACAAAAAGTTTGGGATAACCAAATAAAATTTTGATATGTAGATATATGATTTTTCATTAATCACCACTGATCGTAAGATATAATTATTTTTTATATACAAATATTGTTATATTTTGTGAATGTCACACCCCAAACATATTTTTTTAATGCAATAATAAGAAATTTGTACTTCTTTCAAGCTTACTTTTTATCAATTTAAAAAGTTATCCAAACACAAGTACTACTTCATTTTATAACATGTTTTGCTTTATATCACGTTATAAATATAGATTAAATTTCATATTATTAAAATTTGTGTTGAATTTAGATCTATATTTGTAAGAGCTTAATATATATACAATGTCAGTGTAAAAAAATTTTACACAAATATCCAATGATGTGCTGCCACATCATTTATTGAATTTAATAATACATGAGGTGACACGTTCATTAAATGATGTGGCGATACATACTATTGTATGTCTGTGCAAATTTTTTTTTACACGTACCATATATATTAAATAAATCCTATTTATAATGTAATTTTGATGTTATTCAAAATATAATTAGAATTCCAAATTGAATTTAATCAACCAAACTGTAAAACAAAGAGGTACTAGTATCACACTAAAGATTTTATTCTGTTGTGTATGCGTCCCAACCGCGTTACGCTTTTGTTGTCGCTTATGGAAATGGTGCGCTATAGGTGTTTCCATCTTGCCACGTGCAGTTTGTGAACATCGATTTAACACTCCACACACATCAAAGTGCCACTTCAACTTGTCTAAGGGCCCCCTTTCCTATTATTAAGATTTGACTCGTTAAAAAATCATAGTAATTAATTTACCGCCTCATTATTATTGTATTATTTTTGTGCTATACATCTTAGCAGGGCCGGCCCAAGGGTAAGGTTGCCCAAGCCCTTGCTTTAGGCCCCCAACTGTTAATAGCAATTGTTATAATAAAAATTAAAAATATTGTTGTAATTAGGCCTAGTTCATTGATTTAGAAATTGATTTTTCTCCTCAAAGATTGATGGTTTAATCTTTGTTAAATGAATTTTAATTTTTAAGGTCCTTTTTTTTCACCGTATATATTTAAAAAGGCCACAGAATGAAGATTTTTTTGAGGCATCGCTACATGTTGGGCCGGTGAAATAATTAACCACCACAGAGATGATGGATGATAAATTCACACCACACCACAGCTTCTGGCACCCCTAGCTACCTAGGGGAGTAGGGGCTTTGCATGATTTCATATTATATAGTATGCTTTACTTCAATAACGACGAAAGCTAATTCTTCGTCCATGGGAATATATATTTGTTTTTATTTGTGGGTTTCCATATTTTCCAAAGTATGAGAAAACTGATCAAGATGGTAAAATTGTACCAGCAAATGAGCTGCAGCCTGTTGATGTTTTGGACCCATAAAATGATTTTTTTCAGTCCACAGTTGTCTTATGGATCCATCTGCATAGTGTACGAGTACAAGGGAATAGTGTTGGAACGGAACCGATGCCACACAAATCTCTGATCTGTTTTTTTTCTTTAATTGAAGAAAGAAAGCTATTAAGAATGAGACACCTGGGCCAAGTTAAAGCATGGGCCAGGCTAAGGCCCGACAAGAGAACTCGAGAGCAGGTGGATAAATTGGGATTCTGTTCCAGGATTCTTGTGGTTGTATTGAGAGGTGAACATGAAAGACAAGGAAAGTAACCCTCAATACCAGAGAAGGACACATTATTGCATATTACTCTGATCAACACAGGACGCATTATTGTACTGTGATTGATTGATGGAGGATATTGGCTAATTTCGTTTAAACTTTAAACATAATAAATACCTAATAGCCAATTCTCTCTTCACTTTTAATTTTTTTTTTTTTTTTGTTTTTATCACAACAATCTCTTTTACACTGGGTTTAATCACAATTAAGATTCTTCATTCCCTTAAAAGTGTGTTTAGTAGGAATCGAACCCGATAACTCTTCCCACAATCTCAATATGTTTTTTTGCTATCAATTTATGGTATATATATTATTTATTTAAGAAATCTGGATTAAATATGTTTTTGTTTCCAGTAAAATTAATCAAATTTAGCTTTAATTATTATTTAAATTTTATTTGTTTTTAGTCTTAAAAAAAAATAAAAATCACATCATTACAACCCTAGACCCTAAATATATGGCTTAAAATATGGTTCCCCCTTGCTACCTTTGCCTCATAAACCAATCATTTATCCTCTCTATCTTTAACAATATGATTGTCTTTAAATTCTCTTGTATAGATGCAGAAAAAAAGGACAAAGCTCACTACTCTTTGTCAATCTCTCTCTATATAGTGAACAAAACTCTGGGTTTTTAATTCAGCTATCTCAGTTTTTCACTTGGGTTGCTTTTAGTTCTTCCCATGCTTCTTCATTTGATTTATTTGCAAGCTTTATTACCTCCAACTCTACTTCCTTTATCTTCTGTGATACTTTAATTAAGCTGCTTGGCATTCAGTTAAATCTATCTCTAGCTAAAGTTTATTTACCTTCTTTTCCCATGTAAAATTCTTTTTGCACTTGAGGTTTTAACTTGATGAAATGAAAGAATGAGATTATTTAAGTGAAGTTGGGGTTTATTGATACATATTTTTATGTTTTGATGTTTAAGCATGTAGTTAAATCTTGTGGGAATTAAAGTTTGATTCATTCAATGATAGATTCTTTCTTGTTGTTGAAAATTGAGAAATTTAAATGGCTTGAAATTATAGTTATCAATTCCGCATAGCCACAGACCCAAACACCGCTATAGTGGTATAGCATATATAGTGGGATGACCTCTATTTTAATTTTTTTTTTTTATAATTTATATTAGATGCTAAAAAAAACTTAAAATCTTGACATTTAAAATAAGAGAACAAGGGAGATAGATAACATAAAATAGATTAAGAGAAAATGGGAGAGAATAAAAGAACAATGAAAGGAGAAACAAGACAAAACAGGAAAAGAAAACCTGAGGCAATTAACCTGCAACAGAACAAAAATAGCAAGGGAAAACTTGAAAACAGAGGTAGAAGAGTCGCCTGAGAGCTACTGGAAAGAGTCGTTAGTTATTCGCCGGAGAAAAGCGCAGATAGTGGCTGGAGATCGAGAGGGGTTGGGTCGCGAGAGTCAAAGGCTGAGGGAGGCACAACTAACTGGACGTAAAGGTTCTAATGTCTAAAGATATATTGACCCGAAGTGGTACAAGCAATGCTTCTTTTGACCTAATATGTCTAAAATACCCCCCATAAAATGGACTTGTAACGGTCCCTTTGGAGGGTGTTTTCAAATTTTCGACCACCTTCATGTAGCGACCAAATAACGTCGTGAAAGCCGATATCTACATCGTTATAGCGGTCACAACAACCGCTACAGTGAACCGCAACGCTACATGACCCTTCATCGCGACCAGGTGTCGCTACGCATCGCTTTGCCGCTATAATGCACTATTAACAACTTTGCTTGAAATTACGAATGACAGTTACTAAAGATTGTCGCTTTTCCAAAGATTGTCATTTTTTTTTAAGGAAGATTGTCATTCTTGTTTTGTTGATCTTAGTGACAAAATATATTTAATAATTCTCATGCAATTAAGATGTGACAAGAAATATTACGTGAAAAGAGATCTTTCATGAAATTGGTAGAATAAGTTTTAATGAAGACATCCACCAACACTAAATCTAAATAGAGGTTTAGGCTTTACGTAAATGATAGAAATTATTATATAGTCAAGCTCTAAAAAGTGTTTTAAAAGGAAAACAAAAGGCTAACAAGAGTTTTAAAAATGAGTTAACATGAATTTAATTAATTTTGTTAGCTAATCCAAAAGGAAAAGGAACTTAGGTTAATTTTGAAAGGCCAAGGTAAATGAAAATCATTTTTAACCTAGCCCAAGTGATTTGGAACATGAAAACATGCTTTAATACTCTATTTAAAAGGTTTATTAATTGAATTACAAAAGTCTTAGTACCTTAATAATCTATTATTGATGTTAATAATTCAATTATTTCTTGACATGAGTAATTGATAATCGATTACCGAAGTTTGATAATCGATTACTTTCAAAATAGAAGCATTCAACAATGAGTCAGAACCTTCTATAATTCAATTAGCAAGAAACAACACATTGAATAATAAATTATCTTAATTCCAAGACTATTTTTTAAGTCAATTTTGACAATTATTCCATTCATTTGGAATCAAAACCATTGCGATCTTCAACCACCTAGTTGATATAAATACATTTTCCTAACACTAAAACACAACTTAGAATACAAAGAACATAAAAGAAAATATTTTCATAGAGTTTTCATTGTGTTCATCCAAAAGAGAGCTTTATGCTATATTGTTGACTCTTAATCGGCTTTTTTACCAAAAGTAGTACGGTTTTTATTTTTATTTACAAAAAAAAATGCAGAAAAAAAAAATTTACCATGGTGGGGTAGAAATTGACACGGTGGAAAGATGTGGCGCATATTGAGTTAGCGCCTCCTTTGCCTTTCCTTTTAAACAAGAGGTGCTAACTGAGTTAGGGCCTCTTGTTTTAAAAGGGAATGCAAAAGAGGCGCTAACTATGTTAGCGCTTCAAGAGGCGCTAACCCAGTTAGCGCTTCTTGTCAAACTGAATATATTATTTAATTTAAAATATTAATTAATAAAAATGTATTAATTAAAATTAATATTTAATTTAAATTATTAATTAATAAAAACCTTTTAATTGTAATTAATAGTTTGAAACTGAGCCATGGATGTATTATGTTCCTCTATTAGATCCTTTTGATCCAGTTTCATCTCAGCCTACACCTACAAATATGCCTTCTCCCAACTATTTTAATCTGCCTCCCTTTTCAATGGGGGATTATCATATGCCCACACCACCGGTGAATGTTACTCCACCCGTGTTTATCCAAACGGGTGCAACACTTTCAAATAGGAAAAAACATTTTGATAACATTGTTAGTGATGAGATAGTTCATTCTGCTGAAGATTCTTTTCCCATTGATTTTTTTTGCATATATTAGTTAGATCAGTTTATTTCTTCTATTAAAAGTCGATTTGAACAATTTTTAGAATATGAAAACATGTTTGGTTTTTATTTGATTCAAATAAATTTAAAACTTTAGGGAAGATGAATTGAAAAAATATTGTATCAATCTTGAAAAGTTTTTGAGTTTTGAGGACCATTATGATATTGATGGTCTTAATTTGTTTTCAGGATTAAAAGTTATTGAAAGAAATTCTAACAAATGAAATTAACACACCATTACAAATATTGAACTATATAAAAAGATTAGGTTCTTTTCCAAATACATATATTGCTTATATAATATTTTTATTTCCAAATCATATTTAAGACCAATTATGCTACAAGATAGATTAAATGAGTTAGCTATATTATTTATTGAGAGTGAGATGTTAGAATTATTTGATTATAAAACTTTAATAAATAATTTTGTAGCTCAAAAATCCAGAAAAATAACATAAATATTATTAATCTATATTAACATGGACCCCTGTCTTAATTTTTCCTAAGGTCCCGAAATTCCTAGCTACGACCCTGGGCGGGTTCACTTACCAAGGCAGGTCTTCCAGACAACCTGGACCACCTGGCCTTGGTTTTAACTTGAATGAAGCGTTTGCCGAGGAAGCAAGTGCATCGGAGAACGTAATTGAAGGTGAAGGAGAAGACCCTAAGCCAAGGAGAAACCCACCTCGTGATGCTAGAAATCGACGTCATCATTGTATTCTCTCCCCTTTCCCCCCATATAATTAAGTTGTTTTCATTAATGTGATCTATCCAAAATATAATGGGTACTTAATTATTTAAAATTTTAAACTATTAATTATAATTAAAAGGTTTTTATTAATTAATATTTTAAATTAAATATTACAGTTTGATAAGAAGTGCTAACTGGGTTAACGCCTCTTGAAGCGCTAACTCAGTTAGCGCCTCCTTTGCATTTCCTTTTAAACAAGAGACGCTGAGTTAGCGCTTTAAGAGGCGATAACTTAGTTAGCGCCTCTTGTTTAAAAGGATCTGCAAAGGAGGCGCTAATTGAATTAGCGCTTCAAGAGGCGCTAATTCAGTATGCGCCACATCTTTCCAGCGTGTCAATTTCTACCCTACTGCAGTAAATTATTTTTTTTTTCTACATTTTTTTTATAAATAAAAATAAAAACCATACTAATTTGGTCAAAAAGCCCTCTTAATCATTGGTTAGGGCTTCAATTGTGTAATTGAGATTTCAATTTATGTTGTCTTCTTATTTCTTGGAAAAAATTCAGAAAATGAGACTTCTTTTTTATTTCTTTTTGAGTGGGATGTCTCTAAAAGGTGTTTGTGGAGAGTGGGACATCTTTGTAAGGTTTTTTATTCTTCAAGTGAGGCTCTTGATATTTTTTGAAACTATATATTTTGATTTTTTTATTTTTATTAAGGAAAAATCGTAAAATAGCTATAAATGTAACTTAAAAGAATTTAGTTAATAGCGAGGACTAAAATCTTGTAGTCTTAAAAAATAAAAGATCAAAACCAAGTTTAATTTGTTAAATTTTCATGGTCCAAAAACATATTTATTAAAAAATATTTAATCTAAATGCATGGATTAAATTTAACAAGACAACCTTTCAAATTAAATAATATAACGTAACTCATTATAATTTAAATCACATGCATTTCTCAGCGTGAAAGCAAGCAGACACAATAATTTGGTTATATAATTACCACGGTACCTTGCTGATCTTTTTCATTGTACTCTGTTTCTGTTCCTACAACCTAGAGATGTTGTATGTATCATATATATTACTATCAGAAATTCATGCAATTCTATAATTCTAGAATCTAGAGATGTTGTATGTAACATAGTACGGGGTGGTTGTGAGTTTTCAGTTTTTGGTTTTTTAAAGTTTTTAATCAAGCTTTTACAACTCAAAACCAAAAATTGAAAACCACTTTTTGTGATTTTTAAAATATGGTTTTCAATTTTTGGTTTTAAGTTGTAAAAACTTGATTGAAAATTTTTTAAAATCAAAATCTGAAAACTCACAATCACCCCGAACGGCCTCTTACTATGTTGAAAAGTATGCAGAAGCCAGACTGCTGATGAAAATCAGGAAGCTCAACCAAGTAATGTAAAGACCACCAAAGATGAATCTCAAATTCAAGTGTAATACCACCTCCCTTACTATTTAACTGTTTACTCTGGGAAAAAAAATGTTCTTCAAGGACCCAAGTAATGGAGGAAAGCCGAAGACACATACAAATATCATGTCCAGTCCCTTATTTGTATCAGTGAGTTAGAAACATGCATGAAGAATGTTTTAATAAAAAACAATTGTTAATTAGGCTATCTTACAACATTTCCTTTTCTCTTTTATTTTCCCCCCTCCCCTCCTGTTAAATAAACATTATGAGACTTTCCTTTCCTTCTAATTACTTACCATTTCCTTCTTTTATGACTCAAAATGAAATCGTCATCGTCATCACTGTCATTGACAATTCTTTTCTTGGCTTTTATATCACCATTATTCTTTGATCCAGGAGGTTGCTGCTTCTGTGAAGTTTCAGTTTTAGACTTAATAGTTGGCGCCTTTGACAGCTTAACAGGAGTTCCTGTTCGAAGCTCCTTTTGCTTCCTCTGCTTCTTCTCAAATGCTTTCCTAGCTCTTTCCGGAGACAACAACCCATGTTCCATTAACCTGCACATTAATCAGGCATGTAAGTATATGCCTTACTTTGTAATTTCTGAATAAGCTTTAAATTTAATCCACATTCCACACAAAAGGCAGAAATTAAGAATCAAAGTAAAATTAAATTGTATACATTGAGACTTTCAGTACTAATTTGTCTCAGAAAAACTAAATTATACACATCCAAACTTTCATGACAAAAGATAAAGAAGGTGTCACATTAACGGATTGTTATTAACTCATTAATTATTGAATTCTACAAGTCAAATCTGAACAGAGGAAGCAGAAAAACAGAGAAATGGAAAGAACCATGACAAACGGATCTGCTCCAATTTTTCCTGTATGGTTGATAATTTTTGTGAATTTTCACTTCAATTTTTTTCATTAATCCAAGTAGAGCAAAATTTGATACAGACCATTGCTAAATCCTAAATTACGAAGATTCGTTGCCATAGTACTAATATAGACCATCGTTACTCAATTTACATGAAATGAAAGGAAAAAAAAAAAAAAAATTGAAAGTATAAAATTTCAAGGCTATCATCAAGACAAAGTCACTTATAAAGGAAAACAGTGCAGTCTTTCCACTCTTCCGAATTTCTCAAACTGTGCTTTTACAGTAACCAATATAAAGCTGCAAACGCCTAGTACAAACTACAAAACATCTAGCCATAAGTCAACTTAAAGATTTGAATAATTGATTGACAAGTGACACATGTGCCTAAATAGCGTATGTTCTATGAAGTTTCTTTTCTACTCATTCCATTTATGGAACGGAAGCACGGGCAAATGAAATGTTTGCCATTGGGTAAGTTTTTACAAAGCTATAAGTTTAAATGATCTTAATTTTGTAAAGTTGATTTTACTTTTAACTGAATTTAAAGTAATATAATTTATATTTGGAGATTTATCTTAAAAGTAAGTTTGCAAGTAGAATTCAGTATATATTTTTCAACACAATATAAAATACACAATTTATCACATCTAATAATGTAAGTTTAGAGTTAAAATTAATTTTGTTTCAAAGCAACTCAATATGTTAAATTACTAATTAAAATATGTTTGAATCCATTCAATGAGATTTTGGAGATGCAAATGTGTTTTTAAACAAGCTAAAGACTTGTTTGGTGATCATGATAAAGGACATAATAGGATATTAATATCTTATTTTATTTTATTTCCAGTGTTTGCTGCAGAAATAAAATTATTTTATCATGTTGGGTTATTTTATTATTCTCTAATGTAATTTTTATTTTGAGGGGATTCGAAATCAAAGATTGACATGATAGGATTAACTTTTTTTCTTTCTCGTTTTACCCTAACCTCTCAACCATCTTTTATCATGTTATCATTTTCTTATCTAATTCTCTTATTCTATCCTATCTTATTATATGTCCATTAAACTAGTCCTAAATGTCAAACATGAATGGGGGAAGGAATAATCTAGTGATACAAATGGAGACCATAGTTTTTTTCTTTATAATCAAAGTCACTCACAATAGCAATACAAGTTTTTGATAAAAACAATTAAGGCAACTTGATGTCAATGGTATGAAACATTGATTCGATTAAAATTAAAACAGAGCATTTGTAGTGGTCAGCCTAGCATATGGCTATCCTAGATGAAAGTTGGCATGGGCACATATCTTAAAAAAAAAATGGAGCAAACATTTGGTTGCAGTCCAACAAGGCACTCTACCAAGAAGATATATCCTTATAAACATGTGCATGAAAATAGCTTTTATTTAGGTATGTTGTACCAGAAATTTCCAGAGAATCCAAGCAACAGGACTTATAAAACTTCAAAATATTAAACAACATGAAGTGAAGATGTCACTTTAACAATAAGATCTGAACATAATTAATGAATTTACAACATTTTTTTTCTTTCACAATTTATTATGAGTTGTTTAAAACTGCCAATTTCATGCGATGTATGTTCATTCTGTAGAAGTGGAAGAAATGGATGGTTAACAATTGCAAGATTGAAAGGAAACTCACCAAAATTCTGCCATTTCACTTGTTGGTATCTGTTTTGATAATGACTCGTAGAAGATCCTCAGGGGTTCTTTCTGTCAACAAAAGGCACAAAGTAAACTTCAAGGATGAGTACTAGTTGATTGCCATATTGCTTTGCAAAACCAAGAATCAACTGAGATAGATTCAGAACCTGTTCAGGAGGATCATGTTTCTGGCCAGGCAGACTATAGACCTTCTTCTCTCTAACTTTGGTACTAGTTGTCTTTGTTATTGTTTTTGATGATGATGATGATGATGATGGAGTTAGTTTTGGTTTTGGTTTTGGTTTAACCTTCAAGTTTATGCAAAATAAAAATTACAAATTACAACCCTCCAAACTAAAATTAACACATTTTATCTCAGATAAGAAATTCTTTATGTTTCCACAATTTTTCAAGGGGAAAAAAAATAGGTGAAGTCTTATGAAGACAAATCAAATGCAAGTTCTCCTAATAAATCACTATGTACTTTTTGGATTTGGAACAATCACGGAATTGTGAGCCCTACTTCCTGAAGAAGCATTTAGCACAAACAAGATGTGAAATTAACAGTCACTGTAATATGAAGCAGTCAACAAAAACCAGCTAATGAATTCAGAACCCCACAAAATTAATTCAAACCACCCATATAAGAATTCAATCCAATAATTCAGAAAGTAGGGATTTTTATTTGTGATATGCTTGAGAATGATACCTCAGATTTTGTGACAGTAGTGGTGACAGATTTCATCTTAGAATCAGGTGGGTGTCTGCTTGAGGTGTCCACCTTCTTCTTGAGAACTGAAGAATCAATCTTTGGCTTAGAAGAGACATTTTGGGCACTTGACTTGAACTTCACCGTAGTGCTTTTGGTCTCTGTAGCCATAACAAAGCCTAATTGCCTTTGCAAATTATCTACTATCCGATTGACCCAATTGCTTGGTCGTCTTTAGATTTTAGCCCTTTTGTTCACTTCATCATCTTTGGCTTAATTGGTCTTTCTGATCAGTAAATTCCTTTTCTTTGTTTTGTGAAAATACCCACCCAAAGAAAAAGATGGTGGTGATGGTAATGTTGAAAAGTAAAAGCAAAAGCAGGTGAAGGTGAGGTGAGAGATGAGATGAGATCAGAAATAAATGGGTGGATACGCCACAAATACAAAAACAAAAGGTGTTCTCCTCTCCATCTCCTCGGGTTGGATCTTGGAAAGATTTTGATAGAAAGAAAAAGAATAGAAGAGAGTTCAAGGTGTGGGACCACTTCGTTTTTGGGATTTGGATTCTGTGCGGTGCAAAATGGATACTTATCTCTGATCCGTCCAATTAATATCGGACGGCCTAAATTTTTTAACAGTACCAACAGCACACATTTTGGACAGCACGTGATCCAAATCCCCGTTTTTGTAAGTTCCTACTTGCTTCCTCAAACAACGTTTCACGGACTTTCACGTTAACGGCGGTCGGAACACGTGTAACGTGTTAGATAGACATTTACCATGACCATGTGCACATGCCATTTCATTCAGGGAAATAAATTACTGCAGACAACCATTGCGCCAGATAATGTAATTGTAAGACAAATTAATAATAGGATTTAATAATATAAAATAACTAGTATATTAACTCATGTAATATATGAAAAAATATATATTTTAATATAGTTAAAATTAAATTTATAATAAATTAATAATTTTAAAATTAAAAAAATTAGAATAATGTTGGATATTCAATTTTAAAATATAATAATAAATTATATTTTATTATTGAAATTTAATTTGATTATTATTTGATAATAAGATATAATTAAATAAATAAAGATTTATATTAAAATAAGGATTAGAATAAAAATTGATAAGATAAAATTTTGAATATGAATAAATTTCAAGATTTAGTATTAATATTTATCAGCATTTAAAAAATTAAATAGTAAGAGAGAGAATATTAATGTTAATGATTAAATGTGAGAATCTTATTCTTACCCGTAGCGCGTGGAATTAATCATCCAATGACATAAAGAATTGATTATAGTATATAACTAGTGTGTTAGCCCGTGTAATGCACGGAATAGAACTTAATATAAATAAAATTTAATATTTAAAATTATTTACTATATCAATATAATTATGGTAGAAAGTTTAATTTATAGTAATTACATTAATTATTGTTTTTTATTTATTATCTTTTAATTATGTTAAATAAAATCATAAAACAGTTAGGAAAAAATAAAGTTGTCATATTTGTAAATCTCACTTTATTTAAATAGTCTATATAAATATTTATAGCATAAACATATGTAAAATAAATTAATTAATTAATTAAACAGAAAAAGATGTTATGTATACCTAATCAAAAAGTACAATGTAAAAGAATTAAATAAAAAAATCTTTAGATTATAAAATTGAAGAACGTAAACATCAAATAACATGTGTCGTTAATTATAGAAAAAAATAGTGAATAAAACTTATAAAAATTTTAATTTAAAATTTGTTATTATAATAATATAATGTAATTATGTAGAAATGTTAACTTATAATTTACAATAATTACATATGTTTATTTTTTTATTTGTTGTTTATTAGCTATGTTAAAAAATTGTGAAACAATTTAAAAGAAAAGGTTGTCTTGTAATATGATTGTCATTGCTCAAAAATTTATACATGTTCAAAATCAAGAACAACATGACACGTAATATTAGAATAAACTCAGGTAACTCAAAAAATGAAAGATAAATATCAAACATTACAAAAAAAAAATAGACCCACATTAAAAAAACAGACCCACTCTCATAAGATCAAAATCAAACAATTGCAAAAGACGAGCACTTTTAGATAGGACAAGGAGAGGATTTTTATTTATGTATAATAAGATTGTCACAAGTCTCCAAAAAACTATATAGGTTCCAAATCAAGAACAAAAATTTATAACATATAATATTAAAAATAACTGAGATAACTCATAAAATGATGGATAAATACCAAATTAAACTACTTTTTTTAAAAAAAAAACCGACCCACCCTCATAAAAATCAAAACCATAAACATTACTAAATATTTGCAAAAGACGATAACTTTAAGAGAGAATTAGTACGTGAGAGTTTTTATTTGTATATATTTGCACAATATTATCATAATATAAAGCGAGAAATCAAATCAACGTGCATTTGGGAACGAGAAAGTGAGAAATCAAATCAATCTTTTTTATTAGTTATATAGATCCTATATACAATATTAAATATAATTCTTTCCCCCAAATATTTTATATATTATGCAGTATTATTATCTCTTTATAATTCTTTCACTATTTTTATTTATATTCTTTCAAACAAAATTAAGTTTTAATTTTTCCTTATTTTCTTTTTATATTTTCTTTCTATTAATTTTTAGAGAGATGACATTCAAAATTAGAGATTATATTTGATGAGAAAAATATGAGCCTATATTGAGATTATATTGTGAGAGATAAATTATAGATATTTACTGTTTTTTAACAGATTCTATCTTATTCATTGGAGTAGAAATTGGTCAAGAATATGAAGTGGGAAATTAAAGGAATGAAAGAAAGAAATTTCCCATAGATTATGAGAGACAAATTACAGATTTATTAGAGCTTTTATTTGATTAAGGAAAGTAGAAATCAATGGAGAACAGATGATGACATGAATTATTGACATGGAGAGTGTGTCGCTATAATACATAGAGTTGATTAGTCTTTTAGTTTATATTAAAATAACTATCTAATTATATATATATATATTATCTTTTAATAATTATTTGTTTGTTAATTAAGTAAAAATGAAAATATAATTAATAAAATAATAATTAATATTATCTTAAATTTTTAAAATGACAAATAAATAAAACTAAATACTCCATTTTATTATGAAGTAACACTTTAATTTAAAACAAATCAAAAGGATAAAGTAGGTGAGGTAATATAATAAATTATTTTAGCATATCACTAATTGTGATAATTTATTATTTATTAAATTAGTCAATCATAATTAATAATAGAATATAAATATTTCATTGCCCTAATGATTCTGTCTGCATAGAAACTTCACAAAGTTAAAAAAATTAATGACCCAAAATTTTATGAGCATTAGGTGAGAAAATAAATGAAAAGAATATACTCATTAACTTAAAATATAAAATATTTCTTTAGTATTTTTCTTTTCTGTGCATCGGACAGCTCTATGCATTGCATGAAAAGAAGCGTTAGAGGGAATCAAATAATGAGGTTAATATGCTGCTTGCTGTCTGTCTAGTGTCTACAAACAAATTTCATCCGTTTTATTTTTCTACCCTTTTTTTCCCTTGCAAACTGAAAATTGATCCCATTTTCCCAAAAGAATAGCCTCTCTAATCTATCCCCCGCTCTCTGTCATTCAGACTACTTGTCTCGCTTATTTCCCCCCTTCCTAGCATGATTTATCTTTTTAATTTACCCTAAAATCACGTTTTAACTCTATGTAACGTAGACCTAAATCCACATTTAAAACATGATTTTGGGTAAAACAAACATACTAGTAATATGTTTCTTGAGTTAAATAACACTTTTGAATAATGAAAAATGATTTTATTGATTAGAGTTAGATTAACTTCAAGTAAACTAGAAAATTGGTTCCTGACTTTTTTAGAGTCATGCAATTTAGACCCTACGAAATAAAAAAAATCAATATAATCCTTGACTTCTTATGTTTTCTGTCATTATAGTCCAATCGTGTGTTTCCCATTAATTTTTTTTTATGACAAATCACGTTTAGTGACACTGTGCCATTAGGAAAAAAAATAACGGCATTTGGATTGAGAGCTTCCAATGAAAGAAGTGGAAGAAGAGAAAAAAAGGGAGAATAGAGAAGGATACGGCTGTTGGAGTTGAAGTCTTTCAAGCTATAAATTTGACAAAATCACGTCATTTTTGTGTCATGGTGGACACTATAGTGACAACTAAGGTGACAGGTGTCACTAAATGTGACACATCATGAAAAAATTAACGAAAAATACACAGTTAAATTATAGTGACAGAAAAACAAAAGGTTGGGGATTATATTGAGTTTTTATATTTCTTAAAGACTAAATTACATGACCCTAAAAAAGTAGGGACTGATTTGCTAGTTTACCCAATTAAGTTCTATGATTGATTCTTCTTCATATATAATAAGCAACACATCATCAATATGCCTATTTTTCCCTTTGTATTGAGAGAGTTTTCAAAACATCTAACACCGCTTTACCTAACCACCACCACCTTTATCAAGAGTTAAACCAACTATACTTGTGACAATTTCAGGTAAAAAAAAAAAACTCAATGAATAACTTAGCAACCTATCATTACAATATGTTTCTTTTTTGTTTCTTCAGTTGTGCTTTTGCTTCTGCTTTCCGAAGAGGAGAACCGATATCTTATCTTGCCTTTTGTAAATAACTGATGTTGTCTCTGCTGTCACATAATTAGCACTTTCATACTTTGACCAAATACCTCAGAAAGCATTAAATTTGACAAGATGACCAAACAATAATATGCACAACAAACTCTATTATGCTTTCTTTTTTGAGGATAGGATAGATATGAGCCTACAGAACCAATGAGCCTTTTATCAATCCTACACAAAGAGTTCTCTACAAAATTGATACATGTTTACGCCTGTCCTATTTGGAAAAGTCTATTGTACCAAATTGAATGAAGAAGCATGTGAAACAAATCATACTTTACAGGCTGGGGATGCCAGAGAAAATGCTCTTGTACCTTTTTCACCCTCTTATGCATCTCTAAATATCTTTCTTCTGAGATGGAAAGCAGTATGTTCCTCAAATCAGGGATATCTTTCTCCATGACAAACACAGCAAAAGATTCCCAGTTCAAAACCTCAAAGAAAGGAGGAATAAAATTGTCAGATATGATAACTGGAATGCACTCATGGAATATAGCCTCTACCACACGTGGGCTATTAACTTCATGACCTCTTGCACAGATGCAGTATTTACTACTCTTCATGAGTTGCAGGTAGTTTGCATTACCCCTAACATGTGGCAAAGGACCAGATATTTTCATGTCAGGTTCTTTGTTCTCCCAGTGCTTCAACAGAATAGGCCGAACATAACCATGCAAACCACCTGCGAAAAAAGCCAGGGTAGGCCTCTGAGAAGGAGGGTTCCCCCCTAGATTTTTCACAGGATTCTCAATTGACCTTATATATGTTTCTGGAAGAGAAACATCCTTTCCTATCTTGAATCCTACTTCAATGTCAGCGTTGCAAAGGGCTCGGATGCAATTAAGCATTCGCCCTCTTGTTTCTGCAGGAGCCTGACAAATGGTGCTTGTTAAATACTCTTCCACTCAATTACTGGTGAGACTGCTTCAACAGAAATTAATGATTCAATCATAATGGTGTAAGCATGTCCTGTGGGAAATACTATAGTCCAAAACTAATAATTTAAGAACCGCAGGAATTGCTATGCATCACAAATTAATAATGCAAACATTTTACATGTTACGTCAAGAGCGATTTCCCTTAATATGACTAACACTATGGACCAGTTTGGATGCACTTCTGCAGAAAAACTTCTAGGTGAAAAAAAATAGAATAAATTAAAAAGGACAAATGAGTTTAAATTCTCCATAAGTTAAAATTAGTCTTTGTAGCCACCTTCTCCAAAAGCTCTCCTATTTAACTTCTCCATAAGTAACCAACTTTAACTTATGGAGAAGTTAAATTCATTTGAACTCTTTGTTTTTTTCATTCTAGAAGTTCTTTTACATCCAAACTGGGCCTATGTTACAGATTATAGTTATAATTTAGAAATGAGGAAGCCAGGAACATAGGCACATAACATATTGTTTAAGATAAATTGCATGAAGAAAATCGGGGAAAATGTAGTTCTGTGGAAAGGGGAAGAAGAAGCAGAAAATGCATTAATCATAATCTGCATAAGCATGTAAAGAATCATACCCAATCATGGCAAGCAACAACAAAGTGATCTGCTCCAGAAGTTCTATTCCAGAAAGGGTACTTTCCAGCAATCATGTCCACATATTTTTTCATGTACTCAATTAAGTTTGAACGTCTGTGTGAATTGCGTACATAGAGAGTTAACTGCAGCAATCTTGAACTGAAAGGTATGTAAAACAAGTGAGCCTTCCCAGGGTCTCCAGTGACAAACTGTTTGTTTTCCTCCATTGATTTCATGAACCATCCTTCAGATGCATATATTCCATCCAGTAAGGGCTCATGAAATATTGGTCTGTCTCCATCCTGATAGATGTAAACTTTGAGCATCTTTTCCATTAGTTCATAACTCCTGCAGACATGGTCAGTTGAATTTCCTATTACTATTGAAATATATTTACAATTCACTCAATATCCCCTATTACAATTTTGAGAATTCCCATCCAAACACACGCTTAGGAAGGATATGCACAGCAAGATACTCAACTTACAGGGCGCAGAGGAACACATACACAAATAATTAAACATTATGTAAACAGAACCTTCCTATCTAAGTTTGATTTTAGATGACCTTTCTGCTTAATAGAATGATGTTAAGCTAATTGCATATCTTTGTATATGTCATATTTATAATTAATTTATTTTATTGAATTTTCCATGGAAAAACACATAGATTGGTAATGACACGTAAAATAAAGGCTGCGTCTAGGTATGTCACCGCATGGGTGACATACCGGTATGACACCTATTAAAAGCCGTTGGATCACTTTCATTTTTGAATAAACGGCCCTGATTGGTTGATTATTTTATTCTAAATAATTGAGTGACCTATTATTACTACTAAAAAGAGGTGTCATACCAGTATGTCACCCATGTGGGTGACACACCCTAGAAGCACCCTAAAATAAAATGTTATCTTACAGAAACCAAAGGCTACCAAATGAAAGCTTCAAATGATTAATTGTCAAACTTAATAGATACAAGTGAAAAAGCCATGAAAATAGTGCATTTAAACCAGAGTCATGTATTTATACCAGATACGCGCAGATCTACTTATTTTAAATGACAGTTTTTTATTCAGATCTATAAAGTTGTAATTGATCTCTAATCAAACTATTAGATTCAGCTTACTCTTCAGAAATAAGTAGTTGCTTTTAATCACATTGCAATGTTTTGGTTCAAAAGTACATTCTGTGCATTGAAATATGATAATTGTTTAGCATACCTTCTGAACATGGAGATATTCCTGTATAAAGGTGAGTAAAGTCTTGAATCATTCACAATGATGGGTGCATTTGCAATCTCTGATTTTGCATGCAATATTTCCATATCAACAGCTGAAGACCTTGCTGGTTTCTACAAATATTAACAACAAGATGAATTAGACATGTGATGACATAATTCAATTTACACTTATTGATAAGTGCCCCATAATCAGATACATACTGCTATCTGGGAAGAAGCATGATTATGCTGCAACATTAAGTTCATCTCAGATATTGGAACTACTTTAGATGGCTTCTTTCTGGAATTCTTTGTATTCATGGGCTTATCATTACTGTGCGTCAAATTACTACCTTGCAAAGAACCTGAGTTTCCATCACTGTGGACAGGATCGGTTGTGTTAGATTTCACTGAAGTTGAAGTGGAAATGATAGATTTCATGGGACTTCTTGAATCCTTTTCTGAATCCAAGGATGTTCTGTTGGGCAATGGCACCATAGGCTGTGGTGCAAGAGGGGAAGATGCAACCCCTTGTGATGTGAAATTAATATCTTTTCCCTGAACACTGGTAAAATTGTTAAAGACAACAGTATCAAGTCCTTTAGCCTTCTCTGGAGCAGGGGCTGGAATTGATCCTCTGCTTCTGTCACTATGATCTACTGAACTTCTACCTTGATCTAATGGGGAGGCCTGAGGACTAATTCCTATCTCTTCAAATGCATTAGTTGAGCTTAAATTTGAACCATTTAGATGCATGTTATTACCCTCCATTGTAGAACTAACCAGAGATGTATCTATTGTGAAACTAGTAATTTTGGCAGTAAGAGAAGATAGAAATTTACTATTTGGAAGTTCAGAATACTGAACCACTAGAACTAGAGCTACTGTTATTCCTAAAATTGAAACTAATCTCTTAGTTTCAGCCTGACACAGAAATCTATATCCCCGATCCATGTTACCACTGCAGAATGCAAGAAATGGAAGCAAGAGCTACAGTCAGAGACTGAAAATTCATTGAACATCCATCATCATATGCTTCAAAACTCCGATTCCCCAAGAATAACAGATTCCTTTGTGCAGAAAATTCAGGATCAAGCTTCAACCTTTCTTAGAGGAAGTGACCATAATTACAGAGATCGTCAAATGCGGCAGCTAAATTGGCTAACCCCTTACCTCTAGAGACGTCAAAAGATGAAATTGGAGAAAACCCATTGAGATTAACCAAGAAAAGTCAATAACTTTCGTGAGGGTTTTCAATGGGAAAGTGATTAAGTAAAGGAGATGAATCTTGTGGTAAGAAGGCACGTTGATTGATTCGTATGATTAGGAGGAGAGAGAAATATGGTGTAACAGAATCATGAGACTAACTGACCGACAATGGACATGCATAGGTAATAGGATTTGTGTCTGTCTGTAACTCTCTTGTAAGTGAAAGAGAAAGGAAAGGATACAACAAGAGATCACACTATCCGAGGGAAGAAAGAAACAGAGGAAGGAATGGAAGATTGGAGTAAATTCAGGAGAGTAACATGCAACCAGCACGCGAATAAGTCAAAGAATTTTTCTAAACTAATGCATTTCTGTTTTTTTAAAGTAAATTACTCTAATTTCCTTTCTATTTTACATTTCAAACATAAAACTTCCTCTATTTTAAAATTCTACATAAAATTTTCTCTATTTTAAAAACCTATACAAAATCTTAATTAATATATTTTTTTATTATTTTTTGAGAATATTTTTTTTAAACGCAACATTACTCTCAAGACACCTTTTCTTTTTAATTAAATTATCAGAATTGATAAATGCAATAAAGCCACAACATGAAAATCTCAGTTTTTCTTACACAAAATTCATTTTTCTCGTTTTCCTACTTTCTCGTTACCCTAACGTTTATTATTTTACATATCAAGCTTTTTTATATAATTTATGAAGTTTTTTTTATTAAGATCCATCTTAATAAATTTTTTTTTTAATATATTAATATTTTATAAATTAATCTTAATAAATTATTTTGGCTCATTTTATTAGTTTTTGAGTTTTTAATTAAATTTTCAATATGAAAATTTTAAAATAAATTTTTTTATTTCGCTAGTATGAAACTATGATTTTTGTTATTCGTAATAATGTCATTTGAAAAAAAAAAATTTTGATGTTATTTTATTTTTGTGTTTTCTTTTATTCAATGACAAAAAAAAAAGAATAATATATTTATAAAATATAAGGAGCTTGTATAAGTAAAGATTAAAAATTGAGGGATTTTTATGTAGTAAAGAAAATCCATAGTTAATTAGTAAGGGTATTTTGATCAATTTAATATGAAAGATAATTGTTGACCATTGACTAAAACTTCTATTAAATGTATCATAAAAAATTGGGTTTAAGTGTAATGTACTTTTAAAATTGAAGGGGTTTTGTGTAAGTTTTCAAAATAAAATGGATTTTATGTTGGAAGTGCAAAATAGAGGGGATGTTAGAGTAATTTACTCATCTTTTTATTATAAACTATGCATGACAGGAAAATGTATACTTAATTAATCAATTGATTATGATATGACTCAATTTTATATAAAATATATGATCTTAATTGATCTTCTCTTTAATAAATAATTTAAGAAGCATATTTAAATAATCAATGTGTTTCAAACTTAATAAAAAATTGTGGCATTAAAAATCACAACAACTATATAAGATTCAAAGACAAGGTAAATTTCAACTACTGCCGATCGGCAAAGGAATAATATACAGAAATTTATTTACACCAAAAACTCAAAATTTACACATCAAATGATCTTATCAATCAATGTCTAGACAATCAAATTTGTTAACTAATAAGAAATAATTTAAAAGAAAAAAAAAAAACGTGTAGTCTATTTGGGGCGTGTCTCTATCTAGTTCTTGCGGTGAAGACTCTGTTGAACCAAATAGAATGAAGTATCATGTGAAATATATCATACTTTACAGGACTTCTGTGCCAAAGAAAATGTTGCTGCACCTTTTTCACCCTCATCTGCATTTGAAGATACCTCTTTTCTGGGATGGAAAGGAGTATGCTCTTCAAATTTGGAATATCCTTCTCCATAACAAAAACAGCAAAGGATTCCCAATTCAAGACCTCAAAAAAAGGAGGCACAAAATTGTCTGATATAATAACTGGGACACAGTCATAGAAGATAGCCTCCACAACTCTTGGACTGTTGACTTCATAGCCCTTTGCACAAATGCAGTACTTGCTGCTCTTCATGTACTGGATGTAGTTCCTGTTGCCCTTAGACTTTGGCAATATCCCAAAGATTTTCATGTCAGGATCTTTGTTTTCCCAGTGCTGCAATAGGATTGGCCTAACATAACCATGCATGCCCCCTGCAAAAAAGGCTAGAAATTCCCTCTTTGAAGCTGATTTTCCTCCAAGGTTTCTAGTGGGATTCTGAGAATTACGGACATATGTTTCTGGAAGAGATACATCCTTCCCCAAGATAAAACCTTCTTTGACATCAGAATTGCATAGGGCTCTTAAGCACCTAGCCATGTGCTGCTTTGTTTCTGTAGGTGCCTGCATAGTGTAGTCCAGAGGTTATTTTCTATGAGAAGATACAATGGAGGAGACTAATGTGATAGATCGTTTACATATCACAAAAGTGGTAGCATTGGATGTAAAATGAGAAACAGTTAGATCTAGTGGCCCTAGCAAATTGACACAGAAAAGACACATTCATTGAAGTAGGAAAAGCATACCCAGTCATGGCAAGCAACAAGAAAATGATCAGCACCTCCTGTTCTGTTCCAGAAACGATGTTTCCCGGAAATCATGTCTACATAATCATTCAGATACCGAATCAGGTTCCTGTGATTATGTGAATCCTGTACATACAAAGTTTCCTCTAGCCTTCGGGAACTGAAAGGTAAGTAAAACAAGTGGGCCTTCTTTGGGTCTTTAGTAACAAATCTTTTATTAGCTTCCATCAGCCTCATGAACCATCCCTCAGAAGCATAAATTCCCAAAAGATATGGTGAATGCATTATGGGCTTAGCTCCTTCTTTATATACATATACTTTGAGAGTCTTTTCCATTAATTCATAGCTCCTGATATTTAGACAGTCACAGCATAAGGTGAAACGAAAATTTTGCAGTACCAATAAGAATCTTGCTTCATGTATCATTGCTGCTAAACAGTTAGACAAATGCACGTATCTGCCATTTATTTCTTTTCTTTTCTTTATTTTGTTTCCCTGAACAGAGCTCTTAAATATCAAGAAATCCAGAAATTTTGATAAATCATCCTAAATTTGTACGAGCTGATTAAGACACCAATGTTTATGTAAATGAACAGTTGTTATCAGTTATCACAAACAAACAGAGGACCAAAATGGTTGAACTTACATGTTATCAGAATGACAAATAGCAAATCTCTCTCACTGTCCATAAAATTTAGTCCATATTATCTTTACAAAAATGTCCATATACTTGTAAATTGCAGGAACAGAAATTTTATTTCTAGGAGATACTTCTGAACATTTTTATTTTTAAAAAAAAACCACAATAATCAAATGATACCTCTTGAACATGGAAACATTTCGAAAAAGGGGAGGGTAAAGATTTTCAACATTCTCTACAATTGGTGCATTTTCAATCTCTTGTCTGGCCTGCAGTAGCTCTTGATCAACCGCTGAAGACCACCTTGGCCTCTAGAAACAAGTTAGCAACATGAGAACAGAACACAACAATATGCTAAATATAATAAAGAAATTCACATTTACTCATATACCATAGATCTATATGAGGCACGGTTTTGAAGCAATAACTTGCTCATTTCAGAGATTGATAATATTTCTGGAACTGGTATATGAGAACTTTTAGTCTCCTTAGGCACACTGGTAATAGAAGAATTCTCACCCACTATACTGCCATAATCTCGCAATGGCCTGAACCTCTCATCCTCCATGGGATCAGTTTCTCTGGAATCATTTTGTAGCATTGGAGGCGTAATATCTGGGCTCACTTTTGTTGGAGGATTTACAGGTGGAGTTAAATATGTTGGTGTTATTGCATGAGAAGGGGAATGAAAATCAGCATATGAACTTGCCAACTTATGATCTGATTCAGATGTTATGTTAACCTCTCTTGTCAAATTCATACCAATAGTATCATTATAACTGCTCAGTCCAAAACTTCCTGCCTGATCTGTTGCAGAGCCATTACCACTTTGCACCCTTAAACTTCCATCAGACTCATCAAATCCTAAAGACTTATTTGATACAATTCCTGGTTCTGAGATGAAACCAGTTTCTGATGTAGTTTCCTTTTCCTCAGAAGTCCTAGTTTTAGTAACTGTCTCAAGGGGATCTTCACCAGCAGCATTTGTTTCATTGAAAATTATCATATTGTTAAGTATTTCAGACTCAGATGGTGGATATGCAGCTTGGAATGTACTACTTCCCAATCTTGATATATTGTCAGAAGAGAATACAGAGGGTTGAATGTTATTATCATAAGGAAGCTCAACATACTGGAATGCTAAAATCACTGCAAATGTAATGCCAATAAGCCATAACAATCTCTTTCTCTCCAGCTGAAATATGGACAAAAAATCTTGACCCATTTTGCTAAAATTACTGAACAACCATCAGTGGACTGCCAATTACCATATCAACTCTGCATATCATACCAAAAATAACCTAGATCCAGTAAGAACTAAGAAAGAGGCAATTTCTAGAAGCAAGCTAAACCAGACTCCATTCCCAAATTCAGACATATCAGTGGAATAAACCATGATGCAGTTATTAATGTGCCAAGTACAAAACAAATCTACCTTGGGTGCATTTACTCAAAAGTATGGTTTTCTGGAAAATAGTTGAGAAGGAAAAGTAAAAGGAAGGTTAACATACAAATTAACAAGCACAAAGCAAGCTCCAAGTTTCCTAATTCAGGGCCAGAGTACAGAAGTCAAGAACCAGAGCAAAGGCGGCGTGCACAAAACCCACCTCTCAATTTTGATGATACCCTCATGCACCATGAGAAACCCAACCCAATCACATAAGGTCAGTTCCAAATTCAAGAAGGAATGAAAATGATGAAGAAAAACAAAGAAGAAAGAACCAAGACAGGAAAGAAAACAACATGAGAAGAAAGCATAAAGGAAGTAGTTACTTTACCAACCAAGAAACAGCATTTAACTCTTCCTCAATTGGCTGCGGTTCAACACGAGATGAAAAAGTTCCCTGGAAATTGATTGATGCTTCAAGCGCCAGTTGTAAAATTGGATTCCTTGAATTTTCCTTTTCCTCTTTTCTTTTCTAACGAACCAAACGCAACACAAGGTTGCATCTTTATTATTTATTTATTTAATGTTAAGCGTTGAATTTTTTAAAGAGATAGTCAAAATTAGAGGTTTTTTAATCGGCAAGTGAGAAATTAAAATTTGATTCAAATTCCAGATCATTTATGCTGTGTTGGCTGAGTGTTTCCATTACTGGTGAAAGTTGAAGATAGAAAGTGAAAGTGAAATAGTAACATCAAATACCTGGAACTAATTCCAACGTCGGAGCTCGAAGAAAGATGTTGGAAGTTTCAAGTGACGAAGTACTACAACAGAAGAAGCTGTGTTGTGTTACTGTTGGCCGGACAGAATACTCAATTGGGTGGACCTGATCCCATCAGCAGCCAAATAATTTGACACTTTTCTTCTCCCTCTCATCTCATCAAGTACAGTAAAAATATTGACTCATATTCTTTTACATTTAATTTTCTTAGAGAAATGTTTGGTAGGATTCCATGGTGGCTATACCTAAAGAAATTAAAAAAAAAAAAAGCTACTAATTAAAAATTGGAGGTTTTTTTAAAAAGTTACCTCAAATAGCCTTTTAAGAAAAGCTAGAAGCTACTTATAAAAGTTATTTTACTGATGAAATAGTTTCGGTTACTAATTTCAACTTTCATCTAGCTAAAATGTCTTAGCAAACACACTCTTAGACTTGACCCTTGTGGCATTCCCCAAGAGCACCAACTAACTCGAACATGGATCTGAATCAAGAAACGCCAGAAGGTCATCACAATGGTAGTAGCCGAATGAGTATTTTCCAATAGTAACTTTATTGATTGCCACTCCTCATCCCAAATCACCGTGAACTAGAATGGAAAAAGTAAAAAAAAAATTAAAGAAAAAGGGGGAAAGAAGATATATATATATATATATATATATACCTGGAAAATTTAATGAAATGGCTAAAGGAATGAAGAGGAAATGTTGAGTCATGACTCTTGTTTGCTTATATTACAATGAATTGGATACTTATTTGTCACTTAATGTGTCACACCGGTTTATGTTATATAAGAGTGTTTTTAATAGTAACTAATTAAAAGACTAAACTCTTTCAGGATCTAATTGGTGATTAAAATTTTTGAAGAGACTAATTTGGTGACCATTTTAAACTTTCAAGTATCTAACTAGTGACGAAAATCGAAAAATGTGTTAAAAGTGTCTACACCTCTCTCTCTCCCCCCTCTCTCTCTCTATATGTGTGTGGGGGGGGGGGGGGGGGAATGGTGTGTTTATGGATTGGGTTGATTTAGGTTTGGGAAAAATTATTAGATTTAATTGGTTTCATTTGGTTTGGTTTTTTAAAATTTTTTCAATAAATCCAACTGAAGCAATCCGATTAAAGAGCTAAAAGGCGTTTACTTTCATAAAATATTTTCCATTTCTATTTTCTATTTTTTTAATTATAAAATGTCAACTATTATTATTTTATTTCATGTTTTCCAGTTTTGTACACGAAGTAGAGAAAATAATAAAAAATTATTTTCATTATTTTCTATATAAAACTTTAAAAATAGAAAACAAAATGAAAACAATGTAAAGTATTTTATAATCAACTCCCACCCGAAAAAATATATTATTAGCACTTTTATTTATTTTTTAAGAAAAGTCTAAACTCCATGCTCTCAACTAGGAGCATGATTGAATGGGAGAAAATGGGAAAAGAAATGCTCAATAAATAAAAATAAGAAAAATATATTATTTTTAGTTACAGAAAAAAGGAAGAAAAATAAAAATTTGGAGGAAATAATTCACCTCTTTCTAATTATTTTCAACACAAAATTATTACAAGAGATTTAATTGGTACGCATGATAGAATGATATTTCATAGTATAAGACCTTATCCTATAAAGCCTAACCAAACATTAATAATATATAGTATTTAATATGGCATCATATAATATATTGTATTTATAAAATAATATTGTTTTATATATGGAGATATATAATATAATAGAATAAAAAATAATATTTTTATAAGAATATGATTTATTTAAAATATATTATATCATGTAAATTTTCTATGTTATAATTACTTATAGAAAAAAAATTATGACCACTATATAATTAAAAAGAGGAGATCATGTCTAGGCACACACAAGTTTAATCCTAAGCGGTTGATCGAGTGGAGCAAGACAGGGTCTTGTATCTGATAGGTCACAGGTTCAAACTCTCACTCGTTCCCTTGGGTGAGGTAAATGTAAGTACCTCTATAAGTGTTTTTTTAGCCCGGAAACTTTCCCAGCCTTGGACTGGGGCACCATCCTCTCACCCTAAATTTTAATCCCCAAAAAATAAGTTTAAAGCATGTTCTATATTGATTTTTCACAATGATATAGATTTATATTTATATTTATATATACACGTGATAATTTTTTAAATAGTTATATTTATTATTTTTTATTATCTATATATCTATATATTATTATATAATTAAGTTTTAAATATTAGTTTAATATTTATGTTTGTAAAAAGTTTAATATTTATGTTTTTAATTAAAGTTGATTGATTTTTTTTTCAAAAATATTATTTTATTCAAACTATTTAGATTGACTTGTTGACTTGTATTTTATTTATCTATTTATAAAATTATCCAAAAATAATAATTTAAAATATTTACTTGATTATCATATATTTAAATAAAGTTTGACATTTTGATCGTTGAATTTTAAATTTAAGAAGATTTTAAATAATTTAATCAATTTAATTTATAAATATGTTGAGTAGATAAGAGTTTGAGAATTTTGGGTAGAAAATAATTGATAGAGAAATCAAATTTGTTTAATTTTGAAATTAAAGGTATGTTTGGATTATAGTTGAGTAGAATTGATTCTAGAAATCAGTGGTTGAAAATGAGTGTGCACATTTTACGAAGCACGTTGGACGGAAGTGATTTAAAATCAATTCTGCAGAATTGATTTTGGATGGTTCAAAATTTAAACGAAATAGGCACTAAGAAGACTTAGAATGTGTTTGGTACATAAAAGTGGTTGAAAAGTTGGCTGAAAACTAAAAATTAGTTGAAAACTAGCTGAAAACTAAAAAACTATATAGTTTGATTGGAAGTGTTTATAGAACTAGCTGAAAATGATAAAATAACATATAAAAATATCATTAATTATTAAATAATGATGAGTGAGAGTTGTGAAGAGATAAAGTGGTAATAAATTTTAGCTAATAGCTGGAAAAGGGAGAATTTTTTAAAAAAAATTATATAAAAAATTTACCTTACCAAACACTGATAAAATGATTTCAGCTACTAATTTCAGCTTTCATCTAGCTGAAATATCTTACTAAACATACTCTTAATTTGTTAAAAAAAATCAGGACCAAGATTACCCATAATTCAAAGAAGAACAATTAAAAGTGTAGTTAAGACCTTTTAATTTAATTTTTATTCCAAAAAGGTTTTTAAACTATTCTTTATACATAAAACTATTATATTAACTCGCGTAATACGCGGATTAATATATATTTTATATAATTAAATTTACAATAAATTAATATCTTTAAAATTTAAAAAAAAATTAAAAATTAAAAATTTAATATATATTTTATAATGATTTTAAAATATAATTAATTATTATTATTTTGATAATAAGTTATAATGAAATTAATTAAAATCATAATGATAACAATAAAGACTTATATTAAAAATAAGAATTGGAATAGAAAAAGATAGGATATGATTTTGAATATTAATAAATTTCAAAATTTAGAATTAGTATTTATTAGTATTTTAAAACTCAAATAGAAAGAGGGAGAAAATTACTATTGGTCATTGAGAGAGAGAATCTCACTCTCACATGTGGTGAATAAATTGACTATCCAATAAGAGAAAGAGAGAATGATGAAAATTATCAAGATAGAGTAGAGTTAGTGAGTGTCCCACTCTCCAAAATGTCATCTCAAAATTATAATACAGAGAGTTGATTATTTTGAATTCAGTCTCTACCAGCATACATAAAAATCAAAATTAAGAATATATGTGCGACTAATTAAAATAATTTTATGTACCAAGCCTAATTTTATTTTTTTAAGCATCTGATTGAAAACGAACATTTCGTGTAAGAACAAAAGGTTAATTAAATTAACCAACGGGGGTTGGTTTGGTTCAAGATAAAAGAAAAAAAATGTCAGTTTTGATCAGATGCATGCCAGATTCACTTCCTTGGCTTGCAGCACATGAAAATTAAAATTAAAATTAAAATTAAAATGCCGTGACGTGTTTCTTTTTTGGATTTAATCAATGATGGAGTTGTGGTGGGTCCTAATTCCTAAATCCTCTTATAAATTATAATTGATGATTAGCCTATCATGATGTCATTTTATTATTTTCATGGCAGGAGAGGAGGGGTTCCTAACTTCCTATCCACCCATGATGAACACAATAATATAATACCCTAAAACAGTTCCCAATTGCTTAATATAATTTTACTTACTTTTCATTGCAATTTTTTTTATCAAAGAAGCTATTTTGATTTATCGAATAATATTAATTCGTCTCTCTTCATTTTCTGTATTTTTATTCATCCATTTTTTTTTATGAATCTTATTAAAAATGTTAAAAAAGTATATTTAAAACTATTTATTAATAAGAATTATCATTGTACATTTATATATGTAAGAGAAAATAATTGTTTGGTGCTAAACATTGGTGGAAAACCTTAATTAGAAGGATATTTTAGTCACAAAATTATTATTTAACAGAAGTTATATAAGAGAACTTTGACGGAAAATTAAAAAAATGGAAGTAATATGAATATTATATTTTAATATAGGGAAAAGAGTATAAAATCATCTTAAACTTTTGTCCTTTTGTAAATAGGTACCATAAATTTTTAATTTGTCCCAATTAACCCTTAAACTCTGATCATTATTACAATAGGTTTATTCATTAATATCAAGTTAAATAATTACCATAACCAATCTCAATCTTTCAAAATTTTGTGTTTCAAATATTAAAAAGACATAAAAGAGTAAAATTTATATTATTTTTATTCTTGAATTATGTCAAATTTCAAGCACATTTGAAATTTTAAAAGTGAAAAATGACCATGTGTTCTTTTAATTTAGAGTTTTTTTTTCCTATTTTGTTAATTTTTGGAACTTTATTTTATATAATTTCAATATTTTAAACACAATTTTGAAGGGTTGAGATTATATTTGTTAATTTTTTAACTTCATGCTAATGAAATGATATATTGCAACAATGATGAAAGTTTAAGGATTAATTTAAGACAAAATAAAAGTTCATGGTGCCTATTTGTAAAAGGGTAAAAGTTAATGGTGTTTATATACTCTTTTGCCTTTAATCTATGGTGGAGTGGGAATGTATGTTTTAAAATAACAAGGGGATCAACTAAGATTGGTATAGTGGTGGAGATTTGGATAGTTTAGTTTAAAATTCTAAATTCAAATTTTATTATCTTTCTTGTACACCAAAAAGAGAGGGAGTATAATACATTAATACTTATATCTCTTAGGAGGAGTGTAATAATGTAATTTACCTTAAAAGTATTATGTTAAGGGATCTCCATTAATTGCGCTTAATCATATTTGAGAAATTAATCTTTGTTGTATTATGTAAAGTGATAATTTAAGAAACTAATAATGAATTAGGACAAAATTGTGAAGTTGAGTTGAACTGGAACATGTTATATATATATATATATCATATAGGGGATGTATCTGGTGAGAAAGGTATTTTTATGTGAGAGTGGGGGTGATGTTTATAGGCCACTAGATTAGAATTAACGGCTCAGATTCACACGTCCATATTAGTGTCCCACGTGTCTCACCTTCCATCTTCCTGGATGCGGATTCTCTCCCTTTCACGCGAGAACTAGAGGTGAAGTTCTAGTACTTTAGACCGTCAGATTGATCTAGTGGCTGAAAACAATCTGACTTAAATCACAAGTTCCAGTATAAGAGATACGATCTTTTACGTGATGATTTTATCCTTTTATCTGATAAAGAAAAAGAAAAGAAAACATAAAGACCCCCTGAAAAACTCAATTCCATTTATGGGAAAACCATTTATAACACACCCACTTATCATATAATTCCAGGAAACAATATCCTGATGACTCATTTCATCAAAGAGATTATGTTCACTCTCAACTTCACCAAATTTAAAATAAGTTGCAGAGTTAACAACATCATTACAAGAACCAAAGCCCAGTTTAAGAATATACCCATGAACCCTTTTACAAAAAAATACTAATAACGTTTCTTGCAGTGTCATTGCTGTTTTGGGTGGCTAACATATAATCCATATATAATAATCAAACAATCAAATAATGTATTATATGTGGGAAAGAGAAGTGGGTTAGTTATTGATATATATGGAGTGGAAGGGAAAGAATCGAATGGAGATCTGAGTGGTAGTGGACTTAATTAGCAGCGTTTCTGAAGAGTGAGAGAGATGGAGATCTGTGACAGACGCTACAACCCCCTTTCCGGGGCAACGGGCCGTTCCGAGCACTCACCGTCGTGCAGAGCACCAAGTTGGTAGCTGGACATTGGAAGGGGAAGAAGAGAAGACTACGGTAGAATTTAGCCAAATGGTGTGTTTCAATAAATTTAATGTGAGCCATTGATGAAACTTTTTTTATAATCTACGGTTCAAATTTAGCCTACTGCAGTTTCTCCAGTTTTACGCCCACTGGAGAGGATCCAGTTCCCCATCTTCCTAGGTTCAGAGAATCACCCAAAATTGTCTCATTTGGAATCACCATCTTTGAGCCCCTCTGTCGCCATCCATCTTTGAGCCCCTCCGTCGCCATCCATCTTCGAACCATAGCCCCCTTAGCCGTCGCTCGTCACAGGAAATCCAAGGGCGCAGCTGTACCTGAAGTCGCCGAAGTCGCGGGTTGCCACCGTCTCGCCGTCCTCCGTCGTTGAAGCCGTGGGTTGCCACCGCCGTCCCCGTTTCATCTCGCACCGGTGCTGCTGGTGTATGGCTGCTGGCTGCTGCTGACTCCTTAGAAGCGGTTCAAATAATGAATGCTGAGTCTCGAGCTTTGGCATATCCTCCCTGACTGACAGGAGCCAACATTTCCTTCCCCAAGGAATTTTTGTGCTTTATTAGTAAGACCACCAACATTAACAGTTTTGTTTTAGATAAAATTAAACTCAATTACATTGGAATAAATTAATCACTACTTGATATTTTATCTAATCAGTGGATTTATGAATCGTTTGTGCATTAATTAATGATGTAGAATTAGATAAAATCCACCGACCCTTGCTTCTTGTAATTGAGTTCATAAATCCAATGGAATATAGAATTAGATAAAATATCAAGTTCACTGACCCTTGCTTATTGTAAATGTATCAGCTTATTATATATAGATATACTTGGAGGGGGAGCGAACAGAAAAAAGGGATAGCTAACCTGACAACATGATCTGAGAAATGTTTCCCGGGTTGCCTTTTCCTGAGTGCACCCATTTAAAAATATCCAATTATAAAGATGCATTTTATACCACATTTCACAAATTTCCGTGCAAAAAGTTGTTTCACATTCACCATATCTTTACTAATGCATTGCCTTAAATGAAAATAGGTGCATAAATCCTTTTTTCTCCTTTTGTGATAAAACTACTGTTGTTATTCTAAACCTCTATATTTGCATTATTCAGGAAGCTAAATCACATTCTTCAACAACTGCAACACCTTTAAAGAGCATTTAATTTGGAAATATTCTAAAAATATCTCAAATTTCTTCTATAAAAAAAAATTCTGGAAATTTTCACAAAATCCTCCTAACTGAACAGTGCTTATATTTTCCTTCTAAATAAGCAATTAATGTTGATTATCTTTATAGCCAATGGATAGTCAGCATTTGGGTTGTGGATGCAGTTTTTTGTTGCCTGTTATCTTTGATTGAGGCTTGCAGGAGTGTCTTTAAGGTTATTCGTTCCCTTTGCAAAACTGTTGGTACTTGGTATGTTTATAAGGCGTGCAGGTGTTGTTAGAGGGGAATGTGCTCTGGTGGAACTTGTCTGGTGTATTAGTTTTGTCTTGGTCTTTATCATGTTTTTTGTTTGCATTTCCTTGCAGTCTCATTTAATCCATCCATTTCTGATTTTTGTTGGGGGAGGAACTTATTGGCTTTTATTTGGTCCTATTTATTTTTATTTCAATTATTGGATCTTTTGTTTGGTTTTGAGTTGGTTCCCTCCGGATGAGTTTTTGGCAATTTGTATTTGTATCATCTAATGTTGCAGCTTCATATATGTTGATTCTTAACTATTTGGTGCAAGTTCTTTTGTGGCATTTGGACATCATGCACCTGCTATCCTAGTCTATATAAGTTTTTCTTGGTTTATTTTCTTTGGAAAATATGTGTGTGCAACAGTGTTGGTATATTCTACTACTGCTTGGAATTTCCTTGGATAACTGCATTTTTGCCTTGAGGTTCTGATGGTTTAATGTTGGGAATTTCCTTTGGACAATTGCATTTTGCCTTGCGGTTCTTTTGGCTTTAGTATACCTACAGATTGGTTGGCTGTGAAGTTGACCGGGCTTAGGGATTAAAGTTGGTTTGTTTTGGCAATTCTGTTAGGATAGTCATAGATTGGTCTATATGCAATTCTGTTTTGTCTATTTGGTTTGTTTTGGTTTGTTTGTTTTGGCAATGAAGAATTATATTGTACCCCCTAATTTGCAATGAACTATAGTGTATTTTCATATTAAATACATTGATTGAATTTGGTTTTTATAATTTGTTGCAGCTTTGGCCCTAAGGAAGATGTTAAAAGCCTATGAGTCCAAGTCTCCAGTTCCATGTTGTTGTTATGATTGCTTGGATGGATCGGTTTTAGGGGTGTTCATGGGACGGGTTGGAACGGGTTTTACTTGTCCCTAACACGACCCTATTTTTTGATCGGACCAATTTTACGGACCCGAACCCGTCCATAGACCCGAAGAGACCCGATGATGTGCGTGTCTAAGTAAGACCAGGTCTGAGTAGGACAGGACCGGGTTGGGCCAACATATAAGCTAAATATAATCATGAAATGATCATATAACAATGTTCAAAAGAAAATAGTTCATACAATTAATAAATATATTGCATACAATAAAATATCTCTTAATGTATGTAATATTTTTTACTTTTTTAAAGTTTGGGACATTACTAAACCAAGAATAACATTACATCACTATATAATTTTATTTGTAGAATGTATTTTTAAAGGTAAATAGAGAAAACTTAGACTCAAAAACCCCATCCAAAATGAAAAAAATAAGGTTAAGACTTTACATAATAGAAAATCATAAGTAATAAATATTATATTTATATATAAAGGACGGGTCGGATAACTCGAAGGTTAACACGAACCCGTCCTCAACCCGATGCCGGGTCAAAAAATGAGACCCTATGAGACCCGGTTTGGTTCTATTCTTTCTTGTAGGACAGGAACAGACCCGACCCGTGTAGGACAGGTTGGGACGAGTCAAAGGGACGGACCGGGTCTTGAACACCCCTAGGTTTCATGGTGGTTTGCAATTTCAGATTTCATGGATCGGTTTCATACAACTTAAATGCAAAATTATTAAATGCTCGTAATATTTAAATTAAATATCAATTCATGTCAAATAAGCAAATAGGTTTGCATTGTAGTTGATGTGTAATTAATCTGCAATGAACTACAAATGCGAAAAGACAGGCACCTATCTAGCAGAGAGTATGCTTTACCTTCGCAGGTTGTCTTTGCTTGAGTGCATCCTGCCAGCTCTTGCATGAGTGCATCCTCCCAAGTTGTCTTTGCTTGTTATATATATAGATATAATTGGAGTGCATCCTGGATGATCTAAAGATTGCAATATCTCTCATTCTGTCTGAGCCCTCAAAAGCTTCTTGCATCCTCCCAGCTCCGTTTTGTTCATGATTTTCATGGCAAAAGAAGTCCTTGTGCCACTAAGTTCTGCTAGATACACAATCCCTATGTCTTCACATCCCAATTTCTTCAACAACCTGAAATGCCTCATTTCCAACATCCCATCACAAGCTCGAATGGCTTGAATTGCTTCCCATCTTATATCATTTTCCTAATAAAATTGCCTTCAAATATTTGATTTGGTGCTTTTGTATTTCCTTTTTTTCTTTTTTATTTTGGTTCTGTTAACAATTGAAATGGCACAGAAGATGAACACTGAGACAAAATACCAGAACTAGTTAAATTTTGAGTATTGAGCACTTGTTAAATTTTGAGTATTGATTGTGCTACAGGGTTTAGTTGTGACAATGGGTCAGAGTAATGCCAAAGATGAAACAAATAATGTTGAGGAGCAAGATAAGCTAATCTTATCACTGATTCACATGATTTCTTTTGCTAGATATGCTAAACATAATTTGTCTAATTCATGAAGTTTCATTGACAGGTTGAGTAACATAATCTTGATTGCAAAAGTCCTCTGACAGGTTGACATATTTACTGATTTGCAGAAGTCCTTTACTACCTTGCCTTGATTTATCTTCTGAACATCAAGCTATAGAGATTGCCAAGAAAAGAAGCTGATGAAGATAGTTGCAGGTTTTGTATCAGTATAGGCCAGGGGATGTGATCAAGGTTCCATATTACCAACTAGTGGCTTCTCTGTCAATGTTATACAGTATTGCGATCACTCTGAAGTTGAAGACACTCTTACTTTAGCAATAAGCCAAAATAAGACCATGCAGTTGGCATGACATATGTAAATTTTTACTTGTTTTGTAGAAATGAATTGTAAAGAGGCCAGCTACATGTCATTTGAAGTTCTTGATTACAAATGACAATATCATTTTGTATCTTCAAAGTCAATAAATAAATAAAATATTTTTTTATTTTTAGTTTCATTTATTCCTTCTTATTTTTATAACATTTTTTGCCAATCTTGTACTGATTCTGGTTCTTGTGAGCTATTGCACTTGTTAAAACTAACTGGAAAAAGAATGACAGAGTTGCAAAAGGTAAGGGACAAAATAAGAATAAAACTGTTTGCTTTGCACATATAAGAATGAAATAGATTGCTTATACATCAAATACAGAAAATCTGAGTTGGGACCATCAAATTTGAGAGGTCTTATTTAAACCAGAAGAGATTAAACCAGAAACAATTTAAACTAGACAACTAAATCAACATAATACTAAGTGTGTGTTTGGGGTGGCTTATTTTGAGCTTTTTACCTCCTTAGAAGGAGAAGCCATGCCAAACAGATATTTTAAAAAGCTATTTAAAATCAAAAGGAGTTTTTTTTTGTATTGGTAAGGAGCTATGAAAAAAGCTAATAATTCTGGCTTTTTCGGTGCTTTTTTTAAGTGTATCCCGTTTCGAATCTCAATTCAGGTATTTCTTTGTTTCTATTTTTTTTCCACTTCCATTCTTTCTTTCTTTAGCTAAATCTTTCATCCTTTCTCTGTTATTTCTGATTGATATAAACAACAGAGAGAAGCTTTGTGAATCCCACAACAGAGAAGCTGTGAAAAATCACCGTAAGCATCCGTTTGTCTCTCCACCTTGCAGAACTCTGTGAGAACCATAACAGTGAGAACCACCGCAAGCTGTGAGATCCAATAAACCACCGCAAGCTGCCCAACATCTCTGTTCTTGCTGTTCACATTGAAGTTGTTGCCCAGGTTGCTGTACGTTCCTGCTGCCCACGCACCGCCTGCTGCCCAGGTCGCTGTCCCCGCCTGCTGCCACCTGCTGGATATCTGTTCTTATAGTTTGTTGCTCGCTCAGTGTGGGAATTAGTAACAGGTAATAACCATAGAAATTTAATAACTATACAATTTGTTGCTCGCTCCTGCTTGAAGCTTCATAATGCCTCTTTGTGGTTAAAAGGGCAATGGGTGCTTGTCTGTTTCATAGTTCAACAACCATTTGTAATAAGTAAAATTGAATAAGAAAAGTTAGTTTATTACCTTTACTATTGAAGAGAATTAATTCAGAGCGTGAGATTTAGCAAATTTTTAAATTATATTCAAATAATTAATAAAAATTATTTTTTACTAAACTCACTATAATTTTAAAATTTTATTTCAAAGCACAAATTAATTTTTATAATATTAATTTTTTAAAAATCAATGTGACTAAAATATAAAATAATAGTATTTTTTTAATAGTAACTGTTTGTAATAATTTTTTTAATAGCATTATAGCATTTTTGTTATTTGCTAAAGAAAGAGTATGTTGCTTGATTTGATTTTAATAGAAACTGTTTGTAATAATTTTTTTAATAGCATTATAACATTTTTTTAATAGCATTATAGCATATTTGTTATTTGATAAAGGAAGAGAATGTTGGTTTTTAGTGTATTAGTTATTGGTTTGACATCTTTTATTCTTTCAACATGTATATATAAGGTGAATTTATATACTGAAGCTTATGGCTACCAAAGCAAGTCTAGCAAAATGGGATTCTAATAGCACCCAAATTTTACTTGATATTTGTATGGATGAGAATCGTAAAAGTGGAAAACCGGGGAATAGCATACAAGGGTAAGAAATGGGAGGAAATCCGTGAAGAATTTAATAAATGTGCTGATAAAAGCTATTCCCAAAAGCAATTGAAGAATAGGATGGATAATTTGAGGACTGATTGGACTACATGGAAACAATTATTGGGTAAAGAAACTGGCTTGGGATTTAACCATGACACGGGATGTATTCGAGCTGATAATGCATGATGGGAAGCTAAGATAAAGGTAAGCATCTTGAATGATTTTCTTTCTCTTATCCATTAATTGGCGAGATTTTGATTATTTTTTCCTTATAATGGTTAAGCAGGAGAATGCCAAATATGGAAAATTTCGATATCAAGGATTGGAGTTTCATGATGAATTGGAAATTATATTCGGAGATGTAGTGGCAACAAGTGAAAATGCATGGACACCATCTATGGGTATACCACTTGATTCTAATGGTGGAAATAATGCTTCTGAAGTTCCACAAGAAATTATTCAATCTGATGATGAGGACTTCTACGTTGAGGAAGATTGTAGCCCTGTGCAAAACAGTCAACTCAGAGGAAAAAGAAAGGTCACACAAGACACAGGTGACGAAGTGGCAAAACGTAAGTCCAAAGTAAGCAATGCAACAGCTATGAGGAAGTCTTTACAAAGATTAGTTCAAGCTGCGGAAAATCACAATGAAGTTGAAAATGAGGAAATAGCAATAACATGTCACGTTCGTGGACAATACTCCATTCCCGAATGCATGAAAGTCTTGGATGATCTACTAGAAGAAGGGCGACTGGATGATGACCAATTTACTTATGCAATAGAATTGATAAAAGATAGTGAAAATAGAGTCGTACTTATGACCTTAAAAGAAAAAATTAATGCTTTGGTGAAGTGGATTCTGCATAAGTATGACAAATAGGAAGAAAGAAACCTCTAGTTATTAGGGTTTAAGGTTTAGGATTTAGGTTTATTTTTCACATATTAAACATTAACCTTCCTGATTTTGTGTTGACATTTTATGTTTATGTATTTGAATTATCGACATTAATATGTATTTGAATTTTATGTTGTTATTAAATTGATCTTTGTTTCAAAATTGTCCTACAAATGTCTTCTAATCAAATCAGTGAACATTCAAGGAAAGTTAAAAGAAGGAAATCTGCGCGTTTTTTTAAAATGATATATAGTGCAACAACAATTGCTTGTGTATATCAAATGAAGTATTTGGTGAAGCAAGGTAATAGATTTCTTTATTCTCAAGGTTGGAGTTGGGTTCGAGAAACACTTAAGACTCCAGGTGAAAGTTATAATATGTTTAGGATGGAATCTTATGCTGTACTGAAACTTGAGAGGTTATTGGTGAGTAAAGGATGGCTACATCCATCTAATGAAATGACATCGTTGGAGGCACTTGTTATGTTTCTTTGGATTTGTGCACACAGTGAGACAAATCGAAATGTTCAGAATAGATTTGGAAAATCAGGAGAGACAGTAAGTAGAAAGTTTGGTGAAGTTTTAGAGAGTTTATGCAAATTTGCTACAGAAATTGTCAGGCCTCCTGATTTTAACTTTGAGGAAGTCCCATCCAAAATTAGATATGATCGTAGATATTGGCCATTTTTTCAAGGTTGCATTGGTGCAATAGATGGAACACATATTTCTGCAATTGTTCCTACTAAAGATCAAATTCGTTATATTGGTAGAAAGAGATATCCAACACAAAATGTCATGTTAGTATGCAATTTTGACATGTTATTCACTTTTGTTATTGTTGGTTGGCCTGGTACTGCACATGACGCATGTATTCTTTCATCGGTGCTTGAAGAAATGAAAAATGTTTTTCCTCACCCTCCTGAAGGTACGAATAATTTTTTATTTATATATAATATATTTATATTTATATTATACATTTTTATATTTTTAGGAAAATACTATCTAGTGGATGTTGGATATCCAAATATGAAAGGGTATCTAGCACCATACAAGGGTGAAAGATATCATATTCCTGATTTTAGATATGGTAGTCAAGCAGAAGGATTACAAGAAATATTTAATCATGCACACTCTTCTCTAAGAAATGTCATTGAAAGAACAATTGGTGTTTGGAAGAAAAGATGGCATATCTTATATGATATGAGGCCATATTCATTGGTCAAACAACAGAAGATCATAGTTGCAACAACGACACTCCATAACTTTATTCGAACGTGTGGTGTTCAAGATGAAGAATTTGATAAATGTGACCGTGTTCCTGGATATATGGATGAGTGCGAAGAAGATATGAATATTGATGAAGAAATTGGTTCATATAATCCTAGAAGAGTATTAGATGGTGGTTACATGGATAGAGTTTGGAATCAAATAGCACTTGCATTGAGGGGCAATAGAGATATATGATAATTTAGGATTTTAGGAATATTTAGGATTTTATAACTAGATTATTTTTTTTATGTTAATTCTAAAGAAAATAAGATAATTTTAATATCTTATTTTACCAAACAGCTTTTAATTTAAAAGTGGCTTTTAAGTTAAAAAAATATCAAACTGCCAAACAACTTATACTTTACTTTTAAAAGCTCTTATTTTTCACTTTAGCTTTAAAGCAGCTTATAAGTAAAAAATAAGCTGGGCCAAACGAACCCTAAACCTGCATAATATCATCAAACATGAATAAAATACAATTCAGAATACTTATTTGACAAAAAAATCAGAATTCCACCTAAAATTAATAACCAAAACATAACCTAAACCTAAAAATAATAACCTAAACCTAAACCAACATTAACAAAGCTTCACATCAAATAGCATGTTAGGAGGAGCAAGCTTCACATCACAAGTAATCGTCCCCTGCACATCAAATACAAATCAATTGTTAATTAAGATGCTAATTAAGAACATGACAAGTACTGTACGAGGACTATATGGCACATAATAAAGTTTCTTACGAAAAATTAAGTGGACTTTGTTGGGCAATTACGACTATCATGGTATGCAAATTGTCTACAAGTCTTACAAAGTCTTGTTCTCTTTTGTTGTTGTTCCATTGCCTTCTCTTTTCCCCCCTTAATTCATTTTCCACATCCTTTGGTATTTGAAGGTTCAGGAGGAAGAATTTCAATATCCTTAGGCACATTAGAGCCAATAAAAGACTCTAATTCATCTAACTTGCTTGGTTCAACATCACCTTCTGCTTGACTTAATTTCAATTCAATATTAGAAGCTTCTTTTATGACAAGGAGTAGTTTCTCTTTACATGTACCGGCCATGTGCATGCATTTAAACAATTGTGCCCAGGCATCAGAAATTAATTGGCTCTCACTTAACAAACCTTGTTTTGAACAAAGAAAATACTTCCACTTCATGCCATTTTTATCTTTTGTTTCAGATGATTTGCGTACACTAAAACCAGCAGCATGTGCATACCTTTTATAAAAATCTTCTCCTTCTTCTAAAGCAACAAAGACCATTCCAATTACGGGTTTAAGTTCTTCATCACACATAGGAATCCATTCCTCTGATGCGCTCACTGAATCATTGAAAGCTTTTTATGGTGTAGTTGAATCAACTTCATTATCACCCATCTCCATGAAAATATTCCTAAAAATCAGAAGTGTAATGAATTAGTAAGTAAAGAAATAAGAGAAAAAAAATAAGAAATTAACCCCAAAAATTATGGACTCTGTTCCTCTATTAAATTTCGTCTCCCTTAAGCCACCATTCAAAAAAGATTTTGAAGCAAATTAGTAACCAAAATAATATCTTGATTTAAATTAAACATTAGTTTGATATTTAATATCTCAATTTCTTTTCACGTAATGATCTGCTTAGATACCTCTCATCTCTCTTTCCATACATTCAGGTACTTTTTAACCAAAATAATTTTAATTTTCACATTAAAACACAAAACAAGACTAACAGTATATCAAATATACCCATTATAACATCAAAGCTCCATGAGTTATCTATTATTGTACATCCACCATTTTTTGTAGCGGAATTTTTTACTGTTTATTGCCCCATTCAGTGGTGATTTAGTTGGGTCACGGTGGGACAGCAAACAACTAAGACTGTTTGACAGTTGGTGGCGTCTCTGATTTTATGTTGCGCATATACAAGCCTATGCTGAAGTTGTTTAGCTTAGTCAGCACCGTGTGACACAAACTGGTTGCCAGGTGGTGGTTGTGTCCAACTGTTAGTTGCGCATTTTGCTGGCTAATCCCCTTGCTGCAAACGTGTTTATATATGGATATGGGTCCGATGGGAACAACGTGAGTCAACTGTAATTTGTGCGTACTGTCCAGGCTATTTGAAGTCTGTTGGATTTTTGAATTTCAAATAGTTCGAGCCAGATGTTTTTTGGGGGGAATTGGATGGGTAAGTGCCTATATATTGTGATTAATCCATCGAGTATCACAAGTGTTTCAGTGTTTCAGAAAATAACTTCAATCTAACCCGAGCATTATTTTCTTGCGAAATGGCTGGTGTGTATGATGAAGTTGCCAACATTTTCCCTGGTAGCCGGTGACACTTGCAAGCGGAGAACGTGTGAGGAGATATTGTAAGAAATGGAGATTTTGCTTTTATTTTCATAATCCTTCTCTAATTGGTTGTCATATCATCAAATGTAACCACTAGATATAAGTGTAGACTTATTTTTTCTACTGTTGATGGCTATCTTTTTATTTTATCTATTTTTTTTAAGGATCCAACATGTAATGATCTTCCCACTGTCTTCACAACTCTCATTGGAAGATTTGTCCTTTTTAAGGTTCATTCCAAGCGTGAAGAGGTTGACGATGAATCTTTCTATAAGGTGATGAAGATTTGTGATGACATTGATGTAATGAGGGAGTTTGTGAACAAGGAAAATTTGCTTATTCCCTTTCAGGTTTGAATTACAATCATTATATTCTAACATTGTGGATTATAGCAAGTAGTACTCAGTAATTATTTTCTTTTACAGACTCGCCCCCGCAACTATCATTTTGCTCTCTTGGTAAGTCGCCATGAATCAATTCAAGAGGAAACGAATCCAAACAGCTTGCCATCTGTGGCAGTCATACGTCCAATAGTTTTCATTATACTTGGTGAAGGACCTTCTAGGGGATCTACGAGATAGAATTCTGGTGGAGGTGTGGTGGCTGGAAGTAGAATTTAATTTACGAAAGCCTCATTGAATGGGAAACCTACATCGTGTATGGGTTAATTCCAAGTTCAAAGGTGGATTTCTTTTGTTTGGATTCATGATGTTTTTTGGTCCAGTAGAGGACATCTTTGTTCTTAGTTGTGTCTGTATTTGTATTGCCTTTTTTTGCGATAAACTTTCCTTTTATTTATAAGTGTCCTTGATGAAATCGTGCTTACGAGTAGAATAGGCCTCTTAATCTGTAGTTGCTTAATGAAATGGTTAATGATATTATGCATGCCAGTGTTAGTTGTTGAGTGTGTTGTGTTTACAAGTTTAATGAATATAAATATAAATATATATATATGTGTGTGTGTGTTGGACCGGGATCCTCTCCAATTAATTTTAACTAGAGAGTGTGCAGTTTTCATCATCTAACGGTTGTGATTTTTTTCAACAAATTTTTTATTTTTTTTTAAAATAAAGGGTCGAGATCTCGTCCCTTTTTTTATTTATGGGAGAGGATCCCAGCCGGTGTGTGTTTGTGTTTTAATTTCATTTGTATATATACAAGTCTGTTGTAACTTTATTAAATTTAAGAATGAGCACTTGACTTAAAAAGAAAAATTAGTCTAATGTGATATATTTTAAAACTTAATTATAGCAAATTAACTATAATGCTATTCACCTATAAATATAAAGGAACATCGAGTGAGAGGATTTGTGCATTAATTAATTATTTTTTTACAACTCCTAATATAGTATTTGTAAATTGTTGGGGAAGGAACCATATTTATTAATACTTTATCAAAGGATTTACTTCTGTTATATTTGTCCACTCCTTGCTATTCGTTTGATTAATTTTTTTTTTTTGCAACTGCTGATGAATTATTTAGAAATTGTTTGGGATGGAACCATATGTATTAATACTTTATTGTATCTTCATTATTATGTGACATTATATTTTGTTGTTCATGGGCACTTGCTGCATCTGTAATGACATTTATATGCTTAGTAAACTTTTAAAACCAATGTCAAATTAAGTATATTTATGGAATTTAATATTTAAAATATTCCAGGAATTTTCACGAAACAACTTATGCTCACATAATTTCGTTTCTATATTTTAAAATTTAAGGCTTTTAACTTGCGTGTTTTAAATTTGTTGGTGCAGCAGATTTTTTTTTTTATTTGTGTCTTTTATATACCCTGTTGGTCTATAAATCAATTAATTTTGCCACCTAAAGTATACTAAATATTTAGAAAGTTGCTTCTTGGTACAAAGGTCTGTTCGGAATTGGTAGCTCTTAATCATCTCAGATACATCTATTTGGACCTTTTGATAAGTAAACCAATATTAAGTGGCTGCATATAGAAGCCTTTGTGAGATGGGTTTGTTAATTGACATAGTTGATTAATCGTCGTGATGAATCATATATATTGATCAATACATTGATTTAATCCTTATGTAATATACTTGGACAATTAAATTTTGTGATGGGACTTGCAACTTGCTGAACCTATGGGTGTGCCACGAGAATCGATTAGTAGCCGTAGAAATAAGGCATTATGATTTCTTTACTTACATTTTATTCTTACATTTTTTATCTCTCTTTTAACGAGTTCCTAAATTAAAATAATTATATAATTAAGTAATCTCTTAATTTTTAACTTTTGTCTCTGTCAAAAATTAATTTAACATGATGTTATGAAAATTAAAGAATTGTTATGTAATTAATTTAATTTGGAGACGAATAAGGAGACAGATAATGTTATGAAAATTAAAGAACTATTATGTATTTTAAGTTTTGATAGATGGTAATTAGTTAATTATGAATTTAGAGATGGGAGTAGAGAAGAAGACGATTAAAGCATATGCATACAAAGCGGGACAAGATGAGGGATCGGTTAAATATGAAGCCGATTCGAAGTATCAAATGATTTTGGGGAGATTGGTGCAATTTTGGTTGAGAATGAGCATCACAAAGGGATGTTCCTTGAAACCATCCTCCTCGATGGCTTCCCACAGGGTCTTATTCATTTCGATTGTGCCTCTTCGGTTCGCTCTAAGTTCGATAGCCCCACCAAAAGGGTCTTCTTCACCAACAAGGTACACTTGTGCTTAATCCATTTCATTATTTTTTAACACCCTTAGATTGTGTTTATTTTAAATGTTTATGAACAATTATAAATTTTTATGATGCAATGTGTGTAGGGTTATACTTACCACGTCCTGTGTTTACACATGGCCAATTATATGTTACAATTTCACAAGTAAAAAATAAGGCGGGATTAAAGATTCTCATTACTGATGATAATATAAATAGAGATGTATCCACAAGTAATATTGTATATACAGAAGTGTTTCAAAAATATAAAATAGTATGTGTGTTTTTATGTATATTCAACGAAATGCACTAAATTTATAATGTCATTTTAAGTCCTAAATATCTATTCAATCATGGTATTAGTAGAAGAACATAACATATTTTAGTTAATATTCATCTGTGCGAATGCACGAATTTTAGACTAGTTCATTATAGCATGGCTGAATATAGTTAAAAAAATAGAGCATCGCACATACAAGGTATTGAAAATTCATTATAGCGCATGGCTGAATATAACTAAAAAAAATAGAGCATCGCACGTATATATTACAGGGTATTGATCACACGTAAAGAAGCATGGCTGAATATAGCTAAAAAGAATACCTCAATTTTCTGCGATTTGATACCACCGTTCACGAATTCTGGATTAGGTTTTCTAAACCTGAATTTCGTGCGGTTAAAGAAATCAAAGGAAAATGTTTAGTGAATGGGTTTAGGAGAGAAGAGAGGAAACGAAAAAAGTGGAGCCAGGCACGTGGGACACTAATATGGACGTGTGAATCTGAGCCGTTAATTCTAATCTAGTGGCCTATAAACATCCCTCCCACTCTCACATAAAAATACCTTTCTCACCAGAAACATCCCTAATATATCATCTGTCCCTATTTATAAGATCCCTTCTAGAAGAATTGAGTGTCCCTTAATATAAGATCATTTGCAAATTTTTAGGTAAAACAATAATTTTTTCCATACTTGCCCTTTATTAATATTCAACTCTTTTGATTTCCCATATATTGATAAGTGTGAATAATTAATGAAGTTTTACCTACATGCTCAACTACACCATTGGAAAGTGATTTTTGGAGTCTTTCACTATGTCACAATTAATGTCTCTAAAATATAGTGACTTTTAAATAAGAGTATATTTGGAATGCTATTATTTTTTTAAAAGATCAATACATTAACTAACTTTTCTTAAACTGTGTGAAACGGTTGAAATGATTTTATAATAAGGTACGGAAGGTGTATATGTATATTTGGTCGAACATGTTACATGTATATGAAGACCCGTTTAGGACTGCTATTTGGGCTAAGACCCATTGAACATGTAGCATGAGACCCGTTTAAAACATTTGGGCTGGGATTGACATTGACTAATCCAATTTAGTGGTAAGCGGAAAATCTAATAATACAACTCATTGACTTTTGAACAAAAAAAAAAACTCATTGACTTCGACGTTGACAAAAAAAAACTCATTGACTTCGAACAAAAAAAGAACATTGACCAATAAAAAAACTCAACTCTTTTTTTTTTCTTGACAAATTAAAAACCCAATTCTTATTTTGTTTACTAAACATAAGCAGACATTTTTGTACTATTTTAATTTGTAATGCATTATTATAATATTTTTTATTTTTATTTAATATTTTACAAGATATATAAATATCATTGGATATTTTTCAATAAATAATAATTCAAAAAAAAAAAAACTCAACTCTTTGTGCTTTGTGAGTCAAACAAACTGATTCATGGGTTGTTTACTTTTATAAAAATATAAATTAATAAAGTTTGATTAAAATAAAGTAACTCATAAAATTAAAATATTGAAATAATATATTATACTTTATACTATCTTATAATTTTAATAATAAAATCAAATACAATAGGTTCTGTTGTTATAATAATAAATAATGATATATAACAATAAAACTTTTTGTGGAGTTTTTTGCAAAAGGATCGATCCATGAACGCGACACTTTTCTAAGATATAATAAGTTTTTTAAATTTGATTAAAATAGATTAACCCAGGTAATAACTTAATAAAATATTTTAATCACTATAAATTAAAATTAAAATATAGAAGTAATATATTATATTTTATACTATCTTATTATTTTAATGGTAGTACCAAATATAATAGGTTGTTATGTTAAATATTTATTAATTATTAATTATATTTAATAGCTTCATAAATACTTAACAAAATAATAACTTACTTGTATTATATATGTAAGAACTCACTCAAAATCTAGTACTCATCAAAGTATAATAAATTTTTTTATATAATTTGACAAATACAGCACCTCAACTTTTAATAATATATTTGATTTTTGTTTTATACTGTTTATATGTTGGATTAGAATATCAATCCAACATAACGTTGAATTGCAAACCGAAAGCAAAGGAACTCTTAAAATATACTCATAGAAATCAATAATAAAAGATAAACAGAAATTGTTCAAAGAAGCATATTCCAACGGGTTGAAAGCTCTAAATACGACCAAAATTAAATCAGGATTTCTCCTACCAGGTAAAGACGAGTCTACACTCCAGGCTCTCTCAACTAAATTAAAGCAACTATTGCATTTTTAATACGTCAAATTATAAAGTGGTTTTATAAATGTTTTGTACTATATAATTATTTTATATTTAAAGCAATGGAAAAAAAAACTTTAAATTTAAGGTTGGCTCCTTCCATCAAAGAATTGTGGGTCCATTGACAACACATATTGAGACGGTGGGAAAAACTTTTAATTTTGATTTTCACTAAACACACTCTTAAGGAGAAGAGATGAACCTTAACAGTAATTAAATCCAGAATATAATAATAACCCTTGATAATAGAAAATACTTACGGTGAAAAAATAAAAACAACGCTCTTCCAATCACTGTCCAAAATTAAAATCAAGGTTGGCTTGTTTATTTATATATACAATAATAGAGGCCATACTTGTTTTGTCTTCTCCTCCTAGTTGCTCACAATCCAACCTTATAACAACCAAACCAATTTTGATGCACCAACCATATTCAGATGTGCACACAATTTGTTTTGCTTTGAATGTAGTCGCACCAAGCTACTAAACCAAAAATATGGCCATTTCATATAATGCATCTTTGGTGAATTGCTCCATTCAGAAAAGACCCTCCTATGTCTCAGACAATTCTCGTCACTACCACATTCCAGTCTCCTCTGTTTTTAAAGTAAGCATATATCTCTTTCTATTATACACATTTATCTATTTTTCTTTTCCCCCACTTTGCCTGCAAATGAAACTGGTTTATGTGGTTCACTGAACAGCCAATCACGAGAACTGTGCCTGAAGTCCCTTTGCAAATTGATGTTCCCAAAACTATGAAAAATACTGCTGCTAAATTACTTGACTCTTTTGTGGATTCATTCTTTGAATTCATTGACAAGCCATTGCTTCCATCTCAGGTACCCTTTACAACACATATATGTTCTTTTAAGTCTCTGTTTAATTTACAATTGAGTATAAATAATTTTAGAAATCAATAATTGAGATGAATGATGCACGTTTTAAATTGTGATGCATGCTCGCATTGTTGAACGCCAAACCAAACGAATTCTAAACCTTTAAATTGTATTCATTATTTACCTATGCAGAGTAACTTTGCTCCGGTGGAGGAGTTGGGGGAAGCCATACTTGTGCACATCCAAGGGCGAATTCCAGATGATTTTCCAGAGGGTGTCTATATTAGAAATGGTGAGGAATATTATTTCTTTTAACTTTACACTATATATGATAATATAAATTAACAAACTCCTTTATGTGATACATATTAAAAACATACGCATCTGTCCAACATCCAATGGCAAATAGATGCTATAAGTATAAACTCCAATACCGAGGACGAAAAGTAGGAATTTTACATTGCTTTGTATCATAATATAATAATAATATAGCAGATCAAGAAAACAATGAAAACAACGCAAACCCATATAGTAAATTGATTTTAAGCCGGTCACCTTGTAAAAACTAAAGAGTACAGCTATCCGCATATAACATACATCTGATCATCTTCACAGTTTATATCATCTAATCAATTACAAGTTTTTGTTTATATCATCTTCACAGTAAATTGGTCCCATCTTGTTGTTTCTATACTTAGTAACCAATTGAGTATAAACAAGTTTTTGTTTTCTTATGACAAATTGGTAAAGAAAAAATTATATATACATCCTAAATTCCGCAGACTAATGGGTTCAAATTATAGCTACCCCATAGGATTAAACCCATAGCTATGTCTCTAGGGATTTGCGGTGAAAATATCAAAATACACTTTGTAGACTAATGTATCATAGGCTTCCGATTGCAAGGTATAATACTCCCTCCGTCCCTGTTTACAATACTCTCTCCGTCCCCTGTTTACAAAATCCCTTCTAGAAGAATTTAATGTCCCTTAATATAAGACCCATTACAGATATTTAGATAAATTAATTATTTTTTTCATATTTGCCCTTCATTAATATTAAACTTTTTTTATTCCCCATATATTGATGAGTGTGAGTAATTAATGAAATTTTACCCATATGCTCAACTACCCAAGTGGAAAGTGAATTTTGGAGTTTTCCACCATGTCACCATTAATGTTTCTAAAATATAGTGACTTTTAAATGGGGGTATATTTGGAATGCTATTATATTTTTTAAAAGATCAATATACTAACCAACTTTTCTTAAACTGTGTGAAACGGTTGAGAGGATTAGTTATATTATATGGGACGGAGGGAGTAACATACAAAACAGAAGTCAAGCAATAAGTACTCTCTCCGTCCCTATTTATAAGACCCCTTCTAGAAGAATTGAATGTCCCTTAATATAAGACCCTTTGTAGATTTTTAGGTAAATTAATTATTTTTTCCATGTTTGCCCTTCATTAATATTCAACTCTTTTTATTCCCCATATATTGATGAGTGTGAATAATTAATGAAGTTTTATCCATATGCTCAACTATCCCATTGGAAAGTGAATTTTGGAGTCTTCCACCATGTCACCATTAATGTTTCTAAAATATAGTGACTTTTAAATATGGGTATATTTGGAATGCTATTATTTTTTTAAAAAAACCAATACATTAACCAACTTTTCTTAAACTGTGTGAAACGGTTGAGAGAGTCTTGTAATAAGGGACGGAGGGAGTATATTATATGGTCGTAAGTCATTGTTTGACTTTGATATGATTAGTTAATCAAGAAGCATACTAACTTCGAATTAATCATTGGTGTTTTCCGAATGATACAAATTCGAGCAAGCTTATGTGATTGCTCACGACAATATTTCTATGTACCCACAAGAAAAAAAAAATGGAGAATTGGGGTCGAACTCATGTACCCTGATGGGCTACAAGTTGGATATGGGCCGGGCCGACTTAGCTCTGGTCCAATATGGCCCAAGCTTATCCAGACCCCTCATAATATTAATTTCCTCTCTATTTACTCATTTAATAAAAAAAACATTTTTATTTTTCTTAATTAATATTTAAATCTCTCCAATCAACATTAAACATAATGAAACGTTTTCAAATCATCATTAAAATAATTTTTCAATAATTGAATCAAATTTCAAACATCTATATATTGATATTTTAATTTAATTTTTTATAATCATCATTATAATAATCTATTAATAGCAACACATCATTGAATGTATGTGTAAAATTATATTAAAAGTGGGTAGAAACTAAACTCTTCTGTTAATGCTAATGGTTACATATTTTGCAGGACCAAATCCACTTTTTGGAGGATTGAAATCAACAAATTCAATTTTTGGGAGGTCAAGTCACATTTGGGTAGAAGGAGAGGGAATGCTTCATGCCTTGTATCTTAAAAAATCAAGTCATGGGAGCTGGACAGTCCTCTACAACAACAAGCAAGTTGAAACCGAAACATTGAACCTTGAAAAACAAAGAAACAAACCATCGTTTCTACCAGCCATAGAAGGCGATTCACCAGCCATTTTGTTTGCTTATCTGCTAAATTGGGTCAGCTTACTAATTTATTTCAATCAATCAGTAGCCTTTGTCACAAAAGAATTAGAACTAGTTAAAATTAGTGAACAATGATCTTAATTTACATCTTGTGGATTTAATGAACAGTTGCGATTTGGCAAGGTGAACAAATACATTAGCAACACCAATGTCTTTGAGCATTCAGGGAAGTTTTATTCGGCTGCTGAAAGTCACTTCCCACAAGAGATTGATATCTTTACCCTCAAAACTTTGAATAATTGGGATGTGAATGGAACATGGAATAGACCTTTTACCAGCCATCCAAAGGTTTTTCTTTATATCATATAAGTTTATTTGTAAATCAATGCTTATTTCTTTTAGTACCCTACAGTTGTTTTCTCACTCTCAAATTCTTTTGATTTACTATCACAGAAAGCTCCAGGTACAGGGGAACTAGTCACTTTAGGAGTGGCAGCAACTAAACCTTTTGCTGTAGTTGGAATCATTTCTGGTATGCTCTAAAAAATTGAACAAGAAAAAGTGTATTAAGTACATTCTCCTAATAGTGCTAATGCATAATAATTATGAGATTATATTTATGATAGTATTCTTTTCCTCTCCTTTTTCAGCTGATGGAAAGAAATTGGTTCATAAAGTTGATCTCAAACTAAGCAGGTGTAGTCTTTGCCATGACATAGGAGTTACACAGGGGTAGTAGCATTTTTGACAATTGTGTTCTTGGAGTTATTATCTAAACTATTTATCTAAGTGCTTAACCAGTGTTCTCGAGTTGGAGTCCTAGTATGCAACTGTGCTTAACCAGTGGTCTTGAGTTCGAGTCCAGGCATACAACTTTGCCTATAGAAGTCTTACTCCGCTCGAACAGGATTGTCTCTCGTGATACCTATGGTCTTGCACAGAGAAAAATAAACTACTTATCTAAGTGAAACACTGCTTTGTAATATTAATATGGGGCTTTTATTTTGCAGGTACAATGTGATCATGGATTTTCCACTAACCATTGATCTATATAGACTTCTTAGAGGAGGCCCGTGAGTTCATATCCTCTGTTAACTGAATGACTTCAGTATAATATAATGGCATAGAAAAGTTCTGTGACTCAGCATGTCTTGTATATATGTCCAGATTAATAAAGTATAATAAGCAAGAATATGCAAGGATTGGGGTAATGCCACGCTATGGTAATGCCAACTCTGTCAAATGGTTTGAGGTGGAACCTAATTGCACCTTTCACATTATCAATTCTTTTGAGGATGGTCATGAGGTTAGTAAAATTAATATTTCAAAAGATTTCTCAAATATATGAACAAAAGGGTATGGCACTAACATTTTGAAAATATATATATGTGTGATGTGTATCATATCAACAGGTTGTAGTAAGGGGTTGCAGATCTCTTGATTCACTAATTCCTGGACCTGACCCAAGTTCGAATGAATTTGAGTGGTTATCTCGTTGTTATGAATGGCGATTGAATATGCTAACTGGGGAGGTTAAGGAGAAAGATCTTGGTGGAGCCAAATTAGTTTATATGGATTTTCCTATGGTTAATGAAAATTTCATAGGTGTTAAGAATAGATATGCATACACCCAAGTAGTTGATCCCATGGCAAGCCCTATTAGAGGTAACAACAGAGGACAAAGTTTATTTATTTATTTTTTTATCTAAAAAATTGTAGCTTGTAAGTAGCCTTTCATATTTCCTATATAAAATATTTTGTAACATGGCTTTTAATTTTCCATTTGGTTACATAGACGTGCCAAAATATGGGGGTTTAGCGAAGCTTTACTTTGAAGAATCAAGTGCAGAGTTCTCTATGGTAAAATAATGCTCTGACAATCAATCACTTTTCATAATGGCAATTTCTTATGGCTGCAACTATCATTACTTTCAATTTTGTGAAACAGAGAGACAAAGATCAACTAGAAGAACATATAAGGGTGGAATACCATATGTTTGAGAAGAATACATTTTGTAGTGGGGCAGCCTTTGTGCCTAAAGATGGGGGTCTTGAAGAAGATGATGGTTGGATCATTACTTTTGTTCACAATGAAGATACTAACATATCTCAAGTAGGTTCACATTATTCCATTGTCTGTAGCAAAGAAGTAGAACACTTATTACTTATTACACTCAGTAATTAATTACCTTCTATCCACTTTTTGAATTTCAGGTTCAAATAATTGACACTAAGAAGTTTTCTGGCGAAGCGGTTGCCAAAATTACAATGCCTCGCAGAGTTCCTTATGGATTTCATGGAGCTTTCATGCCAATCTCATTCCAGCCTTAAAATCTATGATCAACTTGCTATGGCCTTGGATATTGTATACTAGTTAGGTAGCTGCCTAAGCATTGTCCATGGTATAATTATGGATGTTTGTGATTAATACCAAAAAACAATTATTGTTAATGTATTTAGAGGATAGGCTTTGCTGTGATTTCTTTTAATCTTTTGGATTCTCACTGTAAAAAATCCATAAATTACTACTATAATCTCCTTAATCTATTGTACCCCTTAATGATTATATTTAATTAATATTTTATCATATGCAACGTACTGAAAAATATTTATTTTCATATAATTAATATCTTATATATATATTATTAATAAATAAATATATTAAAATATTAAATATATGTTGAATTTAAAATAACTTTAAATTCGTTATCTATATATTATAATATAATTATTTTGAATTAGAGATTTAATTTAAATATATATTAAAGAATATTTTCTTTGAATTTAAATTATTAATTTATAAATATATGTTAAGGTATATTCCAACCGACAATATGTCATATGATTTAAAATTATTATATTATTTTATATAATTTAAAATTTAAACTACTAACCAATTATCATATTATTTAAAATTTTAAATTTAACTAATTAATAATAATAATAATAATAATTAGAATATGAAAAATAGGTTAAATATTAGAATCCCCCACACACAAATATTTTGTTTTTAGGAGTCTGGGAGAGATTTGAGGGAAGATTAAAAAGTCTTTGTAAATGAGGTATGTGCAAGACACGCTTAAAGGAAAATAGTGAAATTATACAAAAAAAAATAACATATGACTTTTTATTAAAAGAGTAGAGATTAACAGTGGTTGGTTTAGTGCTACATGTTTGATTTTCTTTAAACAAGATTTCATCTCGAATTTGAGTTTTGTGTATGAGGAGGGATTAAATCACACTAACGTAAGTTGCACCAATGATGACACCATTGATAATTTTAGATAGAATCAATGTAATTTTTTGTTAATCCAACTATTGAGTTATAACTATTTATTATCTTGATTATTTATGTAAAATATTTTAAAATTTTAGTATCAATAAATTTATAACCAAATGGTACTTCTTAATTATTCTCATACATTTTAAAAGTATGTACGAAGTTAATCTAAACATATCTCATAGATCTATTAAATAATTTTAGATTAATATAAATTTTTATGTATATTATGAAAAAGACCAACAATGCTTTGTACTTAAGATAACACTCCTATTTATTTTAAAAATTAGCAACAACCATAACAATAATCTACTCTCACTCTTTCTATTCATATTAGCAACACTCCTATAAATATTTTTACTATAAGATTTTTTCAAGTAAAATAAATTATACAAAAAGAATTAAATATATTTAATTGTGGGGTCTCAATATAGTTAATTTCATTCTTTGAAGTTATTTTAAAATATTTTTTAAGTATATATATTTCATTTTGTATCTTAATTGTTAAAGTATATTATATTTCTAGCTAAGAGCATCCACATAATGGTGGAGTTAGCTCTCCAAGGAGGATTTTGTTTTTCAATCATAAGACTAAAAAAACAAGCATGTACCACTTGAACCAACCCTCATTGGTAAACGCGCATCTTAATTAAAATTGATTAAATATAGTAAGTTAATTTTTCAATACATCAAATTTTTGAATGAATGTATATTGGTATATAAATTTCACCCGTAGATATTCATATATATTTAATGGAGACCAAAATTATATATATACAAAAATGCATGATAATTAAAACCGGATTGGACCGACTGCTTCAACCGGTCCGACCAGAAACCAATCCGGTATCCGGTCCATACACTCTAAAAAACCGGCCGCTTTCAGAACCGGTAGAAACCGGTCAAAGCAGTAAAAACCAATAAAAAATAAGTGTCACAGAACCGGCTGAACCGATCAGTTTGAAATTTTCAATTTTTTTAGTTTTTTTGTATTTTTATTTAGTCTAAAATTTTTTAGGATAAATAAGAATAAAGTTTTAAGAATTACACATAAATATTTATTATTTAGTCATTTATTATTAATTTTTCATCTTATAATACATATAATAAGGTCCTTTATATTAATTTATAATCTAGTATATCTTGATTTCTTTATAATTTAATGTCATTTTATTACTTAAAATATTATATAATATTAAAAATATATATTTAATTATTACCGGTTCGACACGGTTGAACCATTGAACCGTGAACCAGTACCTTCACTGGTTCAATTACCGGACTGGTTTTAAAAACATTGTAAAATTGTATTAATATCTAAATAATTAAATCAAATGGAAATAGAAACATTGATTTATATCTTATTATCTTATATAAATTTTATACTCTTTTTTATTAATAATTAATGTTTATCAAGGGCAATATACACAGTTAACAATATTATCAAAGAAGGATAAAAGAATACTAAATCTATAAAAGTTTAAAGGATTTAACTATCTAAAGTGAGGGAATCACTCTAAATATATTTTTCACATTCTACTAATTTGATGTATATGATTTTTTTTTTGACGTTTTGATGTATATGATTATACCATTAATTAACTTTATTTTTTTTTAAAAAATAGTAACATAAGTAAAAACGGACATCGTTTACAAATCAACATCACCCGTGCAAATACACAAATACGTATTTGTTAGTTTTAGTTAAAAATCTATAATACACTTTACTAAATGTAAATGTAGGTATTAAATCATTTATTATATTATAAAAAAAAACACTCCTTAACATTTCTCATAATATATGTTAATAGGCAGGCGACCCATGGTCTAGTTATCTAAATAAAGCCAACAATATTATAGAAAAATTAATTTAAGAGAAATAATAAGATAAAAGTTGAAAAACTGAGTAAATAATTTAGCATAGTATATAAATATTTTAGAATACTATAGAAAGTTTATTAAAGCAAGGCCGGGAAAGGTATTTTGGAGTTATATTTTTTACAAAAATTGCTATATATTTAAGAATAATTTAATAACATATATATTCAAATATATATAATGAAAATAGAGTGAATAAGAATTATATGGTTTCTTCACATGCTAACTCCAACAATATTATATATATGGAGATGTATTTTTTTAATGTCAGGTGAATCCTTCAAACTTTTACCTGTATTACATTCATAAATTCTTCAAATCGATTATATGAATAGAGTAATTATTGTAGTACAATGACTAATCAAAGAAAACAAATTTTAGCACATTTGTTCCAAATAAAATCAAATAAAAAATTTCATCCCCATAGTATCAATTCTCAAGTAATTGGCAGTTAATTGCAAATCCAATTCTTACATATTTTGCTAAAATAAAGAAAATGAAAAGAATAAAACTCAAAATTTTTTACCTTACATTTCAACAGTAATTAAATTTCAAGATCAAAATAAAAAATATTAATTGACAAATTATAATTGATAATGTTATAGGAAACTACAAAATAAAATAAAACTGATTTAAGAAGCATAATGAATTGTGTCACATCACTTTGTTGGCACATGAATCATTTTACCAAAAGATACCCGTAAAATAATTTATGATACTTATCTCTTTTCCCTGCTCATGCACTGTTATTTTATTGTAATTTTGCACTAAATCAATCCATGATTTCCTACAGTTTAAATAAAAATAAATACAACAATTGTTAGTAAAAATAAATTGAGTAATTGTTAGAGAAATTACTTTCATTAACAGCCGAGAAACCAACGGCCAAAAATACAGTTGGGAGAGAGAAATTAGGATTAAATTCATTGGCATAATCAATGGTCTGCTTGCTATGCATATTTGTGAGATAAAAGCTTCCCAAACAAACTGCTTTGTAAAAATAATTACAAAATATATAAATGATAGAGTAAAAACTACTACAAAGACAGAAAAATACTAAGAAATAATCTCATAACATGTGCTAAGAAAAGAATATATAAATGATAGAGTAAAAAATACAACAAAATATATAAATGATAGAATCAAGTTTTTTATGCACAAAGACGGAAAAAATAATCTCATAGCATGTACTATGAAAAAAAAAAAAAAAGTTGCCTAAGAAATAAATTACACATATCTTCTCTATCAATACTAAACTAATTTTCTTTTTCCTTTTTCCAATTTTGAGAACATGAATCCTAAACACCATCGAGATGATTCATCTCTACGTAGTTGACATGATAGGTGTGACACGGGTCCAGCCAAATAATTGCTCCTTTGGTAGCGGAAATTTTTGAGATAATGGTTTCAAAGTATGGAGCGGTTTTGTTATGCAGTTTATCTGGGAAAAACAAACAAATAAATAAATTTAAAAGGGGAGGAACGAATGAAGCGGGAAGTGTTGCCAAAAAGCGCTCTGAACAGTTATTCTGAATGAAGAATTTAAAATGATGGAAAAAAAATTAAAAATGAGATTGCATGACACGTGGTAATTTTAGTATTCAGATTTAATATATATTTAGATTAGGTGAGGGACCATGTTAACGGATATATTTACATGTAGAAAATTAACATAAATATAAATAACCATGAGCCTAGTTGTATAGTACAAGTTGTCTCTAGAAAATAAAATAAAATTGCACTTAAGAAACACAATGAATAAAATTAAAACAAATGGGAGACACTTTGCATAACATGTAGGGATGGTTTTGAAAATTTAAAAATATCAGTGCAACAGGTAACCGATATGGAATCGTGACCACTCATTTTAAATATCCCAAATCTAACGGCTCATATATAATGGGGTGGGACTAGAGTACTAGATCAGCGCTCACAAGGGAGTAATTCCACCACCACCGTGGCGAAAGCCTTTATAAATTATCTGTGATTTGCGATGGGATCATCTAACGCCTACTAGTGGATTATTAGCGCCTTTGTTTTAGTGTTTGAAAATATAAAATCATATTTCGGGAAATTAATTTTAAATTATTTTTATCTAATATGTTTTATAAAATGTGTATAACTCATTTTAACTATTAATTTTCATCAAAATCAATTCTATTCGATTATAAATCGTCTTGGAACTTTGGGGCCAAACTACTTGTTTTAGAATAGTTGCCTTAAATCGTCTTGGAATATATAACTTCTAAGATAATTGTAATAAGTTGAGTGGGGTTTATAATTTTAGCCATTATCGATATCAACATGATGCTTGGAGAAATACATATATTTAATTAAATCGAATCAATCTATATCAATACCCAACCCTATACAATTTACATTGAAAAACTTGGTTTTAACTTTCCCTTTTGATTATTTACCGTTTTTGCTTGTTAGAGACAATGACAGGCAATTAGCAAACAAGACACTTGCCAATGCAAAGCAACGATGCTTTTTTTTTTTTTTTAAGAAAAAAAGAAAGAAAATTATTAACAATGTACAGCTCATATATATCTAATTAAAAAAATAAGTCATTTTAACGTACGTGAATATATATATATATGTGTGTGTGTGTGTGTGTTTTCTAATATCGCAACCATGCATTTAAGAATATGAGTATATTAACCATTGGCTAGAGCTCCTTTGTAATATGCCATGTCTTAATCGATATTCGATTCGATTCGATTCTAATAGATAACTAAAAACTAAAGTACTTGTTATACAAACCAACAAAGACGTACACATGGGAAATGCAGTTTCCTGACAATAGGATATATAGAGAGAACAAACATGCATTTCTCACATTATAGCCACTGCCTTTTAACACATACTTACAAGCCAATACATACGACGACATCATTGCTAAAAATGATCACTTTGCTTAACGTAAATTCATACAATATTCACTTTGGTCTTTTCTCCAATTATAGCTGACTTTCATTTTAATTTTCCTTTTCTCTTTTTATGTATTCTCTAATAATATTTTTCTAGCTACCTGGTATATATCTCCTACCCTTGTAAGTCTTTAAGACAATTACAAATATATTATATTTTTATTATTATAGTAAAAGTTGTTCATCATCTAAACTAATATACTAAAGTAGTAATAATAATAATAATAATAATAATAATAATAATAATAATAATAATAATAGTTATTATTATTATTATTAGTATAGTAGTTTTTTATGTATAGTATAGTAGTAGTATTATCATATCATTATTATTATTTATTTAATTTATCATAAATCATAGATTATTATGAACAAAAAATTGACCAAATTGTGAATCAAGTCCTAAAACAATTATTCTGATTTAATTTATTGATACGAATCGGAAGCGTAAAGATAGGAACTTCTTGAAGATCAATTAACGGTAAATAACTGTAAATAACTGTAAGAAGCTTGACACAATCCAAGACCTGCTGGAAGCACCAAAGCTATCAAAGATAGGAACTTGACACAATCTGTGATCTGCCGGAAGCACCAAAGTTATCAAGATATAAGCAACTAGACCCTAACCAAGACCTGCTGGTAGAACCTAAGTTATCAAGTAGTTCTTTAATCTAAGAACAAAGGATAAGCTCTCACAATGAGAAAACTCAAATTTATTGATAAAAATAATTGTCTACAAACTGATTCTCAATGCTAATATATAGCAAAGGAATTTCCTAAAATAAACTATCTAAAAGATACAATCCTAAATTAAATAAATTTAATTCTAGATAAGATAAAATATAATCCTAAAAGATTTAATCCTAAATAAGATAAAATATAATCCTAAAAGATATAAATATAATCCTAAGAGATCATGATATTGATTCCTAACATATCTTATCCTAAATAAATCAGTTATGATCTGATTAGATACACTTTCCCGAAATAGGCTCTCCTAAGATTCGGATAACAGACATAACCGATTGTCAGATCGGATAACACTTTTGTACTTCAATCCGAGCTAAGTTAAACCACTTCTTTGGTTCTTCTTCTGCTTGGTGGTCTACTTTCCTTTGGACTTCAGTGATCAAGAGTTGCAAAGCTCTCTTTAACCGCTCAGATCTGACCCCGGTCATTGGATCTTCAATCCCTTGCAATGCATCTGAGGCATCTTGGTTGAGGTCGGATGAGATCGTGTCATTACCCCTTCTTTGAAAAGATTCGTCCTCGAATTTGATTCATCACCTACATCAAATAAGGATAAATCAGTTACATTGAATGTTGCACTAACATTTCCATATTCACTTGGAAGATCTATCTTGTATGCATTGTCATTGATCCTCTCTAGAACTTGGAATGGACCATCTCCTCTTGGTTGAAGTTTGTTCTTCCTTTGAGCTGGAAACCTCTCTTTCCTCATGTGAATCCAAACCCAGTCGCCTGATTCAAATATTACCTTCCTCTTCCCTTTATTGGCTTATTTTGCATACTGCTCATTTTTCCTTTCAATATTAGCTCGGACCTTTGCATGTAACTCCCTGACATAACCTGCTTTCCTTTTACCATCTAAGCTAAAAAATTCAAAAATAGGTAATGGAAAAATATCCAAAGGAGTTAGTGGATTAAAACCATATACAACCTCAAAGGGTGAAAAAGAAGTAGTATAGTGTACCGTCCGGTTATATGCAAACTCAACATGTGGCAAACATTTTTCCCATTGCTTTAGATTCTTGCCAATGATAGAACGTAATAAGGTTGAAAGCGTTCTATTTACTGCTTCAGTTTGTCCATCCGTTTAAGGATGTGCAACAGTAAAAAATAGAAGCTTTGTTCCCAATTTATTCCATAAAGTCCTCCAAAAATGACTTATGAATTTAACGTCCCTATCGCTCACAATTGTCCTTGGTAAACCATGCAATTGGACAACTTCTTTAAAGAATAGGTCAGCAATTTGTGTTGCATCATTTGTCTTTGAACACGCAATAAAGTGTGCCATTTTACTAAACCGATCAACAACAATAAAAATACTATCCTTACCACTTTGAGTTTTTGGAAAACCGATCACAAAGTCCATGGAAATATCTGTCCAAGGCTGCTCAGGAATAGTCAAAGGTGTATAAAACCCATGTGGATTTAATTTTGACTTAGCTTGCTTACATGTTATGCACCTTTCACACTCAGCTCGGACGTCCTTCTTCATGCTCGGCCAGAAAAAGTGCTCGGCCAGGATGTCCAGTGTCTTCTGCACTCCAAAGTGTCCCATCAAACCGCCTCCATGGGTCTCCTTAATCAACAATACTCTTAAAGAACTGACCGGTACACACAGTTGGTTCCTCTTAAACAAAAATCCTTCATACCTATAAAATTTCTCACAAGATCGATTAAAAAAAGAATCCCAAATTTGTTTAAAATCAGGATCACTTTCATACAGACCTTTAATTTGTTCAAAACCTAACAATTTTGCTTGTAAAGAAGTAAGTAAAACATACCTCCTTGACAAAGCATCAACAACTATATTGTCCTTACCATTTTTATACCTTATTAGATATGAAAACATCTCAATAAATTCCAACCACTTTGCATGTCTTTTTTGAAGCTTCCCTTGAGATTTTAAAAGCTTTAGACTTTGATGGTCAGAATGTATAACAAACTCTCTTGGCCACAAATAATGTTGCCAAGTTTGTAATGCCCTTACCAAGGCATACAATTCCTTGTCATAGGTTGGATAATTCAATGCTGCCCCATTAAGCTTTTCACTAAAGTATGCAATCGGCTGGGATTCCTGAATTAAAACAGCCCCTATACCAACACCAGAAGCATCACATTCAATCTCAAAAGCTTTATCAAAATTAGGTAAAACAAGTAAGGGTGCATTTTTTAATTTTTCTTTTAAAGTGTTAAAAGTTTTTTCATGTGCATCTGACCATTTAAACACAATATTTTTCTTAACAAGTTCATTTAAAGGCGCAGTAATAGTGCTAAAGTCTTTCACAAATCGCCTATAGAAACTTGCTAACCCATGAAAACTTCTCACTTCACTAGCACTCTTTGGGGTCGGCCACTCTTTAATAGCCTTAACCTTTTCCTCATCTACACTTACCCCCTTTGAACTTATCACAAAACCTAAGAATACACCAGAATCAAGGCAAAAGATACATTTCTTTAAATTAGCATATAATTTATTTTCCTTTAATACCTTAAAAACAGCATGTAATTGTTCAACGTGTGCATTATAAGATTTGCTGTAAACCAAAATGTCATCAAAGTAAACTACCACAAACTTTCCTATGAAAGAGCGTAATACATGGTTCATTAACCTCATAAAAGTACTGGGTGCATTAGTTAAGCCGAAGGGCATCACTAACCACTCATACAAACCATACTTTGTTTTAAAAGCAGTTTTCCACTCATCACCCTCTTTCATTCGAATTTGATAGTAACCACTTTTCAAATCAATTTTAGAGAACAAACATGCCCCATGTAACTCATCAAGCATGTCGTCTAACCTAGGAATTGGATAACGATACTTTACCATAATCTTGTTAATGGCTCGGCAATCAGTGCACATACGCCAAGAACCGTCTTTCTTTGGTACCAATATTACCGGTACAGCACATGGACTAAGGCTCTCCCTTACATACCCTTTTTCCATTAGCTCACTGACTTGTTTTTGGATCTCCTTGGTCTTATCCGGGTTGGTTCTGTATGCTGGTCGATTTGGTAGGGCACAGCCGGGTACAAAGTCAATCTGGTGTTCTATACCTCTTGAAGGTGGTAATCCTTGAGGTAGCTCATCCGGAAAGACTTCTCCAAACTCCTTCAACAAATTTTGAATTTCAGAAGGTAAAGAATTGTTAGAATCATCAAAGAAGTATATGTCTTTAAAAAAAGAATCAATAATTGCCCTTTATCTAACAATACACTTTCAACTTCCCTTTTTCTTGCAAAAGCGTTCACCTTGCTTCTGCCCTGACTCGGTTGTAACGTCGAACAAACATCCAATCTTGAAGTCGGATTCGAACCCATGCCCACTTCTCTCTTCTTCTCTTCTCTTTCTTTTTCTTGAACAGAAAATTGTTCTTCCAACTCCTTGCTCTCCCTAGCAATTCTTATTTGATCTGCATATGCTTCAGAAGGTTGAAGAGGGGTTAGCACAAATGTTTTATTATTCAATTTAAAACTATACCTGTTGTGATACCCATCAAGAGTTACTCGCCTATCAAATTGCCATGGTCGACCAAGTAGAATGTGTCCAGCATGCATAGGTGCAACAACACACAAGACTTTGTCTTCATATTTTCCAATGGAAAATGAAAGCAAAACTTGTTTTGTTACTCTTATGTCCCCACAATCATTTAGCCACTGCAGTCTATAAGGATTAGGGTGTTTTATGGTAGGTAATTTTAATTTCTCAACCATCAAAATACTAGCAACATTGGTACAACTACCACTATCAATTAAAAGACTGCAAACCTTATCACTTACGCGGCACCTTGTATGGAATATGTGCTCACGTTGCTCCTCAACTCCCCCATCTTTGGTTGTGCATTCAACACCCTCATGGTGACTAATGCATTACCGTGGTCTGGCTCGGTGTATTCCACATCACTGCAATCCTCCAGCTCAAGCATTTCATCATCTTCTTCTTCACTTGCACTTTCCACTTCACCATTGTCACGCATGAGTATGACCCTCTTGTTCGGACAATTAGAAGCAATATGTCCAAGACCTTGACACCTGAAACATTTAATTTCACGTGCTTTAGAAGATGAATTGAATTCAAACTTACCTTTACTGGCTGAGGTCGGTTGTCCCATCTTTGCCTCTTCTTAGCCCAGGATTTCCAAGAGGTACTAGGAGTTCCTGGAAATCTTACAACTCTGGATTTGAGTTGTCTCTCTACTTGGATTGCTTTGTGTAATAAACCTTCCATCTCCACATAATGATGGAGTTCCAATACATTTGAAATTTCTTTCTTTAACCCTCCAATGAATCTAGCCATTGTTGCTTCTCGGTCTTCTTGCACATTGGCTCTCATCATGGCTATTTCCATCTCCTTGTAGTAATCATCTACACTCATAGAACCTTGACGTAGGTCCTGCAATTTTCTGTACAAGTCTATGTGGTAATGACTTGGTACAAATCTCCTTCTCATCACGGCCTTCATTTCCTCCCAAGATTGAATCAGTCTTTCTCCACACCTTCGCCTGCTCAACACATATTGATCCCACCATATACTTGCATAATCAGTGAATTCTACCACAGCTAATTTTACCTTTTTCTCCTCAGAATAATTATGGCAATCAAAACCATGCTCCACCTTTCTTTCCCACTCCAAATATAACTCAGGATCATTCTTCCCTTGGAAAGAAGGAATGCTCATCTTGATGTTTCCAAGATGATTATCCTGTTGCTTTCTCTTCTAGAACTACTTCCCTTGTCTTCTTCTTCCTCTTCCTCTTCTTCAGTGCGGTTAGGAGACGTTCTACTCCTCCCTGGAAACCGATCTTCCATCTCATCCATTCTTACACTCATTCTCATAAATTCACTTTGTAGTGTCTTGAGGAACGATTTGAGGTCTATTTCTCCAGCATCCTCCTCATGTTGGTTTACTGTACTCATGATTAAAAGAAATTTGGCTGTAAATCAAATGATGTTAGTGATAAAAATAAGAATCCTCACAACATTCCCTTACGTGTTTTCACTCAAAAGTTTTGATTCTCTCGTGTATCACTCTAATTTTTGGCTTTTCTCACTATATTGTACTCACCACTCTTGCCTTTTTCCACTCAACTTATCCTTACAAGCTCTTGAAATAAGGAACTTTTGGGATAGATTCTACTAACAAGTAATAGAGAAGGTGTTGATGATAACTTGACAACTTTTAGTGACAAAACACTATCCCAGAAAGTAATCAAGATGTGTAGCCGATTACAACTCTTCAGATGGATTCGTCACCTCGGATGAAATCTTCTGCTTGGAATAAATATTGTGGACAACAGAATTGGATTTGTTGTTGAGAAAATTTAAATACTGCACCTTATTTTTACTATTTGCACCTTTCTTTTTTTTTCTACTACAGATCTCCCTTTTTTTGTATTGTCTGCACTTCTTTTTTTTTAACTAATGCATTTTTTTATTTTTTTAATAAGATAAAGACTAAAATATAAGGATAGATGTTACCAATTGATCTCAAGAGCCGAAGCTCTGGTACCAAATGATACGAACCAGAAGCGTAAAGATAGGAACTTCTTGAAGATCAATTAACGGTAAATAACTGTAAATAACTGTAAGAAGCTTGACACAATCCAAGACCTGCTGGAAACACCAAAGCTATCAAAGATAGGAACTTGACACAATTCGTGACCTGCTGGAAGCACCAAAGTTATCAAGATATAAACAACTAGACCCTAACCAAGATCTGCTGGTAGAACCTAAGTTATCAAGTAGTTCTTTAATCCAAGAACAAAGGATAAGCTCTCACAATGAGAAAACTCAAATTTTATTGATAAAAATAATTGTCTACAAACTGATTCTCAATGCTAATATATAGCAAAAGAATTTCCTAAAATAAACTATCTAAAAGATACAATCCTAAATTAAATAAATTTAATTCTAGATAAGATAAAATATAATCCTAAAAGATTTAATCCTAAATAAGATAAAATATAATCCTAAAAGATGTAAATATAATCCTAAGAGATCATGATATTGATTCCTAACATATCTTATCCTAAATAAATCAGTTATGATCTGATTAGATACATTTTCCTGAAATAGACTCTTCTAAGATTCGGATAACAGACATAACCGATTGTCAGATCGGATAACACTTTTGTACTTCAATCCGAGCTAAGTTAAACCACTTCTTTGGTTCTTCTTCTGCTTGGTGGTCTACTTTCCTTTGGACTTCAGTGATCAAGAGTTGCAAAGCTCTCTTTAACCGCTCAGATCTGGCCCCGGTCATTGGATCTTCAATCCCTTGCAATGCATCTGAGGCATCTTGGTTGAGGTCGGATGAGATCGTGTCATTATATACATTGTTAGTGTAAAAAAGATTTACACATGTGTATTTAATGATGTGTTGTCACATCATTTAATAAATATGACATCTTATGTGATCAAACTCAATAAATGATGTGGTAGCACATCTGTATAAAACATTTTTACTCTCACAATATATATCATTAAAAGGACGATTCTAGGGTGGACCAAATTTTTATTTGGTCAACCTAATCCAGCTTATATTTTTTCAGTTATAAAAGATAAATGAATAATTTTTTTTATTAAATTGTTCTTAATTATATGACTATTTGAGTTTAATTTAAGAAAAATATGTATTTAAATATAACTTATGTTAATTTTATTGATAATCTATCAGTTTAAAGTTGAAAGGGGAAACTTTTACATTGATTATTGATTTAATTTTATATTCTTTTCAACCAATATTTGATAAAAGTAACTTAAAACCACTTTAATATCAATTATTAATAAAATAAACATTGAATGTGATAGTCAGGAATTTAATTAAATTACTATATTTTTATATTCTGGATTACGTGGACCATGTGGACAAGCCCCTATTAAAATACTATTAATGATATAGTAATTAATATCGCAATATTGCTGCGGTTGTTATTTTGTTACGTACAAATAATTAAAGAGGATAGAAATGAAATTAAGTTTACAAATTTTTAATTCCTTTTTGTTATACCATATAAAGTAGGGGAGTTCGCGGTTCGGTTTGGATCGATTTTGAGGTAAAAAATCATTCGATCCAATCATTGCAATTTTATCATTTCATCATCCGATTGGTTTTGATACCTTTTTCAAACCCGATCTAATTTAAATTCGATTGGATTGAATCAGTTTTCGATTTTTTTAAAGATGGGTACATATATTAGATAAAAGTGATAAAATTATGAAATAATATTAAATATTTTTTATTAGAACTTATATTCATCCAAATAAATACAAAATTATATAAAAAGAAGGACATGAAATATGAAAACTAATTTAAATCTAGTTTTAAATTGATATATTTATAGTAATATTAACACAGTATTAGATAATAAAATCATAAAAAAGTATAATAGTATAAATAATATTGTAAATATATATGTATATAAGTATAAATATATGATTATTTTATAAGTAATAATATATGTATGTATAAGTTCGTTTTGGATTGGATTGGATATTTGGTTTTCAACATAGGATCCAAAAACCAATCCGATCCAATAAAAAAATTTGATTTTTGCGGTTTTTGGTTTTTTTAATTTCGGTTTGATTCGATTTTCGATTTTCGGTTTGGTTTACGCGGTTTGCGTTGGATTGGATTGGATAGAGAATGTGTTAAATAAGGAATTGATAATAAAAAATAAAAAGGAGTGGGAGATTTAAGACTGCTAGATGACAATAGAGTTGCGCTTAGAAGGGGACAACAAAGTACAAATCTGGAGGGTCATGATGCTTACTTTTTTACCAATTTTCCAAAGGAGTTTTCCACAGAAGATCTTTGGAGGGTATTTTCTATATAGGGAGGCAAGGTGGTAGATGTGTTTATTCCAAACAAGAGAGATCGAAAAGGGAATCGTTTTGGTTTCGTGAGGTTTAAGGAGAATAATGATCCAGTAAAATTAGAAGCAAAACTTCGCCAAATCTGGATAGGAACTAATAAGCTTCAAGTGAATTTATCCAAGTATGGGAGAAGTGGTTCAAAGAATGTCAGAAATCATTTGATAATGAAAGGAGGTACCCAAATTTAGAGAAACCAATCTCCTCCTACTGTGCTGAATGACATGAGTTATGTGGATGCAGTCAAAAGAAAAGTTAAAAGGGTATGGCAACCAAAAAAGTCTCAAAAAGTTGATGCAGAAACACATTGGAATGGTTTAGAGGTTTCAGTTACGGAGGAAGATATGGCATGGCTTACTAAGTGTTATGTCGGCCAGGTGAATCACATAGATGAGGTGTTTACTTTACAAGACAAATTTATTATTGCGGGTATTCGTTCAGTGAAGGTGACTCCTATGGGTGGTGACTTAGTATTGATGCAGTCGTGTGGTGAGGAGGATGTTGCAAAATTATTTAAAGAATTGGAAGATTTAGTCATGAATTGGTTTGTTGATGTGCGACCCTGGTGCCCAGGTGAAGTAGCTTGTGAGAGGTATGTACGGATTCGATGTCGTGGAGTTCCAATGCATGCTTGGTCAGAATATGTTTTCAAGTTAATGGTTGCTCACGTTGGAAGATATGTTTGTATTGACACAAGTACAAAGAAAAGGGATAGGTTGGATGTAGCTATGATGTTAATCCAGACTTCGTCAAAGAAGGTTATTAACAGATGGTTCAAAATTAAGGTTAATGAATTGTTTTTTTTATTAGCATTGTAGAAGATCATTTTCTTAATCCATAGAGTGATGTTTACAAGACTAGGGGTGCACATGCTAATTATTTATCTTCTCCCAGTGTTTCCTATGAATCAAATTCGTTGTTTGATGATGAATGGAGTGATCTTGGTAATTATGCACAAGATGAGCAGTTTGAATTTGAATTGGAAAATCAGCGGGTTGTTAATGGAGATGATATGCAAAATCAACCAATGGTTGTTGCGACTGATTCTTTGGCGAATTATAAGGTGCAAGATTGTTGACGTTTTCCAGGTGATAATGCAGGCAGCATTGGCGGAGTCAATGCCTCTAAATGTGGGTCTTCTCGTAACAATTATGATAATGATATATTGGGCAATATTGGGCCATGTACAAATGAAGCCCAAGTTCTATGCAAAGGGAGAGACAACATCTTGATTCGGCCAATTGGGGAGGTTGAGTCTAATGGGCCGATTGGTAGCGGGTTGCATGTTCAGGCTGGGTCTGTTTCTTTAGGTCTTTAGCTTTCTAAAACAATTTTAATTGGGCTTTCTGAAGATGAAGCCCAAATGTTATGCAAAGGTGGGAATGATATTTTGGTTCTGTCAAATGGTGAGGATAATTCTACTGGGTCGGTTGATAGTGGATCCTGTATTCATGCTGGGCCCGTTTCTAATCCAACATGGATTGCATCTTTGGGTGGTACGTTGGCTAATTCAACACGAACAACCGCCTTTCTTGGGCTGGATTATTGTGGAGCCCAAATGCAAGAGGAGGCCGAGACATGTTATTTGTCTAACAATGAGGGTGTTGATTTGCATGAAATGAGTAATTGTATTCCCTCAGAGGCGGAATTGTGTGCTGTGCGTGAAGTGAGTAAAGGCATCCCCACAGAGGTGCAATTGATTGAAGTGTGTGATATGTGTAATGGAATTCCCACTGAGGCAGATGTAGTGATAGGGTCTGGTGTACGTACACAGAGTGCGTTGAGGTTATCTACTGGTTCTATTAAGCCGGTTCCCCAAAGTATAGTCCTAGAGAAGCGAAGTGTGGAAGCTCTACCAAATTTATCTAAATGTGAGTTGTTTGATGTACCAGTCCTATCGAGTATTCATCATGTGAGCAATAATCAGGATGTTGGTCCATTGAAGAGAAAAAAGGGGTAGGCCGAGAAAGAAAATAAATTCCCTTGATCTGGTATGTGCTTCTACTTTGGATTACTCTGAAATTAATGCTATTTTACATCAAAATTCTGCAAATGTTGCTTAACAAGTTTGGCAGTTTGGAAGGCTTTTAGGAGTATCAGGTGTTGATAATGATCAAATATTAATTAAAAAATTGGCAGAATTGGAAGAGAGGGATAAGGTTGCTATTGGAAGATTGAATAGTGTTGGGGAATGATTCGTGACCTTAAATCAGATTAGGAGTTGCATGGTCTGAATGATAATTTCTTCTTTAAATATAAGGGGCCTAGGTGGAAGGGTAAAGAAGTTGGAGATAAAAAATTTGTTGTATGAAAAGGTAGAGTTTGTTTGTATTCAGGAGACCAAGAAAGAATCTATAGATAATAGATTATGTGCTTCTTTTATATGGAGGTGAGGAGTTAGATTGGGCCTTTGTACCATCAGTAGGAATGTTTGGGGGAGTGTTGTCCATGTGGAGAAAAGATACATTTGTGGTACATGAAACATTTTCTGATACAAATTTTATTGGGGTTTGTGGGTGGTGGGGGCGGATAAGATATATTGTTGTATTGTTAATGTATATGCCCCGTGTGATTTGCTTGGTAAAAAGGAGTTGTGGAAGCGGCTTTTAGAGGTGAAGTCAAGGTGTGGAGGTGAGATGTGGTGCATTTGTGGGGATTTTAATTCTGTTAAATCAGACTCAGAAAGAAAAGGTGCTGCTAGTTACTGGAGGTAAGAGGATATGCGTTGCTTTGCTTCCTTTATTGAAGATGATGAATTGATTGACCTTCCCTTAATAGGTAGGAAATACACTTGGTACAAAGCGGATGGGAGGTGCATGAGTAGATTGGATAGATTTTTACTTTCACCTAATTGGTGGTCTCAAGGGTCATCTCTTTCGAAGTGGGCCTTAAAAAGGGGGTACCTTAGATCATTGTCCTGTATTGTTGAAACAAGAGAATATCAAATGGGGCCCAAAACCTTTCAAGGTTCTTGATTGTTGGAAATCTCATGTAGGGTATTGTGACTTTGTTAGAGAAAATTGGTGCTCTATAAATGTAGAAGGAAGGGCAGCGTTTGTTCTAAAGGAAAAAATGAAATCTTTAAAAAAATATGTTGTGTGACTAGAACAAGGATGTGTTTGGGGAGTTGGATGCTAAAATATCTGCAACTAGAGATCATGTGCATGTACTAGATTTGAAGGGTGAAGAGACTGTTTTATCGGAGGAAGAAGTTTTATTAAGGAAGGAGTGGAAATAAAAAATTTTTCACTACTTTTCTTTGAAGGATAGCTTGTTTTTTCAGAAATCTAGATTGAAATGGTTAAAGGAGGGTGATGCTAATACGAGGTATTTTCATGCGTGCATCAACAAGTGAAGATTGAGGAACATAATTAGAAATTTGAAGGTAAATAATGTGAGTTATTCTGAGCCAGCATCTATAAAGTCTGCAGTGAAAGGCTTTTTTAGTCACATTTTTGTGATCAATGTAGTCAGTGACCGTTCCTTGATGGTGTTACTTTTAAATCTTTATCAATTGAAGATGCTGATTTTTTGATCCAACCATTTTCTGAGGTGGAGGTGAAAGAGGCGGTGTGGGAATGTGGTGGCACAAAAAGTCCTGGTCCTGATGGATTTAACTTTAATTTCATTAAGGATTTCTGGGACATTCTGAAAGAAGAATTCTTTGCCTTTATGAATGAGTTTCATGTAAATGGTAAATTGGTGAAGGGGTCTAATAGTTCTTTTATTGTTTTAGTACCAAAGATAGACAGTCCTCAGAAGGTGGAAGATTTTTGAACTATCTCTCTTATCGGATGTATGTATAAGGTTGTCTCAAAAGTATTGGCAAATAGATTGTCTAAGGTGATTGGTAGTGTGATTTCGGAGTGTCGATCTGCTTTTGTAAAGGGTAGGTATATTTATGACAACATTGTTGTTGCTAATGAAATTCTTGAGGATGCTAAGAGGAAAAGAAGGAGATGCCTTTTGTTTAAAGTCGACTTTGAAAATGCGTATGATTAAGTTAATTGGCAGTTTTTATGGTATGTTATGGGAAGGATGGGGTTTCCTTTGAAATGGTTGAATTGGATATCTGAATGTTTATGCACTGCGAGAGTTTATGTTTCTTGTAAATGGAAGCCCTACTGGTGATTTTGGTACTGAACGTGGTTTGAGACAAGTGGACCCCCTTGCCCCTTTTTTTGTTTATAATTGTTGTTGAAGCATTTGACTCTCTGATGTGTAAGGCTGTGTGCTCCCAGGTGTTCAACCCCTATGTGGTCGGTCATGACTAGGTATCTATTTCATATTTGCAGTTTGCTGATGATACAATCATTCTGGGAGATGCTTCTTTGGAAAATGCTTGGTGTATAAAAGCAATTTTTCAATTGTTTGAAGTGGTAGCTGGTCTTAAAGTGAATTTTTATAAGAGCAAGCTCACTGGGGTGAATGTTGATGAAGATTGGTTGGGTTTGATGTCACAGTTTCTCAATTGTAAAGTGGGGACAATTCCTTTCTGTTACTTAGGCTTGCCAATTAGTGGGAATCCTAAGAGAATGAAGACTTGGGATCCGATTATTCAAAAGGTGCAGAAAAGATTGTCTAAATGAAAATGTAAGTCTTTGTCATTTAGCGGTCGTTGTGTGCTCCTTAAATCTGTACTCCACTCCATCCCGATCTATTTTCTTTCTTTCTTTCTTCAAAGCTCCAAAAGGTACTATATCTAAACTTGAATCTCTTTTTGAAAATTTCCTTTGGGGTGGAGTTAGCGATAGTAGTAAAATCCATTGGGTGGCGTGGGAAGATGTTTGTAAAGAGAAGAAACATGGTGGGTTGGGAATTAGGGACTTAAGAGCCTTTAATTTTGCTCTTTTAGGTAAATGGAGATGGAGGTTGTTAGTAGAAAAGAGTAGATTGTGGCATAGGGTGTTAATATCTATTTATGGTGGTTCTCTTAATGGGGATTTGATTAAAGGTTCTAATTGGTGGAACAACCTCTGGTCTACTGATAATTGTGATGACTTTCAATCAAATTGGTTGACTAGTACGTGTGTCAGAAGGGTGGGGGAGGAAGCAAATATTTCATTTTGGAAAGATAAGTGGTGTGGTCAGGATGCTTTTTGTAATAGGATTAGTAGACGTTTCTCTATTTCAAGTAACAACAATGCATCTATAGCAGATATGGTAGTTAGGAGGGAATGGGGTCTTAGGTGGTCTTAGAGTTGGCGTAGGCATCTGTTTGAATGGGAAGCTGAACTTCTAACACTTTTTCTAGTTGAATTGCAATCAATTCATTTACAGGAAGGTGTTGCTGACTGGTGGTGTTGGAAGGCAAGTCCACATGGTATTTACACAGTGAAGTCAGCTTATAAAATTCTTTGCAATGACGTCCTTTTTGCTGATTTTTCGTTGCATAAATTTTTGTGGTTTGCTCTTGTACCTGCTAAAGTGTCTGGGTTTGTTTGGAGAACAATTTTAAATAGAATCCCTACAAGACAGAATTTAGTGAGGAGAAATATACTAGCACAATCTGAAACTTTTTCATATGGTGTGGACAGTTTGCTGAGAACACTTCTCATCTCTTCTTTGAGTGTTCCTTTTCGCATAAACTATGGATGACTTGCTTGGATTGCTGTGGTTTCTCTTGTGCCCTTCATAATTGCTGCCATTCTCATTTTCCCAATTTATTGGCTTGCCAAATTGTAACAACAAGGATCATCTAAGATGGACTGTGGTTTGGATGGCTACTATTTGGTCAATATGACTTGCAATGAATAATGCCATTTTCCAAAATGCAAATTCTAACTTTTTTGAAATTTTGGAGTTGATTAAAATCCGCTATTGGGGGTGGATTAAGGCGAAGGATTCATCATTCTCTTACTCGTTTACTGATTGGGATTACTCCCCTACGACTTGCCTTAATCTTTCTTTTAATCTTGATTGATTTTCTAGTTTTGGTTGGTTGAGATTGCGACAGGTTGGATGCTTATTTGTCTTGGTGGTAGGTTCTATTTGGAGATTTTGATTCATAATTCTGTTGGTTGGCTGCGCACACAGGGGGCATTTTCTTTGTATTATTTTCATTTGTATCACTTATCCCCAGGTGCTATTTTGTTTAGGTGGATTATTTTTGTTCTTTTAGGAGGATCAGTTTTCTATTGGTTTTGGACTGGAGTAGCATTTTAGTGTTTATTTGTGATGGGTTGGAGTGCCCCTTATACTCCCTTTAATATACTATAATATATATATATATATATATCTATCGTAAAATTCACATCTAACTATATTATTTTAAAATCAATAAAAATAATAATATAAAAGTAATTTTAAAATTTTTCCGCTCTGAAATGATAAAAATGACAAAAAAAGAAAAGAAAAGAAAAACTACATGTGATTTCTCTTTGTAATGGAGATATAGATCATTGAAATTTGAAAGGAAGAAACGAAACACAAAATGGAGTCAATGTCACAATGTGACATACTGTCCAAGTGTTCAATTATTATTAAAAAAAACTTGGACAGGTATATTCCTAACCCGATGGGAAGCTCTATTGCAGGGGAAAAAGGACAACCATGCACCTAGCTAGTTCTTACTTGAGGCAGAATTTTTTCATTGAATTGTGAGAATAAAGTATTCAAAATCTATAATCAAAAGTATTGATTAAGCATATATTAAATAAAAAATTACTTAAATTGAGTTATATTAATATTTATTACAATACTAAATTTATTTATTATTTTTTGAATGTTATTAATTAATCTCCTCCATTCTCTCTAATTCTTTCAAGTTAATTGTCTTTGTTTTCTTTTCTTCTTATTCTTTTACTTTTGTTGAGCTCCTCCTTCCCTTTGATTTCTCTATTTTTTTATAAACTTATATTTTTCATTAAATTTTATCTTTAATTTTAAATATCACTTTATCTCTAGAAAAATAAAATAAAATATTTAGTAAATGAGATTGTCGTACAAAGTTAATATTTAATTTATTTTTTAAAAATAAAATAAAATAAATATACAGTAAATGAGATTGTCGTTCATAAATAAAACTAGAGCTCTGTGAAATAATTTGCATGATAAATTATGAGATTCACGTAATTAATAAAACTATAAGAAAGAAAAATTGGCGAGTCCCATCATTTTTAAGAAAATAGAGAGAAACACATCTTACGTGTGTATTTTCATTTATTCCTCTAGTAATTATATTACATTTTTCTCATTTATTTATTTTATAGACATTTTTATCATTATATATGTATATATATATAAATCTCTTTTTTTATCTCTTCTTAATTTCTTTTCTGTTTATAACACAAAAGATCCTCTTCCATTTTTTTCTTTTATCTTCATCTCTTCCATTTTTTTTCTCCTTCTCCAAACTTTATTGTGTGAATATATATAATCATTAACTCAACTCAATAAAAGTCTTATCAAGCCGGTTTAGTTTGATTAATACAATGTTATTAGTTGACTAGAATTAATTCTAAAATTAATATTAAAAATAACTGTTACACAAAATATATATATCGAATAGAAGTGATGATTTAAAATTAATTTTATGAAATTAATTTTGCATTGTAGGTCACTGCTAATCAAATAAACACACATAATAATCCAAAAATAACTTATAATTTCATTTGGTTTATATATATTTAAATAATAAATTCATACAACAAAATCATAACATACAATACATTTTTTTTAATAAAAAAATTATAAATCTCTTTTCATCACATCACCTATTATATGTCACATTTCTCTGTTCCGTGTCTTATTGGTTGTATGAATAAGAATTGTCATTACTATTTATGATGAAGGGCCAAGCAAGTGTTGTGTTGCATCTAAACGCAACAGAAAAAGAGATGGCAACTCCGTACTGCAGGGTTGTTGCACCGAGTTGTTCCATGCATGAGAAACGTCCCTTTGTCGTCCCACACAGACTTAAACATTCCATGACTCTACCACTTTCCTCCATATTCAAGGTACGTATACGCGATTTAATTTAAATCTCTCTCTCTCTCTCTGTTAATTATTTAACGGTTAATTAATAATTAAATGCTGTTATTCATGACTCCATATATAACAATAATTAAGCAGCCGATCCTAAGAGCTTTGCCTCAAATTCTTCCACTGCAAATGGAAGACATAAAAGCTAAATTCCTTGACGCTGTTGTGGATTCCCTATTTGAGTACGTCGACCACCCACTGCTTCCATCTCAGGTCACTCACCTACCCTACACGCGTGTGCATATAATTAATTAAGTTTATATATGATCCTTTAATTTATTTAATTTGCAGAGTAACTTTGGTCCAGTGGAGGAGATAGGGGAAGCCATTCCTATCACTAACAATAACATCCAAGGCCAAATACCAAATCACTTTCCAGAGGGTGTCTACATTAGAAATGGTACTTCTTCCTTTTCCTCATCCTCCCACCTCTAGTACTTTCCAACTCAATTTGTTGAATATATATATATATATATCGCTTGACTTTTTGGATTTCAAGATTAATTTAACTAAGGAGAAAAGTAACACAAGCCTTCTTAATTGGGTGGAAGGAATATGTGTTTTTAGTACTTGCTGGTTTTATCCCTCCAAAATTGAAAACTACCAATTCAAGGGTCATTTGTTATGGTTGTGAGTTAGTTTTTTATTTTGTATATTCTCAAAAAATTTCAACAAAATTTTTACAATTTAAAATTGAAAATTAAAAATAATTTATTTTGATCTTAAAAAATATACATTTTAAAAAACACAAAAAAATATTTTAAATTTTTAATTTTAAACCATAAAAATTTGATTGAAATTTTTTGAAAATTAAAAATTAAAAATTCGCACACATCCAAAGAGACCTTATTCTTTATCATCTTCTTTTTTTATACATTTTCTTACAAATTTATTTCTGAATTTTTATCAATAATAATAAAAAAAAGGATATTTTTACTTTTTAATAAAAATTTGCTGGAAAATTTAATAGAAATTTTGTAAGAAAAATTGTATGATAAAGACTAAATAAATTAATATTTTTTAATTTTAATTAAAGGGATTAAAATAATCTATTATACATTATAGAGATTAAAATTAAATCTCAACTATGTTTTAAGAAAAAAAACACATATTACTATGTTTTAAGGAAAAAAAAAACACATATTTATTATATATGTACTCATGAGTGCAGGATCAAACCCACTGTTCGGAGGACTGAAATCAACCAAGTCAATGATGGGAAGGTCAAAAAGCGCTTGGGTGGAAGGAGAAGGAATGCTTCATGCTTTGTATTTCCAAAAGCAAAGTGACGACGGAAGCTACACTGTCGTCTACAATAACAGATACGTTGAAACTGCAACATACAAGCTTGAGAAACAAAGCAATAAGCCTTTGTTTCTCCCTGCTGTCAGAGGAGATTCATTGGCTGTTCTCTCTTCTCTTCTGTTAAACCAGGTCAGCATTTTCATTTTTTTTTTATTGAAGTAGTGGTTTGATTCTTCGATATAAATATATCTTCAAATTTAAGATGGTAAGTATATATCTCATCTTAACTTAATTAACTCCATCCCTTCATTTAGAAGAAAATTAAAGTGTTGTTTATGTATATATGACACAAATATTGTGTGAGAATTAGAAAGGGAAAACAAAAATCATGAGGGAAAAAAATAAAAGAAAGAGAAAAAAAATTCTTTACAATCAACATTGCCTTTTATTTATTATTTAAAAAATCATTATCTTTTATTTATGAATTAATATTTCTTTTGTACTAATAAGCATTATCCTTTAATTATATACATGAAATTCTAAACATTTTTGCCACCTTATCTGTGGGACATAAAATAAACTGATCACTCTTTACTCACAATTTCAATTCTCAAGTTGATACATAATCCACTGTACAGCAATCATATATAGTAGTCTTTTTTTGACAAACTAAAACATTATAATAATATAAACTTATTAAATTAAGCATCAAAAGTACGGTGCTACAACTAGTAATTTGGCAGCTATTAGTTTTAGCATGTCTCGAGATTCCATTTGCAACATTTCTTGTTTTTATTCACATTATTTTAATATATATATATAGGGAAATACTAGCTAACAAATGTAACAAAAACATTTTTTAAAAATTAAAATTTAAAAAGTTTATATTGACCGGATTGTACTGTTGGGAAACAACGGTACCTATTTCCTCCTCTGTGAACGCAAAATGGGCACTATGCGGAAGCGTAAAGATAAAAGAATAGAGAAGAAGATGAACCAGAATTTTTACGTGAAAAACCCTCTCGGGAAAAACCACGGGACCTAGTCCAGTAAAAGATCTCCACTATAAAAGTAGGATTACAAAGTGTTTCTCTCAATCTCTGAGGATCTCTCTATGAATATCACTCTCTCGAATGATATACAAAATTCTCTCTATGGAACTCTCTCTTTCTCTCAAAGAGGAATACACAGAACTCTCTAACTCTCTTAGGATTTCTTCACTTGGATGTGGATGATGCAAGTCTTCACAAGTTCTCCTATTTATAGGAGAAAAGTGTAGCTTCTCCAAAAAGTGTTTAATGGAGGTTAATAAATTTCCACAATTCCAATAAGTTCTAGAAAACCCAAATACATTCTTCAAAGTTGAATGTGCATGTCTCAAGATCAAAGATTAATTCCAAGACCTTGGAATGTTCATCCCCCTTTATCCATGCATTGTGACTTGTGAACCACAATTAAGGAGGGAAATCCAACAAATCTCCCCCTTCCTGACTTAATTGGGAGGCACCACAACACCGACACCTTGGCAACAATCTTCAACCTTCTTGATTGGCATTGACTTAGTCATCATGTCAGACCAATTCAAATCTGTATGAATTTTCTCTATCTTCAATTTCTTCTCATCAAACACTTCTCGTATCCAATGATACCGAATGTCAATATGCTTTGAGCGTGAATGGAACATGGGGTTCTTGGTTAGATGGATGGTACTTTGATTATCACAGTTCACCACATAATCATCTTGATCATGTCCCAATTTTCTTAGAAAGTTCTTCATCCATAGCATCTCTTTGGAGGCTTCAGTGACTGCTACATACTCTACTTCAGCTGTAGACAATGTCACATATTTTTGAAGCTTTGACTGCCAAGAAACGGCTCCCCCTGCAAAAGTAATCAGATAACCTGACGTTGACTTCCTTGAATCCACATCTCCTGCCATATCTGAGTCTGAATATCCAATGAGCTTTAGATTTCCATTTCCAAAACACAAGCTTCTTTTGGCAGTTCCTCATAGATACCTTAATATCCATTTAACAGCTTCCCAATGCTCCTTTCCTGGGTTTGATAGGAATCTGTTCACAACTCCTACAACATAGCCAATATCTGATCTTGTACAAACCATTGCATACATAAGGCTACCCACGGCAGAAGAATAGGGCACCTTGTTCATTTCTTCTTTTTCCTCTTCATTCTTTGGACATTGAGATTTGCTAAGTTTGAAATGCTCAGCAATTGGAACACGAACAGGTTTGGCATTGTGCATGTTGAACTTTTTGAGAATCTTCTCAATGTAATCTTCTTGAGATACCCACAACATTCTTTTGGAACGATCTCTAGAAATTTTCATTCCAAGAATCCTCTTTACTGCACCCAGGTCTTTCATGGCAAAAGACTTTCTTTTGATTGCATCCTTTCACGACAATTCGTGCTTTGTACCTTAGGTTTGGATTGTTCTCTTCATTCTTGAGCTTGAACACCCATATGTTTTGTAATGCTTTTCTTCCTTTTGGTAATTCTACCAAATCATATGTCTGATTATCCATTAAGGATTGAATCTCTTCTTCCATGGCTTGCAACCATTTGTCTTTGTCTTCCATTTTAATGGCTTCTGCAAAGCTTTGAGGTTCACCTTCATCAGTAAGGTTGACATATTCATCAGAAAAATACCTTCTTGATGGTTGCCTCTCTCTTGTTGATCGTCTCAATTGCGGTTCCTGTTGAACATTATCAATTGCTTGATCTTCTGGAGCCATGTTAGGTTGATCTATCTGATCAGGTTCTTCAGCCACCTCATCAAGTTGTAGCTCTTGATCTGGCTCTGTCTGAGGAGTCTCTCCCCCTGAGTTGTTCACAACAAGAGGACTTTGATCATTACTCACCTTGAGTGTTGGTTTCTCCATTTTCTTGATGTCTTGGATTGTCTGATCTTCAAAGAACACCACATCTCTGCTTCGAACAATCTTTTTATTTGCAGGATCCCATAATCTGAAACCAAATTCATCTCTTGGTGAACCAAGGTATACGCATTATTTTTCCTTAGCGTCAAGCTTTGCCCTTTCATCTTTTGGAATGTGAACAGATGCCTTACATCCAAAAACTATCAGGTTGCGATATGAGGCCTTTTTACCAGTCCATACTTCTTCTGGTATCTTTCCATTTAATGGTCTTGAGGGTGATAAGTTAATCAAATCAGCTGCAGTAACCACTGCCTCCCCCCAGAATGACTTAGAAAGTTTTGCATGAGACAACATGCTTCTGACCTTCTCGGCAATCGTTCTATTGAATCTTTCAGCTACACCACTCATTTGAGGTGTCTTGGGAGGTACTTTCTCGTGTCCGATCCCATGAGTCTTGCAATAGTGCTCGAATGGACCTCTATACTCTCCACCATTATCGCTTCTCAAACATTTCAACTTTTTACCAGTTTCTCGTTCAACTGAGGCGTGAAACTCCTTGAAGGCTCGAAGAACTTCATCTTTTCTCTTTAATGGATACACCCACAACTTTCTAGAGTGGTCATCAATGAAGGTAACAAAATATTGAGCACCACCAAGGGACCTTTCAGATGTTGAACAAACATCTAATGTACAAGATCCAAAATATGCTTTCTTCTTCTTCCACTATCAGATCTATGGAAGGATACTCTGCGCTGCTTACCAGGTAGGCAATCTTCACATAATTCAAGTGATTGTCATTTTATGCTTTGGAGATGATCTTTCGCAAGGATCTCTAAACCCTTCTCGCTCATGTGACCCAATCTTTTATGCCACAACTCCTTACTTTCTTCTTGAGCAACATTTGTCTCCCATTTGCATATCTTTCCTTGCATGATATATAAAGAGCCTTCCTTCTTGCCACGAGCAACAATCATGCTTCCTCGGCTAAGTTTCCATTTTCCACCACCAAACTGGTTGTTCATTCCAGCATCATCTAGCTTACCTATTGAGAGAAGATTTAGGCGCATCTCAGGTACATGCCTTACCTCCTTTAGCATAAGTTTGTTTCCATTTTCTGTCATCAAAGTCACTTCTCCTATGCCCACAATCTTGCTTGTGACATGATTACCCATCTTCACTGTACCAAAATCTCCTTTTTGATAAGATGAGAAGAATCCTTCATGAGGAGTAACATGGAAAGATACTCCGGTATCAACTATCCAAGTGCAATCATCAAAAGCAACATTTAGATAATTTACCTCACCAATAAGGAACACGTTCTCGTCGTCAGATACCACCGCTGTTGTGGTTTTCTCTTCCAACTTTTTTTTGGGATCTATCATGTCAGGATGGACTGATCCAGCCTTCTGATCTCTCTTCAAGAATCTACACTCTTGCTTCTTGTGGCCATCTTTTCCACAATAGAAACATGTCAAACCTCTGGGGCGAGACTTGGATCTTCCTCGTGACTTTCCATGACTTCCTTTACTTCTATGCTCACTTCTTCCTCTATTCTCAACAACATTGGCTTCTGAGTGACTACTATTTCTTTCCTTCTAGACTCTTAATTCAGCATATTATCTGTAATAGTATCCATACTAAGCTTTCCATCTGGTGTTGAGTTGCTGAGAGTGACAACCAATGTGTCCCAGCTCTCAGGTAGAGAACTAAGGAGTAGAAGAGTTTGTAACTCATCATTAATCTTCATATCTGCTTTCATTAATTGATTCACAATACCTTTGAAGGTGTTTAGATGCTCGATCATATTCTGGTCGTCAGAGTATTCCAATTTTACCAACCGTCTGACAAGATGAGCTTTGTTTTTAGGAGTTTTCTTTTGAATCATAGATTCAAGCTTCGTCCACAACTCATACGCATTGGTATAAGTCGACACATGCTCAAACAAGCTTTTGTCGATGTATTTTCGAATCATAGCCACAGCTTTACGATTTAGAATCTCCCAATCTTTTTCAGTCTTCCCTTCTGACATTTCCTTATTTGTGATTGGCTCATACAAATCCTTGCAGTATAGATGGTCTTCCATCATTGGCTTCCAATAGGAATAATTATCTGCAGTTAGCTTGCACATGTCTCCATCATGAGCGAATGTTCCTTCCATCTTGAATTGCACAGGATTATGACTTTTCGAACCAATAACTCTGATACCACTGTTGGAAAACAGCGGTACCTATTCCCTCCTCTGTGAATGCAAAATGGGCACTATGCGGAAGCGTAAAGATAAAAGAATAGAGAAGAAGATGACACCAGAATTTTTACGTGGAAAAACCCTCTCGGGAAAAACCACGGGACCTAGTCCAATAAAAGATCTCCACTATAAAAGTAGGATTACAAAGTGTTTCTCTCAATCTCTGAAGATCTCTCTATGAATATCACTCTCTCGAATGATATACAAAATTCTCTCTATGGAACTCTCTCTTTCTCTCAAAGAGGAATACACAGAACTCTCTAACTCTCTTAGGATTTCTTCACTTGGATGTGGATGATGCAAGTCTTCACAAGTTCTCCTATTTATAGGAGAAAAGTGTAGCTTCTCCAAAGAGTGTTTAATGGAGGTTAATAAATTTCCACAATTCCAATGAGTTCTAGTTTTACCCATTTCCATAATTTCCACAATCACTTTAATCAATAAAAGTGATTAAAGTTAGTTCATTTTATTGGAGTTTTAAAAACTAGTTTAATTTTCTAATTTTACCCTTATTTAATATCACTAACTAACTCTACTACCATTTGATAGTTGAAAGACATTAAAGTTAATAAAGATAAATAAAGAAAATTATAATAAATGTTACCTTGAAATTTTAAGGTGCCTTATAAGAAAAGACCACAAAAACTTGTAAAAAATGACTTATAAAAAGCATATGAGGGAGTAATAATTTTGCTTCTACTCCTTGTGCACTAAAAGAAAAAGCAAATGAATTTGTGAATGAGAGGAGAGAATGAAGTATCAAAGAATGTGCTTTTTATATAAGAAAACCCCTATTTATAGATACTTCATGTTTATTCACAAAGAATCACATTTACTCAAGATATCATTTCGTGAAAAATCACACATTTTTCTAGAAATACCTTTTAAGTTTGATGTGGTTAGTTGAAGGTAATCTCAGAAGTCATGAATTTCTCTTCTTTTGGATTTCACAGTTGAGATTTGGAAAACAGTACAAATATTATAGCAACACCAATGTGTTCGAGCATTCAGGGAAGTTCTACTCGGTTGCTGAAAGTCACATCCCACAAGAGATTGACATCTTCACACTAAGTACTTTAAAGGACTGGGATGCCAATGGAGCCTGGAATCGTCCTCTTTGCAGTCACCCAAAGGTTATCTTCTTTTAATTATATATAAAATATATACACACACTGCATATTAATTAATTCTCATGCATTTTGAGTTTTCAGCATTAATTCCTTTTTGTGATATAATTTACTTTTACAGAAAGTTCCAGGTACAGGAGAGCTGGTTATATTTGGGGTAGAAGCTACTAAACCTTTTCTTGAAGTTGGAATAGTTTCTGGTATATAAATATTCTCTAAATTCCTTACAATATTGAAGAAATATTGGTGTGCTAGTAATTGATTTTGATAGATCAGTGGTTGTGCTGATGTGTAATATAATATCTATAGCATGCCCTTTAATTTATTGTTAACCATTTTCAGCTGATGGAATGGAATTGGTTCATAAAGTGGATATCAATCTAGACAGGTGCTCTCTTTGCCATGAGATTGGTGTCACACACAGGTAATATTCGTTACCAAAAACTATCAAATGGAATTAAAATCCAGCTGCTATATAAATATATCAACAAGAATGAGACCTCAATGTATCTATTTTTGGGTTTATGGTTAATTTGTAGGTACATTGCCATATTGGATTTTCCACTGATTATAGATTTAAACAGACTACTAAAAAGAGGCCCGTGAGTACATATAAACTTTCTATACATTTTTGTCTATGATATATAAGGTCACAGAAAATCCCTGTAGATGAATAAGCTTTACATATTTTTACATATAGATTAATCAAATATGAGAAGGAGAAAGGTTCCAGGATTGGGATAATGCCACTGTATGGTGATGCAGCCTCAATCCAATGGTTTGAAGTGGAACCTAATAGCACATTTCATGTTATCAATTCTTTTGAGGATGGTCATGAGGTAACTTATTCATTAATTAATTGTAGTATACTGAAACTGTGCAACAACTTTTTAATTAAGATTTTTTTTTATATTATATAGGTTGTGTTGTGGGGTTGCAGAGCACTAGACTCATTAATTCCAGGACCTGAAGATGGTCTGAATGAATTTAAATGGTTCTCTCGTTGTTATGAATGGAGATTAAACATGAAAACAGGGGAGGTTAAGGAGAGATATCTCACTGGACCAGAGCAGTTTTTGGATTTTCCAGTAATCAATCCAAGTTTTACAGGAATTAAGAATAGATATGGATACACCCAAGTGGTTGATCCCATTGCCAGTTGTGCTGCAGGTAATTGATTTTTCAAAATTAAAACAGTTTGGTCATCCTATTTAACAATCACTGCTAGCAACTCTTGATTATCCTCAACCTTGATTTATAATTAATATTATACGATATGATATGATTTCCTGTTTGACTATTTAGACATTCCTAAATACGGAGGTCTAGCCAAACTATACTTTGGAGAACCATGTTCAGAGTTCCATGTGGTAAAAATATGACAATCTATTATGTTACTATCTATCATGAGTAAATTCTCAATTTAGTCCCTAAATATTATTTCTTTCTTAAATACCTCACACAAAATTCACTGTATAAGTAGTCTTTTAATTTTCATGGCATCTGTCAAATTAGTCCTTGTCAGGGACTAATGTGACGAGATAATGTGAAAGTTGGAGGACTAATGTAACAGATTTTTGAAAGTTTGAGGACTACTTATATAATTAGTTTAGTTTGAGGACTAATGAAGATAGATGTTAGAAGTTTGGGGACGAAATTGAGTGTTTATTATGCTATCTATTGACTTTTCTTTTGTATATTTATTTTTGCTGAAAGTGTAATTTTAACAACTTAAAATCAGGGAGGCACACAAGAAGAAGAGCCTATAAAGGTTGAATACCATATGTTTGAAAAGAATGTATTTTGCACTGGATCTGCCTTTGTCCCTAAAGAAGGTGGTCTCGAGGAAGATGATGGTTGGATAATCACTTTTCTTCACAATGAAGATTCTGGCATATCTCAAGTAGGTTACTTCTTTGACAAGTATGAATTAATTAATCTTGCTTCAAATCATATATAAGAGTTAATTAAAAATTATATACTTTCTGTTTTAATTTTCTTCCTGCAGGTTCATATAATTGACACAAAGAATTTTTCTGGCGAGGCAGTTGCTAAAATTACCATGCCTTGCAGAGTTCCATATGGATTTCACGGAGCTTTCATGCCAATCTCTTTTAATTAATTTGCAATGTTTAGCAGTGTGCTGTGTTCTTTTTTTCAGCCTGTATTAATTTGTAACGCTTATCTAAGGTACTACCGATTGTTGGTGTACTGTCACGTGATTACCTTCTTCCTCAGTTTGCAACTCTCATCTAAGTTTCAAGATTATGTCTTTATCCACATAGCCATTATTTGGAAAAAAAAATTAAAAAAATAAGAAACAAAATTACATTAATTTGGATGACTCGGAAGAAAAGGGTTGATGCTGGCGAATAATTAAAAAGGCATGTGTTTGATTTCTACTAAAAATTTAAATATGGATCCCGCCAATACTACTAACATTGGTCGGGATATATATTTAAAACATAGATTAGTATAAACCAAACTGAAAATGACACAAAAATTAAGACTTTAAAATGGTTATAGCGGTATAACATGATTTCTTTAATTTTTTTGGTGAAAAAACAAAAATGAAATAGGAAGACATGAGGTCGTGACATTCTAAAGTTAATGGCGAGTTTGATTTCTATCAAAATCACCCCTATACATGGGCTAAGTCAGGAATTGAGATAAGAAAGCCAATGTTATAAATTTTTATAATTAGAGTGTGTTTGGTAAGCCATTTCAGCTAACTAAAAGTTGAAATTACTAGCTGAAACCATTTCAACATTGTTTGGTAAAGTAGCTTTTTTTGGGTAGCTACTAGCTTTTCTTAAAAAAGTTACTTGAGGTAGCTTTTTTAAAAAAGCTCATATTTTCAGCTACTAGCTGAAAATTAATTACAAGTTTATCCCTTAACCACCCCCACTTATTATTATTTAATAATTAATGATGTCCTTATATGTCATTTTACCATTTTCAGTTAGTTTTACCAAACACATTCAATAGTTTTTCAGTTTTCAGCTAACTTTAAGCTTTCAGCTAGCTTTTCAGCTAGTTTTACCAAACACACTCTTAATCGGCCCATCCCAAATACAATTTTATTATTATATTATAATATATAAAAAAACTAAACTAAATATAAAATATTGAATTAAGATAAATTGCCATAGTCATATATATATATATATAATGTAAATAAATTTAATAATTTTGTGAATTATTTTAATTATTATTTTCTTTTTACTATTTATTTTTATTATTTATTTATTTTACTTTTCAATAAAAAATTTATCATTAAAAATAAAATAAAACTTAAAGTTCATAAAAAATTGGAAAATAACAATAACCTAATATTATATCTTTATCTTGAAAACAAAAACGGAATTTATATAATAAAATTTATGTAAATATATACTTTTATATCATTTTATATTAATAAATTATTATCAAATACCATTAATTCAATAAATTAATTTATCAATTAATTTTATCAAATTATTCAACATCGACTATATAATTTTATCCAATAATATAATATATAAACTATTTAAATAATATATATAAATTTGAAAAAAAATTAAAAATTTAGAGGGGCCACCTTGCCCCTAAGTGGCCTCGCCAATATGTATATGAGTGGATCCCCGGAATAATGTTATTGAATTTAGGGTTGGTTTAAATTTACATTTAACGTGATTTTAATAGAAATTAAATATTTTTTGGGTATTATTTATAATAACATTTTTAGGAAGGGTCTTAGTCTTTTTTATAAGAACTTTTTTAGATTGTTTCATGCATTAATAGTTTTTTGATAAAAATATCTTATTAGTGGAGGTAAGTGAATAATTAATTAATGGAAAGAGTATGATAGAATGAAGTAATCAAATAAAAAGAGAAAAATAATGAGTCTCAATAAATTTAAAAGTAATTCAAAAAATATGATACACACAAATTTATTGCAACCAATTTCCTTAATCTATGAAATAATTAAAAGCCTCTTATAATTACTACCGCCGTCGGATTAAATATTAATTCTAATAGACTAATTAATACTCATGACCTACTTGGAACGAAGACAGGATATTATCAAATCAAAAACTTTCTAGTCAATCCATGATGCATTCATTTCTACCCTTTAGATAAGCGTCATTGTCAATATAAAATGATTTTGGTCATGTATGTTATTATAATGGTCCAAGTTATGTAAAAAAAAAAAAAAAAAAAAGTGGTCCAAGTTGATCCATGGCCAAACACAACTATATTAGGGACATCGATGTGATCCTAATTAAATTATAGGAAGCCAACAATTAACTGACGCATGGATGGAAAGGGATAAAATGAACTGTATCATAATGAAATGACATTAAAATTTATTATTTACATTGTTTAATCTTTTTATCTTTAGCTGAGAATCCTTATAAATATAATTGTGGCATTAATACTTGAATCAATAGTGGTGTTTAGCTAAAGGTTTATCGGAGAATATTTAGGGTCCATTTGGTTTACAGTTTACAGGAATTGATTTGGGTAGAATTTGTGACACCCTTCTACCTCATACTCTTATATATTTAAGAAATTGTAGTTTAGAAAAGGGAAAGTCCCACGTTAGGTAAAAAGGTTCACAATTACTCTTATAACATCTCATAATTTGAAAATGACTTTATTAAAAGAAAATAAACTTTCGAATATAATTTAAATAGTAAGCAGCAGAATCTCCAATTCATAAAAAGAACTACTATTAGTCTACTGTCATACAAGGCATCCAGAAGTTCATAAAAAATACTCCTAATCTAGGAACATGGTAAAACCCCCAAGCACACCCTGATGTCACGTCTATCAGAGCATACACTTTTATTCATAATCGACACCAGTTGTGTTCTCATCAGCACCTGTAAAATATATCCACAGAATACGGTGAGGAAAAGGGATACTACCCATACATACACATAGAGAATACCCATCCTCACCCACAACATCATCACATCATACCATCAATACATTAAAATCACCAATCAATAACATTCATCTAAACTCAGCATATATTTAATCATCTATATCAACATATACATGCCCTACCATCATTCCTATTTATAACACATAAATCTATCCATTTTACATTCACCAAGCTCATCATCATCATAACGTCACTCCCATATCATCATACTCATTATCGTCGTAACATCATTCATATATCATCATACTCATTATCATCATAACATCATTCATATATCATCATACTCATTATCATCATAACATCATTCATATATCATCATACTCATTATCAACATACATCATTCATATATCATCATACTCATTATCATCATACATCAATCATATATCATCATATTCATTATCATCATAACATCATTCATACATCATTCATATATCATCATACTCCTTATCATCATACATCATTCATATATCATCATACTCATTATCATCATACATCAATACTCCTCTCATCATCTACCCAAAGATCATGACTTGGAACTCCACACAATGGGCGCACCTCGTCAATCACTCTAGTTAGTACCAAGATAGTCTACCGGTGTTACCACACACTGTCTAATAGGTTGTACCCCCTCTATGGGCCCGCACAACGACATTCGACCCTAGGTTGTACCCCCTCTATGGGCCCGTGCATCGAACGCCCCATCTTGATCCCCTGAGTTGTACCCCCTCTATGGGCCCGCACAACTCAGTTCACCTCCCGAATTGTACCCCCTCTATGGGCCCGCACAATTCAGGTCTCATCACATATGCTCAAGGCATCTCTCCTAAGTTGTACCCCCTCTATGGGCCCGCACAACTTAGATAACATCATCATCAAAAGGTGATATACACCATCATCATAAATCATCATTATCATTCCTAAGTTGTACCCCCTCTATGGGCCTGCACAACTTAGATAACATCATCATCAAAGGTGACATACACCATCATCATAAATCATCATTATCATGCATCAACATGCTCATCATCAAACATCATCATTATAAGTGATATACACTTATCATCATCATCATTCACCAATATGCTCATCATTAAACATCATCATAATAAAGTGATATACACTTATCATCATCATCATACACCAATATGCTCATCATCAAACATCATCATAATAAAGTGATCTACACTTATCATCATTCACATCATCATCATAAGTGACATGCACTATCATCAATAACATCATCATCATAAGTGGCATGCACTATCATCAATAACATCATCATCATAAGTGATACACGCTATCATCATTTACATCATCATCATAAGTGATACACACTATCATCATTTACATCATCATCATAGTCATCATAAACAACATCAAACATCGTCAATCATCATCATTATACATCATCACACTCATCATCAAATATCATCATAATACATCATCACACTCATCATCAAATATCATCATTATTCATCATCATAAGCATCGCAATCCTCATCAAACATCATTAATCATCAACACAAAACTCATTATAAAGTACTCTCAAACACATCAATCATCATCAAACAGTTAGGATCTCAAAATCCACTCTGGTAATCGATTACCAACCTCTAGTAATCGATTACCCGCAAACAAGGTCTCTGGTAATCGATTACAACCACCTTGTAATCGATTACCTGCAAGTAAGCTCTCTGGTAATCGATTACAGCACACCTGTAATCGATTACCCACAGACAAACTCTCTGGTAATCGATTACAGCACCTCCGTAATCGATTACCAGCAAGCAAATAGTGCTTCTGGGTTGCCCAGAACACTCTGGTAATCGATTACCAAGAGTGGTAATCGATTACCCGCGACGCAGATCGCAGAGTTCACGATTTCAAACCTCTCTAAACTCATCCAATCAATCCCTAATCAATCTTTTACGTCTAATCGTCATACATAATCATTATTAGCATCCAATACTCCGTAAATCAACAATCAATTACAGATTATACCATCAATTCATCAAAATCCCCAATTTCTCAATCCCTAATCACCCTTTTTCCATTATTCTCAATATCATGTTTAATCTCATCCAATACTCTTCAATTTACATACAATCAATCATCAACGAACAGATTATATCTTCATTCTAAGTTATAAATTCATCAATTCAAAATTATACTCTTAGATTACTACCCAAACATCCCCTACATGCATATACAGGCAATACCCTCTCCCCCACCGTACCTTAAGCGAAGCTTGATCACAGCAAGGAAGTCATTTCTTGAATTATTGGCGTTCACTCCACAACAGCTCTTTCTTGAGACTCCGTTTCTCCCCTCCTTAGCGTTTCGCTTACTGACGGATGATACGAATAAGGATTAGGGTGCTCTGTTACCCCTCCTTACAGAAATACTAATTGGGCTTGGGTCCACTCTCACCCCCTTATTCTATTTTCAATTAAAATTACCTTTACGAAACAAAACTAATAATAATGACACTCCTATTATTTATTTCCCATTAAATTAATTATTTTCTTAATTAATCTCTTTAATTTAATTAATATTTATCCTAATAAAATTTAGGATGTTACAGAAATGATTTTGATAAATTTGATTTTGGTAGAACTGATTTTGGTAAAATTGATTTTTGTTTGGATACCTAATTCTAAAAGTGGATTGGCAAAAAATTATTTTGTTTGGATGAGATAAAGTAAAATCACTTTTAGATATAAAATTACTAAAATGGGTTTACTATTTATTTTATTAGATAAATAGAAATGGGTTAGCCTATCTTTAATAGGGGTAGCAAGGTAAAAGCATGAAACGTATTTTGGCAGAATCAAATTGAAAACTAATTCTATGTAACCACGTTGAAATAGGGCAGAAATCGATTCACTGTAGTTGATCAAATTACCCAAACGAAATGCATACAACCTGTAACCACGTTTTGACCGGTCAAAACGGGGTTGTGAGTGTCTAAAATCTTAACCAAACATACGCTTATATATGTAATCAGAACTTATTTTTAGTATGACTAACCACAGTTGAGTTTTGAAATAATATAAAATATAATAATAACATATTTATTAAATATATTCTATTCTATTCCATTATATTTTTCACTTTTTCTTCTCTTTTAATTTAAAAATAGAGGATGGAACCAACATTTTGTTTATTTTATTACAAAAATGTCTGAATCTTTATTTTATTCCTTTTTATTCTTATTATTGTATATCAAAACCTAGTCTTTAAATATTTTGATATTTTCTTAATAGGGTTAAATGTATTTTTAATCCATAAAATATAGTTAATATTTAGTTTTAGTCCCTTAATTTAAAATTAGTGATTTTAATCTTTAAAAAATTAAAAATATACCATGTAGTCCTCTTTACTCAATTTTCTTATCAAATTGTTATCAATTCTTATTGATAAGAATTGAAAATAGATATTTTCACTCTTCAAATAACCAAATTCATGAGTTTTAATTAAATTAGATGATTAAATTTAAATTTTGATTATATTTTAGATTAAAAACATATCTATTCTTTTTTAATATATATGATACTCGAGATTCTTGATCATTTATACCTTTCTGTTTGTTTTTATTGAGAATCGGCATCGAGGTACTTAATTATGAAGAAATTTCTTTCATGTTATTATCAAGCATGTCAATGACAAGTGGTTGGACATATAATTATAAACCAGTGTGTCAAAAGCCAAGTCAATGTTTGCTTCCTCCAATTACAAATGTCAATTTGGGGGCTAAAAAACTAATTAAAATGAAAGCAACCACACCATACTCAAGCCTTTTTGTTTCTTTTGTTAGACGCCTACCTCCAAACTTTCCTCTTCTTCAAGTGAGAGTGTCTCATAACTTGCAATTAGTTGACAAAAAAAATATAAACAAACAATTAAGTAAATGAAACGTTTCAATACAAAAAGTAAATAAAACATAGTATAACAAATATTAACTAGGACAATCGTTATTAGAAACAAACTATGCAATTAAAGCACATATCTACAATAGTGACAAATGTATATAATATGTCATGAAAAACGTTTCTTTGATAAGAGATAGAGCTCCTAGCTGATGCATGCTTTTGTCTTTATCATTGAGAAGATATTCTTAATTAATTAGCCAAGGACAAGCACTACGTAAACCAACAAACAGGTAAAGCTCCTTTGGTAGGGACAATTATAGCAAATTACTAAACTAATGAAGACAATTTTTTTGTTGTGAGGAATCCTTCACAGGAGATAATCCTGCTCGAGCCGGAAACATCCACATCTTGGTGGGCTAGTTCTCCCAATGAAGATTTTTTCCCTCAGTGAAATCTTGCTTAAGAGAAATCAAGCATGTATCACTTAAACTAATGAAGATAATATTGGATGCTTTTGAAATTGTCTGCATTCTTTGGAAAGACAGTACTAGAGATGCTATATGCCTTGCCAAGTATACATTTCTGATTTCTACATACACTCATAAGAAGAACCATTTTATCTTTCAAGATCTTCTGAAAATGTGTAATACTAATATCCTCTATTCCTATAAGAACCATTTGTTAATCTTCACGATGGTTCTTTCTCTATTTACCAATGTTGAAGCCCAAGGTAGGCAAGAAGAACAGAACATGCCTGATTTACCCCAAAGTGTCCATCCAAGCAAAGGGATTGTAATAATAGCCCTTTCCATAATGTTTGCCATAACATTTCTCTTACTTGCCTATGTTAAATTCTGTCGTGTTAACCAAAACACCAATCTCCAAAACACTCATTTACTACCTAGATCAAGGTCTAGATTTTCTGGGATTGACAGAGAAGTAATTGAAACACTCCCTTTCTTCAAGTTTTCTTCCCTTAAGGGATTCAAACAAGGCCTAGAATGCACTGTTTGTCTATCCAAATTTGAGGACACAGAGATTCTCAGATTGTTACCAAAGTGCAAGCACGCTTTCCACATGAATTGCATTGACAAGTGGCTTGAAAACCACTCTACATGCCCTCTTTGCAGGTACAGGGTTGAAGCAGGGGACATCAAGAATCTCAACTATTCATTGAGCTCAAGGTTCATGAGAGTTCCTTCAAATCTAACTGAGGACTCAAATCTTGAAATCTTTGTCCAGAGGGAGCCATCTTATAGTAGAGGGTCATCAAAAAGAAGCAAGAACAAGAAAGAAGAACTAGTTCTTGATCTTGATCAAGAAGGTGATAATTATAATAGAAAGTGGAAACATGTGAACATGATCAATCATAGAATAGTTATCAGTGATGTTGTTACTAGGAGGAGGTGGAGTGATCTTAATTCTTCAGACTTGTTATCTTTGAACTGTGAGATGCTGAATGATATGTGTAGCACAAGATTCTCTTTCTCTCCTTTGGAATCCCCCAATGGTGGAAGGTTTCAACAAGGGACTTCAAATGTTCCTTCTACTTCTTATGAGGAAGAAAATTCATTTACGGCACTGAATCCAGCTGAGAAGAGGTCCATGTCAGAGATTGCGAATGTTCCAAGGTTTGTGGAAATTGGAAAAAGGAATAGGATCAGAGAATGTGTTGGAAGCGAAGAGAGGGTGTGGAGGATTTGGTTGCCAATTGCGCGAAGAACAGTACAATGGTTTGCAAGACAAGAAAGAAATCCAGTTGAATTACAACACAAACCTTTAGCTTCAAACGTTTGATCATTGTAAATAGTAAGTACTGTGTATACTATAAGCAGTGTGCACATGTTGATTGTCGGTGTAATCAGATGAAGTATATTTACTAAAGGATCATTCTTTTACTTAAGTGCCTTTTTATTCTTGATTAAAAATGAAAAAGGAAAAGAAAACACTATCTGGAATCATCGTCTCATTATAATGATATAATAATGTTAATGTCTCTGTTTGCTGATAAGAGAAGGTGGTAAATTAATGAAACAACAAGGGAAATATCTGTTTGGTTTGCTCTCAATAATGTCTCTGTAATATCTCAATAATGTTGAGATAACTTTTTCATACAACAAAAAATATACAACAACTCATACAACACATTTTTGTTAGTACTAATAAGTGATTCTTAGGAGTCTATGTAGCTTCTTAAGTTGTGAATACTAATTATATAATTTGAAACTAACTTAAGAAGCGTGTACAGTGACTAACTAAAATGTATGTAGATATGAGACATGAAATGCAAAGGCTTGGAGAGAAGAGAACACAAATAGAATTATCTTGGTTCAGCCTTAACTTGGGTTATCTCCGGTCCCCATAAACTGTGAGATTCTCACTATTCCTTCATAACAGAAACATATTTTTTCTTATATAGACTCTTCAGGCCTCTAAGTATTTTTCTTCATATAGCCTCTCCAAGAGTCTAAATAGTCTTTCCTAGCCTCTCCAAGCTTCTCACACCCACATCTACGTCAAGATTCACTCTCTTGCTAGGTTGAGGAGATACAACAAAATAAGATGAAGATAAAAGGTTTGCTTGAAATTCTAGCACACACTGTGTGGTTAAACTATAAGTTTCTCAAGCATGTTACAAATTGAAATCTTCTAAAAAACTTACATACACGGAGAGAAATACAATGAATAAGAAGCAAAAAGATTGATGAGAAATATAGATTTTCACTTTAACTGCATTTTGACACTTTTCAATATGTTTCTCTGTTTGCTTCTGAGCTGTCTTAATTCTTTTATAACTTTCTAAGTCAACATAGCTGTTATCTAGCCATTGAAACTCCAATAACTATTTGAATAACAAAGAATTTCAAAATAATTCTATAATTTTTACATATTTGAAGAGTTTTCTTTATTAAAACTTTTAAGTTTGAGAGAGTTTATCTTAACAGTTTAAAATGATGAGATGAGATAAAATAATAAAAAAGAAATTAAATAATATTTACGGCAAGACTTTGGACTTAAGTGTAAGAAGGATAGTAATGATAAAGTTTAAAATTAAACCGAATGACCCTATAAAATTCAGTGATAAAAGTGTTAATTTACTCAATTATTAGAGCTTGTGATCACTACTTGAAATTTGACACATATGAGACAAAAAAACTTGAATGCATCAGATAGTTAACCGGTGATTTGGAAGCCATGTGCTTGAATTGTGGAACCAATTTATGATAGAGTTGCTCTTTATGTTGGAAGCCATGGAGGGTTGCTATCAAAATACAAGACTGCCAACATTGGATCCACAAGAAAAAATAAAAGCATAGAAGATCCAATTAATTGGTGCTCTACCACATCAAATGCAGCCAACTGTTACTGTTGGAAGCTATAACCACAGTTGCAATTCAACCACCAAACTTTGACAAGGATTTAGCAACAGAGACTGCCCCCCCCAAAGACAGAGTCCTTGTTGCTATGATAGTGTACTGCTAATACACGCAGAGTTCTTCCACAGAAAAATTCCATATACCCTTTTGGCCTTTTCTCCTTTGCCAGTGACACTACTGATTCTACTTCCCCAAGGTTATATTGAAGTTACAACAATCATTTCAACTTGGACTAAAAGGAACAACAAGTTTAATAGTGCTTAATCAGTAAATCTGCAAAATTCAATACTAAACATTAAAATCCTACCAGCCATATTAATAGAAATTACAAACTACAAATTAAGGGTATGTTTGGTTTGCATTTTCATTTCATGTTTCCCTTTATTGTTTTCATTTTGCTTCTTGTTTTCTGAAATTTTACAAAGAAAAAACTGGAAATGCGGGAAACGACGATTTTTTATTTTCAGCATTTCCAGCTTTTCCTTTGTAAAATTCTAGAAAACAGAAAACAGGAAATGAAAAAAAACAAAATCCTAAGCTAAAATGTTGGTCACTTGGTTAAGTTGATTCTAATCATACAGATTCAAGGACACTAGCAGGACAATATGGGAACAGATTCACTTCATTGCACAGTTGAGAAACATTTATACCTTCATAAATATACACCACCCATCAACCAAATCCATTTTATATTATAGCCCCACCCCTACATTCAGGGGTAAAGTCCCTAGCTATCACTAGCTAGTTTCTTTTAACCAGCAATTTCACATGCCATGGAATTCTATGGCAAAAGATCCCTCCTTAGCTTAATGGAGACAGAAAAGACAGAACAACAATCCCCCATTCACCTTTGTGTCCAAACCCACAGAGAGATAATAAGTGAACAAGATGTTCAGTTTAGTCCCCCAAGACCTTCAAGCTCTGATGGGACAATGTTCCAAATGATGTCAACCCCTTGTCCTGAATCACCATGGACCCTTTCCCCTCTCACAACCCCTTCTCCTTCTCTGCTTTACCATTGCATAGCCTCTCTCCACCGCCATGAAGGTAACATCTACGCCATTGCAGCTTCCAAAGGCTTAGTCTTTACAGGCTCCAACAGCAGCAGGATTCGTGTGTGGAAGCAACCAGATTGCATGGACAAAGGGTATCTCAAAGCAAGCTCTGGTGAGGTAAGAGCCCTTTTAGCTTATAGCAACATGCTTTTCTCAACACACAAGGACCACAAGATCAGGATATGGAACTTCACTGTCTCAGAACACTTCAAATCCAAGAAAATAGGTACTCTTCCTAGAAAAAACTCTGTTCTGTTGTTCCCTAGAGCAAAGAACACACCAAGACACAAAGATTCTGTTTCTTGCATGGCTTATTACCACTCAGAAGGACTATTGTACACTGGCTCTCATGACAGAACAGTGAAAGCTTGGCGTGTCTCAGATAGAAAATGTGTTGACTCATTTGTGGCACATGAAGATAACATAAATGCTATCTTAGTGAACCAAGATGATGGTTGTCTTTTCACTTGTTCCTCTGATGGGTCAGTGAAAATATGGAGAAGAGTATACACAGAAGACTCACATACCCTCACAATGACACTCAAATTCCAACCTTCCCCTGTCAATGCATTAGCATTGAGTTCATCTTTTAACCATTGCTTCCTCTATTCAGGGTCTTCAGATGGAATGATAAATTTTTGGGAGAAGGAAAGATTGTGCTATAGGTTCAACCATGGAGGGTTCTTGCAGGGTCACCGTTTTGCTGTTCTGTGTTTGGCAACAGTTGGGAACATGATATTCAGTGGATCAGAGGACACAACAATAAGGGTGTGGAGAAGAGAAGAAGGGAGTTGCTACCATGAGTGTTTAACAGTTTTAGATGGACATAGAGGACCAGTGAGATGCTTGGCTGCATGTCTTGAGATGGAAAAAGTAGTGATGGGGTTCTTGGTGTATAGTGCTAGTTTGGATCAAACATTTAAGGTGTGGAGGATTAAGGTTTTGGCAGATGAAAAGATGTGCTTGGATTATACAGATCAATGTGAAAGCAGAGTGAAGATTAGGGAGTATGATATGAGCCCAGTTTTGTCACCTTCATGGGTAGAGAAGAAACTTCAAGGTAGCCACTTCCAGTGACAAAACAAAGTTACCAGTTACTAATAAGTAGTCAACCACCTATGCATGTAACTGTTCTTCCCTTCTGTTCTTTTCTTATGCATAGATGTAGGAAACTATACGGAACTTCTTATTAATTAATTAGTTCAGAACAAGCTAGTTTTCCAAGTTAATTAAACAGTTTAATAACCACGTTCCATCATGAAAGTAGTACTACATTATACCATCTCCAAGGAGAAAATTACGCTTATAATTTATTTTAATAATTTTTAAGTGAATCTTACATAAATACATCATTTTTTTTTTTTTTTAAATATCTCTCATAGTTTAAGCAATTTTACACTCTATCCGGGTAATTCTACAAGAAATCCTTTAAACGTTGGTTGCTTGTGAAAGCATTTGGTTCTTAAAAATAAGGTCCAACCATTCTCTGTCATTATCCTCCAATCATGAAAAAATTGCTTCCAACATTATTTATTTTCAGAACTCCATTATTGGAAATGGTCTTCTATGCCAATAAAATGTCACCGGTTTAGGATGAAATTTAGGGTAAAACTAATATGATAAAAATATTAAAAAGAATGAGTTAGAACGAGTTTTATGTGCCATGTATGTTTCTTTGTACATTGATAAAATATATCAAATTTTGGTTATATTTGGTGGATTAAATAATTTTTTAATTTTTTAATACTAATAGTATAATTAGTATTAATTATTAGTTTAAAATAAAATAATATGGTGTTATATATGTGTGTGTGTTAAATTAAATGCTGTGATGTACAAAAAAAATCTATTGAAAGAGCTCACCCATCATCACATGTGAATGTTGTCGATTCAAGCATAATTTGAAGATTGATGTGATTTAAAAAAGAAAAAAAATGGTATGGTGTAAGATTACACTTTTAACACACTAAAAATGCATCAAACAATCACCATGATTGAATTCTGTAAACTAACCACGCCTCTAATTTCGTTTATCGGATTCATATTTTCGAGCATGCATAAATATTAATATTTATAAATATTAATATTTATGATGTTAATTAACAAATCAATTCATTTTTTTATTTAACCACATGTATCCTCTATTGGAGACAATTCTGTTTGAGTCGAGAACATCCACATCATGGTAGGACTGTGATTTTTTTCATCTACAAGACTCGAAAGCATCTACAGTTTATTTGTCAAACAATTTTTTTAATTTTGTTTTTAAAAATAAAAAATAGCTTTTAAAAACTGTAAACAAATAAATGCTATACTCTTTCTCTCTAATTATAATTTATCCTTGAACAAGTATATTCGTACACCAAGGCCCCTCGGATGGCCGTACGTTGAGGTAGTGAAGAAGATAACAAACAAACTAGGCTGTAGAGATGCCACTAATGGACCACTTGGACTTTGCTGTACAAGAGCTATTGTGCAAAAATTTTTAGGAATTGATTTTAACCCATTACTTTTTAATCCTACACACTACGATCCCACTTTTGAATTTTTTATATCCTAAAATATCCCACATAACTAAAAAAAATTGTTTAATAAAAGACTACCAGTAACTTATTATTGATAACATATTTTTTCATTACAGGAAACAAATTGCCGTAGTTACTGGCAATAAATTGTCGGTATTTAAAAAAATATATATATTATCGACAATAAGTTGTCGATATATACAATCAAAATTAGGAATGGGAAGTAACGACAGAGGAAAGAATGGTGACACTTATGGAGTTAACAAGCTTGAGGTTGAGGAGAACTATAAATATGATGAACAAATTAAAAGATGAAATTTTTGCCACCTGAATCGCTACTTCATGATAACGTTAATATCAATTGGTTCACATATCCACGTCCCTTGGTCACACAACAGATCAGACTCAGATGATCCCTTTTTAATTTCATTCAATCAACAAAAATTAAGGTGTACTAACAATTTATTATCGGTAATATATTTTTTAAATACCGGCAACTTGTTTTCCATAATGGAAAAATATGATATCGGTAATCAATTGTTGGTAGTCTCCTACTCAATGAAAAAAAAAACTTTGCTATGTAGGATATTTTGGGATATAAAAAATGGGATTAAGGTGTGTAGGATTAAAAAGGGAATGGGTTAAAATCAATTCCCTAATTTTTTTTGTTTATATAGAACAATAATGAATCACTTGTTTGCAAGCGATCATGTTGTGTATTGTAAGATTTTTTTGTTTAGCACTGTAATATCGCTTTGCTCATTTATGTTCTATAGTTATAGATGTTGTATGATTGCCCTTGGGTTTAATAAAATGCCCATGTTCAACCCAAAAAAATATAGAATTCTCCTTGACATGTAATATTTTTTTTAAGAAAAATCAAAATTTAAAAATATCTTATAAAAGAAAAATGTATATTTGGTAAAATTAGCTGATAAGTTTGCTTATAATTGATAAACTCCAAGCTTATAAGCTATTTATTGAATTATAAGCTAGACCACATGTATTCTTCATGGGAGAAAATCTTGTTCAAACCAGGTAGGACCTCTATGAGCTGCAAACCTCTTCCTCCGAGTATTTAACACAGCTGCATACCCAGGGCTCGAACTCGAGACCACTTGTTAAGTTATAACAACTCCTTATTAGTCGATTGCTTGGTGGTTGAATTAAAAGTGTTTACTAAACTACTCCCTCCGTTCTTTTTAATAGTCGTTTTAGAGTATAAAATTTATTTTTAAATAAATGTCGTTTTCACGTACCAATGCAACAATAAATGTTAATTTTCCAACTTTACCCTCTTCCAAATTTATTAAATGGTGGAGTATTTATTACATGTGACTAGAAATGGTGGAGAGCTCTAAATGCTTTAATGAGAGAGAGGAAGGGTATATTTGTAAACAATGGAGCTAAAAAGACACATTTATTACATTTCTATGTGCAAAAATCTAAACGACAGATAAAAAGAAACGGAGAGAGTAATTGATAAGCTAGGTAATAAATATAAAATGACATAAAAAATGTAAAAAAAAGACAAATAAAAATGTGTATTAAAATATGATGGATAAAAATAAAAGAAAAATAAATAAACTACAAACTACCTGAAATAAAGTAGCTTCGAAGTTTATAAGCTAAAATTTCCTAAGATATTACCTTACAAAACACACTCATGACATATAGAAAATTAAAAATAGTCTCACTAAATTAAACCAGTAGAGCAATCATTGATATGTTAAAAATCAGTTTTTAGTAGGAAATATTTTAACAAAAATCAATGATCACACCTTTTATCTTTTTCTAACAATACCTTGAGTTTAACTCACAATTAGCTCTAAAAAGGTTTGTGATGAAACCATTAATCTAACAAAACCGTCGATTGGCTGACGGGACCGTTCCAGCTTAACCATTCTAGCCCTAGTATGAAACTGCTTTTAAATACTTTCCGTCCACGTGGCTCCAACAAGATTGACGGTGAATAACGCCCAAAACATGCATATGCTTGGATTTGGATATAAGCATGGCCGTATAGCGGAAGAAGCAGGGATGTTATTGTTATGTTGGGTGGTTGTGGTACTGACTGACTGGACTAAGTAACTGACTTACATTGCAGCAGCCAGCAATGGCCTCATCCTTCATGCTACCAACTGTTGCAGCGCTGAGACCTTGTACCATTCTATCATCATCTTCACGAAGACTTGCTCTCTTCCACCTCGTCACAACCACCGGTATTGGTAATATTTGTTTGTACCTTCCTAGTAGTATTTGTTATATAACTTGGTTCTCTTCTGTGCTGTTTCATCATTGAGTGACTTCTTCGATTCCTCTTAGTCTCCTTTCTCCCTTGAAATTACTCCTACATTAAATCATTCACAAATGAAGCAATTATACATCAAATTTATAAATTCTATGAACAAATTACCAAATTTTACGCAAAATAACAGAGTAAATCCACTTGAATTGTGGATTTATTTTTCAGCTCTCCCACAATCCCAGTTATTTAGCGCAAAAGGATCGGAGTTGTTTAAAGTCGCAGAAGCTACTGCTGCAGAAAAGCTAGCCCAACCAGAGCAAAATTTGTTTGACTGGCTCAATAATGACAACCGAAGATTTCTCCATGTCGTATACCGTGTTGGAGACTTGGAGAAGACTATAAAGTATGCTCTCCTTGAATTTAGGAAATGAATACTTCACTGATAATTGTTGATGTATGGTTATAGAATTTGATTACATTAATTGTTGAGATGCAGGTTCTACACTGAATGTCTTGGAATGAAGCTATTGAGAAAACGTGACATTCCAGAAGATAGATATACAAACGCTTTTCTTGGATATGGGCCTGAAGATTCCAATTTTACAGTTGAACTTACTTACAGTGAGTTAATATTTGAATGCTACTCTTCTTTTGTAAAATCATTATGCATATGTATATCACTTACCACAAAATGCCTTCTTATTATACTTGCTATTTCATGGTGATTGCAGATTATGGGATGGATAACTATGACATTGGAACTGGTTTTGGTCATTTTGGTATTGTAGCTGAAGATGTAAGCTCTCAACAAGTCTATATCTGACTTTGATTTTGGACTTTCAAATTTCAGTATAGTTTATATTCTTTTTGTTGCACTTGCTGACTTTTACTGATACTAGATTGGACAATTGGATAACCAACTGCAATTGTGAACGTGCAATTAAACATGTTAATGTTGAATGACTGCCAAGCATTTGGCTTCAATTAATGAACTCTTAAATAAAGGCATGTTGTTAAAATGCTATTGTTATCCTCACAATATGAAATCCCTATAGAAAATTAAAAACTATAACCGATAAAAACTATCGGTACAAAATCTTCCATTTGTTGGGGCTCAGTTTTCATTTGTGCTGTATGAGTGTTCTGAGACTATTAAGATTATTGTGGTTTTATACTGCAATTTTGCAGGTTTCCAAAACAGTAGATCTAATAAAGCAAAAGGGGGAAAGGTTACCAGGGAAGCAGGGCCTGTCAAAGGTGACACTACAGTAACTGCTTCCATTGAAGATCCTGATGGTTATAAGTTTGAGCTTTTGGAGGGAAGACTTACTCCTGAACCCTTATGCCAAGTGATGCTTCGAGGTTGGTGATCTTGATCGTGCCGTGGCCTTCTATCAAAAAGTGAGTGTATTTACTGCTCTTATCCTGAAGGTTCCTCCAGCTTGCTTAGATGTAAACTCACAAAGTAGCTAAATGTTTTTCCTTGTCTTTGTTGATTTCAAAGGCTCTTGGCATGAAACTTCTTAGCAAGAGGGACAACCTGGAGCAAAAGGTAACTTCTACTTGCGGCTATTAATCAGATGCATGGCTATTTGTGTTCCTGACATAATTGTTTTGATTGATGTTTATAATTTCTTCATAGTAAAGCTTATAGTGGGATATGTTGACTAATAATTGTGCATTCCATATGATTAGCCTGCTGAAACATTTAACAAAGACAATTTTTTCCTCCAAGATAGTAGCTTAAATAGATTTTAAGACTAGTATGCACATACTTAAACAGGACAGTTAATTTGGCCATATTGGGTGATTACTGAATGTATTTGGTAGGAGTTGTCAGAAGTCGCTACATTTCCCATGGTAACACATTCCCTCATCTGTTGATAGGTTTGAAAACTATCTACTATTTTTTAAGAGTAGGTGTTAATGATTTCCATTCAAATTGAAGTCTAATTAGTTTCAGAAATTTAATGCCTGTTCGTACAAATTTATGCTAATTTTAGTTTTGGATTGTTGTGAAAAGCATGTTTCTTGTGATAAATCTGCAATGCTTTCCTTGTCTATCTTAAGTTGCTCTTCACCATTGATCATTATTGTTTTCCAGTACACAGAAGCCGTGATGGGCTATGGACCTGAAGCTAATAATCCTGTTCTAAAGCTGACATATAACTATGGTGTTACTAATTATGACAAAGGAAATGGTTATCAACAGGTAAATTCTGTTCTTTTCTCTTTTCAGAAGAGGATTTTTGTGATTTTTTGTCCTCCCTGACTGTTTGCTGGATGTCATTGTAAGAATGCAACTCATTTTGTATTTGAACAGATTGCAATAGGCACAAATGATGTCTATAAGACTGCTGAGGCAGTCAAATTGGTGTGGAGGGAAGATTATCCGTGAACCTGGGCCCTTGCCAGGTATCAACACCAAGATCGTGGTTTGCTTGGACCCTGATGGCTGGAAATTGGTATGACCTTTTAATCTGTTTGATTGTAAGTGATTTATTGTGTGGTTTAAGACTTTAACCCTGTCGCTAACACAATTGGCTTACATGCATTGATAATGTCATAAATTTGTGTGCTACACCTTAGTTTATTTTATATTTGACTTATTTGTCACGTCATGCAGGTATTTGTTGATAATGTTGATTTTCTGAAGGAATTAGAGTGACGATTGCATGGTTATAGATCCGACACTTCACTGAACTTATGGTGGTCTAACAATTTTGTCAGTGAAATCTTATAGCCATACTGTCAAATCTATATCTCTATAAGTAACCCCTCCAGTCACTCAGAGGGAAAAGGAAAGAAAAGTAAAAATATATTTACAGCAATCACGATGTCAACCCTGTTATTTTTTATTATGTTACTTGGCACGGCAACTCAACATGTACTGGATCCCCTCAAGCCAGAACTGTTTGTCTCCTTTACTTCCACATTCAAATTCTATTATCCGTCTGCTGTTTTATTCCAAAATATGCCCTCTTTTCACTGACATCTTCCTTCTCCCTTCCGGGCCAAGCTGGGGATATCACTGCAAACTCCAGTGACTATATCTGCCATATTAAGCCATACCTTAACATTGTTGACAGAGAGTAACAGGAATAAAATAGGTAAGTTCTGTGTATGAAACTTTGCTTACATTTCTTCTTTTCGTGAATGTTCCTGCCATATGCTTGCTTTTCATTTTGGCTACGACCTGTTGTCATTTTGTGTTCAATAGATATTCCAAATTATTATATGATGGAGACAGTGACACAGCCAACAATTATGCTTCTCTCTTATCTATGAAATGATTTTCACAGAAATAATATTTGATACTCTGTCAACATATATAAAAGTAGTTCACATTACACTATTTCCATTTGTGATTTCTCACAAGGTTCACACTACTGTGGGGATATGGGGAGATTCAGGTGTAGCCTTACCCTGTGAGCTGAGAGGCAATTTCCGCAGCCATCTTTACAAAAATATTTCATTAAAAAACACTACAAATCTTATATAACATTCAATATGAGTATTTTAGACTTATCTGCCCCTCATACTTTAATATGATATCTATAGAAGTCATTATTATTAGAAAAGTATTGACCAATTGGCGCCATATATGTAAGTAAGATTGCCGTACTTACTACTTAGTTTCTTTATGTTACTTCTAACTACAATTTTAAAGCTGCAAGTATTCATTTCTATATGTTGACAATGTACCAAAAATTAATCTATTCAAAATTAGCAAAATTTCCTCGGCAGCTATTCTCTTGTATCTAACTTAAAAATTATTGGAACTCATGCTTATGATATGTTAATGGATGTGGATCTATGAAGTGCCTTCATCTAGCAATTACCTGAAAATTTGAATTTATATTGAAAGAGACTTGCTTCCAGTGAAGATCTCCTGTTTTAGACATAAAATAGTATGGTTACTTAAATTAGAAGTGTAAATTACTTTATACATTTGGTGTTGTTTTATTCTTTTCAATTTCATTGAAGCCATCTTTGCAAACATGCTAGCAAACATACCTTTTCTTGTACGTTTGAGAAGTTCTCCTCCTTTAAAGACACAGTCCAGTGCTTGTCAAGATGTTTGCTTCTTTCCCTTCATCCACGTCTTTCCTCAACTAGAGGAATAGTAGCGGCTCCAAGCCCCTTTTGCAGCCTTGCCTTTAGAGTAGCAGCTCCTCGCAAGGCTGCCAACAATTCCTTTAGTTCATTAGATTTTTATTTTGAGGTAGAATTTGATTGAGGGAATCTATGGGAAATAAACTCATAGATTGTAGGTTTTAGCTCTGCTTTTCTTACCATTATGTTGTTCACTAAGGATATATTTATTGTTTTTTTCATTTTTTTCCTTTGAGGCATAGATTAATTTATGGAGCTAAATGACTTTGTAAAAAACTGCAGACCGAGCAATCTACCTGAAGACTAAAACTGGTTTCGTGTATGACTTTTATGCGGAGTGTACTTACATAAAAAAAAAAGTGAAACTGTTCAAAAATATTGGTTTCATTTTAGTCTGAGATTGACAAACGAACTTTAAATTCTCATACCGTGGCTGCTCCGGCTGTTAGAGTCATAATATCTCCATTGGTTTTGCATTAATGGCAGAGTTGACTACTGTTATATTTGATCGTGTTCAGCGCCCCATGTCTTCTGCAATCTCAATGCAGTGAAGCTACTAAAGCTGCTGCAGATGCAATTGCAGCAGAAGCCATGGTAGGGTTCTTTTGGTTGCTATTAGGCATGTCAGGTGATGCTATTGAAGCTACCACTGCTGCAATAGCAGCAGCAACACCAGCCACAGATACTGCAGCATGCAGGCTGAGCATTATGGGTCCTATTTCCTGCTTTTTCCTCTCTCTTCTGATCTTTCAACCACCTACCCATTGGTCCTCCCTCTTAGCAAGCTCCTGTATAGCTGGTGAGCAATAATTTGCACACCAAAAATTAAGAAAAAAGCGCGGAAAAAAACATACTGAATGGTAAAGAGATATAGAAGATAATCATGAGGTTGAATGCAAGATACCCATTTCTGAGCATGTTTTGACTGGAAAGGAATTCTGGATTGAGTGCTTGATGGAGTAAAAATAAATCCTGCACATGACAGATTTTTGTGTTAATTATACACACTAAAGATTGACACACTGTGCAAAACAAGGTTTTGTAGTTGTGGGTGTCAGCAATTTGATGCAACACAGTAGTAAATGATTTAAAGTGAAAACGTGAAGTTCATTTAGCTGACTGTGACAACAAAATGCGGTTCTTCATGTGACTACAAATGTAGGCTTCCATTCTAAATTAAAACTGAAAAAGCCAAATCCTTTCTTGTGCAGTTATGAATATATTTATCACCAATATAAGTTAACATGAAAACAGTAAAGTACCTTTGTTTCATCACTTTCTTGGCGAAATTGGAGGGCAACAGCCATTAGATACCTGCTAAAATAACTTGTATCAGATATGCAGAACCAATAGTAATATATAAAGCAACAACCACACAGACAATATTGAATAATCCTAGGACCAGAAAAGGGGGAAAAGTACGTTTTGCAATTTTTCTTTCACTTGAAATTCCCTTTTTGGAGGGCTTAGAATCTTTCCTTTTCCTTTTCTTTCCCCTGCAGGTATGTGTGCCAGAGAATCTGTTTTAAGTTAACTAAACATATATAGCAGCGTTTGCATGATTTTCAGTATACATGCTGCATTTCCAACTAAAAAGGAAGTATCTAAATGTAGTGCTAATGGCCTAATATAAATAACCCTCTTAAATTCTCAAACAAAAAGCAAATGTTCTTACAGGATCCTTTGAAGCAGCAAACCCTTGGTGTGTAATTGGTTATCAGAAGGGCATGGAATTGGCATCTCAATACCAGTGGGGGTCGTAATATTGGTGCTATGCAGTGCTTTGGAGAGTTCCATGGCTGAAAGACTCCATGATCTAGCAAGGAACTCCATTGATTCAGTTGGAGTATCAGGTGGGGCACAAGATGATGCAGGCAAATCTGCAGGAGCATTCTCATCTATGTTCTCCAGCTGATGAATTGAGCATTTAGAGGTAGAGATGCTGGAGCTCACTGACATTGAAAATAATCATAGAAAAAAGAGTTAAATGTTTTCGTCAAAATGGGGCTTAATCATAAGAATTAAAAGAAGTGTGGATTCTTTTTGGTCATGTTCTGTTTAAGTATACATATATATAACTCTCCTATGATAACTATTAGTGTCTGAAGAAGAAAATTTAATGGTTGTCTAGAAATGAAAAAAAGTTTATTCATTTTATCAAATTAACACTCACTTGTAAATATTAATAATACCCTAAGGCCTCAACCACTCAATACTCATGAGATGGAAGATTAAAAATCTCATGGCACGGGTGAGAGCTGAGAAAGCAAGAACAAGATGATGAGAGATGTGATGAGCAACAGTGAGATATTTAACAAGAAAATGTGATGCTGTTTCCGAATGTTTTTTTATTGAGGAAAATAAAAACAACGTAAAAGATTCCTAGTGCTGAATAAAAGGACCCAATTTAAAGGCCATTCATTTTGTCTCCAACTTAAGTCGTTGCTTTTGATTTCCACTCTTGGTGCTTTATGCATAAAGAGTTAAAGACCTATTTTTATGGCAGCGGAGTTCATCATTACTAGGATTCTCCTTTGTCACCACCATCACTTTCTAAAGCAGAGTTTAGGGACCCATTTGTACTTCATATTATTTTACAAAAGAAAAAATGACTTAATAAACATCAGTTTAGAAGGCTCTGCCCATTGGTTCTTGGTACAAGTTTATCATATAAACGTCTTTCTTTGCTATTTTTACGGGTTTTACAATTTACCTTGCCATGGACATTGCCGTTCTTTTGGTTACAGTGTTCCCGCGTGACTCTTCTATTTTTTATTTTTTTTTAGTTTAATCACAAGTATTCTCCACGGAAGACAATTCTGTTCGAGCCGGGAACATCTACATCATGGTGGGATTAGCTCTCCCAACGGGGATTTTTTCCATCCACAAAACTCGAACTCGAGACCTTACTTAAGGGGGAATCAAACTGTACCACTTGAACCGACCCCCGACCCGTGACTCTTCTTTTGTCAATTAAAGTAAACGACAAATCTTTTCTTTCCTTCTTTACTCCATCTTTTCTTTAATTGTTGTTGATTACTGTGAGATATCACGCATATAAAATTATATATACAGTTGTGAGATCATTGCAATTTGGCATTCTTACAGGTCACAGTCAGTTGGTGATCCTTCAGGGAACCATTACATGATATCTTTCAAGTTTTAACAAAGGGCGCAGATTGCCAATTTAAAAATGCAGCCACCAGAAACAAGTATAAGGCATCTATGTCAGTTCCCTTATTTCTTCACTTAAGCCTAATCACTTATCATTTTATCAAAAATGAAGAGACATGAACCAGCATTTGCAGGGTCCTGTACTTTAATAGTTTGGATTGTTGCATATTTGCTTGTTGAACTAGCTCAAAGATTCTAACACCAAATTCAACAAAATGTATCCCATACGTTTCAAAAAAGTATGAATTGGATTGATTTGTGAATTATTTACTTTTGTTGTGGGTAAGGGGTACAATGTGATTGATCATATTCGTATGCTAACAATGAATTATGAATCAATTACTTTCTTATGTACACAAGAAAAGACGACCAAATTTGTGTAGCTGAATGCTTGAAAGAATACAAAAGGTAATTTAATTGATGATTGTGACAAAAAGAAGGATTCTGACTTCACCCTCACCCATGCATGTTTGACTCATCATAATTATAGAGAGAATATAACCCCGCAAGACTTCCTCTCACATTTTAAGGTCTACAACGGATGACACTGAGCCTCGTGTGGACATCCACCTGCATACCTCGTTCTTCAAAAATGTTTACTTTCCCTCTCATTCACCCCACTCAGCATGATGTATGCACCAATACATTTTCGGTAGGGAAGGTGTCATGTGAAGGAAGTCCATCATGTCATGGTATCTTGCTTGTCATTTACAGTCTAATGTTTCCTCTGGTGAAGTGAGTGACTTGACATTTTCAACAGTTAAAAAAAAAGGCTCTAAAGTGACTCATCCTGTCACAGAAAAAACCAAGTTAGTCAGTGTGGCTCAGTCAAATATTCTACAACTATGGTGCATAGAATTTGTGACAGTCAAAAATCAAAATTAACAGCAATCAGTAAGTGAGGAAAGCCTGTAAGAATATAGAATAAGAATAGAGTTCAATTTCATGTTCTAGATAAGCGGTTTTCTTACCTTCTATTTGGCTGAAGAAATTCGGCGTAGTGAAGGAATCCAACTGCTTGAAACACGGGAATTACTCCCAAATACACGACCCAGGTTTGAGGTTTCTGTGGCCCTTTCTGGTTTTGAGACATTTTCTGTAGAGGATTTGGGCATAGCAGATGATGTTGATGGACTGTAGTTCCCAGTCACACCCTGCAAAAATTTATTTTAATTGAATGAATTTCTTCAGCCAGTTAAAAATTAAAGATCACAGAGGGAATACCCTTTTCTTTATGAAAGAGGGAATAGAGGCAAGAATGACTTACATTCTTCTTGGTTTGATTCTTGGCATTCAGATTCTGAACATTAGATGGCTTAGGCTGCAAATGCGCACTTGGGCGATCATGATTGGCCAACAGTTTTGTTACAGTAATTTGAGCTGAATCATTGACTCCTGAAAAAGGAATGTAAGGCATCAGGATGTGATCTGTAAAAACCATTACTATACTACACTGCAAACTGGTAAGGCTATCTCAGTTCAACACTGTTGTTACAGCTGGGCAAAAACTCCATATGAAAAGGGGGGGGGGGGGGGGGGGGGAATAATTACAAACAGTTCATTGGAAAAATCTGTCCATATTGACCTCTATCTGAGCATATCAGAAGCTATTAGGTTTTGTTTTCAGAGACAAGTTCGAAAAAACCCACATAAAGTATAAGACAGCAATTATTTCCTTTTTCTTCTAACTTTTTTTTTTCAATAACCATCAAAATGTAACTTTAAATTCTAACTCATTCTAATGGAAAATACAAATGTCAGCACGCAAATCACATAATACAAGACTGAAGTTACCTTTATTCTTTTCCACAACCACAGGTTCTAGACTGCTAGGCACAGCAGCTGAAGTCTGCAAATAGTCATTCACTCAGTGAGAATGAGAACAAAATTCCGAAAGTTTAATGTGTAAGATATCAGAAAATCCATATAACTTATGCATTCCCAGTAAATGCAGGCTAGACCATAATTACAAAAAAATGTTTAGAAGATTTGATACAAATACCTAAGGATTTGACTTCTATATAAAAATAAGAAAAGTAATAGGTGTGGTCAGACTTCAAATACAAAGGGCAGGACTGTATACAATTATAGAAAGCAATTTATTCATATAACTATTAAAAATAGTCTAAGAAAGTACTAACAGATGATTGATTTTGTCTCCTCGTATGTTGCGTCTGCTGATATTTTAGGATGGTCCAGTCGAATAAATGGTCATAGTCATATCCTGTCCATTACATCCAGCCAAACAAACTTCTTATCACATCAAGGGAGAAGATAAATATAACACTAAAACCACCAGAAACAGGATAAATAAAACTTTGAAGCCTAAGATTGGTAGGCATGATACAGTTAAAATTATCTACTCCCAACCCAACCAGTCAAGCACTGACAGACATAAAGAATTAAATGAAATAATTCATCTTTTGCACAGCCTGAAAAATTGAATACACTTTGTATTGGGAGAAACACTAAAGGATAAAAAACAATAAAGCCATCAAATATAGTATAAATGGCTTTTAGGTCAAGTATGTCATATCCAAACCTATACCTCTGTACCTATTAAGAATAATTTTGTGCCAAAATAGAGATAATTTGGCACAAAACCTAGCAATAACTAGAGGAAAGAGGAAGAAAGGTTAAATACTTAGTCTCATTCATTTAAAATATCATTTTACAGTTTTCAGGCTAAAGCATTATTCAACCAATAAGCAAATTGTCATCTTCAACAAACAATGGGCTACATTTCAATTAACAGGGAAATTATTTAAAATCAATGACATGATAAAACAAACAGCCAATACCTTCACGGGTGAACAAATCCCGAAACAACGCTTCAAGAATCCATAATCTGGGTCTTGATCAAATGTCAAAGAGTGACAATAGTGAAAGTAAGAAGCGAACTCCACCGGATATGACTTGCAAAGCATCTAAATACAAGAAATATGGAATCAGTAAACTTCTATAGGTAACAAAAACTTCAATAAGAAAATGTCCCAAGAACAGATAACTAGAATTTGATTAATCCAGCAATAGCAAGTTGGCAACTTAAAAGCTCTTATTTAATTGTTTAGCCAAGAATTCAAGTATTCAAACTTAAATTTGGGATTGTAGTTGCTTCTTGTTTTACATAATTCTAATTGTCACTTCCCACCCTTGAATTTTCCCACACTTTGGCCTTGCTCCCACGCTTAACAAAAAATTAGAAATGAGATGTGGGGGGGGGAACTCTACCCTAATCAAAATCTACTCCAGTTGTTTATGTGGGCCACAGTATGAAGGCCAGAGGAAAAGAAAATTGAAAACTGTATCAGGGACAGGGGAATTAATTGTTTTATGAAATGAAAAATTCACATGCCTCAATGGGAGTTGATAACTTCTTCTCACAAATCTTGTCATATTTTTCCTTTTTGGTGACAGCTTTCAGACCCTGCCAAGGAAGGCTAAAATGCAAGAACCAGATTGTCAAGTCCTATGTTTACCTGAAAAACCTGTGCAATTGATACTCACATGCACCATTTATTTTAAACTCAAAATGCCTGGACAGTTATGATGAATAGGAAGAACATACCTTCCTCTTAAAAAGTACATGAACATAGCCAAGAGACTCCAAATCATCGCGACGACTTTGCTCTGACAAAATAAAACCAAAATAATGGAAATTTGCAGATACAAGCAGTAATGGTACAGAAAGAAAAGTTCATTCTACCCACCAATTCCTATGTGAGTGTTGCAACTTGAACGTGCGGTCCCTGTTAAGTTTTTATTCTCCTGGATATGTTTATCAAGGTTAAAACAAATGTTAGACCATGTTAAACCTAAACTGGTAAAGCACAAGTAACAGTGAGTAAGAATCAACAGAAGAATTCAGAAAAGGAATTATTTGAGATTCTAAAGATTGCAAGTTGGAAACTCCCATTGATACAACAATGTACAATTACTTTCGAAAACAAAAATCTATTTTGACAAAACAAAATACACTGCACTGATGATATAGTTAATGGTTCAACCTGTTAAAAAAATATTGGTAATTATAAGATCATAGCTATAGAAAACTGAATAAAGACTATTTTGGTTAGATGGTATCCAATAAAGAACACCCACTTTTAATTTGTCTTCTGTTTGGTACTGTCTTTTTTTTTTTAGAATTTTTACTACATATCAAGCCTATATGACATTAAAAAATCGTTATATTCAGTCACAACTCACACCTCTAGAATTTCTGTGAAGCATTAAAAATGGGGAAGAAAAACTGTACCGCTTAGATATCAACCTGTCATGAAAATAATCTCTTTTTTTTCTTTTTTTTAAAGAATTATAATCTCCAACAGAAAGATTTCTCACCTACTATTTGATTATTATTGAAATAAAAAAGAAAGAATCTTTTCAGATAGAAAAGTGATCAATTAGATTTATAACCGTACTGTAACACAGGCCATACAATCAAAACATGATCCAAAACAAGAAGAGATCAAAAAATATAAAATAGAACTAAATGTAACAAAATATACCTGTAAGGAATGTGCTTATTTGTTTTAGGGTCTCTATATCTTTTTGCAAGTCCAAAATCAATAGCATAAACCTGCCAATGTAACAAATTGAAGAAAACATAAATAAGAAATTGGAAGCATAAAAGAATTACCAGATAGGAAATTATCCACATAAGTCATCCATTAAAGAGAATGAATTTTGATGATGCTACCTGACTTGCTTTCCTTCCAAGACCCATAAGGAAGTTATCTGGTTTGATGTCTCTATGCAAAAACCCCTTGGAATGTACGTACTCTATTCTCGAAAGCTGTAGTCAAGTAAATAAACAGACTTAATTTTCTAATAATGTGCTTTCACTGAAAACTCCCATGGATGGGAGCATTAACTAAAGAAGTAAATTTTAGAGACAAAACTGCTATAGTAACTTGCAGGAAACATGGCAATTCTGAAGTCAAATTAAAGTTCAGTAAGGAATGAATGCTGCTTTCTTGAAAACTTAGCATGAATCATGATATGAATCAGTGGTTACCATCTGATCCGCCAACATCAAAACTGTTTTTAATGAAAACTTCCTCCCGCAATAGACAAAAAAGTCCTCAAGACTCCTTCCCAGTAGATCAATAACTAGAACATTATTGTCTCCATCAGTACCGCACCATTTCATACTTGGAATGCCATCTAAATCCAAAGAGTAGAGGAATCAGAAAATAATAATAATAACAACAACAACATAACCCTTATCAATTGTTTTGACTTAACAGCATTAAAATATTGAAGTACTTCTTTATAACTTACTTTCTCCTTGAAGAATGCTATATAACTTGGCCTCATACAATAGTTGTGGATGTTTGGTCTTCTTGTTTTCCTACAAATAGGAACACGGCTGCTGTAAATCACTATTACACCAGATCCATAGTTGTTGAATCTTGAATAATTGAAAGTGAAGGCATGCCGAAAGAGGAAAAAATTTCCCCAACAGAGGGGGGTGCAAACTTCTAGCAAATATAAGTCTCTTTATTAAAATTTGATCTAAGCATTTATTTATGAATTACACTTATCCCTAATTCCATGTAATCAACCTCATACATCCAATCCAATGCAAAATGTGAGACTTATCTTCTTGCATAAAAATCAGCTAAAAGAGATGCACACAAGATAAATAATTGCACTGCTGGTTTAAAAATCGAGAAGACCAAAACACAACTATTTCATGCCTATTTCCTAAATTACTGGAGCATCAACTCAAGCAATTTCGGTCTCATTTGATGGTACTTAACAAGCAGTTAGGGGTTAACATTAGATGGAATGCAACACAAGCACAACTTCATGACAAAATGAAATCAATAAGCTATGACTATAGAGGTCAGGACACAACGATGCATCTTCACAAATCAGAAAAATGAAAATGAGAAAAAAAAATATATTATTAAATTAACCTAAAATTCAACATAAGCAAAATTTGTATGACATGATAACGAGGAGAGAAATGAAATAAAACTAACCATCTTGATGGCGACAATCTCAGCTGTATCAATATTCGAGGCTGCAAAAAAAAAAAAAATCAAATAAAGCCGTATTTTAGGCGAAAACAATAATCAGAAGCAGCATATGCATAAAAAAAAAAAAAAAAAAAAAGATAACGTAGCACACACACACAACACATGAACACGAACAATAACTATGTCGTATGCTCCAGTCCAGTTTGAAAAGAAAAAGCATAGCTAACACGTGCGTTACCGATATAAATTTCACCGAATGAACCGCTCCCAATTTTCCGACCAAGCTTATACTTTCCTCCGATGATCCTCTCCATTTTGGTGTGCCTGAGAAAGGAGAACAACGTTAACGACTGACTCTTATGCCGTGTCGATTGAGTTTCTGTGATTTCTATGTTGTTGCCTCCTGTGAGGAACAGCACACAGCAAAATGGATTCGGTGGAGACAGAGACAGGCAACAGACAACAGAGATTGAACGAATGAAGTGAAAGGAGGAAGAGGAAAATGGGAAAGGAAGAGGAAGAGATTTTAAGGTTAATTTGAATTTGAAGGATTGATTTTTGTTTGTTTGTTGCTGACCTGTACAAGCTCTCAAGTCTCAACAAAGGTTCCTGTTACCTAACCCAATCCAATCCAAAACGAGTATGGTAGCCTCCATGTGGAAATTGAAAAACACGCTTTGTGAACCATGCCACCAAAAACAATTAATAAATAACCGACTGCTACTTTTTTTTATTGAGAAACTTAAATTAGTGTTACTTTTTCTTCTACTTTTATTTGGATATACATAATCTGACTCAGCAGGATCTAATAATAATTCAATTGATGTGTTCTCTGTCTCTCCAGGAAAATGTTGATAATTCCTTCCTTTGGTAAATAAATAAATATATGCGGAAAAAACTTATATCCTATTATTGCGTGCTTTTTTGGTTAATTCATCAGGACTGGTTGCTATCATGGAAGGGAATGCTCATTTGTCGTATGAATTGGTTATACGGATTACGATACAGCTAAGGTACCGAAAGTGTTGCTTCCGAAGGAAATTCAATTGGATAAGGCTGTCATTGACCACATGCTTCAACTTCACAGCCCAATACAGATGTTTCCCTTTTTTTTTTACTTTAAATGAAAAAGTTTATGAAAATAAATTAAGAAAAATATCTCATTTTAAGAGTCCTAAGTCCAAGCAGCTATGTACAATAAAACTGAATTTAATAATACGCATACATTTAATTATGATCGTGGTCGAGATAAGGGTGATCCGAGGTACTCGGACGAGGTTCTCCAGGTGGTTGGAGACGGAGGAGAGGCTCGAGATGGGCTGTTGGACGGTGGTGCGCGGCGGGGTACCTGCAAAAGGCACTAGGGGTATTCAAATCCAATCCAATCCAATTGGAACTGCAACAACCGATCCAAAAAATCGCAAACCAAAATAACTGCAAACCGAAAAAATCGCAAACCGCAAAAAACCAAAATTTTTTATTGGATTGGATTGGATTTCGGATCTACCTGTGAGAACCAATTTAATCCAAACCGATCCAAAGTTTTCTAAACATTTTCATATATTATCATTATTGATCTTATTTTTCTGTGATGATGTAAAAAAATTATTACTGTGCAATTATATTTAACGAATAACATTCAATCATGGGATTGTGAGCCATCAAGTAATTTGTTTATTATAGGATATGATAAGATAATTAGTTAATTACATGTTTCTATCATATTGGGTTTACCATAAGCAAATACTGTTATGTGGGTAATGGAATTGGGATCCACTCTCATATTTAATTAAGTATTTAAAGTTACAACTTAGTTATTCAATGAACATTAACAATTTGACAAAGAATAACTTTTCAACTTTAAATTTTTAAATGATTAATGATGTCATAATTTTGCTTTCATAACTTCATTTTTTAGTTTGTTTGAAAAACCGAAATCCAATCCAATCCAAACCGATAAAAATTGGATTGGATTTGAAAAAAAATCAAAACCGATTGGGTGATTAAATGAGAAAATCGAAATTACTGGATTGGATGATTTTTCCCTCAAATCGATTCATCCAATCCGCGAACACCCCTAAAAGGCACTCCGACGCTCAAGTCAATGAGAGTATAAGTTGAGTGTAAGTAATGGATAGTTCAGTTACCTGTGCAAGTGGGGAGGCTTCCCCTTATATAGGTGTTCTCTGTTGGTCGTAGGGGGCATAGGCTCCTTAGCTGGGGGGGAGTAGAGATGATTACGCCATAATCCCTCTGCTGCGACCATAAATCATGGTTGCTTGTGTCAATGTTAATGTCACCCTTAGGCATGGGGCGCATTAAATGCGATGAGACCTGGTAGGTGGCCTAGGTTTGGCCACCTAGGGCTTGGTAGGTTCGAGGTTAGGGATGGAGATGTGATGACCTCGTCTCGGACAAGTAGTAAGGATTATCTCGGATGAGTCTCTGATGACCTCGTCTGGGTAGATAGTGAGACGTATTTCGGATAGGTTTCCTGGTGACCTCGTCTGGGTAGGTGGTGAGGCGTAATCTCGGATAGGTCTCTGGTGACCTCGTCTGGGTAGGTGGTGAAGGCGTACCTCGGATAAGTCTCTGGTGATCTCGTCTGGGTAGGTGGTGAGGCGTATCTCAATTAGGTCCGGATCAGTTAACTTTCAGCTTAGTGGCTAACGGCGTTAGTCATCGAGGTGGATGTAGCGCATGTCGGTTTGGGGATAGCGGTGTGAACATATCGGTTAAGTCCGATCAAATTATATTTCATCATGTTATTATATCATACATAAAAATTTTTAAAAATAATATTATAATCTAGCAAATTAAAATATTTTATATTGTGTATGGTTATTAAACTCTAATGATGAGATTATGAGTTATGACATTTCAATAAAAGACCACCAACGGTCCAACGGAATACAACAAGAAAATCTTAATTTTCTATATAAGAAACAATTCTTAGCTATACGAGAATACCAAGTTTTCATGGTTATCAGATGATTTATTAAATTGGTTGTTTTTCTTTATAAAGATATATTACACCTTAGGTCGAATGAATATATATATATATATATCATATTTTTCATATAAAAATAATTAATTTGATTGTTAACTTACAAATGAGGTGTGTTTTCGTCTCCAAACAAATTTTTTCACACAATAATTTAACAGAAATAATAATTTTGGGAAGTTCAAACGTCATGGTGCTATACAATATACTTCAGTTCTGAGTTCCAACCTAAGCGGATGAATTGATCAAATCTTTAGACTCCAGCACATGTTATTTTAATTTCAAGTCTCATAAAGAAGTTACATTCAGCTTCGCTTTGAACATGAATGTCAAACACACTTGTTCTGTTTTTAATTATATTGTTACCAAATATCCCATGTATTGTGGGGTATAAGTGTATAACATATTTTTTTCAATTAATGTGGATGGGCAGAAAGCCCCAAAGAAACTATACATTAAGATCCTTCTAGGGAAGGAAAACTCCAATAAGGTGTTGAAGTAAACTAATCCATTTGGTCCCTTTGTTGATTAAGTCCCATGTTTCTGTTACTCCTTGCCAGAGCTTGGTTTAGAGTAATTGAGTAGAATTAATTTTAAAAATTAATGATTGAAATGAGTGGTATATGTTTTACAAAAGCATTTTAAATGAAAATAATTTAAAATCAATTTCACACAATATGATTTCGTACTCCAGTAACTAGGAACCAACTGCTATTAATTTACAAGACTCGTCTATTTATAGTGAGTCCCCATCCTACTTTCAAACAAATTCCCTTTCCATCATTTCAAGATAAGTATATGGCTTTTGGAATTAGCAGTATTGTCTGGCATATTACCTAAATCACTTGTTAGAGAGAAACCAACCGGAGCACGCACTAATTTGTCTAGCAATAACTGGTGGGACCTTGTTTGAAACCATCAGTACCTTTGTTTGTCCTTGTTCACAAAATGAGTGGAGACATCAAGGATAACATTAATTCATCTGCTCAACAGAACCTTCAGCAAATCGAAGTAGATCCTCTGCAATATATATATATATATATATATATATATATATATATAGGTAATTGTTGGAGTCCACTCCTACTGAAAATAAAAGGCTTTTCCAAGCATTAATTCTCAGCCACTTTCTGTTCAATAAGATGCGGTAATTATATTAATCTCTCCGGAGAAAGCACGAAAACATACGGTGATATTGGATCATTATCTTGGCGAAGTCCTTGAGGATAGGATATGGATAAGCTGAGAGCTGGATTAAAGCAGGATATTATATATTTCATGCACACACCAAATATATAGCAGGTAGAAAAATGTTGTGTGTTTAAAATAGATAGGATGATGATATATAGGATAAGATATAAAATTTTATATAAATGATAAAATTATCCTTTTTGGCAAAATTACATATAATTTTTTAAATTAATTTTTAAAATATTTTTTTAAATTATATATAATATGAAAATGAAAGACTTGTTTTATCTTTCTTTTATATCAAAGTTCTTTCGAAACACTATAAGCTCTTTAAAATTTAGTAAGTTAATTTGACTATCAACTAATAATAGCTCTTTCGAATCTCTTCCTTATGTCTCTAAATTCGAAGATATTGATTTTATCATAACTTAGCAATATTTTAATTCAAAACCCAACAAAACCTTATTCAAAGGTTTTTACAAATCAATATTACTCTTTCGATTTAAGAGAGACCTTTCTCGAAGGTTTCTTGTAATTCAATACCAACACAAGTATTCATGGAGTGTTTGCTCCAATTGCATTTCGATCCTTGCCAGATTGTGTGTGGAATCCACTTGCTGAATTAAGTCGATTCTTCAAAGATATATGTTGTAATACTTTGAGGATGGATGATGTGGCTAAATTGGAACAAAATATACCAATCATTCTTTGCAAATTGGAAAGGATATTTTCCACTGGAATTCTTTGATTCGATGGAGCACCACCTACCTATTCATCTTCCTATGGAAGCAAGACTTGGGGGTCCAGTCCAATATCAGTGGATGTATCCATTTGAAAGATTGGTTAATAAGACTATATTTTTTATTTTAATTTATTTTTAATCAAATTCAAATAACAATGTATGTTTTTTTAGAATGATGAGAGATGCGAAATGATCTGTGGTAATTTGGCTAGGATAGAAGGCTCAATATGCTCATTCCACTTACACCGGGAAACCACGTATTTTTGTTCGCATTATTTTCAGAACTCGTGTTTGTTGTCAAACACTACATTGAGGAATGAGCCTCAAACTGGACTTCAATGCGGCAATTCCACATTATCAATATTGAACAAGTCAGGATGCCCTGTAGGAATGTCCAGTGAGCATTGGTTTAAATGATGATGAATGAAATCAACTTATGTACATATACTGATCAATTCAATGAAGTTAAACCATACCTTGAGTAAGTGACCATGTTTTTATTATCTTTAGGTTTTATGGTTTAGAAATGATAGGTTATTAACTATTTGTTCCATTTCAGCTTATTCATTACAATTTCACTCGATCGATGATCGGGATTCTTCTGCTCGAATACATTCAGACTTTCCAACATGGTTTGAGAACTATGTAAGTTTGATCATCCAGTTTTTTCTATTTGTTACTAAGTAAACTGAATTCAATTAATATTAAATGGTTCTTATCATTAGGTTCGCGATGAGCGAAATGGAGTGACGAACAATGAAGTTAAATCATTAGCTTGGGGACCGAACTCTAAAGCAAAGTCATTGAACACATACCTTATAAATGGCTATAGATTAAAGACAAAGGATTGGTGTGAGGGTACAAAGACCACAAATTATGGAGTGCATGTAAAAGGACTTACCCAATGGCGGTGAAGATAACTTTTACGGTATCATTCACCATATCTATGAATTAGAGTATCTTGGTTTGCCTAACATGATTCCTTTTTCTATTGTGAATGGTTTGATCCAACCATAAACAGTGGCATGTGAGTTCAACCACAATACAATATCGTAGAAATAAGGAAGAGTAGAAGGTATAATCGTATGATTCATTCATTCTTGCACAAAAAGCAAGACAGGTCTATATACCCCTTATCCAGAATATGTAAGGACTTACGAGGTTGGATTATGGCAATCACAACAAAACCAATGGGTCATGTTGAGGTTGATGGGGTTGAGGAAGAAGTTCCTTATCAGGATGATGACACTTCAAATGTTTTACCAGTTGTAGACATTGAATAGTTGTCAGGTTTAGTTGAGAATCGATATGACCAGTTATTCAAGCCTGAGACTATGGTTGAAGATGATAAATCTGAGAATGAAGACATCCCATCAAATGAGGATGAAGATGAGTGGGATGACAATGAAGATCAAGAGGATGATGAAGATAAGAATATAAAATGATGTATAATTAGATTAATATTACTGTTGTGTACTTTTCAGTGAAGTTAATATTAATGTGTACAATATTATTTAAATTTTTCCATGGTTTTTATATTATTTTATAATCGTAATTAACTAAATAATTATATTTTAAAAAAATCTGATTACTAGCAACGGTCTGACCGTCGCTAACAAAGTCGCCGCTAAAAAGGGATGAGCTTAGCGATGGGCAGGCCATCTCAACATGAAGGTCGTCGCTAACTTGTGACGGCCAGCGACGGCCACAGTCGTCGCTACGTCGTGACGACTTTGACGTTAGCAACGTCCTGACTGTCGCAAACAAGCGTCGGCTGAAAATAGTCGTCGCTACTGCATTAACGACAGGCCTTGTAGGCGGCGGCCTTGGTCGTCGCTATAGCATACATAGCAACAACTTTTCTATTGTTAGCGACGGCCATGAATCACGTTTTTCTTGTAGTGATAACAATGGTATATATCAATTTTTTTCTTTCAAACAGTATTACATATACAACTTCATATACAGTTCCACATTTACACATTGGTCAACATTTTCTAACAACACCTCTATATGTCTAATAAGTCTTATTAGACATTTAAATTCAGTTTTCCAGGCTACTCATCAAAGTTATAGAGTTTTTTTTTTTCTTAACTTTCTAACAAATTAAGTAAAAACCATTTCAATATCATTTCTACAAGCCTAGTTACACTCATAATTTATAAATTGCATTAGAAATACTCTCTCAAATGACCTATACAATTATCTTTAAAATGATCCACTTCTGCCTAACTTCATAAATCGTGATTACGGCCACTTAGTTCATGATAAAATGAGTTTAAAAGACTTATTTATAAGAAACACAAAAGGTTTAAAAATAAAACTAATTAATCCCATGCATATTCAAATATTATTCCTTTCTTTCTCTTTTTCCTTTATATTTTATTTTATTTACTTTTTATTTTTTAACATAATTACGAAAAATGGCAATCAAATAGGGTGTTCACAACTACAAAACCGGACTGAAGGTTATGAACGTGAGTTCAAGATCATTACACAAGAGCACTTGCATTATTTGTATGTTCTTAGGGTATCAAATCGAAATTCAAATTGTGAATCAAAAGATACATTTTTTTAATTGTGAATTAAATTTATTATGAATCGTAAGATACATGATAAATAATAAAAACAATCACTACAAGAAATTCGTAATTTAACGATGGCCTTGTAGAGACAGCCACCAGCCATTGCTAACGCATCGCTACAGTATTAAATGCACTATTCAGTGCAATTAATACTTAGTGACGACCAAGCCGTCGCTACGTAGCGACGATAGAGACGGCATAGCCATCGCTACACTTTTATTTTTTTTCTGAAAAAAATTACAATAAGAGTAGCGACGACCTTAGCGACGGTCATACCGTCGCTACATTAAAAATAAATTTTAAATTTGGCTCGCGCTAATTTATTTAAACTTAGTGATGGTCGTCGCTACGTTAAATGTTGTACGCGTAAAAACCCTTCCCCCTCCCCCTCTTCCTCCATTTCATTCACCCTCATCCTCCTCCTTCCTCTCTTTTTCCTCTCCTAACGGCCACCCCTTTATTTTGTCCCTCTCCTCTTTTTATTTTAAAAAAACTTACAGATTAAAAAGTTTCCCCTCCTTCAATAGGTTCGTTTTGAACTAAGCAGAAAGCAAAAATTGTTACATGTAGTGACGTTACAACTCCTTCTATCTTCATTCCTTCTCCGGTGTCTCAACTAGTAAGTTTATATTTTTAATTAATTTATTTGTAATTAATAGTTTATTTTATTTATTAGTTATTATGTGATATAGGTATTAGGTTATTAGTTTTAAACATTACTTTAAGTAGGTATCTTGTTATTATGTTTATATTAGTATATTAGTATTAGTAATTACTGCGTTTTATTAGTTTATTAATTTTCTAGTCCATTAGTCTTCTCCATAATTAGAAGTATTATTTAATTTATATATTCGTAAATCGTAATTAGAAGTAATTATTTAATTTGTATATTAGTAATTGTATCGTAAGTATTCGTCAATCTTAATCGTACTTAGCTAACTCTTACTAATTTTATTATAATTTTGTAAAAATAATTATTTTTTTATTAGTATCAGTAATTTTAATTATTATTATTTAATTTATATAATGTCTATAGTTTATAGGAAAATTAATGCCTAGGATGTGTGGTAAGGTTGAGAGAAGATCCCACCGAGTAGAGGGAGGTCCATCCCTTCGGCGAGCTACAAGCACAGGCAGTTCGCGCGATGCAGGAGAAGGCCAACCTCTCTCACTTTGATCAGATGCCGGTGTTAGGAATATGCATTATAGACTAATATGTTTATGAACATCCATCACTTGTATCATTTATTTTATAAAAGGCAACTTATTCTTTTAGAGTATAATTAATGTCCTTAGAATAGTAAGCTCAATTTCATAAGAATCAAGTAGATGACTTGATCGTGAGATCTTATGAAGAACTATTCTTAAATAGTCCCTAGTCAAGTATCATCTTAGGACAAAGATGCATTTAGACTAGTATGTGAATTCATTGATGATCACATCTCACGGATCATGGATATGAGATATCATGTGCTTACATAGGTACACGTTAAGAGTAATGATGTACTGGATCGACCCACCTTAAGAACGTTGCATGGATTGTTTACATAAGTGTCATGAACGTTTCTTAAATTGATAAATGTTATATGAAGTCCTTTGACCTGAAATCACTACGATTCCTACATAAGGAATTATGTTTTTTGAATATCATCAAACGTTGCCTGTAACAGGGTGATCATAAAGTTGGTATTTGGACATATAATAAATTATGTGGAGGAATGTGAGTGCCCTAGATGGTATTTGTCCTCCTATGTAACAGGAGTTATATCTGTAGGCCTCTTGATAAAGTGAGACTGCAAAATGCATGACCATGCTGACAGTTGTCGAACCTGCACAAAATTATACTTATAATTCTCCGATCTGCAAACTACTTGTAGTAGAATGGTATAAACCGGGTCGACCCTGAAGATCCACTCAAATTAATCCTTCTTTAGGGGGTGTTTGATTTATTGGAATAAACTGAAGAAAATAAAAGATCAAGTTAAAAGCAAAGGTTGAATCAATTCAAGACAATATCAATCCAAGGAATTCAGAGGCTATTTTCATGGTAAATCATTGGTTATTAATAACATGCATTCAAGAGATTAAATCTATCAACTTAGAATCATGTGGAAACCCCTACAATGATCCCGGATTCACTACTGAAATAATTCCCAGAATTCAATTGATTAAGATTAACAAGATCAAATAACCATAAAATCTTATGTTAGATCCAATCAATTTATAAACGGAACCCAATTGAAGTAAATAATTAAATGAACACCTTCAATTTAATTGCTTACTATATGCTTTTCAATCATTGTATGATGATTAACCAATCAAGAGTACAACATATATCAATAACAAATTTCATAACCAAAACATGTTAACCAATCAAGCTTTGATAAAAGAAATATGGAATTGAAGCAAGTGGAGTAGAAAAGCATGGTAGATGTAATTCAATCAGCATGTAAATGAAGATCAAGCCTCAAAACCAAGATTAAAATAAGCTTGACTCCTTGAATTGAATAAAAACTTAGCCTTCCATGAAGACTTTACAAAAGATGAACAAAAGTAAATGAAACTCTTAGTAATTTCTACTACAACTTGGATGCTCTTCTCCCTAGCAAGCCCTCCTATTTATAGGAGGGGAAAAGATGTCATTCCAAACATGATCACTCAGCAATGACTAAGCATGTTTGTCCACAAATGGACTTATTGATCAATTACCTAATGCATTTGTCCATTACTTTGAATTATTCACCTACTCTAGCTATCATTCACCTACTTGTCTCCCACTTGCCACCGAGCATATCATCCTCAATCTGGCAGAATCCAAGAGAGTTGTCTTCATATGAAATCAAGCTCTGGATCTTAGCTTTCAAATGTCGCTGGGTTGAGCCCAAAAGGAGTTTTCTAGCCCAAGTTATGGCCCAATCATTGAGTACTGGTCAGGTTTTCATATGATGTTGACTATTCGGTCTTCCAAGCCATTTCGACTCACTAGCCATCCGATTTAGCTTTGTGGTTCTTCATCAAAGGTTTAGGGCTCTATTTTATCTTTCCTACAATGTAAAGAACATAATTTTTAGATGTCTATAACTCAAGTTATGCTTGAAATACGAAAACAGTTTATGCTGAAAAAATGTAATTGAGCCCAATATGAACCTGAATTGGCATAATAATGCTTATGACTTGTTAATTAAGCATAAAAAATGCATTAAAAATTTAAATTTGAGGGATGATTAATGTGTATAATTTGTATTTAATCAAATTCCCCCACACTTATCTTTTGCACGTCCCGGGAAAAATGGAAAACAAGCATGAATTATTGACTCAAAGTGGTGTTTTCCAATGAAATTAGTGAAATGTAAAGAAAACATGAGCTAGAGGTGATTACAAGATATCATAACATTCATGAATTCTTATCTTTATGCATCTCAAAAATAGAAAGGCAACTTCAATTGAAATAGTGGATTCAAATTGATAGAACCTCGCAGGAAGTACTCTCAATCTCTCAAGTGTTTAAAAGGTCTGTGTTTCTCTCAAATTCGACCATGAAAATTGCAATATCATAAGCTTGCTTATCTTCTACTTATCCACTGCAAATTACACATACATCCATAAATTAAGAGGTCTTTATTAGGGTACTAATGGAGTGACAATTATGGAAAGGTACAAACAAATATGACAAGTTAAACTAAAGAGGTAAAAGAGGTTTGGAGAACGAATCCAAGTAACAAGTGTGATAGATACATATGAAATCAAACATTGAAGTTTAAGTACATCATTCAATCATTTGGATCCTTCATTCTTTTGCATATCTCTTTTTTTTCTTTTTTTTAGTTTTTTTTTTACATAACAATGAAGCACTAAGTATGTAGCAACCCATATAATTAACATTCCCCCACACTTGTTCAAGAATCCATTCTTATGATAAATCCAATACTCTTCTATTCCATAAGGTAGGTAAAAGTTTGGTTTTATACTTAAGTATGGAACGAGAGACAACAAATAAGGCTTAAAAAGGGTGATTCAAAGGAAAATAATGTAAGGTTGGCTATTTAACTGGGTAATTTATTCAAGTGAAAGAAAAATTTGCCTCAATTATTTTTGTTCATGCATGTGCAAGAGTAGTTTCAAAAAGAATCAAAGCAAGTTCTGAAGTAACAAATTTCATGGGTGAAAATCACACAAGAAAGAAAGTTTAATTTGTCAACAAGGCTCAAATCCTCACGGCTAATAACTATCAAAATTGATCCATTCAATTCAAATCTTTGTTGCCAAACCAATTAATTTAAGATGTTAGGAATAAATTCAATCATGTTATAAAAATCTTAAAATCACCTTTTTTCTATGTTTGTTTTACACTTTTTAACTTTACTGGAAAGCTTAAAACAAAAACACAAATTCTTTTTTTTTTAAACTAACGGGATGCGTATCAAGAGTTAAACATAACTCCTTACTCTGCCATCCTATTAATTTTTTGTTAAAAAAAAAAACAGACCATCTTTTCCCTCCCCCCCCCCAACCTAATCAAGACATTGTCCCTAATGTCTTTATAAATTGGTGATTTTTTTTTTAAAATTGATATTTAAATGAAAAACTATACAAAGCACAAACTTTAAGAGGAAGGAAAGTTACAACCGAAAGAGTGGTATCAGGATCTTCCTTCCTTCCATCATCTTTGTTATTCTTGTCCCACCTGCTTTCTGATGCATAAGGTCCAAGTGAAAGGTTTTGCATTGTTCAAGAAGTTCGTTAGTATTTGAAGAGCATGCCATGATTCTTGCAGTCCTTGAGGTATGAATCCTTGATGCATAGCCTGTTCCAGAAAACTTAACAATCCATTATAAAACCATTAACATTTAAGAACCCTAATGCTTTTGGTGGAAGTTAGAATTGGCCCAAGACACAACGGTGAAGATATCTTCTAAGGTTCCAAGACCACCAGGTAATGCAATAAATGCATCAGATTTGTATAACATTTGTGCCATATGTTCCTGCATTGTTGAAACCCTCAGTACGGTGCCTAGGGAAAGGTTTGGCGGTCTTCTTGTTATTACCATCCATTAGAGCAACACCCAAAACTTGGCTCCCTCTTGTGATTTCAGTTTCCTGCTGTACAACCCTTCAGGCCTTGTACTCCCCCTCCATACACAACATTGATCTTTCTAGCAGCTAATGCTTTACCAAGGTCATAAGCTGCATGTCGAAATGCTTCATCCTTTCCGAGATTGGTTCCCACCAAAGACACAGATACTGTGGAATCTGCGTATAGATGGTCCTGCAGTTTCTTTAAAGGAAGACATTTTATTGTACCAATCATTTGTGATAGTGGAAATTTATAAAGATGAAATAAACTGGTACAAAGATCAAATTGGTCAGATTTTTTTTCTATTTTTTTTATTAAGTGTTAATCGATGAAAAGACAAGTAAGGATAAACAAAGATACGCATGAATTATAAAGTCAAAAAGAATCAGCTGAAAAGAAAACTCAAACACAATTAAAGACAGGCGTGAATTATAAAGTCAAAAAGATACAACTGAAAAGAATTCAAAGATGCACATGCATATGAACAGTAGTTGTGATTTTGGCTCACATCTTCCTCTGGTTTACGTCCAGTAACGGCTTGACAGCCTTCTATGAGTCGGGGAGTTGCTTCCATTCCAATTTTCTTATAAACTGGCAAACAGGGTCTTTTAGAGGTCAGATTCCCAAGACTATACTGTTTCCTTCTCCTTCGGAATAATTCAACTAAATGAAGAAGAACCATTTGACCTGTTCACTAGGATGCGTCTCAAGAGTCTGGCTAATGTTATCCAAAGACTCCTTACTCAGTCCCATCCTTAATGAATTTAATTTTATCTTCTCGATTTATAGAAGTCATTCCGACATTCTTACATCTCGAGTTACAATTCCATCTTGCACACTTATAACAAACTTGCATTCTTTTTGCTCTTCTTTTTTAGAAAAGAACTCCTACCCATTCCTGAAAAATGTCTAGCAAATGAATCTTGAAGTTCACCTGCTAAGCGTACCTTGGCCTCGATGATCCAACGTACATCCTCAGGAAGGCCTAAGCGCATCAGTACTCTTAGCCTTTCAAGTCTACATCTGTAAATTTTCCTAAGATCATCTTGAGGGAGAGTAGGGAACCGAACTCTGAGCTTGGCGAGAGTTTCCTCCATTCTTTCTCTCTAGCAAAGTTGTTCAGTGCAAGGGTGGATTGTTCTGTATATATAATAGTTAAGGAGAACAAATCGAAGCATTGCACAACAAACACAATAATAATAAGAGAAAAATAATGAAAACTCAGAAAACTCTCCACACATAATCAACAAAATGAAAAACACATATCATTAACAACAATAACTGAAGAAAAAATAGAAAAAAAAATTGGGAAGAGAAATTTCTACTTTAAGTCAAGCCAAGTAGGTGGCATTGTGCAGGTGCACCTCTTCCACCGTATGCTCTTGAAAACCTTCATAGAAGAGCTTAAACCGATGTCCATTTACCTTGAAGATCTTTTTGGTTGTCTCATCTGTGATCTCTACTGCACCATAAGGAAAAACATTAGTAACCACAAATGGGCCTAACCATCTAGAACGTAACTTACCAGGCATCAGCTTAAGACAGAATTATATAAGAGCACTTTTGTCCAACATTGAACTCTTTTCTTGTTATCATCTTGTCATGGAATGCTTTAGTCTTTTCCTTGTAAATTCTGGAATTCTCATATGCTTCTAACCGAATTTCTTCAAGTTATTGCAATTGAAGCTTTCTATGCATTCCAGCTTTATCCAAGTTCAAATTGCATTGCTTAATAGCCCAATATGCTTTATGCTCAATCTCTACCGGTAGATGGCATGTTTTGCCAAAGACTATCCGGTAAGGGGACATCCCTATAGGAGTTTTATAAGTTGTTCTGTAGGCCCATAAAGCATCATCAAGCCTTTTGCTCCAGTCTTTCCTATTCGGTTGGACTGTTTTCTCCAGAATTTGTTTGAGTTCCCTGTTGGATACTTCAGCTTGACCATTTGTTGAGGATGATATGGTGTAGACATCTTGTGCATCACCCCATATTTCTTCAATAAGGATGCCATGTTCCTGTTGCAGAAATGAGATCCTTGATCACTGATGATTGCCCTTGGAATTCCAAACCTGCTAAAAATGTTAGATCTGACAAAGTCAATCACAAAATGAGAGTCATCAGTGCGAGTGGCTTTTGCTTCTACCCATTTAGAAACATAATCCACAACCAGTAAAATAAAATTGAAACCAAAAGAGTTAGGGAAAGGTCCCAAACATCAAACACCTCACAGAACAACAATGGTTGTTGAGGCATCTCATTTCTACGTGATATGTTGCCCATTCTTTGGCATTGTTCACAATTCTTACAATACCTGTAAGCATCACGAAACAAGGTAGGCCAATACAAACCAGAGTCCAAAACCTTTCTAGCAGTACGTTGAGGTCCAAAGTGCCCACCGCATGCAAATGTGTCGCAAAAATCTAGAATGGAATTAAACTCCTGATCTGGCACACAACGCCTAATGACTTGATCGCTGCAAAATTTCCACAAGTAGGGATCTTCCCATACATAATATTTAGAATTGCTTTTAAGTTTATCTATTTGTGCCCTAGATGCATGTGCAGACAAAACAGATGCAACCAAGTAATTAACTAAATCAGCAAACCAGGGGTGGTGTCACGCAGCTCCAAAAGTTGTTCATCAGGAAAAGAATCATGAATAGGGAGGGAGTCAGGTGCTCTCTCAATTTTGCTTAAATGATCAGCTACCATGTTTTCTGCACCGCTCCTGTCCCTAATCTCCAAATCAAACTCTTGAAGTAGCAACATCCATCTAATTAACCTTGGTTTTGCATCTGGCTTTTTCAATAGGAACTTTAATGCTGCATGGTCAGTAAAAACAACCACTTTAAAATTAAGCAAATATGATCTGAATTTATCAAGTGCAAAAACAATTGCTAATAATTCTTTCTCAGTGGTAGTATAGTTAGCTTGTGCAGCATCTAAAGTTCTAGAAGCATAATATATGACATGAGGAAATTTTCCAACTCTTTGTGCAAGGACAGCTCCCATAGCATAATTGGATGCATCACACATGATCTCAAAAGGGAGTGTCCAATTGGTGGCTTGATAATTGGAGTTGTGGTCAATGATTTCTTGAGTTGATCAAAAGCCTCCTTGCACCTGTCATCAAAGTTAAAATCAACATCTTTTTGTAGCAAGTTAGAAAGTGGAAGGGCTATCTTGCTGAAGTCTTTGATGAAGCGTCTGTAGAAACCTGCATGACCAAGAAATGATCTAATCTCGCGAATGCAAGATGGATAAGGTAAACTAGAAATTACATCAATCTTGGCAGGATCCACTTCTATACCCTTCTTTGAAATTACATTTCCTAACACTATATCATGGTCAACCATAAAGTGACATTTCTCAAAATTAAGAACAAGGTTAGTTTCAATGCATCTATGTAAAACCTTATCTAAACTATCTAAACAGGTTTCAAACGAAGAACCATACACAGTGAAATCGTCCATGAACACCTCCATGCACTTTTCAAGGAAGTCAGCAAAGATACTGGCCATGCACCGCTGGAAGGTACCAGGGGCATTGCATAGGCCGAATGGCATCCTCCTATAGGCAAAAGTTCCAAAGGGGCAGGTGAATGTGGTCTTTTCCTGGTCCTATGGTGCAATGTGAATCTGGAAATAACCTGAAAAGCCATCAAGAAAACAGTAATGAGATTTCCCAGCTAAACGCTCAAGCATTTGATCAATAAAAGGCAAGGGGAAATGATCCTTTCTAGTTGCTTGGTTAAGTTTCCTATAATCAATACAAACTCTCCAACTATTTTGCACTCTGGTAGGAATAAGCTCATTCTTATCATTCTTCACTACTGTGAGGCCAGACTTCTTCGGGACCACTTGGACTGGACTTACCCAATGACTGTCAGATATAGGATAAATGATGTCGGCTTGTAAAAGCTTGGTCACCTCCTTCTTCACAACATCCAAAATTAGAGGATTTAGACGTCTTTGTGGCTGCCTTATTGGTTTAGCTCCATCTTCAAGTAAGATCCTATGCATGCACATAGAAGGGCTAATACCAGGAATGTCAGCTAAGGTCCATCCAATTGCCCTTTTATGCTTCCTTAAGACTTGCAACAACCTTTCTTCTTGCTCAGCCTGAAGACTTGTTGAAATAATCACAGGTAACTTTTCATTCTCCTCTAAATAAGCATATTTCAAATGCTTTGGGAGTTGTTTGAGCTCCAATGTAGGTGGTTGCTCAATTGAGGGAAGTGTCCTGTTGGATGGAATTGCATCTGCAACCTGTAACTCAACAACATCCAATTCAATCAAATCATTACCTTCTAGCTCTATTGAATCATCAGGTACACCATCATCATGATGTATACTACCTGCATCATGAAAATCCTCCTGCAAGTAAGTATCAATCTTAGCACAAACAGGACATAATATAGAATCTACACAATTGTTACAGGTGTAAACATCATGTAAATCAACAAAAGAAGGGAAATCTTCATTAAACAGCTCAGAAGGTATCATCAACCAGATCATCTAGTAACTCAATATGAAAAACAGAGTGCTCCTCCATGGGATGCTTCATAGCATCAAATATATTAAATCTGACAATATCATCTCCAAACTCCATGGAAAGAGTTCCTGCATGGACATCAATCTTTGTTCTAGCTGTCTTAAGGAATGGTCTCCCTAGAATAATCGGAGCCTTATTGGATTTAGACTCTCCCTCCATATCTAAAATGTAGAAATCTGCAGGGAAAATCAAATCATTAACTTTAACAAGGACATCCTCAATAAGTCCAGCAGGGTATGCATTACTCCTATTAGCTAGTTGGATGACAACACCTGTACTCTGCAAAGGTCCAATGGCAAGAGAGTTAAAGATAGACATAGGCATAACATTAATTGAAGCACCTAAATCTAACAAAGCATTTTCAAATTTACAATTGTCAATTATGCAAGGGATAGTAAACGTCCCTGGATCTTTGCACTTTGTGGGCATTTGTTGAATGATGGCTGAAACGTTTTGCCCCATACTAATCTTTTCATCTCCCTTCAGCCTTCTTTTGTGTGTGCACAAGTCTTTGAGAAACTTAGCATATCTTGGAATTTGCTTGATTGCCTCCAGAAGTGGAATATTGACTTCCACTTTCCTAAAGGTTTCCAAGATCTCCTTCTCCATCTCGTCTACCTTCCTGGATTTTGCAGCTCTTTGAGGAAATGGTAGTGGTACATTCTGCTGCATACTTTTCTCAGAATTTCGAAAAGATGCATCATCATCTGATGGCTTTGCTCCTTCTGCGTGATCCAATGGTTGTACTTTTGTATCATCTAGTGCATTGTTTGAATGAAGTCTTGGTTTTTTAGCAGCTTTCTGTATGTTTGACTCATCCATCACCCTTCCAGATCGAAGGGAAATTGCATTGACATTGGGGTTCACCACTGGTTGAGCAGGCAACTTATCGGAACCTTTAGATTGCATCTCATTTAGTGAAGAGGCAAGTTGTCCAATTTGAATTTCTAAATTCTGAATGGTAGCCTTCGTCCTTTGCTGGAATTGCAGATTTGTTGCAGCCATTTGCTTCACAAGATCTTCTAGTGAAGGTTCAGAGTTAGGTTGTGAAGGCTGTTGAGCTGCAACATTTTGTTGATGCATTTGATGTCTCACAGGTTGCTGGTAAGATGGTCTACTAGTACCTGCATTATGCTGAAACTGTTGTTGAGGTTGTGGTCTTGTATTGTTACCCCACCTCAAATTGGGATGATCTCTCCATCCAGGATTATATGTATTTGAGTAAGGATCATAACGTTGTTGTTGTTGTGATCTCCCATGGAAAGCTCCAGTTACAGCAACAGATTCACCTGCTTGAATGGTAGGGCAAACATCAGTTGGATGAGATGAGCAATTACAGATACCACATACCTTTTTCGGTGCTTGAAAAAGTAGTTGTTGTGTTTGAGAAGGTTGTTGCTGAGCTACTGCCACTTGTCTCACTAAGGATGTTAGCTCATCAAGTCTATTCTGCAGCCTTTGTTGTTCTTCCTGTGACACTTGAATTTCGTTCACTGCCCGAGTTGGCGTGATTCTGGTCCCAAATTGTTGGGTGTTGGAAGCCATGGTAGAGATAAGGCTTCTTGCTTCATGGATGCTTTTGTTCATTAATGCACCACCACTTGCTGCATCGATCATGGTTCTTTCCATAGGCAATAATCCTTCATAAAAGTATTGGATTAAAAGTTGATCGCTTATTTGGTGGTGTGGGCAGGTGGCACACAACTTTAAAAATCTCTCCAATACTCGTACAGAGTCTCTCCATTCATTTGCCTAATTCCGCAAATTTCCTTTCTGATAGCACCAGTTCTTGAAGCAGGGAAGTATTTCTCCAAGAATACCTTCTTCATGTCATTCCAACATGTTACAGAACCTGCAGGAAGATAAAACAACCAATCTTTAGCAACATCAGTAAGTGAGAAAGGAAAAGCTCTCAATTTGATGTGTTCCTCAGCAACTCCTTGAGGTTTCATAGAGGAGCAAACCACTTCAAACTCTTTTAGATGTTTGTGTGGATCTTCTCCTGCAAGACCATGAAATTTAGGAAGCAAATGAATTAAACCAGATTTAAGTTCAAAATCAACATCCAAGTTTGGATATTCAATGCAAAAAGGTTGGTATGTAACATCAGGAGCAACCAACTCCCTCAAAGTTCTATCCTGCACATTGTTAGCCATTTGTTCAAATTGATTTATATCAACAGGTTGTTTAACTTGAACAAACAATTTTCTCTTAGATCTGTGTAAAGTTCTTTCAATTTCTGGATCAAATTCAATTAATTTTGAAGTAGAAGATCTAGTCATAAACTAGGGAAAAAAAAAGAAGGAAACAAAAGAACTAAAAAAAATCACAATAAAATAAATAAATAAAAGGATACTATTAAGTGGATCCCCGGCAACGGCGTCAAAATTTTGACAGTTGTCGAGCCTGCACAAAATTATACTTATAATTCTCCGTTCTGCAAACTACTTGTAGTAGAATGGTATAAACCGGGTCGAACCCTGAAGATCCACTCAAATTAATCCTTCTTTAGGGGGGTGTTTGATTGATTGGAATAAACTGAAGAAAATAAAAGATCAAGTTAAAAGCAAAGGTTGAATCAATTCAAGACAATATCAATCCAAGGAATTCAGAGGCTATTTTCATGGTAAATCATTGGTTATTAATAACATGCATTCAAGAGATTAAATCTATCAACTTAGAATCATGTGGAACCCCTACAATGATCCCGGATTCACTACTGAAATAATTCCCAGAATTCAATTGATTAAGATTAACAAGATCAAATAACCATAAAATCTTATGTTAGATCCAAATCAATTTTTAAACGGAACCCAATTGAAGTAAATAATTAAATGAACACCTTCAATTTAATTGCTTACTATATGCTTTTCAATCATTGTATGATGATTAACCAATTAAGAGTACAACATACATCAATAACAAATTTCATAACCAAAACATGTTAACCAATCAAGCTTTGATAAAAGAAATATGGAATTGAAGCAAGTGGAGTAGAAAAGCATGGTAGATGTAATTCAATCAGCATGTAAATGAAGATCAAGCCTCAAAACCAAGATTAAAATAAGCTTGACTCCTTGAATTGAATAAAAACTTAGCCTTCCATGAAGACTTTACAAAAAGATGAACAAAAGTAAATGAAACTCTTAGTAATTTCTACTACAACTTGGATGCTCTTCTCCCTAGCAAGCCCTCCTATTTATTGGAGGGGAAAAGATGTCATTCCAAACATGATCACTCAGCAATGAATTAGCATGTTTTGTCCACAAATGGACTTATTGATCAATTACCTAATGCATTTGTCCATTACTTTGAATTATTCACCTACTCTAGCTATCATTCACCTACTTGTCTCCCACTTGAACCGAGCATATCATCCTCAATCTGGCAGAATCCAAGAGAGTTGTCTTCATATGAAATCAAGCTCTGGATCTTAGCTTTCAAATGCCGCTGGGTTGAGCCCAAAAGGAGTTTTCTAGCCCAAGTTATGGCCCAATCATTGAGTACTGGTCAGGTTTTCATATGATGTTGACTATTCGGTCTTCCAAGCCCATTTCGACTCACTACCCATCCGATTTAGCTTTTGGGTTCTTCATCAAAGTTTTAGGGCTCTCTTTTATCTTTCCTACAATGTAAAGAACATAATTTTTAGATGCCTAGAACTCAAGTTATGCTTGAAATACGAAAACAGTTTAATGCTGAAAAAATGTAATTGAGCCCAATATGAACCTGAATTGGCATAATATGCTTATGACTTGTTAATTAAGCATAAAAAATGCATTAAAAAGTTAAATTTGAGGGATGATTAATGTGTATAATTTGTATTTATCACATGCTCAGGAGGATAAACATGAGGTGTTTATTTTCTGAACAGTCTACTTGGGGATCAAGAAAACATAAATTGAACTATACAAGGTTGACACAATCGATGCCCTTGTGTTCAATTAGATATTTGGACAAAGGGACATATCGTATAAATTATTATCATAAAATAGGATTCATCAAAGTTGTTGATAATCTCAATATTTGGATAGTGATGTATTGCTAGATACCGCTCACTATTTATGATATTAAATATAAAAGGGTTTTGTTTTAATATCATAACCAAATATTAAAAGTCTATTGGGTCACACGCATACAACAAGCCGCTAGGAAAATATAATAATTCTAATTTGATTAGAATTATAACATAATGAACCAGACCCAAAAGTGTTAGGGTTAATAGAGTGAGGGGTTAAAACCCTAGCCACTACTCTATAAATATAGCAGAGTTAAGGAGAGTTTCCTAGTTCGGCTGTTGGCGTGGACACCGCTAGAGACGGGGCTGTTATTGCCTCGTTCATAATCCTAACAAGGTACAACCTTTCATTTTAATACCTTTTATGCCTTGATTGGTGTTTTCGCAAAACGATTATAACAAGGGAGGGAATCCATTTATTTCCGCTGCACCTTGACCACATGCTTGATTCCCTATCAATTGGTATCAGAGCATTGGTTTGCGATAAGCATGTTTTAGGCTTTTTATCGTTTTGAATATGTTGATATTCAATTTTTTTGCTGAAAAACGCAGTCTGCGCGTCGAACGCTATTACCTGCGCTTCATCTGCGCTGGGCGCAAGTAAAGCGCGAGTGAAGCAGAAGTGAAGCACAAGTGAAGCCAACTTACAGAAGTTAAAACTGGAATCTGCGCTTCACCCACACTGGGCGCAGGTGCACGTTTCAGTTATTTTGATTCCTTTATTGATTGTTTTATGTGCGATGTATATATATTTATATGTTCTTATGTTAGAGGGTCCCATGGAACATGAAGAGTTCATGTCTTGGGCGTCAAAGGGTTCAATTGTTGAAACCTTTTCTCGACTCAAATGTTGGCTGCGATAAACATGCCACTTATCAATTTGCTGACAAGAGCGTATTCGAATGATACGAGGGACTTACCTGTTTACAGGTTCGTGAAGTATTCGTTTGTTGTGAGACACTTATTTCGTATGCGCGTAATCAAACATCGCTTAATATATACATCTTATTATATCACTCATTTTACAATCAATAAATGTCGAGTTTGCATGATGATTGGTTATGGCCTTAGTTGTTTTAATTTAAATATGACCAGCGTGTCGTGCCTTAGCTCTTAACATTCCTCTTGTAATTCTCTTCTCATCTCTATCCCCTCGTATGTTAAACGAGGTTTCTTCTTGTTATGTAATATAACCGGGAGGTCATGGAGCATGGATTCAGTGGGAGATTTGGAGAGCTCAAGATTATATACAAGATTATATTGTTGATGTAATTTTGTATTTGTTTTTAGGAGGCCATAACCATATCATGTATTTGTATGAGATGCATGCTTGTGTGTTTTTGTTAAATGGTTTAACAAAGGAGTAAAATTAAAGCGATCAAATCTCTCAATGCTTGTGTGCCTTCCAATAAATGACACTCGTCAAGACTATAATCGATTAAGTGTAGGTCTGCCAAAACAGGGTACATTTATCTATTCTAGTGAGACACGATAGGATAAAAGTAATATCCGATTGTCAACCATTGGTCTTTGATTGAGTATATTCAATAGGATTGAAAAACCCAAAGGCACTAATATTAAGTCATGTTTTGCCTTCCAATGCATGGAACTCGTCGAAGTTAGAATCGATTAAGTGTGGGTTTGCCAAAGCAAGGTGCATTTATCTATTCTAGTGAGACGCGATGGGATAAAAGTAATATCCAATTGTCAATCATTGGGTTTTGACTTAACTAGGTATATTCAATAGGATTGAAGAACCTAGAGGCACTAAATTAGGCATTAATTCATAAGATGAATTAGAATAAGAGTTATTCACCAAACTATCCAAGAGTTGTATGAGATACAATTGGAAAGCGTGTTCCTACCTAAATAACCTTTTCTTAAGCAATCAGCCAAAGCTGACTTAAAATTAGGTTAAATATGGATCTTTGCCCACTAGAAAATCTAGTGATGGGATTTTCTGATTCTTTATATTGAGGGTACTTATTTTGAATCTAAATAGTGGGAGGCATATTTATTTAAAGGCCTTATTAAATATGTTTGTTATATGATACTTACGTGCATGATTACCTTAGCAACGAACACAACTATTAATTTTTATTGTGATCTGTCCTTTAGAAGGACAAACTGTCTGGAATTAATTTTCTAGACTGGTATAAGACCTAAGGATTGTCCTTAGGAAAGGCTGTATGTCCTGGAAGAGCCTGTTCCTGAAACACCCGCTGTAAATGCTTCGAAAGCTGACAAGGATGCTTTTAGAAAACATCTGGATGATGTTCTCGATGTAGGTTGCCTTATGCTTGCTACCATGAATGCTGAAAAACAACATGAGAACATGGAGGCGTATAATATGATTTTACATTTAAAGAGACCTTATCAAGGCCAAGCTAGGCATGAATGATTTGAAGTCTCAAAGGCACTTTATCGATGTAGACTGGCAGATAGAAGTCCTGTTGGTGCTCATGTACTCAAGGTGATTGGGTACATTGAAAACCTAGAAAGGTTTGGATTTCCATTAGGCCAAGAGTTGGCCACTGATCTTGTCCTACAATCGTTGCAGGACAGTTATAGTCAATTCGTCATGAACTACAACATGAATGAATTTGACAAACCACTGCCAGAATTGCTAAGCATGTTAAGAACAGCTGAGCAAAGCATTAATAAAGGTAAAGGGAAGGCCATATTGATGGTCCAACCTGGAAAAGGCAAGGGCAAGAAGAAGTTCGAGAAGCCCTATTTCAAACCAAAGGACAAAGGCAAGAATAAGCCTAGTACCTCTGTTTTGAAGCCTATAGGCGGGATAGCTAAGGAAGGAGAATGTTTCCACTGTGGCCAATCAGGACATTGGAAACTGTGTAAAGTACCTGGAGGAGATCAAGAAGAATGGAAGTGAGACTTCCGCTTCAAGTATCTATGTTATAGAAGTCAATTTACCTACTTCTGCATCTTGGGTATTGGATACCGGATGTGGATCTCACATTTGTGTGAATGTGTAGGATCTAAAAGGAGTAGGTCATTGGCTAAAGGAGAAGTCGACCTATGTGTGGGAAATGGAGCAAGAGTTGCTGCCTTAGCCGTAGGAACATATTATTTAACTTTGCCAACTGGACTAGTTATTGGACTAAATAATTGTTATTTTGTGTCTGCCATTAGTGGGAATATTATTTCCGTTTCTTGTTTAGACAAGAGTGGTTTTTCATTCATAATAAAGAACAATAGTTGTTCAATTTATTTGAATGATATATTTTATGGTTGTGCAAAGTTGAACAATATGAAGTGTCTATCTATAACATAAGTGCTAAGAGGGTCCAAACAAATGATTTGAACCCGACTTATCTTTGGCATTGTTGCTTAGGCCACATAAATGAGAAATACATATCCAAACTCCACCAAGATGGTTATTTGGACTCATTTGATTTAGAATCAATTGAGATATGTGAATCTTGTTTATTGGGAAGATGACAAAAAAAAAACCATTCATCAGAAAAAGGTGAAAGGGTCGGTGATCTTCTTGGTCTCATACACAGTGATGTATGTGGGCCCATGGGCACAATGGCTAAAGGAGGTTTTCAATACTTCATCACTTCTACTGATGATTTCAGCAGATATGGATTGTGTATCTGATGAAACACATACTTGAGTCCTTTGAAGAGTTTAAGGAATTTAAGAATGGAGTATAAAACCAACTTGGCAAGATTATTAAAACACTTCGATAAGATTGAGGTGGAGAATACTTAAGCCAACATTTGATGACTATCTAAGAGAGTGTGGGATAACGTCTAAACTCACTCCTCCTGAAACACCTCAATGGAATGGAGTTTCAGAAAGGAGAAATCAAACTCTATTAGATATGGTTCGTTCTATGATGAATCACACCGATCTCCCCAACTTCTTTTGGAGTCATGCTTTGTTAACAGCAGCTTTCACACTAAACCGTGTTCCATCTAAAGGCTGTTATAAAGACACCATATGAGATATGGACTGGGAAACGACCTAGTATGTCTTTTATAAAGATTTATGGTTGTGAAGCTTATGTGAAATGCCAAGTTTCACATAAACTAGGACCCAAATCAGATAAGTGCTTATTCTGTGGGGTACCCCAAAAGAAACTAAAGGGTTACTACTTCTATAATCCTAGCGAAGGCAAAATGTTTGTTGCTGGTACTACTGTATTCTTAGAGAAGGAATCTGTCTCTAAGAAAATGAGTGGGAGGAAAGTAGAACATGAAGAAATTCAAGTACCACATAGTAGCAATGAGCCAATAATGGAACAAGAGCAGATACCGCAAAGTGTTGTGTAGCCACCTGCTCAAGTAGCGCAAGACTTGCGTAGGTCAGACAGGGTACGTCACCAACCTAAAAGATATGGGTTCCATGTGTCTCAGGAAGGCGATGTATTGCTAATGGATCAAGATGACCCAGTGACTTACCAAGAAACTCTTTTGAGTCCAGAATCTGAGAAATGGCTTGATGTCATGAGATCTGAAATGGATTCCATGTACACTAACAAGGTATGTACCTTGATTGAGCCACCCGAAAGGATAAAACCCATAGGGTGCAAGTGGGTTTTCGAAAGGAAACTGACATGGATGGTAATGTAATTACCTTTAAAGCACGATTGGTGGCTAAGGATTTCACGCAAATTCATGGTGTAGACTATGATGAAACCTTTTCCCTAGTTGCCATGCTCAAATCTGTTCGGATCTTGCTTGCTATTTGCAACTTACCATGATTATGAAATCTGGCAAGTAGATGTCAAGACAACCTTCCTAAATGGAAGCCTTCTTGAAGCTGGAATCTTCAGTTTGATGAAGCTGTTAAGAAGTTTGGTTTCATTAAAAATGAAGACGATCCTTGTGTCTACAAGATGGTTAGTGACAGCATAGTGGTTTTTCTGGTTTTGTATGTAGATGACATACTCTTCATAGGAAATGACATTCCTACCCTTTAGTCTGTAAAGATTTGGTTAAGAGATTGTTTTTCTATGAAAGATTTGGGCGAAGCAACCTATGTGTTAGGTATCAGAATCTATAGAGATAGATCATTACTTGGCCTAAATCAAAGTACATACATAGACAAGGTGTTAAAAACCGTTTAACACGCAAGATTCTAATAAAAGGAATTTTGCCTATGTCACATGGTATAAGCCTATCTAAGGCTCAATCTCCTTCCTGTAAAGAAGAGAGAGATCACATGAGTAAGATTCCTTATGCATCTGCTATAGGGTCTATCATGTATGTCATGTTGTGTACTCGACCAGACATATCATATGCTTTAAGCATGACTAACAGATACCAGTTTGATCCCGGTGAAGGTCACTGGACAGAAGTCAAGAACATCCTTAAGTACTTGAGAAGAACTAAGGATTTGTTCTTCATATATATGGAAGTGTGGAAGAGCTACTTGTAAAGGTCATACTAATGTTAGCTTCCAAACCGACAAAGATGATTCTAGATCGCAATCAGGTAATGTGTTTTGTTTTAATGGTGGCGCTGTGAGCTAGAAAAGTTCCAAGCAGGAAACAGTCGTTGATTCTACCATACCAACAAAAAAACCTTGTGCAGCAGAAGCATAAAGGGCACACTAGATCATTAGGCATAAGAGTTATGTTTGAATGTCTTTAGAGCAAGTGGGAGATTGTTAGGAATATGCACTATAGACTTATATGTTTATGAACATCCATCACTTGTATCGTGTTATTTTATAAAGGCAACTTATTCTTTTAGAGTATAATTAATGTCCTTAGAATAGTAAGCTCAAATTTCATAAGAAAACAAGTAGATGACTTGATCGTGAGATCTTATGAAGAATTATTCTTAAATAGTCCCTAGTCAAGTATCATCTTAGGACAAAGATGCATTTAGACTATGTGAAGTCTATTAATCAGTTTGAGCATTCAAACTTGACTCAAAGACTTAATATCCTTTAGTTTTAATGATTAACAAATTAGAGTATATAAAGAACATATAAGAACATAACAAGAACAAATAAGATCATATAAACAGATTCTACTGAGAAAGGTATTGGTTTGTTGATTGTGTTTCAGGTTGAAATATTCATTAGAAGAAGAAGATTTGATGAACAAAATCAGAATCAGAAGATCAGGATCAGAAGAACAAATGCAGGATTTAATATAAAGAAGCTGTCTGAAGTAAGCAACTCGTCTGAAGCATAGAAGTTGTCTGAAGAACGCAAGCCGTCTGAAGTGCTGAAGCTATCTGAAGTGCGCAAGCCGTCTGAAGTGCTGAAGTTGTCTGAAGTGCGCAAGCCGTCTGAAGATGTGAAGACCATATGAAGACGTGAAGACTGTCTGAAGACGTGAAGACCATCAGAAGATGTGAAGACCATATGAAGACGTGAAGACCATCTGAAGACGTGAAGACTGTATGAACACGTGAAGACTATCTGAAGAAGCCTACAAACAGAATCAAGAATTTATCTCTTGAAGACGTTGCTAAAGTATAAAGCACACTCTACCAAAATGGAGTACACTTATTTCAGTATAAAAGCTAAACATGCTTTTATGCCTCGATCAAAGTCTTGCACAAATAAGGTAACTCTGCAAAAACTTTCTGTAACGCCTGGTGCACCTGCAACAAAAGGCATTTTTGTGTGCGCAGACCTACTGCACCTGCTGGCTGCCCAGAACTGATCAGAAGACTGAGTAAAAGCAACCAGAAAGATGTTTGAATAAAACATATTAAAATTCAACATCTTTATTCATCTATATCTCAGAAGAAGAAACTGCAACAACAACTATTCGACAAGACACCTCACTCAAAGAAGAAAGAAGAAATGGTGTCAGGAAGCAAACAGAAAAGGAGCATATACAAAATAAGCAAAAGGACAAATCCAACGAATATCTCCTCATGTACACCCCAAAGAAAAGCAGAAGAAATCAGAAGTCAGCTGAGGAACACAGAAGAAATCACAAGACAACTGAAGAAAAGCAAAAGGAAATCAAGAGAGAGAACATGCAAAATAATATCAAGAAAATCTCTCTAAAAGAGCTCATCTACAGAAGTGTCAGAACAGGACTGTCTGAACACTTATTTGCTTAAGAAGAAGCACCCGTTTGAGACACTATTACATAACGGCTATATGAGCCACATCATCAACATCTCAACGGTATTATGAATCATCTTCAAACGGCTATATTCCAACAGAACATATAAATAGCCTCAAGGAAGAATTTGAAGATGTTGAACTCAATTCACTTGGTTCAATCTGTTGATCAAGATGTATCAGAAAAACCTTATTGGTTGTTGACCATGCTTACTTAAATCAACCAAGTTGAGAAAGCTGAAAAAGAATCAACCATGCTGCTGACCTATTGGTCAGTTAGTCAAAGTTGAAGTTGTTCAGTTGAACAACCAACCAGGCTGTGCTTAATCTTAAATGAACGAAGAATGGTTTGAAGTCGCAAGTATGCCTTGGTTATTCCAATGATACGGGTGAGAATGTAGCCCATGGAAACCAATGGTTGGAGAACAAGGCTGGAGCTTAAAGTTAGTATCTACCTAGCCAATTTTCAGAGGATGTTATACCTCATATCAGAGACAGGGATTGTACTTAAACTTATATACTTGTATCACTGTCTTAACCTTGTACTTAGAATTCATTCAATGTATCCTGAGTAGTACTCAGTTAACCTCTAGTACAGGAAAAGATTAAGTTTATGTTTCGTGGAAACTTAAACTTAGTTTAATTTATAAACACTTTATGTGTCTGAGAGCCTGGAGAGGCTTGGTGAAAGAAAGAATACTCTACACTTGAATAAGTGTCTGAGAGCCTGGAGAGGCTTTGTGGAAAAAAGAATACTTGTTGGTGTCTGGAGAGACTGTACTCGTGATGTCTGGAGAGACTGTACTTGTTGAGCCTGGAGAGGCTTGTCTGTAAAAGAATACGTGTTGGTCCTGGAGAGGCTTGTCTGTAAAACAATACTGCAAGAATTGCCTGGAGAGGCAGTTGAAAACAAAGAATACTTGTTGCGCCTGGAGAGGCCGCCTGCAAAAGAATACCCATTGAGTTGCCTGGGGAGGCAGTTGATAAGCAAAGAATACTGCAATGAGTTTCCTGGAGAGGCAGTTAAAAACAAAGTAATACTTGTGTTGGCCTGAAGAGGCTGTGAATAATACTTGTATCTGTGGATTCAGATAGTGGAAAATCCAATGGTGTTTTGCCTCTGGGATTGGATGTAGCTCACGGGTTTGTGGGTGAACCAGGATAAATTATGTGCCTAAGTTCTCTTTCCCTTAATCTCTTTACTTACAGCTTTTATATTTCTGTTGGGGATTGAAAAGTATTTTTCATAATAAACTTAACACAACTATTTCAATAAAATGATCTTTCATATGAACAAAACATGAAATGTATCTCATATCATTTAAAGCATTACAAAGAATGTACCTTGAAGAACTTCTGAAATAATTATCTTAAGTGAGTCTGGAAAGAGCTCAGTTCAGAAATCAGAAACAGACTTCAGACAACCTCTAGTCATCTGAAGTATTTCAGAAACTGTTCTGAAAACACTCTTTGTAATAATCTTTAGAAGACACTTTGAGAAGCCTCTGTTTAAAACAATCTTAAGCTTTAGAAGAAACCCTATTTTTCTTATCTTCCGCACGTTTTAATTATCTCTGATCTTAAGACTTGTTTTGAACATTGTTCATCTTCATGAATTAAATTAAAGATTTCCAAAATCAATGAAAAGGGCTTAAAACACTATTCAACCCCCTTCTAGTGTTTCCTGTGGTTCTAACAATTGGTATCAGAACTCACCTTCGGGTTAAGCATCTAACAAATGCAGAAGGAGTAGATCCTCAGAAGATGGAAATCTCACCAAGCTGAAGCAACTCTGAAGAATGATAATGAGAAAAGAAAATCATTTTTCTTAAAACTCATTATTCATACAAGGCATCTTTCAGAAGGATATAGCTGGAAAAGGAAAGTGTATCTATCTCTAGATCACAAACGGGTAACACCTTTCCTATTTTTTTTTAAATCTAAATTTAAGCATAACTGCTTATCTAGTGAATGTTTTGTTTTATTGAAATTGTTATTACATAAGTGTACTTGTGTGAAAATAAATAATAATTGTCCTACATATGTATGCATATTACTTGTTTTGTGTGTAAATTATCTGTATTGCATGCGTGAATATATGTGTGTAAATGAAGAGTCATGTATATTTATCATTTAATATGAAACGGCACTTTGTGAGATAATGGATCATCAAACGGTTTCTCATAATTGGCACGATGCACAACTCTCTATAACTACTTGGTGCATGTAACCGTCGCTCCTCCTTGTACAAAGCAATTATCACTGCCTATTTAAAAGGAGTTTGGATGATCATAATGGAAATCACACTTCATTCAATCATTTTCTTAAAAAGATCAAAGCTTCCTCAAAGCACCTAGTCTGAGAAAGTTCAACAGTACTCAATGGCCAACATGTATGCATCATCAAATGACTCAAACCATCCCGTGTTTGATGAGAGAATCATACCCTCTAAAATGGTAAAACTCTCTGATTTTGATGAGGCTGGGTATAATCTCACAGAGTACTTTGACGCTGTGGGGTGGACTCCTTACTTCAGCAATATCTCCTCACCGTGGCATGAAGAAAGTGTGTTAGAATTCTGGAACAACTCCAACATTGTGTCAAATGATGATTGGACTGGGAATAAAACAGAGGTAATGGGAAGAGCAATTTGTGTGGACTACAAATTGATTGTTGAAGTGATTGGTGTGCCTGCTAGAGGAGAACAATACTTTCAGAGGTGGGAATCCTTGCATGGTGGAACTTTCATCTTTGATGAAGTTCTCTTTGGAGGAAGACGTCTAGCACCCTACCGACCTTCTCAACTTTTGAACATTCCCAGAGCACTTCTTGCTGTGCTAAACTGCAGCATTCTTCCAAAAGGACGCAACAGGTTGAAGTAAATCAGGTGGAAAGATTTGTATTGGGACACTTGCTGACAAAGAAGAGAATCAGTCTTCCCTGGGTGCTGATGTATAAGATGATCTTTAGACAAGATATGAGCAATGAAGATCTCTATCCTCACAACACCTTGATAATGAAAATACTGATGCACAAGGGCTTTCCAGTGGAAAGTCACTTTGACCAACCGCCTCCTCACTTCTTTACTCCGGGAATGTATGATCAGTTAGACCGGACTCTAATTGATAGAGAAGAAGCTCCAGAGAATCAGGTGATTATTCCTCCCTTGGTTGCTCCACGCAACAAAGGAAAAAGGGTTTTTACTCATATGGGTGCTCATAAAAGAAAAAGGATGGTGTTGGGTGCATACAATCTGAAGAGGGTGAATGACAAGGTGAATCGGCTTGCAAAGAGGCTGAGAGTGGTTGAGAAAGAGCTGCAAGAGCTCAAAGTTGAGAAAGAGACTGCCAACGCCACTGAGAACCCATCTGATGACCATTGAATCCATTTCAAGTGTCATGTCTTTTGTTTTACATCTTAAATATTATAAATATATTTTATTTGATTATCAAATCTCTTCTTGTCTGCGTATGTTTAAACAGTGTGTCTTTTACCTTTGAATTCTTGAATGAATCTTTAACTCAACACAACTTTTTCTTGGTACAACTACCTGATAAAATCAATTAACTTAATGAGGTAAGGACAAAATTAAGATTCATCCACTATAAAAATCTTCTAATAATTTAACTTGCGGAAATTTGATAAAATTAAAATAATTAATCTAAGACATTTGTTTTAATGTTTAACTAATATGATTAAGAAATATCAGATACTACTGAAAAGCATCTTTAGCTTATGTTTCAGAAAAACAGGCTTTTTAAAATAAACTCAAAGAAGATCAACCGGAGGAAATGTCATGTGTAAAAAGATGAATCAAGGCAACATCGTCTAAAAGAATGTCTAAGTGTGATATCATATCCATTGTCTGAACTTGTTCAGACAGTTCACAATGAACTTACTGAAATTGTGGGTCAAAAATGTTAAGATGGTTGATACACAAAGCACTGAGCCTACCTCTACGCTTGAAAAGATAATTTTGACTTAGTAACATCTCTACTTTCTGAACCTGTTCAGAAGGCTCTCGGTGAATCTCCTGAAATTGTGGGTCAGGAATGTTAAAGTAATGGAAACTCAAGTCATTAAAGTCTATTTCAATCCTTGAGGGACAGGTTAAGATGATTGTTCAAAGATTCTCTGAAGCACAAAAAGACAAAAGACTAAAAGGAGGATTTGCAGACATCAAGCGACCTCAGAAGAAGAAAAGCCTTCAAAGAAAGGTGCAATGTCAGAAAAGCTTTCTTCCATCCAGAGAATAATGAGGAAATCTAATGGTAACATCACTTCACCTTAAAACTTAAATATCTATGAAAAATTGTTCTCTAATAAAAGATTTTTAATCAACAAATAAAATTTTAATTAATGTTTAAGAACCTAAAAGACTCAACACATTAAAAGCCTCTCAGATAATAATAATCATAAAATCCTTTGACTGATACCATAAAAATCTGTTTTAAAAAATTTTCTTCTTAAATGTTTTCTCACATATTCTATTCTATTTATTTTTCTTTTCTGTTACAAAAAAGGTGTTTCGAAAAAGTATTTTCAAAAATATCTTCGAAAAAGTATTTTAAAAAATACCAGCGAGAGTGACGGGTCCGGGTCACGACATTCAACTGAGGGGGCGCTGCGCCAGGAAGTAATTGAAGCAAGGCAGGAGTCTCATCAGGCTATAGCGAAGGCTGCAAAATTGGAGGATGAGTTAAGACGACTTCGACAATAGATGCACCGGTTGTTGGAGGCTCAGGCGGCAGCTCAAGTTCAGGCTCAGCCGCACCCCCACTACGATGACGCCCTGGATGAGCATCGTTGGATGAGGATGAGGAGTCGGTCCCACCACAACACCAGCGTCGTCGCCGCCATTGATTTTTCTTTACTTATGTTTTTTTATATTTTTATTGTATTATGTTCGAACAATTTATGTATATATATTTATATATATATATATATTTTCCTTCTGTCGATGTGTTGATATAGTATTTAATATTGTTTTTATAATTTTAAAATTAATAAATAATAAACCCTAAACCCTAAATATTAAAATAAAATAAAATAAATAATAATAAATTTAATTTTAAAAAAGTTATCTTTAGCGACGATCTTGGGCGTCACTTGGGGCGTCGCTAGATAAAAAAAATAAAAAATAGTAATACGTAGCGTCGACATACTTTGCTCGTCTCTACTGCATTTACGACGAGCTCTATAGTGACGTCCATGTGGCCTTCGCTAAGTCGTTGCTACGTAGCCTGTAGCGATGGCTATTCGCTTGTAGCGACAGCCATAGGCCGTCTCTAAAATGTGTCTTTCTTGTAGTGAATATAAATATATGTTTTCATATAAAGAAACATTTGAAACGATAATATTAGCTTTATAATTCATTGAGTAAACTAATATATAAGTTGATATATCATAGATGAAATTCAAAATAATTCATATCATAAATCAAAATGACAAGAAAAATCAGTGAATGCACAAAGTTCAAGTGTTCAAGCACTTACAAAAAATTCAATAAGATGCCAAAATGCATATCCTACTTCCTAATTTTTATGCCTAGATCCTAGTACATAATCATAATTATATCATAATCTGTGTGTGTCATTCAACATCCCCAAGATCAGTGTCACTCAGTACATCCTCATCCTCCTCTATCAAAAATTGGCATTCTCCTATTTCCTCTCCATTTGCAATCATTTCTTCAATTTCGCCACCATCCCCAATATAGATTTTCCCTAATCATTCTTGGAATTTAAGTTTCTTAGACCTATAAAATAAAAATAAGAACTTAATAAGAATGACAACATAATATTAAAGTGTTACTTTTAACATCTATGTTATAGGTTTGAACAAATGTCTCTCTTCACTTCCTTAGTTCGATCTCCTTGAAAAAATAAAGAAGTCATGTATGTCCATCCATGAGCCATTAACTGGTAAGCAAGGATCCTTTTTCTAAAAAAATCCACTAACATTTTGATTCAACATCGGATAAGCATATGAGACCATAAGTATCTCTCTTTTCCTCTCCGGACTTTTTTCCCATGTCAAGTTGAATATTGTACTTGACAAAGATAAGAGAATGTAATCTTTGTTGCTTTGAGCATTTTATTTTCTTAGTATAAATTTTATCAAATATGCTTTAATTTATTTCAAACCAAGTAGCACTACAAGTGAGACTCTGGACTCTTTTTGCTAGCTTTTCTAACTCTTTTTACCTTCCACCACGACTTTCCCATGAAAGACCTATTGAAACAAAGGGAAAAATAAAAAATAAAAAAATATATTAGTTGTCTTGCTCTGAACAAAATCACAAACATTAATATAAAACTTACCAAGTTGCTTCTTTTCTCCCATGTCGATCTATTGACATGCTCTTTTCAAAGTGTCCCTTGACTGTCTTGAACCTATTAAGTTATTGATCAATTGTAAATCTATTCCTCTTATCTAGAACCATTCTCTCGCTAGTCTCATATAATTCAATTAAAACTTCACTATCCGGATTGAAGTTTTAGTTATAATTGAAACGATTAGAATAAGGAAAAGTGAATTTTCAATTAATTTACTACAATGCAATCGATAAAACTTAAAATGTGAGATACTTACTTAGGATTAAGATGGAAGGTAGCGACATGGAGAGGCCTATGTAATTACAAATTTTAATGGGTATCAATTATCTTTTACACTTTTTTTATATCTTGACTCTTGATTCTTCAAGTTTGCAACTATTCTTTTATGCCTAGTGAGAAGTAAACTTCTCTTAGGCGCAATTGGGCAAATCTTCCAAACATGGATTTAAATCCCAATTATACTTGAAGCACCACATGTAAGTAAAATTAAGTTAATTGATAGATGGCTCGACTACTGGACTAAGGTGATGGGATAATGCCAAGGCCGACAAGAAAGCTTCTTGGATGTGGGAAATCTAATTGGTAAAGTGGCTTGGTAGGCTTTAGATGGGAAATGCTCCTAAGGCGTCTCAAGCCTTGAAAGGAGACATCATGGTTACTACATAAAAAGGGATAAACGTCATACGCTCTGACAAAACACGCCCTGCCTAAGGATGCCCTTACTTTGTCTTGTATTCTTACCCAATTTCAACACCTTTCGCCATGTTCGCCCATCAAGAAAACCCACACACTCTTAGATGCTTTACGTGGTCACCGAGTCTGAATTAACACAATACCCAATGATTTACTTGGCAACCAAGGTTGTTCCCTGCCACAGTGACATGTCCCTGTCACAGCGCATTATTGTCATCAGCCTTTTGAGCAACACACAACCCAATACTCTCACAACCTTTATCATATTGTCTTATCTGTTTGTTTAGCATCACTCAAAGACCCTATAAAGAAACCCATTCACACAACATTGAGAGGGGGGCAGACACCAACACACGAGACTTGAATTAAACACCCATAAAGCAGAACCACCCCAACAGCTGAAAACGTCGTGAGCGTATTCTGCTGTAACAGCCATGTATGAACCAGAACAACGAACATGTCCTGTTTCATCCCATATGAAGGACCATAATGCTCCATTTGTTGACCTTCAAGTCATAACAAATGAGAGGTGTCCCTCCATGATAAGTGTAAATTATGTGATATTTTCCTATGTTTTTATTACACTTATCAAGGCTAAAATAATGATTTATGCCCCAAAATAATCTATTTTTATGAATAATTGTAATTATTTGGTTTGAATTTTAATTTGATGCTATTTTGATTAGAAATTTGTTATTTTGTGCAGATTTATGGAAGATTTGAAATAGAAGAGAAAATAGCATTAAATGGGGAGATTGTTTGCAGATTTGAAGTTTAAATAAGGAAAAAATAAAGATGAGATCAGCAGCCATTTAAACAAAGGATCATGTGGATAACTTTCCCCAATTTGAATTCAAGTTCAAATAAATACAAAATCAAGCCAGAAAAGGGAAACAAGGAAAACCAATCAAGCAAAGGCAAGATCAGAAAGAGATCAAGTGGATAAATGAGGAATTGAAGAAAGTCTACAATGTATTTCACCCTTCACCTGCGCTTAGCGCAGGTGGAGCGCAGCTTACAGAGGGACACGCTTCATCTGCGCTTAGCGCAGGTGAAGCGCAAGTCACGCACCAACTTTTTAAATTCAAATACAGATTGATCTCTTCCAGATTTAAATTAGGGTTTTCCTTAGTCTATAAATAGTACCTTTTGCACAGATCTAAAGGGAGGCTTTTAGAGAGTACAAGGGAGAGAGGCATAGAATAGAAAGATAGACGCACAAGGATTGAAGAAGGTGACAAAGTCTTCAGTGGTTTGTGATGGCTACCATGAGTAGCTAAGCTCTCCAGTAGGATTGGTTGTAGTGGATTCAATCCCCAAGTGTATGTGAATTCTCTTGTTTTTAATTATAAATCCATGTTTTTAATTATATCGGTACTTTTATGCTGTTCTTAATGCATTACTTCCGCGCGTGCGCCGGAGTCGTAGGCTAGTGATCAGGATAACACATAATGAGATTTTCGGCTAGTATTAGAGATTAGGGGAGCCTAGACATAGGAAACCTAACCTCCGATTGCTAAAAGTACTCGTTAATTATATGGAAATATAGGTTGAATCTGATGATTGAATTGTTTTGGTGAGTGACAGCCTGTTCATAGGAGCATCTATAGGAACATATAGTTAATTGATAGTAACATAATTGAAAGTTAATTGTATATAAGGGATAAACGGGATCTTATGATTGATGGGGTAGTGACAACCCTTGAATGAAGAGCGTTTATAGGGAAGTACAATTAATGGGTGATTCAAACAAACAGAACAATAATTAATTAAGAGCTTAATGAGTCGAGGGTAATTTGTCGCTTGGGAGAGCTCGCACGGATTATTTTTGAGTGGTAGGCTACTGGTAACTCGGGGTTTTATCAATTCAGTTTGGCTAAGGTATAATTAATAACAAATTTATAATTAAAAGAAGGGATTCACATACATAAGGGGTGCGAAGAAGCGAAGTCCAATCCTAATATCTATCTTCCCTTATTTTATTGCTTACATTCTTTTTGCCATTTAAATTCCGCACATTAATCATTCTCTTAAAAAGTTGCTCACTTGGTAATTCGATCACTAAAATCTTGCAAAGTGAACCGCTCCCAGTGGATACGATACTTTATACTTACTATTATACTGTTGAACTTTTGGTACGCTTGCCAGAATTTCATCACTCCACTTTCATCTTCACACACCTCACAAGCTTACGAACCAATCATTCCATTTCTCATTATCAATTTCCTAACTTTGATCCTGAAACATTAGGTAATCAAATTAAACTTGGTTTTGGTCAATAATAAAATTAAACTTTAAATGAGCTAAGTTGTAAATTTCTAATGGGCCTTCCAATTTATTTCGATCTCTGTCTTGAAATAAACTCATACACTCATATAGACTCATTTTTTCTTATAATTTTAGCTTATTTTACAATACATAAAATTTAATCATGCTATTCCTTTTCATAATATGACTCTAACTTCTTTTTTTTTATCTACCACTATATATAAAAATTTCAATCTTAATGGAGCTTCCATTTTTATTTTCAAACAGACGAAACTTTCACATAATTCATGTTGCTAAATTATAAATTTTAAAAGGGTTAAATATGTCTTTCGTCCCTATAAATATGGTCAACTTTGGTCAAGGTCCCCCAATTTTAAAACCTTGGTTTTCCGTCCCTCATTTTCTGAAATAGTGAAACAAAGGTCCCCGACGTTAGTTCCATCCGTTAACTTTCCTACGTGGCTAATGGACTGAAATCTGACATCTCCCTTAGTTTCATACGTGGATTTTCTGTTAAAATTTTCCCTCTCATTTTTTATTAAATTAATTAATTAATTCATAAATTAAAATTTACAAATATAAGGAAAACCCTAATTCCCTAAAACCAAATTCATGGTTTCCTCATCCTCAGTAGTAGGGAAAAGAGGCGTCATCTGTAGCAGGGAGAGGAGGTGCTGAAGGAAGCTTGGTCGCATCTGTAAAGAAGAAATCTTGGTCGCAGCTTTGGCACGTGAACTTCATGGACAAGAGGGGAGGGTAGCGCGAAATCTTCATCTTCATCTTCGTACTCTCGATGGAGGAACTGTTGGTGTGGGGATAGATTGTTGTTGCTTACGTCTAAGAGCTCGAAGAATCCTGGTAGACACTTTTGGAGATGTCCGAACTGGGGAGTAAGTCCTGTGTTGGTCCTATTTGGTTGATTGTGCTTGCTATAATTTTCACCTTCCATCCCTCCCTTTTTTTCTGAGCTAACTCTCCCTTTAAATGAACCAGACAACAAGAACTTGCAATTATTTCCTTTGGGCGGATGAAGAATCGATTCAACAAGATGGAAGGGAGGAAAATACTTCTTGGACAGAGCATGCTATAGAGGAATTAAAGAAGAAGAATGCGAAACTGCAGAGGAAACTTTCAGCAGAGAGACTTAAGGGGAAAATTTGTATTTTTTTCCGTGTGTCATCTTGGGTTGTTAGTTTTGTGGTGTCTCTCATTTGTGCACTAAAATGTAAATGTAGTGTTTGATGGATGGTTTAAGTGGTTTAGTAGTTGGATGGTTTGAGTGGATAGCAGACCTTTTTTATCTGTGGAATGATGTAACATCTTTGATGAATGAGAAATGTTATTTGGCAAATTGTTAATGAAATGTTAATGACCTTTATAATTGGTAATTTGTTAATGATTTGTATAATTTGCTAATTCTTAATGCCACTTCAATTGTGTAATGAAGTGTAATGAACTTTGAAATTGTAAATTATAAGATGAAATATTGGGATTAATAACAACCACTAAACAAAAGGCATTAATAACAAGCATCATTGTTTAAAAGGTAACAAACAGTAGTGGGCCACAAGGAACTAAGTATGTCAAAAGATGTCTCCCACCAGAATTTTAACACAAATAACAAAGTTGGAATACACATCAAAGTAGAAATTTAAAATAAACCTTAACAAAAAGACACATGGGTTCCTAACAAAACAACACAGCAGACCCTAAAGTTGTCCCCATGTGATATTTTCCCTAAATTTAAATGGCATCTTCCTAGCCAGAATTGGCAGTTCCAGCAGCATCACTTGATCCCCCACCATCAGCATCAGGTGCCCTTGAAGCATCAGTAGATCCCCCCACAGTAGGTGTGTAGGAACACAGGGAAACACTAGAAGGGGGGTTGAATAGTGTTTCTGAATATTTTAGAAAGCTTTTCACAAACAGGTGTTAGAAACACAATTTCAGACAGGCTCTTAAAGGACTGTCTGAAGTTTTCAGACGGTCTAAAAATACTGATTTTAAAAGATGTTTTTGTGCCTTTATAAAATATCAGATTAATTACTCTAACCCCTTGATTAGTATAAAAAGAATTGACAAGAGATAAGGGTAAGAAAACTTAGCCAAGGAATTTATCCTGGTTCACTCACTACCACTGTGAGCTACGTCCAGTCCCAATGCCAACTAGCACTTGGATTTTCTTTTAATCTTTCAAGATTACAAGTATTCTTTTACAGTCAAGCCTCTTCAGGCTCTACACCCAAGTATTCTTTTGCAGTCAAGCCTCTCCAGGCTCTACAACCAAGTATTCTTTTATCAACCAAGCCTCTCCAGGCTCTATGACCAAGTATTCTTTTATCAACCAAGTCTCTCCAGGCTCTATAACCAAGTATTCTTTTATCAACCAAGCCTCTCCAGGCTCTACAACCAAGTATTCTTTTATCAACCAAGCCTCTCCAGGCTCTATGACCAAGTATTCTTTTATCAACCAAGCCTCTCCAGGCTCTACACAAGGTTTACAAAGAAAGGAGTTTAAGCTTTTAAACTATACGAGTTTGAAGCTCAAACCAATACAATGTACAATAAAATCTGAGATATGCTCAGGATATACAAATGTGTACAGCGAATTTTATCAGAGAGTTGTTACAGAGTAAAAACTTGCAGCGTGATGTTTCTCTGGGCTTTCTTGTATACTTAATTTTTCTTTTTCGCTTTTTCTTGTCAACTTTAATGGTCCTCATGGAGGGGTATTTATACCCAAACTTCAATCCGTTGAAATACCACCGTTTAGAGATAGCATTAAATGCTATTTAATCCGTTGTGAGACATGCTTCTGAGAGCTCTGATGTTTCTGACACGGTGCAAGGTTTCTCTTGCTATAAGGCTGCTGCAAATGTTGCTGCAGAGACTGCGTTGCAGAGATTTCCTCAGTGGTGTATGAAATTCAAAATTACCAGGAAAGGTCTCTGTGTTCCTTGCTATAAACATGTTTGAAAAGGTACGTGCGGCAGAGGTTCAGAAAAGTCTTCACAAGCTTCAGCAGAGGGTGCCACGTCATAAGTGAGACTTCAGACGGCACTGATACTTCAGACGGGTTGAGCTACTTCAGACAGCTTCAACTCTTCAGACGAGTTCTGCTTCTTCAGACAGCTTCAACACTTAGTCTTTTTATGTAGGCTCATAGTGACTCTTGCTGAAATCATAGATGAAGCATTAAAGCATGTGTGTATCTATGATAGGTAATTTAAGTCAAATTTGTCAACCATTAAAACTTTGGGAATCTAGTTGTCTTAAAACATCATAAACAACCTTATGATATTTTTGAGACTCAACAAGGTGTACCACTCCCCCCTGCATTTTGGCTTGACCCAGTAGGTGTACCACTGACCCCTGCATTTTGATTTGCATAAAATTTGCATATTTGAGATACCAATTGTGCTACTGTTAGCTTGTCTTCTATAGGTGGGATCTGAGGCAAATTTTTGGATTGATTTGCTAGTTTTTTCCCCTACAAAATTAAAGAACATGAGTTAGTTGTGCAATGAAGGTGAGTACAAGTATTTTAACCTTGTTGTTTAGTTTACAAGTAAATCCCCCTTGTTCTGGACACCTCTTCCTTGGTTGCTACATTCACCTTGACTACTGCCAACTGGAGTTGATTTCCTCCGTGAATCAAACACAAAACACCGTTAGATAAATACAAAAAACATAAAACATAAAACACAATTATGTGTGCAGTCAAACCTTTTTTGTAGCCATTGTTCCAGGTGTAGACACACCAGGATTCTTCCCTTTTCCAATATTCATTCCACTTGCTTTCCCAGGGGGTTTTGCACTAGATTTTGCAGTAGCTCCATTAGGTTCCCCAGCTGCTTTTACTCTAGATCTTCCAGCATTTGCATTAGGTTTCCCAACTATTTTGTACCACTTTTTCCAACATCCTTTCCTTTAGTCCTTCCAGCATCCCTAACTTGTGTACCACCATTAACAGATTTCCCCTTTCCCTGCAGAATTATATGACATCATGGTCAATAAGTTAAATAACATATATATGACATATATGTACATAAAGAGTAACTATTACCTTTGTTCTTGCAGATGAATTATTATCATTCTGGGTTCCTTGCTGACTTTGTGCAGGTCCAGTTTCAGTACCATCTCCATTTGGTTCAGCTTCAGGTTCAACAGGTGGATTAACAGGAGGATTGGTGCAGCTCCTATTATTATGGCCATACTGATGGCACCTATTGCACTTGTTGCTTGTATGTGTCCTCCTAAGCTTTGTTGGATTAGTGTCCTCATCAGGTTCCCTTCTTCGAAGTTTTTTAGGCCTTCCAGGCCCCTACTTGTAAACAGGTGGTAAAATGACCTCACATCCTGTCTTTGGCCATAGGTTTTCTCCATTTATAGGTGCAATTACTTCCCCATAACATGCTTGGTATGCTGCTCTTTTGTAATATCTATGTACATATAGTTCCGGATCCTCTCCCTTGTAGGTAATGGCAGCCACTGCATGCCTACAAGGAATCCCCACCAATTCCCAGAAATTGCAAGTACATGAGTGTTTTCTAAGGTCTACAATGAACCTTTCTCTCCCTACAGTATGTGTGACCTCAAATTTTACATCCCCAGCCCATGTTGCCAACCAATTACCATTATGCTCAATTTTCCTATCTAGTCTTCTCCTAGGTTTTGGCATGACCTCACCTTCATACTTTTCCAGTTTTTCTTTCAACACAGCTGACCTACCCATCACATATGTCTTAATCCATTCAAACATAGTGATTATGGGCTTATCCCTAGCTAACAAAATGGTACTGTTAAATGACTCAGACAGATTATTCATTAGCACATCACACCTTGGATAATAACTAAAATCATGCTTACACCAAGCTTTGTGGGAACTGCTAGGGGTGTTCATGGGACGGGTTTTACATGTCCCTAACCCGACTCTATTTTTGATTGGGCCAATTTTACGGACCCGAACCCGTCCATAGACCCGAAGAGACCCGGTGATGTGTGGGTCTAAGTAAGACCGGGTCTAAGTAGGACAGGTGATGAGCATAATTTCACACATACTTTGCACCTTCAATTGTAGCTTTCTTAAAGTATAATTGTAATCAAATTCATTGTTATAATTGGGATTTACAAAATTGGACTTAATTGGGCTTTAACTAGAAATGTTGTTTAAATTCGGATTTTTAAGCCTACTGACCTACCTGTCTTGTTTTGATGATATCTGGAGCTACAGGTGTCCAATTGAGGTGATTCTAGTGGCATTGGAAAGCTAACTTCCGGGGCTTTAATTGGATAGGTCATACGACTATATTCCACTGAGCGACGAGGTGCAGTTTTCAATTTAAAGTTGACGTTCAGAAGTTGTCTAAAGCTGAGCGGGAAACAACAACCTTCTTAAGTAGTTTCTGATATAGTTTTGGTATTTTGGGCCTGAAACCTGTTAAGTCTGGGCCCATTTTACCTCTGCCATTAGATTAATCTTGTGGTTTAGGAGAATTGTATAAATAGATGCAGCTACAATTCTGTTAGGGGGCTTCACTCATTTTTTACACAGATTGAAGTTAAGGAGACGCTTGCTCTCCCTTCTCTCTGTTTTTCTAGGGTTTTCTTCTTCTTCTTTTTCGGCATTTTTCATTTTGCTGTTCTTCCTCTTATGGATTGCTAAACTCTTGAGGATTGATTCTTGAGTGATTTCCAATCGGATTCTGAGGTTTATTTCTATTCAAATTCGTATTTCAATTTCTGCAGTAGATACAATTTCATCTTCTCCTTTAGAATTCTGGTTTTGAATCTTGAATTGGATTTGAACGCTTGTTGATGATTCAATTCTGTTCTTCACTAAGAATTCTGATTTAATTTGCTTCATTCTAAACAACCAACTGTTTGCTTAATTTAGGAGGTAAAGGATTAGAAATCTCATACCAGTACGCTTAGTCTGGTCACCAGTACGCTTAGTCTGGTTTAGCAAGTTCGCTTAGTTCTTGAGTGAGATTATTGTTGAATTAATTGACGCTTGTTCGGTTAATTTGAATTTATTCTGGAAATTGAGTTCGATGTATTTTTAGCCGATGAAGGATCCAATTGTGAATGAACAAGAGAATCAATCTGTTTTCTTACATCGTTTTATTCCTTCTTCCTTACTTGCGAAACTCTGTTTCTAAACAAACAACCAAAAACCCCCTCTTTCTGTTACGTTCTGAAATTCTGCACTCTTAAGACAGTCTGAAGTCTTAAGACAATCCCTGTCTTAAGACCGTCTGAAGTCTTAAGACCGTCTGAAGTTCTGTCTTAAGACCGTCTTAAGTCACTTGTCTTAAGTTCGATCTGAAGTTTTGGTTCCAAATTTTGGGACTGAAATCTGATATTCTGAATTGTTATTGAATTCCTTGAGAGATGACTTTGGGTTATCTAACCCTCACTACACTCTAATTCATATTATTTGATTGAGTACGACCTCGATCAACAGGACAGGGTTGGCCCGATATATAACCTAAATATAATCATGAAATGATCATATAACAATGTTCAAAAGAAAATAGTTCATACAATTAATAAATATATTGCATACAATAAAATATCTCTTAATGTATGCAATATTTTTTACTTTTTTAAAGTTTGGGACATTAATAAACCAAAAATAACATTACATCACTATATAATTTTATGTGTATAATGTATTTTTGAAGGTAAATAGAGAAAACTTAGACTCAAAAACCCCATCTAAAATGAAAAAAAATAAGGTTAGGACTTTACATAATAGAAAATCATGAGTAATAACAATTATATTTATATATAAAGGACGGGGCGGGTAACCCGAAGGTTAACCCGAACCCGTCCTCAACCCGATGTTGGGTCAAAAAATGAGACCCGATGAGACCCAGTTTGGTTCTATTATTTCTTGTAGGACAGGAACAGACCCGACCCGAGTAGGAGAGGTTGGGACGGGTCAAAGGGACGGACCGGGTCTTAAACACCCCTAGGAACTGCCATGAGCCAGTTATATGCCGCCTTATTCAACTGCTTTATTTGATCCATCTTGTCATCCCAAGCTTGAAAATATGTTGCCTTAGCTGCAGCCATCATTAAATCCCTCAATAGTGTCCCTCCACCGAACTTCTTTTTGAAATTGCTATAGAGATGCCTTAGACAGAACCTATGCTCCACTCCTTGAAGGATTTCATCAAACACTGGCATTAAACCCTACATCAAATGTTAAATGTAAGTAAATAACATATGTAGAAATAAAAACCCATAAGTAATAGTATTTACCTTCTATTGGTCAGAAATAAAAACCCATATGTGGGTGGTTACATCACCAATGTCTTCCAGCAACAAATTTAGAAACCACCTCCATGACTCTTTTGTCTCAGTCTCCACAACAACAAAAGCTAAAGGGAAGTACTGATCATTAGGGTCTCTTGCCACAACAATAAGTAATTGACCACCATATTGGGTTTTCAAGTGACACCCATCAACACCTATAAAAGGCCTGCACCCTCCCAAGAAACCCTTCTTACAACCCTCCAAACACATATAGAAACTTCCAAACCTAGGAGGCAAATCTGGTGTAATTCTCTATAGTTGGATTTTACATGTGTTTCCTGGACTAGACCTCCTCAGATCAGCACTATAATCTCATAACATTGTATACTGTTTACTAGCATCCCCCTCCACTTCTTTCCTTGCATATTCTCTAGCCTTGAATGCCTTCCATTCAGATATACCAGCACTATAATTCTTTCTAACATCATCTACTATCTCTGATAGTGTAACCTTGGAAGATGTTCTAAATTTGTCAACTACAATCTTAGCAATCCACCTAGAGTTAGCATTTTTATTGTTAAAAGTTATGCCACATCTGTGCCTTGGGACTAATGTCTTCACCCTAAATGTCTCACTCCCTCCTACCTTACTAACAAGGACTGTAAAAGGACATTTCTTGGTGCACACAACTCTTGCTCTAACTTTATCATTATTTGCAAACCTCACTTGTTTGCCATTCAATATAGAATGCTCCAACATAGCATCCTTGAACTCCTTCAGGGATTTAAATTCCATGCTAAGTCTCCATTTGAAATTCTTGCACATGTCTTCTTGGTGAAATCTCGGGTACCTTGGCCTGTTACCACCATCCGAGTCACTATCTTCAGCCTCACTTAACAATTCTTCACCGAAATAATCCTCATCCATGTTATGCATATTTTCCACATCAGGGGGAGCAAATGCTTCCACATTACCTCCAGAACTACCACCCTCATTCACCACTGGCTCAGCATCTACATTACCCCCAACACTACCACCCTCATTCACCACTGGCTCGGCATCTACATTACCTCCAGCACTACCACCCTCATTCACCACTGGCTCAGTACCTACATTACATCCAGCATTGCCACTTTCATTAACTCCACTTCTTCTCTTTGTGTTCTACATATTCTGCACGTGCTCATTCAGAGCAGTTTCAGCCTCTCCCATCTCTGGCATATTAAAACCATCATCAATACCAAGGTCCCTTTCTTCTTCACTATCATTAAAGTGAACATCTTTCACTGAATCATCATCACTTGAACCCCCTTCTTCACCTTTATCTTCATTCTGTTCCACATTGACTGCCTCACCATTGTCAAGTCCATCACACTTAGGTTGTTCACTGACAGTATCATCCAGTACACAGCTTCCTTCAACTCCATTCAATAAGGGCTCCTTCACTTGTGTTGATTCTTTTTCCTTCTGTTTAGGCACAGTAGGTGCAGGGAGTAAAGGTGGACATCTAATTTCAACATTGACACTGTTATTGATGCAATGCTCCAAATAAATTTCCATCTCACATTTTTTACTCTCTGCCACATTGGCAAGTTCCAATGCATCATCTATTAGAACCACAGGAAACACTAGAAGCGGGTTGAATAGTGTTTTAAGCTTTTCGTGTCAATCTTCTAAATCTTTTATTTAAATCAGTTTGTTAATTATTGAATTAACTGTTTTAGGTTGCAGATTATATTTTACCAAATTATCTTAGAAAGTTAATTGATTTTAATTCTCTTATCAAATTTTATCTTTAATACTACCTTTAAGTTAATTTGGATGTTTTGTTTTTTATTTTTTATTTTAGGGATACTATTTGTTATCTGGTTGAGAAAGAATTATGTTAATGATATGACTAACTATGCACAATTAGAAACACACAAAAAATAGAAGACAAAGAAATTAAGCAGAACAGAATATTAAAATTATAAAAGACATAAATACAAAGACTCTGAAACAAAGCACAAGTTTATCATTGATCATTAGATTGGTTCTTGTTTGCATTGGCTTTCTCCTTTTGTTCTTTCAACATTGTCAACTCTCTTTGATAAAACTTGAGTGTGTCTTCCAATCGTCCAATACGTTCTTCCAATCTCCTTAATTTGCATTTTCTGAAAATTTCTTTTGAATAGCCAGATGAATCCTCTTTGTTCTTAGATGGTGAGGAAGTATTGTCAATGTGAATATGACCTTTAATTTTCTCAGCTGTTATTTCCTTGATTTGCTCCTATTCGCTCATAGTGAAAAAGGATGAGGAGTCTTGATCAAAGAGTCTTTCAATAGGAAATCCTTCATGTTGTAGGATTTTCATTATCAATGTAGTATGAGGAAAGCCCTTGATTCCTTCTAATTTTCTTCTCATCATATGATAAAGGATGATTCTGGGAAGGTTTAGTCTTTTTCTTTGAAGAAGATGAATCAGCATGAATCTTTCCATATCTGAGATGATGACTGCATCTTTCCTTTTAGGAAGAATACAACAATTAATAATTGCCAGAAAAATTCTGGGAATTTCCAGTAATTGTGAACATACTGGTGTTTCAAGAATTCTGCGACCAAATAACATTTGATCATGCATCTCTTTCTCTCTATCATTGATTTCCCAATCTGAAGAAAATTTTTCTCCGGTTGCTTCAACATCAATGACCTCCCTCAGAACTTTGAAGTCCACCTTGAGAGATATACCCATTACAGATGAGTTTAAACCACAAGTCTCTTCAATGAACACCTCTGAATTGTTCCAGAAATCCAGAACACTCTGTTCATGCCAGGGAAATGATGCCTTTTCTATATAGGGAGTCCAGCCAGCAGTTTCGAAATACACAGAAATATTGAGTTCTCCTTTGTCAAAGTCATTTAGTCTTACCCCTCTTGTGGGAATAATTCTTTCATCGTACTCGCATGAACTTTGAACACAAGATATTGGAGATATTGATGCCATTGAGATAGATATAGACAAATTGGTGAGGTATTTTCTTCCAGAAGATTGATTACTTGTGAATTCCTTCCAATGACCCTCCAATCCTTAAATAGGCAGTCAAGCATCACTTCATTTCATGAGAGGTGACGGTTACATGCACTTAAGCGGTTATGAAGGGTTGTGCTTCAAGCATTTATGAAGTAGCGGTTGTGCGCTGAGACGGTGTGGGAAGTAATGCATCGTGCCGGTTGAGAGAAACTCGTTAATGATTCAATGATTCACATCGTGCCTTTTCATATTTTCAAAAACAATTATGACTCACATACACGACTCTTCGTCTATTTCACTAATGATGCATATGACACAAATTTCATGCAGCAATTAATGATCACACATATATTTATGCAGATAATTATTAGACATGTGCAACTGTTCATCTTATTTAAACAAACAATAAAAATATGCAATAACTTTATACATAAAACAAATTACAAGTATCAGGCAAAAACATATAGGACGCTTAGCATACAATAAATTATTTTTTTTTACAAAATAATTTCAATCAAACAGATCATGCAACACATTTTCATATTCACCAAATGATTTCAATAAAACAAACAACAGATAAGTAGTTATACTTAAATTTAGATTTAAACAAAGACAGGAAAGGTGTTACCCGTTTGTGATCTAGAGATAGATACACTTTACTTTTCTAGCTATATCCTTCTGAAAGATGCCTTGTATGAATAATGAGTTTTAAGAAAATGATTTTCTTTTCTCATTATCATTCTTCAGAGTTGCTTCAGCTTGGTAAGATTTCCATCTTCTGAGGATCTACTCCTTCTGCATTTGTTAGATGCTCAACCCGAAGGTGAGCTCTGATACCAATTGTTAGAATCACAAGAAACACTAGAAGGGGGGTTGAATAGTGTTTTAAGCTTTTCGTGTCAATCTTGTAAATCTTTTATTTAAATCATAAAGATGAATAATGTTTAAAATGAATCTTAAGATCAGAGATAATTAAAACGTGCGGAAGATAAGAAAAATAAAGTTTCTTTTAAGTCTTAAGATTATTTTAAACAGATACTTCTCAAGATATCTTCTGAAGATTATTACATTGAATGTTTTTCAAAACTGTTTCTGAAATACTTCAGATGACTATAGGTTGTCTGAAGTCTATTCCAGATTTCTGAACTGAGGTCTTTCCAGACTCACTTCAGATAATTGTTTCAGAAGTAATTCAAAAGATATTCTTTGTAATGCTTCAAGTGATATGAGAAACATCTCATGTTTTATTCTTATGAAAGATCATTTTATTGAAATTGTTGTGTTAAGTTTGTTATGAAAATAACTTTTCAATCCCCAACATAAATATGAAAACTGTAAATAAAGAGATTAAGGGAAAAAGAACTTAGGCACAGAATTTATCCTGTTTCACCCACAAACCCGTGAGCTACATCCAGTCCCAGTGGCAAACAACCACTGGATTTTCCACTATCTGAACTCAGATACAAGTATTATTTTACCACAGCCTCTTCAGGCTAAACAATGAGTATTCTTTCATTTTCAACTGCCTCTCCAGGCAACTCATGCAGTATTCTTTTTCAGGCAAGCCTCTCCAGGCTCTACCGAGTACAGTCTCTCCAGACATCACGAGTACAGTCTCTCCAGACGAGTACAGTCTCTCCAGACAACACGAGTACAGTCTCTCCAGACAACACCAAGTATTCCTTTGTTTTCAACTGCCTCTCCAGGCTACTTATGCAATATTCTTTTCAGTCTAGCCTCTACAGGCTTTACGACTAAGTATTCTTTTGTTTTCAACTGCCTCTCCAGGCAACATATGCAGTAGTCTTTTTCAGTCTAGCCTCTCCAGGCTTTGCAACTAAGTATTCTTTCTTCCACCAAGCCTCTCCAGGCTCTCAGACACTAACCACAGTAGTGTATGAGTATTCTTTCTTCCACCAAGCCTCTCCAGGCTCTCAGACACATAAAGTGTTTACAATTTGAACTAAGTTTAAGTTTCCACGAAACATAAACTTAATTTCTTCCTGTACTAGAGGTTAACTGAGTACTACTCAGGATACAAAGGTTGAATTCTAAGTACAAGGTTAAGACAGTGATACAAGTATATAAGTTAGGTACAATCCTGTCTCTGATGTGAGGAATGACATCCTCTGAGAATTGGCTAGATAGATACTGGATTTGAGCTTCATCCTTGTTCTCCAACCATTAGTTTCCATGGGCTACATTCTTACCCGTATCATTGGAATAACCAAGGTATACTTGAGGCTTCAAACCATTCTTGGTTCATTTGAGATTAAGCACAACCTGGTTGGTTGTTCTTCCGAACAGTCTTTAACTAACTGACCAATAGGTCAGCAGTATGGTTGATTCTCTTTCAACCTTTTCAACCAACAACCAACATCTTCAAATTCAATCTTGAGGCTATTTATATGTTCTGTTGGAATATAGCCGTTTGAAGATGATTCATAATACCGTTGAGATAATTGATGATGTGGCTCATATAGCCGTTGTGTAATACTGTCTCAAACGGTTGCTTCTTTTTAAGCAAATAAGTGTTCAGACAGTCCTGTTCTGACACTTCTGTAGATGAGCTCTTTTAGAGAGATTTTCTTGATATTATTTTGCATGTTCTCTCTCTTGATATCCTTTTGCTTTTCTTTAGCTGTCTTCTGATTTCTTCTGTGTTCCTCAGTTGACTTCTGATTTTTTCTGCTTTTCTTAGGAGTGTATATGAGGAGATATTCGTTGGATTTGTCCTTTTGCTTATTTTGTATATGCTCCTTTTCTATTTGCTTCTTGACACCATTTCTTCTTTCTTCTTTGAGTGAGGTGTCTTGTCGAATAGCTGTTGTTGCAGTTTCTTCTTTGAATAAAGACATATGATATTATAGTCGTTGTATCATATAGTCTTAGCTTCTGTATTGATTTCTTCAATGTTGAAATCTGTTCCATGCACTTAGAGAGTTTATCTGTTCAGACAATATACTCAAATGCTTGCTTTTATCTCATCGTGATGTACTTCAACTTGTGCTTATCATATTAATTCAGGCTTTTCTCAATTCTTCAGCTTGAATATTATATCATATTAATTCCAGCTTTTTCTTCTACTTCAGCTGATTGTTATTCTGTTCTTCTTTGCATTTTCTTCTTCTGAGATATAGATGAATAAAGATGTTGAATCAATTGTATTTTATTCAAACATCTTTCTGGTTGCTTTTTCTCAGTCTTCTGATCAGTTTTGGGCAGCCAGCAGGTGCAGGTGCAGTAGGTCTGCGCACACAAAAATGCCTTTTGTTGCAGGTGCACCAGGCTTTGCAGAAAGTCTTTGCAGAGTTTCCTTATTTGTGCAAGACTTTGATCGAGGCATAAAAGCATGTTTAGCTTTTATACTGATATAAGTGTACTCCATTTTGGTAGAGTGTGCTTTACACTTTAGCAACGTCTTCAAGAGATAAATTCTTGATTCTGTTTGTAGGCTTCTTCAGATAGTCTTCACGTCTTCATACGGTCTTCACGTCTTCAGATGGTCTTCACGTCTTCAGATGGTCTTCACGTCTTCAGACGGCTTCAGCATTTCAGATGGCTTGCACACTTCAGACGGCTTCAGCACTTCAGACGACTTGCGTTCTTCAGACAGCTTCTATGCTTCAGACGAGTTGCTTACTTCAGACAGCTTCTGCACTTCAGACGAGTTGCTTTACTTTAGACAAGCTTTATATTAAATCTTGCATTTAACGAGTAGGCCAGAACAATTTTTTGGGACGAGAGAGGGACTCAGAGAGCACTAGGGTTTTTTACCCAGATGAAAGTGAAAGTGTTTAACCTTTCATTTTCTATTTTCTTTTTATTTCGTTTTACAGAAATAAAAAATAATAATTTCTGAACATGGGAGGGAAAATTTTAAAATAAAAACCACGTATGAAATTAAAGAGTAGGCCACATGTCAGTCCGTTTGCCACGAAAGAAAGTTAACGGATGGAACTAACGTCGAGGACCTTTGTTTCACTATTTCTGAAAACGAGGGACGAAAAACCAAGGTTTTAAAATTGGGGGACCTTGACCAAAATTGACCATATTTACAGGATGAAAAACATATTTAAGCCATTTTAAAATAAATCCTACTCTGAAATAGTAAAATGCTTAATTGTCTCAACTATATTTTTTCAAAGTCACGTTTCATGTAAATTTATTTTCACACTTTTTATCTATTTTCATTACATTAATTATCACAATTTTCTCTTTTTTTAATCTTTATTTACACCATATTGCCACACCAAAATAATTGAGTGTTTTCACTCATGGCTTAATTACTCGTTTTTCCTCTGATGGAAAAGTTGTCACCGCGTGTCCCTCGTGTCATAAACTGATAATAAAAAAATGTGGACGTCCATTAATACCCTGCCACATTTTCAGCATCCTTTTTTCTTTTTTCCTGTCACTCACTTCATTCACTCTCAGCCTTCCTCCACCGTCTACATTAATCTTCCAACCACACTCGTCTGCTCGTGAAAGGATTCTCTCTAGTATCTTTAACCTTTTCAGCCAAATTTAATTACAGAATAATTATAGATTTTGATTTTCTAATTACTCTGCGGTTAAACTTGGTTGGAGCACTGAAAAACAAAAGATGATCCGAATCCCGTCCTCTCTCTGTTGCGAATGACAATGGTCAAAGAGAAACAATTGGCAGCAAAGGACACATTTAAAAGAATGAAAAACATGATTTTGAACTTGACAGCATATTGTGCCACACATTTGCAGGGTGCCGGAAAGGAGCCACCTATGTATAGTGTATGTGCTCCTCCTCCTACTCACTCATTTGCCCAATATTCTCGGCGCTTTCTTACTCATTCCCCTGTTCCTGAGCTTTTCTTACTGCGATACCCTGTTCTTTCAATTCCTGGTAAGTAATTACTAGTAATTTATTCCTTTAATTCACACTTTCTTTACTCCAAATTATATAGATAGTATTAGTGTACTCTCTGTTTAAATGCAACAAATTTAGGAAATTTACAGCTCTTTGGCCTTCTTTACAGAAATACCATATTGTATATTTTTTATTCTCAAAATACCTTACTTGTAACAGTATTTCCTGAAAATAAATACGGATTTTTTAAAAAAGAATTAAAAAATGACATATTTCTAATATACAATTTATTAATTTTTTTTTTAAAAAAAAGTGTCATATATAAAATATACAAGTTAATTTTTTTTTTTTCAAAATAAAAAACAGTCTTGTTCATGTAAACAAACACTTATAAATAAGTTTAAAATTAAATGAGCTAGATAAGTGATTATACAAGCTGAACATTTAAACACAACAACCAATACATATACAATAACAATATAATTTAAAAGTCCATACACGATGAGGGCGTGAATTTTTCATCAACATCATTGACATCATCGCGATGACCATTACCATCATGGTCAATATTGAAGGGTGGTAACTGGTATATATGTTGATCGTAGAGTGGAGAAGTAGATAACGAACATTGAAGAGCTTGATTCAAAAACATTATGAGCAAAATGATGTGGTGTGTAGAATATTGAGACACATGCATAAAAGGCTTGTGGCTCAAAATGTGCTTTCCCATAGGAGTGATGTTAAAATAATAAATTAAATAAATCAAGAAGTTAAAACAAGTTGGGTGGGATGAGCCCAAATATTGTAATGTTTAATAGGTTTTTGTTTTTTCCATTGTGATTTTTACTATTCCCACCCTCCTTTATTTTTTGAAAAATTATAAAATTCTAAATTGTCAATCAATTAATTGATTTACAAACAACGTTGTCCGGGAACTAATCTCAGATAACGGTGTCCAGAACAATTCCCGGATAATTTGTAAAAAGTTGGCTTACGGACACAGCTGTCCGGGACCATAAGGGGGAAGGGGAAAAGGAAAGGGGGTGGGGGAGGGGGAGGGGGAAGGGGGAAAGGAAAAGGGGACAGGGACGGGGTGAAGGGAAAATGGGTGGGGGAGTGGGGAAGGGGGATGGGGTGGGGATGAGGGCGACGGGAAGGAGTAGGCGGGGGAAGAAAAAAATAAGGGGTGAGAATAGCAAAAATCACGATGGAAAAAGCAAAGGCTTGTTTAATACACACTCAGCCAGGAGAAGTTTTGCTAGTGACTTATAAACCAAAACAAGTTGGGTGGGATGAGCCCATTGCACACTCAATTTATTGTATTCGGGACATTGCAAATAATTTTAAGGGAAAAATATGTTTTTCATCCTATAGTTTCGGTCAACTTTAGTCTTTGTCCCTGTACTTTAAATCCTGTGTTTTTTGTACCTAAACTTTCTAAACCCCAAACTGTGGTCCCTGTCCGTAAGTGAGATCTGTTAACCTGATGAGCTGGTTAACAAAAGTTACATGTCAACCTCAATAATGAGTCCCAAATAACTGACTGATAATCTAATTAACTTTTTTTATTAATTTTTAATTATTAAAATAATCCTAATTGCTAAATTAGGGTTTTCACCTGAGCAATTTTACCCGATAAAAAATCTAATTTCATAATTATGGTCATTTTAATAATTAAAAAATTAATAAAAAAGATTTATTAGGTGAGTCAGGTATTTGGGGACCACTATTGAGACTAACATGTAACCTTTGTAACCCAGCTCATCAGGTAACAAATCTCACTAACGGCCATGGACCATGGTTTGGGGGTTTAGAAAGTTCAGGGACAAAAATCAAAGGATTTAAAGTATTGGGACGAAAACCAAAGTTAACCAAAACTATAAGGATAAAAAACATATTTTTCCCTAATTTTAATAAATGATTTTTAAAATGTTGATCTTAAGAAAGATGTTATCAACATGGTTAAGAAGCTTTTATTTTTCATCTGTAAATACTATAATAAATTGCTATGTAACTTATTTAACTAAATATATTTTTGCACGATAATAGATGATACAACCAAGATTTGAGAGAAAGCTTTTTGCCTTAAGATCACAATTTCGGATTACATGTGTGAACAAGGAGGCATTGGTGCTTGAAACTCCCCATAATCACACAACCAATCATTCAATTTGATTGTGCAAACCATTGCACGTCAACCAACTTGAGGATTTGCATTCTCTAAAACCTCAAAATCTCTCAACTCTCTAGTGTATTTGAAAACATAACGAAAGAAACTAGCTTTTATGCAACTTGTCAAAACTGTGATATTAAGGGCAATAAGTTCTGCCGTCATGGTTGCATCATTTCATATTGTGTATTCTTTGTGTACAGTCAGTCTATTAAAAATCTTCGAAATCTAATACAGTCTAAAAGCCTTTGCAAAAATCATTTTTTGTGAAAAACTTAGATAACATAATTCAACCCCTTCTTATGTATTCCTTGTGTATAGGTTTCAACCCAACACACACCTTTATAGTGTCGAGAAAAAAAAAAAAAAAAACTCATTGTAGGACATCATCCCAATGTTTCTTAAACACTTATTTTATCATTGTTCATATTAATAGACTAATGTTTATATATATATATATATATATATATATAGTATCATGACTCTTTGTAGTTTATGGTGTATAAAGTTTCAAAATTGTTATTGTATATGTCAGTTAATGTGTTCTTAGATATTTAGTTTGTGCAATCAATTATCAGTCTTCTCTAATATTAAGCTTATTATTAAGTGTTTATTTACTAAAGATTTAAATATTGTTATGATTTATGATAGATATAATTCATACTACTAAAAATTATAATATATATATATATATATGATATTTGTTTACAATTCTATATTTATATAATTAATATTTAAAAAAAATTTATATGTAAATATTATTTAAACATATAAATGAAACAAATATTACAAAATTATATAATTTTAGAAGTCATTGTTATAGTTTAATACACACATATGTGTGTGTGTCTATATATATATATATCAATTATATAAATTAAACTATGTTTTTTTATTGAAAAAAAGAATGTAACTCGTATGTTACATACGAGAGTACGAGACTGCTTTTTCTAAAAAATAAAAGTTGCATATCTTATCTATAACACTTTTTTTTTCTATGAAATTTATATATAAAACACGTATTTGATATCTATGATTTTTATATTTATTAATTAAAAAATTGATTGTGATGATAAGACACAATTCATGAGAAAATTTATTTAAAAAATAAATCATTGTTTAGGGATACGATTTTTCTTTTCAAAATCGCAAAGATCAGCCATGTTTAAATAAGTCATTAGGGTTGGTAAAGTGGTTGTGGCTTTGGGTAGGTTGTATAAAGTAAAATTTAAATCTCATTCACTTCTCTACAAAAAATAAAAATCATATGTAATTATATTAAATTGGTAATATTTTTTTAAATATTTCTAACATAATAATGAAGGAAATGTTAATGAGTGTACTAAGTGTAATTATTAAGAAATCATGAATAAAAAATTTTCATTGAAGTGTGTAATATTTAATGTTACATATACATATGCAATCAATACCGTGATTTTCAATTAATAAAATCTTCTATTATTTTTAACTTTAGGACACTGGTTAGCGAGACCAAAGAGAATTACCCTGTTCTTTTGCTGCGTATAGAAATAAACTCCCAAAGTTGGTTATTAGTTTATTTTTCTCCAAGATTCTAATGAGCGGTGAACACGAACACCACCTCCGTTCTGAGGAGGAGGACGACCTCATGCACAGAAGCACGAAGGAAATTGAAGAGGATGCCTCGACAGTCATGGATGTAGAGGTGCAACAAGAAGTCAACAATCAGGATGCAAGTTCTGGGGCCTCTCCTAAGATGTCCTACAAAGACAAAGTAATGGAAATTGATCCTAAGTTTGATTTGCAGCCAGATGAGATTGTAAGAATGGTTACGGAGGAACTCTTTCTGGATTTGGATTATTATCGAAATAATGTCCAAGAAAAGAAGGTTTTCAACCCCAACCCAACCGTTAATGTGGAACTGGAGGAGTATGAAAGGTGGTGCACCCCCTGGAAATATAGCCTTATTGTTCGCCTGATGGGTAAACGTGTGGGCTTACGATTTATGAGCCTGAAATTGAAGTACCTCTGGGCAAAGAAAGGAGATGTGCGGGTCATGGATGTATCTGATGATTTCTTCTCGGTCAAGTTCACTGATGAAGGTGATTACAGACACGCTCTGTATGAGGGCCCTTGGTTAATGGCTGATCACTACCTGCTGGTTCAACGTTGGAGGCCCTTATTCACCCCAGGTGATTATAATGTCAAGAAAATTGCGGTTTGGGTACGTATACCACACCTTCCTCCAGAATTTTACAATCCTCATTTTCTTTGGAGAGCTGGTAACCAATTAGGTACTATGTTAAAGATAGATGAAATCACTTCCATCCATACTAGGAGTCGATTTACGCGAATTTGCATTGAAATTGACCTTAGTAATCAGCTTGTCCCATACTTTAATGCTCTTGGTAGAACTTTTAAGGTGGAGTATGAAGGTCTCCATATGATTTGCTTTGAGTGTGGCAAATACGGCCACAAGATGGATTCTTGCCCAGATAGACCTCCCATCACTCAGCAAATGGTGCATGTTAATGATGCTCCTACTCTTCAGAGTGCCCCTTCCCAAAGCAAGCTGGATGATAGGAGTGATCAAGATCCTAATATTCATGGCCAAACAGGTCACCCCAGAAAGGTGATAAACGAAAGTCCTAATCCTAGTATGCAGAAACAAGAAAATGTGGATGAAGCTCTATTTGGGCCCTGGGTGCTAGTGAAGAAGATCCCTCAGAGAAGAACCAAACCTAATCCCTAAAGTGCCGATCCCCATCAACCTGGAAGTCTACCTCCCAGAAAAGACCAACCTGATTTTAATCACTCTAGGTTTGAAGTGCTAAATTTAGCTCCGGAAGACAATAATGTTGAAGAAATTGATCAACAGAGAGCCTCTCATTCAGTTAAAAAACTAAAAGTCTAACCCGACTTGTTCAAGCAACACCAAAAGCACTGCAGGTAGAGTACAGAACTCACAGCCTAATATCCAAAAGAAAAAGGGCCACACATCAGAAGGATTCCCAGAGGAAATTGGAGAAGAATGCAGGAAAAAAGGACACCCCTCAACAGACAATGAATGATGTCAAGGAGCCAACCAATTTGGAGAATCAGGAGGCTAAAAATAAGGATGAATGGGAGAGAGAAGTCATGACTCTGATGAGCAGATACCATAATAAAAGGTGGGAAGCTTACTCTAGAGGAGATTGTGTTGGTGACCTGTGGAGTATGGATAAAAACAATTTCCTGGAATCTGTGTATGGTAGCTCCTCTGGTGGAGTTCAAGGTTATATGGTTTCATCTGACCTTGATCGACCCCCAGACGGAAACTGTATGGGAAATGAAGACAGTAACCATGATGAACTGAGTAAGACTCAAATGGAGCCAGATAATGAACCTGACGGTTGCCACCATAAAATGTCTTCATGAACCTTTTATGTTGGAACTGGAGAGGGGCAGGAGCAAGGAGGTTTCCTGGTTTGATAAGGGATTTGAAAAGAATTTATAACTTAAAGTTTATTGCTTTATTGGAACCAAGGATTAGTGGTGCTAAAGCTGACAATACTATCAAGATAATAGGTTTCTCTGCTGGAACTAGGGTGGAGGCTCAGGGCTTTTCTTGGGGTATTTGGTGTATCTGCCAAGCTGAAGATCTCACCATCAATACTATTAGATCTACATCTCAGTGCATCCATCTTCAGCTCACAAATGTTGGAGGTTTATCCTGGACCTTCTCTATTGTATATGCCAATCCAAATGAATATATTAGAGAAGCTTTATGGGAGGATTTAGTGAATTTTGGTGATACTGTGGAGGACCCTTGGTGTGTGATGGGAGATTTCAACTCTATCCTTTATGAATTTGAGAAGATAGGAGGTGCAGGAGTTAATAGAAGATCAATAAATACCTTTGCTAATTGTCTAGATAATTGTGGGTTACAAGAGCTAAGTTCCAAAGGCCCCTTTCTCACTTGGCAAAGAGGAACTGTTAAGGAAAGACTGGACAGGGTGGTGTGCACTCAGAATTAGAGGATGAACTTTCAGCAAGCCTCTATTTTGAATCTAGCTCTGCCAACATCTGATCATTGTGGTATTTGGATGAAACTTGGCATAAATCAACAGCATCAGCAACCAGCTAAGTCTTTTAAATTCCTTGCTTGCTGGCTTTCCCATCCCGATTTACATAAACAGGTTAAAAATCATTGGGTTTCTTGTAGGAATTGGAACCAAAATCTTGAGAGCTTCCAAGACCATATGAGAACCTGGAACCAACTTGTTTTTGGTAACATATTCCAAAAGAAGAAAACAATCCTAAAAAGACTTGAAGGCATTGACAGTAAGCTTTTGGATGGGCCCAACCCCTTCCTCTCAAAGTTAAGATTAGAGCTTTGGAATGAATATGATTCCATCCTAGCCAGAGAGGAAGAGTACTGGCTGCACCTTTCAAGAGTTAATTGGCTGAATTTAGGAGATAAAAATACACACTTTTATCACCAAGCAACTGTTATGAGAAGAGCCGAGAATAGAATTGTGGCTCTCCAGAATGATGATCAGCTGTGGATTTATGATGAAGACCAACTCCAAAACTTGATGGTTAATTTCCTTAAGGACCTATACTCAGAGAACCTACAGGGCCCTGTTGTTTCTATGGAAGGCCATTCCTTCCCTCCCATCCCTCATGAGGTGCTTTCTAACCTTTCCCTAACTCCTTTGACTGATGAAATAAAGAATGCTTTGTTTAATATATGTAATTTTAAGGCCCCTGGGCCTGATGGGATTCATGCCCTCTTTTATAAAATCCAATGGGAAATATTTGATCCTATCCTAAGGATATTAATCAGACCCTTATTACTTTAGTTCCTAAAGTTGATTCTCCGACTAGTGCTTCCTAAGATAATTGCTAATAGACTCTCTGATGTGATGCATACTATTGTTGGTCCTAATCAATGTTCCTTTGTTAAAAGCAGACAAGGTATTGATAATGTTATTGTCCTACAAGAAATTATTCACTCTCTTCGTTATTTAACTGGTAAGAAAGGTTACATGGTTTTAAAGATTTATATGGCTAAGGCTTATGATAGGATGAATTGGTCCTTCATTACTGACACTATGCAGAAAATTGGTTTTCCTGCTCATTTAATTGATATTATCAATAATTGTGTTGCATCGTCTAAGACGACTATAAATTGGAATGGCTCTCAAACTGCCCCTTTTTTAACATCTCGTGGTCTTAGGCAGGGTGACCCTATATCACCTTACCTTTTTGTTCTCTGTATGGAAAGATTGCATCATTTAATTGATTCCAATGTGAATATTGGTACTTGGAAAGGTTTTTGTTTTTGCAGGGACAACCCAAGTATCTCCCACCTTCTATTTGCGGATGACATTATCCTCATTGTTGAAGCCGAGGTTGATCAAGCTTTGACAATTAATGCAGTGTTGGAGGAATTCTGTGCTGCATTTGGCCAAATGGTTAGCAGGGCTAAGTCAAGGATTTACTTCTCAAAGAATACTGATCAGAGCACTATCCAAGACATTTCAAATATTCTTGCTATGGACCAAACTGAAGACCTGGGATCTTACCTTGGCTTTCCTATAATCCATGGTAGAATTAGCAGAAGCACATACTCTTCTATAATTGATAAAGTCAGGAAAAAGCTTGTTGGCTGGAAGGCAAATTCCCTCTTCATGGCTGGTCGCATTACCCTTGCTCAGTCTGCAGTAATGAGCATCCCTAACTATTTGATGCAGGCTTCTGTTCTACCTGTTGGTGTGTGTAATGAAATTGAGAGGTTGTGTAGAGACTTCATTTGGGGGTCTTCATCTGAAAAAAGGAAACTTCACCTTATTGCTTGGCATAAAATCTGCCAACCAAAAAAGGTGGGAGGTCTTGGTTTTAAACCTCTAAGAGTGGTTAATGAAGCATATATGGCCAAATTGGGTTGGAGATTGGTGAATCAGCCTGATTTATTGTGGGTTCAAGCTATTCGTGCTAAATACAAATGTGGGAATCAAAGAATGCCCTCTGTCAAGCCTCACTATAGAGAATCTAATCTATGGAAAGGAATTACCAATGCTTGGAAACATGTTCAGAATGGTTTGCTTTGGAACATTGGGAATGGTTTCACCACAAGATTCTGGTTGGACCCTTTCATCCCTGGAACCAGCCCCCTTATCAACCATATTATTGCTCCTGTTGATGTTGTCCGGCAGAGTAGGACAGTGGCTGCCTTTGCATTAAATGGAGAATGGAAAGTGGATGAATTATCCAACTTACTACCACTTGATATTATAGCTACATTACATGTTATAACCCCTCCTAGAGACAGCTTAGAGGATGACACCCCTGTTTGGGCTGACTCCCTCCATGGTGTGTTCACCATGAAGTCTATGTATGAGAATATTGGTGATCCTTATCAATCAGATTTGAATCAGACCCTGTGTAATCATATTTGGTAGTGGAAAGGCACCCCCAGGATAAAATGTTTCCTTTGGAAATGCCTTCATGGTAAACTCCCCACTAATGAGGAAAGAACTCATAGAGGGATATCCTCTGATCCTTTATGTAGTAGATGTGGGGAGCAACCTGAATCCATCATGCACTCTTTAAGGGATTGCCCTGCAGTTATGGACCTTTGGAGCTCTATCATTCATCATGATTACTAGGCTAGTTTTTTCAGCCTTGGTATTAAAGGTTGGCTGGAGCTAAATTTGTCTAAGGATGCTTCTAATAAGCAATCGGGTATTGAGTGGAATGTTCTTTTCCCTGTTCTGATTTGGAATGACAGAAATAATTTGCATTTCAACCAAAAATCCGATCTGAACACTATTTTGATCCCTAAAGCCATTTCCTATGCTACGGGAATGAAGAACTGCATGGTCAGTTTTGATGCACATCAGATTCCAATTAATAGACATGAAGAATATATTAAATGGCAGCGCCCCAAATCTGGATTTGTTAAATTGAATGTGGACGGATCTGTTGCTGGTATATCAAAGAAAGCTGCTGCTGGTGGCCTGATCAGGGATGAAGAAGGGAAGTTTATTACTGGTTTTACTGCCAACATTGGCTCTTGTACTGCTGTTAAAGCTGAGCTATGGGCTCTTTTTTATGGGATTCAAATTGCTAGAGAGTGGAACTTTCATCACCTTGAAATTGAGCTGGATTCCAAGACAGCTCTTGACTTAGTTAGGAAAGGTTGTACCAAATTTCATCATTGTTTTAGTTTAGTGAGGGATATTAGGGAAACTTTATCCTGGGATTGGTCTATTTCTATAGATCATACCTATAGAGAAGGCAATAGGACCGCTGACTTCCTTGCTAACATGGGGCATGAGTTCCCTCTTGGTATGCATAGATTAATTGTTTGTCCTAACTCTCTGGGGGATGTCCTGAGAGATGATTGTAGGGGTGTAGTCTTGTCCCGCCTTGTCTTGTAGTCTCTGTTTTTGGGCCTTTGGCCCCCTCATTTATCAAAAAAAAAAAAAAAGAAATAAACTCCCAGCAACTTTACTTTCACAATATAAATCGCCGATCAAGATGCTCTCGAGTTTGAAAAGTGCACTATATGGTGCAGTTTCAAGACCCACCATCCATTTTTTTTTGCTAATTAAAACATTAAAAGTCTAATGAAAATTTATGATGAGATATAGAACTCCACGCCATGCAGTTTTTGGTGATCCAGTTCCATAAATCACATGATATGACCTATAATTGAAATTACATGTTATTTATTTGTACCCGTTTAGATGGGAAATAAAAATGAGCATTGCTCAAATGTTTTTAATGACCTGAAGCAAATAGGTGTTGCGTGAAAGCTATTCTTCATAATTTGGTCTACCACAATTGGAGTAGGAAAGTAATTGATTTTAGTATTGATAATATAGGTGGAGGAGAATGTTCTCTTTTGTATATTCGAAACCAAAATATGAATTGAGGTAAGCACTAACATGATATTGATACCTAAAACGAGTTAACTTCAATCTTCACCACAAAAAAATGGGAATATGTGTGGTCAGCATGATACCTAAAAGCTTTGTATGACACTGAACAGTGTCTAACACGCTATAGAGAATAATTTTGCTTCAAAAAGCTTTGTTTGAATCATTGCTTTTTCTGTTTCTAGAATTAATTAGTCCATACTTTAATTAAAAAAAATTAATTAAAACTAACTATTATCTCTTTTTGGACTAAAAAAGTGCAAAGCAGATCATGAGATCACAAGTGTATTCCTTAAGCAAGAGTACAAACTACAAAGTACAATCGGTGGAAACGGTGTCTCTTGATCATTGGATTCACCATGAAGGAAATTATAAAATTGTAAGTGTATGATTCTTTCAGATACAGATGGAGTCATTTTGTGTTTTTTGGTAGTTGATGAGTCATCATTTGGTAACTCACTCCTCTCCTGTCCTTTGCACTCCTTCAGTTCACCACCAAATGAAAAGCCTCTCAGAAATGGAGAGTGTGATAGAAGAACCACTTCTGAACAAGCAGAACTCCAATGCCAAGGGTGGTTTCAGAACCTTACCTTTCATCATAGGTAATGAATTAGGTACCATTTTTTTATATTAATGAATTTGTTAAACACTTAAACCTTATTAATCTGTATGTAAATGTTGTTGTGGCAGCAAATGAGGCATTTGAGAAACTTGCAAGCCTTGGGCTAATGCCTAACATGATATTGTACTTGACCAGAGAGTATGACATGAAGAATGCTGAAGCCAGTAATTTTCTCTTACTTTGGTCTGCTGCCACCAATTTCACACCCCTCATTGGTGCTTTCCTTGCAGACTCCTATGTGGGTCGATATTCCATGATTGCTTTCGGATCTATCGCTAGCCTGCTGGTAATTTTCTCTCTTTTCTCTTGTGATTGTCATTTTTCACTCACTGATCCATCTTCACTGTTCACCTCAGAAGCTCTTGTTCTGTTTTGTTAATTTTCTGTGCTAACACCATTAATTAGGCAAGTGAATGACAATAAATGATAAGTAATTACCAGCACTGCAGTGAGTCGGAAATATGTAACTCAGTGTCTTTGTATGTGGATAAATTTCTTAAGAAAAACTCATAGGAGAAGAAAATACCATGAATGAAGAAGGTTAAATGAATTCAACTTTTTCCATAAGTTGAAATCAGTCTTTCTAACTCAACTCCTCTAAAAGCTCTCCTATTTAACTTCTTCATAAATAACTAATTTCAACTTATGGTTATGGAAAAGTTGAATTCATTTTACTTCTTTGATTCATTCTATTTTTTTTTCTTCTAGAAGTTTATCCAAACTAGCCCTTTGTCCACAATAAAAATCACTTTAAACACGTTTGGATGTCTTAGCGCAAGATTGATTTCTATTTGAAACCATGGTTTTTCCATAAGCAACAGTTGATTGTTTTCACTTGATGGGTGAATGGATTCTAAAAACTAAAATAGTTGGCCATGTTTTGGTAATTATACACTTCAAAAAAATAATTTTAATAAAGAGTATCCACTCAATATTCTCTGCAAAATTCACTTCTCTAGTACATGTTATCCAAACAAAAAAATCAATATTACACAAAATTAATTCTTTATAATGACCATGAAACCAAACATGCACTCAGTACATTTTAAAATTGATTTTTGGCATTTGTCTGTGTTGGGGTTGTACAGGGAATGGTTCTTCTATGGTTAACAACAATGTTTCCAATATCAAGGCCAATGTGTAACCAATTTACCAACAGTTGCAGCTCCCCTACAACAACACAACTTCTGATCTTGCATTCTTCTTTTGCCCTCATGTCCATTGGAGCTGGAGGCATAAGATCATCCTCTTTGGCCTTTGGTGTTGACCAGTTAAGTAAGGGGAACAAAGATTCAGGAATCAAAGAAAGCTACTTCAGCTGGTACTATGCTGCTGTGGCATTGTCATCACTGCTAGGCTTAAGTGTTGTTGTCTATATTCAAGAAAACATGGGGTGGACAGTGGGTTTTGGAGTTCCTGTTATCCTAATGTTTATAGCTACTCTATCATTTTTCTTAGCTACTCCATTTTATGTAATGATGGAGGCTAAAAGGAACATACTAAGTGGGTTAGCTCAGGTCTTTGTAGCTTCTTACAGAAACAGGCTTCTGCAGTTACCACAAGAGGAAGGGAATGGTATCTATCACCATGAAAAGGAATCCAATTTCTTAATGCCAAGTGAAAAATTAAGGTACGATTTGTTTCTCTGGATATCATCAAATTGTTATGAGATGTTCACTATTGTTGCAGACATATGGTTCCTAATTGCATCAAAATCAGATTTGGTTTAATCAATAATTACTGTAATACCCTAGCTTACTGAAACTTAGATAATCTTGTTTTGAAATGGAAAATGCTAAAGTGTACCCTTGGATACTGATTAAGGAACCAAATATAGAAAATTTTTATTGGAATGCGAAATATTTAATGGTACAAGAGTAAACCCTTAATTTAGTCCGTGATTCACTAGTCTCCAAACTAAACTAATTGTTTAAGTAGTCCTTTAACTTTATAATATCCGTTAAATTGGTCCTTGTTAGGGATCATTGTGACGAGATAATGTAAAAGTTGAAGTACTAATGTGATGAATATTTGAAAGTTTGAGGACTACTTATGCAATTAATTTAGTTTGGGGACTAACGAGGAAAGAAATGACACATTCGGGGATGAACCTGAGGGTTTACTCATGTTACAAATGCACTCAATATGATTTCCATAGATTGATTCCTTAAAGGGCACTCATTATCACAATCCTTTTGTAATAAATCAAGAGAAGAGGCTTAAGCAATAATTTTTTTTGACCAGGTTTCTCAACAAAGCATGCATAATTAGAAATCCCTTACAAGATCTAACACCAGATGGAAAAGCTATGAATCCATGGAATCTTTGCACGGTAGAACAAGTGGAAGACCTTAAGGCACTTGTTAAGATAGTCCCAATTTGGACAACAGGAATCATGATGACTGTGAACATTAGTCAGAGTTCCTTTCTAGTACTAGAGGCATCCACCATGGACCGCCACATTACTTCAAATTTCCAAATTCCTTCAGCTTCCTTTGGGACATTTATGATTGTATCTATAATACTTAGTGTCATACTTTATGACCGTGTTTTGGTCCCTGTGGCATCAAGGATAATAGGGCGCAAAGCAAGCATAGGAGCAAAACAAAAAATGGGAGTTAGTCTTTTTACTTGTTGCATATCAATTGCATCACTAGCAGTTGTAGAGAATATTAGGCGCAAAATTGCCATTGAACAAGGCTATTCAGAACAACCACAAGCTGTGGTGAACATGTCTGCTTTATGGCTCTTGCCACGCCAAATCCTTGATGGATTGGCTGAGGCCTCAGGTGTAATAGGACAAACTGAGTTTTTTCTCACTGAGCTTCCTCAATCTATGTCTAGCATTGCATCCACTCTTGGTGGCCTTGGAATATCGGTTGCAAATTTGGTAGCAAGTTTTATTCTGAGCTTTGTTGACAACGTTACTGGAGGCAGAGGAAATGAAAGTTGGCTTTCTAGCAACATCAACAAGGGTCATTATGACTACTATTATAGCTTTATTTGTGCTTTGAGCATTGTAAATTTTGTATATTTTCTTTACTGTAGTAAATCTTATGGTCCTTGTAAGGAAAGAGGAAAGTGAGATTTAAGCTGGATATAGACTATAATAGTAGTATATGTTAAGTTATCCTTGAAATCTCCTAAAGTTCTACTTGATAGTATTGGTAGCCACATTGGTATTTGTACAGACTCACACCCTATACTAGTGATACTAAGAAATGAGTGTTCGTTTTATGTGCTCTTGATATTATGAAAGAACATATATCATCACTTTACTCTTGCTCCTTGTAAGTCTGCCAGATGAATTAGTTTTCTGATATTTGTTCTGCAGTATATCTAATTCATCTTCCGAAGTTTATACACCGGTAGCTTTATCTATACTTCTATATTTCTATACTAGCCCAGTTTGGATACAAGTGCTGGAGAAGAACTTCTAGAGAAAAAAAAAAGAGAATAAGTCAAAGAGTACAAAATGAATTAACTTCTCCATAAGTAAAAATTAGTCTTAGTAGTCCACCTTCTCCACAAGCTCTCCCATTTAATTTTTTCATAAATAACTAATTTCAACTTATGGAGAAGTTAAATTCATCTTATCTCTTAGATTCATTCTATATTATAAAAGGGATACCAATTTTTTTATTTCCACATTTCACTAGACAATTTTACCCTTATATTAAATTTTAAATTTTTAATAATTACTTATACAAAAATAATCACCCACATTTACTTTTTTTTATTGTTTTTATTTAAAACTAGTATCGTATCACGTGCAATGCACCGGACATGATTTAGTAATTTAATAAAATAATATTGATGAATAAATTATATATTAAAATATGAAAAAGTAAATTATTATTTAACACAACGTTAAACAGAATATAAAATTAAAGTTAAATATAAGATAATTTAATGAATTTATATATCTAAGTCTTTTATTTATTCTACGCTGAAATTTAAAAAAAAAATTATCAGATGAAATTAGGGATGATAATGGGTACCCTCTGGGCAGGGCACCACAGTGTCCGTCCCCGTATCCGCGTGGGCAGTAACTTTAGTGTCTTTCTCCATACCCGCGGGGCACTTATATGCTTGTACCCGCGTCCGTTACTCGCACTTTTATTAAGTAAAAAATTAATAACTTACTAAAAAATATTAATTTAAGAAAACTATATTTCAATTGAAAAAGTTACTCGAAGATCGTCAAAACATAATTTTTAAATATCAGTGATACAACAATTTAATTACATTGAAACATAATATGTTAATGTTCTAAAACACAACAAATGATCTAAAGTTCAATTTTTTTTATTAAATATTAAAATATACTTTCACGTCACAATATATTTTATAAACTTGGATATCGTGTGTTAAATTCAAGATCTGTAAAAAAAATGATTATTAACACTAATTAGTCATATATTATAAAATAAAAAAACACAAATAGATAGTTATAAAAATATATTTTTAATTTTTAATATATTATATATATCAATTTTATAAATTTACATAAATATATTAGATATTTTAATAAAATTGATATATCCCTATATATAATTATATATGATATTTTTTATTAAATAATTATATATATGAGTGCGGGTATGAGTCGAGTTGGGCATAAAAATGCCCGTACACATGAAAAATGTGGGTTTTTGCTTGTACCCGCGTCCATACCCATTTTACGGGTTTTTACCATGCCCATTGCGGGTAATTTTTGCGAGTACCCATAGGGCTTGGGCTCAATTGCCATCCCTAGATGAAATTAATGAAAATCTTGAAATTAAAACTTTTTCTTTGACATTGTTTCCAGATATAACTCACCATTTAAAAACATATGTGTTCATCTAAGTGATTATAAGTCATGCGTCATTTTGCACAATCTTAAAGACAGATTTATATTTCTTAATAATATGATAGGAATATTGCTTTAATTTTAATGTTATGATTTGTAAGTTTTGAATAACTTATTGTACTAAGAATTTTAAAAGTATAAACATCATCAAACCTATAGAATTGTGCATATGCAACACATGTACTGTTAATTTAAATTAAAATATTCACAAAGAAGTTATATTTTGAAAATAAAAATGTTGACAATTAATTTAATAATTAAATATTCATTAATATCATATTTTAGAATATATATATATAACATTTTAGATTTCGAATAATAATTAATTTCTTATGAACATTTATAACAGTATAACCTATCTTTTAACTCCTCTCATATCTAATCATTCCCTCCACCAACTCTCCTATCATGGAACTCTTATTTCAATTTTTCTTAAGTTTTATTCCTGTTAATATCCTCTTTTCTATCCTGACGTCACTTCCATATTTAACTAAAAGCAGTTTACATAAAAAGATTCACACGTGACTAACATTCTTCATTTTCATTTATTAAAAATGTTTAATTTAATAATTTTTTATTATTTATTTTTATCATCGCCCCACTTTTTTATTTATGTGTTTTATCACAATTATCTTAAGACACTTTTCTTTAGATTTCTTCTCCACCCTTACAAAATCTCTCTCTATTTACTATTATTGTAATTGTAAAGTAATTTTTATTTAACACTATATCATGTGTCAAATTTGATATTATATTTTCATTCATATTATATATTTCATAAAATATGCCAAAATACCATTTTTAAATAAATATTTATTTATTTCTTAAGATAAAGATAAGTAAAAGTTGTATATTTTTTCTTCTCAATATATTTAATACTAAAATATAAAAATGGCTTTAATATTGATATAATTACTATAACTAATTAATAATAATTAATAATGTCAATAATTTAATAGGTAAGTGTGACTTACTATTTTTAGAAGTTTTATTGAAAGAAATTTACTATTTTATCCCATTTTTAAATTTGAAAGGATGATTATATATGGCGTGTCAAGCTGGAACTCATGCTTGGTTGGTTAGGTAAAAAATAATTACTGGTATATTGTTAAATATAATAATAAAATTTATTATCATAAGAAAATTACATAATCTTTTGCCGTGCCTCCATTCTATTAGAATAATATATACATACACACGCTACACATACATTACTTTACATATGCTATTCTATTGTTTAAGGAGTGTTCATAAACCAACATATTTTAATAAAAATTGAAATTTTGATTGAAAAATCAAAAATAAAAATATGAAAAAAGATTTTTTAAGTTGGATTGAATTTCAAATTTGATTTTGAAAATTGATATAATTCATATTAAATTTATAAACACGTATTTATAAATTTATAATATCATTGATTACTTACATCTTTGCTTTTATATATTTATAAAATTATCATACAGCTTATTTAATTTTTAAAAAAGTTTTTTGAGTAATGATGCATTTTTTTAGTAAATATGTGTAAAAGTATATTCGAGTGAACAAAGTAAAGCATAATTTGCTAGACTATAATTTTTTTTATTAATATAAGTTGAAACACAAATTAGATTATGAACTTGTGTATATTATTTTTAATATTATGAATTTTTTTTATCAATGTTATTTGTTATAATATATAGAAGAGAAATTCGATACTTTGAATTAGTTTTTATTATATTTATTATATAGGAAAAATTAAGATTAAAAATAAAAAATTAATAAAATTCAAACCACTTTAGATTAAATTAGAATTTATCAGATTTACATTTAAAAACAAATCAATTGGTTAATAAAAATAATAAAACCTATAAAATTATATGACTTTTTTTTTTCTCAGAACTTATTTATAATCCTGAAACACTCTTTTAAATTCACCTTTGGTTAGAACTGGTTTCATTCACCTTGGTTTGTGTATGTCTAGTTAGCGGATGCGAGAAAACATGACGTAGTATGTAACAAAGGTAATATGAGAAACAATCTTTCAAATCATCTATATTTCTTTTACATACGATTGATTAGAATAATAGAATTACTCTTACCTAATATAATTTCTTAGAAAACACTTATCAATACGTCACTACCGACTAAGCCTCACTATCAGCTACAAATTCTACATGGAAAATGCAAAATAAAAATTGGAAAAAAAAAGTCATTCAAAATCACTAATCGATACTAAAGTGTTAGCCAATAGATTGAAAATGGTGATTGGTAATGTTATTTCAGACTCTCAGCCAGCTTTTATAAAAGGTCCCTTTATCCTGGACAGCGTTCTTATTGCCAATGAAGTTCCTGAGGAAGTGAAGAGGAAACGTAGGAGCTGTCATTTTTTTAAAGTAGACTTTGAGAAGACGTATGATCAGTCAATTGGGATTTTCTCCGATATGTAATGAGGAGAATGGGGTTTCTGAACAGGTGGAGAAAGTGGATTTCTGAATGCCTAAGTACTTCTAGAATTTCAGTTCTTCTCAATGGTAGTCCATCTGGAGAGTTTGGGATAGCTCGGGGATTGAGACAAGGAGATCCTTTAGCTCCCTTTCTCTTCCTTATTGTTGCAGAGGACCTCAATTCCTTTATGTGTAAAGCGGTTCAATCCCAACTTTTTCATGGCTATAAGGTGGGTCACGAAGAAATGATGATATCATATCTACAATATGCAGATGACACAATTTTTATGTGTGAACCTACTCTTCCAAACTTATGGGTTGTAAAAGCAATTTTGCAGAATTTTGAGTTAGTTTAGGGGCTGAAGGTCAATTTTCATGAGAGTAGCCTTATTGGTGTTAATGTTGATGAATAATGGGTGTACATGGCTGCAAAATTTTTGAATTACAAGGTGGGTTCTTATCCTTTCTACTATTTGGGCCTTCCTGTTGGGGCGAATCCTAGAAGAAAGAAAACATGGAGTCCAGTTATTCAGAAAGTATAACACTACCAGAAAAATCTGAAACAGACGGATAGAAATCCGTCTCTAAAAGCACTTTTTCCGTCTCTAAGCTGTTTAGAGACGGAATTAGAGACGAAAATTAATCCATCGCTGTTTTTCGCGTCGCAGGTTAATTAGAGACGGAATTTTCATTTCCGTCTCTAATTTGAGACGGAAATAATCCGTCTCTAATATTTAGTTATTCCGTCTCTACCACAAGACTGAAAATAGCAACATTCCGTCTCAAAATAAAGACGGATTTATTCCGTCTCTATCTAGTAATTATCCGTCTTTAATTCGAAAAGAAATTAAAATGAAAATCCGTCTCTAATTTCTGTCTCTACAGTTTTAGTTTTTTTTTTTTTTAAAAAAAATATAGATTGCAAAATTTCTAAATGGTTATGCCCACCTAAAGAATCCTTCTTACTAAGCCAAATAATTATTGAATAAGAAGTGTTTGCAATTCCATATTATGTTTACCTTTCTCTACAATGCTTGCCTGTGCGACCAACTCCTTTTTTCCTTCTACCATAACAGGCTCACGTATCAGATCATCTTTCGGCAAACTGCAAATTCATAAATTAAATAAAATAACACTTTTGTATAATCAGTTTTTCTATGCAACCACTAAATTGCGTCAAAAGAAATGAAATGACTAAAGTTGTAACATTTCCCTCCATTATAAGTTGGCAGTTTTGTGAATCTAAGCAGACTGATAACTAGTTACTGCAAGCAATATCTTAGCACAGGGAAGAAAAGGGGATTTAGTGCACCTTCTATATATGGAAAGAAAAAGGGATTCTAATGGGATGGAATAGCTAACTACATGTTTTTAGATCACCATTTTAATGGATCTGCAATGATTTTACCTCACCTATGAGCAGATAATATCAGAAAATATCAAATTAAGAAAAGCTATTTAAGGGATATAACTCAAACAAGGAAATATCTACTGAGAGAGAAAATCTTTGAATATATTTAAGAAAAAAGCATTATTTTTAAAGCCTACAAGCATTTAGTAGTATATTGTTAAGCAAGCAATATCCTTACTCATAAGACATGCCTTACCTTATAAGAATAACTTATGAGCGACTGGAGTTATAAAAATGGTATAAGCTTTCTGCCAATTTGCAACTAAAGAAATAGCTAAGGGCTTTTGAGAGATCCCCATTATAATTATAATAAATTGCCTGCACCAGAACAACAAAAGCATTCAATCAATAAAACAAGTTTGTAGATGAAAAATTAAGAACTTCAAGACACCGAAAGCATTTGCACAATCCATTAATTAAAACAGTTTTAGTCAGAGTTCTCCTATGAATCTCATGAGCTTTTTTTGTCTTCAATAAATTTATATACCAGGTTATAACTAAAGCCAAGTGAACATCATTTGTATATTGATTAATTAGCTAACATATTTAATAGGAAGCATGATACATTACATTCTTAAATGAATACTTGTAACATAATAGGTGAATTGGTTTTGTTAACCACTATTGATTGAATTTTTTACTTTTGCAGTAGAGTGATATTTAATTGAATTTGTTTTACTTAAGTTATATATATATACTAACTTGAACTACCAAGAGGAATTGTATGTGTTAATGATGAACAAAGACGTGTTGAAGAACGAGGAAGATATTTCTATTAAAAAAATGGATTCAAACCACTTTATAAGTCTAGTTTAATTCCTTCACACGCATAGATTCACTCATTGCATGTTTTAGATAATTCTACTAAAAATGGTGGATGACAGTGGCCTAAAAATTTGCACAAATATCAAGGAAAAAATGCTTCTTGACATCACTTCCACATCACTTTATTTGTAAAAATAAATAAGACAAAAAAGAATATATGGTGGAATTTCTTTTTATTTAATTTTATTGCTATGATAAAATTAGTGCATAAACAACATGGCTTATCACATTTTGTTAGAAAGCCATACCTCATCATGTGATTCAAGTAATTGTGTCATGAGATTTGTGTAGTTTAACTAAAAAAAGTTGGACCACTGGCCTACACAAACAACCTATCAGTCAGACCACGGGCCAAAACAGATGCAGTGCATATTTCTCCTACAAATAGAGGTAGCTATGTATTTTAAGTTACATTTCAGAAATTGACCAAAACTAAGTAACTTTCAGAAAGTTAATAAAAACATCACAAAATGGTGTATTGAGATTTAAGAATCATAAAACTTGCCTCACTAGGTGCAAGTTGTTGAGTTCGCAATGGAAAACAAAAGGGTCACGAGCTTAACTAGAAATTATTTTGGAAAACAATCAGTAATCAGAGAAAAAATAATTTGAAATGGTATCGGAAAAATATAAATACCTTGTGGAAAATTTCATCCTCAGGATTTATATATATTATTGCCTCATCACCATCACTACTCAGTTTCCTTTTCTGCTCTACATTCTTGTGCTATATTTTTACACTCAAGAAAGAAATAAAACATCACAAAACAATGAAAGTGAAGCAGAAGAAAATGATCTTGGTCTTAACCAAAAAAGGTAGAGATATCAATCAGAGGACAATAAATAAAAAGAAGATATTACAGCAGCATAATACCTTGTAAATTTTGCTAAGTATTATATAAAGCTTAAACTGGAAGGAATTCCGGAGGTCCTCTGTTGGCTGTTAAATTAGAAACATAACAAATTAAGAGAGTCAAATTTGCAAGTTCCAGAAGTTTCACCACACACTGTGATTCCTTTCGTGATTAACCAAATGCAACAATTTACAAACAAGGTCATGCCAACAGAAAATTTTAGAGATGAGGAGAACACATCATAGAAGCACCATAAACATAAAGAGGGTCAAATTTGTAAGTTCCAGAAGTTTCAAAGCATATTGCCATGTAATTTACAAGTCCAACTCATATATCAATAACTATGTATTTTTAAATTGCAAAGCTACTTTCCTTGCAAAGCCACTTTGAATTGTAACACACAGTATTTAACTTGCAAAGCTACTATGTATTTATGTTATAACTCACGCACACACATTCAATAGTGTTAACAAAAAAAGGTTTTGGTTTGATTACCAAATGATTCTCTAGTAATAGGTTAAATAGATTTTTAACTCTATTCACCAAATTAAACACATCCAGATCTTACAGATCAAGTAAAGGCAAAACACCTATGCTTAAATTTGAGTTTCAGCTCTCATGTCCAAGCACTGTAAGAATTACAAGCTCCAACACTTCAAAATTTAAAGTAGAACATCATAATCAACATCCAAATCCAGTACTACATTGCAAAACAATCAAATCAAAATAAACACAAAAGAAAACTCCGCCAATCATGAACAGAGGAAGAAACCACTGCATACTACTATCTGATAACGACTGGAGATTGAAAATAACTAAACTAGGAGCTCTAACAGAGGAAGGAGTTACCCGGTTGGCTGGTTCGAAGTCGCACTCGCACGCAGTCGAAGTCACAACTTGCAAGGAGGGAAATGTTGAAGTCGAAGTCTCACGCAGACGAACTCGAAGTCGCAGTCGTAGCTTGAACAGAGGACTTCGAAATCGCAGGAGCATGGAGGCACTATTGCGATGCAGCATCAGAGGCGCAATCACATAGGGGAGGCAGAATCGCGAATGAGCGGCACAACTAGGGTTCCTCAGTTTCCCTTTTGATTTTATTCTTTTGAGTGTTGATTAACGTTTTCCCGATGGGAAATTCCAGGTACTCGTGAGAGAGGGTTTTGATACATTCTTTAATCATTTAATCAATTTCTCTCAACTTTTTTAAATGATTTTAGTATTTTTTATATTTATAGGACAATATTTAACTATTAGAATTTGTATTTTTAATTTTTGAAAAGACTTTTTGATCCCTAATAATTATTATCATGTATTTTTTATTGTATTCCCCCATTTTTTCACATTCTCATTTGCAATACACATGTGTCTCATTTAAAATCTATTTTATGTCTTTGAAATAATTTAGGATGGAGTACACGACTTCTTCCTACATAATTTTTGCCTATTTAATAAAAAAAATAACAAGAAGATACCAAAACCCTCTCTAACGGGAGGGTACCAAATTGCGAACCTTTTCCGAATAGAGTTTGGCTTGGTAGATTTTGTATCTTCTGAACTGAAACTACTAATTTGTTTTTTTTTTATAATTTGTATTTCATGAAAATGAAAATTATATAAGCTATAACATATATTAAAAGTAATTCTATTAATAAATATTAAAATGTATCATATTCAAAAATATAATATGTAATCGCAAAAATTAATAAATTTGAAAGAAAGATATTTTTAAATTTATATAAATTAAGTTCAAAATATATATTAATAAATACATAATATTTAAAAAAAGCATTAAAAATTTTAAAGACATGTGCTCATAACTAATTCATAAGCATTTAAAACATAAATATATATAATTTAAATTTAAAATTATTTAAAAAATAAAAAAACTGTACATAATACACTCTTAATCATATCTTATATCACATAATAGTGTTATATTTCAAATTTTCTTACAATTTCTCCTTTGCATTAGAGACGGAAAATGTCCGTCTCTAACTTGTTAAAAAATATCAAACTCGTTTACCATCTTGTGACGGTTTTTGAGACGGAATCAGTTAAGTCCAAAAAAATCCGTCTCTAACATAATTTAAACCACTTAGAGACGGACTCAAAGACGTTCAGTGTTAGAGACGGATTAAATCCGTCTCTAACGAAATTAAGATTGTTTAGAGACAGACTTAGAGACGGACAATTCCGTCTCTATATTCCGTCTCTAAATCATGAAATTTAATGTTGGTCTCAAGTTACTCAAATCCGTCTCTAATTTTGTCTCTAATAGAGACGGAAAAAATCCGTCTCTAAATTCCGTCGGTAAACAGAACTTTTCTGGTAGTAACATTGTTTGTCCAAATGGAAGTCCAAAATGTTGTCATTTGGTGGTCGTTGTGTCCTTCTTCGATCAGTTCTTCATTCCATCCCGATTTATTATCTTTCCTTCTTCAAGGCTCCTAAAGGTATCATTTCTAAACTTCATTCTCTTTTATATCTTTCCTTTGGGGTGGGTGTGAGGAGAAAAATAAAATAGCTTGGGTGGCGTGGGATGATATGTGTAGGGAGAAGAGGTGTGGGGGATTGGGTATTCGAGATTTGGGTGCTTTTAACCTTGCCCTCCTAGGTAAGTGGCGTTGGAGATTTTTGGTAGAAAAGGGGAGGCTATGGCATGGGATTTTAACCTTTATCTATGGTGTGAGGTCGGTTGGTTTTGTGAGTGGTGGGAGTCCGAAGGGGTCTAGGTGGTGGTCTGATGTTTGGTCGAATGAGAATTGTAGTTTTGTTACTGTGGATTGGTTTTCAAAAGGGTGTGTTAAGGAAGCGGGGAACCGGAAAGATACACTATTCTGGAGAGATGTATGGTGTGGTTCGGATGCCTTATGCAACAGGTTTGGTAGATTTTTCTCTATTGCCAATAATAGAGATGTTTCTTTAGTTAACATGATGAGTTGGAATGAAGAGGGTTTGGTGTGAACTAAATATAAAGAACTTTTAATTTCTTATGAAATAACCTTTAAGCAAATTCTTATTTTCTTTTTAATATTTGTGTTATTGTTTTGATCAACTAAATATAAAGAAATTTTAGGGGTTGTTTGATTGTTATTTCTGTTCGTGTAAAATTCTCCACCACGTTTCTGGTCGAAGAGATTGAATTTCCTTGCAATCCTACGGAGGAGCACGATGTACCCACGGCGGGGCAGGGTATACCTGAAGGGACTCCGACGCTCAAGCCAATAAGGATTTTGATCAGAATGTATGTAATATAGAATCATGCGTACCTCAAAATGGCCTCCCGCAGTGTATTTATAGAGGAAATATGGCGGGAAAATCCATTAGTTAGTTGTAACCGCCTCGTTCAGACGTTATGACGTGCTTAAGTGAGATCGATATACACACGTTGTGAAGATGTCGACTTGCAATGTGATTTCATGATATAATCCCGGTTGCATGAGCCGAGATCAAATCTTCCTCCAGAACAGATGCCCCCAAGTCGGGTGCTTTGATATAAAGCGTCTGACTTGAAATAGTCTGGGGCCATTCAACCGGCTTGATATGCACAATAGTCAATCAGAGTCCTTTAATCTGAGTTGTGAACTTCATCGAAGTCGGCAACGTTGGTTAAGTGTACCATGTATAGCCAATCCAGATTATTTCCGTCTTGTCAAAGATAGTTGATGTTGGCATGAGCACGGGACCAAGCCCAGATTGTTTGCATAACGACTTTGCACCTGTTAAGTTCGGGAACAATGTCGGCACCAATAGGCCAGAAGATATGCCCCCCAAGCTGGTATTAAGTAGGTGCATGTTGTTAACCGTTGAAGTCGATTTTGACTTGGGCGCATGTATTGACGTACCTTTCAAGGAACTGAGTCTGAAATGGTGATAAGCAAGCTATGATCTGAAGGAACTGGGTCCGAGATGATAATTCGAAGCGTCAATGAATGTTTTGTCATGGATATCCGAGGCCTCCCAAACCTGAGTCGAAGATGAGCAGCATAATCCAAAGTAAATCAAGAAACAAATACAACAATAATAATCAAGGGACTGGGTCCGATAAACTCAAGGGACAACGCTCGAGATACTCGAGAGACTACGCCCGAGATGATCGAGGGACTAAGCCCGAAAATGCTCAAGAGACAAGCCCGAGATAGTCGAGGGACTGCGCCCGAAAATGCTCAAGGGACAAGCCCGAGATAGTTGAGGGACTGCGCCCAAAAATGCTCAAGGGACAAGCCTGAGATGGTCGAGGGACTACGCCCGAAATGCTCAAGGGACAAGCCCGAGATAGTCGAGGGACTGCGCCCGAAATGCTCAGGGACAAGCCCCGAGATAGTCGAGGGACTGCGCCTGAAAATGTTCAAGGGACAAGGCCGAGATAGTTGAGGGACTCCGCCCGAAATGCTCAAGGTGAAAGCCCGAGATAGTCGAGGGACTGCGCCTGAAAATGCTCAAGGGACAAGCCCGAGATAGTCGAGGGACTACGCTCGAAATGCTCAAGGGACAAGCCCAAGATGTAAGAGAGACAGTTTGACTTCCGAGGTGTAAAAATCTTATGCATCCGAGATGCAAACAATCTGAGAGCTCAATCCTAAAAAATTATAAGCTCGAGCTGGATACAAAAGACTAGACTTATAGTCCAAGCACGCTCGGAATTATCTCGGAAATAATCTCTGTCAGTTCAAGCTTGATGTGTAAGGCATTAAGGATATGCTCCTCGGGACATCGATGAAGTTCACAACTCGGAAATAACCAACGTTGCCGACTTCAATGAAGTTCACAACTCAGACTAAAGGACTCTGATTGACCATTGTACATATCAAGGCGGTTGAATGGCCCCAGACTATTTCAAGTCAGACGCTTTATATCAAAGCATCTGACTTGGGGGGCATCTATTTTGGAGGAAGATTTGATCTCGGCTCATGCAACTGGGATTATCATGAAATCACATTGCAAGTCGGCATCTTCACAACGTGTGTACATCGATCTCACTTAAGCACGTCATAACGTCTAAACGAGGCGGGTTACAACTAACTAACAGATTTTCCCACCATATTCCCTCTATAAATATACTACGAGAGACCATTTTAAGGTACGCATTATTCTATATTACATACATTCTGATCAGAATCCTTATTGACTTGAGCGTCAGAGTACCTGCAGGTACAGCATGCCCCGTCATGGGTACGTCGTGCTCCTCCGTAGGATTGCAAGGAAATTCAAACTCTTGGACCGGAAACGTGGTGGAGAATTTCTACACGAACACTTTCCATTTATTGCTTTTTATTTTTATTTCAAAGAAATTTCACATTAATATTTTTTCATTTTGTTTCATTTATTGAGTTTTTTTTATTTATTTTATCTTCTTTTATATTTTTATTTCTTTTCATTTTCTTTTCTCTCAATTTATTCCCTATCCAAAAACCAAAATGAGACATAAAGGATGTGGTATGGAATACTCGGCTTGACATACGGTTTCTTTTTCAAAATAAAAATTGTTAAACTAACAAATACACCACGATGAAATTATCTCATGTTGAAATTTCACGTAAGTATATTACTCTTGTGTCCATCTCTTTTTTCTCATAATTTATGAGATGATCCTATATACTTATTTAATATTAATTAAAAAAGAGATAAAACCAAATATGATCATCATGCTTGTGTTTATATTTTATAAGCTCATGTTCAACAGCATTCTCCTCCATTTAAAATGGTCCAATATCTCGCCAGCAGTGTCATCAATGTTTTTGTCGTGTATATTGAAGACAACTTTTGGGGTTTGGAGTTTTTGGTTTATGTCCTAACGTTCATAGTGACTCTCTCTCTCTCTCATTCTCCATTATTCTGCATGAATGGAAGCTAAATGGGCTAGGATCCTTTCATGTCCAACTTAACGTCCAATTTTAATCTGATAACCATCGTTTTTTTTCGTGCAGGTAATTTTCTTTTTCTTCTTTTATAAAATAATTTTTTTAACGTTGATGATTTTCTCCCGTTAAAATATAACGGGAGAGGATCCATACCCAAGCTAAATCCAGCTCCAACAGTTGGCTCGATTGCTCAGGCTTGGATTCTTTTTATCCAATTACAGAAATTGACATTTCTGGTTGCCACAGGCACGGTGGTCAGTGGTCACACTCACAAACAATTATGACTTACCATGACAAAAATGGCTCATTATTACAGTCCTTTAAATCTTTAATTTATGCCAAGTAAAAGACAAGGAAAAAGTATTCCTTTCTACGCTCAAAAAGTTGAGTGCGGGTACTGCCGGGTAGCGTACGAAAAAGAGTTAGAAAGAGAAATTAGATTACCCTGTTTTTGGTTTATATAGATAAATAGGAAATATAGAAATAGGAAAGAAAAAATAGCGAAGGGAAAAATAGTAAAGAAATTAAGTAAAATTAAAGGTTGTTTGATATTAGAGAAATAGAAGAGAGATAGAAAAGAAATTATTTTTATAATTGTTTGGTTATGGAAAAATGAAAAAGAGATTCATAAGAAATTGAGAAAAAGACTAAAACCACCCTTTCAAAAAATAATTATATACTTTCATCAACGGCAATAAGGGTAAAATCGTAAATTCCCAATTGAACCTCCAATCTCCCATGTTTCTCCGCTTTGATGAGGAGAAATACAAATCTGCGGGGGCCTACCACTAAATTCAGTATAATCTCTCTCTATAGAGACCAAGCACGGTGGATAACATATATTACCTCATTCTCTCTCTCGTCTCTCTCTTCGGCAACTCTGTTCAAACAAACAGAGCGTAAGAGAGAAAAAATTGAGAGATGTGACGATTGATTTGACAATAGATTGAGTGTGTGTGTTTAGTTTAGCGTTGAAACTGGCCAAATTTAAGTTTAGATTTCTCAACGCAATTATTTCTAGCGTCTGAAACATTAATTTACCACATTTTAACGCTAAACCAACATACTCTCATTTGATAGTAAATAAAGATAGAAATAAAAAAATAGTGTATATAAAATAGTATAAAAAAAATCAAAGTTCAAAAAACAATAACCAGATTTTTTCCTCTGTTCTCCCCCATCCTAAAATGTCACCAAAATTTTACTCTCTCTGATTTTATTTATAAGATAATTCAGACAAAAGCACACATAAAGAAAAGTAATTAATGCGTTGATTTTTAAGAAATTACTCTATAAAATTACAAGTTTGCCTCTATTTAAAATTAAACTCTAGTACCATGATAATTGGTCACCTTAAAACCTTTAATAATTAATCAACGAGGATAAATATGAGAAAAATTAATAAATACTTTTAGATTTATATTTTTTTAGAGTTTAATTAGTATGCACTGACAGTGTAAAAGAGTTTACACTGACGTTTAATCATAATTCTTCATTTATATGACTTTTAAAAATATTAATTAGTAAAATTAACAAATTTACAATAAATCAAGGGTTGTGATTAACTGTTTGTGTAAAACTTTTTACACTATCAGTGCACAATCCTTTTTCTCTATTTTTTATCTTATAAATAGAATCATAAAAAAATTTTAAACATTGTCTTATAAATAAAAGCGGAGCCACCGATTCAATCTAATTTCGTACCTTTAGCCAAATTAAAAGCTTGATAGTGAAAAAGTTAAATATTTGTTGTTCTGGTTAAACACAAGCGTATTTCTTCCCTGGCTGGAACAGTAGCTACCTTTTGTCTAAAGAAATCAGGAAAATTTGGCGGAATTTATGTAAATCTAGCACAAGAAAAAAAAAAAAAACTGTAACGAAGCAAATTTATTGGATGAATTCAATTAATATTTATTGGATTACTTTGTAATTATTTTTGTAAAGAAGTGTGACTGCCGGAGTAATTATATATATATATATATATTTTATTCTGTTCCGGGACTTTATAAGCAAACCTCTGCTGCAGCAACTTGGTTTTTGGTTGGTCAATTGAAATAAAATCTCTGATTTAGTGATTCTACAAAATGAAAGAAAATCTCTGCTCTGCACAATAATTAGTTAATTACACATCGAATGTTGACCAGAAACATAAAATTGCTTCAACCTCAGGCAACCAAATCCAAGACACCGTTAGGGCTGGCCAACATCTTGAGAGGCATTAAGCAAACTTTTATATTAGGGTCTTTTTAAAAATATGAGTTGAAAAATAAGGGGTATTAAAGTTAAATTCAATTGCCAACGATTTAACTCTTGACCTTGAGGTGAAAGAATATTGTTTAAACCAATGTGCTGGGCTTAATAAAAATGATATATGATTATATTTTTTATTTTTTTGAGTATAAATGCTTATATTTTTATAAAAGATGTTACTAGTAATTGGGGGCCTAAAGCAATGGCTCAAACAGTGTTTTTTTTGGGCCAGCCCTGGCACACCACATGGTAGCACCCAAACTAGCTATGGGTTTATCATTTATTGATCTTTTCACGTAACATGGGGATAATGGATTGCTTAAATGTTAATGATTCTCCCGTATTACTTTTTTGTCATGAACAGGGCCGGAGCTAAGAAGACCTTTCAGTCATTCTATACTACTATACCCCAGTTTTGTTGTCCCTTTCATTTAATTTGGACTAATTGCTATTGGAACTGGTTGATTAAACCTGGTTCCATAGCCTCTGGAGAAGATTAAGTGGCAATTAAAGAAAATTCCAATTAATGATGAGAGAATCTTGGATAGCTACTGCTATACCCCGTCTATATTTGAGACTTTAAGCATGTTTGGTTTGGCGTTATGAAAATCAAAATTATGATTTCGTGTAATTGATTTTATATCACTTTTGTTCAGAGCCGGCCCAACGTTTCTTTAGGTTTAAAGCGAATTTTATTATGAGGCCTTTTTAAATAAATAAAAATAATTTAGAATCGATAACAATATAACACACCGAAGAAAAGAGTTGCAAAAAAAAGACATAAGTAAGTAATGAGAATAATGTTTAGAATCTAATAATAATTAATATTAATGAGAAAGAGAGCCCTAATAAAATGAGGCATTTTTAAAAATAATATTTCTTACTTTTAATAATTTAATATTATTTACTAATAATATATTTTTTTAATATTAATAGTAATAATTTTTTAGGTCTAAAATAAAGAGTATTTTTTGGGGTCTAAAGCGACGGCCTTATTAGCCTGAGATTGGGCCGGCCTTGCTTTGTTTAACAGTGTTTCATAAAATAACACATCACTCATCTCAATCATTAATTTTGAGAAATAATTCTACTCATCTCAACTGTAAAGCAAAGGAACACTTATAGCCCATTTGGTTTAGATTTTGATCAAACAAAACCATGATTTTGCAGAATTAATTTTAAATCACTTCCGTTTAACGTATTTCATAAAGTGTGCATTATCAATCTCAACCATTATTAAATATAACCTGGGATGGAAAGTGGGGTTTCGAGTACCTGTACCGCTTATTTCTTATCGGCTTCAATTTTCCTCGTAGCCTCACCATACTGTGTCAAAGTGAAGACAAAGAAAAGCTTAATTATTTGATGTTTATTTTCTAGTTTTTATTTTTTAATTAATAAGTTTTTATCATAGGTGATGTTTAAGAAGCTTGGGGTGCCTTCCCGTGTATATATATTAACATGTATTTAATTGTCAGGCATTTTTTTTTCAAAGATAATTTTAAAGGCGACAAGTTTAAATTTGAGAAATATTAATAAATATTTATTATTATTATTATTGGTGTATTAGTAAAATTTTATGTAAATAACTCTTATAGTGCATAATAAAAACGGATGCTATTGCAGATAGTAACCAATTCTTATTGATCCCCCTCCCAGCATCTCCCTTGTTTTTACAGGTGATCTCATGGTACAGTGTATTTGCGTGTTTGTAATTATTTTTTCATTTTCCTTCACTTTACTCAATAATACCCAAAAAAAAAAAAAAAAAAAAAACTTCATTTCTTTTTTTCTTCGATGTTTTACTCATGTGGCTTTTAATTCTTTCCCACAATTCTATAATTGTCATTATGTCTACATCATGGGACCCTATTGTTATACATGATAAAATTTTATCGGCATCGTACGAAAATTTTTCTCTATCACCTTGTTGTTTGATATGTTTTTTATGTTGGTAACATGTTAAAAATATTGATATACTTTCTAAATTTGACATCTTATATATCTTTCATACACTATTCACATACATTATAGTTTGGATTTTTGAGCTTTTTATATATATATATATATATATATATATATATACATTTTAGTATAGACTCAGCTTCAGTATCTCGCACTTCCTTTACTATTGAGGAGGTTCTAAATATAGTTACAACCCTGATTTACATACATCATAACAGTGTTCCCCACATTTGTATAACACGTGGGAGCACGGTTCATTTTTCTTTTTTTTTTACTTCTTCTTTTATTTTTTTTTCCATTTTTTCTTTTTTATACTTTTAAATAATTTTTAATTTTTTAAATTTATTAATATATTTATTATTATTTATTTTAATAAATAATAATATACATCAAGAAATACAATAAATGTGTATTTTTTGAAGGGTTTACATAAGTTTTTTTATTATTATTATTCTATTTTGATATTATTAACCAAATGTATTACTTCATTCACCGTTTCTGTACACACAATTAACCGCACAAAATCAATTAACCAAATATCTCATTCTGTTAAGCGCCAATGTATACACCATTACTTCACTTGAAATATGTCCATCGTTACTGGACACAGAATTAACCCGTGTTAACAAGAGCTGCATATTAACATCACAAATTCAATTAACCAAAAATCTCACTCTGTTAACCACAAATGGATATACCATTAACCTAATGTTTTAAAAATGTGTCACCATTTCTGCACACATAATTACCTCGTGTTAACGGGAGTTGCAATTAACCTCACAAAATCAATTAACCAAAAATCATATTCTGTTAACCACAACACCATTAACCTCATTTTTTAATATGTTAACCAAAATCATATTCTGTTAACCACAAATAGATACACCCTTAACCTCATTTTTAATATGTCACCGTTCTGACACATAATTAACCCGTGTTAACAGGAGTTGCAATTAACGCACAAATTCAATTAATAACCCAAAATCATATTCTATTAAACACAAATGGATATCCATTAACTCATTTTTCAATATGTTCACCGTTTCTTGACACATAATTAACCTCGTGTTAGCAGGAGTTGCAATCAACCTCACAACATCAATACCAAAATTTATGTGATCATTTATTGTATTTCTTATTTATATTTTTATTTAATTAGATAATAAATAAATAAATATAATAAAATAAAATAAAAAATAAAAACTATTTAAGAAAATAAAAAAGAGTAAAAAGGGGTGGAACTAAAAGAAAAAAAAGTAAAAGAAAACGTTTAAAAAATCGGGAAGGGTGCAAAAAGAAAAAATCGTTATGGTAAAATTGTTGTGCGTACTGTTTATGTACGCAAACAATTATCCATATAGTTTATTACCTTTATTCGAAGGTAATTTTAGAAGCTCCCAACTAAAAAATAAATGGGCCCGTTGTTGCATTTAAATTCATTAAATGGCTATAATTCTACCATTTGGTGGCAGCGAAATCTTGCTAAAATCAGCACAATCAAGAGGCGGTGACTATCTTTCCAACATCATTGACCAGTTTATTCGTTTTGTCATTATTTTTCTTTTTCCTTTTCTTTATTCAATCCCACCAAAAAAAAATTCATATAAATCTTATTAATTAAGTAAGGTCCATATATAGTCCATAATCTATTTAATGTTACTAGTAAATTTAAAAATATTTAATTCATTCACGTCATTTTTGACATCCATATAGGATCTCTAATTTATTTACTAGTCATTATTATTGCTATTTATTATTTCTTAAAATTTGGTGAAAGAAATGTTAAATTTTACGAATAAACCTTAATTTTAATTCCCAATAAATTTCAACTCGTTTATATTAATTTCTTAAGATGAAAATTATCTTAAAAAAAATGAAAATATCATATTTAATTTAGTCACGTTAAAAAAGTTAATAACTAAACTAAATGATTTTTTTATTTTTCAAGAATTGAATTAAACAACATTTCATCTTATTATAGAAGAAGAAAATGTAATTTCCAACCTTTATATTATTTTTAGTTAATTTTATCAAACATCTTATCAAATCAGTTAATATTTTTCTCTTTCAGTTAGTTTTTAACTTTTTTACTAATTATTTTTTAGCTTTAATCTAATTTTTTAACTTTCTGCTCTTTTGTTTTATCAAACACATTATAGTTTGTCAGTCTAGTGATTTGGGGTTTGGTTAGTTTAATATGAGGTTCTAGGTTCAAACCCGCTTTCTTGAAAAAAGAAAAAAAAAACATTATTAGTCTTAATTTTACGGTTTAGTTTAGATCTCATGGATGCATATTGCTTTATTTCCGAACAACCATTAAGGAAGTTGTCTAGTACACACAGATGCATCATTGGGATCACACAGACCACCACTTGGAGTGGACTGACAAGAGCTTAAACAAACTCAATGACCACAGCGACGGAGTTAGTGGCGGCGAGTGGTGAGAAGGTATCAGCCTCATTGGACTCAGCAGAGCCACCGCCGGCCAAGTCAGAGAGGAGCCCTGATAGCAATGAAAGGCACCTTCTGTTTGCAAGCATATAAGAGCCACCGATGCACTTTCCATGTCCACGGGACTCACCTTGAACTTATTATAGATGAAAGTCCTATATGCTGCGTTGTCAAGGTAGAAACTTGCACTTGTTCCTCTATCCACAAGCACCACCTTTGGCGTCGTCGACAAGCATGTCGTTGAGTTTATGCACGCATCTAGCTCCATGTCCTGACCAAATTAACCACATTAATTAATTAATTAATCAAAATTAGCTAAATTGGTTTTGAATGAGTGATGCTAAAAGATTTAAGATATGTCATATTAGTCCTTATAAAATGAAATTACAATTTTTGTGGTTGTAGGAAAAAGTCATCTAATTTAAATTTTTTAAGGTTTAAATTAATTTTAAAAAAAATTAAAGAAGTAAAATTGAATATTTTTCATCTATTGAAAATGAAAAATTCGGGTAGTTTTTTTTTGAAAAAAAAAATGTTTTATTTTCTGTTTTTTGGTTTTAATTAAAAAAATGTTAGTCTATTTATTCACTTTATTTTCTTTTAAAGTTTTATACGGAAATAGAAACAGAGAAATCAATATAAAGTTGTTTTAATATTTTTGGTACAAAAATTTTAAAATAATAATGCTTTATTATCAAAATTAAAAAATAGTTTGATAATAAAAATTAAAAAACATGAAACAAAAATAGAATTAGATGTTTTCTTAAAGTAAATAAGAATTTTACTTTTCAACAACTCATTAACAATCTTTAGGGGTCATTTTGGATGGTTATAATTTTGGAGTTATAAAAATTTAATTAAATTTTTTAAAATAAAGACTAAATCCTGACAAGTCACAATCACCCCCAAAGAACCTTGAGCTGATTGGAAAAAGGGCGTAGGGGTTTTAAATTCAGTAGCTTGTACCAGAGTTAGAGTTTGAAGCAATATTGAAGTACTTGGAATCTACAGGGACCCAAAGGGCATGT